>CM057002.1:100114138-101380805 GCA_029891345.1 Dryococelus australis | reverse complement strand
TTGATCCATGACTAATCGAACCTGGAGTAGGTGGTCAAGGCCTGCAGGAGCAGGAGGGTTTTCATCTGTGGGTCAGGTGTGGAGTTACCCAGGAGGATGTATGATTTCATGTGTGTCATGAATTGAAGGAAGTTCGCTTCCCGGAGGAAGCGCATGAGGTCTCGGAGGTCGGTAAGTGTGGAACTGATATCTCCCATATCGGGAGGTACCATGGAGGGAGGGGAGGGTTGGCGTGGGGTGGGGAGGAGGGGTGGAATGGGTTGCCGGTTGGTTGGTTGTTGGATTGAGATCGGAGAGGAAGACTGTTGTGTGTTGCGAGGCTGTGTTTGAGGCCGTAGTGCCTGTGAGTAGGAAAAATTTTCCCTAACAATGTTCCTAGTTGAAATTGGGGACGGAAAGTGTTCCTGCGTGAATAAAGGGGGTGCACGAAGTGTGGGGCGTCGGGATTCTCGTTTAGCTGCGGCCTCCTGTCGAAGTTGCACCAGGCGGATGTATTCTGGGCAGAGCCTTGAATTGGCTTCGTGCACTCCTTTCCCCTTGCAGTTCACGCAGTTGGGGTTTTTGTTTAGGTTCTCACAGGCTGTGTGGGGGTGGGGGCCGGCGCAGTGACGGCAGACAGTTCTGAGGGCACAGAAGTTTTTCGTATGGTGGTAAAGCCAGCAATTTTGGCACTGGGGGATGTCCCCAATCTTCTTTTTGTACGGGCGGGGTTGTACTTCCTTCATGTTTATGCTAGTGAGGTTGAGAAGGGGAGTGAGGGTGTCGTTTCTTGCGGCTGTAATGCAGAAAATGTCTTGAGGTTCGTCCCAGGTGTGTGAAAGGTTGTTGGGGTCTGAGATAGTTTTTTTGAATTGGTATACGTCGATTACGGTGTAGTGGCGTGCCTCAAGGTCTTCTTTTATGTCTGAAGTAGGGGTTGTTCGTGGGAGCATGACTACCACTTTTTGTGGGTGCTCTGCTGTTATACTGAAGGTGTAAAAAAGAACGTTGGCGATTTTAAGGAAATCTTTTAACGAGTTATACGCCTGTTCGTGTGTGCAAGTGATCTGGAGGCCGGCTTGAACCAGGGAAATTTGTGTGCCTGTGATGTTCATTGAGCGTATTTTTGTTATTAGATGGTTGTATGTGGAGGTGTCAGGCACGATGAGTTTCATGGGTTTCGTGTTAGTTTTTGCGGTTGGGCGCTAAGTGTGAGAGGTGGACGGGACAGGTGTGCTATTTTGAGCATCAGTCAGTGTAGCTGTTGGCATGTTGGTTAAAGGTTCGAATCGGTTTTGAACCGCGATTGACTTGGGCTGCGGTTCACGGGTGGCTCGGGATGTTTTCCTGCGATTAGTTTCCAAAATCCAGGTTTCATTTTCGAACTGTTGGTCTAACAAAGCTTTGCGGCGATTGTGTTTGGCCAGCAGCCAAGACTTTTGTTGTTCAGCAGTTAGATTGTGAGGCATGAGGTTTTTTTGTGTTGTCGTGATGTTCAGTTGTGTCCATGACGGCTGCCTGGGATTCATGTGTTTCGTGAAAATGTATTGTTCCTCCTTCTCCGGGTGTGGATAAAACTGCGCCGGGTGGTATGTTAGTTGGTGCTGTTATTTCCGCCTCCAGCGAGCCCACATCCCCGCCCCCGGGGGTCGAGTCAGCCAGGATCGTGTATTCAGAAGGTTGGTTTGTTAGTGTGTGTGAGTGTAAAATTTTTATTTTTTTTTTTTTTTATTTTATTATTTATTTTTTTTTATAATAAAATGTCAGGTGTTCCTATCCGCTGTGAGAAACAACCACCGCTGACCTTAACAGGCTAGGCTCGAGGTGACCCGTTGACCAGAGCAACGGGCCGGCAGTTGTTTCCCTATGTCGCGAGAGCTACAGTCGAAGGCTGCAAAGTCCGCTAAGAAGAAAGCCGAAGATGATGCTGTCCGCCCGAAGTCCAGCGACGAAGTGAAGTGTCGAAGTGAAGTAGTAGTGAGCTCTGACAAAGGCAGTTTGAAGCTTCCTTATGTAGTCCCAACCTTCTCTTGGAGGCTCTCCCAAGGGTGCAGGGGTTGCAAGCCTCTCGACCTGGGGGTGTGTTATCTCTGGTAGCGGGTGGCGCAGTGTAATTTCTTATCGCCCTTCATTGAGACTGGCAACTGTTTTACCTCCACTGCCCGAGGCTCACATCTGTGATGTCGCTGGGCGCAGGGGTGCTGCAATCTTGTGGGTACCTTTTCAACTTCCTTATCGAAGTCGGCTGGTCCACAGCTCGTCTGGTAAAATAATCTTGATTTGAGGGGGTGGAATTCGGGCGAGCAGTACAATTTCAAAATATCCTTGCTAATTATGCACGTGTCCACGGTTGTCCAGACACGTGGAACCAACTCTGTCTTCATAGGTATTTTGTATGCCACTGTTTCAACTGGACCCTAGCTCTTAAGTGCTCGTTGATGGAGCAAAGTCGCCCGTACAATACACAGGCACGCTGCGCAGCAGTGTGGCATGCGTCAAAGTTAGTATACAGTACAAATAAAAAATTTAAGTATGTGATTTTTTTTATAGTGAAAGTCTGTTATAACGGCATATTTTTGTACCGATGTAAACTATTGTTACAACGGATTTTCACTGTAGTTAGAAAAATATTCCATTTTTTACAACGATATTTAGAAATTGCTTGACATTTCTTGTAGTGATTTTACACAACACAAGAATGATTTAACAAAGTTCCAAAATTATTTACAACAATAAATTGAACTTGAGTTGCTTGCAGAAAATTGTAAATTTATTTTACTAGGGATGGGTTAATACTACATTTTCTCGATATGCGATACCAGTTTTGATACCAACACATTCTCACGATACTCGATACCGATACTTTTCTCAATCGATGCCAAATTAAAATTGTCATGACCACACAAAACAACTTGTCCAGGAAAATTGCTCATTTTACTAGTGTCGTTGACACACACTGATACTTTGTAGATTTTGCGATTTCAATGAAATTACTGTAACATTAAATAAATATCATAATTACCTGATACACCCATCTTGGCCTAGCCCACGGAATACGCCGGCGAAGCCATGACAAGTGCATCAGATAATTATGTTAGATAATCATGGTATGTGTGGGATGTACAATAACTATTCAATTTGCTCGCTCTTGCCTTTCGGTGTTCGCTCACTACTCTACCTGCTTTTATTGTACGTGAAATACATGCCATATGTGATTAATGGGATGGAACTGACTTTAATGAAAAATTTTGGTGCAGCATTTAATTGTGGTATGTATTGTATCTACAGTAACTCTCAACCCATTTTTATTGTACCTCAATTATCTACAATAAAGTAAATGTCATAAATCATAATTCTGGTATGTATGGGTTGCCTAAAAACACCTCAAGGTGCTCGCAGCTGTGTGAATAGTATGCTATGTATAATGTATAGTATATTGTGGTACACTTGTACTTAAATTATGGTACACTTTTCAAAATTACTGTACACATTCCAAATGTTATGGTTTGTTTTTTGAATATATTGTACACATCCCGAAAGTTGTGGTATGCTTGTGCCAGAGTTATGGCATGAGAAAATAAGTGTTAAAATTCAATACTTCTGGATATTTTCATGTGCTACTCGGTACTATAAAGTATCGCTGTATCACTAAAAAAAATTTGTAACCATTTTCTTGAGGTGATTCTGTATAAAACAAACTAAATTGTTAGAGTCTTTAAATTGCTTTCATTAATACTTAGGAATTCCGACGATTTTGTCCATTTACTTTTCAACAAGAACTTAGCCAACTTCAAATGTTTTTACACACATGATATCTTCTCAACACATGTTACGTGGCACTGGCACTAAAGGTGTCCAAAAGTATTCACATAAAACATTTAGTACTAATGGCAATTGACTAGCCATTAAACTGCACTGATCAGTTACATAATTTCACAGAGATTAATTAGAGGAACAGCTGGTACGGCTGTTGAAAGCTGGTTAGATTAGAGCAATGCACTACTGTGATCATGCAGAATTCTTCATAATTACGTAACTACCTATACTGACTCATTCAGCGGTTTCTTCTTTTCGGTGGTGGTTCCCCGCTTCTTCAGGGCTGCATGCTGTGGGTACGACCAGTTGAAGCGGACGGTAGGCCTCTAGTGAGCCTCTCCATACCGGCCTGGTACCGAACTGGCTTGGCAGGTATGGGGCGACTGCACTTGTTGGGGAAGGACAGACCCCGGCAATGGTTGTGGGCTGACCTCCAGGTGCCGGGGGATGATTTGCGGCTGCGTCGTGATGAGTCATTGCCTGGGTGTCCGACGGGTGGTATTTCAGGTGGTGCAACCACCACCTCTGCTGCAGGTACCGGAGCCGGGGGGGCCCAGGGGTGGCCTCTAGCTCGACGTTGTGTTCACTGGATCTACTGGTGGATCGGCCCTGGCGTCGAGCGACACTGGAACCTCTGCGACCATCTGGGGCAGTTTTGGCGACTGGTGGTTCTCTGCCGCCCCTCCTGGTGTTACCGGAGACAGAAGTCGACTCGGGGCCTCCGTCATATCGGTACTGGTGGGTTGCTCCTTCCCTTGTCCTGGAAACTGCGCAGGCGGATTGGCCTAGGCATTGTGCGACACCAGGGCTACGTCAGTCATCTGGGGCTGTTTCGGCGACATGCTGTCTTCTCCTGCCCCTCTGTCTCGACAGCGGGCATGGGCGTCTTCTTGTTTAAGATGGCAGCCTCTAGTGGCAGCTGCGAGCTTACGGAAGCTGACCTATGTTGTACAGGTGGAGGCAACCTGTTCCTAGGCTAATGGGATAGGTAGGCAAGTGCTATGAAAGTAAATTAAACTTGGTTTTATCACTGTTGTGCCCTAAAGGGGCCGGAAGTGTCTAAGTGTTTAACAACGTAAATGAGGACTGGTAGAACAGTAGGAGTCTTCAGCATCAGGGGTGTGGTGAAAATGTGGCTAGAGAAATGATCTTCGGCACCAAGAGCACAATGTGGACCAGAAGAGGAACCGATGGTTCCTTCAGCACTAGGTAGTGTAGTGAAGGAACAGAACAGGCTGGTGTTACAGGGGATGCAGCCCACTATTTTTACTCAAGCCGGCACACTCTTGCTGGCGTTGGTGAGGGGGTAGATGTGGCATAGATCCTCTGGGTGTAACGTCACTGACTGGTGCTGGATCCAGGGTCATGTCTCTGCGATCGTGCTATGGTACTGTTCAACACCTTGGATACTGGTGAAGCCACACTATGTTCTCCTTCAGAGCCATGGAAAATAGAAATTTTAATTAGCAATCCCCAAGTCCTTTACGAGTGAGACAAAATAAAAGCATATGACTGAATTAATTTTTAACATGAAAATATTACAAATGAACTCGTAAATGTAATAGATTCTCTTTTATTATGAATCTGAAGGGAATATTTTGTGTTCACTATATAAGGGAAACTTCATGTGTACACGTCTTGGAATAATATACAAAACTGTGACGTGCGCGCTTCCTCTTTGGATTAAGGCATTAGAGGTTAAGGTGCTGACTACTTACACTGTCATGTAGGAGAAGAGGGGAGTCACACCCCAGAGTGAGTTGGAACTAGATAGTTTCCCGCCCATGGAGTTCTATCCGCTTAACTACTAAGGTTGCCAAAATTCGGGATGTCAGTTGTCCTGTGATGAATGCGGTGAGCACTGATTAAGCTATTGTGGGGGTGGATGTGGATGAAGTGAAGCTGAGTTAATACGCATAGGCCTGGTTGGACGGCGTGTGGGGATGTAGTCTGCTGGTTATACCACAACGTGGGGTTTAGGAGCTACGTATGGCGGGAGTCAAACCCGTACTGTCTTTCCAGAGGCCAATTTAATAGTACAGAAATTGGGAAGAGCTACGAGTGAGCTTACCCAAAGCCAAACTTACAATACTGGAATGAACGGAGGCTTGATCAGGGGACTACCTGAATGGCGCTCACACTGGCTACCAGGGGTGACGACCTATCCTGCCGTTTCCAATCTCCCTCATGTTCATATTCTGGCCAGCATGTTCCTAACAGGTGGTTGAACCATGACTCTTGCGTGGGCGGAAGTATTGGTGAATCTATTCGTGGAGGTGAAGCAATTTCCATGGACTGTGCTTCTACTGTAGTGGGCAGTGCATTTGTGACATTTGCATTATGTGCTCTTTCTAACGCATGACGCTCTTGGCATCATTGACGACACTGTAAGTTACCTTTTCTATTGTGCATTTGGCTTGTCCCGTAATCCGTTCTGTGTACGTGCAGTCGTGGGGGTGTGACTTCTGCAGGCACACCCAAGGACCTGATGTGCAAACAGCAGTTCGGTATTGGGGAACTTTACTGGAGATAACTGCGTAGAATTACCAGAGAACAAAATAATGGTAATCTGAGACGTTAGGTTTCACGTTATTTTTATTACGTCAAAGGAAGAAAATTGGAAAGTCCCGGCTAATATTAATTGCAGAGAGATATCTGAAATCTTGATATAGATAAAAGCAGACGAGAGTGAGCCTGGGGAAAGATATTAATTACCTAATTAATATGCAAAAGGTGCTATGGTACACAATTTACAGCGTGACAGGGGTTTTCTAGAATCATGACGACCTCATACCATGGGAGTCAAGGTAAGTTCACTGACTTAAAGGGTTGTGGATACAGGAAGTGGATTACCTCTGGAGATAGATGTTGCCCTCACTGTCAGCTGGGCAGTGGTGGATGAGCCTTGTCTAAGCTGCTGGAAGTTGCAGTCTTCGCAGGCTGCGGATGCAGGCTTAAGACTTGTGCAGACTTCTGGAGCTGAGCTATGTTTCAAGCTCAGGGTGGAGCTGTGTTGCAGGCTAGGAGAGGAAGGAGTCTTCTGCAGACCATGGAGAGCTCTCGAACCTTTTCAGCCGGCGAGCCTGGCATGTCTCTGGACCAGGCTGCTGGATTTCTATTTATACTGAAAATATTCTGATCAGCAGTTCTTGGGGGTGTGGGGATAGCATAGCCTTCCAACACAGGGGTAGGTTGTCAGTGTAGCGGACGCACCACTCATTTCTTATCTCCCCTCTTGGAGGTGATGACAAATTATAACACCTTGTCCTGAGGCTGGCAGGTTGTGACATCACAAGGCCACAGGGGTGCTGCCATCTCTGGGGTTGTTTGGAACTTCTTCCATGGCTAAGCGAAGGGTAGTGGATTATCAAAAATATTTCATTTATTCACGGGTGTGGCGCTGGCATGCGGAATTTCGGGCGTGCAGTGCATATTGTAATTAGGCATGTTAATTACAATTGCGTATTCAGCTGTCCAGGCTTGTGGAATCTCCTTGCTCGATACATTTAAATTATTCTGCCACTATTATGACTTGACCCTGAGCTCAGGTCGTTCTTGGATGGGGCACAGTCGCCTGTAGAGTGCGCATTTGCACACCGCAGCATGCTGTCATGCATCAAATGATATGCCAAATTTATGTGTGCAGAGTACTTTATATTCTTAATAACCTGTGGGAAAGCTTTTTATAACTGAAAAACATAATAAAAAAAAGTTTTAATATAAACCTAAGTTGAACTGAAATACATTGTAACCTGTATGGATAATATTTCAAGGGACCAAAATAAAAAAACTGATGTATGTTAACAAGCAATGCATACAGACTTTCATCATTGAGACTTCGCATCAGGTTTCTGTAGAGAGTGGATGCTACTTCCGCTTAGACCCTCATCAATGTCAAGCTGGTAGAATGTTATCTCGGCAGGTTGGAGCTTGGGATACGAACGACAAACTTTGTTTGAAAAACAGTGGAAGTTTTGAGGATCTCTTCCACTGTGGCTCTAGTTTCCATTTGTGTTCTGTTATAGGTTTCAGTATTGCAAATTCGGCAGAAGCAGGATTATGTACAGCCCTACGATTACTTGAAATGGGAATGTAAATTATTCGAAGTTCGAATGAGAATTGTAAATCATATTTGCAACTATTTGAATTTTCAAATATTCCCACATCCCTAACAAATATAAAGAACATACCTATGCCTTAAACATACAAATATCAACAGCACCGCATGTATAGAAGAATAATGATCTGGCACAACTTGATGTTTCACAAATCTCAATCTTAATTATTATAAATGCTAAAGTTTGTATATGTTTGTTTGTTACTCAATCACATCATAATGGCTGTATGGATTTACATGAAATTAAGTACAGGGGTAGTTTATACTCTGAATTAGGACATAGGGTACTTTTCATCCCAGAAAAATTAATAGTTTCATAGGGACATATATAAAATATGCCACCAACCATTTGAGTAGCTGCGGGTTGGTGGTCTTTTTTTTTTTTTTTTTTTTATATATATATATATTTTTTCACGCAAGTGGAGCAGCGGGTAACAGCTAGTAATTAGAGTTGTTCCGATACCATGTTTTCAGATACTGATACACCCCGATACCAGGGCCCTTACTGTATTTTAGAGAAAGTATTACTGTAAATAATACATTTAAAAACATTTCTCCTAAACTTGTTTAAATAAAGAAAATAACATCTCCAAATACTGTAAATAATTTTTTGTAATGAGAGACCAAATACAAGCTGACCTAACTAAAACTTTCTAACTGTCTGAAAATGAAAATAATATGACACCAAATGCAAGTCAAATTTTGAATGTCCCACATGCACCCGTACAGCAAGAGCGCATGGAGAAGTAATCAATCGGGCAGTATGTTCAGGGCAGCTGGAAAAGGTGTGGTAGCGGGAGGATTACCCTTCACATGCTGCTACATGTTGCCGATGCCTTGCACCCGTGGCAAATGTCTGTCTTTTAAAATAATTCATTTATATTTTTTATCTTACTGCAAAGAAAATATATAAATTTGGGACAGAAATGAAACAAATAAGGTGCTTATAATTGATTTCTTTCCTGTTTTAAATAATTAATCATTCAAAATCATGTACTCTGATTTTTCCTGTTACACTGCACTCGGCTTGGTGCTTACCTTTCCATTGTTAGACGGAAAAAGGTGTCGAATAGGCCCTTACATTTTATCAGTTTATTCGAAGATGTAAGTCTATTGAAATAAATTGATATAAATCATCAGATTTCCCTGCAAGACGTTACTGAAAAATGAACTTTTTACACTTAAAATACATGTCGCTGGATGTTCAAACCATTTTTGTGACAATGGGAGTTCAATTATATGCTTCTGGGCACATAATTTGATTTGTGAAGATGCTGCCCCTCGAGTTAAATAAATATTATGTTTTAAAGTCGTGTTAATTTTACGTCATACACAATGAAACGCCAACCTTACGGGGGGGAAAACCACCGTTAAGCACAAAAGAAAACCTATTTGAAAATTATAATTCCTCGTTTAAATGTTTTGCATAACATTTTCAGACGAAACGGTTTACTTTGAAATACAGGTGATACTATTTTGAGAAATGCATAATCTTGATGTTCACGAAGCATACATTTGCGCTAGGCCGGTGTGTGAAGGCAAGGCAAGTGTAGTGGATGTGGCAGAGAGGGATAAAAGATGACGTGCTTTATCTTTTGCTATACAACTTCTCCTCCCTGCGGCGTGTATGGCATGTGAGAGGAGGAAAGAAGGTTCGCAGCTGAGAGAGACAGAAAGAGGGGCAAGAGAGGACGCTGGGTTGCCAGGCTCATTGCTATGGGTAACCACTTCCCCTCTCGTTAGCGTGTAGAAAGCCAGTCTCGCTTACCGCACCATGCCGCAGTGTCAGATGTGTTGAGATGGTGGACAGCACGCCGCAGAGCAGTGATAAACGATGGCGCGCATGACGTATTTCACATCCAGTTACTAGACATTTCCATAAACAACCAGCTTAAAAATGATAGCTGCTGGAAATATTAGGTGGCGGGGACCCTAAATAAACTGAGATCAGCACAACATGCAATAGATGGTAAAAGGTTATGTTAAATAAGAATTTCGCCGGGACCACAAAAAATTGTTGGTGGATGCGATTTATTTGTTTTTATTTTTATTTTTTTAACGTGTGGTGTATACACACAGAAATATGGTATTTTTTGTGTCTAATGATAGAAATAACCTGATTTCACTGTCTACAACCGATACAAACGTATCGGCCCGATATCATACTCGATACGGATACGTTGAAAAAAGGTGAAGTATCTGCCGATACCGATACCAAGTATCTGTATCGGAAACACTCTACTAGTAATGTATAAAATAAAAGCAATGATCTGCATCACCAGCATGATTCCTGCATATTATATAAATTTACTTTTAAAAGGGGCAACAATAAAAAGAACTATTCTGCAAATGATAGAAGTTGAAATATTTTTGAGAGTGCTACATTTTACATCAGCCCAACAATTTTACTGGAAATGTTTTGGGACTGTAACTTTTCAAACCGGGATTAATTTATTCATTGTTTGTGATATTGTATTGCATTTTTTAAATCACAGAAATTTGTGAAGAAATGTAAGGAAAAGTAGTTAAAAAAAATACCGAAAGTACCTCAAAACTGAAGAAATTGTAAAAACATTTTCACAGAAAACTGATGTATTTATTTATTCATTAAAATATTTTTAAATAGTAGACAAGTTCCATTAAAGCTATTCCTTAGAACTGCAGTTTGAAAATAAAGTACTATTAAAATGCTAATATTATCTTTATTATAAAACTTACTTTTGTATGCAATAAAAGAGCTTTAACCCTGCTACTGTGTTCGTGTCAACTACTCATTTACTGTGTTCGGGTCTAAATGGGCCCTAAATTTTTTTTATAAGAGAAAAAATATATAAATGTTTATTACCTACGTACAATTTTAACGCAACATTAAATAAAGTTTTTATACAGTAAAACATCATAAAATATTTAAAATCTAAATACAATTATAAAAATGTTACATTGCATGAAGCTTGGCAAATAATTTTTTCCATCTTTTGGCTAAATAAAGTCTCACACATTTTACACATATTTGGCTCGAATAAATAAAATCCAGATACAATTTTAATGGCTTCACACAATTTACACATAGTATTTAGTCCATTTTAATTGCTAAATAACCATTGCAGTTCAGTATGAAACATGTTTCTCACATTTTTGCTGCAAGTAAAATATATTATTCACTTCCCATATTTTACACAAAAGTTTACACAGAGCAAATCCATTTTAGTAGCTAAATAACAGATACAGTTGAGTATCAAAACACATTTTGTGCATACTTGAAACAAATGTGATTTACAATAGTATTTTCCACACTTTATTAAAGGGTTTAGGTATTTGTTGTCTGACTTAGTACACAAGGAGCAGCGACCCCTTTTTCTGCTACTGCTTGCTGCACCAGACGTTTTACGAGTTGAGCGTTCATCTTCAGTTGCTCTACTTTGAAGACTTTGCACAATGTCAACAGCCGCTTTTTGTCTTGGAAGCTTCTCCCTTCTTCCGATGTGTTTCTGAACCAGTGACATACTCAGATTTACAAGAAAAAGTTTCTTTTTTGCCTGTGACTTCTGTTTCCAGTTTGGATTCACTTTTGTAAATGGTATGTACCCACTCACTGCTGAAATATCAAGAACTTTGAGAACACCACAACTGGCCATCTTATAGTTTTTCTTTTGCTCATGTAACATGAAACCGTTTTATCCAAAGTGTCCACCTCACCCTTAGTCTCATTATAATCTAAAGTTGCTTGTTGTTTCTTAGATACTGGATTAGGAACGTTTTTATCGAAGTGAACTGTACTTTGAATGAAGACACTTAGTTTTTTTAGGAACATACGACACAAGCATGATGTTATTTGTGAATGCAAAAGTGGATGAAAAAACTTATTTGTTCTTGGTGTTGAGCATTTCAGTTGGAATGGAAGGTTTGTTTTTCCTGATTGTTCCTATCATAGTTACGTTTCTTTTCAGTAACATTTCACCGAGGTCATACGACGTAACGAAGTTATCAAAAGTAATATTATGTTCCTTCGAACCATAAGACAAATCAAGAACCAATCGTAGTCCCTGATTTTTTTCTGAATATTGGTTTGGTTTTTTGCCAGTATATGGCTGACTAATCTATACATAACTTGTTTCGTTGTCTCAGAGAACCCAAAATTTTAAACCATACTTTGCCGGTTTGCTGGGCATGTACTGTCGAAAAGGGCAGTTTCCTCTAAATACAACTAAACTGTTTATCAACTGTAACAAATGTACTGGGGTTGAAAATTTTACTAGTGTTTCTACCCAAATGTGCCATAAGTCACGAATAGCTGCAAAATTGTCATTTTGCTTCCTGGAGGAACGAGTTTCACTGCTATCAAATCTCAAAATGTGCGGTATTTGAAAAAAATATTTGTAAACTCGTGGTTGCTCTGAAAATTGGCCTACCCTTTTATGCATCCCACAGATTTCTGTTGATTCATTGCATGACTTAAAAACTCCAGCTAGCAACAGCAAATCTATGTAAGCACAAAGTTCAACACTATTAATAGCTTTCCACTCATCCCCATACACACGAGCACCCTTAACATTTGAGTTTATGAGGATAACGCTTTCAATATCTTTTGTAGAAAAAACAATAGAAACGCAGAACATTCATATGTAATTTGTGAAGTTGCATACCTGGTAGGTCCTCGAGTAAAATTTAGAACATCCTTTGCAACACGTCATCCTATTTGTAAAGGAGGTTCACTGCTGGTTGTTTATGCAAACATCCAACAAGTGGGTATGAAATATGTTAAATGTGCCGCTGTTTATAGTGACAATCACTGTGGCGTGGTGCTCTTCAGTTCAAAGGATGGTTTCTGCAACTCTGCGAGTCTGGCTTGCTCCCTCCCCTTACTTTCCTGACAAAAGGGGAAGCGGTTGCCTAGCAACCAGTGTCGCATCCTTGCGTCCTCTGTGTGTGTATGTGTCGCTCACTCTCTCAGCCATGCATTTTTCTTCCTCTTCGTACATGCCTTCTAGAGGATAAACTATACGCGTGCCACTTTCCCATTTATTTACTAAACGATTATCACTAATCAACCTCACGTATTTCTATGTAACCTGAGGAAGGGTCAAACCTGGCAACAACTTTATTGATTGTCCTTAGATCGCCAGTACCTAGGAGGGTGATTCTAAACATGTGAATATAAGGTTTCAAAGCCATCAAGAAGTCTCCCCCCCCCCCTCCCCCCAACTGAGAGCCTACAAGCAGCCATCTGCCTGGGGGCCCCGAGAATGCACAAAGCAGAGCTCCGAGCAAAGGGTAGATTCTACCACCCCGGCCTCGCACTAGAAGGACATCATGAGGCGAAGTCACACCTCCTACCCCGACCCGGTGTGCACCTGTCCAGCGGACTATATAAGGCCATGCAGACCCAGGCTCAGTAGTTATGAGAAAAGCAACATCAAGTGTTTATAATTTACTTCATTTGGCTACTTAAAAATGGTGAATTATTTTTTCTAGTCCTCTTCAGGGACTAGTAATAGAACAAAAACCATGCTAATTTTCAAAATTCTGGTCCAGATTATTTGTAAACAGGGTGGTAGTTTGTTCCTCCTCTCTCTCTCTCTCTCCATCCCTACCCTAACCCCCCTACACACACACGCACATATGCAGGGGACGGGAGGTAAACATTTGAGAACACCAGCTCGCCGAGGCAACTTGGCGAGCTTTCTGTTGGAGTTATGGTGTGCAGGCACCGTAACTACAGTTGTGTGTGTACTGTAGGCGGGGAGGGAAACTTCCCTTAGCCTGCAGCGATTACAAGTGATGCAACCACTGGGTGAACGAGGGTCTTTACTACCCCCGCTCTGAGCTTCGGCAGTGATAGAAAAGGCGGCAGCGGGAGTTATTTCCTTCTCCAGTAGTTCGCCTCAACACGTGTGTGCTGGGGCTCTCTACTGCTACCAAGTCTTCAGCAGCCACCAGTGACTGTCACCACTAACTAGCTACCAGAAGCTCCATTGACATCTATCACCATCAGCATCTTCCAGATGCTCTCCTTCAGTAAAACCTGCAGACACCATCACTCCTTCCGCTGCTGTTCCTCCTGGTTCAGCAGCTGGCGCTACTTGCTGGTAGAGGCAACTACACCCACTGTCCTTAGAAGTAGTGGTCCCCATTTTATAAAGCCTCTTCTAGATGCCTCTTGGTTAGAGTAGCTGCAACCGAGTTATTTTCATAGCCATCAAAGTCATTCGCCATCTTGGTTAGTCAAGGAGCAGGTCACCTACACCTGTTTACTGTGGGTTACTTCCATAATCTTTCTGCTTGGTTAGGAGGCAGCACTCTTCACTGTATTTATTATTCCAAATAAATACATATTGTTCCTTTCACTGAGGATTTCAATTCTAGAGTTATTTCCTACGATCACTAGAAATTATATTACTGTAAGATGTCAACTGAGACCGGGTGTTGTTACAGAGTTCAAACCATAGAGTAGGACTGTAGATTCCCTTAGGAATCTGTACATCATATACATACACCATTCGATGGCCACCCGTTGTATACACGGTGGATAGAAAGGTAGAGCCCCAGCCACTAGAAACACATCCAAGAGGGGTGAGACAGTCAGCTCAGGTTGTACTGCTACCGGAGCGCTTATGGTGCAGGAAGGAGTACTTGCCGGGGTCTGAAGGCCTAATTCCTGTTACTACCTCACCCAATAGTGGTAGGAAGATGGCCCACATGGCTCACCGTCCTAGGTTTGCGTGCCAGTGGTGGGGAACTGATTAGGGCACCGAGCTCGTGCCGTCAACCACTATTGGCTTTACACTTAGCTAGGGATCTGTCTCAAGTTCACGTCGCTCGAGAGTGTACTTGAGTGTTGACAAGACCTCTATGCCTTTTGGGGAAAAGGCACGGCTCACCGAGGGAGGAACAAAAGGCGCCGCCAAGCGAGTGTGTATATCTGACCCTGCTGCACTTAGCAGACAAGTCGAACGGGAGAGAGCTCAGACTGTCCGTCAACTGGAGAGGCCTTCCTCTCCAATATCTACATTTCTTTATTTCCCTACACACATTCGCCTAGCCCACGATTACCATCCCGTTGTCCGTGTTCTGGATTCGAGAAGCGGCAGAGTGGAACCAACGGTACTGTGTTGGGCAGCATAGTACAGCCGCACCCTACTCCTCTTGGATAGTTGCCAGTTCCAGCCAGCAAGCAACAGCTTCCGCTGCAGTGACCGAAGCAATCCCTGGTAAGACAAGTACACCAAAGTGAGCCACTGTCCCAACCAGACATATTGTAGTTCCAGCAGTGGTTAACTTTGTACCCAGTCACCAACTGACCCAACCAGTACGAGTAGCAAGTCAAAAACCTAACCCAAAAGCATAACTCTATAGTTATAACTCGAGCATGCCTGACCTAGTGCATATAAACCACATTGATTCTATCTGTAGTTCTCTAGGGCATCACACATCAAGATATTTAGCTGTTGTGTAGCATGCGTGCTTGCTTCCACTCCTTACATGCCTGGCAAGACATCAGTTAATGGGTTATATGAAGCATTAAATAAATCTATATTCGTGTGATCTCAGTTTAACGACACACTGTCATCCTGCCAAACGTATCGCACCACAGAGTGATGTACTCCGTTGAGTCAAACCTCTTAAAAAGATAGTGGCATTTGGGAGAGTAATACAGAATAGGTATTAAAATAACTCAATAAGCAGCATCTTCTGAATAAAATGATGCCCAGAAGCATATACTTGACCTCCCCTTGCCGCAAAAAATGGAACATTGAGCAACTTGTTTTACCAAGTGTAAAGTTCTTTCTTGATGTGTGTCCGTGCTGGTGTGGGAACATTAGCCGAGGTCAGATTTCATTAGGAACAGATTCTAGATTCAGGGGTCTGTATCCTGGACGAAGTAATTGTATTATTTAAAAATGTACCATTTCTGAGATGTGTGGTAGTACTATAAATTAATAATACTGTTTGATTTTTAAATTTCTGTCATATTTCTGGTAGTTGCATGTGATAATTTTTTTTTTTAAGGGTAAGAATGACAATCACAAGTTACTTATCTTTTGAATATAAAATAGGGATTTCATGAGAACTGTTGAATTTAAGAATTTGTAACTGTAGCCCTGTGCACAGTAATAAAGTTTGGTTACCATACATTGTGATGAAATTCTTTTATTTTTCGTATGAGCATTGACAGCAGATGGTTTGTTCTCAGCAAAATATCTCCCCTTCTCCTTCTCATTACTCCAATTAAACTAAGTCTTAAAAATCAGTGAGTGAAGAGATTTGGGCAGCTCTTAACAGGAAGGTCTTGAGAGCTTACAAATTGGTGGTTCTCTGTTTGGGAAAGAGGTAGGGATTAACCTAATATGAACATCTAAGTGTTGTGTTGTGGGGTCTGGGAATGCCAAGGTGAATGTGACTCAAACACGTTGCTGATTGTTACAGAAGCTGCTGTGGGCAGTGGCAGAATCACTGCGAGCTGTCGGCATCGGCCTGCAGCACCCGAGGTTCCGGATGTGCGCCGCAGCATTGGCACGCCTCTGCAGGGATTTGTTGCTGGCCCAGTCGACGACGTACCAGCATGCAGGAAGCACCAGTGAGCACATGCTGCGGCTTGCCAATAAGCACGTGCGGGAAGTGGTGCGTGCACAGCCCGCGTGACCGCCGTAACACACCCTTGCTCACTGCGCGGCCGTCCGGCCTTCCTGCTGAGGCACGGTGGAACCTCCATTTACCACATTCCGGAGGTAGAGAGTAGCAAGTTGTAAATGACACCTGAGAAAGTGATGTTTGAGTGCAGGGAAATTATTACGAATGTGGAGAAAATGGTAAGTTACAGGAAAATGTCAAGTGATAAATGAAGTATGTAATGGGGGTAGGATGTAACTGTGACACAGTTGTGTGGATGGCCATATCAAAGCTGAATGCAAAAAAACGTTTTAAAAAGAATAGTTCTGGAATGCTAAATAGAGGTTTCACTGGAATTTGAAACTGATGGAAAAAGACGGGTACTTATAAGAAAATAAGAAAAATTGCATTGTGTGTTTGCCTGAAAGTGCAGTTACACAACACGTCCTTATACCTGTAATTTACATTACTTGTTTGGTACAAATTTTTTGTGCCTTTTTAAAATATTCTCATAAAATTCTTAATTTTGATCCATTTTTATTATATATTGTGTGGTCAAGCAGCATTTAGCTGGCATTCGTGATGTAGGGAATTTTGCTTACTGTTTGTGTCAAGTTAAGGGTATTGATAATTGCTGCATTCCCTTATGTTTTTAGTTGACATTACCAATTCATTGTGAATGGTGAGTGTTCAAAAACTGACATTTGAAAATTAATTTTACTGGTAATTCAGTACTGCATATGCCCAGATCTCAACTGATATTTGTATACAATGTAAGTACAACTTTTTAGGAGCTTCATTAAGCTATTGCAGTATTGAATACAATAGCTAATCTACATACATTGTTCACAATTACACCAGTCTCGTGTTTGTTGGAGGTAACAGTCCTGATTGAGCATAGTATCTCAGTCCTCTGCAGTTGGGCTCCTCATACATGTTGGACTCCTCCAGGTGATTTTGCGAAATTGCTATAACTGGAAATACTATTCTACTCTGGTTGTTAGCGAGATGCTCATCAAAAGAAAGTCAAGAAACCTACTTCATCTGTTACCAGTCTTGAGCACTATACTTTAATCAATTAAAAAACTTTACTTCTAATGTTACTGTAGGGAACATGTTTACATTACACAGTGGAAACTGTATCCTTAGAACGTGGATGAATCAAAAGTCTGTAACCACCAAAAAATGTTTGGGGTCCCACCAAAGATCCTATGTAATTAATGCTAAAATTTATGGGGTGGGACGATACAATTTTTTTGATACTCGTTACTGAATACAGTTTTTAGCTCAATACCATCTATACTTTTGATACTCTGAGTAAAAAAAATTAAATAATGCAATCAAATTTTTGTAAACTACATTTTCATTGTTCTCGACCAAATTTATGGTACAGTTTAAAATCAAAGAAAAATCATGCAAGATAATACTATAGATTATGGAAACAAATTTGAAATTTATATAATTTGACAGGCCTACTGTTAAGTGTTATAAAATTATAAATATTTATGATACTAAAAAAAGCACAACTGGCATGTCAATTTTCGAACTAAGATAGCTTAGTAATTTTTATTTAGAAAAACAAGTATTAAAGTTTTTTCTGGATTAGGTCATATAGAGGAAATGTGTAAATTTACGCTCACTAGTTTGGGTATGCTGCTTCATATTAATTTTGCCATTTCCTGAAATGGCGTATCGTCTAGCAAGGCAGCGATATTTTGGAGTAGCGTTGTCCGGATCAGTTAAAGCTAACTTTTAGATGACCTTTTCCCGACACGATCAAAATGAATTTTGCTCAATATGTGACTTTTAAAATGGTGGTTCTTTTTGAAACGCGAACTGAATTTACAGTTTCTGTGCTCTGCTGTTACGAGTATCCTGTTGGTAATTCCTATTTGAAACTCCTTATTACATGTTCTATTGCAATCCTTACTACACGTTTCTCTGCCATCGATACTAAACAATTAGCTGAATCATTAAATAAATACGACACCTCACTGGCTTTCTGAAACTAGTAAACTGCCAAAAACAAAATTAACGGTGTAGCTTCGTGACAATAGGGAAAATGGCGGACCAAGTATAAATTTCTTTTAAGACAAACAGTGCTACACTTCTGCTGTGCTTGCGGCTAAGACTTGCACGATGAAGAATTTTGTGACAGATCTAAATAGAGGCCATATTTTTTATTTTTTGCCAATATCTATATCCAGCCAAGTTCTTGCTGTTCAGTATTGATGCAGGAATCACAAATGGAGGAGCGCATAGTGTTCTAAATTAACCATACTCACTGTGGTATAGGAGGTGGCATCTTATCTGCTCATGAACAAATAACATAAAAATTAGTGATGGGACAATTTGAGTATCAATTCTTTGAGTCTTCTGATAGCAGTTATAATCTACTAATTCTGGCTTGAACTAAGGATTAAAATATGTTTGTCTCTCTCTAAAGGTTTTATTCAACTGTAGACTATTCAAAGAAAACAATATTTTTTTCTTCCCGTATTTAAATGAAGTAAATTTTTATACATTCCTAACTTAGAATAGGAATTCTCTGCGTGATATTTATTTTTGGCGTTTTCAGTTGTGAATTGTGCAAATACAAGCCCTTGCTTACAAGTAGAGTTGTTCCGATACCGATACTAAGTATCTGTATCAGCCGATCACCTTTTCCCGATGTATTGGTATCGGGCCGATACATTAGTATCGGTTGTAGACAATTAAGTCAGGTTATTGCTTTTTTTAGACAAAAGTTACCATATTTTGGTGCGTATACAGTAAAACCTCATTAATTATAAGTAGATTAATTCGAAATCATATATAATTCAAAGTGTGTATTAACCCCCAAGTGAAAGAATATGATTTTATATGATTTTGCCAGAGTTTTCACATCTGTTGACTGGTTTTCGTTGCCTCTACTGCCTGCTGAAGAGGTGAAAAGATGCGACAGTGCCATGCACTGCATGAAGTTTGGGAGAGTAGGACAGAGAAAATAATGGGCTGGCTGTTGTGACAGTTGGAGGGACGAAGGAAGTTTGGTGCAGTGGGGGTGTGGCTAATGAGAGGGGGGAGGGATGATGGTAGATAATAACGGAAGGGGGGGGGGGACAAAGAAGACAAAGGGAGGGAGCAATTTTTTAAGAGGCCCAGCTTAGTGAGAGGCTGCTTGACACAAAAATGCCGGCCAGTTAGCATGGGATTGAGACAATGTCCAAAAACATTTGCTGGAAGTTTATTCATAGTAGGAGGAGTGAGATGGTTCTGGGTACCACAGCTGCAGTTTTAAACCAAACTTGACTTATTTATATATATAATATAGGCGTAGCAATTTAGGCCTAAAGACAACAATCAACACCTATATTTTACTGCACGTTAACATATAATTAATGGCCAAGATAAATGCAACAAACTTATTTTTTGGGCTATTTCATTCAAATTTTTGCCTTTTTTCAACCAAAAATTTGAAATTTTATGGTTCCCCTAAACAGGGCTGTAACTTCGAGAGGGTAGTTATTCCTGGGCCTGCAGCTGTATTTACTTTGAAAATGGAAACTATGCATTTCTTAACATAATATTTTCTTTACTTAAACAAGTCTAGGAAAAATGTTTTTTAATGTATTATTAACAGTAATACTTTTTCTAAAATTCAGTGCGAAGGGCATTGGAATTGGCAATGGTATTGGGGTATCGGTATCGGAACTCTACTTACAAGCACCTGCTAAGGTGGGGTTCTCCATGTTGGGGATTTATTTCAGATTGGGGAGTTTGGGAATGTCTTTCCTCGCCTGGAAACTGGGGATTCCAACTCCTATGACTAATTTAATATTCAAGGTTCTATGGTAGGAAGATGTTGTTTTAGTGAGCGAGACGAACTTCAAAAGTCATGAGGCCAGTGTCACGAGGAGCATATCCAGGAACTTTAAGAATGCTTAGGCAAGACTCCAATGTAAAGAGTAGGGCGAGTGGGTTTGCGCATGGTCACAAAATCTGATGTCACTTTGATCACCCGCTTCCAATATGAAGTGGTGCTGCTGGGGAGTTCCTGGAGTATAATAGGAGTGTTTGCAATAGGAGGGTTACTTACCCAATGCTGGTAGAGACCTAGGAGACTGCCTCCAAAGTGTGAGCTGTCTGATGCTCTTGTGGGTGGCAAAGATAAGGGGTTTGTATTCTTTACTTTCGGGGGAGTTAAATTTGTTAATTGCTGTTCTAACTCTCTTAAAATTAACTTTAATTTCAATTTTTCACCACCTTTTCTAGTATAAGGCATGAGGACAAATAGGACTGAACTGCTTAAGACGAAACCTGTTTTATTACAGTAGCCCTGTGTACTTCTAGGCACACTGGTTTTCAACGTCATATAACGCTCTGTTCTGTGTCCGGCCGTTGCCTAGCGGTGGATGAAACTTTTGGCCGTCATCCAGCGGTGAAACAGAGCATAGGAAATACACGTTGTTTAAGGCACTGGCATCTAGTTGTGGTTCCACTTTGGTCAAGTGGCAAAAATAGCTTGCTCTACAACCTGGCCATTCACCATGCAAAACAAGTAATTTTGTGGGAGAGCTTAGCTTGTGAAGTGCAATGGCGATCTCAGCACAGTTTGCTGCTCTATTCTCAAAGAAAGTATTATCACGTCTTTTCTAATTTAATTTCTTGTCACATACTGTCTTGAAATGACGTATGTTTGAAATATACTGAATAAAATTCATATAAAAATATTTTAAAAATATTTTTTGACCCTGTCAAATTAATATGAACCATGTGTGAGATGAAGTGGATGTTAGCTACAGTATGTAGGAGTGGGAGAAACAAAACAAAATACATATTCGCACATATTTAAGGTTGCATTTTATTTGAAACATCTACACATTACTATTTTAGCACAAAGTTTAGTTTGTTACACACTTGAACAACTGTTTTATGATATCATATCTCTGTTACTGGCTTGTCCAATAGCGGGAACACCTTTCACCATGCTCTGTGAAGTTTTTAGGAGGAAATAGGTTACAAATAACCACCGTACTGTGTATGTGACGTAAATACCATATCTTGGCATTTATAGCCCGCACATTTTTACAACAAAAAAATGGCTACCAAAAGTAGGCTGTGGCTTATTTATGAGATATTTGCATCAAAAAAAAAGTTTCCCACAGTACATGTTCAGAAATTTGTCAACATTAATGTTTTAATTTAGTTTCTAAGGAACGGAAAAAAATAATAAATTAATAGATTTTATCTCTCTCTCTCACAGACTGGTTGAGAGAGCCTGCAGCAGCTGTGTGTGTGTGCGCCGTGCGTGCACACATGTATGTGTGTGTGTTGATGCCGGCAGCAAGGACACCTGACATCAAACTATTGGCAAACTGATTAGTTTGGCTCCATACTTTACGGTTCTCAAAAATTTTGTGAGGCCTATAGTTATTATCCCTAATTTTTCATCAAAAACTTATGGTGCTGCCTATACACGGCCTATATACGCCAAAATAAGCAGTTCATTTATTGAAGTGGAAACCCCAGCCACCACACACATGGTACACGGTAGACTGACCCTCGCCCTTAACTAGGGGAATGCCTGTCTTGCTTAACCCCACTCTGGTCTTTGTTGGCTACATCCTGGTCCAATGCAGAGTTATTCTCTGCATGTTCGTGTTTGCACGCACACACCTTATGGGAGCTTCCACGAGGACCCAAGGCTACTGAAGCCAGAGGCAGCCAACTGCACCTGTTTAACTGAGGTGACGTCTCGATCGTGGCACAGCATTCTGCTTGTGTAGATAAGCTGCTCGTGTGAACCCTCTCAGGGTTATGGCAGAATCAATCCTAACACAGATCATAATCGATGTAAGAAATCATGGTTAGATATAATCAGCTATTGTTCTCTCTCTTGTGCAAATACTGCCTCTGTGTGGTTACTTTATAGTGACGGTTACAGTAACATCTGGAACTGGCCATGCTTACTGAAACCTCTCTCGGCACCAAGGTGTGAGTGGTGGGAGACATTGACCAATAACTATAGTACATTTTTTAACAATTGCAAATATGTTTGTATATCATGATGCAGTCTCTTTTCATTGCTTACGTGTGTAAAATTTCTATAGCTAAAGCCAACATGGTTGCAACTAATTTTTGCGGTTATAGGGTATATGAAATGTACAGAAGTTTTTATGTTTTCAGCTCACCGTATTTACCTGAAAGGAAGTCGAGGTTTTTTGACAGAAAAGGAATAGAAAAAATAAGGGGTTGTCTGCAATTTGGAGTCATCTTCAATTCAAAACCTAGGACCTCAAATACCAACACTGCTAGTTCAGTATTTTAATTTGTGTTACATGCACAACATTACTACAAGCTTCTATTGATAATTTTTTACTCAGAAAGCAGTTAATATTTACGGGAATACAAAAATTCAGTGCGGCTTATACTTGAAATATTAATTATCCCTAATTTTTCATCAAAAACTTCTGGTGCGGCCTATACACGCCAAAATACGGTAGTATAATTCCTCCACTCTCCCTGAAATAACTTACTGAAAATGAACTTAACGCTTGATAGTAAAAGTCACTTGTTGCTTAAACAATTATTGGTGACGAGGGGAGGGAAGTTATATGTTTCTGGGCATATAATTTTATTTGCAAGATGCTGCCTACTGAGTTAAATTAATATTTTGTTTAAAAATCGTGATTTTTCACCAGATATGATTATACACCCAACTTAAAGGGGGGGGGGGGGAGGGTGGATCTTTAAACTACTTTAAACACAAAAGAAAATATCTGTACAAAAAAATCTTTGTTAAAATATATTACCTAACATATTGAGGCAAAACTATTTACTTTGAGATACTAGTGATAATAGGTGCAATTGTTTTGAGCGATGGATAATCTTGATAAAAATTTTACGATCTGATAATAGGTGCAATTGTTTTGAGCGATGGATAATCTTGATAAAAATTTTACGATCTGATTACTATAACATACTAGTGACTGCCATGACCTTGTTATAGATAAGTTGGCGGAGCACTTGACTACTATGTGGTGTGGTGTGTTTGACAGGATAACCGTGTGTCGTTGATAGCACATAATTAGTTTTAGTTAATGCTTTATACTATCAACAGATTGCACTAATGCCAGGCATGTAAGCGGTGGTAGCAAGTGGGGGCGAGAGAGAGAGAGAGATGATGCAGCTTTTTTCTTTGCCATATAACAGCTTCCCCTTTCGTTGGCTTGTAAGGGGAGGGAGAAAAGTGTGTGGCTGAGAGAAAGACAGATATAGGAGAAAAAGAGAGGATGCAAGAATGCTACATTGGTTGTTAAGGTAACCACTTCTCGTCTCGTCAGGCTTGTTAGAGGAGGGTGGAATCACTGAACAATCAACACTGTGCTGCAAGGATGATAAAATGGCAGTGCATTTTAATCTGCTTAAAAAAGATCATTGTGGGAAATTATAAGTGAGGGAACAGAAAGATATTTGTGATTTATGCAATATACGATAAACTATAAATGTGAGAAATTGTTTCATTATTTAGATAGAAGTTTAGCTGGGACCACTGAAAATTAACCTTGGTTACGGTTGACGCAAGCCGCTTTCCTGCGCATTGGGCATGCACCCACTACGTGTCTTCTTCACCCCATCATCGAGCAAATAAACTGATATGGGCAAGTCACGCACTGGCATATAATCCTGTGCCTACAGGGTTGCTCCCAGCACAGTGAGCAATTACAGACATGGGAAAATCAAATTTAAATAGTACTGCCAACTCGAAAACCAATTATGTGGTCACCTTTTCCCTCCTGAGAAATTGTATTAAGCGAGCCACAGACACACTGGATCCAGGTCGTCACTGCCGCCCGAGTCTCTCGCCAAGGCGATATGAAATGCGTGGTGCGATCCACCACCCTAATTTAAATTACCCCTGTGAAGTGAGGCTAGCCATCCCTGCACCCCTCTGACAGTACAAGCAAAACATTTTTGTATGTAATGAGGTGCCAAACGGCAGCTGAAGACAGTCGTCGGTCCTCCAGCTTGGATAAAGCTGAGGGAACTAGGAAGGGTAGTGGCTGTCACCCTGGCCTTTCAGTTTGAAGAAGTCCTACCAAGCTGATCTTCAGGGTTGTACATGCTCACCAGACCTTCATCAACCACAGCACTTGGAGAAAACCCCTGAAGAAACAGAGGTCTCCTACGACGCCATCAATATTGTCTGCAGCCGAAAACACCATCGCCAGCCGGAGGTATCTTGAAGTCCCCACCAATTCCTTTACCCACAAGTTACGACATCCCGTGTGGAGTTTCACCCCCCTTCTTTAATTAGAATCTAGAAAAAAAGTCTAATTAATTACTTTTCTTTCTATTTGCATTTAGCATGTTCGTCTTTACCTTCCTTAAGCTTAGCTTCATTTTACTTTATTTTGTAAAGAGCTACGCATCCCCATGTACCGTCCAAAGTGTAAATAAAATATGTAAATTTGAATTCTCTTGTTACTTATTTAGCTTAGAAACATCAATATATATTTTATATATTTATTTCAATTGACTTGGGTTAGTTAGCGACTGTTCACTGATAGGAGCTGACTGTCCGAACTTGTTGGATACCCTACCGCCTGCATAAGGCTCAGGAATATCTAAGTATTGTCTGGGGCGCCTGCACCTTCAGTGGGATTCGCTCTGTTTCATTCATTACCTCAGCCCTTCTGAAGAAGACTGGACCCAGGAGAACTTGAGTAACCTCTGGGTAAAGTGAGGGTGCACTTTTGGTAATTAACGAGCCACATGCCTAGATGCTTCTGTGTGTGGTGCATTCCAGGAAATGCAGCAAAAGAACAGTGGTAAACCTAGTCAAGCCCACAGGTTAGCTAGACAGCACTTCAAAGGGAATTAGAGACAATGCCTAAAAGTGTAAATTCAGGTACTCCCAGTGAATTACATCAGACCCCTGCCGATATTGCACCTCTACTCGCACTTGAGGAAAAGTCACGTAACAAACAACCGCCCATAGGTGAGGATTGTAGTTCTTACTGGAATTCCCTACTTGGAATAGATTAGCCCTGGCACCACCTAAAGTATTTTGACATATTAGTCACTAGCAATTTATTCCGAACCTATCCCACCACCTTGCCTTTGTACTCTCATACAAGCACCGGCCGTCTCGTGCCCAGTTCACACGGCCACCAGTAAGATATTAAATATCCCCATACCTCCCAAACCTGTTACCCGCAAAGTAATATCCATAATCCCGAACTTTGTCCCCGTAAGGAAGCCAACCGGACCAGCTCCTTATAAGCATGGGGTAAAGTCAGAGGTAACCAAATAATTCATAGTGGGGTTTCTTTTGTTGAATTTCATTTTTCTCCCTCTGTCTAGTGATAGCTGGCATTACAAATTTTGACAGCCTTTACGGTAGGCTGGACCAGACTCCCAGGGCAGGAGATATTTGTGGTCAAGCTTACCCTGGGTTTGATTCCTATCCATGATGTGTGTGCAGTATTATATGCCAATAGAAAACAATTTATTCCTGCAGTTTTCAAATACATAAAAAACATGATTAGAAATTAACAAAGAGAGGCTAATTCTTTGACGCATAACAAAATTTTTAGGTAATTGTGTGCAAAAGAGTATAATATGATATTGTAAAGAAAACTGTACAAATAAGTTAATTTTTTAACACAAGCAGGCAATAAATAACTCGGCACATAATAAATTAACATTTATTCCGAACTACCAAATTATCTAAACCAAATATACAAGGTACTTTTGCATATATAACAAATAATAATGTGTGTATATATGTATTTATGTTTACAAAAGTTGTATTTTTGATTTAACATACAGTATGATTTGGTATATTTTGTTTGTTATTACGTATATATTTTTTTCCAAACTAAATTTATAGTTCAAAATAACTAAAATCTATTTTTGTAAATGCCTTAATTATTATTTAGTGTAATGCTATCTAGATTATACCATATAATTAGTAGTAATTAAAGTGCTATTATTCAAATTGCATTCAAATGTTAACTGTATTTGTAGAATTCGAGTTACGTAAATACTTTCTCCAAGCAGGACAGTGTAGATTCTCACCCAAATGCACAATTAAATTTAAACCTAACACAATCTTTGCTATTGCCATTTTGCAAAAATCTTTTCTAGTTCGATGTATGAAGGTATCCAATCATTGTCCTCCATTTAAAAAAAAAAAAGCACTGTCTCAAGTTACGTTTACAGTGTATTTGGCAAAGATGTGTCCATTTGTCTTTGTAGCAGTTGTGAAATTGTGATCTTAAGCAGAGATTGTACAACAGAAACATGTCTTGAGACACACAAAAAATAAGATTGCCTTCGTGAAGATCACCTTGATCGCAAATGCTTGAGAGAATCTTAAGCAATGTTTATGAAATGTAAATATGAACTTATGAACTTCTAATAAGATTGTTTTGATGAAACTAGTGCCTGAGATATGTACTGTATATGGAAACCACCCTTAGAATTTCTTACTAATGGGATTAAGATGTAATGAGTGCAATGAAATCCATCATGAAATTGACTAAGCATTGTCATATGTGACTGCTAATATTAGTCATAATCTTAAAACAGAGGTGTCTTTTAGTAAAAAAATAATAATAATACCAAGGTGGGCTGTATTAACAACTTTCCATTTTAATTCATCTACACTTTCTTTTGTTTTACATGTCCCATTGCTCACATTGAATAAATTGAGCATATTTGAAGAGATAAAGTTAGCTCAGTTAGTAACAGCCCCTTTGATTGTGTAACATTTTTCAGTCTATCAGTTTTTAATCAGTTCTTTGGCTATGTTGTGTTTCACTCCCTGCTTTGGTAGTGTTTGGGGTGTCACTCTTTCAGGATTTCATTATTGTTCTATAATGGATATATACAATTGAAGAGAACATGAGCAGAAATGCAAAACTGTGTTTGCCATGTAGGTTAGTTCCAAGCATACTGTCTTAACTGGAAACATGTTTTAAAGAGAGAAATGTATCTATAGTGATGAGAAATCAATTTCTAAAATAAACCAACACTTGCCATGGCTTTGCTAATGAAGTTATTGTAGCATCAGGAGTGTTAAAGTACAATAGGTATTGCTTGTAACATTGCATTATGTTCTTCAAAACTTTAGTTTTCTAGATACGTATTTGTTGTAAGTGCCAATTCTTTCTCAGTATTACAATGTTGAATCCATTTATTTATTCCTAGGCACTGCAGGCTACTAGTAATTTTGTATGTTCATAAACAATGCAAAATGTTGAGGACAAACATTGTTGCAAGTGAAGATATAAATAAGAAAGTGCTCGTAACATTATATTCGTATAAAGGTCAATCTTTTTACCCCATCAGTAAAATAAGTTATTATCTCTGACAAGCAACAATATAGATTTTAAACACACTGCAAATCCTCATATGTACTGTCTTTAAGTTCACATTCTACACATCAAACACAAAATCAAGAATTATTTGTTAGGGTGTGTATATACTGTGTATCCTCTGAAAAGATTGGTAGCCATACTCGTGTGTTTGTGTACCGTACCATTTGTTTTTGTATAACTCAGTTTAGAGGTGCATAATGAAAAAGGAACAGAATTCCTATTAAACTTTGTTCATAGTATTCAGTACATACTGGTGAAATAACTGTGTTACAGGATTGAAATTTACATGTTCAAGGATAGCGATTTTGTGGTTTTAGTCAATTTTACTTTGTTTTATTATTCTTTATCATAACGTAATACAAGTGACGTTACAGAAAGGATAGTGACTGGTAAAAACATAGTAGCAAAACAGCTCCATAACAAAAAAAAGTATTGCGGCAAGACTTATTTTACTCCAATGTGATTCAGTGAAACCTCTAGGGTTGCCAGATTTCCTGGGTTCTCCCGTATTTTGGCCTTGTTTTTGCCAAATCTCCCGTCTCCCATTTTGGTATGATAATCTCCCATAATTATTTTAATTGTTTGAAATTTTAATTTCTGTTGGGAAATTTTAATCCGAGGTGTTTTAGGAATAATAACAGTTACTCTGTTATCTATGGACAATGTCCATTGGACATTAATCAATAATGAGAAGTGTTTTTCCTGTTGTAATTGAATTTAATTGTGTTGTTTGCTTCATCGTGATTAGAAAATTTTACTTTTAGTTTTGTACGAGAGATTGTAGGTGCACATGATTTTATAGGTTATGTGCGATACATGTGCTTGTATTTAACGAAATGAGAAGAATCGGTGAAAACAAACACTTTGTAAAAGAGAATTTTCATTGCACATGTGGATGAACATTCCTGCTTTCCTTTTGCATTCCCATGCCCTGACATGAAGGCATTTACAGTATTAACAAACTCAAGGAACTGTTCTCTTTTTTTGGTGCAGCGGGCTTATATACATACATACAGACAGAGATTCTAATTTTATGTCCTAAGATATTAAATCATTTCTCTCTGCCATTGGTGTTGCAACAAGCAGAAGTACTCCTTATAATCACTAAGGAAATGGTCAATGGGAACGGTATGTGGGGATAGTATGGAAAACTATTGAATTAACGTTGAGAAGCCGGCAACTTAGCATTACTAATTGGGAAGAAGTTCTTCACGAAGCCCTTCATTCTATCCGTTCACTTCTTTGCACATCTACAAATGCTACGCCGCATGAAAGAATGTTTGGTTTGGTTTCTCCCGTAGATCAACCAATGGTTTTGGCAACTCCTTCGTGACTAATGCAACCAGGCCCTGTTTTGTTTTCAAGTGTCATGTTCGGTACTCAAAATATGAGCCCCTGGTTGATGAGGTGTTTTTGTTGGAAGGAAATCCAGAATATTCGTATGTAAAATTCCCCAATGGAAGAGGGATGTCAGTATCTACAAGACATCTTGCTCCAGTTGAAGGAAGGATGGAAGAAATTCTATCTACTGATGGCCAGCACCCAGCATCTCCCGAGTTTCGAAGTCCTCGTGGTGTGGAACGGTCGCCTGCCTTTCTTGAGTCTCGAAGGCCATCGACATATGTTGGGGAAGTAGTTCAAGAAGGTCATCCAAATGATCAACCATCTAATGAACTGAGGGATCAGGCTGAAGTGCTACTTGAACGTAGTGCTCGTGTGTGCCTGCTTAGCACTTACCTGAAAGATTATTTCACTTAGGGGAGGGTGAATGTCATAGATTGGTTATTCTCTTTGTATGTTATCTTTGATACATGTGATCTATGTGTTTTCTTTAATATATGAACCTATCCATGTCGATGTTGTCTATGAGTTGTTTAGTCTGTTGTTAGAATCAGCTGTGTATAGTATGTTACAATGTAGCATACTTTTTGCTTAAAAGCCTTGTTCAGGTCATTCAGATTATCATAACGCCTATTTACACCCAATTTCATATTGTGTAGGGTCTTTCATTTTTCATCGTGCTACATGCCTCCCAGGGGTGGCTCTGTGGCAACGATTAACCCTGATTGCAAATAGCTTCAATGCTTGCAAGTTCTTATCATTGTACCTTATCATTGACCACACACTTACAAAAAAAAATTTTTGTTTCCGCACATAAAATGCCACTCTAATCCAGCTCAGTTAGCCAATATATAGTCCCTCTGCCTGCCACATAACTTTTGCCCAATTACAATACATTTTAAATACACAATAACATTGTACAATAAACGTATTACCTATACACAACTTATTTATAACAGAAACAGTATAACAGTTCATATCGGGTGACACTTGAGTGTCACATTGGCTTGAACAGTTAATTTATTTAAATATTACAACTTAATTGAAAGAAATAGTGAAATGTTTAGAAATGTTATTGTTAGGACTTTCCTGCACAAATTCCTTAAAGGAAAAGAAAAAAACAAATTACAAGTTCATTTTTATGATAGTTCTACAGTAGTTTGGCGTGTATAGGCCGCATCAGAAGTTTTTAATGAAAAATGAGGGGTAATTAATATTTCAAGTGTAGGCCTCTCCAATTTTTTGTATTACTGTAAATGTTGTTAAATCACGATTCCGTACTAACACATTAAATTCAGACTTAATTTCTCCCCTACAACATTTGTGACAGAAAATTTGAATTAAGTTACGATGTTTACAAATTTACGTCGCAATTACTATTCCATAGATGGTAACGTGACTAGAGGAAGCAACATGTTGCACAAAATGGCGCCAATCAATATGCGCTTGTGGTGCAGCGGTGGGCTTGAGAACTACATATATATTTACACAAAATGACGTCTTATCAATTTGCACTTGTGGCGCAGCGATGGGTGTGCGAACTACATAAGATATCTTTCCCGTGTATAGCAGCGAAATTATTTTCTCATGTACTGCATCTATGGCCGATCTCAAACATGTTTAAATTTTATGCGAGCTGGATGAAGGTTATTTTGTTTCAGGACATGAGTGAACAAATTATTGCCCAAGTGAAAAGCTATTTGTTTGTTCTTATTTTTATACTTCCTTAGAAACTAAGTTAAAAAAAAATATATATTCTCTATGTCGACAAAGTTCCAAATATGTTTTGGGGGTAAAATATTTCTTAATTAGGGGTGTGTGGGAATGGATATTTCGTGTTCTGGAATTTTCGGGAGGGAAAAATTTTTTCCCTTGGGAAACGGGACGGGATCGTGAGAAATATCACGTGTGTCAAAATGATAACTAGGTATATTGACAATCCATAAAAGAATCTTTTTTCAATGCAGGATGTTGGTTCAAGTGTCTCAGCAGCCCAGACGGGCTCCCATGCTCACATTTTAACACCTTCCCGCAAAATGCACATCTAGCCAATGATTTACTCTCTGGCAGGCGTTCGTAGAATTTCCACAGTCCTAAATTTTTTACTGTTTACCGACTTATCTGAGTTTTCCATTTGCAACGACACTACTACAATAACAACATAAAGTAAGTTCAAGGAAACAATATGCGAGAAAAAAAACTTAAATCGATTTCTCGCTATAGATAGTTAAACAAATACACTTCGCTTGGAGACAAGTGAAAACAGTTTGCGCCTCAAAGAGTAAGGATTTTTTAATTTGTTCTATGGTTTTTTTTGGATAGCCATAGTTTAAAACGTACGTTACGGGATGCAACACACAGTATGTCTAGTATCTTTGACTAACCAAAACGTAAATAGTGCATTAAAGGTTGTATTCAATTTTGATGAGAGCAAAACTAATTTATTTAGCATTGTATTTAATAAATGTGTGTGTAATTGATTTGTTAAAGTGGAGAATTCCTTAGTGTTTTTTATCACGTATCATATGATCATTCATCAGATGTTAAATTATCAATCATAATACTGACTTTTGGTTAGCGCAATCTTACATAGCATGCGTGTGAACAATAAAAAGTTACGTAACGTTTATAAAAATATATCAACCGAAAGACTGAAAACAAATAGCATACGTTAATGGTGTTTACATAAATATGCAAACGATTTAGAATTTTTCAGAAAAAATGTAAATCTGCAATTAGGTAAATAATGAGTTTATAAGATAGTAATGCAACTGAAAATACTAATTAAAGTTTCGGAGAATACACGCAAGAATTAGTGTAAGCTTGAAGGAGGAAAAATATTGTTTGTTCTGCTCATAGGAAACAGCATCATTAGGAACGTGCATTAAACACCATAGTCCCGAAAATCTCGGGAGTCAGCTAATTCTTGCCCGACATTTCGGGGAAGCCATTTTCCCCGACTTTTTTCCCGGAGGTTCGGGATCCTGCACATCCCTATTCTTAATCCCAGTATCTCGTAAATAGGCCTCGTCCCACTTTTTGTAGTAGGGGTGTGTTGTTGTTGGATTTTTTTGTGTGTGTGTATGCGTGTGTCCACATGTGTGAAAATGTGTGGCCTATACACACCCAAATAATGTATTTATTTTGCACATAAATTCTTTTTAAGTTTTCCAATTGAAGTAAGTATACTTATGAATGCTCACTGTCACACTCGCACGTTTATATTTTTTCTGTTTGCTCTTGTTAACACCATTGGAGGACATGAATAGCAGTTACGAAATATAGTTAATATACTTAAAATTTTAGCTGGGCAAGTATATACATATTATGATTGAACCAAACAAACTTTTACACAAAATAAGTGAAATTTCTCCATTTACCACTAGTTTAAAAGCAACCTCTTAGGAGCACTAGTGCACCTTGTGATGGAAATTTTCCGTATGCAAAACTCTTTCATAAGAAATCTGGTTTATTAATTAAGTTGAATAAACCTTATCAAGAGGCTCTGTCGACTTAAATAGGGGAAATAAATCCTTCATACCCAAAGCCCAATTTCTATGGTCTTACATCTTTAAGAAAAAAAAAATTGCTACATATTTAAACAGAAATTTTACTACCTCCATACTACGTAAATGTACAATGAACGACCATGTATACTTTTTCTCTTCGGATATTGTAGAAACTTCTGATTTGTTACTTAATTTTCATTTTGATGGTGGTATCACTGTATTCTTTGTTTATGTGGCTTTCACGTGTTATTACATACTGCGTGCATTTTTGTGAATATTTGTATGAATCTTTTTCCAGTGATATGATTCTTGTTCTCTCAAATGCATTTATGGTATGAGGTAACTTTGGATATATGACTCAATCGATTAATTTTGCCCAGAAAACACAGACCAGAATTAAAATTAATAAAACAGGCTGACAACATCAAGAGCTTTGACTGCCAACATAACAAAGTGAACATTCATAGTTTACTGTGTGTTGCAACATCGGCAGTTCCGTAGAACATACTCTGGCAAACAAATTAAAAATATAAGGTTCTCTAGATATACTGTTGAGTTGCGACTCTGTTCTTGTATGCTCCCTGATAGAGGTTATGTGAAAGAAGTGCAAAATTAGCAACTACATAGGTTTTACGAGAACAAGAATTTAATAAAATTACATTAAAGAATTGGGATGTGACATCAGATTGTTACACAAGAAATGAGACTGAAATTAATATATGTTTAAGAATTTGGAAGCGAAATAGGTTAGTTTCATGAGAATCTGGAAGTGAAATCAAATTATGGCATAAGAGAATTAAGGTGTGAAATAAAATTGACATTAAAATCAAGAAGTGAAATAAAATTAAACCACCAAAAATTGTATACCATTGAAATCAGTATTCAGTGCATTAGTCTGTTGACTGGGCCTATGCATGAAAGTTTCTGTGCAGGTAGCAAAGAAAAATTAGAACAATAAAATCCAAGGTAATGTAATTACATGGTGCCAAAAATTCATGCAGCAAACTTGCCAATTTATTGACCTTGAATATAAAAAAAACTCTCATAACTCAGCAAATACACCAACTTGTGTAGTTAGAATTTTTATATGTGCACATATAAACAATTGTCGCAAAGTAAGTGTGTTTAAAAATTCTATGGAAATCATTATTTTTTCAAACCAATGACTTTATTTATGGTAGTGTACTAAGTAAATAGTGACTTGTGTAGTGGAATGTACTGTGTGGGTCTGAGCTCTCCGACCCTGGCAGGAATGCCAAAGGGGGGTGGCAAGTGCCACCATTGCGACCTTCTCCTCCCCGATAAACACCATGGATTAACTGTGATGCGAGAACTGACAAGGTACTACTCTCTGATACACAAATATTTACTCACCATTTGAAAGTGGCAGCGCCAAGTCTTCTTCGGACTCAGATTGCTCGTCTGCAGAAACGGCACTGTCGGTTGATGAACTCGAACTCGAACTCTTGTCACTGTCACTATCATTGCTGTTAGCTCCTAAATTGTTGATAATATTTGTCCACGATGTCTGGAAGAATGCAGTCTTGTTTATTGACTGATGAAATAGCCAATTCTGTAAGTTCTGCCACCATTTTAAGTGACAAGTCGCCAGTTATGTTTCATTCTCTAACTATTCTTTTAATTTTTGCCCATGCTAATTCAACTGCATTTAGGTCGCACATGTATGGAGGTAGTCTGAGAACAGTGTGACCATGGGATGCTGGTTCCGTGTCTATTTTAAATTATCTTTGTCATGGTTTTCCTCGTTTCCACAAGTTTGTATAGATCAGCTTTATGCATTGATTCATCACAAGTGACTCCTTTCTTCTGGAGCCATATTAACATATCGTGTTTCAAAGAATATTTAGCAGGCGGCTTATCTACTTGCATACAGTAATACGGTGCGTTGTCCATTACTAAAACAGATTTTTCAGGCGAGTTGGTAGTAGTTTTTCATTTACCCACTTTTAAAAGTTAATTTGGTTCATCTGACCATGGTAATTCCTGCTGCCTGCATGTACCACAATGTCTTTTCCCCATACTGTTGTTTGCATGCACGCCAAATTCTGTATCATACTGCCAACACTTGGAAAAAGTTAAGAGTTGCTGTCAACCCAGCTTTCGTCTAGAAACACGATTTTGCGACCAATTTAATTGAAGTGTCTTATTTTAACTAGCATTTTCTCCACTTAAAACCCATGCTTTTTAATAACCTGTTGATTGACGTTCTTCCCCATTGAAAATTATTTTTATTTTTGATAACAGGTAACAAACTGGTGATTGTTGGCACCTTTTTCTTGCGCACATACAAATTGTGAATAACGTTTTAGATAATGCATCAATTGAAATCATCTACTGAAACTACTGTGTGTAGTGGTCTACTGGCACGTTTCTTCCCAGGGGTACATAACAGTTTGTGTGGATCTGACTCGTGACGTCTTTTATTTTCCTTGCGTATAGATGTAATTGTAGTTTCACTTAAACCAGTGTAAAATGCTGCGTGCCGAGTCTTGTTTTGCCAAAAGAGAAAACAAATTGTTCTTGGCCTCATCATCCTTCCCTATGAATAACTTTATTCTTCTTCGGTGGAGACATTATAACACAGCTAGTTGTTAGAAATACGGAACCACATGTAACATGAACGAAAATTATACACGAGTTAGAATGTCACCTGTTACCTCACTATGCTCTGGCGGGGGCGATTCTTTCACTATGGATACTACACACCAAGTGCTGTCTAGAAACACACTAGCAGCCACACACTTCCTCTGTCTGCCACTCCCTCCACCCTCCTTTACAACTTAAGCACTCTGTTTCACTACCACCCTACCTAACCCACGGCCAGGGGTGGAGACCTGAGTCCCGGACAGTACCAATATGTTAGTTTTTTTTTTTTTTTTTTTTTAATGTGTTTAATATTAATTTCACAATTACAAAGTGCCAAAATTATGGCCCCTTAAGTATTGTATAATGAGGTCCTGCTGTAGTATGATGAGCCATAAAACCATGGTATGTAGACATGCCTGTTTTCAATGACAATTGTTTTGACAGGTTTGTCAGTTTTAATGAAGTGGGTTTTGTATATATGTTTGCTACTTTTTTCAAAATTGTTAGTGTTAAAAATTTCATATTTTGAAGGATAAAGCATACGTAGTCATTATTCCTTTAGTATTTATGTTATTAATTTCAAATACTTGGTTCTACATAGCCCTTTTTATATTTATTTTAACTAGTCTCTTAAAAATACTTTCAGATTCCTGTAGACAGTTTGCATATATGCACACTAAAACTAAACTAACCTAAAACTAAACAGAAAGTGTTCTTAGTTTTACTTATATTGATTTCATTTCAAAACCTTTACACGCATTTTTTCTGATATGTTTAAAAAATAGTATTAGTTACTGAAACAGACAATAAATGTTAGCATTCTATAAATTTCTGTTAAGAGATGACAGCATGCTACATATATGCAGCAACTGGCAACAGACCATAAATCTGTTTTGAAATTGTGGAATTAATGAGAACATTACATTTTGTTGCATTGTGCAGTTGTGAAAACTGTTTTAAAATGAAGGGTATCTGACAAAATAAAAATAGGCCATTATCATGTCACATGGCTCGTTAGTTCATCACTCTCAAAATACTTGCAATACTTTGACTGATATATCGACTGCAGTGTTCAGATTGATTTTTACTGTTTGTGGCAACCAGTCACTGAAATGTACCTGTCTTTGTTGTTTTACTTTTTTTTTATTTTTTTTATTTCTTTCTTTCTTTCTGCTTCACAGTAGTTATTCGTTTTTCATTTTCAAATAAATATTCAAATGTGTACATTTCACAATTGCACAGTATTGTAAAAAATTTGTGTTCCTAACGATGTCATGTAGAGATATGGTACATGCAAAAACAGTGTAGTTGTATTGATCGTAGCAGAGCAAAAACTTTCATTCTGTACAGTTGTGTAATTTGAGATATTTAGTTCGAAAATGCAGTTATTCCACCTACCACAAGTCGATCCTCAGTTTCTGGAAAGCCGGACTGCCGCAGAGTGGTGTATGTGTGTTAAGTTATGAATTATTTATTTATTATATTGAGATAATCACAGTTGTGCACTGTTAGCGCATCTGAGGAAAGCAATGGTGAACTATAAATATAAAGTGTGATGTAAGAAATCTGACATAATCTGTATAATCTGCACTTCTCACCTAGCACAATCGTTGCAAATTCCTCAGATTGTTGCCAGTTCTGAAGACATACCTCACTTTATGAAGCTCACATATTTTCAAATATTAGTTGTTTATTTTACTGTATTTTAATAATGTGTGTAAATTGTGATGTGTAAATGTAGAATTTTGTGTGTGTTTTATTTCCTGTTTTTGATAATTATGTTACTATGTTATTTAGTAAAAATTTTATCATCTTGTAAAAGCTTTCTAATTTTTATTTTATTGAAGTACTGTAGCACTAGCTGATCACACATAAATCATAATTATTTTCATCACAAGCTCAATGGTTTTAGGCATTTGTAAAGTAGTACAGTATTTCCATTACATGTAATTTTGCATGTTGCACACAAATTTATGTCAAATTATTTAAATGTGTGCAAATTAAGTTATTCCCTTCCCTGGCATCAAACTGCTTGAGAAGTATATTAAATGTTTCTCAGCATGTTTGTTAGGTGATGCAGGTAAACTGTCCTCCAGCATTACACTCCACTTACTGGACCACCAAGGGTCATTAACAAGGAAGCCTTTAAAATTTTTAATTAACTTTACTGATAATGAAATATTTTTTTAGCAGGTGTGTTAAGCAGTTACAATTTCTTTTGTTTAAAATACAGCTTCTACCTGTGTAAGACTTTTTTTTTAGTAAGGTTTCTTTTTTTAATGCAACATCTGCTTTTCAGCAACTGTGAATTCTGTTTCCATATTCTCACAATCCCACTTCACCTCTTCAATGTGCTCATTCCCACAACATTGTACCCGCCTTGTTTTCTCCATTCGCCCTAAAAAATTTTCATTCCCTGCTGCTCGGTCCCCCCCCCCCCCCCCCCCCTCAGTCTAAATCATTGTGTAGTATATGGTGGACACCTCAACCCTGCAACACAGTAATCTATTGTCCCTCGAAAGAATTGAAGTAGTTGTTTGACTGAATTGATTAATTTTAATTTGTATGAATTTTGGAATGAAGTGAAGAAGTTTTACAGAGATGTCTCGGATTGGCTGGTTTAATATTTGCACGTTTGCTTTGGAGCAGCATGTGAAAAGCTGCTATAGTAAATTAATGAATGCTTGTGGTATGCAATATCTCAGGGAAAAGCAATAAGACACACACCTGTCCTCTTCGTATGTTTACCCCCTCCACCACACCACTTGTGACCATAATATCGTGCTACACAGAATGGATGATTATATGAAGCTCTTCTATAGTGCTCATGAGAGAAATGTGTTTGTGAGCCTGAAAAGTATTTTTATATTAAAAGATAATTGTTTTATTATTTAAAGTGTGAATGATTTTGCAGTAGTGTGTTTCATCTCGCCATGTACAGTCTGACAGAATAAAAGTGATTCTTATGTTGCCTATATTTGTGTTAGTTGTTGTGTTGTCTGGCCTTAGAATAAACCATATAAATACAGTCATTCAGAAATGTGTCTTATTTCAATTATAATAGCACCCACCAAGTGTATTATTCTTAAATTTTGTGCATATCTATATATGCACATTTATGTACATCAATATTTTAATTGTGGCATACTTCTTTACCTGCTATTTATTGCACACTTTTCTTAATGCATTTTAGACATTATTTCAATCCTAAAATCTTAGGTCTACAATACACTAAGGAACAACAGAAAAAAAAACCTGTTATACCATGTATGTACTATTATGATTTAAAAAATTCACCAGAAATATTTTGACATAGTTTGTTCAATTAAGTGAAAATGCAAATTATTTAATTAAAAATAAATATTTTTATTTTTACCATAGTAATTTTTGACAAACAATTTTATATTCCGTAAACATGTCTAAACAATATATTACAAGCTAAACTGCTAGCCACTAGAACTGCAACACAAAGGATGACGATGCACACGTTGGCAGGATGCGTAAAGAAGATGTCATGATTACAGTAGGCGCTCACTTTTGCAACCCTTTTCATTAAGACTCTCTCTCTTTAAAAGTTCTCCAAAAAAGTTAGCTTGTAGATTTTGAGGTTTCAGGATTGGGGTGAGTCGGAATGTGTCAAATTTTCCAAACACCTTATTCCTGTTGTTCAACAGAGTAGTGAAGCAAGTATGTCAGTGGCGACACTGATACGTGGTGTACGAGTGGATGTTGGAGTCACTGGGAAGTAATGGCATTGTGTTTCCTTGCCATTCATGAGTGGAGATAGAGTGAGCGTGCTGCATCAAAGAACGCAACCATACAAAAAGGTTTCTGCCTTTAACTGCAGGAGAATCTTTTCCTATCAAGATTGTGGATTTTCCTACTCCAAAATCTGTTCTCGTATTTGAAGAAATGTGTAAACATTGGAACAGATACGAGACCAGTGGGCCAAGAAGGAATGGGCTGATCAATAAGCAGGAAGTCAACTGCCCCATCACACCAACTAGCACAAGGAGGACAGACATCTGGTGTGCATGGCAATTACAGGCCATACAGTCACATCAAATACCGTTGCTCAGGAGTTCAGGCATGTGGCACATCAATCTGTGTCCGCACGTATGCTTCATCACAGTCTGTAGCATCATGGCATCGTGTCCAGGTGCCACAGACTGCTCACCACAGTTGCCTGCAGTTGCAATAGTTAATGTAATGGCATGCCATCATATTCTCCTAGGAATCCTGATTTTGCATGTAGAACCACGATGGTGGCAACTGTGTCTGGTGGCAATGTGGCATACGCCTGACCACATTCTGCATTGTGCAGTCGTATCAGCCCAGCACCTGGAGTTATGGTATGGGGTGCTGTCAGATTCCAGTTCCACTCAAGTCTTAGTCTGCATTGCCATTGTGCTGACCAGCAAACGTTACATTGCAGAGGTGTCGGAGCATGTTGTTTCAGGATGAGCATGGGGGATTCTGTATCAACAGGACTGTGCAACTGCATGTGGCACACATCGTCAAACGGTTCCTGGATGACCACCATCACACAGCTTCCTAGGCATGCGCGTTCAGTAGAGGTCTCGCTCTTTGAAAATGTATGGTCTATTGTTGGGTGACAGTTGGCCACAGGACACCTCCGGCCACAACAAATGAACTTGGGTCGTGCATCGAAGCAGCATGAGCGGAGATACCCTAGACGGACATCCAGCATCTCTTCCTCTCACCACTGCATCATGTGGCAGCTGTTATTGCCGCCCATGGTTGGAGCCACACAATACTGACTTCCCCATGCTCTGTACGGCATACAAAGCTGTAAGAGTAATCTCACCTGTGTATGATGTGGATAATCTGTCCAATAAATCTGATTAGAGACGCATGCACCTCGCTTGCTGCCCTTAGCGATGTTGCAGTTGTAATGGCCAGAAGTGTATTACCTGTTCTGACTTTTATATATTATAACTAATATATATATATATATATGTGTGTGTGCATGCATGCATGCGTCTTCATGGAAAATTCTCTTTATTAAAATGTAACTTCCAACTTTATATAAGGAAAAGACAATTTTTTGCATTTACAAGTGAAAGTTGTATGTTGTGATAATGGAACATGAAGGAATAAATGCAGTATATTGATTGAAGTTTTTTTTCCTAATTGCTATAAAAACCTATTTGTGATCTGACATTTAAAATATGTAGCTTATCATTAAACCAAGCTTTTTATATGTACAATTTGGATTATTTAAACTTCGTAATGTAACGACACATGTTGAATTATCTTCAGTTGGCAAAAGGCCTTTTATTTGTGTTGGATCGGTCGCACTACTAGTGTTACTAGTTCTCCTTACTAGATACTTGTGTCAGCCTTGTAGGCTGTCTACTAGGAATATATTCTATCACACTAGGTTTGGCAACGTGCCTCACAACAATAGTGGCCCTCTGGGGCAAGGGTTTACTTACCAGAGCTCGGTGGAGTGTTCTTCGTTAGTGGTGTGTATAGAGTCCTTTGTTCTGCTGGATATGATGGAGGTATGACCTAGTGGTTGGGGGGTCTACCGTTCTGAACACCAAGGTGAGCAGAATGGGTGGCCATCGAAAGATGGTGTGTGTATATAACTGACAAACCCCTGAAGAGGGACTGACGTTCTATGCTAGGTTAAACACACTGCCGATTGCTTACCACTCGTCGGTCAAAACTGGTGTAGATAGGCTATAGTACTACAACAAGGAACTCATGGATACGTTTAGGTCTGTGCTGCGGAAGTACTTCACCTACGCATTAACGGATGGTAACCCGATCCTAGGCTACTGAAGTTAGCTTTACTGCTGCAACTAGCACTAACTGGGGTTGCCTAGAAGAGGCCCTAACTTTAACTGAGAGGCCACTACCAGCAAGTAGTGGCAGCTGAAGAACCCGGAGATCACAACTACTTCCAAGTGTTAAGTTGTGTTCGATGTCTTCAGGTAGATGAAGCTCCTGGTGGCGTTAATGTCAAGAGGTGGTAGAAGCCTCAGGTGGTGGCTGCAGCCACTGGAGAACTGGAAGCTCTTGAAGAGGACCATGAGGGCCTAGTGATCAGTAGAGAGCCCCAGCACAAGAAGTGTTCAGGTGGACTACACTCTTAGTAGAAGGAGAAGGGCAGTTCAGGAACAGTCTGTGAGACTAAGTATCGCCCATGTCTCTAGCAAGAACACTTCCTGTTAGACGTCTGGTGGGTGGTTACTGTGGTTGGTAGTTGCACGTGGATCAGCTGTAGTCGTTTATAATATAATGGTGTAAGCAGCACGGGTCATTACGTACTTTAAAAATTTGATTTGGAATGCAATAATTTTGATATAATTTACAATTTTTTTACAATTATTTTCTGTGTGGTCTTAAAACTAATGCAGTAACCCTCAGAAGGATTACCCCCCATGTATGGGTCGCACCATTATTTGACTTTGGTATATCGACATTTCCAACTAAATGGGAAAAAAAAATTTCACGGACTAATAAAAGCAGTTATGTGGTTTATTTTTTCGATATTTTTTGACTAGCTGAATGCCAAGGCCGCTGGCAGCAGCTCGAAAGAAGTGATGCTTGACACTTTTATAACTATGATGATTGACGACTTCAGTTCCATCCTACGCATAGCTTTGCTTGTGAGTTTAGAAGTTTATATTACCGTTTGCCCCCGTAATTTCATAAATTGTTTTATTTACCATGTAGGATAGACATCCTGACTGGTGTAGCATTGTCGTGGATGAACATCATACTCGTGGCTGTTCACTCTCCAAGATCTGCTCGCTGCTTGGGACCAGCGAAGGCGAGGTGCTTCTGAGAGTGCGGTGGGACTATGGCAGTTAAGGTGTGGCGACTATTCCCTCAACTCGATGCGTCCCCAGGTATCGGATCGGGGATCCCCAGGCCCTGGGGTGTCTGGGAATATTCAAATACCAGATTGTGGACCAACTGGCCGGTGCGACAGTGCCGATGCCGGGAGGCTGGGTGGCTCAGTACAAAATGGCGAAGCGTCTTGCTGGAGGTAGCCCAATGATCAAGGCGGGTAGGGGCACTCAAAGTCCCAAATGGCGAAGTATAGCGAACTTCGCTGCTGCATTCTGCGGATGCGCGAAGAATGGATTGGAAAACATTGGACCTCTGAAGCATCCCAATGTGTGCCTTCACTCATGGGCCAGCAGATTCGCCACCATCACTGATAGCTCCGGGATGTCTTGCAGAGCACTTTTAAGTGCTCGCCCAAGACCAACGGAGATTTTGGAGGATGATTATGGGGAGGCTCCCCTCTTGCAGGTCCGACGCACTTGAGAAGCAGGGAGGCCCTGCATCCAATCACTGCTGGTTTGCCTGCACAGGAATATTGGCAGTGGTTCAAGTCAAGGGCGCCCAATGCTTACTGACAGCGCACCCTCTTCTTTCAAACACCTATTAAAATGGCACAGATTCCACACTTGCTACCTCCTTGCAACATTTTCATGAATGTTTCCCAAGTTTTGAACTCTTTTCTCTAGGGAGTGTTTTTACTGTACTATACCGGGTTTTCTCTCCCCCCCCCCCCCCTTCTATTAATTATAGTTTCAACTATAGGTACACTAAGGGAGGCAGTTATGGCCTAAAATTGTGGCAGTGGCTGCCCATTCCCTCCCCACCATGATGCATGTCTCCTCACATAAAACTTCCTCTCCTGTTAGGTGTAAGGGACACAGCCCCCAGACACATTTAGCTCCTTCCTACCACGAACGCACACTTAATACTTAGCAATAGGGTAGGTTTAGAAAATAATACTAAAAGTATTCAGTGTTTTATGGTGCAGTTGTACTGTGTGTGTGTTCAGATTGAATTCCAGACTTGCGAGAAGCAATAAGATTTTTGTTAGAAGAGGAGCGGCAAGTTCATGTAAAACCAGGTCTGTTCTCACTTAAACTCTTAAAGAGCACAGGCAAAAGGTAAATCTCTTAGCCAGGGTAAATTAAGTGTGTTCAAGTGGCTGTTTTCCCCCGACTATGTATCCTGTAAAGGGAAGCAGTCATGGAAAACAGTTTGTGAGGCTGTTTCTTTTATTGTAGGTTTGTTAAGTTTTCCTCCCTAGCAAGAAGATTGAAGATCTTGTAGGTGACAGGCATCCTTAGGGGAACCACCTCCTCACCATAGCTGACTACTGAGCCAACCAGAAAAAGGAAATCTCCCCTCCCCCCCCCCCCCCCCCAAGGAACCATGGTGTACCTACGCCGCAGTGTGCAAGCTCATTGGAGAAAATCTGAGCCAGTCCACAATAAATCAATTCATTCCACAGGACGTCTCGTACATGCCTGCGGTGATAGAAAATTACAGGAAAGCCATTCAAATTCTGGATGCTTTGAAAGTCGATTTCTCTGTCCTTACTCCTCGCAGTGAGCTACCTATAAAAGTCTCCCTAAAGAGGCAGGACAAGTCTTTCGAAGCAGATTGGATCCCTGAAGATGTTATTGGCCTAGGCTTTGAGCCATTCAGCATCGCACCCAAGCTGTCCATGGACAGGCGACCACTACATGTGTGGATTGTTGAGCTTCCTCCCACCAAAGTAAGGCCATCTATCAACTGTGAGATCTCTGCTGTCTCGTAATCAAAGTAGAAGCGTATTAGTACTCCTTAGGCCCAGCACAGTGCAGTAACTACCAATGTTTCGGTGGTGGCCTACTATAACAACTCCAGCTCCAACTGTTGATGTTTCCTCAGCGGAAACCGAACAGCTGTTCTCGAAAATTAAGAGCACCCTCGCCCATAAGACCACAGCTTTTATAAGATGCTGGAATTCCTATGTAAGCTGCTTGTTATTTTGTCGGATCCCACGCGAGCACAGGACGATAAGGCCCAGGCCCTCGTGGGATTTGCCCTGACAGTGACATAAGCCTGTGAGTGAGTGCCAGAGGGTATGACACCATTCTGCCCTTTCTTAGTTTTAATTTATTCAATATAGTTTCCTGGAATGCTAACGGCATTCGCAGTAATAAAAAAGAGCTAATAGATTTTATATCTCGCCGCCAGATGCCTATAGGCCTAATTGCTATTAATGAAATACATCTGAGCCCAGAGCAGATTTTCGATCTAAGGTTTTTTAATGCTATCGAAAAGACTGTGATAATCTAGGCGGCTGTGTCTTAATTTTAACTCACAATTCAATAGCGTGTAATCACGCGAAAATATTACAACTTCAAACACTTGAAACTGTGGGTGTTACCATTAAATTAGGCAATCAACATGTTGCAATTTATTCAGTATGATGCCCGCCAGGTCGCACATGCCTGTTCTACTCACTGTAGGCGATTTAAATGCCAAACATACCTTATGGGACTGCCTCGCGCGCACAGCCAATGGTAATATTCTTTTCAGGCACCATGAGCAACTCATGTATGTTGTTTATGCGCTCATCGAACCCAATTTTAACCCGAATCATGGGCCCGATATACTTGATATCGTGCTTAATAATGGCTTAATGTGGTCTTGGAGTTTTAAGTGCTCCACGAATTGACTTCGACCATTATCCTGTCCACTTGTCTTTCAATGAAGTTGACACAGACAGTACACCAAATCGTAAAATTAAAGGTGATAAGCATGCGACCTGGCCTGGCTTTAGGGATTATCTGGCCGAATAAATTAACCTACCAGCTCTTATTAGTACTATTGACGAAATCGATTCTGCAATCGAGCACGTCACAGAGTTAATTCAGACAGGAATTAGTAAGATTTTCCCGGAGAAAACACCCTGGACTAGCACAGATACACTGCCTGGGCATATCAGGGAGTTGATTTCATGCAAAAATAGGTTGTGCAGGCGCTATTCGCGAACCAGATCCGGGATGTGTAAAGCCCAGGTAAACGAATTTAGAGAGCGCATCGATGCTCAAATCACTGCCTTGCAGACTGATATTTGGAATAATAAATTATCCTGTTTATGTATCCAAGATAATAGTCTGTGGCATGTGACAAATGTGTTTACTAAGAAGCGCAATCCCACCCTGCCTCTTCAAGGCAACGCAGGCGTGGCTTATACGCACCAGCGAAGGCTGAGGCTATGGCCGACCAGTTAGTCAGTTTTCCAGCCCAATGCTTATCCTGCAGATTCAGCATTTGTGACCAGAATTTATAGGGACTTACGAGTGTGCTTACAACAGCCCACAGTGGCTTAACCAGACCCCACACATGATGACGAGGTCAAGCGTTTTATTTAACATATGAAAGCCCTGTAAAGCACCCGAGTTTGACTCCCTACAGGCTATAGTTCCCAAGCAGCTGCCCGACAGCTTGTTTGAAGGTATAACACAGTGCATAGATGCAAGTTTTAATCTTGCTCATTTTCCTACTCCCTGGTAATTTGCCACTGTAATGGTTTTTCTCTAGCCAAGAAAAGACCCGACCCAATATCAGTATTACCGCCTCATCAGTCTGCTCAGTTAGCTCTCTAAGATTCATGAACGATATTTATTGCACCGCCTAAACAATCATATTTGCGAGACTAATTTATTTCCTAATGAGCAGTTTGCCTTTAGGAAAAATTATTCAACTGTACACCAGCTTACCCGACTGTCTGAACATATAATCAACACATTTAATTGGTGCCATTATAAGGTTGCTCTATTTTTGGACATAGGAAAGGCCTTTGACAGGGTTTCCACGCAGGGCTACTTTATAAATTGTACCAACAAATTTTCCAGACTGCTATATCAAGCTTCCGACGTCTTACCTAAAGCAATTTCTGAAAAAAAAATTATTAGGCTGAAGTCCCCCAGGGCAGCATCCTAGGGCCAGTCCTATCAGTCTTCTATACTAGGTCCCGCAATTCCGAACTTGCCATTCAATGCGCCCAGGCTCAGCTCACTGAGCTAGAAAATTATTTTCGCCTGTGGCGAATTAAAATCAACGTGGGTAAATGCGAGGTTCTAGTCTTCACGCGCCCCCGCGTCCCCTCTAATCTCCAACTGCTTACTCTTTTCGGGGAGGACACTCCTTTTAAAGATGAGGTAGAATATCTTGACCTTATTATGAGTAAAAGGCTGACATGACGGCGCCATGCGGAGGAAAAGTGAAAACTCGCTTGTCCTCATGTCTGTCTTATATTCACTTTTAAATCCCGATTCTACCTTGTCGCAGAATAATGGGATTCGCTTATATCAGTCCATGATTCGACCCATTATTACTTATGCAGCTTCTGCATGGGCTTATTGCACACAAACTCACACTCATTACAAGTGGTGCAAAATAAAGGCCTTAGAATCGCAACACATGCATCGCGTTATGTTCCAATCAAATCCTTGCATGCAGAATCGAAACAAGAAATGCTGCAAGACGTCATTCAAAAACAGGCCAAAAACTTTTATGATTCGAATGAGGAACATGTAAATCATCTCATCTCTGCCCTTGGGGAATACGATATATACGAAACCCAGCACTATAAGTGACCCAAGTAACTTCTAGTGCATAGGCCCCCTTAGCCCTGCGTGTAACACAATGCCATTCCAATCATTATAGCACCTACACAGTCTATAAGTCTACTGCAGTAGACTAAATTAAGCAGTCCTGAAAGGACAGCTCAGCATTTCTTAAATTAAATACACTTTTTAATTTAATTACTCTTTCTCCTTACTATTATTAGGTTCCGAATCTCCGTGCACTTGTAGCATCATGGCTGGAAACAGACTGTTACAGCCTATGGCTACATAGATATGCCGCTGCTAGGTAGCACATCACCCCCCCCCCCTAACCCCTCCCGACAGAACAAAACTTTCGAAGCTGCATGCACTCTCAGTATTATGGGTGGAAATAGACACTGTTACAGTCCATGGTTACAGAGATATGCTCGCTGCGAGGTAGCAAAGCATTAGACTAATATGTCCCCGAGGACATGTGATAGTAATTATCATTTCGGTTAGTACTAATCCTTCCTTTCACATGCTCCGTCATCTCTTCCGGTCCCAGTAAAAGCCAGCAAGTGTCAGCTCTGCTGACACTTGCTGGCTCTGCTGACACTTGCTGGCTTTTACTGGGACACTGGGCCCTGCTGACATTTATTGTCTGTGCATCTTTCTTTTCCTTAGTTTTCAGGATCTACTGGGGATTCTAGGGAAGAGGCCCAAAAGCGCCACTTCCCTCACCAGAGTGGGTTCAAGCATCGCTCTGATTATGCCAGCACTAACTCCAAGTCACCACAATTACAATGCCCAGATCTATACTAGTTCTTTCATCCATACTAATAAATAATGTTTTCTGACCTTCTTTCTCCTGTAGCATATATTTAATACATAAAATTATTTTGAATTATTTTCTGCTGAAGGGGATTTTACAGTGTCTATGTTGGTTTTTTAGCTTCTTATCTTCGTTAGAGTTTTAACTATAGGTACACTGAGGGTTTAGTCATGCCCTCAATCGCGACCGTGGCTGCCCAATCCCTCTCTGCCGTGTTGCATGTCTACGTGCATGATTTCCCTTCCTTGTAGGCCTAAGGGGCTTGCCCTTAGATGCAATTAGCTCCTGTCCTACATTCGTGATTACACTTATCATCTGACCAGATAGACCCAGTATTCGGCTCGCACCCTTTTCTTAGGCCAGACTGTACCCCTAGCCTTTTGCATTCCAGCATATGTTGCTCGGAACTGTTAAGAGTAGTATGACCATTCGACCCTTAGAAATAGTCAGGTGTGTCTCTTCGCAGCGAACCCTGCTAACCTCACTGCCTTATTCTGCACGGATGTATCAGAATCAAGGGAATTACTTCTTTCAGTCCTTCTTAGGACTATTACTGCTCTACCCCATCTTATTTATCCCAGCACCGTACCAGTATTCAAGCGTACATTTACATTGACATATGCGGAGACTAACAGGCAACACTGACAGAATAATCAACATAGTGTTTACTCAATACTATGCACCCCAGTTCTTGGACACCGGATGCCTCTGCTGATTTAGCCATCTTCCTGGCGATAACTCGCGCCGACGCAGGAGATAGAGTATGTAATCATGTGTGTTTCCCGTCAAATATAATTAAACGTGTGCAAATTTCAACCTTTGGATTCCACATTCCTGTAGACATAGTATCTAGCTCCCAATTAACTCCCTATGGGAAGGGAACGGAGGTAATCGCGGAAAAGTATCCAGATGAGCGAATACACTATATTGTATTATCCATACACACCTACCATAGCTACCCTTTCTGTCTATCATGTGGGTATAACAGGGGAGCTACACAGGTACGCTGCCTCTGCGTCAGCTTGTCAGCTCGGTGTTCGGGTCTCTTTCCACTGCAGATCCGTGCCAAGAAAGATATACGTCCTCTTAGTTGGGAAGACTCGACCATTGCAACACCCAAGTGAGTGACCCATGATGGTGCGGCCTGACTTCCAGTGTGTTCTGCGCATCCATACCAGGTGCTGAAATAGGGTGTCCATCTCGTCTATGGCTCTCATGTGGTCCGACATGTAAAGCAAAGAACAAGGAGTCTGCCTTCCTTCTTATGTACGAGGATGTTTTGTGTGAGCCCTGATGACCTATTCCCGGACAGTGAGGTCTGAAGGAAAGGGTGAAGCAAACATTACTTGCTTCTAGTCGCCTGCATGAGTTATCCCCTGCCCTTGTTGCTTCAATAACCAAGATCAACCCCAGGGAACAGGCTCAGGTCTTGAGGCATCTACAAGACCCAGTGGAAACCGAGATACAATAGGATTTATTCGCCGACCTAGTTCGAATCGGCCAAGAGGAATACACATGGTGGGTGATTGGACATATCAGCCAATCATATCAACCTCCCACTATGGTTATTGCTTATCTGATACCAGCTGCCCTTCGCCCAGCACATCGGCCCACACCGCCATCCAGACCTGCAGTACCTCTGCCAATTTACACTCAACCCATTGTTAAATGTAAACCAGCCGAGCTCCGTCGCCCAGGTTTCATTCACAATGCATCCACCCCTAAACGAAATATTGTGCTTTCTGAACCCAACTTCGTGCCCTGCCGGCATGCAATCAGGCCAGTCCTGTACAATGGACGAGTTCCAGTGCCCCGTCAGGACTAGAACACTCCAGGGAATAGGAGCGCTCAGTCTAGATCTTAGACAAAATGACTATGACTCTAAGATATATGAGTATTTCCTCCCGGATATGTCATGCGTCAAATAGATGGTAGGACCCCTCCTTTTTCTGGTGCCCATTTTTGAGCCTTTCACTGCCATAGTGCTGACTAGACAGCCATGGGCAGATCGGCCATGCCCATTACCGCCGCAGAACCAAAAAGACTTCGGGGTGTCCCAGATAAACACCCCGTAGCACCCTAAACGACAGCAGAAATGTCGAATTCAGACCCAAGTCAACACAAGCTTGGCAATGCCAACTCGGTGGCAACCGAATGCAGCCACTGTTCGCGGTCAAGCTGCCCTGGAATGGGAGTACATAGAATCCAGTGTGCACATTGCCACCTCTGGCATCACTATACCTACCATGGCTGGGCAGATGAACCTCGATACACCGACGGCCTTGAATACCAGTATGAAGAATTCCGAACCACAGCAGTAATTGGACCCCGATATCCAAGATCTTCTATAGAAATGACTGCAAAGGTATGACTTGTGTGAAAACGTTGTGGTCCAGCAACTGTCAACTGAAAGCAAAATGGAGGATTTGAATACCTCGAACCTTGTGCAACGTTTCTGCCAGCATTTCCATGACCACCCAGACACTGGACACCCAGGAACGCGAGAGACTAGTACATATATGTGTCAAGTACACCTGGAACGACATGAGCCGTGACGTACGCAGACACGTCGCTGAATGTCCCAAGTGCTGCCTGTGAGAAAGTTGTTGCTAATTTCAGTGTGGAGATTTCGTGGATGCAGGGGTTGGTACCTGTAAATTTCGTAGTGTTGTTATGGCTGTGTGCGGTTAGCGGATAACATCCATGATGGTTGATAAAAGCTGCGTGAAATTGTTTGTGATATGGTTTATGTAAAACAATGAAGAATAAACGTTCTGAGTATTGATCAACAGAAAATTGGTTTGCATTATTCCACAGTAGTGCAGTATCTAACACTGCCTATCCTCCAGATGGATTATGGCAAAGCCCCGAAAGCCTTACACACTTTGGAACCAGAATGCATTGGACCAAATGGGGCCATACCCCAGGAGCACAAAGGAAACCGATACCTGTTGGTTGTCACTGACCTATCATCTCATTGGATAGAAGGGTTCTGTCTACCCAGCCAAGAGTCATGCCATATAATCTCCAAGTTCAACCATGAAATCTAACCATGTTAGGGATATCCTCAGAGCATACCCATTGTCAATGACACCCAATTTGCTAGTAAGCAATGGCAGACCGCTTGCCAGTGATGGGGAGTCGAGGCTTGGAAGATGCCGCCTTACGACCCTCAAGCAAATCCGATTGCACAAAAGCATCCAGAGCTCAAAAAGTGTCTATGTCTCAGTCTGGAGGAAGACCACCACCATTGGGACCACCAACTGCCCAGAATCCTCTTTGCGCTTCACAGGAGAACCAATGAAGCAATCAATTGTTTTGAGGGCACACCCTGCGATACCTATGGAATTGCTCCGGCCGAAAGTAATTTGCCAAGCAGCTCAACGACTTTTTTAAATGGCAAGTGAACGCCAAGAGAAGTATATCAACCAGAAATACCCTCTCCCATGTACTGGAGTCCGTACTTTTGGCATGGGAGAGACTATCTTATTTCGCAGCCACCATCTGAGCAACTGTCCTTCACCCAGCACATCGGCTCACACCTCCATCTAGACCTGCAGTACCTCTGCCAACTTACATTCAACCCATTGTTGAACATAAACCCGTCGAGCTCCATCATTCAGGTTTAATTCACAATGCAGCCACCCCTAAGCGAAAGATGGTGCTTTCTGAATCCGACTTCGTGTCCTGCAGGCAAGCAACCAGGCCAGTCCTGTACAATGGACGAGCACCAGTGTCCCGTCAGGACTAGAAGCCTCCAGGGAATAGGAACACCTGGTATAGCTCCTAGACAAAAAGGACCACATTTTTACTCCCATATACATCACACACCAAAAGTGACCTTGGATCACTGCAGTTGTCATCTGGCATGATACTCATTGTTGATTTGGCTCTTAATTCGACATCTCTGCTGTCGTTTTGGTATTTGAATGCCCCTACAGGCTTTAGTTTCAGTTTTTTCATTTTCTGTTATTCGTCATTTTCGCGTGTTTCGCCGTCATTTCATTACACACAGTGTTTTGTACTTATAAAAGGGTTCCTATGCCAATAGTATTTATTTATGTACGAATGATAGTTCCTAGAGCAACTTGAGCATGTTTGCAGAAATTTATGTGTGTAAGAAAATAGTCTGCGTGGCTCATTTTCCTGCCAAACCTCGGCCGGGACACCGTGCTGGACCGTTAGTCATTCTACGGTGTCTCGGGGAGTTGGACATGCTGACTGACGGGGTTGATTTTCATGCATTTGGGGAGTGCATCAACTTTTTAACCTAATCATTAATGTGCAATAGACTCTAGCTTACAGGAACCTTGTTTTACTATCGCCGCCCAAGATTCTCCACTCCTCCCTTCCCATGGTATAGCATTTCCCAGGAAGGCATCATTTTCACATAAACCTTTTTCGCCTTAGGTCTTTTTGTACAGGGCTGCCCTGCTGGCGGGTTAAGCCTGGCACCTTGTATCAGTATGTTTCCCTGAGGAACCGTTAATAAAACCCAGTGAATCAATGTGTGAGGTATGCGTTCTCATTCGGGTTGCCTATGGGCCATAGGGGCGTGGGCCACCACCTTTCCTGCCAAATCTTGAGGTTAAAGTGTCAGTGTTTTGTGTAATCTTTTCAGTATTTTATCTACGTATAACTAAATATGGGTGTGTGAGTCACCCTGAGACCTCACTGCATAGGTTTTTAGTAAAGTATTTTAATTGTTATGAATTACGATGGACAGAACCTGGAAGGACATCGCCGTAGTCATCGGCACATGGCCCTGAGGAGTATGCTCTACCAGAAATTTTAAATTGAATCCTGACAATGTCTGACTCCCACAACTTTACTTCAGAGGTGGTGAGAAAACTCTGGTGAAATCCCTACCAACTTCCAACCTCTAAAATGAACACATTTTGCTCCACTGCCTATCGTCAAGAGTTATATCCCATAATTTTAAACATTCGTATAAAATGTGAGGTTTATATGCAAGTAAATGTGGTAACCACTTTACATTTTAGTATTTCAACTTGAATGGAATATTCTTTATGTTCACCTTGATGAATACACGCAGATTCTCTGAGGAATATCTGGAGACACCTAGTATGTGTAAAAACTGAAATCTTAGAATCAAAATAAATTTCAGGGATGGGATATTTTAGTGAATCCAAGATTCACCGAGTCACTCGAATCAAGTGGTTTTGAGGATTCTATTATATGCGAGTATTTGAGGCAGGATTCGAGTAAGATTTAACATAAGAAGTAGAGGATAGCTTTCTAACAGCACATATCAATTACAATGAAACTTAATTATAGCAGGTATTTCAGGGGGAAATTGATATACATTGAGAGCTGATAGTATGGACCATTCTGAAGGGAATGCTATATTCGCAATGGTCTCCGAGATACAGCTATGTGACATTCGCATGCTGTTGCATGCCCACAATGGTCACCCGACCTTATTTCGCTAGATTATTATTGTGGGGTTGATTAAAGAAGAAGTCTACAGACAAAAGGTGCAAACAAGGATCGGAAGGAATTGTATGCTCGCGTGTTAAATGCTTATCTCTACATGGGCTGCAGCATGCACTGAAGTTGGCGGTGGCATTTTTGAACATATGTTGTAAAGGTAAATTACACAATAAAACCCAACAATCTGTTTACTTACTATCTCCTGTACCATTCCTGTTCCTGACAGTTTCTCATAGCTTTATCTCAGAGATCTTTGCGAATAGGACAAGTGTTTATTGGTATTTTCCCTCCAGAACTGTGCATACTATCACCTCTTAACATATGCCCCTTTCCCCCTGAATGGCCTGGACACAGATTTTCCGCAAAAATGTGTCTGGAGGTAGGATTTATTTCCATTCCGCATCTCCACGTACAATGGCATCAGCGCATGGTGCAGTGGATAATACATCTGCAAGTTGGATTTCTCGCCCGGGGACTTGCTCTATTACAGATTCGTAGACTTGTACGAGCAACACCCACTGGGTAAGTTTGCTACATGTCTCTTGCATGTTATGTAGCCAAACGAGGCAACAATTGTGGGTGCACAGTGTGAACCTTTGATATTCTAAGTATGCACTGTATTTCTTGATCACCCACACTACTCCCAAGCACTTGTGCTTGTTGGGTCATATCTGTGCTCTGTCTATCCTAACTTTGCACTCACAAAATTAATGACCTGTCGTGTTCAATCACCACTGTATTGATAAAACATCCCACTTCTCCCTCCTGGCTGATGTCAGTCTGCATGTAAAGATGTTTATTTTGGTCGTACCAGGCCAAGATAGGGTACAACCAGAAATAATTCTTGATTTTCTGGAATGCCATGTTTGCCTAGCTGCTCCAAGAAAACTGATGACATGGTGATAACAAGTCGGTAAGTGGGCTCGTGACCACTGCGAAGTTTTCAAAGTGTTTACACAGCCAGTTTATCATTCCGAAAACTTGCACAACTGCTTGTGTGTGCGCAAGTCAATTAAATGGAGTTGTTCCATATTCAGCTTGTTCCGTGTCTCGTCTACGACATGGTCCAGAAAATCCAGACTTGTTTTGCCTGGGTGACATTTGTTTACAGTGCACGTAAACCCATTAATTGTTAGTTGCTCTATAACCATGGATAAATGATAAACGGCCTCTTCCCAGCTCTCTGACCACACAAACACATCGTCCATGTATGCGAGTGTGAAGTCTCCAATAAAGCAGTCTAACACACAAACCATCATGGACTGAGATGTAGCTGGGGTGCATTTTAGGCCGAAAGGCATGGCGCAGAACTGAAATAGCCTCCCGTTGGGGGCTGTGAAAGTGTTTGTTTTACAGTCCTCCAGTTTGTCCGGATCTGCCAATAGCCACTTTTTGGGCCAAGGAAAGACAGAACTTTTGCCTTTCCCAGTGAACTGAGTGCGTCCTTGACACTAGTATATAGTGGTGGGGCATTACATCTTACCTGATTGAAAAAAAAGGGGGGATCTACACAGAATCTTCATGTATCATCCTTTTTCGGTGCTATTGTAATTTCCGAATTAAAGCCACTACACATTGGTACAATAACACAGCCGGCTAGCATTTATTTGATTTGTTGTCTGATTATTCGTGATTGGTGGGGCAGGTAGCTACATGGCGACATGTTTATAGGGCCCTATTGCATTGGAGGAATTTCATGTTCCATTACACTGGTGCATCACAGGGCGTCATGTTGCGCAAATACTTCCCTATGCTCATCTAGCAACCTCTGGCATGTAACTTGGTCTTCTAAAGGTACATTATAGTCAAATTCATCAAGCAAAACCCTAGGAGTACTATCAGTGTTGATCTGCTGTGAAAATTGTACACCATGCACCTCTCCTTTGCACGAAAATGAATGTGCCTTGCTATGGGTTATGCGATAGTGTTCTGTTCTGACAACCAGGTTGCACCAAATTTTGCGTCCTCCTGAATATCAGCTGTTATTATTGCTGTATTTGATTTGAGATCGTGTGCTCTTACCGTTACTGTGGCATGTTTGACAGCCAGTTTCAATTTTTTTTTTTGCGATTGGTGTCGAATGTGCCGGCCAGAAACATCTCGAACGATCACGCATGTGTATGTACACTGCCTCCTCCAGCAATCTGTCAGTAGAATAAATTCGGATTTCTGTTTGTGATGAGACCTTAACTTACATGTTTGTGCCCTTGTGTCCTGAGCCTGATGTCTGGTGAGCCAGAATGCCCTATTTGTTATACTAGTACACTGCCTATTCCAGCAGTCCGTTAGACATTATAAATAAAATTATACTCACACACCACATCACTGGCGACCATGTTGTGATTGACCACCAAAGTAGCACCTACTCACCGATGTTCTCGGTGTATGACTATGATGAAGGCCCCACCACCACTGACCTTCCTTGTGGGTCCGCACGACGAAGGCTCCCCTGCCGCCACCAGGCGGCCATCTTGGACACACGACCCCCACCAACATCGCATCACCACCATGCACACACTTGTAACAGAAATCAGACAATTCCCTTCCAGCCACCTTAGCGTCCACTTTCTGCCCCATTCCACATACACTAAGATATGGCGCATGGGCGGAGCCTGGACAGGCAACCAGCTATTCACTATGCTGTCAACACCACCATCAAGTAATCATTACAGCCATTTATACACAGAATGTATAAGACACATAACATTGCTGTCGATGAGACTGGCAGAATTGATGGGGAATAGGTGTGATGACGATGCCTGAAAGGGAAAGCCAAACTTATAAAAACAACAAACATGGTGTGAAACACAACAAAGAAAGATGGCAGCACAGAGAAGAGTAAAGGGGTACAGGTAGAGGAAAAGTGAAGGGGGGACAGCACAATGTATGTCTGTCTAAGAAGAAAAGCAGCTATGATATGGATGATCAGACGCTTCAATTGCAAACGACACACATATGAGACTCCACATTCACATCACTCCGATAGGATAAGCACTGAGCCCTTCAGGTAGGGCAAAAAAAAAGCCAAATTTCCCCAGGTCGGAGACCCAACATAGATGCCAAATCCCCGAGTATATAATGTTTGTGTGTGAAATACAGTGGTTGATAGTGCAGATGAGTAGAACCAAATAAGGTCGAGATGTAAATAATGAGAGTGGTTGAGGGATAACAAAAAAAAAAAAAAACAGTATGTGTACATACTTAGTAGTATATATAACAAATACAGATACATAGATGCCATAGTGGATGAATGTGAAACAGTAAATGTATCGCATGTGCAAGTAACATGCACACAGTAAGGGATAAATGAGGCATCCCCTACAGTAGGCGCCGACATACTACTAACACCATCTAAAAAAAAAAAGCAGCGACATTCGTGATAGCAATATTATACAAATACTATATGTCCTCGAGAGTGTCGTCGAATGCAAAACATGCACCATGTCACTGGTTGTAAGCCTGCACAGGATTAGGCCTGCTCTCCACATGTTCTCCAGCACACAACCAGCCGGAATACCTGACAGGGCAGATCAGACCCCCTGTAGCTCTGGTATTCCAGAACCAAGCCACACAAAGTATACCAGACACATTGAAGTTGACTCATGTGTGGTATACCAGGGGAGAATGATCTGAATTGGGGGGAACCAGAGTGTGGGGGGAGAAATCCAGTTGAACGCATGCCACCCTAGTGCACAACTAGCCATCATGCCTGATCAGCTGTAGTGTGTTCTCCAATGTGCTGTAAATGCTCACAGTGCTGAAACAAACACACACTGGCAACACACATGACTAAAATATTATACAACTCTTGTACACACTCGAGAGTGTAGTCCAGGCAAGCAACACACCTGGTAGGATAGATAGGGCCCCTATATATGTTACACTGTTCTAGAAATGGAGCAGGAAAACGCTGGCATACCTGGCAGGATTCTTATACAGCTCCTGCTTGAAGCTCCAGCATGCTGCGGCAAATCCACACTCACGTACAGGTAAGTCGTTGTGGGAGAAGGGATCAGAAGTGCATCAGCTTCGACGATCCCAGGGCAAGGAATTGCCTCCTACTATGCATCCCGACCTGGTTGCCCTCACAAGGGCAGGCACATATATGATGATACGGGCCTGCCCAAGCATGTGTGCACCAAGATTGACCCAACATAGCCATAGGTGGCAGTATGGATGCCATCGTCCATGATATGATGCTCGTCGTCCATCCACAACAGTGCGAGCTTATTGCTGTATTCTGTGTAAACGTTGTGGTGGTGTGGCCTAATGCTATGGACCCACACCCTCATGAGTTGGTGGTCCAAAAGAATGCATACATCCACACATATATGTACAGTTTGGTCCTCAGCCCGACGAACTCCATCATGTTATTCCCCCCACACTCATCCTTAAACTTGCCAATGGCCTTGGAATTAGCATTGGAGTAGCAAGGATGAGTGGGAGGTTTAACTGCTGATGTCGAACACGGTCATGAACGTGGGTCTGAGGCCAGGCCATGGTAGAAATCAGGGCACGATATGACCATGGTGAAGGAATTGGTATCCATGTACACCAACCCAATGTCAATGCCATACCGTGCCCGCATGATGTCGTAGTGGAAGTGGCACATGAGGGTCTTCGACAGGTCCAGTACGGCAAAGTCGGCATTTTGTCTAACAATATATGCTCATGGTTGAGCTTAAGGAACGACAGCATTTCACTGTATATTGTTCGACAAAGGAACACCGGCATGGAGATGAGCTTCTTTGCCTGCACCTCACTGTAGATGAGCTCCATCCGCTGACAGTTGCTTTTGTTCTCCATCAGCTTGTGTATGTAGCATTTTTCATCAGCTTGAAGAAGTGCTGCTAACTTCAGGGCACGGTGGACCACCTTTAACAATAGCCCATGCGCTAATGCCGGCTTTAGGTTGACAAAGTGCACAATGTATCGCATCTCTCCCTCAAGTGTGGTCATCAGCTTGGGCTGTCTGGACCTGGGGGGGGGGCACTCATTGACTGCCAAGAATAGCAGATCATGGTGGTCCTCATAGAGTGCAGTAGGGTAGTCTAGGTCCACCTCCAATATATAGCCAATTGAGCCATCATCCACCACAGATATCACGTCAATATCCGTTCTGGTCCATTCAAAGCTGCCATATGGCAGCGGAAGGGACATCGCCAATCCATACAAGTTGTTTGCATCGACATACTGGAGGTAAGTAGATGGCCGAGTGGCATCATACGTGGCTGGGAAGTCCTTGTTGTTTGACACCTTGTGATGTGTGATGCACGTGGCCAACCCTCCTCGGATACCAGTTTAGAAAAACAGTTTGGTGTCATAGTGCACTAGGACCTCCAGCCCCACACCCATCTTGCACAACATCGCATCGAAGGAGAATGCCAGGGCACTCACGTGCTGGACACAGTCCTATCCTTAAGTGGATAGACAATGTGCCCAAATGTTCTCGAAGATGTCGTGGAGCAGCAGAACATTGATCTTCAAGTCTAGCTCTGGGTACACCTTCAGTGATGTGCAGCCGAAGGTTGCCCAAACCGTCTGCACATGGTGGTACTCCTCCTCGCTGATGATAGTACCGGTGAGCCAGTTGGTAAAAGACGTGATCCCCAGCAGCTGTGGCTCGTCGAGTGTCCTCAACGATGTGATATAATAATATGGGAAAACCCCTTTCCGAGTTACCAGCTTGAACTGCCAGGGATCGATAAAGAACGCAGCCATGGTGTGGAAGTTGGCAGAAGGCAGGTTCTGGGTGAGCATCGCGAGGCTGGCAGACATGAACCTGAACATATCTATTAACTGGATGGCGAAGTTGTCGTGAAGATTTTGCTAAAGGTAATCAATTTATCCTTGGTGTTCGGGATGATAAATATGTCGTCCATATTGTAATCAAGCTGGGTGACAACAAAATGCGCACTGTGCACCAAGTTGTGGAACACAATTGGCAGGCATTTTGGGTGGGGGTGAAGCTTGTCGCAGTTGTTATATGCCGCCCCGATAAACACCCCTGTGAAGTGGTGGTGTTCACGAACATTCCAGTTGTTGTCTCTGGTGAAGGGGCCCAAAAATATATAGCAGGTGGTGGCCATATTATAGCCAGACCATTCGCCTGGCACCAGTGGTCACTTTGACTCTGACTGACTATATATTTCCTTCACCAGAGTGCCAATCCTAATGATCTCCTCCATGAACTTCTTCACCACACCCTCCCTGTTGTAATGACACACTTGGTCCATGGGGAGGTTGGCGGTCTTGGTGGCTGGTGTGAGATCATTGTCCACATTTTCATACGCCCCATAGCAAAAGGGCACATGCTTTTGATACTTACAGGTGTGTGGTGCCTTAGGGTCCTGCTGACATGTCTGGACAGGTTGCAGATACACCTCGAAATCTGTTTTCACAACTATAGGTACCTTGTCCAAATTATGAAAGTTCAGGAACCAGAGCACAGGGGGCTGGCTGGTCTCCTCAGCTGATATGTTGGCACAAGTGGCAATGTGGTAATTGCAGTACCTACTGTGCTTGGCCATGGTCATAGCACCAGTGAGCCCTGTCGCCTGCAGATGGTCATCGTATGCTTACAGACATCTCTTGCAAACATCGATAGCATCATGGTTGATAGTCACCTGCGAGCATACGGGGTGGGAGAAATCAGCTGTGTAGCAGTAATGCACATTGCCATCTTCCATCATCATGAGGAAGAGTTCGAAGTGGGCGGCTTGCTGCTGCTTCGATACTTTTATTGGAACGATTGTATGGTCTTCGTCATGAGTATAGATATTCATGCTGACCCTTGGGTTCCTCTCTTCGAATAGTGGGACCTGATGCAGAGGGGTGGGGAAGGTCAGGCCAGTGAAGTCGAACCTGGTCTCCATATCGAGTTAGCACTGGTTGACGTGGTCATGGTGTGGCCCCTCTACAGAGCATGCCAGTATCACCCATTTAAAGCACTGCTGGTCTTGGCTACAAGGATTAATGATCGTCTTCCTAGCCAAGATCGCAACAGCTAGTTCTATGTAGGAGGAGGCTTGAAGTGGGTCAAGCTTGTTGATGCGCAGTTGGATCCTTTTCACAATAGTAAGCATCCTGCTGCTGCCCTTCCCCATGCAGTCAGCCTCCTCCTGGCATATATTCAATATGGGGGTCATCACAGCATCTTCCGCATCAGCTACATTGAAGAGTGGAACATTCTTCAACTTGAAGGCATGTTGATCCAACTCAACCTTGTGTGGCTTAGGAATTACCATTGGCACACTCGAGGAAGCTATTAAACTGAATGGTGCCCTGATCTGCTATCTCCTGCTCCAGTTGGCCAATGATACCGGTTTCCATACTCTTGAGGTAGCCACATATGTCAATGGCATTGCTTGAGGTATTCTCTGTAACATTCATCTGCATCACACCCCTAAACTTGTTCTCATCTCGAAGTTATGATCGTTGACTGCACTAGCCCTGGTAATGACGGTGGTTCTGAGTGGGTATCATCCTTCTGCAGAGATCTGTCGCAGAGGCACAAAGGGCGAAAACTGTAGAGCAGTCGATGGCCCCATCTAGGGAGTGGTGGAAGGTCCTGGCTGAGGTATATCGATGATGATACAAGCAGTTTTAGCATTTGGTTGGGTGGTGATGGGTCCAGTATATTTCTCGCTGTGAATACACAGGTTACATTAAGGGTAAACTGCCTACTGCAGCTCTCACACTCCAGTGACTCAGCGTTTGGATAGGCCCAACAACCATGTTCGTGCCGCCTAGTTTCGCTGGAATGTTGAAAGCCCTTGTTGAAGAACTTGTAACACAGCACAGTGGCATGTGTGGTCAGCCTGGTACACATGCCACAGTGATCAGCAAGTTTATCAGAGTGGACAAATGTCTTCCTGCACCACTCACAGATGAACTGTGCCTCCCTGAAGGAATTGAAGGCACAGTTCTGTTCGTGGCAAAGACCATTCTGGTGATCAGTGAAGGGGCAATCACAGAAATGACACTGAAAGGCTAGCTGCCATTTCGGATCTGCAAGAGCAGGTAATGGAGATGGCTGAGATGGGGCGAACGATGATGAAGACGATGATGATGTGGTAGATGGTGCAGGCGATGGTGGATGTTGCTATGATGATGATGAAGGTGAGGAAACAAAAGTGAATAATGGACGAGAAGATACCGTTATGAAAGCACAAAATACTAATCAACAGTGGAAGGCTTCACTCTCCTTTTATTCATCGAATCGTATTGGTGGGGGGGGGGGAGGCATGGCGATGCAGCTCATCTCAACATCACACATGATACAGGCCAGGAGGAGGTGAATCCTTATGGACCACAGTATAGGTCTAAGGGAGGGGCCTCCAAGTGTATGTGGCAAAATTCCCTAACATAACATAAATAGTTTCATGTGATCATAGCATAGTATAAAATGATAAAACTTCATTTAATAATGACACCAACATAAATAATATTTAGTAATAATATTAGTTAAGGAAATAGGATTTGCAGGGAAAAAACCGGCCTATGTGGGGTGCTCCCACAGGCAGCACATGGGGCCACTTCATCCCTGATTCGCCCTACGAGAAGTAGGTCGGAACCACACGATTTGGGGAGGGGGAGGTGTATAAATGTATATGAATATTGCATCCCACCTATCGGACTTATTCAGGGAGCCTCACACAGGAAAACCCAACCCAGATGTAAATAGATGGCCCAAACGCAAAATAATTGTAAATGTGTATAAATCTAAAACAGAAAAAAACTAGTTTCCCACACCATTCCCAACATGCACCAAAGGACATACAAACAGAGTCATGTGTAGTGAATAATTGGATGTATAAATATAAAACACAGTAATAGTTTCCCATCAATCGGAATTGTTCTGGGAGCTTCGTACAATCAACCACAACTCAGACACACGTAATTGTAAAAGTGTATAAAAATGAAACAAACTTAACAATAGTTTCCCACCAACTGGAAATATTGTTGTTTTTTTTTTTTTTGGATCCTTCCACAAGGATGTAACGGCCATACACCATACCCATGATGAATAAATATAAAAAAAAAATGGTTTCCCTCCAATTAGAATTATTATTCTGGGAGCCTCACACACAGGCAAATCCAGCCTGGACATGTCTGTTTATGGCGCTAAGAACAAACACTCAAGCTAATAATAATTCTTTTAAACAGCTGTTTTGCAGCTGAAAAAAGTTACCACAATGGTAGGAATCATTCGTAGTTGAGAGCCTCACATGTCCATAGTACAATAGACATGTCATAGTGTAATGGGCACTATGTAATGGTATGATGTGATGGTCAAGTGAAATCGTGAATGTATTAAGCAGATAAATACATTACAAATCTGCTACCTGATTCACCCCGGTCCAGCAGAAGTATGCTAGTGTGCGTACATAGATTGTACATGGCAAAATGAGCACTATGTAATGCTTCGACGTCATGGTCATGTGAAACAGGTAACACACAGAGTTTGGGAGCAGGTTATAAAACCCTGTTCCTGTAGAAGTAGGCCAGTGTGTGTACAATCTACAATACTATAGACCATTCACAGTACCATGAGCCCTATGTAATGTTATCATGTGACGATAAAGTGAAACTGTGTATGCAAATAGATACGTTACAAATCCGCTACATGGTTCACTCTGGTCCTGCAGGAGTATGCTAGTCTGAGCTTATTACTACAGATTGTTCTCTATGTAATGCTTTCATATGACAGTCAAGTGAAACGGCGAACACGCAGAGGCTGGAAGCAGTTTATAAGTCTTTGTTCCTGCGGAAGTAGGCTAGAGTATGTACAAACTGGTACATGTGATGTTACAATGTGATGGTCATGTGAAATTATGAAAAGAATAAGAAAATAATTAAATGCATGTTTTTTTTATCTTCAAATCCACCAAGTGCCCCACGTCGCTACAGTAACTAATGCACTCACGTTTATTGGGAACCAGATCAATCAACATCTATGGGACAGGCGTGCGGCAAATGGTACGAAGAAGAAGGGACACACAAATGCAGATGAATAGAGGAGGACAATTGGCCTTCCGCACCAGAGACTGTGGGATACGCTGATGGCAGGCAGGCAGTACCACAAAGGAGTGGGAAGATAATAATAAGTGTCACAGGGAGTACTGTATGCCACTGTCACCTGCCCAGCAGATGTGAGATACACCAGGGTAGTTATTAATGATACCACCCAAACCGGGAGGCCTTGGCAAGGATGCAGGCTACCTGTGCATGGTCAGAGGGTGTCTCTGAGCACAGCAGCAAACACCTGCACTAGGCCAACTCCCGTACGTGAACGTAACATAGCCCTATTCAGGTGTCAAACAAATGACGTGGCTTTAATAGCCATGCAAGTACTACATCATGATATGAGAGTTAAAGCCTGTTCCTGATAAAGTGAGCACTTTATTTATTGATTTTTAAAATCAACCTTAGAACATTGTCTCTGTCTGCATATATATTTTTTAACGTGCGCACGGAGTGCCATGCACCCAACAACGATGGTAACTGTCACATTGTAACGTCGAATAAAGAGTGTTAGGTAAAATATTTGTTTTGCTTTCTGAATTCTTAATGCATAGGAATGTAACAAAAACCCATGAGTAGGTTCCTTTTTGTTTACAATATTTATATTCCTAATAACTCCGCAGTTCCATTTTACCAACATATGAATATTAATGCTATTCGTTGGTCGTTAAGTATTGATGAAAATGATATGCACGTCATGTGGAAATACGCGGCACGAAGCGACATTTTATTGCACATGTCCCAAATTATGGTCTATCTAGCCAGAACAAAATTCACATAGTGGTAGAAACATTAATAAAAGTGAGTATGCGAAGGACTGTTCATGGACGATGTACGATGATGCTCATTGCAATGTTAATATTTAGCATAGGGCTGGAAGAATACACATATTACAAATAAATCTTTTTACAATTATTCTCAAGCGAATGTCGATCGATACACTCACCATTTAGAAGCATGTGCGGGGGCTATGTAGATACTGACGACGACGAAGCTGGCGACATCGCAACATCGTACCCTTAGATTCACGGTACGGCAGCTGGACACATGGGAGCTATCCTGTTCCTCTCTCCTTCAGAATTCAATTGCACTGGTGCGGGCAGATGGCACATTCAATACAGGTCGACTGTATCTTGGCCAGCTGAATGGTGTCATACAGTAAAGCTAGGCAGCCTTGTGGGAGCGCAGGGCATCTTCCAGCCTCGCGGCCACGTAATATCCTGTCTCCTTGGCAGAAGGGCACACACGCTGCCCCGCAGAGGACAGAACACACATATGGTGCCTCTCAGTTCACATAGCGAGTGTCACTTGCGCTGTGTGTCGCCCTGTCAGTATACGTACTAAGGAAATAATTGTGGAGACTTTACATGTTTGACGAGTAGTAGTAGGGGCGTGGAAAGTACGCAACAGCGATGTGTGCCACGATTTGATATTGTTTTGTGATTAGGAATGCAATTGCATACAGTTTGATACTTAGGAATGCAATTGTATAAAGTCATACATAAGACTCTTGGTACAATACTTAATGTGTGATTCTTGCACAAATCCCAGACATGAGAAAGAATAGTAATAGGTTCTTGTAGCGGTAGTAGTAAGGACGTGTGGGACATGACTCTCGGTACAAGGCATACTGTATGTTATTTTGATCAGTTGCATCAGACGTACCCAGCATTCCAAATAATGTGAATTAATGTCATCACATGTACCGGATGGGAAATAATAGTAATAGGTACTCGTAGCAGAAGTAGGGGCATGTGGGACACACCACAGACATTACTTCTTTTGATTTATGAACAAATAACAAGAGAATACAGTCATATACCAATAAATATTGTTCGTAAGTGGTTTGCAAGTAGTGGGGGCATGTAGGACACTGCGGAATTATTATTATTCTGAGATTTCTTGTAAATATGTTACTAATGTTATTTGTATTTAGCATATGGTTTATATACATATATCATACCACTATTCTGTAGTATGATTGGGTGTGGACATTTTTTTTTTGTTGTTTCGTCATATGCGTTCTATTACACTTGTGTTGGTCATGTTGTGACACACTCCCCCTCGACTTGGGTACAGAGAGAGTGAGTCAATCACTACTCGCAGTACATGTCTGGTTTGCACACACACATAAACACACCTTTACTTGTGTCACTCCAGACCTTGTGGTATGCCCAGGAGGGGTCACATGCACTTTCAGTTAGTGGAGTTACTAATTTCTTTACCATAGTCAAACACATATCATCACACACACACACATTACACCCTCACAGATAGTGACCAACAATCGTAGTACTAAGATACTATCCTCTATGGATAAGCCACAATGGCATCATATATATATACACACACACACAATGGCTATTTATTTGTGCCACAAGCTGTATACACCTCTCTCTCTCTCTCTCTCTCTCTCTCTCTCTCTCTCTCTCTCTCTCTCTCTCTCTTCTCCCACATCGGCACACACCCAGACAGAAAAAAAATTATTTACAAGTTCCGCCGCTGCTGGTACCTAATTCGAGGCATGCACACTCTCGAATAACCACCTCAGGATAGCCTTCCTCTCAACCTGTGGGAGTAGTTGGATGTCCAGGAGTGCTTCCAGCATCTGCTGCTGCCGCTGTCATGGTCACCTGGCCAGTGTCTGGGTCGCCTCGTTGACCACCACAGGCAGCTGGTGGTGAAGATGGCAGCATCCATCACTACTGCCGGCCACACAGTGGAGGTGCCGACATCGGCCATGGTGGTGGTGTAGGTGTCTGCCTGTCATCTGCACTTGGGTGCAGGAACTGCAGGAAGAGACAGCTGGATCGCTGCTGCTGCTACTGCTGGTGCTAGACACCATCGGAGCTTCGGTGGTGGTGGTGTTGGTGGTGGCATGCTGACGAAAGTCTCCATTACCTCTTCGAGCTCCACCATCATCTGAGTGGCAGCACTCGGCCGCTTATGCCATTGCCAGCTGGCGATGTCCAGCAGCACCCGGGGTTCTGCCTCGTCCTCCTCCTGGGAGGTGGTGGTCGCTGGCCGCCTGGTGACCTCATTTTCATCAACATCGTTATTGTTGCCACCCCCCTCCAGCATGATCACAAGAGGTGGTGGTCGGGTGAACACTGGAACGTCGCCCTCCCCTACGTCTATTACCAGTAGCGTCACCTAAGCAACATTGGTGGGCTGTGGGGCGGTGGTGCCATAGAGTGTGTCATAGAGGAGTGCATACACCACTACATCATCCCCACTAGATGGTAGTTGCGTATCGGCGTGCAGCACCCCGCTGGTGTACACACCAGCTGTTGCTGACCCAGCTCATAAGGTGCTGGTGTCAGTGCGAACAGCCAGTGTTCACTACCATCAGACTCCTTGGTGTAGGTGCGCTCCTCCTCCCCCAGGTGGTGTATGACGTAGGTCACACCACCTTGCTCCTGCACCACGCTGGTATAGCAGCACTTTGGCGCAAAAGGCAGACTCATTTCGGCGGACTGAAGGCAACTGGGCCAGCCATAACACTGTTATAGGACACTCTCCCCCTCACAGCCTCCGCTGCCGCTGCTCCTACTTCACACATGTCCAGACATGCACATCAGGAGGCATGCAACAAGGGTACAAACAACTTACCAGCACCTACACTTGCTGTTACAGGTCAGCTCACCCTCGGTGGTCCGTGCATTGTCGTCACCCTCCATAGTGGTCAAATGAAGTACTGGTTCTACTTACTTGTATACACAGCACACCCATGCACTGCAGGGTAGGTATCATTTGTTCTCCTCCATCGTAGTCGTATGTATATGTCCAGTACATTCTTCGCACCGGCGACATGTCTTGCCATTCTCCTGGCGCAGGGCAAAGTCGACCTGTCTGCCCCATGTTGGCATTCCGTAATGTCTTCAAAGTCTGCATGATCTTTGAGGATGTACCTGTTGGCAGGGGGGGTGACTATTGGGTCGCAAATAGACGACTGCACATCCATCGTACTTGCTGCATGTTTGTGTTTTGCTATGGAATTCGTCCCAGGTATCCTGATAGCCGCACATGTGATTGGTACCATCACATACCTGGACCTGCTCGAACACGAGTCTGGTTTAAACACCACACATTGGTAGCCCACATAATAGAATTCGTAGAGTTTAACATCTTCCAGCCGGAACTGCACAAAGTCGCATTGGTTGAAGCTCATGGTGGTGGTGGACTGACTGCAAGTATGCTGTACTGCTCATTGCTTCTTATATGTACTTGGTAGCCAGAAACAACTCACAGGTTAGCGGTATACACTGCCTCTTCCACATCATTGTGCCGATACTTCGTGATGCTCATATGCTGTTCCCCAGTGTAAGACAGTCCAGCGAGTAAGTCCGGTCGGCTGGTGCAGCTCATATGCAATTATCTGCTGTAACCATACCTGGTATACATCACCTTGGTTTGCCCGTTCCATCAGGGCTGCTGTGGTACACAGTAGCTCGGAGTTTGGTTGTAAGTAGTAGATTGGACAGGCGACAATACTGCAGGGTGTTGGATAGAGAATGAGACAGTTTCCGTCACTGTGACTCACCCAGTGGTCAAGCTCCTGTGCAAAATTCAACGTGTTCTGGTCGTCCTGGCAATTTGAAGTTTACACAGCAGTAGCCGATCATGACACATTTGTGCTTGTCCGGATACAGTAGAGTAGTAGAGATTTTTCTTTCTAAGAATGAGCGTGGGAGAGAGTGAGAGAGAGCCGACGAGGCAGTGTTTATGAAGACGCGACGACGTGCATTGTCTTCCCATTGCCTACAGCCTTAATTCCATAGTATGTTATAAACATGTTCCCCTCATTCAACACCGCCATGTCACTGTCGCTGATGAGTTGAGCATACCGCTACAGTAGACATAACCGAACTATGCCTTGTAGCATGCACATGATACTCTCGTCCTATGTCGTTTCGGTCAGCTGGAAGTCCTCCGCCACGTACTTCTTGCCTATTACGAAGTCGGACAATGACGCATACTGAGAATTACCATTAAATTTCGTGAACAGAGCCTCAATCTTGCCACGAGTGCGTGCGATACAGTGGTCTGTCCTATCTGCTGGGCCTGGGTTTTATAAACCATCGAGCGGTGGTCGTACGATGTCTTCATGTCCTCCATCGTACGTAGTGGTAGTCATGACCACTCATGGCTGCATGGCCTACGTGGTGTACCAATCCTTCGTACCTATATATAGACATACTCCAGTGGCCAGGGACCATGAGCACAGTAGTAGTGCGTTCATGTATGGGCATATACAGCCCTGCCCACACTCGCTGCATGAGTGGTTCGGTGTGTACCAAGACCTCACTACCCGCAACAAGGGGTAGTGGTAATCTGTTTGCACATCGCACACCTTTATGCTGCTGCTACAAGGAATACTTTGCCAGTGCTTCTGTTATCGTCTGCCGATGCAGACGGTGCCCTCAGCCAACTATGAACTATGAAGCCACTCAGTAAGATGCAGCCCTGGACGTTCACGAACATTGTGATGGACGGGAGGTGGTGAGTAGTCTATAAGTATACTTTACATCAATACCTGAACTATATGATCGCGCAGATTGTACAGTACGAGTCGGTCATGAAGTATCAAGGCATAGGCCTGGGTGTTGGCTTGTAAATTAGCTACGGCGTTCATTCCGATTCTACAGTCCACGACTCTGCTCTGTATTCTACCATCCTTCTTACTGACGTCGAACACGAGCAGAGGAGCCATGTTAACGAACTCGGTGGGCACTTGGGTCGGCAACTGAGTGTGACCATAGTAGGCCCACTGAAAGTCGGCATACATCTGGTATGGTACAGTGTACATCGTGTTCGCGAAATCGATATTTAGGTCAACATAGGGATGGCGCTCCGAGTTGAGTTGAAATTTCACGTTTTTGATACTTGTGTGGTCAAATTTCGAGCAGTCTGCACCAATAATATTCTGTTTTCTGGTTAGAAACACTTTGATTATATAGCATGGATTTTCATTTGGGAAGCTGGTTTTTACATTCCAGTTGATGCTCGTGGCCTGTGGTATGCCCTTGTACATTCCTAGACTCCATGTGCGGAACGCCATGTCGATGTTCCTACCCTTCTCGGCATACTTCAAAAGTTTCACCCGTTCCGAAATTTTCATCTGCACATGTGGCAGAAGCAATTGTATCGACCAGATAGCCATTGTTGTGACTTCGGGCATGGCTGTGGTATACAGCAAGGCGTTACCTTACATATTTGCCATGAGAATAACTAGTTCCTGCTTTGCATTGATAATCATGTGTTTATAGTCCTCGGCAAAGCCCAACAGCTTGGCCAGCAGAATGCAAACTTCAAATTTCCTCTGTGGGTAGACTGGGACATTGTAGTCCTTTTCGATACCCCCGTCGGCCATTTTCGCCGCAGGAAGCTAGTTTTGTGTCAGGGAGAGATAATTCTCGATGTTTGTGGTAATGCCTACATCCTGCGTAGCGTCTACTGCACTCCAATGGAGCTCGTACGTGATTCGGCTTGTCATGTGTAGAATCCCATTTCTAACTATCCACATCGTCGCTGGTACCACGTTTCCAGCCTTCAGTATCGCCTCCGAAACCTCAAAATGGAATTACAGGGTACGGTGTAGACGTCTTGGTTCTCGACCGGTATCCACACCTCAGACAAGGGGGCGCTCTGACCTGGCAGATAAGGCGTGTACACATGGAGTTCTGCCTTGGTGATCGAGTCTTCGAACTCTGCTGTCTCTGTCACATTTATAATTTTTCCCATTCATACCGCTTAACAGATAGTCTCAACCTGTGCAGAAAATTCATGTTTGCTGATGTTAGCAAGCTGGATGCTCGCCCTGTACTGATGCCTGGTTTCGTGCAGTAAGCTGTTTTTATTACTTCTGCACACTTAAAGTTCAGTCCTATCTTTGCATGGATGTAGCTGGGCCATGATATCTTCGCCTCAGAAGTTTATCAGACTGTCCTGGTCGACGATAGACTCTAGTCCTTCCTGTACACTCTCAGTGACTACTGGGATGTAAATGGGAGTCTTCGGCACGTCCACTATTTTAAACGCCGGCGGCACCGTCGCCGCAAACTCTTGCAGAATTTGGGTGTGAAGGTCATTAAGGTATGAGCTGGTCACTAAATGGCAATTTATGTGTATCACATTCACGGGGAATATGTTTACGGGTAGGGTCGATTTGTGAAGGCTTGGTAGATCGTGTTCTCGAACCTGGGCATAGCTGCGAGCGCAGAGGCGGCGGAAGGTGTTCGTAATTAGGGGTCAAGGTCAAAAATCAAGATTGGGATTTTTTTTTGCGTATGCATCCTGCAATATATAAATTGAAATAAGCACTAGGAAGTATCGCAGTATAACAGGAAGAAAAATTTACTAACGTCTTTAATATCAACACTTACTCAAAACTTGCATAATACATAATATTTTAAACATGTTAACTGAAACTGACGTCGATTAATGATTATAAAAAAAATATCGGAAATCAGAAAATACAAATTCTGTAAATACTGCACCAATACACCATCAAGTAGAAGACTTTCGAAATTTAAATCAATCATATTTGAAAATAATTCTCAAGTGTGACTTTACATATTGATAAAAAAAATAATAGTTTTTGTGTATTAAACACAGTTTACATATGAATGTGGCCAAAAACTAATGTTCTTGATTCTTTTGAAGAACAGAATTTGTTGGCAATATCCAAGTTGGGAACATCTTTTGCCAGATCCCAATGTGCAGCCAATACAGTGATGTTATTAAGAGGTTCTTGAGTCATTCTTGAATGCAGCCATGTTTCCAAATGTCTTAGGGCGGAGAAAGTTCTTTTAGCTGTTGCTGATGTTGCTGGTAAAACAAGAAGCAGCTTTAAACAAGTACACACTTCTGAAAATAATCTTCGGGTTTGTGGCTGTTCTCTTCTTATGGAATCTAACACATCATGAACACTATTTATTTTCCTACCAGCAGTAAGTTCTGTCAACATAGCCAATTGCCTCGTAAACCTCTCGACATTCAAATCCCACTTTAAGTGCTCGCAAATTTGTAGCACTTGATCTCTAATATTTTCCACCTCCCCATTCGACGACTTTACAAGAACATTTTCAATCGCCTTAGAAATAACTACTCCTGAATGTTGAAAACATGATTCGATTTCGGCTTTATTACTGTCAACAACAGCAAAGTACTTTTGTCTCAAGAACCACTCGGGGCTTGAATATTGTACTGGTGGTGATGCATTTATGCTGTGTTCTAAGCACTTTGGAGTTTTTCGGACATGAGGGATGCTAACTGGCTGTAAATCTAGATCTTCCCCTCATTTCTTAACTTTCTCCCACAACTCAGTGAAATTTTCCTCTGTTCTAAGTTCAGTAAGACGTCCCATAACTATTTCAATTTGCCTCAAGGCAGATGTGATGCTGTTATCTGAGATTTCCAGATCTCTAGCAAGTTCCTCTGTAATACCAAAAACTATTACTGACACTTCGAGGTAAAATAAACTGCTGGTTTTCTCAAAGAAAACAGACAATCCATTTGCAACAGACTCTTTGGATTTAAGCTGTCAAGTACACTTAGTATTGTTTCATATTTATAATTCACTATGTTCAAAGACTTGGATTACACAGTCAATCTTGTAGGGCACAGAGGTTTCAGTGTAGCATTTTTTTTGCCAAAGTTGGACCATCATCTGCTTTGTAATTGAGTAAATTAGCAGTTCTTTTGGCAGATTCATTAAAAAATTTCGCAAGTGTATGGACATTTTCCAAAACATTCGAAATTTCAGGTACGGTGCTAGAACCACATATGAGAGCTAAGTTTAAAGAATGGCTGAAGTAATGTATGTAAATAGCTCTATTCTCTTTGGAACTAATTACAGCTTGAGCATCTTTCATGTGGCCACTCATACTTTTAGCACCGCCATAGCATTGACCTCGACAGTCTTCTACAGGAAGTCTAGCTTCAACAAGACATCTTCAATAATAGCTGCGAAAGTGTCCCCCGTAGTTGAGGATGTCTCATACAACCCAATGAAATGTTCAAATGCACAAAATCATAATTCACATGTCGCAAGGAAATGGAGACTTGTTCTTTTGTCAAATTATCGGTCGTCTCATCTACAGTAAGAGCAAAGTACTTATTATTTTTTATGTCTGTTCGAAACAATAATTGCAGTATTTCATTCTGGATACCATGGGAAAGGCAGTTATGCCGCTTGAACAACCAATATTTAATTCAAGTAGCTCATGCAAATTACCCTCCTTTTCTTGTTTGACTCTTAAAGCAAGATCACGAGTTGTTAATAATTTGATTCTTGAAACAATTGTAATGAGAGTTTTCTAAGCTTTTTACATTTCCTTGCTAATTTGGGCAGATAACCTAGCTGAAACTTACTTTTGATTGAAGGCTAAAAGAGCTTCTCCGGAACCTTTGTGAGATTCACTATTTTATTGATATGAAAATTTCTCGGAAGCTTTTTTCCTATTGGAAAATCCAGAAACAATGAAGGCTGGGTCAACTTTTGACCTAGTGATAACTTTTAAGTTAAGCTCTTTAGCTCGCAAACAACCAGACAATTTACAGTTTCTAATGTATCATCCCAATGAAGCAAGGGCCATTTTTTGTACCATTCTGCATTAAAACAATGAACTACTCCAATTATAATAATTTTTTTAGGACATTGTATACTTAAAGACTGGTATAAATTTGTACAGTTACCACTTACAGTATGCGAACTTAAAGTTCCAACTATATCTGTGCTGGCTATGTCTAATTTAGAATCACTTAGAAGAACAGCACCCGTATCTTCAGTACCTACACAAAGATGTAGATTAACGATCACGAATACTCACAGCATCACTCTTACTATTGTTACTGATAGTACTGGCTGGGTATGGTTTACTATCTGTTATAAGTACTGCACCCTTATCTTCACTGCATAAATATTCACACTCACTATCACTAATATTTACATCACTAGCACTATCGTCGCGATTTTAAATACAAATAGATTTTATTTGAAAGAAATTGGTTACCTGTTGCTGTTGTCTTTTCATTGTATGGTCTATTGGTCTATGACTAAGTCTGCGTTAATTATATAAGCAAGCACAAGAGTTCGGAGCCGGAATAAAATATACAACTGACGCATTGCACCTCCAGAGGTGCCGGGATGTGTTCGTCTCCCGCCTGGGAGCAGCTGGAGAACAGGAATTGGTGATGTACCCGGCGCCACATTCTGTAGAAAGAACGATGTTGAATGGGGTCGTACGGCCGATGGCCTACAGCGACTCAGGACACATGGTCAATATGAAGGAGAACTAATTTAAAGTTGATGCTGCTATGAGGGTGCAGTACCCTATGAATTCTGGAGAGTTAATACAATAAAGCACGTCTAATTATGGTATGACTGTTTTATTACCACAGAGGTAGTATGAAATGTCGCTGCACATGAAAATGCATACTCTTGGTTAAGCGGACCCGGCACTCTGGACCTGCCGGTGGTCACTACTGTGGAAAGTAATGCGTAGGCCTTAAGTTAGAGTTTCTTAACAAAATGCATCCCACGTATGAAGTCCTGGTATGCTACTTCAGGATGCAGGGAGACCTCCCCTCGGCTAAATAAAAGTACTTAAATGTTCTTAAGTTACATTAACTATTGCTAGGAAAGAAAATGCAGCCTAGATTGAATTGCCTAAGGGGTACACGGAGCTTACCATCTGCCCTACAAGTTGTCTAGAGTGCTGAAGTCTGACTAACGACATGGTGTCGGATTCGCCGCACGTCCGGTGAATCCGGCGCCAAAAATGAAAACATGAAAAAATATAACTTAATAACTAACATGATAAATGAAACTGACATTGTACATAATTAAGATTACTAAACTAAAACACATTGGTGACATACTCGTGAATGCCAGAGACTCCAGATATGGCTAAGAATGTGACATCACGAGTATGTCACAGCACTGGAAGGGTGAAATTAAATTAAATGATGCCTCAGGTGGTGATTCTCGATAGATGATTACATGTACACCCTTATAACTAACATATTAGAATCGATGTGGTTATAATTATAGGAATGTGTGTGGATGTGACAACACACGGATTTGGTAACTAGGAGCGGAGCTACGTCTTCTATGGTATGTTATCTACTCTCTATGCTGGAGCGGACCGATTTCCCTAGTTACTTGTGGTGCAATCACCACTAAAATACCTAATGATGCTGCTATTAATTAATGCAGCTAGGAAGCCGCTCACCACTTTACACTTCCTGCGGGAATGTGATTCCCTGTCTTTTGACACTACTTGGAGCAACATCGCACTCCGGATTCGGCCATGGACCCATCGACATCGCGCACATCGGAAAGCTGTGGGAATAAGTGGCGCTGCTTATCCCAGTGTTCCCTCCGATGGCTGTTGCGTCTAATGGTCGTGACTTCACGGGACACACTCATTTAGGCCACATATCCGTTCATCACGAGAATTACCTCTTGTGATAAATGTTAAATATTATGATCTGTGGCCACGAGTTACAGCCTGACAAGAAAAGTGTAAACTCCATTCTTGTCGACCTGCACTGGTTGAGACCGCGACCTAATATCGATCGCTCGAGTGTTGCTGTGTGGTAAATGCGTCTGCGATGGAACAAAGAGTCACAAGGGATATGTGGACATCAGGAACACGTCATATCAAAATAAACATTAAAAGAGACTGGCAGATGGCGCGGACACACAGTATTGACTGCCAGTTCAACGCACTACTCGAGCGAGTGTCAGCTTGTTACAGGCCGGGTTACCACCTGCCACGAACAAGGAAGAAATCATAACAAAAATAAACATACAGTGGGGGGGAATGTAAGGTGATCCGGCAGAGCGATATCACACGTGTCGGCCGCAGAAATGCTACTATACTGAGTGTAAATTTAGTCTCTTCGGTGGGCTTCGGACAGAAGCTGTTTGCCAATTCAATGTTATTTATTAAACATGTTTCTGTAAACTTTCGGCTTTAGAGTGGCACATGGTTAGTTAGTTTATGTTTATTATCTACCTAAACGAATGTACACGTTAAATAGATGAAAAACAAACTTGTGTAGTGCAAAGCATGATATGGTACACAGTCAGTGATTCCCACTTAATTATTCTGTGCCTAATGTAGTATTCCGTTTGAGAACCTGACCCTCACAGCAGATTATTAGGGGGTTATTTGATCCCTCTGACCCACTGGCTCTGCCGCCCATGTGCGAGCATGTCACTTCGTGTGAAGTCTATGTGGGCAATACTGGACATTACGCTGTGTAGTGTGTTGGTGTTTCCACGCAGCATCACTACCACATCCAGTTCTCATTTCAGGTACTCTTCAAATCCTCTACCTCGTACTACCCTATGGGTGCACACCTCGCCTCTCTTCCCGTTATCCTTAATGTATCAAAATATGCAGTTGCGTTAGTCGATGTTCGGAATGGAGAATTACGTTTAACGTCTATTAGCGCGATTTTCCACGCCCCCTTTAGTTTCAGCAGTGGGAAAAGTGCGGCCCACAGTTCCGAGCTGTTGCCCGACAGGATTAGCGTTACGGACATGACTGATTAGTACGTACGGTGCATCCCATGTTAAGTAGGAATCTCACACATATGTGTCCACAGTTCCATTCCCATGGCCACTGCTCGGGCCCAGGGTTGTAATAGATCCTAGCACATAGCACGTATGTTTTCAGTTCGGGTGGGACCCTTAGGTTGAAGTTGCTGCCATAGTAATCGACCCTGCATCCATGCTTCGCATATGCTGTCCAGTGCGTCCCGGGCCCGCGACTGGTATCTAGGTTTATTACTCCTCTCTCTGCTCGCCATGGGTGGTGCGGGAGGTGGTTTCATGTGAAGATGCCCCTGAAGTTGGCTATTCACAGTTTTCGACCGCACTTGTGTATATCTATTTTCGTGAGTGGGGCATCGGGCAGGACTCTTAGGATCGTTTCCTTCCTCTTTCCCACTGCTTGTATGGAGAGAGGTACAAGCCTTGCCTGTTTCTTGCTCCCAGGGCAAAAGCTTGCAATTACCTATTATGCCTGATCACTTCCGAGAGTCTTTGGTTTTCTCCTTTAGCACTGTTCACTGCTCTTGTTATCCCACTGGCCCCTTCGATTAGATTACCTAGTAGTCGAATGGCTGGTAGGAGGAATGGCGAGATCCCACCATGCTTAACTAAACTGTGACGTTTCCTACGTGTGGTTGTCTTCTTCCTCCTGAAGGCCAGGCCCATTCCACGCTTCACGTTCGCTCACATGATCTTGGCTACTCCACAGGCCACCAGCCATTCATCGAGTTTAGATGTAGGCGAAATGTCTACCATGCGGGCTTGGTCTGCAAGGATCCTGTCCATTGCGTGTCTATTCTCCAACCTGCTACTTGTCACATATGCAATGTCGTGGAGATTGATAGGAATGTTCCCTCGCTTCAATCTCCTTATGAGCTGGGTACCAGGCCCACAGAATTTGTAATGGGGAATTTGTGCTTCGAACAGTAGTTTGTTGATCAGCATATTCACCAGTCCACGTCCCCTCTAGACCTTGTTCCCATTATGCATTACTGTATACTAACGATATGCAGTTGGTGTGTGCAACATTTATATGTTGTGCCCATGCAACGGCCATGAGTACATCTGGTTTAGCGGTCCTGTCTCAGTACGATGGAGACCATGCCTCAGACTACCACACTTTTTGTTAGCATCATCATTGAAGACGAATCTATGGCCCAGGAATTGTGTAATGGGAAACTTCTACCGAACACTGTGCTATTATCGCTAGTCCAAGCAACTGTGGGAAGACGTGTGTGCTCTTCAGCCATCTGGAGCATCCCAATGATCTCTGCTTCGAGAACGTGTATCTATAATCGAAGTCTCTCCAACAACCGAAATACCTTCGCCTAGTACAGGTTCTACAGGCCATGAATGGACTTCAGTATTTTCCATTTAGTGACAACGCCAATGTCGTGCTGCCGAGCGATGCTATACCGAACTCTGTGTTCATGTTTGATGACGTCGGATGTGAGAAGCAGAACATAATGCAACAGTACTTTAAGATGGGTCGTCATGTCCCAGTGGATGTGATTTATCTCTGTCACATGTACTCCCATATACCAAAGCAACTTGTGCATGACAATGCCAATTTCCTCATTCTGGTTCATATGGATGACCTGAATATCCTTCATGTCTACTCCGATCATGTGAACACCAATATGACTTTCGATAGTTTTGGGAATATGTGCTCCTGTTGCTGTCACAACCTGCATGGGTTTCTCATCATCGCCAACTTTCCACCTCATAAGGGTAGGTTTCGACCAGTGGCGGCTTCTGAGGGAAGGCTGTGGGGCGCAGCCCCCCTAATAAAATCTCAGAACGCAGACCTTTAGTTATCTGCTACTCAGCAAATAATACTGTGTACGAATACAGAGATTATTTCACAGCCAATGTTTTTTAGATGGACGAGACTCTTGTCACGGAAAGAAATGTTTTTGGAAATGTCGAGTGGTGAGGCTACAGATTCTTCGCCCTGAAGTGGGTGGAGTGAGTAGAAAGAGATGACTGTAACAATGGATTAGGGGTACTATAGGAGGAAGGGAAGACTTCGGGGGCTTGTCACTTTTCAGCCAATCATATGCTGTAAATCAGAGAGAGCTGGACGCACAAAAATGGTTTCCTGGAACTTAACAAGGCTACCAATACTGGAACTTGGAATTTCACTGTTTAACAGAATGTGTTCTACAGTTATACACTACATGTTTTTTAGGCACACTTTCGCACTCCGCTCTCTTGCAGTTTTTAAACACATTTCATAACAATGCTTGTATTTATTTCGAATAGTTTATATTTATAGATATCGTTCAAACTCATGTGTGCTTCAAATATAGTGTGTAATATTCTGAATAAGTTTGTTGTTAATGATAAGCCATTAGCATTGGTCAGAAGCAGGGTTGAATTGTTGTTAATGTTGTGTTGTGTAAACTTGTAAATAATATATAATTCTGTGAGTAACATTTTAAATCTTATTACGACAAAGTATTTGAATTATGAGTATAAACTAGGGCTTAAGAATTCGGGACCAGCAAGGCCACAGTTAAATATAACAAAACCACAAAGCCAAGGTTGTAAACACAGTGGTTCGTATAGGCGAAAAGTCAATATAAGTACCAACAATTTCGCGGACTGGCTATGCGGGTGTGAAGTTAGAAATGCATTGTTTTGTTCAATATTTTTGATAGTGAAACCTAAAAATCTCGCATGGACTGTTAATGAGGTAAAAGATTTTGAAACATTTGGTAAGGTGAATATTCATTGCTAGTTAGATAATGCATACTGGTTGAAGAATCTATTTTCTTTAGAAATATTTTAATTAAGATATCTCACTTTCATACTCTAATTTAAATTTAACATGCATTTTGTATGTACTGTATGTAAATTAATGTTGGTTTTTAAAAATATTTTTCTTAGTATATTTAAATTATAATTACCATTAGTTTAGTAAAACTAGTATTATTATCATCTATCTCTCATCATCTCACGTAATGTACCACACCACATAGACAATATAAAAAATGAAATAACGTAATGCACATTACATTTAATATCCGCTTTAATGCTCATTTGCCATTGTCATTGTGTCATTCACATTCATTGCTGTCATTGTGTCATTGTCACTGTGTTGTTGTCATTGTGTTGTTGTTCGTTTTAGCATAAACATATTTTCATACATTTTTCAATTTATGAAGTCTTTAATATTATTTATATAAAAAAAATTTCGACTTTAATCTATTGTAATAAAACCATAATCTCCATCTCAGCATTTTGAACAAATTTCTTTAAATTTCTATAAGTCATATCACCTCCGCCAAATAATTAAAAATATGCTTTTAATTAGTTTCACACCAAAAAATTGTATTATCTATCACCTATTGTTTAAGTATTTTGGAATATGTTTGATCTAAATAAAATACATCGATATTTTTATGTCTGCTCCGAGTAAAATAATCGTAAAATAATGCCCTGATTTTTCTAAAATAACATCATCAAATATAACTAGTGATTCTTTTTCGCACTTGTCTAAAGTAGGCATTTCATCAGTATTATTTAAAAAGTGAGCCATTTTTTCTCTTTTTTTTTTTAGTTTTTTTTTGGCTGCCTCGTCGATATCATTTTGTAACTGAATATATTTAGGTTGGTTCAAACTTTTTGAGCAAACATACAGTCTATTAAAATTTAACCGACCTGTTTTATAAATAAAATTATTTGTCAAAGGTGTTCTTCCACAACTGCTAGGGCCAACAATTATTCAGCGTATATTTTCAGGTAACAGTTCAGAATTTTTCTATGCCACTTCGGAAATTAAAACGCCAACACCCCAGGCAGTTTTTTGCATTTATATGTTAATTTTTTTATATAAATAAATAACAATGTATTTAAGTTAACAAGCAATAGTTCTATTTTAAAGAAAAACCTTCATCATGATATAATACATAATGAAAAATCGAAGCATTAACAAGTTTTCATACAAAATTTTTAATGCCAATCATAAATAATAATTCTATAACAACAATTGAAAAGATGAGTCCTATTGTTGATAAAAATACATTTATAAAGATATCAATGTGATATTGAAATGTTAAAAGAAATTATATAAATTCGATTGGCCTATTATTAACAAATAATAGTGAATTAAAATCAGATAATGTAAAAATATATATATATCTATCAAATCTAAATTAGATATTAAATGTGATGATCGATTATCTGATATTCTTGGTTATGAAAGAAAACTAACTCTTGAAAAAGACAAAATTGTTGAAGGCACTAAATTACCAAATTTTAATCCATTTAAAACAATAAATATTCACTGTAATTTAGCAAATAGTATGTTCATAAAATATGATGACTCTATACATTTAGAAACTTATATAATTGCGAGTTTTCCACCAAAAACTATGTTTGGTTTTATAGATTACATAATTTATGAACCTGTGGATCCAGTTTTTATATAATTAATAATGAATTATTTAATCATATTGTTTTGCAAATTAGAGATGAAAATGACAAACTGAATGATTTTGATCGTGTTGATATTGACGTCTTAGATACTAAAGAAGTTTAAAATATATTAATATAAAAGTTAATTTAAAAATATTATTGTGATATCCACATGGCAGTGTATCTAATATATTTTATAATATAATTATTTTGTTATCATAAGGACTTTATGCTACTTTTTTAACTTCGACTGTATATATCTCATGTTTTTCTCTCCTTATTAGATTCATTATTCTATTTAGTATGTTCTCTTTAAAGAAACAAATCTTATAGTCATCAAATGTAATTCGTTTGTCAACTACACATTTTTTCACACCTTTAGATTTTTTATTTTCTTTACCGTCAACCTTATAAGCATACATTTTTGATTGTAAACAAAAAAATTCTTTCGTTATTTTATTATTACATTCATCTTTCCTCAGACTTTTTTTGATTTATTTGAGGTATGTGCTAAATATTCTCATTTGGATAATCACTTGTATCAAATTTTTCAATCATCGACTTTATATCTTCGTAAAAATCATCTGTTTTTATGTTATAAATGCATGAATTTGTGTCTTGATAGCATAGTTCAGTTTTATCACCATATTTTGGTTTTATTATGTTATAATGAATATCATACATGAATTCATTTGAATTATCTAAAATTGATATACCCACATAAATTGGTTTATTAAATTTTCCATTTGTTTTGGTCATATGTATAGCTGCAAGATTTTCATTAAATATAGTAATTCTTTTGAAATTTGGTTTTGATACTAATGTTTCACATTTTTCAGCATCTGATACTAGTTTTATATCAACTCTGTTTCTAATATTTTCCATGGTTTTACCAAACACTGAATTATTCATGGCCTTATAAAAATCTTTTTCAAAATCATTTTTAGCATTAGTTCTAATTGTTGTGTTTAAATCTAAATACTTTATTCTAACTAATCGGACTGCTCAAACGCTAACATTCTGTATATTTTTATAAACATTTGTTAAACTTTTTTAAAATTACAATAGTGAATTACCTACTTTTCTTTATTATCTAGAGTTATTAATAATTTTAATTGATTTGTTTTTGGAACTACCTTATTTTCTGGGCAAAATGGAAAATATTTACTTAAATTATGTAGTTCTTATGGATATTCTAAATCAACATATAATACACAGCCATACTCAGAATCGTCTTTCAAATTTAGTATTTTTTCACTCCAGTAATATAAATCATAGAATGTGTAATAAACCCAGTCGAAACAACGATATGGTAAATATTGTGTCATTGCCCAATCATATAAATTATTAGCATCAAGATATATAAAAATAATTAGATTATTGATTAGCATTAAAATCACCTAAATATTTGTTATTAGCTTTAACAATTCGCTTACAACATTGTGATATGCCACCTCTAATTCCTCTTCCAATTATTAAAATCGTATCATAATTCTGTTATAAATCTAGTGGTTGTTTAGTCATTTTTAACATTGCATCCCACGATAAAGCTGGTGCTAAAAAATACCATGCAGGATCTATATCATAAGAATTTATACACCTATTTCTAAAATTTTCGACTATATCTGATAACAATAATATATCACTTTTTAAATATATGTCATGGAATTCACCAAGAATTGTAATATTAAACTGGTTCCATACATGTTTTGCATGCTCAAAATCAGCGTCAGTTATATCAGATTAATTTACTTTATCGCATATTTCGCTCTTTGGTGGAAGCTCTATTTCTTCAAATGTTTTCCAATTATTCATATTATCATTGGATCAACGCTTTTTTTTAAAAAACTAAGTCTACATGTTCTTTTGGAAAATGTTTTTGTGTGTGCTTAATTTAATATTTACTTAAATTAGTTGATAACTTATCTAAACTACTAGCCATAAATTTTAATGTGTTTATAAAACCTCATTTTTAAATTTTCTGTTTGTTTCTCAAAACTTATAAAGTTTTCTTTGTTATTTGAAAATAATTCTATATTTTTATCGTTATATCCTAGCTCTTTAATAAATAAATGTGCATCATATCCAGCTAAATTATGAAAGAAAATTGGAACAAAATTTGGTAATTTTTATTTTAGATTGCAATTATTACATACTGGATTAATGAATTTTCCACTTATGTGATCATGATGACACACTTTTTTATTTCCCTACATATATTCCCTTTCACATACAGTACATATTTTTGATTTCCTATGTAATATTTTTTTCTTCTCTTGTTAGTAGATGCATTGGTTCAATTTGTGAATATCTTTCATCAATTTCTTCTACTTCTCTTTTTATTGATTGTATAAGTATTTTATGAGCATTTGGACCACGATATACAATTTGGCGATGGGAGGGGGGGTTATAATCACCATAATTAGATACAATATAATAACAAAAACCAGATGCTTCATGTAATTTAATTTTAAATCAATGTTATTTATTTGTACGTTAGTAAGTTTATATCTTTCTTTGAGTGTTTCTTTATAACAACCATTATCAATATCATCCTCTGTTAAAATTGTATATTTTTTTATTTATTAATTTTTTCTATTTTTCTTGGATTTGATTTAGTTATTCATATCTTCTTTAATATTGATTCGAAATCTGCATATATTGTGAATTGGACCTTTATTGTGTGTTTATAATTTTAAATTTTATTTGCTCTCCTTTTGGTGGTAAAGTGATTTTTACAGCTTCATTTTTAGAGCAATCTTCAGTATGCTTATCTAATTTTTCTTCTGAATAAGAGAATTGAATACACATATCACATATATAAGTTTTTTGTTATTGAATTTTTTTTGCAGAAAGCAGTTTCGATAAATCTTTTATTTGACAATAATGTGAATTTTGCGCAGCTCTGACTGCTTTAGCTGATGCTTTATCATCTTTGAAACAAAGTAAATTTATATGATTTTTCTTTTTATTCTTTGTGAGTTTTAGTGGATATACTGTGGATTTATCCTCATAGAGTATACGTTTATATATGTATCAATTTTATTTTCTATTTTTGGTATATCGTCAATTTTAATAGGATATTAAACCCCATGTTTTTATAGTTGGTTACTCTATCTGAATGGCCATCTGCTGGAAATAATGCAGATTTTATCACTCAAAGAAAGCATTTTTGATCATTTTTTTTTACATTTATGCATGCTTTTTATTTGTAATAACTTCTGGTAGATAAATATATGATGAGCCTCTTGCTGGATTATATTTATTTATTGCTAATTGTATTCCAATTATTTTATATATAGCCCATCTAGGATCTATTTTTTGATATTAAGATAATTGTGTTAGTATTTCTTGCATTATGAATTTATATATTTTTTATACCTCCAGCATTCAATACTGTATAATTGGGTGGTCGAAAAGTGAACAATTGTACTATATTATTTCCTTGGTTATGAAAATTGGGATACAATTTCATACTGGTTTTCAGGCCTCTAAATATTTTAAAATTATTGTGAATAATTTCAAATGTCTTATTTTTTTCTGAAGTCAAAAAATGAATGGACTGTACTAAATTAAAATTATTTTCAATGTTATAGGTTTTTAAAAGTTTTATTAACTAAGCGATTTTTGTTGCTTCTTCTATTTTTTGTTAACAAAAAAATTATTTTAAAATGGAAATATTTCTGTTAATTATTTTTTATCTTTGGGATATAATTCATTGATATTTGCATCAGCCAAGGATAAATTTGTGAAATTATTCTTTGTTCTATTTATCTGCTTTCTTTTTCTCCGCCCATCAGCAGCATAAAAAATGGCATAAGAGTTCTAAATAGATGGTTTTTTCCTTAGTCTAGTCAATATATTATTTTTAAATATATATAGCAATACATATGAACTTCCTCACCCACTCACCATTCAACAAAGTTGTTATACAAGCCTCCATTTTTTATAGTTGTATTTATGAGAGAAAAAATTTGTGAATAAAATGTAAACACAGGTGTACCGAATAAATAAAAAGTGCTTAACTTACTGGGAAACCATATTTAACTTCTTGTTATGGCGATAAACCTCATTGAATCACTAAAACATTTTTTTTTCATTTGATCGAATATTTGTCCTTGTTTTTATTAAGAGAAAATATTTTATAGGTTTATTCACATTACACACTTTACATGTTTTTGTTAGATAATTATCATGATTTTCGTTTAAATTATCTAATGCTGTATTGTGTAATTTACTGTTTTGATGCTTTTTGAGAGATTTATTATAAACATATTTTCCCCATTCGCACATTACTCTCTCTTTTTCAAATCCATAATGACTACTAGCATATTCACTATAACATTTTTTACAGATGTTAAAATGTTTATCTTTTGTGTGTTTATGCAGTGCAAAACTTTCTATGTTTAATACTTTGCCAGACTTTTTAAATTGTTTGCTATTATTTTCCATTTTATTCAACAAGAAATGTATTTTATAAAGAGAAAAAAATAATAATTTCAAAGTTTTTGCAGTTATATTAAATTCGTTTCCTTTTAAATAATACAAACAAAAAATGGAGGCTCTGCTCAACAAGTGGGAAAAAGTTAATAAATTGTATTAAGCTATAGAATTTCAAAATTATGAATCTAAGTTTTAGCAAAAAAAAAAAAATTAATTGCATTCTAGATGGTAATTATAAAATCACTTTACCAGATCGTTATGCAAAGGTAATTAATGAAAATATATCAAAAATGATGAATTGGTGCGAGTTTTTATAGTAATAAAGGTTTAAAAGAAATTATAAATGGAAAATCTGTACATGATATTGAGTTTAATATTTAAATTCCATCAATTATCTTTTCATCTGATCTGCTTGTTTTAGCCTTAAATTTGCTTGATTTTTGCATAATTTTGCTTGTTTTTCCTGTGTCAAAATAATGTGTGCACATTTGTAAAAATGCAAAAATTTCTTTTTTTTTTTTTTTTTTTTTTTTTTTGCTTATAATTCCCCGTATTTTAGAGCTCCTTTTTAAAAAGCCTTTAGTGCTTAAATCTGCCCTCAAAATACCTTTGTCTTGCCTTTTTTTCAACATGATTTTCACGGTTTTTTCGTCGATTTTCAGATTTTGAGTTTTTAATTTTTTCCTATACTTTTAGACGAAATAACCCTGTTTAGTGTACTGCATTTTTTGTTGTAATTTTAGAAGAAATATCCCTAAAAGGTGGGGTGGTCCAGGATCGGCACTATACATCTAGTAATGCCTCGGCTCGACACATTGAAGTCATCACCGCCTGTTCCCCCTGCTATGAAGGCTGAGCCGTGCTTGGCACTGAAACACAAGACTGCAGCGGAGAAGGCGATCGCTGATGATGACGACGATGATTTGACCCTGTCGTCTTTGAAATGCACGAAGGTGCGATCCAATGCACGCTGTATGGTCCTTCGCCATTATCTCGTTTCGTACATGCCTCGTTTAAATGATTCTACTTATGGTGTGTACAAGCATGGTAAGAAGTGGTTCCTCGGCGACAAACAAGTTTTCTTTCTATCCAACGATATTATTCAGGTTGGGGACATCGTCGTGCAAGCCTCGCCCGACCTCTGCGAGCTACTGTTTAAACGTGTGATTGAGGATTATTCATGTATGGCACTTCGCCAGTACCAACAGTTGTTGCAGTTCACATATGCATATTTGGTTGGCAATAATGCTAGCGGCCATCATATAAGGACAAGACCCACCCTAAATTCGCTGTTATCAAAGATCTGTTTCCGAACATAGGTGTGAGCGGATCGGGTCTGCTTGATGGTGGCAGCCGGTTGGAATACGTCTATTGGGACGACATAAACAAGTTTGTGGACCATCTACATCTCCTCATTGCATCCCGGCAAGCTGGTAATACATCTCACACGAACGAAATAGTGAATATCTTGGAAGAACTCCACGAAGCCAGCCATATCCTGTGAGTGCCTGACCTATGACTATCTCGAGAGCGCAGATCGCCGCCGAGTTGCATCGCCCTGGACGTCGGAACTTCCCCAGGCGCAGTGACGGCTGGTGAGGTAGGGCTGCGAGGCGCAGCCCTCCTAATAAAATCTCAGAACGCATACCTCCACTTATCTGCTAATCAGTAAATAATACTGTGTACGAATACGGAGGTTATTTAGCAGCTAATGTTTTTGAGATGAACGAGACTCTTGTCACAAGAGAAATGTTTTTGGAAATGTCGAGTGGTGGGGCCGCAAATTCTTCTCCCCGAAGTGGGTAGAAATAGTAGAGAGAGATGACCGTAACATACGACTAGGGGTGCTACGAGAGGGAGGGAAGACTTCAGGGGCGCGGCCCTGTTCAGCCAATTGTATGCTGTAAATCGGAGAGAGCTGGGCGAGCCCCTGCTCAAACAAAAATGGTTTCCTGGAACTTGTCAAAGCTACCAAAACTACATGTTTTGTAAGCACACTTTCGTGCTCCACACTTTTGCAGTTGTTAAATCCATTCCTTAACAATGCTTGTGTTTATGTCGAATATTATTTATTTATATATATCGTTCAAACTCGCGTGCGCTTCAAATATAGTGTGTAATACTCTGAATAAGTTTGTTGTTAATTAATGATGAGCTATGAGCATCGGCCAAAAGCAGGGTGGAATTGTTATTCATGTCGTGTTGCGTAAACTTGTAAATGATTGTTAATTCGGCGAGTAACATTTTAAGCCTGATTACGACAAAGATTTTCAATTACGAGAATAAACTAGAGCTACAGAATCTGTGACAAGCAAGGCCACAGTAAAATATAATTCAACAACAAAGCCAAGGTAGTAAATGGTTCGTTTACGAGAAAATTCGACGCAGTTACATACAATTTTGCGAGACTGAAGTTGGAAATGTGTTGTTTTGATAAAAAAATTTTTGCTAATGAAACCTAATGATCTTGCATGGACTGTCAATTGGGTAAAATATTTGGGAGACAAAATTAAAATACATAAATCATGTTCGCAACATATAAAAATGCCATAAAATATTCATTGCTTGGTAAGGTGAGTATAGATTGCCAGTTAGATAGTGTGTACAGGCTATGTAAATTGTTTTTTGGTTTTAAAAATATTCGTTTTATTATATTTAAGTTATTATCATCATTAGTATGATAGAATTAGTATTATTATGTTATCTATCATCATCTCATGTAATGTACCACACCGTTTAGGTACTGGTTGGAAGGCACATAACCTAAAAAATACATACCTGTGGTAGTGATTATATCTGAACCAGCAGCCACTGTACGTTGACCATTACAAATCGGGCGATGATACATTTTTCTTCAAACAACCACACATATTTTTTGTATTTAGCTACATAAGCTATGCTTACTTAAGCCTGTCGAACACAATATATTTATCACCATGCCTATTTAAAAAAATTATATTTGTAATGATATAAGTTAGGATTGCTACAGTCTTCCCAGTTTCAAAAGTCACCAGCCGCCACTGCCCAGGCCAAAGGTGATTCTCTTCGGACTTGATGACCTGTTTCTTGTTGGAAATAATTCCTTATGCCGGCATCAATAAGGCTTTCACTACATCCTGATGGTTATCAACTGTTTCTCCAAGTATGGTTGGGCTGTCCCTGTGCACCGGAAGCACGGTGCCGATGTTGCGGCCGCAATGAAATTGGATTTGGACAAGATGGTCGCGCCGAAGGACATCCAAACGGACAGCGGGACGGAATTCTACAACCCTGCATTCCATGTGCTTATGGTGGTGAAGAAGATTCATCACTACTCTACTTTCAGCGACCTCAAGACTTCGATCGTCGAACATTTCAACTGGATGCTTATGGGTCTGTTGTGGAAGGCTTTCTCGGCACAGGGTAGCTACCGTTGGTTGTAGCTGCTTCCTAGACTGCTTATTCAGAACAATTCACGCAAACGTAGGACGACTAGTCTTTGTCTGTCTACAATTACTGCTGTCAACACTACTTCTCTACTGCAGATTGTGTACAATCACTCCAATATGGTAGACCTATGCCGACCAAGGGCCAAGGTGGGTGACTTTGTCCATATCTCCAAGATGTCTTTGATAAATCTGAAGTGTGCCGCATCTCCCGCCTCATAAACTGTTCGCCCGGCCTTGCAGCGAGGCCCACACTACAAGGAAACATACTCTATAAGTGGCGCGTGTGCAGTGATGCACCCATACTCACAGTGCTATGAGTGCAAGTTAGGGCACCGAGTGTAGGGTGCAGAGAATTTCTGCACCAGGCACATCAGTGAAATAAAATTATGGCTAATTAAAAGGGCTAAATGGCAAGTGTCGTGAGACATTCCTAATGGAATACATAGAAACTTATGCCCTAGTGAAAACCATTGTAATTTCAAGCTAATAAAAGCAAGAGTCATTAATGTTTGTATTTCATCACATTTGTTTCACCGCTCACGTCACCCATTGCAAGTATTGTGTGTTTAGTTTTGTAGCTGAAAATGTCTCATCAATATATTATATTTTATATTGAGCAGGTAAGCCGTAATTCATGAAAACCAGAGTGTTGTGTTGTATACTACAGGAAATAGTTCCCACTTGGTGCACTGCCCCCCACAAAACCCCCCAACCTATACGGACTGTGAAGGCCCCAATCAGGCCATGGTAGCAGCATCACAGACTCGCAAGGGCAAGGCTGTATCGTGTACATCCGGTGGCATTCAACTTTGTAACTAATCATCTTCACTGAAATAGACTTAATTTTTATCGGAACAGTTTTCTTTTATCTGCTGGAATATCTGCCCGCTCCCACTGTGGTTTTCATTACCCAGGGGAACTTAAGAACCACCGTAAAACATGCTGAATTTATATGGTTTTTATCTGTGTAGCCCTACTGACAGGCAGAGTCCAGTGAAATGTAAGTTTTCTCCAACAGGGAAGTTAATAAACAGCACTGAGATACGGGTGGAACAGTTATAAATCAGAGTATTCTTGTTTGTCTAACTGCAAGGTTCTTCAGGGCACGGGCCCTCAGAATACCCGCATGTTATTATGCCAATGTGAGGTAAATATCGCAAGGTATAGTGTTGGCATGTGGTCAGTCGATAGTCCACCCGGCAGTGCTGGTAAATATTACATAAATTAGCGGAACACCTGTCGAGAGGTCGCCGAAGGGAAATCCGGTACAAATTATAGTATTAATTATCTACACCAGGGAAGCAGTGGATCAGCATGGAGATTTTTACGCCCTGGGTGAACGGCCTGCGGCCTAGAGAATAGAAGAGTCAGCTCTACCAACATTGACACTGCTGGGACAGTGTCTGGAGCCCTGGGTAACAATGTCAACATCCAAACCTCAACCTAGTTACCATCCAAATTTCCCCTCACTTGTCAATGCTCTTGTCACATGGCATCTAATTGTCGCTCTCCTGTGGGCCACAAAAATCCTTACGTTGGTTCCAGAACATTTTATCATACCAGAAATGTGTTCTTCCCAAATTCATCCTTGTTTATCCTCGTTCAAGCCTGTGGAAACCCACAACGAGAGCAGTGTTGAAGGAAGGAACCAACAGCAGCGCCATGGTGCCTTCAAGATGCCTAGGAGATGCCTGGAAGTGCACCACGTGGGTACGAGGAAAACGTGCAAAGTACATAAAATGGTCACCATTGCTGCAGAATCGGTGAGCACATGCTGAAGAGGGACATAGGAGAGCACATAACATCACCCCACCCTCCACCCACTCCGCACAGGAGAGTAGAACTATTGATCAGGTGGACTCACTCCACCCCTCACTGTGGGTGAGAGGGACAGCCGCAGGAGGGGCAGGTGCTTCCCCTCATCCACCACGTCATGCTCCGGTATCATGCATCTGTGCCACGCAGCATGGGGAATTGTGTTTTCAAACATGTCGGGCCAGACCCAGCAGGACTGTATAACAGTGCAGCCACCGCTACAGTGGAGCGCAACAGTGGAAATGCAAGACAGATTAGGAATTCGAAATTAAACAGTACGAATAGTGCCGAATTATCGCACACCGAATTGGTGCCGCAATCTACTATGCAATGGTATAGGCGCGACCATGCTCAAATGTCAACAATGTCAAGAGAAATACTACCGGGACTGCTTGAGCGAAGCAGAGAGGATTACAGTGATCAGATAAGAGTTTTCATTACAACAGTGCCACGTTAATAGCAGCTGGCAGAATCAAAACAGAACAGTCGCAGATCACTTGACCAGAGAAAGGACAGTGACTAAAGTGGAAAATTGCTGGGCCGAGTAGCCTGCTAAGCAAGAGAAACAAGGAGAGTGGAACGGAATTACGGGCCATGACATTACCGCCATCGTCAATGAAGACCAGCTGCGGCACGTCGCCAGTGAGCACGAGGCCGGCACTCCGAAAGCACTGCACTCGCAGTTTGCGATCCGGCCCAGTATGGCCACTTCTGTCACATTTACGACTCCGGTACCTTACTATCCAGAATTTACATTCTTTCAAACACCTGTATTCCCTCCTATGTTACAATCAATACCTACGCCGCACCCATCTGTACCGCTTGCACCCATGTATACGCCGAGTGGTGTGGAAATAAATTCTATTAGAGGGCCGCAATGAGATAGCAGAAGGCAGAGGGAAGCCATTCAACTTACAACTCCACAAAAACCTCTAAGACCAGCCCCAACGAAAACCTCCACCAAGATCCAAATATGCCCACATTTACGAACATGCCGATTGAATAACCAATAGCATTCTGAGGAATCCACAGAAAGCTTAACCCTTTATGGTGTTGGGAGGAAGAGTGGGTGGATTGCAGCAGGAATTCCAACAAGCCTTTAAAACAGATTCGACGGTCTGGTGACAACACTGCAAACCAAGACGCAGCTTACAATGGAAGAACAGACAGCGCATGAATCACTGACTGCCTTCATCACTCGGAGAGTGCAAGTAGTGCGCAATTTTACCCAGAACTGCCAGAATGGGAAATTCTAGAGATTATGGCCGAGACTGCTCGGCCAGAATAACGTGCAGAATTGATTCCCCTGTCAAATGGGACCTTGAAAGACGTAATGCAAACCGTAACCATGTTGGAAAGGACGCCTGGACAACCGCACCACGAGACAAGTGCTGCACGATGGCGAGACGAGCAACTGCGCAATTGCGAAAAAGCAGCGAGTGGTGACAGACAGATCAGAGAAAAACCATTCCGACAAAACCGGACAAAAAATCTAAACACACCACAACCAAGCAGAGAACAATGGAAAAGTGACAGGTTGCAGCAACGATAACAGAATTCCGGGAAAAGTGCAGAATCTGCGAGTTCAAATGTAAAGTAAGATAAGAGTATTGCCCAGGAAGGCAATTCTACTGGCACACACAGTGCGCCAATAACCATCACTTGAACTTGGAAGAGTAAGAAATCAGCCAGCAGCAGGAAAACATAACCAGTGAGGTGGCTGGACAATTCGGCCACCCTGCTCCCCCTGCAATGAAAACAACTGGATTTCATGCCAAAACAATTACTAGTAAACTAAGTTAGTAGTGCATCGGCGTAATTTATTCGCATTTTGGTAACTGTCAACAACTATTTGTGTCATGTGTTCATAGATACGGTGGCTTCGCACAATTTCTTGCAACACCATTTTGTAAAAGACATCGATGTTGTGCGTACGAACTAGGTTATCGGGTTGCCACGAAACAACATGGCAGTAAAGCAGTAGGACAAGCTGTAGTGACTGTACATGCGAGGGATATAAACACAACAACAGCTGTCATTGCCCCACATTTCGTGAATACACAATATTGGGTTTCCCTGGTTAACTGAACAGAAAACTATTGTTGAGCCTGCCACTAGATGTATACATTTCGGTGCGAAAGAGCCTCGCACAGTTTATAACTTAGACTGTCGCCCGGTAGATAGCACACCCACAATTAATCTCAGGGAAATTGATTATGATATTATACCAGCACATCAGGTAGCTTTCCAATGCCTGCTAAACGAGCATAGAGAAATTTTAGCTCAGCATGATGCCCTGCATTGCACAAAAGTGGCAGAGCACTAAAGAAACAGGGACCTATGCGAACTCCACCTCGGAGTTATTACCCGCATCAGACGAAAATAATTAGACAACAAGTGCAGTGGATGCATAATGATTGTGTGATTGAGCCCACAGATAGTGCATACAACTCCACTATTACGTTAGTGCCTAAAAAAATATGGTTCATAAAGATTCTGCGTAGACTTCCGACCACTCAATTAAGTTACGTTCAGCTCATTACCCCCATACATTAATGTAAGAGATGCACTCAGCTCGCACGAACAAGCCAAAGTGTTCACATCGCTTAATCTGAAAAGTGGTTACTGGCAGGTATCTGTCAAAGTTCTGGATAGTGACAATACAGCATTCACTATGCAGGATGGAAATTGATACCAGTTCTGTGCGATGCCCTTCGGGCTGAAGTATGCGCTCGCTACATTTCAGGCCATGATGGTCCGTATTCTGGACGGCATCATTGGAAAATTTATGTTGGAATGTTTCGATGATGTTATTGTATGGTCTGATATTTGGGAAGAATATGTAGAGCATTTGTAACTTGTTTTGGAGCGCTTAGCATTGAATGGATTTACCTGTGCATGAGAGGAATGTCACATGGGAAAAGTTATACTTGACTTCCTAGGGTAAGTTGTGAGCGAGGAGGGGAACAAGACGAACCCAGAACAAATAAAGTTAATAACTGACTATTTGCCGCCACAACTAGGAAGCAGTTACAGAAATTTTTCGGACTAGCGAACTTTTGGCGCAAAAACACATGGCGGGATTTGCAATAATAATAGCATCACTGACCGACCTGCTGTCACCACAGCACTGGTTCCAATGGACAGGTGAAGCCTAACGAGCATTCCGGGAAATCAAGGATGTGCCCGACACTCGCCAGATATGATGCTAGTTAACATTTATATTTACATACCTATGCTATCCAGGAAGGAATGGGGGCAGTGTTCTATCAGTACAATGATAAGGGAAACAGACAGATAATCTATTTCGCTAGTGGCATTAGAGAATGTTGTTACGATGTGAATGAATGTGAGTGCCTAGCGGTCGTGTGGGTTGTTAAGAAGTATCGTGGATATTTAGAATATCAGAGGTTCGCACTTTGGACGGACAATAGATGTCTAGTAAGGCTCCACTCTATCTGCGAGGCGCACAGCAAACTAGCACAATAGGTCCTAATGTTGAACCATACGATTCTGTTGTACAGCACATTCCAGGAAAGTATAACCAGCTGGCCGATACACTTTCCATACCACCCAGCGCAAGTGTTGTAAGGGATGAAACGGAATGGGATGACATCCTTCCCCTGGTAACGCAGGAAACAGTACAGGAAATCAGCGTACAACAGATTAATAGGGAATTTGCAATGTTTTCATTAACGAACTTTACAACACCATAGTACAACCACAGCAAAAAGGTCAGTTATGCCAAGAGATAAGGAGACTGTGCACGCAGCAGAATGTAAACAAGTGGTGTGTTATGGACGGCCGGATTGAAATGTGTTCGCCAACTAACAGTTCAAAATGGAGGTTGTACGTTCTCATGGGTGCGAGGGAGCGAGTGTTAGCATATGCACAAAGTGGCGACATGGCGGGACATCCCAGTTCTGAACAGACTGTAAGAATTGTGCGCGAGCAATTTTTTTTGGGCCAGGACTGACATATGATGCATGCCAGTTTATTAAGTGTTGCAATCCAAGAAACCTCTTAAAGACTAGGCGGTCAGGTGGGAGGCAACAACAACAACAGCCCTAGGACAGCAAAAGGAAAGCACTTTATAGTGGTGGTAACAGACAGTTTCTCCCGGTGGGTGGAGACCTACCCCATCAGTTGTGCAAGAACAGCAAATATCGCACAAGAACTAGGTGATGAGTTTTTCCCCAGGTGGGGGTACCCGAAATTCTTATTGCCCAACAATGGGTCACAGTTCATGGGACACAAGTGGACAGATTTGTGTGCAAGGTGGAGAGAGAGACATTAAAAGATGGCAAATTACCACCCGAGGGCCAAACCCAACATAGAGGTGTAACCAAGAATTAATAGTGCGACTCTGCCTATGAGTAGGTGAATGACATTCTATGTGGCCTGACCACCTGCCTGCCACCCTATATACGCTACACCGTCGTGTGAATATTGCTACGCGAAAAACGCCGACGGATGTCCTGCTGGGATATAACCTACAACTGCCTGGTGAAGCACAGTAACCACAAGTCGGGCGAAACAGCAACACCCCAGGCAGCGATATGTCGAAAGGCAGACGTCGGCGACGGCTTCGAGACATCAGAGAGCACCAACAACGTTATATGACAAAATGGCTGCCAAGTACTACATGGCCGACACCACCCATAATAATAGGAAAGCAAGTATACGTGCAGGCTCACCAGCTATCCACCACCAGCAAGGACTTTTGGATGGGGTTTGCGGCGAAGTGGAGTGGGCCGCACCGAGGCCTGGGAAGCCACAGACCAACAACCTACACAGTCCGGATGGGGAAAAGAATAGTCTGGGTACATCGGGACGACATACAGCTAGCACAGAATCACATTGCAGAGGAGGTCGTTCCCGGTGTTCCGATGACCCACGAAGGAAACACTCCTGTCGAGCTCCCAGAAGTTGGCTGGGAAGAAACAAGTGGCGCCGTTTCCAAGAGAACCTCTAGAAGTCCAACCACATTATGTGGAAATCGGCGACCCACCCCTGGCGAGCCTGGACAGCATCGCCGACGACAAGCAATCCAGGCGGGGTAGTGAAGTGGAAGTTGCTACAGCACCTTCAGCATGTGATCCACCAGCTAGGCCGGAAAACCCAAAATCTCCCGGTGCAACTGTGCCTTGCAGGGAGCTTCCAACGGCTGGCCCAGATGTGATTGACAGCGCAGCAGCAGTGAGCGCTCCCGTCACTCCATCAGTGCAACCAATGGTGCCAGTACTTTAAGTGGAGCTACAGAAAGGTGACACCATGATGCCTAACATGAAGGAGAGAAAAGCCATTTTGATGATACCTGCAGCATGTGACTACACGGGTCCCCCCACCATAAAGTTGAGAGTGTCATGGCAGTCCGTGGGTACGAGCACCATGGGAGAAGAGATGTGCAACTCTGGCAAGCTGCAAGGAGGAGAGAATCTCCTAGGGGGTCACGTTCATCTGGCTGACAGGCCCTAGGTACTCTCTTCCAAAGTCGCTCCCGGTAATGGCCTAATGCAAGCAGCAGCGACAGTGAAGAGGAAGCAAGCGCAAGTGAGAGGAGCAGCAGCAACAAGTCGGCCGACTTGTACTGCCCCCGCCGAAAACATAGAAGAGTGCATCCAACACCATCATGCAGCATGTGCAGGGGCTTCCTGATGCCCTGTGCTGCCCAAGGCAGCGACATTTGCAGCAACATTGGTCGGCACAGCCATTTGTGGCTCTATAGGGGCATCCATAAATGCTGCGACCAAGGACGCAGGCAAGAAGACAGATGTGCTACCAGTAGAGGCACCAGGCCTTCGAACAGTCTCTGGGGGGTATGTGGGGAAATTTTACATGTGCTTTATCTCCTGCCTCATAGACCATTCGCCCGGCCTTGCACCAACGCCCACACTACATGGAAACATACTGTATAAGTGATGCATGGTTGTGTTGTGCCAGTGCACATGTTGAAACAAGTGCACGTTAGGACACAGAGAGTAGGGTGTAGAGGAGTGAAGCACAAGGCATGTCAGTGCAGATAAAAATAGGGCTAATTAAAAGGGGTTAAGGCCAAGGGTTCGTGTTCTTCACACTGAGCAATACAGGGGCAGTGGAAGTAGTTCCTGAAACCAGCACCATGTAGCTTGTTGGATTCGAGAAGAATGTTTCGGCAGGGTCTGCTAGGAGCAGCACCAATAGTGTGTATTATCCAGGATTTTGGTTTAGTCCGTGGTCGGAAGACACGACAAATGTAACCAAAAAGCAGGATGGGATGGAGGAAGCAGAAAGGGGGAGACGAAACAACAGGGGGAAGGGGGAAAACTCACTACCTTCTTGTTGGGTGTATAATGGTTTGGTTGTCGCTGACACAAACTGCTCGTCAGCCAGAAAGAAACCTGTTTCTGCATACTCCTGCAACTGCATTTTGATTTGATCCATTTTCACGTAAAATATGCGCATAAAATTTTCTTGATTGTTTCTGCAGTTTTGAATTCAGTAATTCAGATCAATTTATTTTTTTTATAATTTTAAGGCTTATTTATTTATGGAGTTAACAACTGGTCAGTGAAACACATACTCTATTCAAATAGACCAATTCGTTTTTGTGTTTAAATGATACCCAGGAATACGTACACAAAGAATTAAAATCATCACAATGCACAGTGTTATATATATATATATATATATATATATATATATATATATATATATATATATATATATATATATATATATATAATGTTGCGCAGATATTATAACTGACAATAGTATAATTGTGTGCATAGACTTTTTTTAATACAGTTAGTAAAGCAATTAAATCTTGTAAACCGACTTAATTCAACTATGTATTGAAAACTATTTAGTTTAAAATTAAACATGAACAATAGCGCAAAGTACATTCGGATACTATGCACTACTTTCGAGAGTTTTTATAATATGTTACAGTTAGGGTGTAATCAGGAGATTGCGAAGTTAGACACGCCTAAACATTTCGTGAACAACCTATTAGAGCTCGCTATTAAATTCCGCGACAAGAATTTACTAAGATTGATGTCGATTTCGTTAATCAAGAAAACTATTTATAATGTTTATAGATAACCACTTCTTAGATTCCGATAAATGTACAGTGAGCAGGGGAGCAATATTTGGTTTAATTTATGTACTTTTTTTAAATTTTGAAGTACCAAGTTTGGCAATTAAAGTTCTGTATTAAAAAAGACTTTAAATTTTTTGCCATGTAGGTTTATCATACTTTAATATAAACATTGTCTTCCTATTCTGGTATAACTGAGTGAAGTCTCCACGGCAAGGTTATTAGCTGTTCACGGTAGGCATGGTTACTTTTTCCATAGAGCCTTTTTATTTTTTATACTTTAACCACATTTTAAAATAAATATTGCAGTGTAACTAATAATAAACACAAAGTGTATTTTTCACCACACTCGGAATTTAACTACCACAGCTAAAGTAAAGCATACTTATTGATTATTATTCCAAATGAGAGGGCTTTCAAAAGAGCGCACTTTACCATGAATGGCCTTTATTAATGATTTGCTTTGGTATTAATAAAACTGGAAAACTGTAAGCGAAAGCAGCCAGCAATTTATTTCGATTTTAAGCCAAGTGTAACCTTTCAGTATGTTTTTCTGGTCTTTATCTTTACCTTTACTTTACAGGGCGATGGTGAATATCATGATTGCACACATATCCATACTTTATGTCTGACAGTTACAATAACATATTTGTACTTCGTGGAATCAAATGAAAGCACCCACAGTTGATATAACATATATGTGACTGAGAAGTACCAAAATAGCGTGGTTGCAATGTCTACAACCGTCTTCAATAGAAAGACCAAACAACGAATTAACCTCGTTTCCAAATAAAAGAAAGGTTTTTGAGATCTCCACCCTGTCTGTGTGTATCAATACGTGTTCTAAAAATTTTTGTGTTGCTGAAAAAAATTTCATGGAATTTCTACACACACAACTGATAGTAAGGACACTGGATTACCTATTATTTTCACCTAACCGATTTTTAGACCTATGAGAGATTGGATGATTTATCTACCTGAATTTTAAATAAATATAAACTTCAGTGCCTCGATGGGGAAGAGCTTGTAATAAATATGTACTGGTGAGATACCAACATTTTATTATGATTAACTGCTTATCGGTTACTTAACCTTTTCTCGCAACTTTACATTGATCACATGTTTTTATAAATGGCATAGGGTAGCCATAATAATCCTTCGGGAGTGGGCTGGCATGCCAGTGGGGCAGAATCCTTGACTAGACGAGGCGATTTGGAGTTAAGTTTAAGGCTGGTGGAAAGGTACAATCAACTGATAACATCCATCAAGATGTGGACATGGGGGTAGGTCAACGGTCATCGGCCATCACGACCCAGAGGAGGAGTCTGTAAAAAGTTTAACTTCGTGTTTGCAATGAGGGCTGGCGCCCTTAACCTTGGCAAGTAGCATTTCCTATCCACAATATCTCATTCCCCCCATTATCCAGCTCGCCGCACATCAACATATATGCTAACTTCGCTCCAAGGCTCAGTATTTCAGTTGACCTAAACAATTATGGCATGTTACATGATTGCTGATGTCACAATCTGTGTGGGTCATGGCACAAAGAAACATACAACATTGCCATGAGTGTAAAACATGACTTCATATTTTAAGGTGACATATTAATTAGTCTAATTTGTGGGCATTGCTAAATCGTTTCCGACCAAAGAGACAGACATGTGGTTATGGCAAGCAAATGGGTGCAATAAGGTGTAATGAAGATGAAGCTGTAGTGGAATGGAAATGGGAAGGAAATCGGCATACCATGAGGAAAAGTATTACACATACAACATGTCCAACAAACATTCCGCCCAAACTAAAAACCCCCAATCACATGGGACCTGGGATTTGAACAGGCACTCAAGTGGTGGGAGAAACTAATGATCACATGAGCAAAGCATCATTGTACACATTTCTTGTAATGTAATATATGTAGATTGAGTTAATGTACGTGATTATATTTTTTGTGAGATTTTGTTTTCTGAGCATACATATTACTCAGTTCTCTGATTTGTAATCCTCGTGGATGTTGATCTGCAAATCAGGAGTAAACATTGCATGAAAAGCACAGTTACATTCAATTTTTGGTACAGAAGTTATCATCCTATTTATTTCTCGGCCCATTTTATAGCTGTTGACCAAATATACGTTTTTTCTTTGCCCAATATTTAGGTATGTAAAATTAAATTTGGTACAGATGAAATATGACTCTCTTCTTGAGAATTTTATTTCAAATCATATATCTATGTTAATAAATCATGATTACAAAATTATTAATTCGACACATTTTAGAAGTTCAAATTGTTGTGAAAATGAGCATAGCAACTTCTAAGACATCGTTTGCGGACACAATTCCTTTACAGACGTTTCTAGTGTGTGAATGCTCTTATAACACTATTTGTAAAATAATTTATTAATAATTTTCAAATAGTCCAAGTACATTAAATGACATGAAAATTCGATTTCAAGTCATATTATGTGAAATGCACAATGTAATTCTGCTCTACTGCTCTTTATATTTTTTTGTAGCGTCATGCAAGCCAAGAAGAATTCAAATTTAATACACTATTTAATCCGGTTGAGTTTTTTTTTTTACACATTTGCTGGAACGAATCAAATGCTAACTTGTTTTACTGAACCTATTGTAAATTCTATAGTTTTATATCTATTTTTGGCAAACGGTGTGGTAAAATAGATCTCACTTCCAATTAAATAAATGTTAAGAATTCTTATTTGTACAAAAAACCTCCTAAATATATTAAAAATCATAAGCCATTGTTCTTTTCTTTACGCAAAGAATGACTAGCAAGAAAAATTTGGACATTCGCCATTGCAAGGAAAAATGTACAAAAAAATTCCAACATTTCAACCCCATTGCAATATTAAGGGTGGTCTTAGTAACCAGAGAACTAAGGTAATGATAAAGGTAGTTCCATTACATGGTACTCCTGACATACTAAATTATAATATATTTGTTGGAAACTGGTTTGATAAAACGATAAAGAAGATGTAAACGATCACAATGCAGACTGTTATTGTTAAAACTTGCGTAATTATATCTTTCCTTTGCAGATAAAATAGTTATTTACAAATGGCTGAAATATTAGTTGTACTTAGAAACGCCCTTGTCTTAGGAAATTACACAAATTTAACTGTCTATCTAACAGTTTTGTCGGTAGAAAATCTTCCTGATTATGCTGCAACTAGCGAGAATTCAATTTCAGTTTTGAATGTACTGCTACGTTATAATACTAAAACAAAACCGCAATTGAAAAATTAAGTGAAGCAAGCATAATTGTTTGGAATGTCGTGGTATATTTCAGGGATCGAAATTACTGCCAAACTCAAATTTGACATTAATGTAGCGAGTGATTACAAATAAATTTTTCCGCAAAATGTATTCGCTGATACAGAAATTTACATTTTACTTTATCCACCATATTATTATTATTATTATTATTATTATTATTATTATTGTATATCTTCGAAATATAATATTTTCTGACTTATGGGCACTTACTGGGAATTCTCGTCTATCAGCACTACTTTAAAAAAAAGAAAAAGAAAACTTATTATTTGTCAGAAATTAGAAAAGAAATGTTGCTATTTCATATAAAATAGTACCTAGAATTCTTTTGGTAAATTAGTATAGAAAACGCCTCGTTCTCGGTATATTTTGTTTAGGTTGTGCGGTTATCGATTAGTCTCATTTGTAGTTGAAAATGGTTCCTTAGTCACAAGTGTAAATCATACTAAACTAAAATAATATTAATAATAATAATAATTATTATTATTATTATTATTATAAAGAAAGGGAAACATTTATAATAATAAATATGTAGTTGTTAATAGAAAACAGAAAATGGTTACATGTGTATTAAAAATAATTTGAAAGGTCCAGTATTACAACAAATTCATGTTATAAATCAACATGTGTATTAACAGTTTCAAATGATACAAATGGCAGTAATGTGTGAATTAAAGTCATTTAATTAACTATATATTATTAGGATCAGACACTGAAAGGACATGTGCTAACGACCTCAGGGTTTTTATTTCTGTCAGTCGAATTTTCCAAGCATTGTACCTGAATAAAAGCAAATCGTGACGTATAACAATACACAGTAAAACGAGATCATCAGAAATATTTGACAATTCGTACAATATTTTAGAGAATGTGAATGGGCGGGGCGACAACATTTTAGCGTTTGTGAACAATTTAACTGTACAGCCCTTAGTATGTCAGGAAAAATAATTAATTTTACGTAATCATGATTTTGCCTCGTGAGCGAGGTTTGTTCAGTGGTAATATAACAAAACATCGTAAACCTTTATAGGTAATTAGATTGTTACTGTCATAAAAAAATTTAGGGAATTACTTATTGAATTAGATACAGTTAACTTACCTTCAATGCATTTTTCTTTTCCTAGATATCCCTTTTCTGAAGTAAGTTGTTATTCTTCAAGTCTCTCTTCAGTACACACGAAATACCAAGTAGCAGAACTGATACCACTGACGCGTCCTTTCGTTTCCACCAACTGTTTAAGACTGAGATTGGTGAAAGTGGGCGCAAATATGAGGCCTGAGAGAATGACACTTTCCCGGCTCTGCTTTTGGTGTAGCTTGTAGTGAGAATGTCCTGGCAAATGAAAATTGCTTTCACGTGCTAGCCATAGCTTACTCCTATCTCAATTACTACGCCACCTTTCTACAATTCCAAGAAGGTATTAGCATAATTCGTTTCGCTAACGTAATTTTGTGTCTCGGCTGGATTGTCATCTGAGAAATTGTAAGCTGACAAAGTATAGAATTATTTTACGACATGGTCTCCAACTTTTAGAAGAAAAATACTGCATGGATCTTATCGCAAACACAGTTTGTGGAACTAGAGGCAAAGGAAATGTTTAAAAGTTTAATTTTAGAAGTATTCCACTTACCATGGAGGTGGGCCACAAATTTGTTCTCGTTGATTAAATTTAACACGACAAGAATAAATTTAACATGACAAAATTTCTGTAGTTCGGAAGAAGCGAAAGAATACTTCTTCAAACTACAAAACGAAAACTTGTGTTAATGTAGCAGTAACACAGGAAACATTTCTTGTCTGTATAATGCAAGTGAAGTAAGTATAAGTGTAAAAAACAATTCTGCAAATATGGAATAAGTTAAAATTTTATGCAGTTTATTTTTTCCAAGTGAAACACAAAATGGATCAAGACAGTTTTTTACAGTCTATGTTTGGAGGTGGATATTTTTTTATATTGCAAGTTTCATTTTTTTTTACACAATCTGTTCTTTTAAAATGTGTGTTGTAGCTCTCTTTCCGTTTAACAAATATTTACAAGCAGCTATTAAGAGCAAACCAAAATATTTGCTCGGTCTTGTAGTATATACATGGTTAATTGTTCTCAACACATCTATGAACAAGGTCTAATGGTAATCGTGGTAGGACGAATACTTGGTATACTTCGACACTAAGAAAAAAAAAACTCATATGCTTTATTGTTATATGTAAAAAGGTTTAGGATTTTCAAAAAAAATTTGTATGTGAAACATATAGTGTTCTATTGGCACTGGCCCAATTGTATCATTACCATCTCATTCCTCTGAAAACGACAGATTGTATGTAATACATCATTATTTATTTTCCTAACAGCCATGATCAAAAAATTATACTGGCACTTACATAAATTTTAATTACGGCCTGGAAATAGTTTCGAATCGAGTTATAGTCAGCTGTGGCTCAACCTGAGTGCGGAACATATTTTACAGTCTTACAGGCAGCACACCGAGCATCCTCTTTATTTTTGACCCTATCAGTCATCTCTCGCTCCCCCCACACACCTTGTAGGCTTTGCCTGTTCTTCCCCCCTTTCCACTTACCGGCCCTTGGCAGCACACAACCTAGATCCATTTTCTTCTTATGCTGAGCTGTACAGCTCCAACTGCGTTCCCTCACTGCAGAACGGAACTACCTGATATTGCCTTGGGGGATATGTACTTTTCTAGTAGAAGATGGCTGATATTGCCTTGGGGGATGCGTACAACAGAACGTTAGTTGATGTTTCCACAAAAATTATTGTCCAAATTATTTTTAAAAAATGATGAGTATGCACAGTTATATTTTGCATGATTTTTTTTTACATTTTATGAAATCCTGTCTTCATTTGCTGTAAATAAATTCTTGCTGTAGTGGCCGCACGATTGTCCCATAAGAAAATCATTGTGGAAAAACATTTCTGCTGTTTGAGTCAAATTTTTAATATAACTGTAATGTCCATTGTTACAAAAAAATTCAGGCACAGATGTGATTCCATATATGGCAAAAGTGTGTTTGGATTTCATTATCCACAAAGTATTTTCAGGGTAATAAATTATATTCTTAAAGGGCGAAGAATAATGCACCCATGTCCTTAACAGCAAGTCCCGCGAGACATCATTAATGGAATACGTAGAATATTACACCCTAGTGAAAGGCCTATTAATTTAAAGCCAATAAAAGCAAGAGTTATTAATGTTTGTATTTCATCACAATTGTTTCACTGCTCACCTCACCCATTGCAATTGTTATTTGTTTCGTTTTGTAGCTGAAAATGTGTTGTCAATTTATTATATTTTATATTGAGCAGGTAAAACGTAATTCATAAAAACCAGAGTGTTATGTTGTGTACTGCAGGAAATAGTTCCCGCTTGGTGCGCTTCTCCCTTCCCCCAGACAGTGAAGGCACCAATCCGGCCATGTTAGTAGCATCTGAGACTCGAGAGGGCAAGGCTGCATCGTGTGTGTCCGGTGGCATCATCTTCACTGCAATAGACTTAATTTTTATATGGACTTGTGTTTACAAACATATCGGACAAGCACCAGTGTTGTACCCTGGCACTGCTGTGCCTGCAATGCTTGTGTCTGCTACCACGGGACACAATAGCAAAATACGATCTAGCCACAACACACTGCCATTGTAGTCGCAAGACCCAAACAACCAGCCATGCTGTGGAAAACCGCGAAACCAGCAAGAACAGTATAACAGTGCAGCAACCACCATAGTGGAGCGCACCAGTGGAAATGCAAAACAGTTTGGGAATTCAAAATTTAACAATACAAACAGTGCCGAATTATCGCACACCGAAATGGTGCTGCAATATACTGTGCAACCAGTTTAGCCACGACCATGCTCAAATGTCAACAAGTGAAGAGAAACACTATCGATAATGTTTGAGTGAATCAGAGAGCATTTGAGTGATCAGATTCGAGTTTTCATGTCAACAGTGCCACATGAATAGCAGCATGCAGAATCAACACATAACAGTCGCGGATTACTTGACGGGAGAAATGACAGTGTAAAGTTGAAAATTGCAGGGTTGAGGAGCCTGCTAAGCGATTTACAAGGAGAGTGGAACAAGATTACGTGCCATGACATTACCGCCAACGTTAATGAAGACCAGCTGCTGCACGTCGCCAGTGAGCACGAGGCCGGCCCCGCCCAGTAAGGCCACTCCTGTATTACCGCCTATGTTACAACCAATACCTATGCCGTACCCGTCTGTATTGCTTGCGCCCATGTATACGACGAGTGGTGTGGAAACATCCCCTATTAGGGAGCCGCAACAAGATAGCAGAACGCAGGGGGAAGCCATCGCATTTCCAACTCCGCAACAACTGCCAAGACCAGCTGCAACGAAAATCTCCACCAAGTTCCAAATATGCCCACATTTACGGGCACACCGACTGAAGACCCAATAGCATTCGTCGAGAATGCACAGCAAGGTTAACATGCTACAGTGTTTGGGATGAAGAGTGGGCGGATTCCATCGGAGAGCAACTCTACTGGGACGCTCGCACTTTGTGGCGATCCATCAAATGCTATGGAGTGCAATGGCTGGAATTCTAACAAGCCTTTCAAAACAGATTTGGTGGTGTGGTCACAACACTGCAAACCAAGACACAGTTTAAAATGGAATAACAGACAGTGCATGAATCACTGACTGCCTTCATCACCCGGAAAGTGCAAGTGGTGCGCCAGTTTTATCCAGAACTACCAGAATGGAAAACTCTAGAGATTGTGGCCGAGACTGCCCGGTCAGAATACAGTGCAGCATTGATTCCCCTGTCGAATGGGACCTTGAAAGATTGTGATGCAAGCTGCAGCCATGTTGGAAATGACGCCGGGACAACTGCGCCACGAGACAGGTGCCACGCGATTGTGAGACAAGCAACTTCACAACCACGAAAAATCAGCGAGTGGTGACATGTGACAGGGCAGTGAAAAACCATTCTGACAACACAGGATAAAATTTCAAAACACAGTGTAACCGAGCAGAGCGCAATGGAAAAGTGAGAGTTTCCAGCCGCGGGTACAAATGTAAAGTAAGATAAGAGACAACCACCACCATGACCAGGCCGGTATTGCCCAGGAAGGCAATTCCACTGGCATGCACAGCATGGCAATAATCCCCACTTGAAATGGGAAGAGCAAGCAACCAGCCAGCAGCAGGGAAACGGAAACCGGCGGTGAGGGGGTTGAACACTCCGGCGACCATGATCCCCCTGCAATGTAAACAACTGGAACTAATGCAAAAACAACAACTACTGAACCAAGTTAGTAGCGCATCGGCGAAATTTATTCACATCTTGGTAACTGTCAACAACTGTTTGTGTCATGCATTGATCGATACGGCGGCTTTGCACAATTTATTGCAACCCCGTTTTGTAAAAGATGTCGACTTCGTGCGCATGAACCAGATTATCAGGTTTGCCATGAATCAACATAGCAGTAAAGCAGTAGGAGAAGCAGTAGTGACTGTACATGTGAGGGATATAGAGATGACAATAACAGCCACCATTACCCAACATATTCGTGAATACAGAATATTGGGTCAGCTGAACAGAAAACTATTGTTGAGCCGGCTGCTAGACGCATATATTTCGGTGCGAAAGAGCATCGCACAATTTATAATTTAGATTGTCGCCCTGTAGATAGCACACCTACAATTGATCTCAGTTAAATTGATAATGATATTCCGCCAGCACATCAGGCAGCTTTCTAATGTCTGCTAAACGAGCGTAGGGAAATTTTCTCTTAACATGGTGACCTGCATCGCACTACAGTGGCAGAACATGAGATACCACTAGAGAAAGAGTGACCTATCCGAACTCCACCCGCATCAGGCGAATATTATTAGACAACAAGTGCAGCAGATTCTTAATGATGGTATGATTGAGGCACCGAATAGCACCTCCAGCTCCACTATAATGTTAGCACCTAAAAAAGATGGTTAGTGGAGATTCTGGGGAGACTTCCGACTGCTCAATCAAGTTACGCACAACTCATTACCCCCATACAATAATGTAAGAGATGCACTCCGCCCGCCTGGACAAGCCAAAGCATTCACATCGTTTGATCTGAAAAGCAGTTACCATAAAAGTTGTGGATCGTGAGAAAACAGCTTTTAATACGCTGGACGGAAATCGATACCAGTTCTGTGCAGTGCCCTTTGGGTGAAGTGTGCGCCCGCTACATTTCAGGCCATGATGGTCCATGTTCTGGATGGCCTCATTGAAAAATTTACATTGGCATGTTTGCATTATGTTATTGTATGGTCTGATAGTTGGGAAGAACACATAGAGTTTTGTCACTTGTTTTGGAGCACTTAGCATTGAGTGGACAAATCTGTGCATGAGAGAAATGTCACGTGGGAAAAGTTACACCTGACTTCCTAGGGCATGTTGTGAGTTAGGAGGGGAACAAGCCGAACCCGGGACAAATCAAGTTAATAACAGACTATCCACCTCCACACACTAAGAAGTAGCTACAGAAATTTTTCGGACTAGCGAACTGGTTGCAGGAATGCGTGGAGGGATTCGCAATAATAACAGTGGCACTGACCGACCAGCTATTACCGCAGCGCCGATCCCAAGTGCAGCAAGTATTCTAGGAAATCAAGGAAACATTCCAGACATGCCCGACACTCGCCAGATATGATGCCAGTAAACACTTATATTTACATACCGATGCTAGCCAGGAAGGAATCGGGGCAGTGTTGTATAGGTACAATGATAAGGGAAACAGACAAATGATCGACTTTGCTAGTGCCAAGCTCGGCATTACAGAACGCTGTTACAATGTGAATGAGCATGAGTGCCTAACGGTCGTCTGGCTGTTAAGATGTATTGTGGACATTTAGAATAACAGATGTTCACACTATGTAAGAACAACAAATGTCTATAATGGCTTCAATCCATGTGCGAGGTGCACAGAAAACTGGCATGATGGGCCTTAATGTTGCAGGCATACGATTTTGTTGTTCAGCATGTACCAGGAAAAGATAACCAGCTGGGCGAAACGCTTTCCAGAGCGCCCAGTGCAAGTGTTGTTGTAAGGGATGAAACGAAATGGGAAGACCTCCTTTCTCCACTAATGCAGGGAACAGAACAGGAAATCAGTGTACAACAGATGAATTGCAAAATTGCAATGGATTGATTAACGAACATTACCTCGCCGTAGTACAGTGACATTTTGCGGCTCAGAGGTGCTGGGATGTGTTCGTGTCCCGCCTGGCAACAGGTGGTGTACGGGAACAGGTGAAGTGCCTGGCGCCATGTTCGCTAGAGAGAACGATGTTGAATGGGGTCATACGGCGACTCTGGATACGCAGTCAATATGAAGGAGAGGTAATTTAATTGTCAGTTGAATTATGTTGAATGTAAAATATTTCCTTTGGGGCGTAGATGTCGGCCACTTCGCACGCCTATGTTATAGCTGAATTTACTCTGCTCGAGGGAAGCAGGCCCCGTAAATACAAAACATGCACTGAAAAACACTTAAAAAGTCGATGTTGCTATGAGAGCGAAGTACCCGATGAATTCTGGAGAGTTAATACATTAAAGTAAGTTTAATTATGGTATTACTGTTTTATTACCGCAAAGGTACAATGAAATGATGCTGTACCTGAAAATGCATACCCTTGGTTAAGCGGACCCAGCACTCTTGACCTGCCGGTGGTCACTACTGTGGAATGAAAGGAGTAGGCCTTAAGTTAGAGTTACATACAAAAACACATCCCGCATGTGAAGTCCTGGTATGGTACTTCAGGATGCAGGGAGACCTCCCCTTGGCTAAATAAAAGTACATAAATGATCTTGAGTTATGTTAACTATTGCGATGAAAGAAAATGCAGCCTAGATTGAATTGCCAAGGGGGGTACACAGAGTTTACCGTCTGGCCTGCTTGTTGTCTGGAGTGCTGGTGTCTGACTAACGGCATGACGTCGGCTTCGCCCCACGTCCGGCGAATCTGGGGCGAAAATGAATTCATGAAAAAATTGTAACTTAATGATTAACACAATAAATGAAATGGATATGGTACATAATTATTATTACTAAATTAAAACACATTGATGACACACCCATTAACGTCCTAGCCCCAGATATGGATAAGAATGTGATATCACGAGAACGTCACCACACTTGAAGGGTGATATGAAATGAAATGATGCCTCAGGTGGCTGATTTTCGATAGATGATAACACGTACACTCTTATAATTAACATATTAAAATCTGTGTGTATGGTTATGGCTTTAATTGCAGGAATGTGTATGGATGTGACGACACATGGATTTCATCACAGGGGCGGAGCTACGCCCTGTCGTCTATGGTATGTTATCTACTCTCTATGATGGAGTGGGTGGCTTACCTAATAAATTGTAGTACAATCATATAAATTCCCTAAAAATGCCCATATAAATTAATGCGGTTGGGGGAGCCGCTCATCACTTTACACTTCCTGCAGGAATGTGATTGCCTGTCTTCTGACACTACTTGGCGCCATGTTGTAATCCAGATTCGGCCACGGGCCCATCGACATCTCGCACATCGGAAAGCTGTGGGAATAAGCGGCGTTGCTTGTCCCAGTGTTCCTTCCATTGGCTGTTGCATCTAACAGTCATGACTTCATGAGACACACTCGTTTAGTCCACATATCACTTCATCTCGAGAGTTACCTCTTTTGATGAATGCAAAATATCATGACCTGCGACCCCGAGTTACAGGGTGGCAAGAAAAGTGTAAACACTGTTCTTGTCAACCTACTCTAATCGAGACCGTGACCTAACATAGATCGATCGAGTGTTGCTGTGTGATTAATGCGTCTGTGATGCAACAAATGGGTTCAACGGATACATGAAAGTCGGGAACACGTTAACAGGCACCGCAAGAATGTCAGTTTTGCCAGGAGAAGAGGGAAATTTGCGCCCAGCAGAATGTATGTGTGGTGTGTTATGGACTGACAGTTCAAAATGGAGGTCGTATGTCGCCACAGTTGCAAGGGAGCGAATGTTAGCCTATGCATATTGTGGCGACATGGCGGGACATCCCAGTTCTGAACAGACTGTAAAAAACGTGCACAAGCAATTTTTTTGGCCAGGAATAATACAAGTCGCATATTAGTTTAAAGACGGCAAATTATCACCCGAGGGCCAAACCTAACAGAGAGGTGTAACCAAGAATTAATAGTGCAACTCCGCCTATGAGTAGGTGAATGACACACCACATGGGATGACCACCTGCCCGCCGCCCTATATATGCTACATCGTCGAGTGAATGACACTACGAGAAAAATCCCGGCAGATGTCCTGCTGGGACATATCCTACAACTGGCCGGTGAAGCACAATTACCCGCAAGTCGGGCAAAACCACGACAAGGCAAACATCGACAATGGCTTTCAAACGTCCGAGAGCACCAACAACAATATATGGTAAATTGGCTGCGAGTACTACACAGCCACAACCACCCATAATAATAGGACAGCAAGTATACGTGCAGGCTCACCCGCTATCCACGTGTGATTTTGGCGGGAATGGTGACTGCCAGCGCTCTTAAAGGCCCGGCTAGATGGGAATAAATACGTGAAATTTCATTGGAAATAGTTTTATTCATTGTAAACTACATGCGTCACTTCAAATCCACTTACATTGGTTGTCGGGCTTAAAACATGCCCACCTAGGTAACACTGCAAAATGGCATGAAGGCTGCGAACACTTATTAAATGAATATTATGCTTCCCCAGGCAATGCATGCACTGGGGAAGGTGAGGGATGGTGTCTGCAGGTGGCTAAATTAAACAAGACTCCGTAAATTTAAATATTATTGATAACTATGTGATTGGTGCAAGAGATGCACGTGGGACTACTTACTGACCTACTTTGCACAAAACTTATAAACATGTGATACTTGCAATGTTAACAGCTTATAAAATAGTTCAGATTATTTTAACATAAACAAAACACTCGCCCTTGCATGAAATGGAATGTGGGTGAAAACATGTGAGGTAAAACATAGTACTTACAAAATAAATACTCTAAATGAAAACAATATGAGCTGAGGGTACTTTTTGGGAGGTATTTGGTGTCCTTTTAATAAGGTTTATTCCAGCGTTTGCCATAAAGTCCTTTTGATATTTTACCTGCTTTATTTACACTTGTGTATCATTCAATGTGGCATTGTACTGGGCCACTCTGGCCACTTCCTGCACCACCACAAACACTCACACTCCTTGTGCTTTGCATCAGATGCATCGATAGACTGTCACACTAAGGTCGAGTGCTGGTCCCTGCTGTGCTGCTGAGATAGTGTACAGTAGGCAAACGGTCTTAACGGAGGGGAATGCAGTAGATTTCAAATTCCCAGGTCGTTGGATTGACAGACGTGGTGCACACGAATGGCCAAGCCGCATCCCAGATTTAACACCATGTGATTTTTTTTCTCTGAAGGTGGGCTAAGGAGGGAGTTTACAGAGAAAACCACGAACTTTGGATGAACTGGTAGCAAAAATATCCGATACGATCATCATTTCACAACCAATTTTGCAGGCAGGTGTGCCATACAACCTAGCAATTAGGATACAGAGGCTTGTGTGGAGTTTTAACAGTTCAACAAATTAACGATGTTAAACAATATCTCAATGTGGGATGTTTCCAATTATACTTGTTCCAAACAATTTTGCTAATAAAGAACGACGTTATATCAATATAAAAATAGGGAGTGGCTTATCAGACATTCGATATTTCTGCTATATAAACACTATGCTCTATTCTAAGGTCACCAAGCTTCGATATAACTTTTCTCTTGCCTCTAAATTGGGTTGTGGTCTCACCTTTTACTGCAGTCAGGTAACACAATTGTATACTGTCATTGAGCGATTTCTTTGGGAGGATTCGGGGGGAGGAAGGTCCAAAGATATCTGGTCTTACTACTGTTATGGTCGCCCCAGTGTCGACGACCATTTTACAAGGAACATCATTCAGGCTCCCCACCACCAGTATTTTACTAAACTCCTTTTTTCACCGACCATATATGTAAGAACATTGATGCCTTCCCTCCAGTACTCACCGACCTTCGCTCCTTAATATTGGCATTTACGAGTTTTCCGAATGAACTATATTCTCACCCACGACTCACTCCCTCTTTTCCCATGGCTGCTGCTGAGGGCAGTATGCTTTTCGTGCCCCAGCTGTCCACATGACCAGATCTCTTTTCTATTTGGGTAGGGGTTTGCGAGGCAATGTAGTATGAACCCTGGAAGCAATGTCCCTCATAGTTGTCGGCAACTCCTTCAATATCTTTGTTGTCTTTGTTCTGCATCACTGCTCATACCGCATGGTGGGATGCGGCCTTCTGTCTTGTTGACTTCACCTCAAGTGCTCGGGCCAGGGCATCTGGCATGTCGTGGGGTGCAGCCAGATGCGTACTGCTTGCCGTATATCTCTGTATCAGCGATGGACTCGATGAAGATGCCGACTGCAATGATGTTGCACACCACCTCGTAGCACCCTTCCAGAAATAGTTGAGACAACCCATTATGTCTTTCCATAGCTCCTGCAGTGGCTCCCCTGGCAGGTGTGACTTCGTAGCTTGGCAAAGTGGGCATATCGCTGGTACCGGTCGCCAAAAATAGCTCCAAGGTCGACACTAGTGTGGGGTATTCCGACGATGTCGCCTGGCAGAGATACTAGTATGCTCAGTGCAGGGCCTCTCAGAAAAGCGGCGAGGAAGAAGGCTTGCTGTTCGGTTGTCCAGCCATTTACAGTGGCGGCTACTTGAAACTGGTGTTGGTACTCCCGCCATGAATTCTGGCCATTGTAAGGAGCGGGTCTAATTGAACCTACCTTCCACCCACTCCTAGCAGTGCGACACCAATGCTGCAGAGCTGCTGACTATCCTCCGCGGTTGCTGTGTTGGTTACTACTTCGACGTATGCCTCTACCCCTAAGACTGTTCGTCCAGTCCAATCTTCATCGCCACCACAATGGGGCTGCGCACTCTACCGATAGGTAGAGTGTGCGCCTGGTCGCCGGAGTGACAAGGTGTAGAGAAAGAGCAGCGTACATCTGCACAGTGCAGCCGGTGGTTGCCATGAGAACCAGAGACGCCCCGAAAGGAGACTGCAAAGGCCAATTTACCAGAACTTGAGATTTAATGCCCAACTAAATACTTGATTCTATTGTTCCTATTCATATATTTATGGTTTGTTTTGCGTGTATTGTTTTATTTGTTATATTTGCAGGGTAACATGTCATTATTTATTTTCATCCTCTGCAGTGTTTTTTGTCCATCTCATTTCATCAATGTTTACATAGCAGTGTTATTTGTGTTACTTTTAATATGTTTATTTATTTAAACACTTATCGCAAGGGTCAATAATGCAAGTCATGTCATAAAGTAGTCCCGTTTCGGCATGAGGGCAAGCCGCGGCGAGCCCCCAGGTCGGGCTAGAGAGAAAGTCAGCGCAAAGCATCCATTGGAGGTGGTGAACGTGTATTAAGATCGGACGTTTTCCCATGCTTGCCAGGTGGCCATCAACAACTTGTATGTGGACATTAACGTCAGTAGACTTTAAAGCATCAAGAACATTATTTTCATCTAATCGCTCGGTAAGACACCTCCACTCTCCGGTGGAATAGCATTGCCAAGGGGAGATTAAGTTTCATTTAAGTTTAATTGTCGGAAGATGTTTCACAGTGTAACTGCATGGCCTATCATAATAGCCAAGATTGTTTCATGTCAAGTGCTCTCGTCGAAGGGATGTAATTTTACCATAATTAATACGTGTGTGTGAACTTCCGCTATGTTATCTATTTATGTCGAAGTATGCTTGTCATGGAATGGACCCTTACAATACCTGCTCATTCAATTAATGTAATTTCTCTTATCCGCACGTGTTCTGAGTTTTGTTTCGCATTGTATGGGCGTGTGGGAGGCCCTGACAGCCCACATGCACATGGTAATGATAGTGCATAGCCGACCGACGGGCTATCGTTTAGTAAACAACATACATCTGGAGCAACAGTCAACATGGCGGATGTCAACAATTCAACTTCAACTGCGAGGCGATTGGTCCTGGGTGGGCGGCCCATAACCCCGAGGTTAATAGGAGCAACATCAACATTGACATCGCCTGATGGCGTTTGGCGCCTGCTAGGCATAATCATTCCATCGCACTATCATCGATCCAGAAAATAAAATTCCAACCTTTCCAGCCTCCCACAGGCCACTTGTCCAAGTCAACTTCTACTGCTTCTTCACTTTTATTGGCTGGCGATGTTGTGATAGTAGAATTCTGCTTCTGCGAAAATTTCTGCCAATCCTTCTTCATCGCAATTTATCCTGTTTCACTTCATTCTCGACAGTGTCCATTCTTTCGTTTTCAGTGTCAATTTTCGTATTCACTAATTCTCTAATGCCTGTCTACATTCTCATTAACAGAGTCAATTTTTCTGTCTTAACAGTGTCTATTAACTTATATACTAAATCTCTTACATTTGTTATCTGGCTATTTATAGTCTCATTTACACTTACTGTTACTAAACTAACTTGGTTATTTATAGATTCATTCACACTTTCTTTTACAGAACTTATTTGGGTATTTACAATGTCACGTACACTTCCTTCAACACTACTAATTTTTCTATCAAGGCTATTAACACTTGCACTCATTTGGCTACCTAATTTCTCAAATAAATTAATGCTCAAATTGTGTCCAATTCCACAGACATTTTTTTAAGTTATTCACTGTGATGGTTGTACAACCCATAATCAATTCTTCTGTCACTAATTACTAACATATGTCTATTCCAACTCTGAATGAACTTCCCTCTTAATTGCTCTGTTTCATTTTTGTCAGTTGACTCATACTCATCATTAAAACACATTCAGTCTATCTGTCGCCATCATTTGTAATGTCTTTCACTAATGCATCCAGTCCAACAGTCCAGCATGCAGTCGTACTCTTCACTGCTCTGATGTTCGCAGTCACAGGTTTTCCTCATACTGGTCACTTCTCTCGCCACATGCTTCTCTTCCCGCTGATTGTCTATCGTTCAAACCTATCCATTTAACTACCGTCAGCTCGGAGACCCGGCGTACTTTATTTAGATGCTGGTTTTGGGCTGGAAGGTTAGCTGCACCCCGAGTATAGCTGAGATACACTAGGTCAGTAATCCACAGCATTCTTCAGATGTTTCAAAGACATTCGATGCCCAAGGTCAGTAGCAGCATGTGCCCTGATAGGCATAACAGGTACATTTTATAAACATCCTTTCGACTTGCTTCTGCCACTATCATATAACTGGTCTCTCCTTCACTTCCATTCGCTCGTGCAGAAGAGAGCAGCGAGTCCATGGCAATACGTAGGAACATATTCTTGCTACTGACGAAATAAAAAGTATGCATCTGTTGTAAACACTGATTTGGTTTTATAATCAACACATCTCATTATATATTTTTAGTATTTAAAACTGCATAAATACTACTGCCAAACCATGTGCACATGATAATCGCTATGGCAAACCGAACCACTTGTTGCAGTGCATATCACAATGGCCACGAAAACGAACATCTACAAACCAAATACTAGATTTATATTGGCTACACGAATTCACGGACATGGAAGAGTTGGGAGATTTTCTGCTTTGTTACTCGTATCTGTACATTATCCGCATTTGCATGAATCTCAATGTAGATTGCAACAGAGTGTGTTACGTGCTCCACATCCACATGCGTGTCATTGAAGAAAATGTTTGATTAAAATCAAACATATTGGTATTCAAATACAAATAAAGTGCCTACGTATTTGGTTTACAGTTTAACGCTCATATTCACTCTAGGAGTATAAGTTAAATATCCAGTATATTGAACTAACATTTGAATGCACTAATAGCATAATAATTTCCATCGTTGCAACCATTTATAGTCATGGCTACAGACTCAAGGGTGCTGCAATGCGAGAATGAAGGCTACATTCCTAGAATTTGGAAACACGAAATGCATACATAAAGTTACAAAGGTTACTAAAGTATTGGGAATGTGAATACGAATTTATGGCAATAGAGATGTGTAATGCACATCATATGGAAATAGCATTAATCAGAGGAGTTCAACAAAAATCGTAATGATTCTGCCATGTTCATTGGCCACATGGCCATGAGGAGAGCGAGTCAGCTCTACCTAACATCACGACATTATATGCTAAATAATGTCTGGTGCCGCGTGTAATATTTCCAAAGTTCATATTCACTGCTCTTCAACACCTAACCTCAATCCTCATCCGGCAGCTCGACTACCCTCACAATTAATGATAATACTGCCACTAGTCAACAGTTCGAAAGCACTTTTTTGAAGAAAATTTAATGGTGTATTTGATTAAAGTTATGACACTTATGTTCATAAGAAGTTACAATAATTATTTGTTTTTGATAAAGGTAACATTGTATGTTTTTGTTAATTTTTCGCCCTAAAGTGTATTCCGTAGTTGTGATAAACTTTTGGAATTGAGACAGAAGGCTTTTTAGGTTATTTTATTTTTAGTCACAATCTGTTCTCGTTTCAATGATAAATAAATTTCCAAGTATTGTCATTTACTTCCCTGATATTCCAATGAAACATTCACTTCGTGGAGATATGAAAGTGAAACTAATTAAGATTTGCACGAGTGAAGCGAATCATTCTTCGTTTAACAAAATGAATTTTGGGTGGGATTTTGCTTACCTTAAGTAGAATATATGACATAAACAGTGTTTAGAAAAAAAATGCAAAGAGAAAATTTTAAATCTTTGTACAAAAATACTCAAAAGTTAAATGTCAATTTATGATGAAATAAAAAAAACTACTTAAATACTGCAGTGCAGCTACTACTGTCTGTTGTTCAGCTATTGAAGAGGTTACATTACCTTCGAACGAGTTCTGATCACAATTGTTCCTGATGGCTTAGCTGCACTTCACTTCGATCAGCTGAGGCCAAAAACAGCTACCATGTTTCCGAGCTGACGTTTTACTAATCATGCTGCAGACCGATGGGGCACTTAGAAAACGGCGAAGCCTTGGGAAACGTTAAGTTTGCGGTACAGTTTCTAAATGTTTAGTAATTTGTGCGACAAGTGGTGGTGTACCTTAGGTGTGCAGTAGTGCTAGTCTATTTCAAAATTTGGATTTGGTTGCCCTTCAAAATTATTTTTCAGCTTAACTATGGTGTAGCGTTACTGTGTGTCCTTTTTTTAAAGTGCCGTGTTGGTCCTTGTTCACCGCCCAAGTTTAATATTCGCTGTTTCACGGTTTCCATACAACTTCATTGCTAGGGCATTCATTTTTCAATCGTTTGTTGTTTTGTAAAGTTTTTGTGTATCGGAGCTTTGACATGACCCAAACGAGTGTGTGTTAAATATTTTTATATTATATATTTTACATTATTTATATATGTATTTCTCATGTGTTGAATACATCATATGTGTTACATGTTCCATATATAAATTATACATGTTTTACATATACCGTATATGTTTAATGTTTTTATTCCTTTAATATGTATATACAATACATTCGTTTACACACTTCATGGGTATTGTGTACTAGTTATTATGCAATTAGTTATAAATGTTCATTACCTGTGGACCAGAACATTTAGCCAGTCCTGAAAAGTAAACATTGATTTTAACATGTGGCAATCATATGGTAGTCACATGGCAATGTTTGTTTAATTGTAGCGGAAGGATATACAACGGGCAAGGAAGTAGAACTTTAACTGCGCTTTCAAAAGTGCTCACTTTATCGTGAACAGCATATTTCATCCGTTCCCTGCACTGATGTGACCAGCTGCATACAGCCAATTGGGACTACTTCCATGCTCTATTTTCGGCGCGTAATTTGGGTGTTTTTTTTTTTTGACGTATGGCAAGACATTTACATATACAACGATAATAAGCCTGTGATCCTGCCGTACGATTGGCCAGGATAACGAGTTTACAATTGTATATGTAAATAAGGCATAATAAATTCAATCGAATATTAAATATTTAACAGCAGTGGAACATTTGCACTACGGAACAGCCACCACGAGCACACAGTAACCTCAAATGCGTACACAGCAGATTAATATGCTACAAACCAACCAATCACTCCGTCCACTTTAAGCGTGAAAGGAATCCCATTTACAATCAATTTCACACATTACATCCTTGCCAGTTTGTCGCCGCCGATGCTAATCTCCAAATCCGCACGCTTCTTTCATTTTCCGCCACTGTGACGTCAGTGCACGAAGCATTTGTGCTCCAGGTCGATTACGGATCTGTTTTTGCGCCGTCCTAAGAAAGTCGCTTTATAGTTATGACATGAGAGGGGTTGGTAAGTACTGGAAAAGAGTGGAAAAGGAGTTGGTTGGGTGAAAGGGTGAGAGAGCTCGCCACCGGGCGGTACCCTAATTGCGAGTGTATGTGTATGTATAATCTTCCGGCGCCCTATTGACTCCTCGCACCAACGGGAAATAAATTTAACGTTTAGCGACAACATGCGACTACGTAAACACGTATGACGCATCACAAGTAGACGGCAACGTCATACCCATGACGCCGAAATTTGCTCGCCATAAGACATCGCCGTCTTAACTCGTTTGTGAGATATACGTTGATTTACTGTATGAAAAACTATCATTAGTTTCAAATCCTTGCTCAAATGATGCTGAGCTATTGCATAATAATTTTATATCTCTGAAATATTACATAATATCCATACTCGTGATTGTTTAATAATATAACCATCTCGTATGGAAATCCATACGAGATGGTGCATGGTTGAAAACAATTTTTTACGATAAATTGGAACTATTTTGAAAAAATTATGTTTTTTTTTTGTAGTCTGTCAACTGGGTATGGGAAACTGTGGAATTTTGTATTGTGTTCCTATTATTAGTTTTCCATTCTCACCCTAACCTCAACATTTATGTAAACAAGTGTGTAATGCCAAACTAACATGTCATATTTTGACAGGAGAAAAAGTAGCAAAACAAATCACAATAAACTGTCAACCACGATCATAGTACATAACATAACCTATTAATGAAAGCACTATTTGTTTACATGCATTAAATTGTAGACGCTCTTGGAAAGCTTAAAATTAGTTGAATAATATTTTTCCATTGATTCAATTTTTTGTAGCTACTTATTGAACATGGGTACATATTGGTATTCTCATACAATAGTAACTTCATTATTTAAGTTATAAGATCACTTGCATAACATAAAATAAATATTTTGATAAAAAGAACAGAATTGTTAATTGCTGAGAAAATAATAAGGGTAAATCCACATTATTAATCACACTGTGTGGTAAATGTTCAGAATAGGTGCCTTTCTGAAGGAAAAAATCTTGAAAAGTGTTATGATTCACATGCTCAAATTACTGCATACACATAATTTCACTTTTCTTATGCATATATTAGCATAGAAACATTCATATTTAGGCACAATTATTTAACATGTCTAACTGAAATAATTGCAATAAAATATGCTTTCAAGCACTCTTTCGCAAACCTCAGATGTAAAACATCAGACATTATTCAGGACTTTGCAAATCCAACTGTGACATAATCATAACAAAAAATTGGGCTGTGTTGGGAACAGCCACTTGTTTTGCATGAATATGTCTACGTTGACGTACTCTGACACCTTGATGTTTATTTTACGTTCCCAGCACCGCTTCACCCAATCATATGGGGTTTTATGGGTATCACTGGATTACTTTTGAGATGCTCTTTCCAACTTGACTTTTTCACGAGTATATGCCTGAATCATGTTAAATTTTCTTATTTTTTTAAAAAATTAAACACATACCATTTCTCCATAACCATGCCACACAAATATTTTTATATGGGCAATAGATTGATCTTGACGAGAGCTGTCTGTTGAAATTTAAACGAGCATCATAGCTTCTCGTGGTAAAAATTTATAGTACGTGGAAATTATTAGATGATGCGAAACAAACTCAAAATTGCCCCCCCCCCCCCCCCCACCTACACGCGATGCTTTGCAGTCCTCATTCAACGTAGCATATTCTTTGATCCTTTGGCAATCAAGTGGTGTAATTTAATTTTGAATGTAGACAATAGATTTGAAGCTGCAATGGCACACTGTATCCCCACATTTTTAATACGATTTTCTGGATTGCCTCCCACTATGGTTGCAAATTTAAAGATTCACGTCAAAAACGCCAGTGTTCTCTCATACTACAGGATATTCAAAATAATGGTACACTGACACAATAGTATACTTTCATACCATTACTACTTTATCATGGTACACAAGGCCAAATAATGCAAGTACCATGAAAATGTTACGTCTCAAATTTCGCCAGACGTAAAGAAAGCGACAGAACTCCTCGTATTTTAACTATTAAATTTTTGTCGTTCTAGTTAATATATCGGGTCCTCGTAAATATCGAACAAGTAAGCAGTGCACTACACATATACATTTCTTTGTCTCCTCCAAGAAAGATGCTATTGTAGACAATTACCTGCTGCGTATTAAATACTGATGGACTGGTGTGGCTGCACACACCATGAGTTTTTCTCTCAGTTTGCTTTCCGGCAAGTCTTGTGTTTTACGAAGATAGGTTATGAAATTGATGTAAACTATGTATTCAATTGAAAATGTATTAATTGATACAAAATGGTTCCAGGGATAGGGATATGTGGGCATTGATGTACCACAGACTGATGCGTGGAAGGCATGCACGTGACATGTTGCATGTGTACTGGCGACAGTTAAGGGACACTTTTAATCCATTTGAAATGAGAGAATTTGATTTCTGCTAACTTTTCCGTACAAGTAGAGCTCTCGCACATGACCTGTGTGAGCAGCTGAGTCCTCTACTTGAAAGTCAGTGCAGTAACCATTTGCCAGTACATAGTCAGGTAAGTCTTTGGAAAATAAGTGCTTTTAAACCAGTACATTTAATATTATTCCACAAATATTGTAAATATTATAATATATTTACTATGTTGTAAATTCAACACTGTGCAATGTTGTGGTTGCAGCTACTGACAGTACTAAGATTTTATGCCACAGGCAGCTACTAGCGGAGTGTTGGGCAGGAATTTATATTGGTGGTCTCACAGAGCTCTGTCAGCAACTGTGTGAGGAAAATTAGTTTGCTGATAGGTGAACACTCAGCACAACAGTGGATCAGTTCCCCGCAAATATTTGAAGAAAGGCAGCATGAGCGAGCATTGGGAGTATTAACAATGAAATCTCTAAACATCATTGTTTTAACCACTGACAGACTGCTACGGACGAATAATGGTGAATGTATACACTGTGTTTATTACTCACATGGGAGGGTTTACATTAACAAGTGGTGGAAGGATATAAATTGGCTGAAGGAAAAAAGTAACTAGGGCTTCAGAAGTGCTCACTTTAGCATGAACGGCCTATAGGTGTGCAGTTACGACCTGCGAATTTTACACACTAACCCGACAATGCATTGATTGGTTCATGAACAATTCATTTTTAGATATGGGGAACTGAGGCAGGCACTACAGCAGTCCTTCAATGACGGACTTCGGAACGTGTGGTTGTTAGGTATACATGTTACAGTAGAACCCCGTTTTTGCATTACCGCTTTTTACATTTTCCCGCAAATTACACCATTTATTTTTGGTCCCGTTTTATCTCCATTTGATTCTATGTACATCTTTCCCGCTAATTACAACACACAATATTTTCGTTTCCCGCTATTTACACTTTTTCTTTACTTTGTCAGTGGACAAAATCCAAATGAGAAGAAGATAAGTGTGTTGGATGCAGTCCACATTATTTCTTATGCATGGAAGGAAGTTACACAGAAAACAATTGCGAACTGCTTCAGGAAAAGTCATTTTCCACGTTCAGTGGTTGGCAATGAAGATGAAGCCAATTGAGCTAAATGTATCATTGACTTATTTAGTCAACATTGACTCCGACACAATTATTACTGAAGAACAGTTAGTTGAAGATATTGTTCAGTTCCCATGTCATGGAAAGTCAAGACCAAGAAGATGACGAAGCTTGTGAGGCAGAGGGAGATGTGCGTATGCCCACCAAGCATGAGGCATTACAAGCTGTATCAACCGTGAGGACCTACAGCTCGGGATTAGAATGTGAGGACTGTATTTTCAGTCAGCTGAATGTACTTAACAAAAAAATTGAACATGTTTGCAGTCAGCAGCTGAATCAGACGAAAATATCAGACTTCTTTTCAAAGTTTTACTAACTGGAAAGTGTGAACTGTTGTAGTGCATTAGTAAATAATCATTCTAAATTTGCATTACCTTGATTCTTAAGAAAGTTCTAGGCAAAGTTTGTAAGTACGCCAATATTTGTCAGTTTATTTGTTCTATCTTCAATACTTGCCAATGTTACATACTTTTTCTTGCTACGCATATTAAATTTGTAAATGTACTGTATTATATTTTGGTAGAGCAATTTTTTTTTGTAAAAAGATTTTTGTATAGTGTTAATGGTATGTCAATGTTGATTTATTACAACTTCATTCAATTTGAAACACTATACTGCATTGCCCACATTTTACATAATTTTTGCTGGATCCCTTGAATGGTGTAAAAAAGGAATTCTACGGTATTTGACTTTAAATGTATGTACAGCGACACAATGTTGCATGCATTGTTGTAAAAGTGAACAGCTGCCAACAGAAAAGCAAATGTACTACAGTTAAGTAATCGTCAGCCAGCAGTTGCCAACCACTTCTAAAAGGTGTTTTACTCAAAACTGAGAAAAGGAGGTTCTTAAATAGTAGTACAAATTAGCCGCAATTATATACTACAGGTCTGAAAAAAGTTCACTGGTATAAATTTGCCCTAATACTGAGAAATGGCTAGTACTACTGTATAAAGTTATGATGTAAGTATATGATACAGTGGCAGTAATGCATCTTTTTTTGTAGCCAGATATACAGTAGATCTATTCAATGTTAGGTATGGAGTTTCTTGCTATTTATGTTCACTGTTACACCTTTGCACAAAGTGTACTTATTATTGTAGAATTATTCACTTGTAAGTGCAACAGTGTATACTACAGTAATATTAACAACAGTATAATGTTATTATTCAACGTCAAAGTATACATCATGAATGAAGCTTCAGTCCATTATAATAAACACGCACAAACATTTCAGCAGCTATTATTGTGGAAATATTTGCCACACTGGATGAGATTATAAAAATAACCAATCGCAACAGTTGCTGCAATACTGTTAGCAACATGTTAGTCTACTAGAAAAAGTACACACTGCATTGCTAACTTGAGAAATAAAAAATTCACAAAATCATTATCATTTAGCAACTTTCAGACAAATTTTTAACATTGTTTTCGTATGATATGTTGGTGTTTCAAATATTTTTTTCAGAAAATGGATCAGGGGGGGGGGGGGGGGGGGGGAAGGAATTACACCAACATTACAAATCAATAGGACCTCAATTAAGTCAATGTGCTGATAAAACCTATCAAATTCAAGATCAAAGTTCAAGTGGCACCAGCACAGGAGCTGCACAATGTCACAGGTGCAGGTGGCCAGGCTCTTAAATTTATTAACTGTCTTAAATATTCGAGATAAAATACTAGGTTGCATTATAGCTAAATGTTTTAAAACTCTCTGTAGTAGGCCATGAAGGCTTTCAAATATTGTTTAGGTATGATTCGCAAAGAAATAATATTTCCATTTTTCACTTCAAATGTAGTTTTACATAAAATGTGTTGGTTGAAACACTGATAGGGTGGGAAAGTTTTCTTATTTTTAACTGTTCCCAATAACTAATTAATGTCGAAAAGTTGAGTGGTACCTACATTTTAGCCAAACATTGACCAAATGTTCCAAAGTAATCTTTACTTCACTTGAGTGTACAACAGTTAAATGTGTGTGTGGATATCTTCCCATGTGCATTTCTTATGGTAAATAATGTATGGTATAGTTGGTATGACAATTATTGTGCATTCTCTAATTGTACTGTTAAATTAGTTGTTTATGTGCAGTAATCAAACAGATAAACTATGATCATTTTATTACAGCCAAATCATCTTGAGATGACTGATCTGCTCCCAGATATTTCTCCATAAATAAATTCCACCAAGTCTTCTATATGCTCTTCTATTTCTTGGTACATCAAGAAATTCACCTGCTGTTGGCAGTAGCAAAAAAGTATCACCTCCCTTCCTTCATTGTTAGTGTATTAATACATCAAAAATACCTTTTACGTATTTGTTTTCCTTACTACTCACAAATATGCTCATTATCGTAAAGTGCATTTGTTCAGTTGGGCTAAACCAGCACTCCATGAGCCTGTTTGTGTTCAACATTGATTATGCGGAATGCAATTATTTTAAAGTGACATAATGAGGCCATGCCTATTACAGACCCTTTAATCTCACTTAAATTTTCATACATTACGCCAAAATCCCCAGTCAGTCATGTCACAAACTTCATAAAAGTATTTAACACTTTCAGATGTGCTGCCCAATAACAGCAAATAGTTTGATAACTGTATACTACTACAAAAATTGCCTGGACAAGTATTTATGAAATAAAAAATATTAAAAACATAACATGTTTTCACCAAAACAAGTGCAAAATACTAGTCACATTTCACAATAATCGGAAACACTTTTATACAAGCACTTTTAAATATACATTTATGTATATTACTACTATTACTATTATGTATATTACTACTATAAACAGAAAAGGATTTGAGCACAGCAAACCCTTGTAAATGTTTCAGGTGATTCAGGCTATATTCTTGAGCCATATCTGTTGACCCCCATCACGAATGCTCCTGTGGACTCACCTGGGGGGGGGGGGCTATACAGCAGATCACTGCAGTACTATAAACTGTGTTGAGAGACTCTTTGGTGTGTGGAAGACAGAGTGGCGGTGCCTTCTGCGTAAGAGGGTGTTAAAGTATTCCCCTGAGACAGCAGCACACATTATTAAGGCATGTGCTCAACAACATGATGCGGCATTACAGGATTCCAGAGTCAGCAGATGTTGTAAATGAAGGGTTGTGCTTCCACAGGATGATGATCAAGATGTGAATGACATTGCAGCAAATATAAGAGCTGCAGTAGTTCAAAAATATTTCACGTGAACTTGTTTATTTTCTGTAGAATCATGCATGCCACTTTTCTGGATGTTAGTTATCAGATTTGATCTTAGCTTAAGATTTGACATTATAAGGTTCATGCAATGGAGTAACGTGATTATCCACACTGTTTGTTTTGACGTATACCATTGTAACACTTTCTTGTTAGTTGCAGGGAAACCAACCGAGTCATTCTTGGAATTAGAATTACTTGCCTGTTATATATTTCTTGACAACAAGCAACAGGCTAATTTCTTTCTTAGTTTAAAATTTTCCTTGTGTTTATAACTATTTATATTGTACTATGGATTTTCTGTCATTGTCCGTGAGTGGCAACTTGACTTCCTGTATCAGCTGATGCATAAACAAATTAACATTAATATTGTTGGCTATTCTGACTGCACTGCCGACGCACCCCAGACGAGCAGAAAATATGCACATTAGAGATAGTTCCTAGATGAATTAATACATCTTATTTTACAAGATCACAAACCAGCAGTTATTAAGGTTACAAAACAAACTTAATATTATAGTAGTGATATATAGGTGTTCTAAATGAAATGTACATTAAAATAGTCCATATTAAAATGAAATGCCACTTTAAAACATTGGGAGTTCTTTGTATGTCTTACCCTCCCCATCTTCCATACACACTTGATATTAATTAAGACGAAATCCTACACAAACATAGCAGGGTATTGTTGAATTATTTTGTGAGTAATAGTTGTATTTCTGTGTAGCCTACAGCAATGTTGATTATTAGTAATTTTTATTGGGCTGGTAAACGTTTTTGTTGAACCTGCCTCCATCACACACTACGTTCTCCCGTAAACCCATATTTTTTGTTGTTTTCGTGTTGTTGCTATACTGTATTGTGATAAATCGGTTGAAAAGAGTGAGTAGTATGTGGACTTTAATAATGTGTGGAGAGGATACTAATTATAATTGCCAAGGTGTAGAAGAGACACACGTATGCTTGACCTTTTTACCACCTTTAGAACTTACTCTCGAATGGCGTACTGGTCGTCTCAGGAACTCTGCAAGGGCATTTACGTGCACTGGCATTCAGAATACATTAAACTCTCAAACTTATTAAGAAGCACTTCATTTATATTATTACCTCTGTAAAAGAAAATTTGGTTGGGATGGTTCAGCATTACCAATAAAAGAAATCAAAATGTTATTAATTATCTTTAATTTAAAACAGATAAATATAAATTAAAAATCAGAATAAAACTGTTTAACTGTGTGTGAAAATCCAATCAATTAAATAAAAATTCTGTTTTGCAATCAGTTTAAACTTATTAAAATATTACCACCATTTGAAAACAAGAATTACTTTAATTAAAAATGAAATAAAATTAAAAATCTTTAAGCTGCTTTCAAAATAATTGAATAACCTGTTTTCAAATGAAAAGTGTCTGTAGTCTTAGTGCTTCTTAATCAAGTTTTACGTAGCGAGCTCCATTAATTCACAGCATTACACATTCTAATCACTTCCCCAAATATCGAACTTAAGTTCGTAATCTCTTCAAAAAAATTAACAAAGTATTAATGCTCTCAACAAAGTTAAGTTAGAATCAAAAATAGAAAACTAGTTCTTGACTCCTAATTTAAAATGAAATCACTGTAAAGTTCAAAAAGTTTTGCTCCGGTAACTAACTCAAGTCGGGTAGTGTAGGAATACTGGGCTGAATTAATAAGTAACATCTGTACTGCAACTTAATCTCCCAAAAATCATAATATCAGTCACCAACATTATGGGAGCAATGATAAGTTTGCAAAAGACCAAACACAAGTCTGTATGTCCAAAAATTAGGTGGCGTTGGTGTAGGCTCTCCTCGTCGACAGCATCCACTAATAAAAATTCAACTAACTCAGCTAGGCTGTGGCCTCTTCTTCACTTGCCAAGCTAGCTCTCAAATATACTAGCTTCAGGGCACTAAAACACTGTTCTAAATTATGATGATGCCAGGGATTTCGCCCAGGAAATCCCGGCTCTTAAAAACCACTTCTCTGGATCTTCAGATCCGTACCCCAAGTCCTATCAATGGAGCTCACCTACTTCCGGTTCATTAAGTCACAAATATAGCTTAATACAAAATACAATTAAAACCGTAAATAAAAGAAAATAAACACTGTTAAAAATAAAAATAATAAATTCTGAGACTTGAAAAACTCGGAGAAATCATTAAGTCACATACTTAATTTAAGCAGCCCAAGTGCTCAGAATAATGTTCTTGCTTACCATAGAGTAACATAAATTAACACAAGGATTAAAAAGAATGGTGGGTCCTGACTCATATTGCACATTTAAAAATCATAAAATCAAATATGTAAAACTGCAGAACTATTCAACTTAAAATAAATAAGTGTTTAAACATATGCAAAATATGTAGGTGTTATATGGTATAAAACAATACATGTGTTAATCTGCATACTAGTTTTTGGGACATGTAAATGAGAGTAGATGGATCTGTTACAGTATTAATAAAACTAAGAGAGTGAGATGTGCGTGGGTAGTTTTGAAGCAATTGTAATGTTATTCCGAACCACAGATTTAACTTGAGCTGTTTAGTGTCAGTAATAGAACAACAACTGCTTAGCAAAAGTCGCTGGTAAGTTGTTTGCTGGCGAATGAAAAGTGCATTGTCAAGCAAGGTCCCCTAGTTATTTTTATTTCCAGTCTTAATGTATTAGCTGTAACATCCTAACCACGATAAGAACTATAATGACCATCTCGCAAATGTTAGCCCACTTTAAATAAAATAAAAAAATAGTTAACAGAAATGCCATTGTTTGTAAGGTTTTCTGTGTTTACTTTTATAACCTATGAATGTTTAGTATGATGTCAGTCTATAAATACCTTGAAATGTGTTTAGCATTTCAATGGAAAAATTGATTAACTGACAGCTTGTTCATACAATAAATATACAGCCGCCATGTGATGCAACAGGTGATGGCGAAAGAATACATAAAGGAAAAGTAAACATTAGCGATACTTTCATCGAACTGTCAAAATCGTGCCAAGTTACGTGAAATAGAGAGTATACCAAAGAACAATGGTGTGGATAATAGCTTATTATAAACAACCAGAACATTTCTTTCCATAGCTTACAATTGAATTGATAGCTAGAGTATGCTGATTTAACAGAGATGTATAAACAAAAAGGAGGTATTCTTGTCATAATTCAGAGATTTATAAAGATATTATATAATATAGCACTGGAAAAAAAAAACAATGTTATTTCCCACTAGGAGATGGTTATTAGTTCTGCTGTAACACACAACACATTACTACATAAGAACTGAAATACCCTGATTTGTCCACGTTTTCCACAGCCACATTACCATTTTTTCCAAGTATATTTTAGATTTTTCTGTACGTTCTGACGCCAGGTCGGATTATTGTAATTTTGGTGGTAAACAGATAAATTCAAGTAATACATATATCTTGTTAGCCATCCAGGGTGAAAAGATGTATTACAGATGTTACACAATACCTCATACCTACCCTCGTTTGGTACTAACCACAATGCAAACTGTGGATACAAATTGTCATCTACCCACATTGCAATGCAGGTTTAAGCAAAACTAATTTAAAATTAAAGTATATTTATTTATAGTTTGACTTACGAATAACATAATATGAACAAAATAATGCAATTCAATCCCGTTTATAATTATGTACTTGTGAAATTATTTTAATAACAAAGCTCCACCCCCCCCCCTCCCCTTTTCCAAAAAAAGTCATTTAGCAGATATGTTAACTTATTTTATAAAAATATTGCTTCTGCAAACAAATTATTAATAGACTGTCAGTATCTTGAACTTGTGGTTCTAAAGAACATTTGAAACTGAATATCTGCTACATGAGTTACCTTACTTTATTTGCAATAAATATGCTGAATATTCAGTTAGCAAATAGGCTGTCTTGCATGCAAATAAAGTATTTCACAGTAAAGATTGATCCCTGCCATCGTGGATTTATGGTTTCGTTCTCTCTGATAAGGCATGGAGTTATAGCTCAGTACACAAACTGAAACTGACATGGTATGTTTAGTGTTACTGTAAGCACCTGTGTTAGTGTTCGCATAAATCAATTACTTATTTCTTCTCAGCTGTTACTGTATCCGTTAAAAAGAATGAAGGTAGCGATGTTCCAGTAACTATCCTTTCATGCCAAAACCTTCAATGCATCGTCTGAAGGATATGGCACAGCTAGAAGAGTGCTAAATACAAGCTGGGAGGGATCAATCCCCCATAATGCATGAAACTGAGAATTTTATAGGGTCAAAATTATGTGTGTGTAAGAAAGCATTAAATTGTATGTTCAAGCATCTGTTGTGAGTTACCAAATTTTACCAACCAATGCAATCATACATGGAACCATAAGGGAAAAATAGACACTAACAAATTACACAAACATATTACAAATTAAGTGAGTAATGGCAGATCATATTATGCAAGATGTACGTAACCATGGGATGAAAGAAGATTTATATTTGCAATCATATTGTAGAAAGTGAAAATTACTGAAATAAAATAGATATTCATACTTTCACCCACTCTTTATGTTCAACTTAAGACTTTACTTTGAATACGAACTCCCTCACAATATATAAGAAAAATACATTATGTAGTTCAAGCAATATTTTCTTATAGAAGCAAGTTGTAGATCACCATATTGATTGTAAAATTATATAATGAACTAATCCAGGCTAGCAATTGGTAATTTATGAGTTCTATGATCACGATCACTGGTTGAACGTTTTGAGAAAAGCTATTGTAAACATTTCAGAAACATTATAATCAATTACTTCTAAGTTCAGTTTTCAAGCTATTAATGGAGACCAAAATAAGCAGATTGTTCCTTTTATGCAGGTGTACGGCTTGGTGTCAGGCGTTAGCATCATCCCTAGCATTGGAAGAGTACATCACTAAAATTCTATTTTATTCTATTTCAGTCACCAGAAATCATCAACAAGGTTGTTTTCCTTCTTGTAGATGCAGTTAAAAATGCAAATGAAATTGCAGCAAATGTATATACTATTGTAATTCACAGATTTTTTTGTGAATTGCCTCCATGTGCAGATTTGTAGCTATATCTGCCATGTGCATTACTTGGGTGACATCTGTCTGCATTATACATTAAATTAAATACTCTCTCCTATGCAAACTGGGGTCACAGACTTTCAGATGAAACAGAATGGGATCTTATGGAATTTTGTATTACACTACTTGAGCTTATGAAACCAAAGTATGAGCCACAAATTGTTTTGTGATAAGTATTAAAATACTTGTGCATTCAAGTATGCCAAAAGAGGCAAAAAGCATCGTCACCAAATGTGTGAAGTCGGTATTTTATAAACTCAACATGAAAAACTTGTGTGTTGCAAATATAACTTACTTAAACCTTTACTTTAATGTGTGTTAACCAATTTCAAGTAAGGTAAACTTTTACATAAAATAAATAATGCAAGTCTACAACACCCTGGTCGGCCCAGGGTTAGTTTGGGCACTGTTGACAAAGACATTTCTGGTTTTTATTCACATAATCAATTATACACTCAACCTCCCCCCTAAATAATTCTAGCCCACACTTAATTACATGGTATAATGGTATAAAAATGGTTTAACTATTAAATCTTTATTTATTCTGCAAAATGCATATCAAAGAGCTTCAGTAAAACAAAAATATAACACAAGTTTGTAAAATAAAATCCAATTTTGAATCTTTATTTTGCAAGTACTGCACCACACAGCAGCCATGAGTCCTTGTGCAGATGCCATCTTTGCTAAGGCATCTGCTTGCTTTACAGAAGCAGCAGTCATTGCATGGCGGTTGCAACTGTCTGTAAGTGACAGTTGGTAGCCCTAAGCTCTTCAGAAATAATCTGGACAAATGCAATATCCAATTGTAAGAAACATAAGTATGTATGTGAAAATTATGGTCAATTCTGAAACACTAACATTCAATACCAACCCTTGAAGTGCTTACTGCTGCCTCTTTTCCCTCACAAATTTTACCTATGTACCATAAATGTATACAAAACACTGCTGACAATACCTACTTTTCTTTTTCCTTGATTTCTCTGCCCTTCAATTAGTACTTGGAGAGGTCAAGGTCATTTGTCGTAATGCAGTGGATGCTATAAATAAAAGAATTATATAAAATTAACATTAAAATTTGCACAATTATTTCCAAAGGTTTTATTGAGATGATATATTTATGGAAACTTTTTCAGGAAAATCACAGAGCTAATAAAATTTTTTCAAAATTAACTATCTGCTGCCGATTCACGATATGACAACTGAAGTTGTAAAATCTGTCTTTTCCAAGAGACACAGCCATGTCATTTCAAACATGCTATAATAACTGTCATTGGAAATGCTTTGCAGTCAAAACTATCAAAAGGGAGTGCTATGCAAACCACTAGGAATGAATTAAGACACTCCTCTCCCTCTCAGTGATGAATTTGTTAACAAAGGAAGGACTGTAAATATGTTACTCCACAGTAAGTGCTATACCAAGCTACTCTATAAAATAAAAGTGGCACACTTATGATGTAACATTTAATTCACCATGCCACCCAACTGCATTTACTACATAGGCCTACTTCTAAAGGCCCTGGGTCAAAATTATAAGGCCTACTGTCTATGCAGTATTCCCCAATTCCTTCCATTATTTTAAATCTGTATAAACATTTCAGTTATTTCAATATTCATCTAGGATGCTGAAGGGTTTTCTGAAGCTTTAACCACGGAGAACAAATACATATGAGACTGTCCATACAATATAACCATGCTTGCTGAAACTGTATGCCCCATGTTTAGGACAAAACCACTTATTTCATGCAGTGTATCAAATACTGAGATAAACTTTGTACAAGTGTTTCAAAAAGCAATGAACATGTATTCCACCAACTCTTCCCACTGCAGAACAGTAACTTCCACAGCGCATTGACTTTGTCCTAAACAGTAGAAAAAATTGAATTTTAATATTCTCGCTTGCTCTTATGAACAATAATGTTCATTACTATAATTGTCCTGCGCGAAATTTCATAACATACATGTACATATACATACACTCGCAATTAGGCTACCACCCGGTGGCGAGCTCTCTCAAATCTCCTTCACCCAACCAACTCCCTCACAATCATGGACTGCCTACTCCGCTGCATTATCCTCCACACCCTCTGAAGCTTCTCACTGTTGTTTCCTCTTCCCCTAAACACCCCCTTACTTAGCTTGCAGTGTAGCCCTCCCCATCCTCCCTCTTCATTCACCATCCTAACTAACCATTCACCTTTCCTCCTGTCCTCCAATGAGCTCCACCCCATTTCTCTCATCATCACTGATGCCCTATACCTATAGTTCCCTCCTTCCTCACCATCTTGCCCCTGCCTTCTCCACCTACCCTTCACCCATCGTGCTGCCTTTCTCTGCACCTTTTTCCAGTTCTCGCACCTCCACCTCCACATACGGGTACCATACTGCTGCAACATATTCTAACATTGGCCGTACCATTGTATGTAAGGCGTATGGCCTTCTCCTTCACCTCACAACTGACTCCATTCAGCACCCTTCCCAGCATACCCAGAGCCCTTCTTCCCTTTGCTACCACCCTCTCTATCTGCTTTTTCCACCTGAGGTCTCCCTGCAGTACAATCCCTAGATGCTTATATTCTGCTGCTTCTTCTATCTCTTGTCCCTCCCATCAAGCAATACAGCAATAATTCTGTGTTTACAACGTTATTATGTAATGCACGCGTGATTTACACGTATATTATGCGTTTAAACAGTTTAACAATAACTTCAATGAAATACTTATAGTCCATTGTTTTGACACGTTCACAGCTGTATTTGTAAACTGTAACGACATTAACACGAAGAAAACGCTTGATTGGCCATCAAATACACCATGGTGTAACCAACATCAGCGAGAAATGACAAAAAACGAGATGCAGAATAACCAACTTGTGCAAACAGTCAACAGTACACTTTTCGGGCGTCATACATAAGACGCGTACGACTAGCCCGCTATGGCATGTAGAATGGTAATCGATTTTTTCATGCGGCGTCATAACGAAGCCGTCATACGAAAGATGCGTCATAGGACACTTAAGAGAAATGTAATCGAGCTGCTAAGCCTCGTGACAGGTATATTTAATACTTGAGATTGAACGGACGTAGGGGGTGCACTGATGCGCATGTAAAAAAATTTTGGAACTATTTTGCAGTGCATATTTCGTATCGTGGATGCAACGGAATTCGGAGGTAAGGTTCTGCATTTGCAGCATAACCAAATAGCATAATCACAATTCTTTTGTTTAACCACGATACTTTGTTCAGTTTAATATCGCTGTTCGTATTTTAAATTAATTCCTACAGAGTTTTTTTTTCAAGTAGAAATGTAAGTATTGTTTTGTATTCAGACATTTAGCTATTAAAAAAAAAGTCGCAGCAAACTGCTCAAGAAATGACACCAGTAATAAGTAACGTTAACAAAGTGCATTTTTCAAAGGTATATCTTGTTTGAAAATGCGCAATGTTGCCAGGAATAATTGAAAGATAGAGTGGAGAGACAGGAAAATAACCTACATAACAATTTTCCATTTTAAATGTTTCAGCTACAGGCTCCCGCCCAAAATTTAGGGCGACTGGGATTGCTGGAGGGGGATAGTTCAGAGGCTTGGGCGGATAATAACAGCGAGGTCGTGAGAGCTAATGAGGGCGAAATGTGGTGTGAATAGCGTAGCGCCGGAATGAGGCGGGGGAAATGGGAAATCCTCGAGAAAACCCTCCGACCCAGCTGCATCTTGAGGCACGATTTCCACTTGCGAAAATCCGGAGTGTTCCGGCCGGGGATTGAACCCGGTTCGTCTTGGTAGGAGGTGAGCAGTCTTACCGCTCAGCCTCCGAGGCTGCTTCATTTAAAAGGTTTAGGGGGGGGGGGGGGGAGGTAACATTTTTTTCTTTAGAAGGTAGGGCATACTTGGGGTTTCTTCAGACTTTTTTGAATCAAATATTTGAAAAGTCATCCCAGCTGCAACGTGTATGGCTGTTTCCGAAATTTGCAATTTGTCAAGCATTTTACATTTGTGTTAACATAACAGTAATGTTATTTTTGGTTAAATTTAACTTTTGTTGTATTTTATCTATAAATTATAATATGAATACACTGAGTGCGCAAGTATGTGGTGGATAGTCCGTTTGGTGTAATTTTCTATACTCTGTTAAGATTATTTGTTTGCATGTGGCGGAGCAATAGGTATCCTGGAAGTGGAACTTCAGGGCTTTAGAAAAATTGGAAGTAACCTTGATTGGACTAGGCCTATATACAAGGGGTTTTTAATGTAGTAATTTTTAGATTTTGAAGTTAGTCCCCATTAAATAGTTTTACTCCTGAATAACTAATTTCTTCAAAATTTCTCATTTCAGAAATTTGTATTTGATTGAGGGGACTGTAAATACAAGCAGATTTTTCTATTACAAAAGCTACTCATGGGAGTGTACCCAAGGGAAGGAAACATTGTTCATACTAGCAATCCTTCATTTAATGTGTGGAAAATTGGGGTTCATATAGCCAGATTAAAAAATTTACTGTTACAAAGAGACATAACCAGCTAAGGATTTAAATGTATCGTAAAAAACTACATGCAATGAACTTTATAAAGACACCATGTAAAGCTCTATACTGCTCATAGGAAACAAAAGTTATAGCCGATCTGAAAATGCCTCAAAACAGTGATTTACACTATCCTTATAAAAGAATGATGGCCTATGAAGCAGAATTTTTTTATTCCTAAATCTAAAAATTTGGGGTGTTTTGCTCACATTGTTTTTTCTTGTCTCACTTTCCACTCCCAATACTTGCAGACTACTCTTGCTTCTTCCGCTGATGGCCATCCACAATACCAAAGACTCTTGGTCAGGAAATTGGTGTAGTGACTATCCCAAGATATCCAATCCTCGAAGGATGCGAGCAGCACTAGCCAGTCTTGATAGCCTTATTGCAGCACACTTTGATCATCGGGCTAGGTAGGTAGGGTTTCACGTCTCGTCGACAGCGAGGTCATTAGAGACGGAGCAGGTTGCTTGGAGAAGCAGCAACATGGTAGGAATGTGTCATGGCCTCGAATGATTTTGGGAAACCATGGAAATCCAAAATCAGGATGGCTGGACAGGGATTCCAACCCAGGTCCTTCTGAATATGAGTCCGAAATGTGCACCATCCTGTTCGGTCCCGCCATGATCCATTTGTAACTCTGCTTGCTCTTTCCAGTTACTGATGATTCCCTTGGAGCACTGCACTTTGCACACCCGAGAGGAAGAGCAAGGAGAAGGACGTGGATCGGTTTTGCGTAAAATTATAAAACTTTTCTAAAAAAAAATTGAAAAATTGTTTTGGAAAATTGTGTGTGTATGCTGAATCATATCATAGGTGTAGTGTTATGTTCATAGGTATTGTGAATTGTGATAGTGGGGAGGGCTTTGAAGATCAGGAAAATTATGGGCTAAAAATGGTTAGAAAGGTTCTTCAGAACATCATTCAACACGAGGACTGGAACCGTAAATGATAAGAAAAGCTAGAGTTCAGCTGCAGTGAGAAGAACTCTGTCAAAAGATAATGCAAGTCTTGCTGGGCCCTTTGTGCCTAGTGTGAAGTAAATAGATCTTCCCTTTTTTTGTTCATGTGAACTTGGTTTGCAGTGACACCTGTTTGTTCACAAAAAGCAGTAGAATGTGTCAGATTGTGTTGGACTTATTTTGTGGGTTTAATTATGGCTTACAATAAGTTTCAGGTAGCACCGTGGCTGTATGCTCGTAGCAGACATCATCAGATTGCACAGTCTTCACAATGAGGCAGTCTAGGAAGCGGAAGTCGTCATCCCCGCAGCCGTCGGGTAGCAAGAGGAAGGACCCACAAGTACTCACTCAAACTACTTCCAATCATTTTGTAAGTATTTCAACTGCCACATTGTTTTTCATAAGCGTGCAAATGAAACCTTGATTTTCATAATTTGTAGTAATGAGCATGGCTGGATTTCCCACGTTGCCGCCTGTAGGCCCATGAAAACGTACTGCCCCTTACCTAATCTGTTTTCTTTATATTTTCCTCCATTTATTTATTATTTTAAAGTCTACTGTGACGAGACTAGATGCAGCATTATGATTTAAATTATCACATCAGTATTTTATAAAAAAATTACTGAATTAAAATAAACAGTTGCCAGATAAAGATCAAATATAAGCAATGAAATCCACTTATAAAACTCTATTATTTACAATGGTAAACGTAACTTTTTATGCCTTCCTTTTGGTAAAGTCATTTACGTTACATGGTGTGTGTGTGTGTGTGTGTGCGCGTGCGCGCGTGTGCACGCACACACTTTTTTATTTTAGCCTTAGAAATACAGGGTTATTAAAAATGATTCATTGGGTTTTAAAACTCTGTAATACACAAAGTACTTGTCAGAAAATTATGAGCAATACATGAAAATAACTGGAAACACTCAAAAGTTTTTTTCCACAAATTTCTACAAATGTTCAATGTGAGCTCCTTTTGTCAAACGACACACATCCAATCAGTAGTCGAGTTCACCCCATACGCGTTGCAGCATGTCTGTGTCGATGGCCATGACAGCTGTGGTAATGCGGTTTCAGAGCTCATGCAGTGTTGTTGGCAATGGTGGCACGTAAACAATGTCTTTCACGTACCCCCAAAGAAAGAAATCACACGGTGTAAGGTCGGGAGACCGGGGCGGCCATCTGAACAGCATTAAGTCATCCCAACTACAGCGTCCAATCCAGCGGCGTGGGAGTTTATTGTTGAGGTGGCGACACACTTCTTTGTGCCAATTAGGTGGGGCTCCATATTGCTGGAATACGAAGTTGGCGGAATCCTCTCTGATTTTTGGAAATAACCACAACTTCAACATCTTGAAATAGGACAGACCCATCACTGTGTTTTCAAGGGAAAAATAGGGCCCGGACACCTTTGTCTGTGAGATTGCACAGAACACGCTAAGTTTTGGCGGATCCCGTACGTGTTACACAGAAGCATGGGTATTTTCAATGCCCCATATCCGAACATTGTGACGGTTCACCTTTCCAAAGTAAAACTTCGCTTCGTCACTGAACACCAGACGTGTGGCAAATTCATCCTCCTGCATAGCTTCCTGCATGTGCTCACAAAATTCAACTCTGATAGCATAATCTTCTGGATGCAAGTGTTGCAACAACTGTAAGCTGTACGGTTTAAGTTGTAACCGTCATGGCAAAATCTTCCACACAGTCGGCTGAGGAATCCCAAGCTCCTGACTTGCTCGGTTAGTAGATTTTCGTGGGCTACGCGCATAACTTCCCCTCACTCTCTCCACTGTTTAGTTAGAATACCTGGCCTCGTGCCCTATGCTCTTACCTTTACACAAGCATTCTGTGTCCTGGAACTGACAGTACCACCGCAGAATGCTCTGGTGACCTTGTGGTTCTGTGTGGTAATGCCCTTGGAACACACGCTGCATGGTAACAACCGATAAACATCTTGCATATTCCAAAACACTTTATGGTGGTTTGTCACCATTTTGTGAACTCACCTAGTGCTGTCACCTGGTGTGATAAAAAGGAAGTTTAGACTCGTATAAAAAACTTTGTAATTTTTTTGTGGTTAGCGTTAACCTTTAAAGTAAATAGTTTATTAATTACATATTTATAAAACCCGATGAATCATTTGTTATAACCCTGTACTTCTGAGTGCGGTGGAATATATAAACTATGTTTATTGCTGACATGGCAATATTTATTTGAAAAGATTGAGATTCTTAAACGATATAAAAAATGGCAGAAATTAAATAGTAACTAGGGCCTCAAAAGTGCTCATTTTACTGCAAACAGCCTTATATATGTATCTAATGTTCCGGTTTCATACTCTCGCCTGACGGAGGGAGGGGGGGGGGATTTTTCCTATCTTATGCATGCTGCATTTTGGGTTTGAATCATACATTACTGGATGTAAGGAATGGCCTCAATAAATAAAAACATGTGTTTAATTTTGAAACATATTTGTACAGTTGTTTTGCATTCTTGTTCAAAGCTTGTCTAAAAATTGTTTAAATCTCCTCTTGAGATAAATTTTTAAAATGCCCCAGAAAAACAAAAAATGAGAACAATCGAAATAGCAGTACAATAGAATTTATCATTGCTCCACTATTCGTCACTGTGTTCCAACAATAGAAAAGATTGTTGGTCACAAGAGAAAGCGCTTTGTGATATATAATACAGTAACACTTCTTAAGAAGTTTTCTGTTACTAAGTTTTCCTGCTTACTAAGCTTTAGAAAGATTGCACTTGGTCTGTTACAAATACACAATTTCACCCTTTCAAGAAGTTTTCCTGCTTAATAAACACACATTTTTCAATTGATGCTGACTGGTGAGACACGGAGACAATAGCGACAACACTTTGCCTGCTGATGGATGGGCGCCACCGGTGATTCCTTTCCCCCGCACTTCGAGACTGGGAGTGATCTCATGTATGCTGTGGGTTCTGTGTGCTCGTCTAACCCGTGCGTACGCACTGTACAACTTTACACTTGACAATACACTTAAGTGCATAATTGTTATTGTCGTCTGATTACAAATATTTAAAAAACAGACAGAGAAGATATACGTATATCAATCCAAGTGGTGCGCTTTTGGAAGCATGTGAACAAGCTGTATCAATATCTACGTACATGTCCCAGAGTTCAGTATGCACTATTTTTTTTGTCACTAATAAATGTACAAATTTATTATTCCTACTTACCTTAATGTAATGTTTCAATTCCTTGATTTAGAGCCTCACATGTTACAACAACAGTTATGTACTGTTTGGATACTTCAAATAGGTACTGGAGACTCATGAACAAACATCCTGATGCAAGAAATTGTATTGACACAGCAAGATGGACATTCATAGGTTCTGCTTCTCTAAATGTTGTGTCCTTTGCAGTCCTATGGCCCACTGCATTTGTAAAGTAGATACAGTATTCAAAATCTTTGGGTGGCATTCTGGTTAAGTTTTTAAAATGTTCAACACCTAGACGAAATTTTATGATGACTGGAATGTAAATGTCTTGCCCATTCGTTAAGTTTTTTTTCCTTTTTACTTCATTTCTCCAACAGTGAGTACAATGACAAAACACAATGGCACTATCATGTCCATTGCAGAACTGTTTGTCGCAAATACAGGAATGCTACGAGCAGCTATGCACATAGTGAGCATTTGTGGTCATGTCGGATATGAATTTCTTCTGAATGAACATGCGCCGCACACTCATTCAGCTTGTGCAGACACATACCTGCCAACTTTTATGATTTGTTTGTAAAATTTAGGAATAGGTGCGTTATTTTATGGGTTTACAAAAGTTTGTGAGATTTTACAGATAAAAATTTTTTTTTTTTTTTTTAGAAGTTAGCAACATTTGTGTAACTATAAATTTGGAGGTGCTATAAGATGTTGACATGTGTTGCTTAGACTAGTCAATGTTACTTTTGGTGAGCGCTAGGCTAGGCGCGCTCGTATACTGATTACTGTGACTGAGTTGGCTTTCTACTAGAGACTCAGTCTTCCGTGGGCAGTACCGCAATATTTCTTACTACCACCTTAGCCCGTTGAGGCAGGGTTGACTTACCAGGGTACTCACTCACCAATCTCCTGGGTTCTGGTGTAGAGATAGGCTGGCTGAGGCCAGCAGTTGCCTGGGTGGTGCTAGTTGAGGAGGTGCCATACTGAGAGGTCAAGTATCTCTGTCTCCAGGTGACGGCTGCACTGCTTCCGCAAAACGAGTTGGCAATACCAACCTCGTGTCACGTCCAGTGAGTAGTGCTTGTACTGCAGGATGTTTCTTAATGCTAAGTCTGGTGTGCTAGGGGCAATAAACTGGGGTGCTGACTGAAGAGAACTGACTCTCCAGGTGACGGGCGGTCTGAGCCCATTACCGTGAGGTATCTCCACCAAGTGAGGATGGGTTATTGGTGCACTCACTTAGCAGTAAATAACTCCTCTGCTTCCTCCCTTCGAGCACCGTGCCTTTCCCCGAAGTGCATAGAGGCAGTATTGACACTTAACGTACTTTCAGTCGGCGCAAGCAGATAGACAGAACCCTAAGTAAGTGTAGAGGCCAACAGCATTTGATGGCACAAACCTTGTGCTCCTACTGTTCTGCACCTTGGGGCACAAACCTAGAGCAGTGGGTTACATGGGCCGTCTTCCTACTACTGTCAGGGTGTGGTTCAGCAACAGTCGGGCCTCTAGTCCTAGGCAGAATACCTCTGCCAGCACCCTTGGGGCTCCGGTTAGTGATACAACCTGAGGTGGCTGTCCTACTCCTGTTGGATGAGTACCTAGTGGTTGGGGCTCTACCGTTCTGTACACCTGGGTGCACAGAACGGGTGGCTGTCGAAGGTGATGTGTGTTATTGACGTACAGATACCTGAAGGGGCTCTGTAGTTCTATACTATGGTTCGTAATGTTATTACACCCGGTCACTTGCTTGCTCCATCTAGAAGTAGAGTTCCTAGTATCGGACGGGATATACCTCTAAGTTTTATATGAATTTGATCCTGTGTACCATGCCTAACGCTCATGCTTGACTGTGTAAAAAATAAGCTATATCTTGAGTATGCTGTCATCATGAAGATTGTTTTTTTGTAGACTGTGAAATGTGGAGCAGAAATAACATTGTATTTGGTGTACTATTAATAAAATCTGATGTTACACTATCTACTAAACACATAAAGCAACATTTCAAGTTAACATGACCCCCTCTCCTCTCTGGATCCACTTCTGCCCACAACTTCACTTTTGTCTGCACTATGTAAATAGGAATTTCATCACCCATATGCGGTGTTGTTCGTAGATGAAACCTGGGACAGTGGCCAAGATCGTTGTGAGGAATTTCATGTGTCATGACATGCTGGTGGTGAATCTGAAGAATGGTATGAACTTCCTGATGGGCAGAAATGGCAGTGGGAAAAGCGCCATCTTGACTGCCGTGGTCGTGGGGCTTGGAGGCAAGGCCAGTGTTACAAACAGGGGCAACTCTTTGAAAGGTACTGCATATGTTGATCCCAAAACAAAGCTTTGCTGACACACACAAAATATTTAAATATTATTTTGCATGTTTATTTAAGTATTTTTCTTGGCTGTTTCAACCTGTTTTAATTTTCTGTGAACACTTGACTATTTTATTTTATTTGTCATACATGGGACCAACTTTAATTTCTAAAAAAAAAAAAATTCAATTTTAAATATATATATATATATATATATATTTTTTTTTTATTATCATTTCTATTTGTTTTGTATTCTCATCTAGAAAACATAGCTTTTTGATTAAATATTTCTCTTTGCACTACAATGCTGTATTGCACAATAGAAATCACATTAAACTGGCTCCTTTTTTTTTTCCTGTGTGTAATTGAATAATTCAATTTTCAGTTTTCTCTGTAGGCAATGAATGACACCAGTTACAAAGGACACTCTTGGTCCTGATCTTTCTGCGCTTGACATAATGTTGGTGTTCCCTTAGCTGTAATTGGTACAACAACATTATTATTGTTTTTTTAAAACTTATTTAGTGGTTTGACCAAGGGAAGTTTAGTATGAAAGGTCGTGGGGCTGTTTTGAAGAAGAGGGTTTCCCCAAAATCCAAAATTAGTGAATTTTTTTTTAGTGATTTAAAAAAAAAATGTTACTTGACACTTCCCTTATGATGCTGCTGGTGCCATGAGGCCAAATATTTTTTGCTTATTTGGAAAGAATTAAGTCTGAACCAATACCCTTGTTAATATTTTTAATATTGTTTCTTAATAATGCAGAAATTTTTCTAGGAGTGTCTCAGAATATTGATTGATACCGTCGGGTGAGACATGAGACGGATGACGACACAAATACTTACTGGTAATTTGGGCGCCAGCGGTGCTTCCCAATCACCGCACTATTGAGACTCGGGGATGTTGTGGGTTCTGTGTGTACATCTCACCTGTGTGTACTTACAAACACATTGGCAATACTAAACTTTTAATAAATTCACTGAAATAATCAATAGATAAAACACATGTGGCTAGGACACTGTCACTACTGATTTAAAATTGAGTTCACTGTAGACTTGTTTTTATTGATATTGTTATCTCGGTCATGACTAGCCAATTCAGCTTGGGTGCTCCCCAACTCGTAATTAATCTAGCGCACGCCTAAATGGATGATCTCACCGAGGTGTGTGAAAGCACAGCCTTCACAAGGGAAGAGGGCCGACAGCCACTATGGTGGACTGACGGTTTTTCCTTGAAGACAGGACACTGTGAATTACAAATGAATACCCTTAATACACATTAACACTAGTGATTACTCGGCTTCACTAACGCAAATGCGTCGGGGCTCGCCCTCCAGCACGTGGTTAGTGTGGTGATGGCCTATACACAGAGCTGGCTAGGACGGGAGTAATTGCACCCTACACTAATTACATAGACCCTTGAATAATACATAAAATATGATGGGACACGAGATAAATATTCACAATAAACACACACATGTGTGAAAACAAGCTTAGGTGGTGCGGATGCTGCTGGATGAAGTTTGTAGCAGACCACGTGGTGTAGGTGAAATTGCAATATTTCTGTGTGGAAATGGCACAAATTAAATTAGACATTGTTTTACATTTCTATAATTTGGTTACGAATTTCAATATTATTTTAATGTCTCTTTGTGATGGCGTTCATGCCAGATATTAAGTGTTCATAATCTCGATGCCACAGGCACTTTGAATATTCATAACCAAACAATTTATTAGTACAAACACTTTAAAACATTTTAAGACATAGTAAACACTGTAAAGACAATATAACAAATGTTACCCTGATATTAACATTTATAGGAAAGTTCAAAATTGTCGGCACTTTTGCACATGTGCAGTACACGTGACACGTGAGCACTGTCATGGGCTCTAGCGCCGCTGACTGTTAGCCGGCATCATGGTAAATGGAAATACTGAGACATATTACACCCCTGTATACGTTAATTAATACTTGAACTACCCCAGTTTGTCATTATTGTAGCTAGCAGAAGTAATACTACTGTACAGTATTTAACAATATTTTCATCTAGTACTCCTCGTACCTGTTACAGTATTTTATCTGAGTAGGTGACTTGGGTTTTTTGTTACTTTTTTTTTTTGTGGTTAAGTTACACTGTGTTTGGGTGCGAGTGTGTCACCTGGAGGTCTTATCTCCTGCTTGGTTATGTATTATGTCATGTTGTAATTCTGAACTCTATACTACTACCTTGCAGCCTTATCACTGTTCATTCTTTCACAAAACACTGTTTAATATTACATCTCGGCACATTTCGCAGAAACTCCAGCCGAGTACAATATTTTATTTTGAATTCATTCTCAACCCAAATAAAGCTGTTTATTCTTAAAGATAATGCACATATTTTACCAAAACAACTATATTTCAAGGGAGATTTTTTACGTGTAGGATGATGATCATTGACTTATGTATCAGTAGCATGTTTGTATGTATCAGTAACATATTCCTTTTGTGTACATACTGTTTATTATTCATTGTAGAGTTCATCAAAAAGGGCCAGAACTTCTGCTCAATTGAAATCACATTAAACAACATTGGTTTGGATTCATACAAGCCAGATGTTTTCGGGGACAAGATAATTGTAATCAGGGCCATCAACATCTCTGGAACCTCAGCATACAAGATAAAGTCAGCATCTGGTGAGATTCTAAGAATAGGCTGTATATATAAAGGCTGTTCACGATAAAGTGAGCACTTGTGAAATCAACCTTAGAAAAAAGGCATTGCTATTGCCTGCATATGTTGTGACGGGCGCGCTGAGTGACATGCACACAGTAAAGTTGGTAAAGATGGATGGAAAGTAGTTCCATATCTTAACGTCGATTAAAAAGTGTTCGGTAAACATTTGTGATGATTTAAATTATTTCTTTCGGTTCTGTTGTTTTTTTAATACATCAAAGTGTAAAAATGAACATGTTTGTAAAATGTTTACTTATATTCAAATTTCACTGTTTCACTGGACCGACGCATGGATAAAGTGATGAGGGCCATGCCAGTGTTAATTTTACGTAAGGCGGAAGAATACATAATGCACGTACAAGTAGATCTTAAGCATGTCATTCAAAAGAGCTCATTTTATCGTGAACTGCATATATATATATATATATATATATATATATATATATATATATATATATATATATATATATATATATATATATATAAAGTGGTGAAAATGAATTTTTCATATGACATTTCTCTTTGTTTTGTTTGCATGTGTGTACATGCATTTATATATTATGTGCATGTAAATGCTTATATCCATTGATTTATTTTTACTTGAAAATGTGTGCATATCTTTGTCTCTCTCTCTCTCTCTCTCTCTCTCTCTCTCTTTGCTCTCTCCACTCTCCCTGTTTCTCTCTCCATTTTCTCTTCTCTCCTTCTTTCTTCAGCTCTTACCGCCTCCTCTGTCTGCACATTTTCTAAAATAAGTTGCAAAGTCCAACAAGTCAATTAATGAGGAAACTGTGTAATATGGCAAGGTAATGGTTGATGCCCTTCTAGTGAGAGTGAGTGGCATTGAGCAGCGTAAGTGCCTTCCACCCCCCCCCCCCCACATGGCTGGGAAGCAAGCATTGTCAACTTAACAGGATTTTTTAATTGGAAGTGGGGTGAGCTGTCTTAGATAATTCAATAATAGCCTGTTGTGCACGCTGTGGTGTACTTGGGGGGGGGGGGGGGGGGGGGGGGGGGTTGCTAGCCTAGTTTGAGTACAAGTGGGTGCGTAGTTAGTGATATCTGGACAGCGAACCACCCGATCTGAGGCTTAGGGCCGGTTGTTAGACACTGATATTTTTGGCGGTGTGGGAAGCAGTTATGAGATGGCTTGTGGTATGTGCTACAGGAGGTCGTAATGCATGTTGCGACTTCCACTAGTTGAACAAGCTTGTTATAGTTTCCCTCTGACGAACTGCTTCTTTATGCTTCTAGAAATACACCCAGTTGGCACCCTGAATGCCCCCTACTAGGCTTCTAATCAGGCCTAGCCCCTTTTTGGCAGTTTTCTTTTGACCGGCCCTGTTGCGAGGTATGTGGGGTAAAATAGAGTAAACAGGAAAATAGTGGGTGTTCCGTAAGGGCCTGCTTGACCAGAAAGGAGGTGGGTGTAGGTAGGTGGGTGCAAGTGGAAGGCCTGGCTATTGGCCTCCAGCCAGTGACTTGGCTGGGTGGGAAGTCACCCGCAGAGACGGGGATGGGAACGCCCAATAAACGGGGATGGGATCTGGTTTTGGCATGTGCCTGCTCCTGTATCTGAAATAGGTACTTTGAACATGAGATAGCAGAAGTAAGGTGCTGAAGAATAGTGACTGCGAGTGATAACCAACTTGGATTATGCCTGTTTATTGCCAAGACAGTAAGCACTCATAACCAACCTGTACCCTTATTAGGGCTTGAAGGGTCATCCCTAGTATTTCAACTAAAGTGTGATTCCTAGACTCAATAGATATGGAGGGGCGAGGTAACCCCAGTTGAGTGGTACTCTTGGATTCGTGATTACTAATTGCGTGGCTAGCCAGGTAGCTGAGAAGCACAGACGGCTTCGGTGAGCTGTTGGGCAGTGTGGTATTCTAGTCTGAAGCTACGGGAGATGAATCGTGATGAGTGAAGGCTTGCGGTGTCATTGCACGGTCAGCAGAGTGATGTTCTACGACAGAGCTGCAAGAGTCAGCGAATGCTGTTGAAGTTGGTGTGCGGTCAGACAGTGTTTTGTCCGGCAACTGAGCTGCGAGAATCAGCCTTAAACTCGAGGCTGCATGTCCCTTATATACCTGAGCCAGTACAGGGGGTACGGGGTGTAGCGGAGAAAGAGCAGAGAGAGAAGCAACTACGGTGTGGCAAGATGGCCGAAGGCAGCCTGTGCTTTTCTTCTTCACAGTCAAGTCTGGAGAGTCTTCAATGTTTTCAGCAGCCACAAGCTCCAGAGGATCACCGCCATCCAGAGGGTCCAGCCTCTTCAGTGACCTCCAGCATCAGCCCTTGGACACTGACACCAACCAGAGAGTCCTGCCAATGCTGCCCTCGTCAACCCCACATTTCCTCCTTAGTCAACCACTGCGAGGTAAACCAGGTCACTGCGACGTTCTCTCTGGCTGTAGTCAAGCCATTCCTCATTGCCGTACTGGTAATGAACCCTGTTAGTTTAGGTTCCTTCTAAACGCCATCCCATATTCAATTAGGATTTTAATTAATTTGTGTTGTAATTAACTAATCCTTTCTAGCCATATTCATTATGCTATATAAATTAATTAGCTTCCATTCAGGTTGCCTTCACCTTACTTTCATTTAGGGATAACTTCCGTTATTCGTATTTTATTATAAATTCTTTTATTTCGCGATTAGGAGAGTGTGGACCCATATGTTCAAAACACATGTTCAATAAACAAGTATTGCTTTTAAAACTTAATTATATTTGGAGTTCTCTTTGGTAGATTTGCACCCCACTTTAGGCCCTTAATGTCAAGTAAACTCTTAGTTTACTCTGAGGGAAAGTCTGAAAATGCGTGAATAAAGCCACAATGGCAAATACCCACATATCTAAGAGGCAAACTGAGTTCTGCTGTTCGGCAGAGCTTTGGGAGCTCATGAATCACCCTAGGTACTCATTCTTACATGGAATAAAGTTGGTTGAAGTGGCTTCCTATTCCACCACCGATGGTAATGGCCGGTCTTAAGAGAGGAGTACTTTGGCCACCCGACCCACTACGGAGACCTCGCCAGAGCGCTTCTGCATAAAACAATGTGACAGTAGCCTAAGCTCCGTTCCATTGCTGTAACTGCCTAAGTTCCACCCACCGCCACAAGGCCGGGCCGGAACAACAGTGTGTGTTGTCTCATCGCAAAGCCGGAGTGTTCAGAAGTACATTATAGGGTTGTTATTCAAACCGGCTAAACTTCAGGATATTTGTTTAGTTATTGATTACTCATGCTGTACACCAAGAAAGGTGGTGTCAAATATTGGCTCAAATTAGAACTCCAGGAGATTGTTGATGAACTAGTCAGGCTAGCACTTTAGAAGTTGAAAGCACTACCGCTTTATTTGCACCTCCAACCCAGTTACCATTTTAACCACACCCAATTCATCTAGCCATAGTAGGATACGGAGATGCCTTATTAGGTTTGGTTAGACAGTGTTTAAAATATCCCCCTAAAGAAATACCTCCCTTCACCTTTGGGAGCCACACCACCACTTCGCCGCAGCCAACACCGGCCGCTGTTCAGCTGCGCCCGTAGTATCCAGTCAGCCAGCGAGGAGAAGTGCGTCACAACCTGCCATTAACAAGGTAATATCTCGATGGAGAGTGGTACTTGTAACGCCTGATTTTGTTCCCGTGAGGAAACCCACGAAGTCCATATTGTATAACAGTGAGGCATCAAATCATGAGTAATTCTTCCCTGTTTTTGACATTTTAAATGTCCTTCGCAATACTGGCTTTGTGTTGGTCTAAGTCCTCCTCTGTAATAAAAACCCAGACAACTCTTAAAAGAACCTCTTAAGTTTAAATTAGTCCTGACATTAAAGGCCCCCAGTTCATTAACCAGAGCAGATGATGTAAATCCCACTATCGTAAATTAGTCCTATCATTAAAGGTCCCCAGTTCGTTAACCAGAGTGAACGTTTGTAAGCCCCACTATCTAAAATTTCTGTCCCAACATGGCGAATTCCCAGCCTAGCCAGTGCTTTTTCTAATTCAAGTGAGTTAAGTGCTGACCTTAATTGAGGATGGTAATAACTTAAATTTTCTGGGTATACTTAATGTAATTTTTGATTTGAAATACTTTGTGGTAAATAATTGATTGTAATATGGTACTTTTGCACAATTAGGAAGTTTAAGTGTGTATTTCTTGTCATGGATTGTTTTACCCCCGGGTACAGTAGGACGGATGTGCATCCCGGAATTTTAATAATAAATTCATCTGGGAGCACAACAACACTTACAACACCTAAGTAAATGTGGTGAGTAACCTGCAGAATATGCCATTTTCTGTGGCTACTGATGGCAGCGACAACTCTAATTATAAGCCATATCCTATTGTGGTAACATTTTTTGTCCAGTCTTTTTTCAGAAGATAGTTTCCATGCTGCTTTCATTGTCAGCATAGGAGGGAAATTGTACAGGGCAAAACATTGGTAATGTGGTACTTGGTGAACTTAAACATTTGTTTGTTCCGGTCGAACATTTATTAGCACTAACTGTGGATAATTTCCAGTTGCTGTAGGAAAAAAGAGAATTGTACAGCAGCCTTTCTGAAGCAGGCACAGGACTCTCTTGTAGTGATTGGCTGTAACTGTCATTTACTCAACCTAGCAGCAGAGAAGACATCATTTGCTGTACCTTTCAAAATTGAAGTTATAATTTACTTTTTTTATTATTTAAAAAAGAGTTTTAATTTATTTTTATCTGTTCTGTCCTTTGCAGTGGCTAGACAGTACAAGCTGCGACGTCTCGTGCATAGAATCAATTAACTCCGTGGAAATTGTGCTGCTGAGTGATGCGCATTGATGAGTAGAAGTCAAAATGATGAAAAGACGTCATGCATCAATTCGCTCCCCCTCCGTTGCAATGGTAACTCATCTGGGCGAAAGAACGAATAAAGAAAAAAATTTGCATGTAGTACAGTCCTCTCAAGAAATTTGTTTCTCTCCGCACCAGCTTCTGTAATTGTCATTGGTCTGGGCGCTCTGCACTCTAGGCTTTGGAGCAGCATGCTGGATGATTCACTGGCAGGTGGTAGTGGGCAGTTTCTCTCTCTCTCGTCCCAGTTTTCACTCCTGGTGTGCTTGGGTACGCTAGACATACTCTTTCTCTTTCGGATGCAGGTAGATTGGTGCTGTTTCTCTCTTGGCCAGCAGCTGGCGGTAGGGAGGCAAGTAGATAACAGCGTCTTCTTTACCAGTCTGGAGTGTATGTCACGTAAGGGATCTGGTGTCGCTGATACACAGGCTTTGTTTTTAACTGTGCCGCCCTACATTTAGCTGCAGATAGCTGTGGATATGCTGTTTACAGATTTTAACCTGTGAAGAGAAAAGCAAGACATGGGAATGGCACAAAAAATTATTGACCCTTGGGGAAATAAAATAATGCCAAAAAGCCCCACTCATTTGATTTTGCTTGAGAATGTCTTTGGTTTCGTTTGTGATCTCTTGAGGGAGTCTACACAATGTAAAAGTATTTAGTTAGAAAAAAATATTTAAAAGAAATGTGTTAGGTTATTTACACCAATATAGAAAATGTTTTACGATTTTCTTGAAGTGATTCTACACAAAGCAAATAGTTTGTCAAGAGTTTCAAAAGTTATTTACAACAATAATTTAAAAATTGAATGAAATAGAACATTTTTAAAGATTTTCTTGAAGCGATTTTGTACAATCCAACATTGTTGAGAGAGTCTTTAAAATTTGCTTAATTTTATGTAATGTAACATGGTTTAATAAAGGAAGACTTCGAGTGTAGTTCACAAAATTTAAATTTTTCTGTTTATTTATTTTCGCAAGAACTTGGTTGGCTTCATGTTACATGTTTATCACGGGAAGTCTCTTCATTAATAAGTATGTGGCACTGGCACTGAGGGTTGTCCAAAAGTGTGCATGTAAAAGGATTTATGAATTGCTCGGATGGCCATTGAACTTCACTGGCTAGTTATGTAATTCACTGAGTAGATCAGAATGTTTAACTCAACAGCTATTACGCTGTTGAAAACAAGTTCAAATGACAGTATTGCACTATGGTGAGTGTCCAGATAAGTTAATGATTACGTAATTGCATGGTTTTGATTACTGCTTTACTTGCAATTGACAGGTACTTGTTTAATGGGTTGATTAGATTGGGATAGCATAGTGACTACTATCTGGATTTAAGTCTGTCTGTGCACAGCACTCACTTATGCTGCGGCTTCTTTCTCTTCAGAGGTTGTCCCCGCTTCATCAAGGCTGTGTGCTGTGGATATGGCCATTTGAAGCGGACGGTGGGCCTTCAGAGAGCCTCTCGGTATCTGGCTTGCCTGGCAGGCAATGTTGAAGTCTCTGTCTTCAACTTAATCACTGGCCCTGTGGTGAGCATCTGTACGCGATTCATTATGGTAGCCATTACTGTCATTGTGGTGAGCGTCCATTTGTAATGCTACCTACTTAAGTGGGCTGTTGGCCACTGAAACACTTGAACCGTGAGGTGTAAGTCTATAAAAAGTTAATGACGTACAGCTTTTTACAGCTGTATTGAAAAGTTATTTAGCACATAGTCGAGTGACTAATTACTGGTGCATTTACCTCGTGTGTTCTTTATACTTGAAACTGTACTGGATACTTTTGAATTTTAATTTATCATAAATGTGATTGTTCGGCTTATATCACTGTCTTTGACTTGTGGCTAAATTAAATGTGGAGCACGTGACTAGTCTATAACGAGTCCTTTTGCCACGTGCACGTAGTAGCGGTTTACGACTACTGCACTGTCTTTAATATTCGCGCACTTACTGGCGATCTTCAGTCTCACCTTCAGTGTCTCTCCCCCTCAGATGAAGGGCAGCATGCAGAAGGTACGGCCACATGTAACTGTTTGTGGGTCTCCATGGCGATTCCTGGTACCGGCCAGACGTATGGGTGGCCTTGGCGGTACGTGGGGCCATCAGGCGTGGGCGTCGTGACGTCTGCTTCTGCCGCAACAAATTGGGAGGGCACTCATTCAAGGGACGTTGAGGCAGTGCAGGGGAGTGACAAGCCCTCCACCCTGACTGCATGGGTTCCTACCCGTAGGGCAGGATGTTTCTCTGATGGGGCAGTGGGGAGGAGAAAGATCTCCACCCTGCCTGCAGGCAGCACAGCTCGTCGTGGTACCAGGTCGTGGACAGCATCGACGGTCTCGGTGGCCAGGTCCTGAGGTGAGGCAGTGGCCTCTTGTGTATCAAGATGGCGGGCGGAGCATGTCTGTTGCTGCTCGACGCCCCGGGTGGTAGAGTTTCCTATGTGACAGACGGTTGAGACGGAGCACTCTTGTCCGAGCTCAATGTCCAGGCTGGCGGGAGTTCCTGCGTGGCAGATTCTTGAGGCGGAACACTTCTGGCATGGCTGCTTGACGTCCTGGTAGGCGGGTTGTCCTGCGTGGCAGGTTGTTCCTGGGATGGAGCACTCTTTTCCGAGCTCGACGTCCAGGCTGGCAGGAGTTCCTGCATGGCAGGTTCTTCCTGGGATGGAGCACTCTTGTTCGAGCTCAACGTCCGGGCTGGCGGGTCTTCCTGTGTGGCAGGTGATTGGGGCGGAGCACTCTCATGGCTCGTAAACTGTGTGCCATTGGCTGTCAGTATGGCTATCGTATAACCCCATCGTGCAAAAATCTCTGTCTCAATTTTCCGCACGATTGGGGTGGTTTTTTGGCTGGGTAGAGGAAATGCTTCTGCCCATCTTAAAAATTGATCAGTGACCATGAGTAGGTAGCGGTTTCCTTTTGTGCTACAGGGATACGGGCCCATCAGATCGATGGCAATGTGGGTCTAGGCTGTCTTGGGTCTCTGTGGTTTTGCGGTGGGAGGAGGAACCAGGTTGGCTTTGCTGCAGCAGCACGTGACTCTGTTGCTGACATACTGCTGTACATCACAGCTTGTTTTGTCCCAATTGTAACAGGGTTTAAAAACCAGTAAGGTTTCCCTAGTACCCGGGTGACCAGCTTGGGGATGGTCGTGATGGTGCCGGCATATATCAGCGTATAGTTGCGGTGGAACCCAGATCTTCCACGGTGCGTTGGGCTACCCATCCATACATCATCATCCCGTAGCGCAAACCGTTGGGGCTGTTCTCGTAGTAGGCGTTGCATGTCGGGGTTCTCCTGCTGACTCAAGGTTATTATGTTGGCTGGTTATTTGAAGTTGGAGTTGGATTGGTTCTTCCGGACTTCTTTAGAACTGTGGGTGGGGGGTGGAGACATTTTCTCCTCTTCTTCTTCCTCAGTTTTCTTCTGGGCAATGCTGGACCTCAAAGTCGAACTCAGTAAGGAACATGTCCCATCGGCCGAGTTTGGCCTTTGAATTCCGGGACTCGTGTAGCCATTGTAGGGCTTTGGAGTCTGTTCATAGAATGAAGTGTTGCCCTTCAAGATAATACCTGTATTTTTCATGACCCAGATAATGGCCAGACACTCATGCTCATTGATGTGGTAGCGCTTCTCAGTCTTGTTTAAGCGAGTGGATGCAAACGCTATCACATGGGGTTGTCCTACATCGTGCTGGTATAATACTGCGCCCAGGCTGTTCTGACATGCGTCCATTTGTAGTATTAAGAGCTTGTATCCTTGTGGTCGATGGAGTTGGTGAATATTCTTGAAGTTGGAAAACGCTTGTTGTTGTTGTTCCGGGCCCCATCGCCAACAGGTGTCTTTCTCGAAGAGTGGATGTAGCGGTGCCATATATTCCGCAATATTTGGAACAAAGTCTCATAGCCAAATACATAGACCCAAGTACCATTGTAGCTGTAGTTTATTTGAAGGTTCTTCCGCTTCTTCAATTGCTCATATTGAACTGTGTTTGCGGGAAGTTTCCCTCGGGTGATATGACGTATCCCAGATAATCTATTGACAACTTGCCGAAGACATAAACCGTTAGAATATTTGGGGGGGGGGGGGGGGCGTTTTTCAAGCCAAAGGACATGACTCAAAATTGAAGGGTTTCCCCCTCAGATGTTGTGAAGGCCGAAGGCCGTATATTTGCGACTGTCCGGGTGGACCGCAATCTGCCAGTATTCAGACTCCATGTCGAGAGTACTGAATATTTTTGCCTTGCCAATATCTCATAGTGTATGAGACAAATCTATAGCTTGAGGAGCGATCGGGTGGGTGACTTCATTTAGCAATTTGTAATTTACGCAAAATCACAATTTCCCGTCTTTCTTAGGTACAAGGACCATTTGTGAGTTACATGGGGAATTTGATGACTCCACAATCTCCTGGTCCTTCATGTCGTTGACCTGCTCCATGGTGAGGTCACGGTGGCGGGCTGACACTTGGTAGGGATGGTTGTAGACCGGAACGTCAGTTGTGGGCCATATTTCATGTTTTATGGAACGTGTTTGTCGTAGCAGTCCTCCTTGTCCGAATGCTTGGGCGTGCTCATCCAGTACGGCTTTTAGTTGGTAGAACTCAGGTTCTTCGAGCTCGTGGTTAATGCTCATTGGGTCGATGGGCATTGGCAGGATGTCATCTGGGTTTTGATTCCAGTTTACAGTGATCCAGTTTGTTTCTTCCAGATAGACTCTTCATTGTCCGTGATCTAGGATGCATTGATGGCGGATGAGCCACGGGCACCCTAGTATTACTGATTCGGACATGATTGGTGATGCAATAAATTCCATCTGCGTAGTAATACTTTGAATTTTTATATTCAGGGTAATTCGGACGGTTACGTTTAGGGTGTAGTTGGGTTGCACCATTTGTACTATTTTGGTTTGCGGTCTACGTTCGGCAAGCTGGTGTACTGTTTTCAAATTCCTCCTGATAAAATTTCCAGTGGCGGCAGAGTCAAGTAAGAGGAGTTCCCTGTTGTTATTTACTTCCACCTCTATGTGGGGGGCTATAGGGATTGCTACTTCCTCGCTTAATCCCTGGAGGATGAGCCCTTGTAAACCGGGGGTGATGGCCCGCTTCGTACCCCAGCATCGGTGTTTCTCAGCTTGTTTCCGGGAGTTGGTTTTCTAGCTGGATGTGCTGGATTATTTTACTGTGTTTTGTCAACTCGGTTTGGTGGAACGACAGCCCCCTCTGGTTTCCGGGGACCATTCTTGTTCCAGTGGTTCTCCGGATAGAACCAACATTTGGGTATGAATACCACGTGAGGGGTTGAGGTTGGCATGCCTTTAAGGGATGCAACCGGTGGTGTTCGTACCTCAGGGACCTTGGCTGACACTGGTTTTTACGAGACTCGCCTGTGCTGCAAAGTTTTGCTCAGCTTCTTGGGCTCAATCACCTAATTCATCCAAGGTGGTAGGTCTAGCCATCATGAGCATGTTCCTGAAATTCTGCAGTAACATTCGACTGATGGAACGAACCGGGGTCGCTTCGTCTACTCCTGGGAACACACGTTGAAACATAACACACGTCGAAACATTTGTTCCTTCCTTCGTATGGATATTTCCGCTTCTTCCTCGAGTACCTGGGTCTGGCTATAAAACTGCGCTGTTAGTGTAGTCAACACCTCCTTGCTAGTGAATTCCGTCGCTATCCGATTACTGAACTGCTTCCAGTCTGTTAAGAATTCTCCATATCTTTCCCACCATGTGAGGGCGAGGCCCTTCAAATTTAGTTGGGCCCTGTCGACCCATTGTTTAGGTGGCAGGTTGGTTTCTTTGAATTCTTTTTCGCATTCCTGCGTGAATATTAATGGGTCTTTGTGTGAGCAACCTGCATAGTCAGTAATCTGTAGGTCGTCTTCTCTACCGGTTGCTGGATGGCCAGGTGCTGTTTCGGGTTGTATGTACAGTAAAACTTGTTTAAGACGTTCCATGAATGACGCGGGTTGTATGTACAGTAAAACTTGTTTAAGACGTTCCCATGAATGACGTTTTCCCAGCGGAAAGGTTTAGTTTGTTTGGTCTTGTCAGTTTCGTCATAAAAGCCTTGTTAAAATTTCCCATACATAACATATCATCAAGTTCGTGATTTTCCATGTATTAAGGCCAACTTAAATCGTAAATATGAGAATTTGCTTATTAATGTGTGCACAGAACTTTGTTTTTAAAATGATAGAAACTACAAAAGCAGAAACATAACTCGCTAACTGGTTATGTTGCGTAAAAGCGACCATAGATTATACAACGTGATGTTTGATACAAGTCAGCAAGCAGATACTGTCAGGATGGCCAACATACGAATTTTAAACATCACAAAAGTATCTATACATTCCACCGCGTTCCATTTCATGCACCATTGACGACGAAGTGCAAAAATATTTTCTTGATCAATTAATTGATGCACGTAACATCTGTTAGCAGCAGAACTAACAATATTATTTTTTCACGTTTATTTAGGGCTTGTTCTCATAGGGGACATGTAGATTATGCGTAAAATTGCTTACATCTCCAAAGTCTGAGCAGTGGACCCGAGTGGGAAACGGACCACAACTTGCATATAGTATGGGACTAATTTTATTTCTATATCTTTTTCACGTCTTGTTGAACATACGACGTCCGTGATGTTTTGAAACGGATATTTTTTTTTGCGATTGGAAGTTCAATGCTGTTATTAAGTATGGTTATTAATGACTATTCATGTTTTTGTTTGAATACATTAATGGTTGTGTTTTAACCGACTGGAATATGGCGGCTGTAAAACGAAGAGCACTAACTGTGAAAGAAAAACTGACGAAAATTCAGAAAGTCCTTCAGCTACTTGTGTTAGTATAGCCAAAGAACTTGGACTACCAGCATCGACACTTAATTCTATCATGTCTATACGTGAAGATATTGTACGTAAAGCTGTAAAAAAAATAATTTTTGTTTTGAGAAGTTTTTTTGGTTCCCTTAAGATAAAATAAACAGCATTTTCATTTTAAAAACACTTTTGTTTCATGTTAACTGTTGTTCCTGATGTTACAAGAAATAATCTAGCCTAGATTGCAACTTTCCCAGTTAAAATTTTTTTTTCCAGCTAAGAAGTTTGTGGAGTAAAGACCTTTAAAAAAAATCATAACAGGGTTTCGCTGTATATCCGGGATGGCTAGGATCTGCGGGGGTGAGAGATGTGTTTTCTTTAGCATCTCTCACACTTTTAGGCCTTCCCATGCATAGAGACATGTTCATCTGGCCACCCTATACATAGGTGGTGATAGGGCTCACTGCACGTTGTGCATCGGATGTGGTTTATGCCATGGTAGGGACACGTAATTTCATTGCAGAAACTCGTGGGTTGTTGACGGCAAGTGCTACAGCAATACTCTAATCCGTTTGTATCCAGGGCCTCTTCCGGCCAGCCTATGCAGGCGTAATGGTAGAGTTTCATGCAATAGGTGAATTCTATTAGTGTGCCATGATCTGGACAGTTGGCATGGCTATATTGTATTTCGGATGAGTCGTGCTCGGTATTAAGTTTGTCACTGGTGGCGGCATTGACATCAGCGTCTGACATGTTAGCCGTTAAGGGCGCCACGGGGTGTTTTGGGGACTCCCCAAAGTCCGCTTGACTGATCGTTTCGACTCTTAGTTCTCAGGGTATGGTTGGTCTAGTTCGTGCCGTTTACTGCGCACAGCTATTTGTCTGACTCTCCACGTTGGGGACCAGAAAATATCTTGACACGTGTCCGATTAGACTAACTTAGCACGTTGGTCAAGGATTTTGTCCTCTAGACCAAAAGCGGGGTGGGTAGTTTGGTTTAGATAGTCTGTGTGAGGCGAGAGGAGTTGGTTAGAACTTGCTCATTCCTGCTTCTGGGTGTTGTAGTCGGGTAAGCTCCGCCTAGACGCGGCAAATTTGGTCTATGCTGGAGCTTGAGGTTCCACAGGTGTGTTCATTGGACCAGAAGATGTTATCTCAGCTTAGTCGCTCTTCAGTACCGGTCAGGAACCCATTTAAAACAGGGTAACACGTGGGATGTATGCAAATACAAGGTGGGAAGTCAATTACCAGAACCAGAGCAGGCGCGATTGCTTGACGTCTAAGTTCGGCAGAGCTGTCCCGTTCCACCTGCCTCCTGCGTAGGATGTGGTAGTGCGATCCATGGCTTGAGAATAGAGTGAGCCAGATATTGTTCCGTGCATTTTCTACCACTCCTCTTCTTGTGAGTCATAGGGCAAACAGTTCTATAGACTATGCGATGCACTTAGACAGGAAGGTTGACAGTGTAACCCAATAGTAACTTGACGGCACGAGCTCGATATGACTCCCCGCTGATCCCCCACAGTATGCTGTCTGATCAGGGACGTGGGGCTGTGGGGGCCGTCCAGTTTCTACTGGTTGTGCATTGGCATTAGGATGAATGGCAAAACTTTAGGCTATGGTCACCGCGCACTGACTTAGTGCGAATGGTGAGAATCAACCTGAGTCTGTTGTGCCTCCTGGTGTGAAGGTGTTTTTAGTGGTTATGGTGTCGCTGTTTCTCCCCCACGTACACTGACTTAGTGTTAACGTTTGACTGGGAAGAAACAGACAGCCGTCTAATATGTATGTCTTATTATATGTAGATACCTGAATGGAATCCACAGTCAGGCTAACTCGGTTTAAACAAATCTCCCTGTTCCTGTGGGTAGTGCACGGTGTATTCTGTCTCCAACTGTTAATACAAACAAATACTCTGGAAATAAAAAACAGAAAGATAGAGAACAATGAGTGTTTATTGAAGGTTCAATAAACACGTGACCTATGCTATCTCCTACCAAGCCATGGAAAGCTGAAGGTAACTGCGATTCCATGTGTAGGAGACCTGATTCTAAGTGAAAAGGGGGAAAGCTGGTTCTAGACGAATACAAATTAATTAAAGTTAAACTGCTAAGTAAAAGGTGTCTAGAGGAGACAAAGTGGAGTTAAATGCATATGTTCATATTGGTTGGTTGTTGAGGCGTAGTTAGTAGCTGTGGGGGCGTACATGAAGTTTCCAAGATCTCTGGAGGTCGCAGCTGGATGTCGCCAGAGAAGATACGAAAGAATGACTCCAGAGGCCGGCAGCATCCGGACTTATATAGTGGAAGCTTGTTGGCTGCCGGTATGGGGTGCGGGGGAGGCATGACGTTCTCCTGCCATGGTTGGCGTGGGAAAACTTTGATCAGCGTTTCTTCTTCAGGCCTCGTCGGAGGCGCTCAGCCTTGCCTGAGGTCTGGGTAGCTTGTTGACTCTCAGCATGGGGCGGGGGGGTGGGCGTGCCTGCCCGGTTGTGTATCCTCCAAGTGAGAAGGATTCGCTCATAAGTTCCTGCTGCCTGAAGGGTAAGCAACGTGTCACTCACGTCTGTAGTGGTGGAAAAGGTACTCTCAGCGATGAGTCGTTATTGTATTAGATTAGTTGTATAAGCGGCATGCGTCTTCGTGTAGCTCCTGTCGTTCCAGGACATGTTTGAGTATATGGTGATGTCATCAAGATAGGTAAAACAGAACTGGCCTATGCATCCCTTATAGTACCTCTGCAGATATGAGTCGCTGGATTGGTGAGGGAGCGTTCAAGAAGCCAAAGGGCATAACTCCAAATTGGAGGGTTTCTCCCTCTGGGGTTGTGAAAGTTGTATACTTTCTGCTGTCAAAATGTACAGTGATCTGCCAATACCCTCACTGCATTTTGAGAGTACTGAGCAATTTTGCTTGCCCTATGTCACGCAGGGTGTGCACTAGGTTAATGGCTGGTCAAGCAATGGGATGAGTAATGTCATTTAGTGCTTTGTAGTTGACACATCTCAGCTGGCTGTCCTTAGGAACTAGCACGGCGTGTGAGTTGTATGGAGAATCTGAGGATTTCACAATTCCTTGTTGTTTCATCTCACTGATATGCTCCATGATGAGGCGTCAGCATCTGCTTGACACTCGGAAAGGCCCGTTGTAGAATGGCGTGTCAGTTTTCAGCCATATCTTGTGCTGAATGGTTCTGGTTTGATGAAAGTTTCCTCCCTGTCCAAAAGCACTCTTGTGTTCTTCTTGGACTGTCTTCAGTCCGTGGAACTGTGCTTTAGGAAGTTTATGGTTGATTTATTCTGCCTTGAGCTTTGGCTGAATGATGGCTTCCAGACAGTGTTCCCAGTTGATGGTAATGCTGTGTTTGCCATTTTTGTACAGTGCGAGTTTGTGGGTGCATTGATGCCCTTTGTTCGGTGGTTAGTATGTCGCTGCGCATGAAGTTACCCGTGGCGGCAAAGTCTAGAAGTGCAAGAACTTTCCTCCCATTGATGCCAATCTCAATATGGGGTGTTACTGGCAACTACTGCTTCATCTATGAGCTGGATAATGGGCTCTTGTGGTCCAGTGGGGTCGGCCCATTTCGCTCGCCGGCCGCGGCGTTTCCCGCTTGCTGGTGTGTTTTCCTGTAAGTAGACTGACGGGTGGTATCTGGTGCTTGAGTTGCGCCCCCCTCACTGCCCGGCCCCGTTTTGTCTGTAGCTGCAGGCAATCCTTATGAAAGTGATACTGGCAGTATCAGCATTTTGGAAGTCTCTACGCGGGTTGGGGGGGGGGGGGGGGGTGGGGTGATTTCACTTTCCGCTTAGACGGCTTGTCTGACTCAATGGGCTTGTTAATTTTTGGTCGGTCTAGGATCGTCTGCGCTTTGAAGTTGCGCTTGTGTTCCCATTTTATTCTACTAATTTATTGACAGTGAGAGGCTTCTGTATCGAAAGCAGGTTGTGAATCTTGGGTAGCAGCATGCATGTCATGTGTCGGACGCAGCTCTCCTCGCTTTCATCTGGAAAGATGCGGCGAAACATTTGCACCTTGTGGCATATGAATATATGTTTCTTCTTCTCGGGGTTGTGTGTAACTGTAGAAGCCAGTTGTGAGGTTTGGGAGTACCTCTTCTGTGAATTGCATTGCAAGTTGGCTATTCAACTGACCCCATTCAGTTATAAATTCACCGTACTTATTCCACCAATCAAGTGCTTTGCCCTTAAGTTTTGTCTGCGCTCTGCTTACCCGCTGCCGTGGCTGAATCTCATTGTCTTTGAATTCCCTCTCGCATTCCGCAATAAATACTAGCAGGTTTTCATGTGGGCATGCTGCAAAATCAGGGCTCTGGGGTTTTCCTGTGCATCTAGTAGTACTTGTATGGGTTGCTGGTCCCTGGATTGTGCAGTCGGTATTCAGCGATGCGCCAACATGCTTCGCATCTGTAGACCATGCCTAGTATGGTTAACCTCTCATCCGACCACCCTATACAGTTGTGATGGTCGGGTTACGCACATAGTATACAGCGAACTATGTGGGTCCTGCGTCCTTGGTAGGTTGTCCAGCTACAAAAAACTCTCTGCCATGTGCGACTCTCTTCGCACCGGTATTCTAGGCTGTCGGTAAATATCACTTTATCTGCCCAGCCCAGGCAGATGTAATGAAAACTTCTCTGGCAGAGGGCACATTCTATGCGGTGGCAGTTATCTTTCGAGCAGCGGTTGAGTATGTCTTCCGCCATATTGGTTTTGGCTTGCTGGTGCTGTTCAGTTTCTGAGTCTTACATGCTTTTAGGTTTCTTGAGCGCTACGGGGTGTTTACAGACTCTTCGAAGTCTGTGCGGTAGGCGGTTTGGCTCCCGGCTATGAAGCTTGGATCAAGGTTGTGCTGGCCTGGCTCTGCTTAGTTAAATCTCCTTATTTAAGGTTCTCAGTCCCACCTTGGGCACCAGAAAATCTTTACTTTTTGATGATTGACGTCCTGCGGCAGAAAGGAACGTCATGGCCCCACATGTTTTGGTGGGCACAAGGGCAGATGCACCCGGGTTATAATTGTGTCTCTCTTGTCTTTACGCAGAACTGGTACCCGACTAGTGTACAATTTTGGCCTGGTTGTTTTTGGCAGGGCATGAAATTGGGTACTTCAAGTATGGCTTAGTGCTTTTGTGGGACCACTCTTACCAGTATACCTGGGCTATGCTTGAGCTGAGGTGGTTGCTGAACCCTCTGAGGCTCTGGCTGTGGTGCACCGGGTTCGGCCCCTGAAGCTGTTGTGTTAAGCTACTGGCATTCACCGGTACTGGTTGTTGCAGGGGATGACGGATTGATTGAGGTTCCCTATAACCACAGATTATTAAGACCGTGATGCGTGTCTCGTCCACTGAGGTAGGCCTGAAAGACTGGATGTGGCTTGCTGTCGAGCTTGATAGGTGGTGCGAAGAGAGCTGGTTCGTAGGCTGGCGAGATGGGTTTCTCCAAGTGACAGAGGGCTTCAGCTTGCTCCCTAGGACTAAGATGCTCGAGTCCGGTGGGGATGGGACTTGGTTCCAGTTAGTACTTGCAAATAGTCTCAACCCTTTTTACTCTCTTTCGGATACCATTTGGGCAGGAGTCAGGCATGAGGTAAGAGAAAAGAGAACTCTACAATCAAAACTTGCGGAGGTGGAGCAGGTAATGCTGTGGTCCTACTCGGGTATACAACCATGTACCACCTCCGCCAATCCAATGCGGTATCCCTATCTCAGCATCCAGCACCAGAAGCGCTGTGGATACTGAGATTCATGTCTCACTGGTTGATGGTTTCTATATGCGAGTTCCTTCTGATTAGTCTTTCCAACTCGGGTAAATATTCTTTCCGCCACCAGAAGCACAGTGGAAAGAGCAAACGCCAAGCTGACAAGCTAACCCCAAGAGGAGGAGTACCTAGTGTCAAGACTCTACTGTTATGTACACCTTGGTGCACAGAAAGGGTGGCCGTTCAAGGTGCGTGTGTGTATTATAATGATGTGTTGACGGTTGGAGCTAATTTCTTGGTCACCTGCTGTCGCTCTGACGAGGCTGATGTTTACAGGGAAAGGTACTATGGCTATGGGAAAGATACCCTTAAGTGTATAAAAACTTGTTTATTTAATTTAAGGAAATAAACAAGGTGATGTTGCACTACCTCCTACTATCAACGGGAGCTTACGGAAGCTGACCTACGCTTGACATGTGAAGGCGACCTGTTCGTAGGCTAACAGGGGTAGGTAGACAAGGTGCTATGAAAATAACTTAAACATGACAACTCTACAGTGTTGCCCTGAAGGGGCCGGAAGTGACTCAGTGTTAACGATGTTAGATGACTGGTTGCTGAGGATTTGTAGAACAGTACAAATCGTTGGCACCAGGAGTGCGGTGAAGACCAGGAGGAGCTGATTATTCCTTCAGCACCAGACAGTGGAGTGAAGGAACAGAACAGACTGGCATTCCAAGGGCCGGGCCCTGGTATTTATACTCTTCCTGGCTTGCCCTTGGTGGGTTGTGGAGGGGTGTGGCAGCTTTGTAGCGACACTTGATCCTCTGGGCTTGTGACGTCACCAGCTAGAAATTTATCCAGGGCTGCATGTCTCGGTGGTTGTACTGGTGGTGCCATCTGGCAGTGTGGAATAGTTTTTGGATGATTTCGAAGCATAGTCTCAGAGGCTTGTCCATTAAACAGTAGAATCTTCAGGCGTAGAGTGTTCGTCCTTTGCTGTGGGTAGACAGTACAAGTTCTGACATCTTGTGGTGTGTAGAATCATTCAACTCCGTGGAAATTGTGCAGCTGAGTGATGTGCGCTGATGAGTAGAAGTCGATTTAATGATGATGAAAAGACGTCATGCATCAAGCTTGATTATTTTGTGCTGCATTTAACCAGTATGGCTGCTGTTACCATTAAAACAAGAATCCTGTACATAAGACATTACATAGGAAATTAAAATTACATTCTTAGCTACTTCGCTGCTAACGGCCACTTCTTAAAAATTTATATCGGGACGGAAGTAAAGAAAATTATTGCAATAAGTATCTCACTTAATAGTAAAAATTTGTATGTCACATATGCACATAAGTAAACATTGGTGTTCCATGAGCACAGTTTGTTACATTCTCAAGCCTCAGTCTCTGGTTCCCCCTAACAGACTATAGCACTGAACGCCGTTGCTCATTTTGCCTCTACCATTCCATTCTACAAGCTCAGTGAAGCCACTTGAGAAGCCAGCAATCCGCATGACACTTCACTCCAGTTGAGTGGGGGGAATTACCCCCTTGCTTGCCTTGTCCTGGCTGCACATCGGGAGATTTTCCCCTCCATGCGACCTGCTCCAGCCGATTCCTTGCTTGCCATGTCTCTAGAGAGTATATATTTTCGTGCATGCCCTCCAAACTACGCAGTTCCCATCAGTTTAGCAGCTGTAATTCTCGCTTCCTAGCCACTCTACCCATGTATGTTTGCTTTCAGCCGTCCTGCGGTAAACAGCTTGGCAAACTTGGCCTCTCATCCATTAGAAGTTAGTTGGGTGGTTACGCCGCCCTCTAGCGCCACTAAGGCAAAGGAAGAGAGAACATTTCTCTGAGACTCCGTAGGTTTGAGTGAAAAAAACACATTAACTCACTACGACTCTCAGGCTATAAGCTGGCCATGCCGCTCGCTGAGAGCCTTAGGGACCTTGTGTGGGGAATTCTGTGAACCCAGAGGGAAAGTTGAGGTCAGTAGGGTCACTCAATTTCTCCCGATGAGGGTCAAGGCTCCCTTCCCAGGTTGATGTAGGCCAGAGTACTATCAATCAGGATGCATACCTTGCATCTTTTAATATAATACATGGGTTTTGGGATGTTAAAACAGCAGATTTAGATTTAAATAATATAGTGATTTTTACAAAGCGGCTCCCGTGATCTGTGTGAAGCTTTGTGAAAGCTGGGATCTGCTATATAGATGTTTTGTCACATTTTTTCAGTATGTTAAGTGTTTTGAGGAAAAATGTAAATCACATATTAACTAATGTTATGATATTCAAAATGCAGAAACTATGCTTTACACAGCCTTGTGTATTTTATTATACTGTTTCTTAAAAGGTGGACTCTGGTCTAGGCAACCTTGGCATGTAAGGTAATTCAGGTGTGCCCTTGATGGAAGGGTCAGTCAGTCAAGTGCTAAAGGATTGCTGTCTGTTTGAGATTTCTTTTTTCTTTCTGAGTTGTACCATCATGGCAAAGAGAATCGCAATGGTTAGTGGCCAAAATAAATGCAAGAAACTTTTTTTTCTGCCTATTTTCTTTGTGAAACAGAAATAATTTTTTATGTGTGATGCACTCTCCCCTCCATCCGCTTTAGAGGAGGGGGGAAAGAAAATATTGATGGAAAATAATTAATTCAAAATGAACGATGAAACGATGAGCGCTGATTCCCTCCTTGAGAATGAACTAGTGAGCTTTCTCCGGAAGTGTCGTCCAACTTGTTATTTGTATTGCCTGGCGGAGTCACGGATATGTCCACGTTGGGAGATCTGGGGGGACACGTTCTAGGTGGAGGAGTTTTAATTGGAGGAGGGAATCAAACCGCAGGGCGAGCTTGACAACATAAACCTCCCTCCCAGGAAGTTTGGTCTGGCTCAATATGAAGGTTGCCAGAATGGTTGATGCCAGCTGTCACATAGTAATGCAAATAATGGGAATGTTAAAACCGATGAAATGAGGATAAGTTGATTAATCCCGGCTACGACCATTCAGTTTCTTGGGTGCTTTCCAAGCGTTTATAAGGGGCGGGCCTAGATGACTTCCTCGCTGGGACAAAGTCTGGGACAAAAGTCACAACCCTACATGAAGGGGCTAGTTTTGGAGGGACGTGAATAACTATTAGCTTCCCGGCGGCGATGTGTATCTTACACATATTGGTCAGTTCGTTTAGGACAGTACACTTTGGAGGGTGGGGGCTAGATTCGGGGTCTGTTTCCAGTTTTTCTAGGTTGATGAAGTACTCTTGGTTATGCCAAGGCCAATATATTCCTTACAGGTGATCTAGTTACGAACTGCAATCTTCCGTTACAGCGGGTGGTTCTTTGCGTGGCTCACAGGTGGGTTCAACAGGATGAGAGTTCTGTGGTAATTCGTTAGAAGTAGTGGGAGTTACTGTATTAGCTGATATATTTAATTCTCTTTGCAATGGTCGTCTGGCTAAATGATGAACCTGGCTATTGCATCCTCCACTCTTTCGTGGCATTTCTGCAACTGATATATAGGATAAACTGCAGTTTGGCTCACTGTTACAAATTTTTACCTTGAACAAAGTGGCGCAGTCTCGATTTACCCAGAGTCGCTCAAGCCCTCCTGGGTCCAGTCTTCTGCAGACGAACTGAGGTAATGAGCGTTTAGAACTCTGGAAAGTCAAAAATTTATCTCTTGGGAGGTACGGGTGTTCTGAACAGTACCTGGGGGATCCCACGTCTTATTCAGACTATTGTCTTCTTCAGGTGCCAGAATACCCAAGCAAGTTTGGTTCACACGTATTTATCCGTGAACGGTCTCTTTAACAAAGACCAATAATAGAAATTGTCAAAGATATTAAAATTACCATTAATAAGTCACGTGCTGAGGATAAAATAACAATAGCTGGGAGATTCAATTTTAACACAAGCATATTTATTTAATACGTTGGCAACACAGGGGGATGTGTAGCTCTGAACAGGTGAAGGCAAACCTGCGAATGAGAATAAAATTAAATTCAAATTTCGAAGATATTTTCTTTGCAATTGGAGCGGTGGCAGTCCATTAGGGATGACTGTACGACCTGCTACTGCAGAGTTTGGATAATTGAACTCAGGGTGAAAGGAACGTGAGGGCGTTGTAATACCACTTGCTGTTGGAATCATTGATGGCGTTGAGCGTCGTGAGAGACCTTTCAATTCTCCGGTTGGGTTTTATTCGTGTGCTGCTTGGTAGGCGAGAGGGAGAACTTGTACTGCCTCTTTGTTCAGGGTTGCAGTCGCTTCCTTGGTATGGCTTCTTGGCTGAGCACCAGCTGGAGAGAGTGATGCAGACTGGAGCCCCTCGACCTTGTTCAGGTCGGAGGGCCAACGGAACTGACAAACTGCGTTTTGGTATCTCCTTATATACAGAAATTTTCTGCTTGTAGGCTGCCTGAGAGGTGCGGGGATAGCTAGCCTCGTCTCACAGGGGTTGTTTAAATTTGTGTTGAGGTCTGCGCCACCATTTATTATCTCCCTGTCTAGAGGTTGATGACATTTACCACCTCTCCATAGAGGCTCTGGCAGTAGTGATGACATTGGACGAAGGATGCTGCCTTCCTGCAGCATCCCTTCCAACTAACTTCTCTTGCTCCGGCGTGTCAGTGGCTCAGTGAATAAAACATTTCCTCTGGCATGGGTGGACGACCGCATATCTGTTTTTGAGTGGGCAGTACAATTGTACTGTTCACCAAGCACTCCAAGAAGCCATCATGATGTTGTCCTACCTCCGACGTGGGATTTTACTGTTCACTGACCCACCAGCACTCTCCTGGAAGGCAAGCTAGCTCCATATCTCGGCACTGGGTGCCAGCACCTATTCCACTGGAGCAGCAGAGCCTCCAGAGTCTCCCGCCGAGGAGATAAGGAATGTAAACTTCTCCAGTTAAGGCGATAAGAAATTAAAGGCTCTGCTTCTGAGCAAGAATTTTCAACCCCTGTAAAGCGAGACTAGCTTACCCCTTGCCCCTCTCGGGGCCTACAAGCTTGGAAATATAGTATAAATGGGCCAGCACAACCCTGGCTCTGGACAGTCGTTGCACCTTCCAGCTTGCAAAAGCAGAATGTAGCTGTAGGGATAAGTGGTTGCCAACCTTCTCTCTCCCAACTTGCAAAGGCCAGAGAACACTCATAAGAGTGCACTGATCACTAGACTACTTTGTGTGCACATCCGAAAGTCGTTGCCAGCGGGTCAACACTCTTCAGCAACCACCAAGTGCCGTCAGCCACCCCGCCGATCCTGCCGCTGTCGGATAACACCAGCATCCAGAGGCTCCCGAAGACGTCACTCCGCTTCTACCATCCACCTTCTGGTAAACCTCCAGCAACTGCCTTGGTAGCTGCTCATGCTGATGCCCCTTTTGGATCTCTTGCTAACCCACCGAACGGTGTGGTTACCTCATTTACCTCTCTGGTAATTGCAGTTTGACGGATTCCTTAAGAATACTCCCATTGTCATAATAGACTAGGCACTGTAAAATGCATTAGCTATTTTTAATTAATCTTTTGAAATTACACCTAGCTTATTGCTTATAGTAAATTATGTATATTTGACTATATTCTTGTGAGTTTCATTTAACAAACTTGTAAAACTCTTTGACCTAATATTATTAGTAATCTGACCTAGGTAATTCATTCTTTCTTTTACCTCAGAAACGTAGGGTAATTAATTATCTTTGAGGAAAAACTGGTAGACACGTGAAACCAACAAGGTAGAGCACTCACACGGTTAAGAAGCAAATCCAGATCTGTCAGAAGGTAGACCTTCGGCTGCACCTGAATGCACTAGGTACTCTAACCCACTAAAAGAATTGACCAGACTGGGTCTTCAGTACTTCTCCCAGCTTGCAAAGGCCGGAGGGGGGCTAGTAGCGCTCAGGCCTTATTGACCTCTTGTGGGTTGCTCACCCAGGACTCCGCAGGGGAGTGACTTGTATTTCACACAGTTCGTCCCAGCTTGCAAAGGCCGGATGAGGGACACACAGGGTGTTACTACAAGTCACAAGCCTGTATCCTGAAAGTACACAGTAGGGCTGTTTTAATACCAGCTTTTCCTCTAGTGTTTGTATCAGGTTTTTAAATGCTTTACGCTCAGCAGGGTAACATTAGCAAAAGATGTAGACGGGCTTTGTGGGCCGCAGTAAGAGAGATAAGTAATTTAATGTCAGTTGAAACTACCATAGGTGATTGTAATACATCTCGACCCGCTCGCTCAACAGTACCTTTATTTGGACCACCTATGAAACTCCCCACTAAAGAACACCCGGCCATCGAGGCAATCCTACAGAAAGGAGAGGCCTTCCTGTGTCTCAACTGGCCCTGGCATATGGTATCACTACCAGTCATCGCAACTGATTATTCCCCCAAACTTAAACTCTGCCCCTCCATGCCTCGCCGAGTCAACAGCACCACCGCTCACCTGCAGAGTGAGCATGGCAGCAGGGAGGAGCATCCATCTCCGCATCACAACCAAGGTACCAAAAAGACTTAAGGTTATAACAGTAACTCCATATTTTGTGCCATCCTGTCAGCCTACCAGGTTGACACTGTATAATGGTTGGGCACCTCAGAAACCTAAGCTCCCTGCCTAGCTCCCTAAATGCACCCCATGCTACTGGCCGCACGGTACTTCAAGTCTCTCAAAGTTAGAGTCAGCAAGACTTCCCATAGAGAAACGTCAGTGGTTAAGATTACTTTAGGATTTAAACCTCCTCATCTTTGGTCTTGAATTAGGGTAAAGAAGACCAAATTTTGTACTCTCTCCAATGTGGAGAACTCTCGACCCAGCCAGGCATTTCACTTTTGCACCCCAGGTGCTGGTCCACTCCCGAACACCCTATAGTGAGTATTTAGAGAGAGGGAGATGTTTCAACATTAAAAAATTTTAATGCAAAGGAAGTATGAGATACATACATAAACTAGAACTAGCAGTTTCTACTTAATATCAATATCATCTACATTCTTTAAAAAAGTTTTCTCAGACCAGTTTAGGTCTGTGTTTGTATTAATTTTTTGCATTCTTTACACTAGCCTATACCCTTTATTTTTACATAAAATGTCCAAATTATGGACATTAACATCTTTTACATTGGCTGAAGCATTTTCTATAATTTGAGAATAGATATTTTATGAAAACAGTCTGTTTAATGTATCAGTTTAGATATCACTCTTTCGTTTCACGCACAACTGTCAATGTAAACAAACATGCGGCATTGCACCCATAGATTATTGCACACATTTTAGATGCGTGTGTTCACTTCGCACCATTGTTATTAGGGCTTAGAGGGGTTTGTTGTCAAACTACTGTAGCTTATTTAGAAGTGCATGTTTTACTGCTTGTGTAATCTTTGGAATGTGTTTACATTTTGCTATGTAAGAAAAAAATACTTAACTTGTTTATGTGTGTGTGTTTTATGTAAACCTATGATTTGTGAGGTTTCAAAATTTTCTTGAGATGAAATCGAGGATTTTTTCATTTTGAGTATTTCTCAATATATCAGAGACTTGCACGTGTCTAGACTTTTTACAGTGCCGAAATTAATTTGTGTATATAACATGTAAGAAGAGTTCATTTCTTGTGGAGAAAGCTAATTTGTGAGATATTGCACATTAGTCTGTATTTCATGTTATTTCGCCTTTTAACTTGTATTTTGGGTTACTTTGTTTTATCGCAATTTACCACAAACTCGTGCCTCTACCCTTCAGTAAATATGCTCCGTTATCCAGAGGTAAGAGTTGTGTTACAGTAGTTGTGTGGATGCACAGGGGACATAGTGACCAACAAGCGGGATGAGCTGGAGAAGATAGTGACAGCCCTTAACATCCAGGTGGACAACCCTGTTTGCATCCTGAACCAGGACACTGCCCGTACCTTCCTCAACTCGAGTGACCCTCGCGATAAGTTCAAGATGTTTGTGCGTGCCACCTACCTCGAGTACATTCAGCGCTCCCTCGACGAAGCTCTCGAGTGCGTCTTTAAGTCACGCACTATCCTCAAGAAGAAGACCGAGGTGAGCTTCCATATAGTCACTTAGCAGACATGTCACTTGTCTTTATTGACTGTTGTGAAAGACAATTTACTACATACATCTCATGAGTTTGTCATTTGATATACAGTGAAAGTCAGATGTAACGAGTATGCTTTATAACAAAAAGTCCGCTATAACGATAACTTTTATCAGCATTGTCAATTGCCCATATACTCAGTGGGAAAAAGAAGTTGGTAATAACGAATGCAGTGCGGGCTTATTTTTGCTATAACGATAGCTTAAATAGCCGCACTCAGCAGTTTCCTTCAAAAACAATGCAAGAAGAAACGATTGTGTAAAAAAATTAACAAAGTTTTGGTTTCCGTGCGTAAACTTCGTGAAACATGGCAAGATTACTGCCGCCAGCTGGCCACACACAGACTTAGCAACGCCGTACAGCTTGCCTGTTGTGGCTGCGTGGCTGACGCCATGCTGTCCAGTCTGGCACCGCCATTCTACTGTGTTACGTTGCGTGCTGCTTGTGTGCTCGCCACTGTGAATTTGTCTAAACGCAAAAAGGGAAAGTTTCAATATCAGCCAAAGCTAATAGTGAAATTCAATGTGAATATCTGTCCCTAAAATAAAATGGAATAATTTACCTATGGATTAGTGTTTTTACTTCTTTTAATCAATCATTGGAAATTACCATATTTTTTCATGCAAAAATATAGAATGCTGTCTATACATGAGACTTTTTGGGGGAAAAAAATGGGTAAATTGTAAAAATGTTTCTGGCCATAATAAAATGACATCTAAGGTCCTGCACTGGATCGTCAAGGAATAGACCTGAGAGTACAAGTAAATTATTTATACGTGCTATTATTGCACTAAACAGCTGCTAAGAATTGGGTAATCTGATCACCGGCATATCATGCAGTTGAGTCGCTTGCAAATGTCCGGATTAAATTCTGTTACGGGAATGTTTTTGTTAGTTGCAATTTCCCTGACTTCAAACGGAAACATTTCTGTTGTGACAGAAAATCCATTATTCCTAGTGGTGCGCATGTGATGAAACAGCTATTATTCCAATTCCGGGTATTTACACATTTTGCCTCGCAAAGCACTTTTTTGGGCAATTTTTACAGGGTATATTTTCCCCCGCACCAGCACCGTACATTTTTATCGTCGACCAACTGCCCTTTTTGCATGTTCATGTGCATATTCCACAACCATCACTTTAAATTTTGCATAATAACTCGCTCGTTCCTTTTCCATTATCACGAGACCATGTTCCAATTGGCACTTGCTAATGTGACCTGTTTGTCTACAAAATCTACAACGTATTTTTCTAATTTGCATTTTGACAACTTCGATGTTGGCAAATTACCAAATTGCTGCCATATCAGATTTTATTTTTGAAATAATGATAACATTGAAATAATACAGCATTGCATGCTAGGCAGTTAAACATTGTATTGTTTAGACTAAACCTTACAAAATGTTGGACACAAATGAAGAAAAATGAAACTAGAAGCAAATTGGAATATGCCTTCACGTTTGTTTATCTGTGAAGCGGTAAGCACATGAGAGAGAGAGAGAGAGAGAGAATGAACTGAAGCAGTTGATACGGTACTATAGGTAGAGCTGTAAACCGCCTCGTTTGCTGGCAAGATGTAGGGTCACATTAGTCACGCGCACACATCACAATTCACAGTTGTGTTGATGAAGGATGCCTGCAGGTGCAATCGCTTCACGTGAGCATGTAGTTGACAAATGTCAGTTGTTCCCGTACGTGAACAAACCTCAGGCTTTAAAAACAGTTCCATGCAGCCTGTATATGCTAAAATACGTTATACATTGAATGTGGTACTACACGTAGCAATTGTTTGGGTGACATTATTTATTAAAGTTACCATTTCAGTTTTCTTTTTCTCATTGTGTCTAATTTTTCCGGTATTTCTGTATAGGTCTTCATTTTTCCTCTTGATCCAGGTGTTGTCTGTGTTTTTCAGTGGTCCCAAAATTTTCTCAGGATTTTCCTCTCTCTCTTACTTCCAATTCTCAATTCTCGCAGTTCTCGTTTCTTGCTCATCATTAGGCATTCTGATCCATATGTTGCTTCTGATTTGATGACTATTATAGTGTATAATTTTGGCGTTGATAGATATTTCTTTCGTATTGTAGTTGTTTTGTGTTATTCTGTATGTCAGTTCCAATTTTCTGACCCTTTCTTTGTTTGTTGTGTTGTCCAGTCCATTTGGTTGGATCCATTTTCCTAGATATTTAAATTTATCGACCGTCTTTATTTGTCCATATTCAGTTTTCATGTATCTTTCCCTGTTGAACCTGTATTCTATATATTCTCTCTTTTCGTAGGAGAGTTGTAGTCCTGTTTTTTTGGCTATTTCGTGTAATGTTTTCACCATGGTTTGTGCATCTGTTCTGTTTTGTGTTATTAATGCTAACCTCGTCGGCAAATGCTAGACATTTCACCTCAAATCTTCCTTTTCCTTGTCATATACAGACTCCTTTTACTCTTTTTTCTTCCAAGGCCATTTCCCATGTCTTCATGATTTTGTTTTTGTCTAGTAAAAGGTTGAAGAGAATTGGTGAGAGTCCGTCCCCTTGTCGATCTCCTGTTTTGATTTTGAATGCTTTGGCAATTTCCCCTAAGAATTTTATTTTGTATGTAGTATCTGTGAGTGTCTGTTCTATTAGTCTTCTGGTATTTTGGTCTATCCCTAACTCGTTTAATGTTAGGAATACTGTTTTTTTGTCTATTGAGTCGTAATCTTTCTTAAACTCAACGAAGATGACTATAGTGTTCTTATTCTGGAGTGTTCTGGCCCTTCTTATCGTTTTTAAGTTGAAGATATGTTCTGCACATGATCTTTTCCTAAATCCTGCTTGATATTCTCATATATGGTGTCCTGTTGTTGTTCTCCTCTGTTTAATATAGATTATTATAGATGTAGTATAAAAATTACGAATACATATTTATGGAACAATTAACTTAATTCAAATTTTTAAATACTGATTTATTCTCATCTATTAATGACAACCTGGGAACATCTATTTAACAATCAGGTACAAAAATTTCCACATAACTATGAAATGTAATGCTTCTATAGTGAAGCATTTTCAGTAATGACCCTGACTTACCTGTTATGACACTAAAAGTAATGATTTCTGTGTTAGAGTAAAACAGCCTCTTAAACATTGGTAAAATCTCCCTTAACCAGTATTCCATTTAACAAAATAGTCCTTACAATGAAGTATAAATTTGGTCTTGCCAAATGCTCATAAGAATAACGCATTTTTAACATTTATGTTGACGTATGCCAGCATGCTGCGCGGTAAGAATGCACATTCTACTGCGACTTTGCCCCATCTACGAGGTACGTGCACTCAGGGGTGGAATATGTAAGTGGCAAACCAGAAAATATGTATCGCGCTAATAGTCCACAAGCCTGGTTAGCCGATTACATCATTGGAAATTACGTGCGTAATTACAATGCCCATTGTCCACCCAGATTTATGCATGCAAAAGGCACCCCCGCTATTTGAATAAATATTGTTGAGAATTCTACTACTCGTCGCTAGCTCCAGAAGAAGTTGCTACAATCTGGAGAGATTGTGGCCTTGTGATGTTACGAACAGCCCTCCTCAGAGGCAGGGGTTTTAATTTGTTGTCGCCTCCACGCGGGATGATAAGAAAAGTGAAATGCTCCTGCACCCTCGATACACGCCCCCGTGGTGAAAGGCTACGCTAACCCCTGCACCCCGAAGAACTGCTGATAAGTGGAAATTCCGTATAAGTACAACCTCAGCAGATGCGCCGGGCTTGGCGACCGAAGAGGACGCGAGCCCACCATCAGTCTGCAAAGACTTGAGTCTGCTGAAGACTCTCTGCCTACCCTGAGTCCGCAAAGACTCTTCTTAACTGCCTCAGTCTGTAAGGACTTACCTATTCTTGAGTCTGCGAGGACTCTTCTGCACACCTCCTTAGTCTGCAAAGACTATCCGCTTACCCAGTCTGTAGAGGACTTTCCTTTCAGCCTGACCAAGGGCACTCTACCTCCTGCTTAAACCCTCCTACCTTATCTTACACCTTAAGGCCTTTGTCAGTCTGTGAAGACTCTCTCTCTCTCTCGACCTGCACCTGAGATGCCTACCCCAGCTACAGGTATACCCCGCCTTAACCCCGGTAATACTTACCTCAGTCAACTTCCTTTGACTCCACGGTAACAAGCTGTCGCGTATTGGATCGTGTACCTGATAAGCTTCCCCATTAATATTAGTTGCTGTAAAAGTTGCTTTGCCATATATTTTTCAATATTGCTAAGCTGCTGTAAAGTTGTGTGCTATAGCTTGCTCCATCTCAGGCTGACCTTCGCCGAACCCCATTGCTCAAGTAATTTTCGTACTGTATTTTTCTCCAGTGTATTGCCAAGGCAATTTTAAGTGTACTAATTATATCTTGCTGGTTCTCTCCAGGGATTAATCCCCTCAATAAAACACCATGTCAAACTTACCTCTTTGTGTATCGTTACTTGTAGTTAACGAACCCCTTTTCCCTATACTGTGGCATCTTGTAAACTGGTCTAACACTAGCAAACTAATGTACAGTGGAAATGGAGGAATCCAGAGTAAGGAACAACGTAGGGAATGTCGCGTCCTAGCATATGCTGTCGTCAGTTCCATGTCTGAGGACGGAGCTCAGCTAGAAAGTAACGACCCAGCCCCATGCCGATTTTCCCATTTATTTCCTTGGACATTACCACATCATTAGATCACCTATTCGGTGGCCAGTAGCCGGGATATCCATCGGCGGAATATAAGGAGCAGGTCAAGTTGCTAGCTTGAGAGAATGAGACTACTCTCCATGACAACCCCACTAGGCAAACCTTTAAAACGAAGAGCAATGTTAAATTTCAGTCTGGACGATTAATTAGATTAACCCATCCAGAGGGCACAGTACTCCCTAAATTTTGCTTCATTAAACTTGCATTGGGTAAAATTGTTCAGGTTCGACTCCTGGCCCAGCCAAACAACCAACCCCGTGCACCCCCTCATCTACAGATTTCGTCACGTCACATCGACCAACTCATCCAGCTAAGATCTCCTCTGCCAGACCTCGCACCCCCACCTCCACATCAGACTAATCATCATTACATTCCATTCTCCCGGGATCGCTGGCATTCTGCATATTGGCGACCCTGACGGTGAGGAGGATCGAGCTCCCTGGACGGGCAGCCATCTCAATCTGCCTCACTCTGGGGTTTGACTTCCCTCCAGCCTGTAGAAAACCTGCCTCCAAGCGGTCAAATCCTGTATCTAAACCCCTCATGCCTCATCGGCTCAGTAAGACAGGTAATAATCGCCGTGGTAGGTCGAGCTATGCTTGGTAGTACAGTCAGCATCACCGCACTACCATCTAAGGTAGTCACACCCCGTAGAGCATGCATCAATGTACTCTGAAATACATTTGTGAGTGCTGCGAAAAGAAACCCTCTTCAACAAATTTAATGTACTGCTCAAAATGTAAACAAAACAAGGCAGATTGAAGCACAGTAGTGCATGCAGCATGAAACTAGGTGTGTATGTGCTGCACCACTTGTGCCACTGCCATTTTATATTGTGTATGCACAATTGATTCTGGCCAGTAGCAAACATTTTTTGTTAAGTGTAATACACTGTGCATTATTTTATTTTTAGTAGCAAAAACCAGTTACTGGTCTTGTGTGCGATACATTATAAGAAGCAGAGCAACTTCTGTTCTTTCATAGTAAAATACCTCTGTCATCTGAAGGGAAAGTTAACGAGCAAGAATGAGACAGACAACAGAAGAAGGCCAAAGGAGAGGTATAAGGAGGAGTTGCACACAATGGCACCAGTCTGCTCTCTCAACTCTCTCATGCTGTTTATTTTTTGATCTTGCTCGTATAGGGGAATGGAATGCCGGAGATGAAATTAAAAAAACCTAAGTTGTTCCCTTATCCCCTGCTGCTGGACCTTTTGCGTACTAGTATTCTAATCGCCATGCTCCTTATCCTCTGAGGATGGCAACAAGAATTTTCAGTGAATGATAATAGCTCCGTGTAAATATGCACTTCCACCCTCCCCCGCCCCTGCAGCTGAACTGTAAAACACTGTCCACCAGTGAATTATTATATGTGTCTGTTTTTAGTTAATATATTTACTTATTAACCCTATAAAGTAGGTTATTGTAATTGTTTGCAATGTGTTTTAAATAATTGCGCTGTGAGATTGACTTTAGAAATATATATATTGCAGTTTTAGGTGCTTTGTCTGGTATTAATGCAGTTAGTAATTTTATATGAACAAATGGGTTATTTAATTTTTATTATTAATACATACTACCTAGAGCTTAATTTTTTTATTTCTTCACAATAAGTTGTAAATAAATGCATTTATTTATTTATATAGGTACGAATCTGTTAAGTAAGATAAGATCCGTTATAATATTTAAATTATCATGGATTAACTGAGCATTATTTTGGGGAACCTCCTTACAATATTTTGGTCCCATAAATTTTGTTGTATAGAGGTTTTACTGTAAAAATAAAAGGTGTTGTCATAGAAAATGTATGAAATTGTCACCAGATTTTACTAGTTGGAGATATAAGTTAGTGGAACATGTAATTTGATTATTTGAAATTTTTCTTGAGATAAATTTTTGTGTGTCTCAATATATCTTTCAACAGTCCAAACTTAAGATAATTGCCTATTTGAAAAGCTACTGGTAAATTCTTATTTCATAAACCAAGGCATTAAAAATATCATACTTAATGGGCTGTTATTTTTCTCAGTACTTATGTTTAACATTATGTCCACTAAACCTGTTACTCGTGTATGGATACGTAAGTATATTTTGGCTTCATTCAGCCATTATTTACACACAGTCTATTGCATGAACCCAGGCCATATGAAAATTCTACTACACTGTGCCCCATGGTATTCATCATGTCATTGGTTCATGGTTCAGGATTGTGAGTAGTTTCTACAAAGTGGTGTGTGTTGGTAGTGTTTGTAGTGTGCATGGTCCATTAAAGCACAGCAACAGTATAAGCAGACCACATACCTGCTCTGCAAGTACCCTGCCACCCGTTACCCCACAACAGGATGAAACTTGGCTTGCGCCAATTGCAGGACCTGCCTCTACTGATGTGTACTGTATCAGTGGCCAAAGTTCCTTCTGGTGTAGTGGAAGGTGCTGTTTGGCCTTGAAGGCAGGTTGTTTAGTGAGTGAGTGTGGACTTCTATCTGTACCTCCCCAAAGTACTTTAAGCTCACATCAGATGGGCTGGTTTCTCCTCCTCCTGGCAAGGCACTAGTGTTGTTGAAGACAAGTTTATTGTCAGGTTAGAGTGATTGATATTTAGATGGTTGTTGTAGACTCCAACAGCTTCTGGGAGACTGTGCCCTCTAGCGGCTCCTGAAGATTTCTGCTCCATTCTTACCACCCCCTGATATTGAGCCCAGAGAAGGTAACTGTCTCTTCAGGTCCTCTTTGCCCACCGGGTGGTGACTGCATTGTCGACACTACCCCTCTGGTAGCTAGTTCCTTCAGAACACCAGGCGATAGTTAGGGCAAGTTGTAAAGTGCTTAACCTAGTAGGGATTATCGCCTCATTCCCCAGACAGATTAGAACCAGGTTTGCTTTCACCTGCATTATATATATATATCTTTATCTCTCTATCTATATATATATATATAATCTTGAGTGTTATCTCGTTTTCTCCTACGTAGTGTCAGCCTACTAAAGTGAAGCCAGCAGAACCCAAACAATTAAGTGGCCACCTGAGCTGTGCTGCGTGGTAGACTTCAGTAGAGCCTATATCACTAGCAACTCCTCCACCAGGTGAATTAGTGAATCATGTTGTTCCATACTCCGCCACTGCTCTTTATGGGGCCAGAAAGGAGCTGGGATTAACTCTATCTGACCCTTGTGGATACCACACTTGGCTATTCCTGTCAATCAGCTGGAGCACTATCCAACACCCTGTCCACCGCTCTCCTTAGGGCTGGATGAAAGGAGTAGAGGGTGCTGTTGCTGCCTCTGCGGCTGTGCATATTTAGAAGTACACATTAGGAAACTGCGGTGCCGGCTCTGCTTTCGCATGGCATTAGTTAGCACCCTTAATTTCCTGTGCCTTACACCCGGGAGGGAGGTTCACAGAGCGTTAAGAAGGGCAGTTTACGCCTCCAAAACCAGCTTGCCTTGCAACCCTAATTGTCCAATTGCACATCTCCTGCACTACTGAGAGGTCTCGCCCCTCATCCCTCCCTCAACTCTTATTTCCACCGTTAATCAAGATTCCTGGGAAGCCTCACCCAGTAGTAGTAGTAGTAGCAATACTACAGAGAGAAGATCCACCCTTGGGACTAACCTACCCTTAGTTCGGGGCCAACCGGCAGATAACCCGTCACCCAGCAGTCGTAGACAATGGTCACCGCAGCAGTACTTCACATTCCAAGATGAACGCAGGTGACCAGCAGCTTGCCTGTCACCTGAAGCAGACACCTCAGAGAAACTTCCAAGACTCCAGGTAAACCAGTGCTAAAATGCTAGCCCATTCACAGGGTCGTGAGAGCGGCTGTTGACTTTGTGCTGACAAGACAGCCCACTAGACCAGTCTTGTATATCGGCTGGGCACCTCAGAAACGTTAAGGCCCCCTTCCTACCGTATGTTTATCATTATTCTGGTATCATGGTCTAAAACTGTCAAATTGACCTCGACTAAAGCCTCATTTCTTAAAACCTACCTGTCTAAGTTTTGTGTGGCACTTAACCACCCAAGTTATAGGTCAAAGTTTGATGCAAACAGCCTCAACAAATAGAACCCTAACCTAGCCCGTGCATGCATACTCTGCCACAAATAATTTTAATACAAGGAATTGTTCAATAAGTGCATTATATATTATTTTCATTACACAATAAGGGGCCACAAACGGCAAACAGCTCATAGCTCATTGAAAACAGTTACATATATTAAAAACATAACACGATTTTAGGTGTCAGAAAAGCTATGATATCTATAAAGCCGCCAAGTTCAAACTGTTACAAATGAAGGTTCTGAATGAAACAATTGTATTACGTTAAAATACAACTTGGTTCAAATAAATGCTCTGAACACAAAGCTTATTATTAAACAAGTATAACAATTCTAAGCTTACACCAAAATATCGCGTATAAATGGTAATAAAATATAGACTAATTAGGTACATTTTGAGTAGGAAGGGCAGCCGAGTGAAGCTGATATTAAAAAATAATAGACCGTAGTGGCAGTTGACCCGCGGCCCATTAAAGTACTACATGTCTGTAAAAGGTGACGGACAAAAATTGTAAGCTAATTCCCACTAGTGAGTCGTGAGCACAAATTACCAAAAACATTCCGCTTCAGACTGGCTCAGCCAAATGGGGCTTCAGACAAAACTTTCTCAAACATATTACAATTGCAAAAAGAACACAGAAACCTAACTTAGTTTAACCTGAAATAGAATTTCTGGAAAACACTAATTAATTGCATGCCCCGCTGACATTACATCTATGCCACACAATTCTATTAAAAACAATCTTTCCAGTCTTGAATTCAATTAAAACACCCACGACTCACCGTTTACAGTAAATCCCATTAACATTTAAGCAGAATAACGTGCTGTGCCTCCCAGAGAACGGCAATCAAATCTGTGTGGTTCAGCACATATTGTGCCATGCAATATGCATTGGTGATGATCAGCTGACTTAAAACATGACTGGCGTAGTTCCTCATTGATATGTGTAGATTAGTCGCAGGAATAGCTATAGGACCCCCTCCTATAGCTATTCCTGCGACTAATCTACACATATCAATGAGGAACTACGCCAGTCATGTTTTAAGTCATGGGCATGAAAGACCTTTTATTAACATCCTCCTCCATATGAAAAAACCATGACGCACTAGGCGGTGAATAAGGGGAAGGGAATTGAGGGGAATCAAAGGGAAGGAGACTGTTGCCATCGAGATTACCACTTGATGCAAGAGTAATTTAATCAATTACAGGATTACGTCAATATACATAATCTCAGTTTGCACTCACAACACACTTTTTTTTCTTCTTTTTTTTCTTTCAATAAACAGTTAACAGTTATCTTACAAGTTGGCCAATGCATAAGAGAGAATTTTTCTAGATACTGCACAGGTAATAAAATACTCCTCCAAATTGTTCTTTGCAAAAAGGGATTCAGTTACGACCTCAAGTCCTTTCTGTATAGAATCTTAAATGTTGACCTTGCTTTGCTTTCAAGGCATTGTATGCATTAAACTGAAGTCCTTTTTCCACCAATTAGTAAAACCACCTGCAGAGACTATTTTTTCATGGGCAACTCATTTTGCCACAGTTTTTCTGCATATTAATTTATACATATTTCAACTTTTAGAAAGAGTGTTATTGTCATTACAACAAGCGAGTACACAAAAAGGCACTTATTTTTAACATGTAAATTTACTGTGTATGTAATATAGAACAGTGCAGTGCATTAAAAAGGGTTGCTATAGCAAGTGTTTTACTATAGCTGTACTCATTATTGTGTGATTATACTACAGTAGATAATTTTGCATTGGTAGGAGAGCATTTAAAAATTACTCCAATATACTCTATGCATAGACTTGGGTATTAATTCTCTAGCATCTTTATTTCTGTTCCCTTCCTCCCGTTACTGAAATGAAAAGTATTCCAAACTGTAGCAATGCTCAATTACAGAGAAATCTCTGGTGTGCAAGCATTTACTGAATAAAAATCGGTGGATGTTTAGGAAGTGGTGCTATTCTAATGTGTTCTGAGTAATATGAAGGGTGTATGGGTGTGCTCGCATGTGTGTGTGTGCCTCCACCGTGCCTCCACCATGGATGGATGGATGGATGCTTGTTGTGCAGCGCTCATCATTTGCTTTGTCTAACACTTTACATGAAAACTATGAGGATGGTGGGGACGTGGCTACAGGGGGGGGGGGGATAGATAGTCCCACTTGGAGAAAGGGGCGAGTTAGAGTAGCCAACCTCCCCCTCCCCCCCTTTTAACTTTCGGAGACGTAGCTCAATTCCAATTTGGTGAGCCATTATTTTCCTTTATGTTTGGGCTATTAGGTGGAATTTGCTGCCAACCATACAATTCTTAAACATAATTATTTCAACTTTTAGACAGACGTTATAGTTACTGCTAATATCAATTTGGTAAAAATCTTTTAATTAAATGCTGTATTTGCAAACAGTAATGTGGAACTAAATGTGCTAAATGTGTGTTTAACAATTGATGGTAGAGAATATATAGGTTTGCTAATGTGTTAACTGCACAATTGTTTATTAAAATGCTAATTGTACATATATCTTTCTTTTAAAAATGCATTGTCGCTGATATCAATAACTCTTGTACCATGTATTCTTATGTAATCAGCATTTAAAAATTCAATAAAGCTCAATTCCAATTCCTGCAATTGATTACCAACATCAACTCCACCTTCTCCAACAACGAACATAACAACGAAAACAAAACAACTCAATGCTCAGGTGCTGACAGTGCATTCCTACATCAAAATTATATATTTTATGAATGATGATAATAATAATTTAACTTAATTTTCTTGTGACTTGTATATTTAAAAATAAAATTATATTTTTTATAAAATTTACAGATTTCGTTATTAATGAGCATTATTCTCATTTTTTCAATAGTTGGCGAATTCATAAACCCTGTAATTTAGTGGCCCATGAAATCCGTATAGAGCTTCGACCCTCTATATATACTGATACTTTTGTAATCTTTTTAGTCTCTCATATTTTTTTTTACATCGCTGTTCGTCAGGTTGCAGCCCGAAGTGTGGAAGTGATTAACTGCACATTTTTAGTCTTTTTAGTTTTGGTAAATATTTTTATTATTATTAAATATTGTATAGGTAGACAATTATACATTCACAGACTCGTCCGTCATCGGGATCACAATCTATGCCAATGACGGACGAGTCTGTGATTGTATAAATAGTCTACCTTTATAATAATAATAATAATAATAATTGGTGAGACTAAAAAGTGAAAAATAAATTAATTGTTAAAAACCTTTTAAGATCAAATCTTTTATTTATAAATGCACTAAAAAGACAAAACTATTTATAGTAATAGTTACATAATGTGTAGAAATTGTAAGATGTATACAAACAGTAGTAATAAACTTTACTGGAAATAAATGTTTTTGTGCCAATTTATATTTAGTATATAAAAGCTTGGCGCAATATAGAACGTATATCTCAGTTGCTTAAGCATAGTAAGCACGTATCGTGCTTAAACGCTTAACTTTTGGTAATGTAGAACGTATATCTCATTGGCATAATAATCATAGTAAGCACATATTGTGCATAAAACTCTTAACTATTTGCAATATAGAACATGTACCTCATTTGCATAAGTGTAGTAAGCATATATCTTACTTAAGGCTCTTTAACTATTTCTGCCAAGCTTTTATATACTAAATGTAAATTGATACAAAAATATTAATTTGTAGTAAAGTTTATTACTACTGTTCGTCCAAGTCTTACAATTTATACACATTTTGTAGCTACTACTATAATTATTTTCCTCTTTTTAGTGCATTTATAAATGAGATTGATTAAAAAAAGTTTTTTTACAGTTAATTTATGTATGATCAAAAGCAACATATATTTATTAGGAACTTGAATGTGGTACATGTACTGGTAAGAAAATACAACTACACTGTTCTAGTAAATCTATAAAAAAAATTGAATTAAAAAATTAATTTGTATCTTGAAAATATTCTTATATCTAGGTGGGGTGGTGTATATTTTTGCTGTAATGATATTGCCAATAGGCTTAGTTAATATTTGTCAACAATTAATTTGTTATGGTTATAGGTAACATAAGCCAGGAGCTACTGAGTTCAGTTTAGATGCATTGAGTATTCGCAAATTCCCAAATGTGATGGTGGTCTGGTGTTGTAGGCATTCAAGTCAACGGAGAAGGAGATGAAGGAGCTGGAGGACAAGTGGAACCGTGTGCAGGGCCTACAGACACATCAGGAACGCTGTGCTGCACTTGAGATGGAGCTGCCTTGGGCTAAGGTGCGCCAACTTTGCCATCCGTAGAGTTCGAGTTTGTAGTGGGTTTCAGGTTATGGATACCAAACTTTGTCAGTGAATTTAGAGAGTTAGGCTGGGTGGTGGGCTGGAGAAGTGGTCTTTTTAATCATATCTTCTCATGAGCTCAAAGCCCTAGAGATCAAGGCTACCAAACACCGTGGCAAACTACTGGGAGCATGGCATTGTTTTTGTCTTCTCTCTTTATATGTCTGATCTGGGCTTGTTGCAATTAGTCTGCAGAGGAATATGGTTGTGTAAATGTATGGTAGGACTAATGTGTCTAAAGATGTTAGTTGCTCTGTAATTACAGCGAAACCGTATAAATTCAAACACTTTCTAATAATGAATTTTGTATTATACTAAAGCAAAAAAAAATTGCATTCAAACAGATTAGTACGAATTGCTAAATGCATTTCTATATTACATACAAACAGATTAGTACAAATTGCTAAATGCATTTCCCTATTACTCCAGCACAATACCAGAAATTAAGTGATTACCTAACAAAAATTTACAACAAAAATGTACAACAAAAACCAACAAAAATCCCAATAGACCTGTTGGTTTCCATAGTAACGTCTGTTGTGTGAAATGGCTGAATCCTGTTTGTTTCTGTTGTAATCAATGGATCTTAGAGGTTTCTGTATTGGTTCCTGTTTTATCGCTAGTGATTTCTATTGCTTTCTGTTGTTGTTCTTCAATACCGTAGGTTATATAGTTCTGTTAGTTTTTGATGTAATTTCAATTGTTTCCGTAGGAGCTTGTTGATGTTTGTTAGTTCTCTTGTATTCGTTGTGGTTTCCAGTGGTTTATGTGGGTTTCTGTTCCTATTGCAAATTATTGGTTTCAGTTGTATTCCCAGTGGTTTCCAGTATTTTCTGTTGTGTTTTGTTGGTTCCTGTTCTTACCTAATGGTTTTTGTAGTTTTCTTTGTGATCTGTTGGTTTTTATTGTATTTCACTCTGTTGGTTTCTTAAGTGTTTTTCATTGTTTTGATGCCTTAGCAGGAGTTAGCGGTGTTGGATGGTATTGAAGACTTTCTTCTTCCAGGCGGCTGGGAAGCAGGTGTTGCCAACTGGATGGTGTTTTTACTGGGAGTGTGGTGGGCTGTCTTGCTTAGTTCTATAAGAGCCAGTTGCATACGTGGATGTGCACTAGGAGGTGTGGGCCTAGTTTCAATATGAGTAAGGGTATAGATTGACGTTATATCAATTCTGTAAACTTCTTGATCTGCAACTGAAGGCAGTTTTTCATTTGCTAGTTTCTTTGGTGGTGTGGGAGGTGGTGGTAAACTGACTCCTGGGAGGTGCCACCAGGCCTTACGAGAGGAAGAAAGGGGGAGGGGCGAGTTCCTGTGGTTCGGGCACTAGGGAAACCCGGCTTAGCTTCAATACGTATCCTTCTAACTCTTGACAAGAATATAAACATAGCGAAACCGAAGAGAAGTGCAATGTAATATGAAATTTAAATAAGTATACAAATTTAACACCATTTAAACTTGAGTGTATGAGTTATATACAGGATTTAAGGTTACACCGTTTAGGCTATTGAAATGCTGGTGAGTTGATTCTGAAATGTTGGTGTAGTGGAGGGCGTGCTTTAGTTACGAATCACACTAGACAGATGGAGGCCTTGCCTTAGGTGGCTGCAGAGAGTCGGTCAGTTACTCTAAGGTCAGTAACTGTGATTTATTTATGCTCAGTTGTTTGTTTAATTTTTTCATTATATTATCATTTTTTCATTACATCCAGAGGGGCACCTTCACGCCAGTGTAACAGTGTATTACATTGTGTACAGTTGGCATAGATTATTGTGTTTTAAATCTGTTATTTGATGCACGCTGCCCCTCGTGCTTAGAGCCTACAAGCAGCCCAGACCTTGGGCAAGGCTGAGCGCCATCGACGATGCATGAAGCAGAAACACTGACCAGAGTATTCTCACTGTGCTAACCAGGGCAGAAGGACATCACGCCCTCCCCGCACCCCGCTCAGCAGCCTACAAGCTTCCACTATATAAGTCTGGATGCTGCCGAGCTCGGGAGTCATTCTTACGCATTCTTCTCTAGCGACCTCCCACAGCTTTAAGTCGGTGCTCAGGATCTTTGGAGAATTTTGTTACTTTGAACTACGCCCCAGCAGCTACTTACTACATACGTTGACGACAAGTCAACCTGACGACCAGTGAACATGATCACATACTTATTTAACTTCATTTTGTCTCCTTTAGACACCTTTTACTTAGAAGTTTAACTTCAACTAATTTGTATTCGTCTAGAACCAGCTTTTCTCTTTTTGCTTAGAACCAGGTCGCCTACACCTGGAACCGCAGTTACCTTCAGCACTCCACGACTTAGGAGGTAGCACAGGTCATGTGTTTATTGAACCTTCAATAAACATTCATTGTTCACTACCTTTCTGTTTTTCATTTCCAGGGTATTTGTTTGTATTAACAGTTGGATACATAATATGCAGTGCACTGCAGACAGGAACCAGGAGTTTTGTTATCAAGTTAGCCTGACTGTGTATCGCTTTCAGGTATCTGCACGTCAGAAGACACACATATTAGACAGCTACCTGTTTCTTCCCAGTCACACTTTAGACTAATTCAGTGCTCGTGGGGGATAAACAGCGACATCATAACCACTAGAAACACCTTCACACTGGGAGGCGTGACAGACTCGTGTTGCTTCTCACCATTCGCAGTAAGTCAGTGCTTGGTGACCATAGCCTAAAGTTTTGCAGTTCATCCTATTGCAAACGCACAACCAGTAGAAGCTTGGCGGCCCTCACGGCTCCACGTCCCTGATCAGCATATGTGGGGTATCAGTAGGGACTCTTATCGAGCTCGTGCTGGCAAGTTGCTATCGGGTTACACTGTCAACCTTCCTGTCTAAGTCCATCGTGTAGACTATAGAACTGTTTGCCCTATGCCTCATGAGAAGATGAGTGGTATAAAACGTAGGGAACACTATCTTGCTCACTCTGCTCTCAAGCCGTGGATCGCACAACCCCATCCTATGCAGGAGAGACAGGTGGAACGGAACTGCGTCGCCGAACTTAGACGTCAAGCATTCGTGCCTGCTCCGGTTCTGGTAATTGACTTCCCACCTTGTATCCATATACATCCTACATGTCACCCTGTGGTAAAAGCTTACTAACCGGTTCTGAAGTACGATTTGGCTGGGATAACCTCAACTTCTGGTTCAACGAAGCACACCTGTGGAATCTCAGTTCCGGAATCGACCGAATTTGCCGCATCTAGGCGAAACCTACCCTGACTACAACACCCAGAAGCAGGAGTGAGTAAGTACTAACCAACAACCCTCACCTCACGCAGACTATCTGAACCTACTCCGCTTTTGGTCTAGCAGACAAAATCCTTGACTAACGTGCTAAGACAGTCTAATCGAGCACACGTCAACACTTTGAACATGAATTTAATATAACATACTGATGTATTACATATTTTGCAACAATAGGAGAAACAACTTCAGCTCATCAGTAAGCATAGCCCTGCATCTGGTTTCAACGGAGTGTACATTGTTAACAGCTACGTGTTGTTAAGATATTTTTCTATTTGCAGAGGCAAGAATGGATAATCCAGCCTGCAGATTTTATTATTCACCGGCCCACTGAGACTATGCATAGAAGGCACCGAGTAAAACTACATACTGTTGGATAGCTACACCAGTATAACTTCTCCGACTACAGATCTCTAAGCCAGCCGGTGACATCACATCTCCAAGAAGCTATGCTATTGCCACCCCCTTCCTCCAGCGACCACCCCCTACCCAGCTGGCATAAGGGGTAGGTCCTGCCAGAGTATAATTAATGGGCAGCGAAGCTCGCTCAGGACCAGTCCTCAGTCATCCACCGCACTCGTTGCCGGACATTGACCAGCTTGATCAGCTATAGCTACGCTCTTAGCTCTAACCTTCCTTCCTTCGCATTCATGCCAAAGGAAAACCTACTCCTTGGAGCCATCTTTCTTATCCGGCTTAATTTTTACGGCATTTGTGCCAAAGTAACCTAACTGCCATGTCGTCTATACACTTAGACACTGCTGTCCCATCTGGACAACATATTGACACGTGTCGGTTAAGAGTGGCAGACACGTATGTCGAGGATTTTTCCGCTAGACTAAAAGTGGGGTGGTTTACTGTGGTTCTACGGTACAAGGCGAGATGTGTTTGCTATTGGTTCCTTATTTCGCCGTTTTGGGTGTTGCAGTTGAAGATGGCTTCACCCAATAGCAGCGAGCTTGGTCTACTCCGAAGCGGTGAGTCCAGTCGTAGGCTTCACGCCTCCAGAAGTTCGGGTTAGCCCAGCCGTTATCTGGTCTCTGTTCGGTTCAGCAACCCTCTTACCACTGGGTGGAACGAAGGGTGAATGCAAATGCATGGTGGGGAGAAGATTACTGTTACCGAAGCAGGCGCTACTGCTTGTCGTCTAAGTTGGGCAGTACGTTCCCATTCCGCCTGCCTGTCCTGTGTAGGATGAGGTAAGTCTACTCAGTGCACTTAAACAGGAATGGTAATTAAAGTGTAGCACAATAATGACTTGCTGGTACGAGCTCGATAGGAGTCCCCACTGATCCCCCACGCATGCTGGCTGATCAGCGGTGTGGAGCTGTGTGGGCCACCAATCCTTTACTGGTTGTGCGTTCGCACCGGGTTGGGTGGCAACCCTCTGGCTGAGGTCACTTCAGCACTAACTTAGAGTTCAAAGTGGGAGATAACCTGAGTTTGTAGCCCCTCCCTGGATGAAGGTGTTTCTAGTGGTTGGGACGTTGCTGTTTCTCCCCACCAGCACTGACTTAGTGCTGGGTGTTTAAGAAGAAACGGGTAGCCGTCTAATGTGGATGTCAGTACTCTGGGTTCCTGTCGGGGGTGCACGTCGTATTCTGTCCCTGACTGTCACACAGACAAGTACCTTGTAAATGAAAAGTAGAAGGGTAGTGAACAATGGGTGTTTATTGGAGATGCAATAAACACGTGACCAGTGCTACCTTCTATCAGACCGTGGAGAGCTGAATGTAACTGCTGTTCCAGCTGTATGCGACCTGGTTCTTGTAAAAAGGGGAGTAACTGGTTTTAGACGAAAGCAAAAGTATTTAAAGTTAGACTTGCTAAGAAATGTGTGTCTGGAGGAGGCAAAGTGAAGTTGAGTATATGTGTACGTGTTCTATGGATATCGAAACGTGGTGAGTAGCCACTGGGGGCGTACTCGAAGCTTCTGAAGTTCCCGGAGGTCCCAGACTGAATTAGTGCTCTGGGATGTCACGAGAGAGTTTGCGAAAGAATGAGCCCGGCAGTGTCCAGTCTTATGTAGGTGTAGCTTGTAGGCTAGCGGTGCGGGCTGTGGGGAGGGCGAGTCTTCTGGTCTGGTTGGCGTGGGAGTTGAAAAACTGGTATGCATTTCTGCTTCGTGTCTTGTTGGTGGCGATCGGTGGCAGGCGGCTAATTGGATCTCAGCGCTTGTCAAAGGTAGGGGGCGGGGGGTGGTTGTGTCGTGCCTGCCAGTTTGCGTAACCTTCAGGTAAAGAGAATCCGCTCATAAGTTTCTGTTGCCTAGTAGAGTAGGCTGCCGAGAAGTTATGTGTAAAATTCTCTCTCCCCTTCCACAGTAATGGAATTAGGAAAATTTAGCGATGAGTCATACTGATTGTTAATTTGTAGGTTGATCAAGACGCGTCAATATGCGTAGGGTGTTTAGACAAGTGTAAGTATTTTTATAGTGCTTGTCTACCCCACCTTTGGGACTGCTGGCGTCCCACCTATTGACAGCCCTGGTTGTGAGGGTAGTGAAACGGCCCAGACGGGAGCTTATTTCCATATGCCTCACCCTGGGGTTTGATTCCCTTCTCCTTGGTCAGGACAAAGAGGGCAATCAGCGTAATTACCTCTCCATTCCAAAGAACTGAGCAGTTCGACACGCCTCACGTCTTAACTAAATTCTTAAATTAAGAGAACCTGAGATACAGGACATGAATTCAAAGGAATCAAAAGATAAGCTTTTTAAAATTTTAGTTAAATTTCTTTCCAACCACTTTTCAATAGAAAATTAATGTTGTAAATGTCTGTATGTTCAATGTTCAGTGTATTTTTGAACAATTATTATGCATACGTGGATGGAAATTAAATGGTTGTGGAAAAAACTTCCGAAATAATTTTTTTAATTGTCACCGTTATGCTGTTGTATCCACTCCACAAGAATTGAGCGAGGGAAATTTTATAACACTTATTGTAAATAGCATGTATCATACATTAGTAAGCTTGGAGTACTGAAGCTGCCTGTTTTGTTCTGGTGACAGTCAATATGTGATATCCAGTAGGAAACTGGTATTTCCTGTGTGCCTGGAAAATTGATTGCTCCTGACGAAAGTTTTGTATGCGTTTTACACAAATATTGGGAATCCTGTCATAGTATTCGATAAAACACCATCAAATGTTAGTAGCCGTGTTGGTGAAAAGTTACCGGACAAAAGAGTGTGCCACCTGTGTTATTTTCATGACAAGAACAGGTATTAATGAGAGTTTGTTATTATTTTGAAGATACAGATTATATAAAACAATGCTAGGTGAATTGTATTTTAATTTGACATTGTTTCAGATGTTTTGTATACACACTTCAAAATTTATTTTTTTCCGAGAGTTGATATCTCCCCAGTAATGAATTTAGAAAGTGTCCTATATACCATATTTTTGCGTGTATAGGTTGTGTGCGTGTACAGGCTGCACCAGAAGTTTTTCATGAAAAATTAGTGATAATTTATATTTAATTTATAGGCTGCACTGAATTTTTGTATTCCTTTAAATATTATTAAGTCACAATTCCATACAAACATTATACATTTTGTCTTAATTTCGTCCTTACAAAACATTTGTGCAAAATTTGTATTAAGTTGCAATGTTTACAAATATACGTCGTGCAATTACTATTCCGCAGATGGTAACGTGACTTGAGAAAGCAAAACCACGCCATGGCAACATGTAACACAAAATGGACTCTATCAGTTTTCACTTGTGGCACGGTGGCGGACGTTCAAACTACATAAGATATCTCTCTCTTGTACAGCAGTGAAATTATTTTCTTATGTATGGCATCTATGGCTGAGCTCCAACATGTTTACATTTTACACATGCCGGTTGAATGTTATTTGGTTTATGAACGTGAGTGAACAAATTATTGCACAAGTGAAAAGCTATTCATTTGTTCCAATTTTTTTTTACTTCCTTAGAAACTAAGTTAAAACATTAAAATGTACTGTATGCTGACAAATTTCTTAACATGTTTTGGGGGTAAAATTTTTTTAATGCCAACATCTCGTAAATAAGCCACACCCCACTTTTTACAGTCATTGTAAAAATGTGCGGCGTATGCATACCGAAATACGGCAGTTAACATTGATTATGTATAAGAAATCACCTCACAAAGTTTTTTGATTGAATTTTGCCCCATCCTGCATTCGTGGTTATATTGTTTCCTCTAATAGACATACATATACAGTAAGCAAATACTGGCAGCAGCTATGGAAACAAATGTCATTGTTTGGCAGTATTTCGTAATCTCTTGTAGTACTTCAAATCAATCATTTTGTAATGTCAGTATGAAATTTGATCCCACATTAAAATTTTTGACTATAATCAGTTTTTCTCATTCTTGTGACCACAGTAAATCATCTTTTCTGATGATATAAAACCTGCAATTTGTTAAAGCAGTTGTTGGATGAAAATAAATGACATTTTTCTTTCTCCCAAGGCTGTGGAGGCAAAGTCACATGCAGAAAAAGTGTCTGAGGAATTGGAAGCTGTACGTCAAGCCATCACCAGGTTTGAAAATGAAATGGAGGCCCTGAACAATAAGATTGCAGAAATACAAACACAAAAAGGGTGAGTACATGTTATGCTAATTTTTCTGTATAAAAGTGACTTTTGTAAATAGTTATCATTTTTAATTTCTAAAACTGTGAATATAACTCAAGTACATTTTGCAATACTCATTCAAATATAGGACCAATTCAATTTTTTTAAATGTATAGGCACGTGATGCTTTCTGACAATTACCTTAACAACTTCGCCTCATTAGCACATGCCTCCATATCACCCCAGGCAGGGTTTGATCAACCTCAACTACCAGCTACCAAAGTGCCTACATGATAGGCCCTTGTTGCGGGGGCTGTTACAGACACGTCAGCTTGTACTGTTTGGCCCCCCTTCCTCCTCCTTTCTCGAAGTGGAATGAGCTACCAGAGCCAAGTGGCTGAGACTGCATTCCAAGGCCGCCTAGTTCCAGAGCGCACTAAGGGATGGGGCACCCTCACTCGGCACCCTCAGAGGAGGGTGGGCTGACAGAATATATGCCAGTGTGCAGCCCACAAACCCCAGTTGATGTCCAGCAGCTTGCTTAACCACTTTGTGTGCTGGAGCTCTGCCTTATCAGAGCCCTTGAGGCCTACCAGCAACTCGTCTACCAGACTTTCCAGAAGCTCTTCAACAGCAATCCCCGAATAAGACTTTAACACCCTCTTTGCTTACCTACCCTCCTGGTAACATCAACCCCACTGCCCTTCTGGTAGTGGCCCCCGCAAGTCTCTTCTGGACAACAGTATCAGAGTTAGTTAGGGTCAGCTGTTCTTTTAGCTACCTAGTCACATCTACCTTGTCAAGGCTAGAACCATGTTCCCTTTACCTGACCTACGGAGGTTATTTCTGGTTAACTCGTTGATAGTTAGGAGGTAGTACAGGCCACCATATTTATTCCTAACTGAATAAATATTTCTCTGTAACCTCTGCATATTTATTTTTAGAGGTGACTGTGTTGTTCCTCTATAGACACCTGCCCGTCAGAATGAAGCAGAAGACTGTGTACTTTGTCTAAACTAGTTTTCCGAACCTAGTGTAGGACTGCAGGCTCCCTTCACCAGGATGCACATACGTTGTAAGACACACGCTTGACGGCCACCCTTTCTATGCACCACGGTGTATGGAACGGTAGAGCCCTGACACTAGGTAATCCTCCTCTTAGGGTTAAACTTGTCAGTCTGGGGTTTGCTTTTTCCACCAAATTTCTGGTTCCTAGTATTGAGGTACGGATACCGCATTGGGTTGGTGGAGATAGCACCGGGTTGTACACCCAAGTAGGAGCACAGTGTTACCTGCTCTACCTCCGCGAGGTCTGATCGTAGATTCTCTTTCTTCATGCCCTTCTCCTGTTGAAGTGGTATCCGTAGGAGGACTAAATGGGCAGAGATTATCTCTAAGTATCGCAGGAGCCTAGCCACATCCCTACCGGACTCGAGCACCTTGGTACGCGGGAGCAGGCGCAAGCCGTCCGTCGCTGAGAGAGACCCGTCTTACCAGCCTATGAACCAGATCTCTTCCTGCCACCTATCAGAGTCGATGGCACAACACACCCAGTATTCATGGCCTACCTGAGCAGACGAGACACGTCACTCGGCCTAGCTGACTTGTGGTTTCGGGGGACCCCGATAAGACAGCCTACTCCAACGCCAACCAGTACCTGTAAACGCTCACCGACCAGCACACAAGAACCAAGGGTCAACACGGCCAAGCCATGGTCTGAACCAACACAGGTCCAGCAGCTGCCGCAGGTCAGCATCGCCCAGGCAACCCCGTGAGAGTGGTCCTGCTGAAGCAGAAAATAATACTATCCATCCTAGATTTTGTTCCCTGCCAGAAGGTCGCTTGTCCAGTCTTGTATTCTGGATGCACTCCAGTACCACGCAAGGATTAGTGTCTAAGCACCCCCCCCCCCCCCGCCCCGGGTATGTCTGTCTTAGCACCACTCAAAAGTACTCGGTGTTGACGTACCTCAGTTTCCCATAGACAGGGAGCTGGTTGTGTCACCAATGCCGCCACTGGATGTGCTTCCACACAGGAATGGGCGGCAGGTCTCAAGCTACGAGATATCGCAGCACTAACAATGCTGTGGATATAAGGCAATAACTCGAGACTGTCACTTCTCCCTGGGTGAAGGTGTTGCTAGTGGTTGTGGCTCGTCCGTTCCTCTCCGCCGGCACTGGTACAGTGCTGTGGCAGAAAAGCAACAGATGGCCATCTAATGGGTGTCTAAGAAAAATGACGGATTCCTGAAGGGCGCCCATTGTTGAAGTTAATTCGGTTATATCAATTACCCAGTTGTTGTCAATGGTGTACTTAGCAACCTGTGCCTAGCAGGCAGACAGACAGATACTCTAAAAAAAACTGCAGTAAGGTAAGAAACAAAAGTATGTTATTGATGGTTCAATAAACATGCGACGTGTGCTACCTCCTACCAAGTAATTGAGTGCTAAAGGTTACTATGCTGGCCAGGTGTAGGCGACCTGGTTCTAATGGAAAAGCGGGAAAGAAATATCTTAATGAGAAAATATATAATATTTCTAAATTATTCTTATAAAGATGTCTTGAGGATACAAGGTGAATTTAAAACGTGTTAGTGAGAGTGTTCGCTGGTTGTTGGGTTGACTGATCGTCGACAGTGAAGTAGCCGCCGGGGGCGTACTCAAAGCTTCGAAGTTCTCTGGAGGTCCCAGCACTGAGCAATGCTGTGGAATGTCTCGAGAGATGAACAAGAATGACCAAAATCTGCTGTTTTCTAAGCCCCTACTTGTGAACTGTCCACAGCTGCAGCACAGAATATTTTAACGTGTTAAGTTTTCTATGGGAGGGTTCTTAAATTCAAAGACAAACCTTTTTAGTTCAGTGATTTGGGGGGGGGGGACCTTACATTAGAATAAATACGACAAGTGCTCTGATGTACAGCTAATCACCTCCATCCCCTCTGTCCACAGTCCATCCTGTATGTAAGTAATGAGAGGAACCGTATCATGATGGTGTAAAAGTGCTGTGGTTGGGAGGGAGGGAGGGATTGACCCATTCCACAAAATAGCTGATTGAGCCACAGTTGTTTTTGCCATTTGATCTACTGTAATACTGTATTACATTATGAAGAGAATGTACTGTGAGCATGTGTAGTGTGTTTACTGTGAGTATGCCTGATGTGCTGGGAGAATGTACTGAAAATGAGTTAATAACTCTTCTAGTCTATTCTTTCCTATTTTGGCCTCCTTTAGAAGTTCCCAACACTGGTTCACTGTTTGTGTACAGAACTGTTGAAACCACAAACAGTGACATAGACATTTGTTGACATGTAGTTTTTGAACAGACTTGTTCTTTTATGTATTTAAAAAGTAAGCCTGATTTAAATAGTCGACTCGTACCGAAAATGCATGCATCGATAAACCGTATCCACAGTTCATTTTTAGTGGTTCTGGCAAAACTGCTATATAAATAATGATAAAGCTAATCATTTGTATCCTTTATCGGATGTTGTGCCGATCAAAGTATGTTTTGGGTGCATCACCTAAGATTTCCCGCAACGATAGTTTTTAAGATGGTTGGTTATACAAATGTCTAGTAACTGGATTTAAAATATGTCATGTGCCGCTATTTATCACAGCTCTGTCACGCGTTGTCTGTCTTCCCTCCCAGCATGTCTGTGGTGTGGTGCGACGTGAGGGTGGCTTGCTACCTCCCCTTACATGCCTGGTGAAATGGAAGTGGTTACCTAGCAACCAGCATGGTGACTTATCCTTTCTCTCATCCCTCTTTCTGTCTTCCTCTCTCTCTCAGCCACATACCTTCTTTCCTCCCCTTACATGTATTTGAGAGGGGAACTAGTCTAGAAAAAGAAAAAGCACGTCCTCTCTCTTGGCCATGCGCGCTTGCCCTTTTATGATTGAAGGTAGTTTTTCCCCGTAAGGTTGGTGTTTTATTGTATGTGGCATAATTTTAAAACTTAATATTAATTTAACTAAATGAACAGTATCTTTGCAAATAAAATTATATGCCCAGAAGACCTCCCGTTGTCACCAAAAATTGCTCCTGTTGTCACCAAAAATTGTTTAACATTGAGCAACTTCTATTACCAAGTGTATAGTTCATTTTCAGTAACTTCCTGTGGGAAAATCAGAGGATTTATACTAATTAATTTCAGTATACGTGCACCTTTTTAATAAACGGTTAAAATGTCAGGGCCTATTCGACACCTTTGGTCTTCTAATAATGGGTAACCATCGAGCCCGAGTGCAGTGTAACTCGCTACAGGGAACATCAGAGAATGTGGTTTTGAATGATTAATTATTAAAGACTGTAGAGAAATACCTTTTGATCGCCCTATTTATTCATTTATGTCTTAAAATTACAAGTTTTTTTGCAGTGAAATGTAATTAATTACTTTAAAAGATAGACATTTGCCACACGTGGAAGGTGTCGCCAACATGTAGTGATGTGGAGGAATAATTCTCCCATCATTTCCCCTTCACCATCTGCCACCGTGAACACATTGCTCGATCGATAAAAGCTCCGCGTGTGCTCTTAGCTGATCTAGTGAGCATGGGTCATTCAAAATTTGACTTGTATTTTGTCATATTATTTTCATTTTCAGATGGTTTGGAAGTTTTATGTTAGTTTGCTTTTGGTGTCAGATTACAATCAGTTATAATACAGTATTTTGAGATGTTATATTCTTTACTTAGACAAATAAAAAAAAAAAAGTTTTCTTAATGTTATTTTTATCTTTTAGTAATAGGTGATTTGAAATTAAACGGAAACTGATATGGCTGGCATTGGTGTTGATACCTATTTAACTCTATATTAGCCATACCTGGTGAAATTCGTAAAATAAAATGTAATTAAACTTGTAATACTGTTATCTACATTTGAGGAAGTTAAAATTCATTTGTATTTTGAGGTAGTTAAAATTAATGTGTAAAAAAACATTTTATCACTATAATATTCATTGTTGTACATCACGTAAACATCAACTGTATATTGATATATGGCTCCCACATTGTATATTGAAATTTTGTTTGCAGCATGACACAATTCATAAATTGATTAGTAGCACGTTCAAATGTTTATCGTTTTATGTATGAATCCAATTTAATATATATTGAGCCGAATGAATATGGCGGTGGCGCTCATTCATGGGCAGGATCATAGCTACGTGTATTATATTTATAAATGAACATCTGTAACCAAAAATGTTAGTGATATGACAAAAGTGTATTGTGTGTGTGTGTGTGTACATACACACACACACACACACAACCCCCCCCCCCCCCCCCCCCCCAATAGGAGTACCCGTAGGTACTAAATGTGTAAATATTCTTTCTGTATTTTTTATTCATCCATGTTACAAAGCTGGTTAAGAACTCCAAAAATAGTTACTGTTTTAGATCGTGCCCTGGAGTTTGATAAAGTGAAGTTTTTTTTAATAAACTGATCAAAGTGCTAAACTGCAGTGTAAATGTTGAGTGGGCGGGAAAAGACACGTGCTTACAGTATTTTGGCATATAGGTTGCGTGCATTTATAGGCCACACCAGAAGTTATACCTGAAAAATTTGGGATAGTTAATACTTCAAGTATTGGCCGCACTGAATTTTTGTATTCCTGTAAATATTTCCGGGCCTCATCGTGATAGTGTGCAGGCTAACTGGTGCAGCAGTAGCAGCAAACTACGGACAATGTCAAACTAATTAGTTTGCAGTTGGGTGTGTCCTTGTCACACCAGCATTATTACATACACACATGCATGCACACACAGAGAGACACCACATAGACACACTCAGAGAGAGAGAGACACTCAGAGAGAGAGACACATCCAGAGAGAGAGAGAGAGATAGAGACGGACGGGGACGGACACGGACGGACGGACACACTTGTGTGATTGGTGGCAGGTTGGAGTTAGGACAACTAAAGCGGTTTTGGGAAGTTGAAAAACCACCATGTGTTAATGCAAAGCCGCCAGATGCTTACTACTGGGAGAAACATTTTGAGGACACCCGGTCATGAGACAACATGGGGTAATAAAAGGTTAATTTTCCTTTCAAACCTCAGGCTCAATCTCTTGGGAAATCATATTTGAACAATGACTGTCTTTAGAAAAGAAACTTTAATTACATCCTGAAAAGAAAACCATGTACACAGATTTCATGCCACACTATTCTGAGTCAGGCCATATGAAGGTATATGTTCCTTCCACCCAGCCGACTGATACTAGGGAGACCACAGAATGTTTCATTCCATGTCATGGTGTTCTCAAAATGTCGAGCACAACCACCAAATTGAGGGTGGCATTCCATGGCAGTGCCAAGACCACCACTGGGGTCTCACTCAACGATGTTCTATTTCCAGGACCCAAACTTCAGAATGAAATCTGTGATGTGATTTTGAGATTCCGGTTGTATAGTTTATTATTCTCCTGTGATATTAAGCAAATGTACCGGCAAATTTTAATCCACAAGGCTGACCGACCATACCAACTCATTCTCTGGCGTGACAATCTATCCCTTCTGCTCACAGTTTTTCAGTTGAATACGGTAACCTATGGTCAATCACCCTCTTCCTTCCTGGCTATTCGAACACTACACCAGTTGGCCTTGGATAGATGTGCCCAGTATCCTCTTGCTGCAAATGTTCTTCATAATCACATTTTTGTTGATGATATTGTTATGGAAGCAATGTCCATGAAGGAAGCGCTCACTTTGAAATCCCAGCTGATTAAACTTCTACATCAGGGTGGGATCAAACTCCGGAAGTGGTCCAGCAATCATCCTCAGCTCCTCAATGATATTCCTGTAACTCATCGGGAAACCCCTAGAGATCTGGACTTCTCATCTGGCCCTGTTGTAAATGTTCTCCAGTTGTACTGGAACCCAGAAAAGGACTCATTTTCTTATCATCACCGGGATTGCAACTAAACACTTTGTCCTTTCACAAACAGCACGAATATATGATCCTATGGGATGGTTGTCGCCAATAATTGTGCGAGTTAAGATGCTAATGCAGTGGGTATGGTCTCAGGGTTTAGGATGGGATGACCCTCTTCCATCTCCGGCCCTGTAGAAGTGGAACCAGTTCTTTGATGGGCTATTAGAACTAGAAGTACTTAGTCTGCCTCGTTTCATGTGTCTTGATGTCATCAGTGTGGAGCTGCATAGTTTCTCGGATGCTTCGGAGAAAGCCTATGCAGCTGTTGTAGATCTCAGGAGTGTGGATACTCGAGGGAATGTGTCTGTGCATCTCGTCCTGGCAAAGTCACGGGTAGCTCCACTCAAGCAGGTGTCTCTTCGTCGATTAGAATTGTGTGGTGCTCATTTACTGGCCAAACTTATGCTCTATTTTAATGCCTTTCTAGTACAGAACTTAAATGTCAGTGCTATTCATGCCTGGACTGATTCCAGTATTACTCTTGCTTGGGTAAAGACAGAGCCCTACTTATTGAAAACATTTGTGGCAAAACGTGTTGCACAAATCCAGGACTGGGTCCCTTCCCAGCTATGGAAGCATGTCCTTTCCAAAGACAAACCTTTCGATTGTGCCACCCGTAGCATGCTGCCGGATGAACTCCTCTCGCATGACTTGTGGTGGCATGGCCCTGGCTGGTTAGTCGACCCTCCAGGATAGTGGCCAGTGTCCACAATTAATCAGACGGTGGATGAAATCCCAGAATCAAAGCCTTCTCAGTTCGTATTACTTAAGACACATAACATTTCTGAAGAACTTCCAGTATTGTAACAAATTTCCTGGTGGCCCAAACTGGTTTGTGTCATGGCATACGTAAAGCATTTCATCAATCGCATTAAGAAACAGCCTTGTACCAGTGGCACTCTTCTCCTGCAGAATTGAAAGAAACAACTGCTTTGGTGTGCAGATGTATCCAACAGGAGCATTTGTTAGAGGATTTGAAATGACTCAAAGAGGGTAAACCTTGTTCGATTCGAGTACAGCGTTTGGCACCATTCTGGGATGAAAATGGTGTGCTCAGGGTGGGTGACCATTTGTCATACGCCAACAAGGAATTTTCAGTAAAACATTTTATCATACTACCTAAAAACCACTATCATACTACCTAAAAACCATTTAGCTGTTGAAGCTTTGGTAGACCATTACCATACTTAAGTATTTGCATGCAGCACCTCAGTTGTTGAAATCACTTTTGTCACAATGGTTCTGGATTCTCTCAGCCAGGTCCTTGGTTCGTTTGAGTGTTTTTAAGTGTGTATGTTGTTTTCGTTGTCTGCCTTGTAAAGAATTGTCCATTGATGGGCAACTTGCCTTCTGAATGTGTCGCATCTGCTGGGACCTTCGAACGGACTGGTGTGGACTATACTGGACCTATCACCATAAGTCTCAACAAGCTGCTTCGCATGGTCACCCAGAAAGCCTATCTCTCAATTTTCATCTGTTTTGTGATGAAAGCCATACACATTGAGGTTTGTGTGCTCATCTACACTCTGACTGTCAAACCAATTTCATAGGAGTTTCAAAACAGATCAGACGATCTTTCACCCAGCTCCTCCGATCTCCACTCCTGGAAAACTTTGCTTGGCCCATTCAATCATTCAATTAGCTTTCATTTTCTCCCTCCTGCCAGTCCTCACCAAGGAGGATTGTGGGAAGCTGCTGTAATGTCTGGCAAATATCATCTCAGGCGAGTAATTGGGAACCAAATTCTCACTCTGGAAGAATTGATTACGCTCTGTACTAGAGTTGAAGCAGTCCTCAATTCCAGGCCCCTGACTCCACTGTCTTTAGACCCAAATGACTTTGCCGCCCTCACACCTGGACACTTCCTCATTGGTAGGCCTCTGGTAGCAGTACCAGAGTCTTCTGAAAATAGTGACATATGTTTATCCAGAAGGTGGAAATTGGTGTGCCCATTAGTCAATCAGTTTTGGAAGCGATGGTATGGAGAATACCTGCAGCAACTGCAATCTCGGGGTAAGTGGCAAACCCAACAACCAGAGATCCTGTTCTTCTGGGAGAAAAGCGTTTACCACCCCTTGACTGGTGCCTAGCTAGAGTGGTGAACATTCATCCTGGAAGAGACAGTGTGATCAGATTGGCGGACATGTGCACCAACAAGGGACAGCTGCGTAGACCAGTACACAAGCTGTATGATCTACCAGCATAATGAAGTCTGCCAGTGGTGTTGTGTAAATATGTATAGTATCTGTAGTGTGTAAAAGTGTGTTGTGACTTGTTTGGAATTAATCTTGGGGACCTCTGCTGGTCTCGGCGGATGGTATGTTGTGTATCGTGCAATCAGAGTTGTTATCCTTCCACGGAGACCTATTTTCTTCTGCAGCAATGGTGTCACCGCTAGTAGTTCCTGACACCAGTGTGATTCAAGATGGTGACATGGTAAGTTTGCCCTCAATTGTGTCCAGCAATATACGCACATATTCATGTGTTTTTTTAGTCTGTGCTAAACAGAGATGGACACACACACACGTACACGGACACACGTACACAGAGAGAGACGGACAAACACAGAAAGATGGACATGGGCAGACGGACAGAGCTGTTGCAGGCTCTCTCATGTGGCTAGAGAGAGAGAGACAGCATGATAAACAGAGAGAGAGGGTGAAGAGGGCATTCTAAAAATACAGGTAGATCACCCAACCTTCATAACCTTCTTCACATTTCTCCTCCAACCACGGGGGAAGCGGAAGGGAGTGATAAAGAACCGGGTCATTGGGCGGAGGGGGGGGGGGGGAGGGATGCGGTGCTAGCCGGAGAAAGAAAATAAAGGGAGCGAACATACGTGGTGGATCAAGAAGGGGGGGAGGTGGAAAGGAGGGATGCTGAATGAGAGGGAAAAGGAAAAAAGAGAAAGCGACCCAGCTCACTTCCACTGGAATAAATTGTGACTCATAAGCATTTAAACACAAGTGATAAGCTATTAATCTGTTCTTATTTTTTTTGCTTTCTTAGAAACTAAGTTGAAACATTAAAATGTATGTAAAATGTATGTTGACAAATTTCGGAAGATGTTTTTGGGGGGAAAAATTGTTTTTAATGCTAATACCTCATAAATAAGCTGCACCCCACTTTTTTTAGTAATTTTCTTTGTAAAAAATGTGTGGCCTATACATGCTGTAATAGGGTAAATATTGCAGTAATTGTATGTAACTTTTTTTGTATTTATTGACATGGTTTTCCACATCGTGGAGACGTGCTCATATATCAGGATTCATGGAAAAAGGAAACACAAAAAGTTAGTCTCGGGGTACTCGGAAACAATATAAAAAATTACAAATGAAATTATTTATATCGGCACTATCTGCGGGATCGCCCACAAAGTATTGGTATTGGTAATATCTGCAAAATGGGGCTTGGACCCACCTCTACTTTTCACAGTACTGTTACTTGTTGCTGGTCTGTGCCGCTGATCTGAGCCCAAGAGTTGTTGAATGGATGAAGTGGCTGGAGTTTCAGCGACGAGGGAGAAGAGAAGTGCGCTGCGAGACAAGTGACCAGTGGGAGGAATATCTGTGACTGCAAGCATCGGCATGGCGAATAGTGCAACTGGTAGGCTGGACCATTGGACTGGATGCATGAGTGAAAGACATTACATATGATAGCAACAGATAGACTGAACATGGTTATTGAGGAGTATGAGTTAATTGACTGTGACCAGAAACATTAAGAAGGATGTTAATTAGAGTTGAAATAGACATTAAATATTGTGCTCACTGAGAAATAAAAAGAGTAACAGTTTAGGTAGAGAATTTTTAATCAAATTAAAGCAATAAGCTAGTAATTAGTGATTAAATAATGAATTAAGTCTTGTACAATCATCACTGTGAATGTTAACTAGAAAAATATCTACAGAACTGGAAGCACTGCGAGCATTAATTGAGACATTAAGTAGCCAAGTGAGCTCAAGTGCAAATAGTTTGAGGAAAGATGTAAAAAGCGAAATAAATAGTGTGAACGAAGCTGTAAGTAACACAATTAGCAGTGTGAAAGAAAGTGTAAATGAAATTGTAAATATGTACCGAAATAAGTAGTGTGAAAGGAAGAATAAATTAAATTGTAAGTAGCATAAACAAGACTGTAAATAGCAGTATAACTAATGTTAGTGAGTTAGTACATAAGAAAATAGACACTGTAAATGAGAATATTGAAAGGAAAATAGACACTGTAAATGTAAATACGAAAATAAAAGGCATTAGTGAGTTAGCGAACACGAGAATGGACAATATAAATGAAATAGTGAACAGTGTAAATTACAGAATGGGCAGTATCGGTGGTAGAATGGACAGTGTAAATGAAAGGATGGAGAGTTTCAAGAATCAAATGAAACAGAAGATCAGTGCAGTAGAGAAGCAGTTGAAGGAATTTATTCAGCAGAATATTTCTGTTACCAGCCTATCGACAGCTGAGAAAAGTGAAGAAGCAGTGCAAGTGAAAATCAACACAGCAACCTCTGAGGAAAGCAAGATCTGCCGCATTGGTGTCGCACAGCTAGCAGTGGGGAAGGAGGTCTCAATAAAGCTTGGTCAGAGTTCATGGTGGGAGTACCAACACCAGTCTGAAATAGTCGGTACCCTAAATGGCTAGACAACCGAACAGCGGGCTTACTACCTCGCAGATATACTAAGAGGCCCCACATTGAGCATACAACAATCTCTGCCAGAGCCACAGCGACATCGACTGGAGTACCCTACACTTGCGTCGTCCTTGGAGCTATGTTTTGGCAATCGGTACCTGCGACATGCCCACCATGCACAGCTGCAAACTGCACCCAGCGACCAGGGGAGCCACTGCAGGAGCTATGGTAAGACATTGTGTGGCTCTCCCACTTATCTCTGGAAGGGTATCCCGAGTAGGCACGTGACATTATCGCAGTCAGTTTTTTCATCTATGCCATTACTGACACAGAGGTACAGCAAGCGGTATGTCTGACTGCACCCCACAACATTCAAGGTGCCCTGTCCCAAGCACTGGAGGTGGATTCAGCAAGACAGGTGACTGCACCCTGACGTCCGGTATGGGCAGTGGCGCTGAACAAAGATGCCAACTGCATAAAGAAGACATTGAAGGAGATGCAGATGGCCATCATGGACATCGCTTCTATGGTCCGTGCTACAGAGCTTCACCACCCCCACCCAAACAGCATGAGTGTTGGTCACGTGGACAGCCAGGACACCTAAGAGCATACTGCCCATAGTAGCAGCAGCAACAGCATCAAAAAAAGAGGTAACGAGAGGCAGATGAGAATACAGCTCATTCAGAAATTTTGAAAACACCGATCTTGAGGGGTGAAGGTTAGTGACTGCTGGAGGGAACACCCCAATGTTCTTACATGTACAGTCAGTGAAACAGGATTGGGATGTAATACTTGTGGAAGGGAGCCTGAATGATGTTCCTTGTCAGATGGTCGTCGACACTGGGGTGACCATAACAGTAGTAAGACCACACATCTGTGATCCTTCCCCCAAGCGATCGCCCGACAACATTATTGAGTGGCGCTATTTGACTACAGTAACAGGTGAGACCACACTTGGTGACCTTAGCATAGAGCATGATGTTTACATAGGAGCAATAAATGATGAATATCTTTTGAGGCTTGATGTACTACGTATGCTGGGATGTTGTGTCAATACTCTACATGGTGTGATACAGTTAAGAAGTACAGAGTTGGTGGTGTCAACACGGAATGATTTTCCCTCCCGTATTAGCTGCCCATTAGTATGTAGTCAACTTGCTGTGCTGCCCACTTCTTGTGAAATTGTTATTCCAGGTAGATGTCGAGGGTAATTTGCCAGGCGTTTGGGTGTGATTGAGCCAGAGGAGAAGGTTGGCATGCTGCCAGATAAAGTCATTGTAGCAAGGACTTTTGTCTCTTCTGATTCTGACAGTTTTCCAATTTGAATGACAAATTTGTCCGATAGCACCATTCGTCTTGAGGAGGGGGCCATGATCGTCATTTGCAAGCAACGTGACCTTCCACCACATTGGTACAGGAGATGCCAGGCCCATAAAGCACCCACCAGGATAATGCCACTAGCTTCGCATGAGGCAGTTGAGGGAATTCTGAAGGAAATGAGGGAGTTAGATATGATAGAACCATCAGTTAGTCCGTGGTCGTCACTTATTGTACATGCTAAGTAAAGTATGGCTTTCTGCAGTTTTGTGTAGATTACCGGCAGCTTAATAACGCGACAAAGAAAGACTATTATCCACTTCGAAGGATAGATGACACATTAAACAGCCCTAGCAGCTTCACAATGGTTTTCTACTTAGGACATGAAAGTGGGTACTGCCAGTGCGAGGTGGCTCTAGAGGATCAAGAGAAGACTGCATTTTGTGTTTAAGGGAAAGGAACCTGGCAGTTCAAGTTATGCCTATTTAATGCCTCTGCCACCTTTGAATGCCTGATTGAAGAAGTTCTGCCTTTAGATAACTGTCAGGTTTACGTAGATGACATTGTTGTGACAGGAAGGACATTTGAAGAGCACCTATCATGCTTATATCCTGTATTTCAGAAAGTGTTTGCAACCTACTTGAAAGTAGTTCCTAAGAGGTGCCACCTGTTGCAGAAGAAAATGAATTTCTTGGGACATGTAGTGTCTGCCCACGGGATTGAAACACCCTGAAAAGACCAAAACGATAAGAAATTGGCTGACACCAACTGATAAAATCAAAGTGCATAGTTTTTGATTTTGTTCCTACTACTGTCAATTTGTGCCAGAGTTCGCCACGATTGCCAAGCCTTTACATGAATTGACTGAAGCAAATAGAAAATGTCATTTTACCACTGATTGCAAAAATGCTTTTTGTAAGTTAAAGGAAATTCTTATATCTCCACCAGTCCTGGGTTTCTCCGAAAAGTGAGGGTGTATTCATTTTGGACACTGTTGCTAGTGAAGTAGGCATTAGAGCTGTGTTGTCTCAGGTTCAAGATGGGAAGAAGATACCACTGGAATTGTTCAGTAAGGTAGTGCATAAGTCTGAGAGAAATTGTGTTACACGCAGGGAGCTTCTGGCCTTGGTGAAGGCAATTTCACACTTCCACCCCTACCTTTATGGCAGACATTTGATTCCAAGAACCGACCATGCTTAATTATGCTGGCTACTAAATTTCAAGAAACCCAAAGGTCAGATAGTTTGATGGATACAGTATCTTCAAGAATATGACTTTGAAATACAGCACAGATTTGGACACCTTCACAGCAATGCAGACGTATTTTCTAGGTGGTCATATAAGCATTTTGTTGTCATTACGAACGCCAGGAAGAAAAGAGTGGTGAGTGAAGGCACGGAGGAAAAGAATTCAAGGTTCTCTATATTGTGATGGGTCACCTACCTGGAGTGATGTGGGTATTACAGAAGATCAGCCGAATGGTCCCACTTTACACTTGGAATTCCCTCGTACTGAAGAATAGCTTAGTTTACAAAAACTAGAAAAGTAATGATGGAAAACATACATGGTTACAGTTGGTCCTTCCAGAATGCAGGGTTCAAGAAATGCATAATGCGGCAGCCAGTGGGTACTTTGGTGATAATAAGGCCCTAGACAGAGTTAGACTGCGATTCTACTGGCTTCGTTGTCAGGAGCATGTTGAGAACTGGTGCCGAATGTGTGACGCCTGCACTGCAAGGAAGGGTCTAAGGACGAGAGGATAAGGTCACCTCCAGAAATAAAATGTTGGAGTCCCATTTGGGAGAATGGCAGTTGATATTCTTGGCCCATTGCCTATCACAGAGAGATGTAATCCATATCTACTGGTGGCCCAAGATTACTTTACTAAGTGGCCTGGGGTCATTCCCCTCCCAAACCAAGAAGTACGTACTGTGGCCAATGCATTTATAGAGCATGTCTTCTAGAGGTTTGGGGTGCCATTAGAACTTTATTCGAATCAGGAAAGAAACTTTTTAGATGCGGTCTTTCAGGAAGTAACAAAGATTCTGGGGATGAAAAAGACTAGGACTGCAGCCCTACACACTCAAATGGAATGGTTGAGTTAACCAAAAGGACTGGGATTCAAAGGTGCCTGTTGTGTACATTTTGTTTGTGTGTGATGGAGAAACCTCTTTTATTATTCTTTTGTGTGGGGATGTTTTACAATCTTCTGCTGAGTGCAAAAACAGTTTATGTGTAAATTAAAACATCTACCACCAGGCAACGCTGTTGTCAGTGTGGAAGAAGATTGCGGCATGGTAAGTAGTTTTAATATGCTTGTCTTGGGACAAAACCCTGGTCCTCTGATAACTAACTTACTTCATGTCTCTACCAAACATTTTGGTCCTCTGGTGCCGGTTGAGCGTGTTTACATGGCAGAAGATTTAGTGTGACTGGAACAGGTTTTCTGAATTTAGTAAAGGGCTTCAGAATGAGGTATATAGGAGTGAGTGGTGTTGTTCACCAAGATGTGTTGATATATTGTATACAACCTTTAATGATGTGTATTGATATATTTACACCTTCTAATGAACAGTTATTCCTTATACTATTATACATCTTCGCTTCTAGGATATAGATTTTTTGTATTTGTTATGCAGCTTGTAATTCATGTGGTTGCATGAAAATGAAGTTTATAATAGAATCAAAAATGTCTTAAAGAGTGGCGCATAAAGGCTTGACCTCTTCCGTTAGGGAGGCACCTAAATCTTTGTCACCTCGTAAATTTGAGACCTTTCACCATGTTCCCTTTACAGTTGAACATTTCAAGGTGATACAGCAGGTACATGTTTGCAGTTCGTTGCATCAGAAACTAGATGACTACCAGAACCAGCGGGACGTCCTAGATAGGCAGGCTCGACGGCTGCGTGCAAAGCTGCAGGAGCGCAAGCGCGAGCTGCGGGAGAAGGTGCAGGCAGTGCAGGTGTTTGATGACAGGATTGTGCAGCATGAGCAGAATGCAGCTGCCTTGCTCTCCCAGATCAATGACATACAGGCCAGGTAATGTGCTGCCTGCAGTCATGTAGATTTATGCTATTTATTCTCATTGTGAAATGACTCCAAAGGTTTTGTACGTATTTGTAATATTATATTATAAAGAAAGTTTTATTACATAATGTAGTTTCCATATTTATTTTCCATGTTGCATAAAGCATGCATTGTAGCAAAAATTTTAATGTAATTTGTGCATAAAGTAGATATAAAATGGTTATGATAACAAGCAAGGTTGAGTGGAGCTGATTTTCTCTCTTAGGTTTGTGGCAATCCTGAAGAATGCATATTAGTTTGATGGGTTGGGGTGATAAATTAGCAACACAATTTAAAGAGCCTCTACCATTTTTCAGTCTTCTTGAATTTAGTTGAATCTTGTTGTATTTCCTTTGTTTCTGATCTGTCTTTACATTGTCCCAAAAATAGTTTTTCAATATAAACATTTAGTGTTTTATAATTGTTGCCTCACCAGCACTAGGGCAGCTGAGTATTGGCCTTGAAGCTCTACTTCGTCCTAGGGCTGTGGAGCTGGTACTCTATTGATGGGGTTGATGGGACGTCATTAATACAAACCTAAAGGGACCAAAATCTGGCTACTTTGATGCGTGCCATATGAGTTAAATTAAACACAACTACGACTCATCCTAACGTGTTAATTCTACCAGGAACCACAACCATAGAAGGCTACAGGATTGCTCTCAATCAGGGACTGTTGCAGACACGTGTCTGATGTTCCAGATCCAACTTCCTCTCACTACTCACGTAGCATCTACATATCCCGAGGAAGGGTCAGACCCAATAAGTTATTCACGAGTGCGCACGGGATCACTCAACCCTAGAGGGTGATCCTAACATGTGAAACAAGCATTGTTCCACGTGACCGCGGAATACGTCAGCCTCTCCAAAGCATCTGCTTGACAGAGTGTTGCCAACCCTTCTGAAGATGACTGAGCGCCAGAGGCCATATAGCCGAGCGCAATTTTGTCGGCCCACAGACCACAGAGGTTGGGGGGCTCTTCTGGGTCCGGATATGACCTCTACCTCTCCCAGCCTGAAGAAGGCCAGCCATCCAGCTCCAGCAGCTTGCAAAGGCTCATCCATCTCCGGCAGCTTGGGAAGGTTCCGGAGGTAACCTCATCGTCCGCACCCTGCACCCTTTACCCAAAACTTTCCTTGACTCCACGGTAGCAGGGCTTTGCGACATCCCCTCTGGACAACCACCTCTCAGTAATTTAACTCGCTGTCAATTGCAATGCTTTCTAGGAGTTTGTTGTTTTGGAGTGATTCAGTCCAGGTTCGCGTTCACCTGGAAAGTCAATTAATCATTTATCCAAAATTATTTAGATTATATAAGAACCAAATCCCTGGTGATTTCACTAGCAGCAATAAAACGCTACGTCAAACTTTAAACTTGTTGAAGTCGTTCTTTACTCACTCTTAATAATCATTTCACATATTGATTAAAGTGTTTTCAGTTGGGTTCAATAACAAAACTAATTCCTTACAGCGCCTGCAAAGGCTATAGTCTGCAAAGACATACTGGGATTTCTGGGAGTGTCCAGAACACTCGTGAAGGCCCGCGGGAAAATACCAACTCTAGTCCGCCACTTTACACTGACAGTGCCTCGGGAATGACTGCCGAAGATACTCCCACGTGGACTGTCCTATGGTGGCTAGGGGAGGAGTAATATTAACTAGTCAATGTATGAGAAGAGTCTCATTTAGAAAGATAATAATTTTCCAATAGAACATTGAGCAGGACCCCGAGTAGGAACTATCTAAAGTAAGATGACCCATTTCCATCCCATTATTATATACACCGCCGTTCACGGTATTCTAAAAAATTATTCATTTATTGGGACAGCTGGCATCCCGTATCTTGGCAACATTCACAGTGAGTAAGGTTTTACTCCCTGGGAGGGAGACATTCGCAATCACCCTGGGCTTTGATTCCCCTCCAAACCACTATAAACCTTCCACTTGTCGGTATCCTAGAAAGGACCCCAACGTGGGCAAACCCTGACCCGTCAGGCAAAAGGAACCCCGCTAGAAACAAATACTCCGCTGAAGGGTCCCATATAACCTCCTGGAGGCGCCCGTCACCAGGTGAGCGACTCAGTGCCGGTTGGAAGTACCAAGACAGGAGCCATGTACCTCCTCCCGCCAAAAAGCCGAAAAAAAAGGCATAGTGCGTCAACGTTCAGTGTCAATACCACCTCTATACCATTTGGGATAAGGTATGGTACTCAAAGGGAGAAGAAAAGGAAGGAGTTCTTTGCTTCTAAGAGAGTATGCACCAGTAACCCATCCACACTTGGTTGAGACACCCCACGGGAACATGCTCAGTCTGCCCGTCACCTGGACAAGCAAGCCTCTTCAGTCAGCACTCCAGTTTATTTCCCCTCGCACACCAGATGTGGCCCTGAGCCACACCCTGCAGTCCGTGCCCTAGTCACTGGGAGTGACACTAGGTTGGGCATAGCCAACTTGTACTTTGGAAGCAGTGCAGCAGCCGCCTGGAGCCAGAGATACCTTGCCGCTCCGTACAGCACTTCGTCAACCTGCAGCACCTAGATGACTGCTGGCTCCAGCGGAACGGCAACTATGCCAGAACCCAGAAAATCGGTGAGTGGCTACCCTGGTAAGACCACCCTACCTTCGAGGACTAAGGTGATACCCAGGCATATAGCAATGCTGACCGTAGCAGACTTTGTACCTAGTCAACAGCCAACTCGACCAATGTTAGTCTCCAGTAGACAAACTGCTCAGCCTAAATAACTGTGTACCAAAGCACATCTGACCAGTACTCACCAAAGTAACTGTGACTAGTTTAAGCGACTAACGTCAATTTTGTAATAATAAGGCTTGTAATAATGTTTGTTCTGTAGAAACTGCGGACTTTTTTATGTTGGTACAAGCCCAAAAACCTAAAAATTTGGAATTTACATACAAAATTTAGCTTTAATAACAAAAAAAAGTCTCTTTCATTTGAACTTTATTAAGGAAAAAAATAACTTAAAGTATTATTAAATATCATATTGATCAGGTCTTCAATAAAATCAACCGTTCCATTACATAAAGAACCAAAAAAATTTTCCCAAAAAGATTTTTCTTTTACACATTTTCCGCTGTTATTACATACAAAGGTTTTTGTTTTAAAAAATTTGCTCTTTTGGTTTAAACTGTTTTTACACTATAGAAGCACTTGATAACAGAATACAGTTGATCAAATCCTGAAAAACAACACAGAAATTCAAGAATAATTACTTTATATAAACTTAAAATTCAAGTCTGCATAACACATGAATGTTGTCTATAGCACACAAACAGGGTGATTCCATAGCTTAACTAACTACATCAGATGTTTTCATCCATGTATCACTGACAAATAACGCTTTTTGAATAATGTAATTTTACTGACTTCAGCTCCATCCCTCAAGTCCCTTGCACGGAGTTTAAAGGTTAGTTTTATTATGTTATGATAAGATTTTACTGTCAGTCTTGCAGATTGTTTTATTCACTGGTCCACCGTAATCATGCTAGGAGGACAAGCAAGTTCATTTACTCCCTGCTAGATTGCTCTAGTAGTAATGACTAGGGACCCCTGAAAATGTTGAATCAAACTCACCAGTATTGGTGCAAAAAGTTCCTGAATGCGGTAAATAAAATACAACATAGCGGTACAAAAATTTTGTTGAACATTTATGCTACATATAAAATACTTATCACTAGGAACCCCGGAAAATGGTAATATAGAATGCCTAAAAATGAAAGCCATGCTAAATTTCGCTAACTTATGTAAAAATAAAATCAATAATGAATTTATATAAAGGACAGGAATCCAAGTACTCAAAGTCTAGTACTTGTTGATAGGCACACACACAAAGTAGGACGAGACAGTTTTTTCACGCGGTTGTGCGGTCGTAACGTTTTGCAGGCATAGCCATCTTCATCAGAAGTACTAGACTGTGAGTACTTGGATTCCGGTCCTTTATATATATTTTTAGTAGCCTAACAGCCTATATGCAATCTCAATAATGAATTTCTTCGCATTCATATTAAAAAATAAACCAAATGTCTGTGTTTGAAAATTAAGAAATTCAGTAAATTAGAATGTTTTGAAAGAAAATCATTGCACATGTTCAGTGTCTGAATAAGAAATAGAAAAGTAGGAACAGCAGTAATTACTACAATTAATTAATTTAAGAAGAAAACATTCATTTATGAAATGTGGGGTAAATTTTGGCAGTTATAGAAATGTAGCATGGCCATAACATATCCTTCCACCACTTGTGTTTTCCTCTTTCCTCGTGTTCCCTGTCATGGGAGGCACTGAAAGTCTGACATTGCTAACTTCCATCCAGTAATTATTGTAGGATATTGTAGTTAGGTTGGCATTCCAACCTTTTTAATTTTTGTAATTGTTGGGGTTCTGTTTATTTTATTTTGAGGGAAAAAAGGAAACTGTGAGGGGGTGGGGGCTTTAGTTTAATGTCTTTCATGAGACAGCATTGTTTTGAGATTCTTACGAGTGTGTTGCCTTTTTGAGTTGCATATTGTTTTGATGGAGCAGGGGAAAATATTGCTTGTATGGATATAACATTTAAATTATTGTAAATTCAACAATTTTAACTTCAATTAAAAAACAAAACGATATATACGTCGCCGTTCATATTCATACAGATGCAGTTTGGCCTAAGTTAACCTTACACTCAAATTTACTATATACTGTAGACAAATAAACAACTATTATTCACACACTACTTAAGTGTTGAAAGTGCAGCTTTTTCAGACCACATGCATTTCAATAATTATAGGATTGGTTTACAAAAAAATAATTATTTACAAAACACGCAAACTTCTTGAACATTTGTTTTTTCTATTGCAATCCTTTCAAGTTTACATCACTAAAATCAAGTTTGTTCATCACTAGCATTAAATAATTTATTTGTAGAATTATTCAATAAAATCAACACTTATAACGTAACATCCCTTTACACAGGTTTACAGGAACATCAGTCTGACAGGTGGGTGTCCACTTTTTTAGTGGATAACTTAAATATAAATGAAGTAAAATATGTTGAATGTTTTGCTCATTACTTTCACGTTTTTTTTGTTTAGATTTCTAAGCAAAGGTTGAAATAATATTACTCTTGAGATCCTAGCAATTACACGACACAAGGTGTAATCATAAAAAAAAAGTAAGAAATTACCATCAACATCAAATAACAATAAAAATTGAACATTTAATGCAAAGTTCATTTAGCAGAAAAAATTAAATGTATGTTAAAAGTTACAAAATTGTAATTGTACACAAAAGTTATATATAAAATAAAATAATAATAATAATAATAATAATAATAATAATAATAATAATGTACATTTCATGAAATGTGATGAACATAAATCAAGTTAGCAGCTGCCAGTCCAAAATCTTATCTTGAATGTAAAAAATAACAGTTTTATTTAAAACACTGTGTCTTAGACATGTTAGGTGCACAATTTCTCAACACAAATATTGCACAATTTTTTAGAACATTCAAGGCATGAAGAAGATCTGTTCTTTTGATAGGGATAGTAGCTGCAGTTTTTTCTTTTTTCCAGCTTGGCATTCGTCTGTGTTGTTGATTAACTTGGTGAAATTTTGTCAATGTCCAGTGCCTCAGAAATGAAAGCTCTCAAGTTACTTGTCAGATTTGGGATATTCAGTCTTTCCTAGAGATGATCATTGATCAATGACAATGCCAGTTGATGCATAAAGTTGAATCTTTCCAAATCTTTAGAATTGTAATGTTTATAAAGAGTGTGTGTGTGAGTTGATAAAAAATTACCATAGGCCATCTTCTGGTTCTTCGGTTGGCACAATAGTTGCTACATTTCATGTCTAAAATGTCAGCTCCAGCATTTGTTGCATTGTAAACAGAAATTATTTCTGTATTACCATTTACCGAATCTGTGTGCTCTTGGTGGTGCATAGACGACAAAAGTATCACAGTTTTAGCCTTTTTTAGAACGAATGAGGCTAGTGTCAGTTCCTTGGTGAATCTATAAAGGGATGAGTTAACTGGCCGGTCCTTTTGAGGGAGAAACTCTGCAGGAATTTGGCATTTGTTTCCTCTCAGTGTTCCAGTGACTGTCAAACCATTTTTCCACAGCCACTCTGCAGCTTCAATTGATGTGAACCAGTTATCACATGTTATGTTTCTGTGTTGGTTAGGTTTCTGGAATTTATTTTTCAGCTTCTGTAAGGGTATGTCCATTACTACCCTTTCCTGTGTAGATGTACGAATTATACAGATAACTGTTCTTGGAATCTCTGATGCAAACCAACTTGAAACCATATTTAGCTGGTTTTTTTGGCATGTACATTTGGAAACTGCATCGCCCCCTGAAAGGCACTAATGTCTCATCGACGCAAGAAAAATGCTCTTATGGAATAGTTAACCATGAAATTTTTCATTATAGCTTTGAAAATGTTGCTAATGGGGGCAGCTGGATCATTTTCTGTACGAACCAAAGGGGTCAATTTATCATCAAATCTCGTAGCCCGGAGCAAGATATTGCATCTCTTTTCAGACATAATACTTCTAAATATGGGTTGTCCAGTTATTCCTTTTGAGAACAGAGAATTTAGGGATTCGCGAGAAGACTTGAAAATGTAGCACAAAACTAAAAGTCTGAGCAAGGCATTCATTTCAGTGACATTAATATTTTTGTATTAAGGGTCCTTAGTATTTCTTATTTTTTCTCTCATGGATTCAAGCTTCTCATTTGCCCTCAGAACTACCGCTTCAATGATATCATTTGTGAAAAAAAGACACCAGATATCAATAGGGTTTGGCATTTTGCCTAGTGCAAGAGCTGGCCCAATAGGTTTACAAATTCTAATTTTTATGATGTTTTGAGACAATCTAGAATTTGAGGCACACCGGGGCACAGAACTTCAAGTAAACCTGTTTGTTTTTTCCAAAAAAATTTTATCTCATCTGAGTGAACAGCAGCTTCAGAAGCTATATTATTATTATTCTAAACACCAATAGCTGTGTCTGCATCTGATGACAAAGGAATATTTGATATACTCACAGTACCCTCCATATCTTCCTCCCATGGTCCTCCTTTAAGTTTGGGATCTGTATCATGTTCCGATGAGAGTAAATAACTTTCGTCGGTAACATAGGAATCGTCTGAATCCACTTCAGAATCCGAAGCATCAGAAAACCCTTCAGCTGCCATCGAAACCATTCTTTTCGTTCTTTCTGAAATATTCCTCGGAATCATGTCTGCCATTGGTAATCTAAAAAACAAACATTTACCAAGAAGTAAATGTTTTCAAAATTGAATGAACAATTAAAACTGATATTACTTTATATAATATGGTAAATCTGCACAGTATTTATGGAGAAAGTATGTGAAAAACAATAACAAATAAGTTTGTAAGTTAGTGCAATGCCTGTCTCGGAAACAGATAACAAATGGAATATTTGTTAATGAGACAATAGCATTTTAGAATATCAGACACTGAGTCGGTGTGGTTGAAATTGTGCACCTACAAGAATATCAGGTCTGTGAGACTGATATATAACTCACCGTAATCTGGAATATCTGCCCCTCAGGCTAGGTAGCCTTCGCACGGCCTTCAGTTCTCGTGGGAAAACCGATACGGAGAGGCCACACGACTTCACTCCTGCACTGTCAACATCCCAAATGTGACTCTTCTAGCAAGAGGGCCTAAAGCAATGAAGCGTAGCACTTCTATCGGCAAAAGTTCAAACCATATCCGCCTCTCAGACGGATGTTCTACGTAAAGTGTTAAATTTGATACGAAAATTGTATTTGTGTTACTTTATTGCACGCGGCATTAAGGAAAATGGCGGAACAAGCAGTTTATGATGCGGTAAAACATATATTTCACTTTTATTTCTACCTAATCCACCTAACCTCAAAAACTAGAACAGCCAAGTATTTTTTCACAACTCAGTCGGCATGCCTGTTGCAGAACTCGCACATTATTATTTTATTCTTGATGTCAAAAATGCAGAAACTTTCATGTTTCATTACGCTTTTGTGATAAGAAATAGTACTGTAGCTATTTTCGGCATCTCAGAACCTATATAATCACTACAAAATACTATGAAGAGTGGCAAAGTAGATACACATTTGCTGTGTTGGAAGTACATTTGATTGTTGGCATGCAATTGATTGTCGACGTGCAATCAATTGTAAATGATTATTTACCTTATATGAAAAATGAAAATATTCATGTTAACGTCTTTTTTGTGCAAAATTTTGAGAGTTGTGTAAAAAAAAGGTAGATTTTGTGAAAACAGTGAAATGTCAAATTTCGCGGTCTTTCGTGTATTTCGTGGCTCACCATTTTCAGGGGTCCCTAGTCATAATGTTTGTTTCTTTTGTTTTGCATCCCCTTCCAGCTGGCCAGTGACGTCACAGAGGCAAGTCATGCATTCACATCCCTCCGCTCAGCGACCACCCCTCACCCTAGTGGTATGAGCCAATGAGAGTTGGGCACTGGTCCACAATGAGTATAAAAGCTGACGGCCTGCGTCTCAAAAGTTATTCTTTTTTCCAGCACGCTTTGGTTCAGATCCGACCAGATTGTAAGTAAATCTTTTTTCCTAGTGTCCGATGCTCAGGAACTGACCAGATTGAATTGTCCAGTAAGCGTTGCTCCGGCACTCTCCCAGTTTAAACCAGTTAAAGTTTTTGTATTGTTACCGCTGTTCCAGCATGCGCTGTTCGGAACCTCCTTGTACGGTACACATCAGCAAAGCTTGCGTTAGGGTAGGCTACGTCAGTTAGGAGATATTCTGCTACATACCCCACAGCCTTCACCTCCCTGCAGTTCCGCCCATAGCTACAGTGAATCCTATCCTAGTCTTTTTCAAGGCTAACATCCTTTCAGGTACCCGCATAGTTTTCCAAGCTCGTGTCAGTGATCACGTGATGTTTCTGCACTACGTACGGCAACAATGCAAGAGATTATTCTTCAGTAATACTCGCCACACATTCCCTTGTTTTGAGTCGGTCGCATTTACCGGCCAACCTAATGCCTAGCTTTCAAGGTTTGAAGCATGCGACGCAGGCTGGAAGCTAGAGTGCTTTCACCACGTTTTATTTTCACATGAAATAAACATGAGCAAGACCCTATACCCTTCCTTGTAGTATAATACCTTGTGGTTACCCTTGTAACGTACTTGCAGGTATTCGCAGGAATTACTCAAGGGAGCCATATGCATTGCTTTCTTAACAGTCCAAGCTCTAGTATAGGCCACTCTTTCTTGTAGTCCCAGGATTGAAGGAAAGGGGTAGCCCACACAGGTACACAGTCGGTGAACAGGAGATTGTAAACTTGGCGATTACGTCTCCCCGGAGCAGCACCGCTGAGGAGATTGTAATCCCCTTAGTTGAACAACTGTCACCACGTCACGCACCTTCGCGGTGACTCACCTAAAGAAGTATGATCAGTACAGACGACTATCTGCAGTTATGGTACGGTTTGTCTAAGGGTAATTTCCATCTCCTGATGCCTTTCACCCAAAGGAGAGGGCTCAAAGAGAGGGTGAAAGCAACACTTGCTGCATCAGGTCAAGTTCACGTGTCGACTCTCATTGGTAAAACAGATAGCTAGTCTAACTCTACGAGAGCAGGCATAAGCACTCGGACATCTTCAAGAAACAAGAGAGGAACCAGTATCGCAGCATCTCGTCACATCATCAGAATGCTCCGGACCTGTAGCTTATCCTTAGTGGATTTTAGAGTATCTTCGGCGACCTAAACCAGCATGACTCCCTTTGTTTCACACCTCACTCCAGCTATACTGCACCCTGCACCTCTTTGCACACCTTTGGAACTGCTCATACCTCACTTCACTCAAACTGTCTCTGCACCTCAGTCAAACCCCTCCCTCCGTACTGAAACGTTGCTCAGATAACCTTACATCCACAGTACTTAAAAAGCGCTGTATTGTACAAGTTGCACAAGGTTTTGTGCCCTTTGGAGTAGCCACATGGCCTGTTCTGTATACAGGGAAGGCGCCTGTCCCGAAGTAGAACTGAATCTTTGAGTAAGAGGAGAGCCTGACTCATCTCCTCAACAAAAATAGCCGACGCTGCCTCCTGCTGCCCGACCACAGTACATGTACATTCCTGGTACGTCACACGTCAACAGAAAGAGTACCGTCACAAGAGACCCCAAACACTATCAATATCAGCGCTCACAAGTTGGTCTCATTGTACAGCATGTGCAGTTGCAATCACAATCTCGCACACAGCAGTAGTTTCTAACGTGTAACATGGTGCAGCGCATCCATCATATCTATGATGAAAACTAAATTAATTTAGACACACTCAAACTATTTTATTGAACTATCTGAGATCAAGAAAAATTTGTTACTGTAGTAAAAGTTTATTTCCGGACAAAAAGTAACCTGTCCGAAATTCACATACCTGAATGCATATTTTTTTTTGCTAAAAGAAAAAAATTCATGAACATGGATATTTAAATTTCTTCTCAGAAGACTGAACAATTGGCACTACAAGATATGGATTGTTAAATGTGGAGTTTAATTTGATGCGTGCCCGGTTAGACTAACAGGTATGAGGGTCGAGGATTTTGTCTGCTAGACCAAAAGTGGGGTGGTTTAGTTTAGATAGACGGTGAGCGGCGAGGGTTGTTGGTTAGTACTTACTTACTCCTGCTTCTTGGGTTCTGTGGTCGTGGTGGGTTTTACCCAGACATAGTAAGCTTGGCCCACGCTGAAACTGCGATTCCACAGGTGGGCTTCGTTGGTGCAGAAGTGGATGTTGTCCCAGCAGAATCTTGCTTCGGTACCAGTCAACAACCCTTTCACCACGGGATGGCATGAGGGGTGAATACGTAGATAAGGAGTTGAGTTGGGCGGCGTGGTCCCGTTCTGCCTGCCTTTCTAATGTAGGTTGAGGAAGTGCACTCAATTGTCTGGCGGCAAGGAACGCTGCGTTTCGTCCCCTACATTGGTCGTAAGGTATAGAGAGTCTGCTCACAGTATACTTGGTACACCCTGATGCGAATAAACGAAACACAATTTACATTGTTAGTCCTGTTTTAGTAGATGTAAAAGGTGAGTTCTAGCACAACTCAATTTTCATTGAAAAATCGTGGTTTTTTGCTCCAAAATCATGGTTTGAAATTTAAGAAACTAAGCATTCTAAAAAAGAGCAAATTTACTCCAAAATTTAGCATTTTTACTCCAAAATCAAGTAAATTTACCACTTTTTCAAAAATGTCTGAGCAGGATTTGTGCCACCTTAAAAAACAAGCTATTTTACCTCAAACTCTAGCAAATTTCTCGCTTTTCAGGCAAAATTTTTATTTTTTCTAGAAATAGCAAATTGCAAAGGAGCAATCTAAATAAAGCAAATTTAAGACAAAATGGAGTGAAAATATTAAACAATATAATTGATAGAATTTATAGATTTTATTCAACTAAAGTAAAACACCAATAAGACTTTTTAAAGTCTAAAAATAAAGAAAAATCTGAAGCATAGCCATTACTGATTCCATTATCCCAACCATCACAGCAATCCAAATCATAAACATCATCTTTAAAATTAGAAAATTTATCTGATCTGAGATCATTTTTTCGATTTTTACAATTTCGAAATCAACAAGGTTCAATTCTTTATCAATAATAGTTTCTGTTTTTATAATTTCATAACCAATATCCCAATGTTCTAAAAGATCTATAATTTGATCCATGTATAATATTAAAAAATTATTATACGTTTTATAAATAAAGTGATACTATGAGAAAATTTTAATTAGAAAAATTATTTTTTAATTGATCAAAAATTCGTAAAAAATTTTAATCCAACTGCTCAACTATAAATGTAAAACACTGTATTAAAATATTTAAGCAATTTCTTGTTTCTGTAAAATCGTTAACATTATCCATTTAATAAAATAAATTTATATATCTTCGGTGATATTTTCTTTCAAATAATCATAAGTTAAGTTTTGTTGGCTAATTAAAACAACATTACAAATTTTACTAGCCTCAACAGCATTTTAAAAATCTATGCTCATTTTTTATATTTGTTTTATCTTTAACTACTGCTGTTTTTCTATATACACAACAACTATATACACAGTCCCCAAAATTAATAATAATTGATATCGCCATGATAGTTTGTAGTTGGTTTATAATAAAGTTCAATATTTCTGTATATAGTGTCTAATTTTGTTCTAGAATTTTTAAAATCATTAAAAGCCAGAAACATTTTAAGACAAATATCATAATCAATATCTAGATTCCAATTTTCTTGTGGAAAAATTTCATTTCAACCATTTTTAACATAAATATTTCTGACATACAATAATCAAACATTGAATGAACTTTTATACCAAAATTAAAAACTGTTGCCCTGCTAACGAAAGGTTTGACAGTTGTTGAATGTAAAGTGGACCAAGAGGTGAGCACCCTCAAGAAGGAATGGCAGGAGTTCTTGCAGCAACAGGGGAGACAACAATCAGGGGCGGAAGAGGAGCTGAGATTGCTGATCACCGAGACGACGAGTGCCGGCAGCGAGAAGAAGGTAGAGGTCGCCGCCAGTGCAGCTATCACAGGGGAGGCACAGCAGGTCTGCAGTGTAGGTATGCCTCAGCCAGGGATGGGTAAAGGCGTCGCAATTAAGCCCGCTGCCTACGATGGACAGACACCTTGGCGTGAGCACCAGCAACAATTCGAGATCGTGGCCACCCTGAATGGCTGGACAGAAGAGCAGCGGGCCTCCTGCCTGGTGGCTGTACTGAAGGGATCAGCGTTGACCATACTACAGTCGCTGCCAGAACGATATCGTCTAGAATACTCCACACTGATGTTGGCTTTGGAACTTCGATTCGGCGACCGGTACCTGCGGCACGCCCACCATACCCAATTGGGAAGCTGCATCCAGTGACCTGGCAGATCACTACAGGAGCTGTGGCAGGACATTGTGAGAGTGACACACCTGTCTCTGGAGGGGTGCTCCGAGGAGGCACGAGACATAATTGCAGTTGACTTTTTCGTAGATGTTATTACCGATGCGGATGTGCCCCAAACTGTGCGCCTGGCATCACCACACAGCATGCAGGATGTTCTGGCCCAAACATTGGAGGTAGAATCAGCAAAGCAAGAGCCGATGTTCCGACATGTAGTACAGGCAGCTACCCCGCGCAATGACGAAGATGGAGATAGCATCCTGGATGTCTTGAGAAAGTTGGAGACCTCAATGAAGGACATTGCTGCCAGTGTCTTTTTTAGAAAACCCAATTTTTATCCACCTAAGCGTAGTGAATGCTGGGTACGTAGACAGACAGGACACTTGAGTTCGTAATGCCCACAAAGGAACTGCAGGACCCGGCAGCCAAACGTGAGTACGACTGACAGCTTGTTGAGAAGACTAGAGACGGCGGTAGAGGAACTTTTGAAATCCGTAGAGGCGGCGACACCTGTCCCTCGTCGACTGAGGCGCCGAGAATGCTGGAACTGTGGAATGGAGAGACACGAGCCTGCTGTCCAGAGGTCCTAAACGAGACTAGGCATTGAGGAACCGGTCAAGGGACAGCTGCATGAACAAATGTAACTGACAGCCACGGTAATAATCATCCAAACCACGGACCCATCGAAACAACTGGTAATATCCTATCTGAGGAAACAAAGAAAGATGGCAATTTGGTGGTAAGACGAACAAGGATCTTGCAGTCGAACCATGTAAGAAATCACCCAGCAGTTAATGCAGATGAGGAAATGAGAGAAGTCCAGTTTTCAAATGCAGCTGCAAATATGCATCTTCAGAAGAAGGAAGACGGCCAGGGGGCAGGGAATGAACATATCACATTGTCTAGTGGCATCAAGAAGAATGCTCGATGTTGTACAAGAGTTGCAGATAATGCATTCATAGAAGGATAACTATAGTGTGGCTGTATGAAAGAAAACGCCTTCAGGGGATTACATCTCAATGCAGAGGATCTTGGGAAGGCCAGTACAAGATCTTGAAGCAGATAAATTATGTGATCTACAGGATTTTCCGACAGGGCTCCTGGGCGAAGCCTAAGGTTGTCCACATCGACGAACTAGTGCTGTACGAAGGTCCTGATGCTGTAGATTCTGTTCGGGACGAACAGGCTTGCATAGGGGGCAGTGTTATGCACTGCGGCTGTCCGGCGCCGTAATCGGAGACCCACCTTGTCCTCCTCTCTTCCTGGAACAATGCACTCACTGCCTCCTGATTCCCTCTTCTGGGAATCCCGTGATACTGACAGCAGCAAGACTCTGGCGTCACAGACTTCCTCTCGCCTGCTAGAGTTTCCGATAGGTTTAGCGACGACGCAAGAATGTTCTGGTGAGATTTGCTGGTGCCTCAGTCCTCTGCGACGCATCACACGAGTTGGGGAAGATTTTAGGTGGTGGTCTAAGACACTATATATACTGCCACAACCCAGCGGCCGGCAGTCTGATGGAGGCCGCCTGGCGAGTGTGCGCGAGTGAAGAGAAGTGTGGATGACGACGGGAGATTGCAGGATAATGGCGAGGGAGGTGTTCGTGGCTTGAATGGACGAGAGGGTGTGAAACCGACGAATGAAGCCTACTGTGCATGAGGGCGCTTGGAGGACTCTTGAACATTGTGACTGGCGGGACATGGACTGAACTGAGGTGGGACTGAATGGAAGTGTAATTCGGTTTTTTTATTGTAAATATTCGAATTGTCAATTTGGACAAATATTTTATATAATATTTGAATAGGTTTATACACTGTCTATTGGAACTGATCATTAATTATTTAATTTAATTGATTTGTTTGTTATAATTACAAATTTTGTTAATTGTTGTTAGTTGTGAACAATAAGTGATTACAATTTATTGTGAGAATTTGAGTTCAGAGAATTTTGCTGTAGTTATTGTAAATAATATAAGGAAATTATAATTAATTATTTTATTTGATTAAGACCTCCATCCCTTAATGAGCTTGGTATAGCCCATTTAATTTCTAGAGAGAAATTGTAACAATAATATAAAAAAATGAGAATACAACGAACGGGTGATTAGTCCAGAAAAGTATATGCACGTTGTGCAATTCTAAAAATTCAACATTCTTAAAAAATAATAAAATTACTCAACGAGAGAGAAGGAATAATTAATGAATTATGTAAACCTGCGCGAAAAAATTTCCCAGGAAGAAAAGTTATATCATATGGCATTGATGATTTGTGGCAAATTGATCTTGTAGAAATGGATACTGGAAATTTAAAAGGTATATCTCACATAAATAAAGGCTATAAATATATGATGACAATTATTGATGAATTTTCAAAGTTTGCATTTGCTTTATCAATTAAAGATAAAACATAAAAAAATGTAGAAAATGCTTTAGAAAGTATTTTGATTAATAGAAAACGAAATAATTTACAAAGAGACAATGGCTCAGAAGTTTATAATAAAATATTTGAAAATCGTATGCAAAGGCATAATATATACCATTTTTCTTCAGATTGAAGGCTAGCGTTGTTCAAAGATTTAATTGAACTTTAAGACATTTAATGTGGAAAAAATTTGCTTTGAATGGCAACTACAAGTGCGTAAATATATTGGATGAATTAGTGAAAGACTACAAGAACACAAAGCACATCACTATTAGCATGAAGCCAATTGAAGTTAATAAAAAAATGAAAACAATATATTGCAAACAAATTTTGTGTTTACTAAACCAAAATATAAAGTTGGAGATGTTCGTGTGAGCAAACTGAAAATTTTTTTGAAAAAGGTTATTTTGCTAATTGGTCAACAGAATTGTTTGCTATTTGTAAAGTTTTAAATTTTGATGTGGCAACTTACAAATTAAAAGATATTAATGGAGAAGAAATAATGGGTAGGTTTTTATGAATACAAAATTACGAAAACTAACTATCCTGATGACTATTTGGTTGATAAATTTTGAAAACTATGTGTGAAAAAATATTTGTAAAGTGATTGGGTTTTGATAATTCGTATAATTCATGGATTAATAAAACATATGTTTGGTAAATAAAAATAAAAATTAGTTTTTACTCAGTTTGATGATATATTAATTGTTGTTGAGTATAGTTATTTCTATCAGTGTTAAAATAGTTGCAAAAACACTCCATGTTGCCATTCATGGTTTCTTTCATTCTTTGATATAAATTGATAGACTTTGGAATATATTCAAATCTCAATAATATTTTACAATTTGGATGTATATCTTAGATTCTTTGCAACTTTTTTCGAAGGTTACTTCTTTGAGTTCTAATCACAATAATCATTTTCACAATTATTATCGAACAATTCTAGAACAATAAAAGTTGGATTTAAATTTGGATCTTGTGTTTGCGGTACAACATGAGGGGTCATATCTCTAATTACCTCATTTCTGCCATATATTCTATCTACAACTCTATGAACTGTTACTGTTAAATTTTCAATATTTTTACCTTTAAATTTATTTATTTCTTTTAAATGATTAATTTCTATCATTTTTATCTGCTGGTCCTTTAACTCATTCATTTTTTTAATGTGTTTTATTTGACCTTTGAATAATTGCATTTCATCTTTTTGAATCTTGTGTTCACTATGTTTTCTAATTGATGGTAAAACTTCTTTAGTCATCCATTTAGTAAATTTTTCAGCTAGAGGCATATTTGAGCTAAATATTAACTTATACAGAGCTGATTCATTGATAAATAAAGCATTTGGTTCCACATTGGATGTCCCCGAGTTCAGTAAATTTCTTTATCATCAACAACATAATATAAAGCATTTCGTGGTTTTCTGTATTCCAAAAGCTTAGTTACATCAGCTCCTCTAAACCAAGGATTATTTTCCTCATCAATAATCATAACAACCTCGTTACCATTGTAAATAAGTTTGTTGTGGTTTATGTCTAGAATTTACTCCATTTTCATTTAATAACCTTTACGCAAGTGAAAATGGCGAGTTGCAATAAGTTTGTTTATTAATATTCTTTTTTATGAAGAAAATGATAAATTGAAGAAAATAATATTAAAGAATTTAGACCAAATTCATTGAATTATATAGCTCCTTAGGAGTTAAATTTTCTGTCATTAATAATATATTTCCTTTTACTTATAATTTCTTTATAGGATTTGCACTTTATACCAAACAATGAAATGCTATTTTTGCCAACTCGTGTCAGTTTTTTTTGTAAAGTCATATATTCCATGAAAGTTTCATTACTAAAAAAATATGGTAAACCATTTGTATATCTGAAAGCTGAGTCTCATGTTTGGTAAATTAGGAAATTTCTCACTAATTAGACCATGCTTTTTTTATCTGGAAACTATGTTCATCTATTAAAGCATAATATTACTTTTCATAGTAGATAAAAGTTTTCCCCGAACATGAATTAAAAACAGCATTTATTTTATATTCATCTCTTAATCCAAATGCAGCGAAGTTTTTTGGATAACCATCAATAAGATTGTAACTAGGATAGTCAACCATATAAATTTTTTCATCAACAAACAGGACCATCTCGCCTGTTGGTCTTTGGAATATAAAAAAATATTAAATTATTAAATAAATATTTTAAAATATTTAATCGGTAAATCGGTAGAAACCAATTTCTTATCGAAAATGGCCTACTGATTATTTTCTAGCCTTCTAAACTTTCTGTCCCAACATTTTTATGGTAAAAAATATACATTTCACCATCAATAATTTAAAATGTTTCTATATATTTGTCTCTGCATAAATCAAATGGTTCATCATCATTAAAATTGTTTTGTAGTGGTGGACCGTAAAAGTTTTGTATATTTTGAATATTGTCTGGTTGCAAATCAACCAAATCATTGTTGAGAATTTTGTACATGATTGCATTTTTATCATTTGTATGTTGAAGACCTAACGCATGTCCAATTTCGTGGATCAAAACTGCTAGTAAATAAATTTTATTTTCAGGTTTGTTTTACCATCATTATGCCAATATTTCTGCTTATTGATGTGAATTTCAACAAGGCTATTTTGTTTATTTGGAAAATATGCATGAACCAGTGCACTACAAAATGGGTATAATAAATAAGGACAAACTCCGCGCAACTTAAGATTATTATGTAGTCCTTGTTTATATGATATAAGTATATCTGGAGATTTCATATCGTAAACAAATTTCAAATTTTTGTTTTTGCCAAATGTTAAAGGCTCTTTTGCTAAATTTGTAATTTATTTATTTGCATATGCAAAATTCCATTTTAATGAGTTTTTAGTCCATTTTGGTGTTGATGAAAGGTCCACAATTATCTCATCTTTAACACCACATCTTGGCTTGTTGATTAAATTAAGTGTTTCTTCCTTGAGTTTATACCATCAATTGAAGAGAAGTTGTGATATTCTTGAAATATTCTTAAAGAAGTTTTGTACTTTTCAGTATCAATTTTTTTAAAGCGAAAATGCTTCACCTTCTAGATATCCATATTTATTAAAAAATATCCACCAAACAAAATCATTATAAATATGCTTTAAGTTAGTATCATCTTCTCTAAATGTATACAAAAAAATTTGTATTCTCTCTTACAAATTGTTTAGGCACTCTGGAATAAGTTTAAGCCAAATAGAAAACATCAATATTTTTATGTCTTCCTCAAGTAAAATATTCACAAATCATATCTTGATTATCTAAAATAACACCATCAAATACAATTAGAGATTTGTTTTTGCATTGATCTAAAGGATTCTTTTCCTCAGTGTTATTTAAAAAATGTGCCATTTATCATAACATTTTTTGGATATCATTTCATAATCGTCTTGTAATTGAATATATTTTGGTTGATTCAAACTTTTATAGCAAACAAGTAATTTATTAAAATTTAACCACCCCGTGTTATAAATAAAATTAATCGTCAAATTAGTTTATCCGCTATTACTAGGACCATCATACCTCTAATATCAGGCAAAAGTTCACCATTTTTATTATTCTTAGAAGATTGTTCAGAAATTAAAACACCAACACCCCAGCCAACTTTGCGCAGCATAGACTGCTTTGGCTGCCACTTTTGTATTTAATTACAAGTAATTTTTGTAATAAATAGATAATACGGCTTTGTCTCGACAGCTTGAGCTGTCAAATAAAGTTTTCAATTTAACAAAATAGTTATATTTTTAAGATGAAACTTCACTATGATATAATTGATAAAGATAAATCGATAGCATTAATTAGTTTTCATGCAAAATTTCAAACACCAAATATGGTCAATAATACTGTAACTAAAAACGAAAAAATGGGTCATGTCATTGATAAAAATGAAGTTATAACCATTCCCAAAGGCCAATACGATTTTGAATCGTTAAAAGAAACTATACATTTAATATATACATTTTCAAAAAATTACATTGAATTAACAAATTATGTGAAAAATAGAATTTCTATTAAAACTAAAATTGATATTAAACTTGATGATCACTTATCTGATGTTTTTGGCTTTGAAAGAAATATGACTTTTGAAAAATATAAAATTTTTGTAGGCACTAAATTGCCTAATTTTAATCCATATAAAACAATAAATATTCATTGTAACTTGGCATATGGCATGTTCATAAAATATGATGAATCAAATCATTTGGAAACTGATACAATTGCTAGTTTTTGCCCAAAAACTATGTTTGGTTTTCATGATTACATTAGCTATGAGCCCCCATATCCTAGTTTTTATAGAAGAAATAATGAACATTTTAATTATATTGTCTTAGAAATTAGAGACGAAAATGGAAATTTAATTGATTTTGATGGTTCTAATATTGATGTTGTTTTGGAAATTAAATGTGTTTAAAATATAATAATATAAGAATTAATTAAAAATAATTCTCTTTGATATCCATATGGCAAAGTATCTATTTTATTTTCTATTATAATTCTCTTGTTATCATAGTATTCAATGCAATTTTATTAACTTTGACCGTATGTATTTTGGGTCTCTCACTCCTTATCAAATTCATTGTTCTATATTGAATTTTATTATCAAACAAATAATTCTTATAGTCTGCTAATGTAATTCTCTTATTAACAACACATTTTTTCACACCTTTAGATTATTTTTTTTTTTTATCTCCAACTCTATATGCATACATTTTTGCTTGTAAACCAACAAATTCTTTCGTTATTAACCCATTACATTCGTCTTTCATTTTTCCTAAAACTTTTTTATTTATTTGTGGCATGTTATAGATATTGTCTTTTGGATAATCACTTGTATAGAATTTTTCTATCATCGAACTTCATGTCTTCGTAGAAATCTTCTGTTTTTATGTTATAAATGTATGAATCGGTATCTTGATAGCATAGCTCAATTTTATCATCATATTTTGGCTTCATCACTTTATAATGGAAATCATACATCAATTATTTCGAAGTATCCAAAATGGCCATGCCCACATGTATTGGTTTATTAAATTTTACATTAGTTTTATTCATGTGAATAGCCGCAAGTTTCTCATTAAATATAGTACTTAATTTGAAATTTAGTTTTGCTACTAATTTTTTACATTTTTCAGCATCTGATACTAATTCTATATATATATACTCTGTTTCTTATATTTTCCATAGTTTTGCCAAACACAGAATTATTGATAGTTTATAAAAATCTTTTTCGATATCATTTTTAGCATTAGTTCTCATTGTTGTATTCAAATCAATATGTTTCTTCAACCAATCAGACTGATCAAAAGTTAATATTCTATGTATTTTAGTGAGTTTTAATCCATTATTTAGACATTGTTTAAAGTTGCGGTAGTGAATTACATAATTTTGTTTGTTATCTAAAGTTGTTAATAATTTAGATTGATTGGTCCTTCGAACTACCTTATTTTCTGGGCAAAATGGAAGATCTTGATGTAAATTATGTAGTTCTTGTAGATTTTTTAAATCAACTTCTAATACATCACCATACTCAGAATCATTCTCCAAATCTAATATTTTTTCACTCCAGTAATCTAAACCATTTAATGCATAGTATACCCACTTGAAACCACCATGGTAAATGTTGCGACATTGCCCAACTATATAAATTATTCGTATCGAGATATGTTAAATAATTTGGTTCTTGATTTTGATTAAAATCTTCCAAATATTGTTATTTGCTTTAACATATCGCTTACAACATTGTGATATTCCACCTCTAATTCCTTTTTCAATCATTAAAATCATATCATAGTTATGTAATAAATCTAGTAGTTGTTTAGTCATTTTTAACATTGCATTCCATGATAATCCTGGTGCTATACAATACCGTGCAGGGTCAAAATGATATGAATTTATAAATGTGTTTCTAAAATTTTCGAATATATCTGCTATCAATAATGCATCACTTTTTAAATATAAATCATGGTATTTGCCAAGAGTTTTTATATTAAATTGCTTCCATACACATTTTGCATGTTCGTATTCATCATCAGATATACTATTTTTAAGTTATTGTAAAATTCACTTTGGTGGAAGTTCAGTTTCTTCTAATTTCTTCCAACTAGCTATATAATCATATGGATAAACACCTTTTCTGTAACTAAATCAACTTGATCTACTGGAAAATGTTTTTGTGTGTGTTTCATTTGATATTTACTTAACATAGATGATAATTTTTCTAAACTACTAACCATACATTTAAAAGTGTATATAAATTAAATTTTTAAATTTTTTGTGTTTTCCCCAAAAGTTATAAACTTTCTTCATTATTTGCAATTAGTTTTATATTTTTTATCATCAGATCCTAGCTCTTTAATAAATAAGTGAGCATCATAACGAGCTAAATTATGAAAATAAATTGGTACAAAATTTGGTAATTTTAATTTTAGATTACAATTGTTGCAAGTTGGATCAATGTGATCATGATGATGTACTTTTTTATTTGCCTCCTTATATTTACATTTGCATACAGTACATCTTTTTGATTTCCTATATAATATTTTTTCTTTCGTTAGTGGGTGCATTGGATCAATTTGTGAATATATTTCACCAATCTTGTCTACTTACCTTTTTAATGATTGTATAAATATTTTATAAGCATCTGGGCCACGATATACAACTTGTGACTTATACTCACCATAAGCAGATACAATATAATAGCAAAAACCAGAAGCTTCATGTAATTGATATTTCATTATATATGATTTGTCATTCAATTTTAAATTGATATTATTTATTTGATCATTAGTAAGATTATATCTTCCTTTGAGTATTTCTTTGTAAAGACCATTATCAATATAGTCTTCTGTTACAACTGGAAATTTTTTGATTAGTTTAAATTTATAAATTTCTTTTGAATTTGGTTTAGTTGTTGATATTTTATTTAGAATTGATTCAAAATCTGCATATATTGTGAAAGGGACTTTCGTGGTGTGTTTTATATTTTTAAATTTTATTTGTTCGCTTTTTGAAGGGATGATTATCTTCACAGGTTCATTATTCGAGCAATCTTCAGTATGTTTATTTAATTTTTCTTGAGAATAAAAGAATTGAAGGCACATATCATATATATGTATATATATATATACTTTGCCATGCTTATTATTTTTTGTGCTGAAACTAACCTTGATAAATCTTTAATCCAACGATAATGCGAGTTTGTATCATATTTTTTTTAATAAAGTAGATTTATATGCGTATTCTTTTTATTTTTTGTAAGTTTTAGTGGATATACCATGGATTTCTTACCATCATCTTCAATAGAGTGTACATTTATAGAAGTATCTATTCAATATTCTATTTTTGGTATATCATCAATTTTAATAGGATATTCAAATTTATCTAATGCTTTCTCAGTGTTAAGACCCACATTTTTATATTTAGATACTCTTTGTGAGTCTTATTCTGCAGGAAATAGTGCAGATTTTATTACCCAAAGAAAGCATTTTTGATAATTGATTTTAACATTTATGCATGCTTTCTTAATCTTTATAAATTCTGGTAGTTCAATATATGATGATCCTTTTAATGGATTATACTTATTTATTTCTAATTGTATTCCAATTACACTATTTAGAGTCATCCAGGACCTCTTCTTTGAAATTAAGATAATTTTGTAAGTAATTCCAGTTTTATAATTTTATAAATCTTTATAATTTCTCCTTCATTTGATATTGTGTGATTATATGGCTGAAATATAAATAATTCTACTAAATTATTTTTCTGCTTGCGAAAATTGGTATATAATTTAATGCTGGTTTTCACCCCTCTAATGTTCCTAAGATTATCACGTATTGTATCAATAACCTTATTTTTTACTGAAGTTAAAAATTTATTAGGCTGTATTAAATTTAAGGAATTTTCAGTTATATATTGATATCCTATTTTTAAAAGCTGTATTAACTCTGTACTTTTTATTGGTTCTTCTATTTAGTTTTCTAACAAACACATTAGTAGAATAGGGGAATATTTATTTTAATTCATTTTTATCTTGTTTATATAATTCATTGATATTGGTATCTGCTAAAGGTAAATTTGTAAAATTATTCTTTGCTATCCATTCTGTTATTCACTTACTTTTAGATCTAGGCTTTTCAAATACATTATTAGAGAATGGAAATATTTTTTAAAAATGGTTTTTTAGCTTTTCTATATTTATAGTGTAACTTGAAAAGGGTAAATTTTTAAAGTTTCTTTTTCTTTGTTGATTTATAATAAATGGTATAATAGCTGCAATTAAATCAGCTTTCGGTAGCCTGTACGAATATTTAATTTTTAAATCTCTACCTATAAATCTCAACTCTCTCAATCTCTTCTCACCCAACTCAACTGCGATATTGTGTAATGTAATTTTTATTGTCTATTTATAAGAAAACAAATTTATGAAGACTGCAAAAATGAGAGTAGAAATACAAGTATGTAAAATCGAAATATGAGCTTAAATTATTGATAACAATGAAATCGTTTTTAACTATTTAACTTCTTCTTATAAGGACATTTCTCATTATAGCATTTTTTACATATTGTTGTATGTTTGTCTTTAGTAGTTTATGACGAGAAAATTAATTTAAATATTTGTTGTCTTTACATACTGTACAGGTTTTTTTGAATAATTATCACGTTGAATTTCATTTAGAATATCTACTATTGCATTGTGTAATTTATTATTTTTATGCTTTTCACGATATCTACTACAAACATATTTTCCACATTTGCATAGTATTTTCTTATTTTTAACGTATAGCAACTTCTATCGTATTCACTAAAGCAACTTTTGCATTTTTTTGTATGTTTGTCTATAGTAACTTTGTGGGGATAAAATGAATTGATAGATTTATTCTCTTTATATACTGTACATGTTTTTGTTGAATAATCTGCATGTCGAATTTCATTTGTATTGTGTAGTTTAGTATTTTTATGCTTTTTGAGAGATAGTTTAGAAACATATTTTCTACATTCGCATAGTACTTTCTCTTTTTTTTTTTTTTTTAACTCATATTGATTTTTGTCATATTCAGCACAACATTTTTTAAGTGTTAATATGCTTATCTTTTGTGTATTTATGCACGTGAAAACTTTCTATATTTAATACTTTGCCATATTTCTTACATTGCTTTTCTTGATTTTCCATTTTTTTATTTAATAAAAAAAAATATTTTTCTTTAATAATTTGTTTTTTTTTGTAAATAACACAAAAAATGGAATCTCTGATCAATTAGTTGAACAATTCACTTGAATTCACCAAACTACAAGATCTAGAAACATATGAATGGTTTACTGCTACAGATTTGGAAATTTATGAGTTTAAGTTTGGAAAAAAAATTAATTGTATTCTAGATGGTAAACTTAAAATTTCATTGCCAGAGCAATATGTCAAGATACTCAATAAAAATTATGTGGAACTAATAAATGGGAAGCAGGTTTTTTAAATGTATAAAGGCTTAAAAGAAATGAAAAATGGAAAATTTGTCCATGATCTAGAATTCTCTTAAAAAAATACATAAATTCTGTCAATTATATTTTTAAATATTTTCACTTGATTTTGTCTTAAATTTGCTTTATTTAGATTTCTCGTTTGCAAATTGCTATTTCTAGAAAATATTAAAATTTTGCTTGAAAAGCGAGAAATTTGCTTGATTTTGGGGTAAAATAACTTGTTTTTTATGGTGGCACAAATTCTGCTCTGACATTTTTGAAAAAGTGGTAAATTTACTTGATTTTGGAGTAAATGTGCTTGTTTTTTAAAATGCTTAATTTCTTAAATTTCAAACCATGATTTTGGAGCAAAAAACCACAATTTTTCTATGAAAATTGAGTTGCGCTAGAACTCCCCTCTTACATATACTCATTTTGGCTTGCTAACCAGTCTCTGTTAAGTTTCCATTGATCCCCCACGCTATGCGGGCTGATCAGAGATGGGGAGCTGTTTGGGTCACCAATGCCGCCACTGGATGTGCGTCCACACAGGAATGGGTAGCAGGTCTCAAGCTACGATATATTCCAGCACTAACAGTGCTGTGGGATAAGGCAATAACTCGCGCGACTGTCGCTCCTCCCTGGGTGAAGGTGTTACTAGTGGTTGTGGCTCGTCTGTTCCTCTCTGCCGGCACTAAGGACAGTGCTGTGACAGTTGGAAAGCAATAGATGGCTGTCTAATGGGTGTGCAAGAAAATATGACGGTCCCCTGAAGGGTACCCGTAGTTGGAGTTAATTCGGTTATTATAAATTACCCAGTTCTTGTCGAGGGTGTACGTATCAACCTGTATATACCAGGCAAACAGACAAATACTCTAAGAAATAAATATGAAAGGTAGGAAACAAAAGTATGTTTATTGAAGTCTCAATAAACATGTGACGCGTGCTACCTCCTACCAGACAATTGAGTGCTGAAGGTTACTACACTGGCCAGGTGTAGGCGACCAGGTTTTAATGGAGAATGGGAAAGATTTAGCAAAATGCGAAAATATATAATACTTTATACTGTCCTAATAAAGATGTCTTGAGGAGACAAAAAGTGATTTTAAAATGTGTTGGTAAGTGTGTTCGCTGGTTGTTGGGTTGACTGATTGTCGACGGTGAAGTACCCGTAGGGACCATACTCAAAGCTTTGAAGTTCTCTGTAGGTCCTGGCACTAAGCATTGCTCTGGGATGTCGCGAGAAATGAAACAAGAATGACTCCCGAGCCCAGCAGCGTCCCGACTTATCTAGTGGAAGCTTGTAGGCTGCTGACGCGGGCTGCAGCGTGGGTGTGATGTCCTTCTGCCCTGGTTGGCAGGGGAAAACTCTTTTCAGCGTTTCTGCTTTGTGCTTCGTTGGTAGCACTCGGTCTTGTCCAAGGTTGGGGCAGCTTGTAGGCTCTCATCACGGGGTAGGGAAGGCTGCTTGCCCCCCCGGGTTGCGTTTCCTTCAGGTGAAGAGAATTCGCTTATAAGTTCCTGTTGCCTGTAGGGTAGGCAACGTGTCTCTCATATCTAGCAGTGCAAGTAGGTAACTTGGTGGTGAGTTGTAATCGTAGTTGATTAGTTGTATAAGTGCACACATCAAATTGTAATAAACTTGTAAGAGAACCGAAGTTGGTTAATGTGTTCCTTTAATGTATTTGTATTAAATATACAGCATTTGAGGCTAATAATTACGTGGAGCATAAAAAATACTTTGTCCTGGTACTATCCATATTTTGCTTTGATGGGCGCTGTTTTTATAAGTTATACTAAACACAATGACGACTCATCTTTACTTGTTATATTCTACCAGGAACCACTACTATAGTTGGCTACAGGATAGTTTTCCATGGAGGGACAGTTACAGACATGTGTATTTCCTGATGTTCCTGACCCAACTTCCTCTCACTACTCACGTAGTATCTATGTATCCCAAGGAAAGGTCAAATCCAACACGTTATTCATGAGTGCGCACAGGATCGCTCCAGTCTAGCTGGTGATCCTAGCACGTGAAATAAGCATTGTTTCCAAGCGGCCGCAGAACACGTCAGCCTCGCCGAAGTACCTGCTAGACGGAGTGTCGCTGGAGAGGTTGAAGCTTTCTGCAAGCTGTTGGAGAGGTTGGAGCCCTCTGCAAGCTGCTGGAAAGGTTGGATCTGTTTGCAGGCTGTAGGAGAGGAGAGAGGTCTTGGTCAGACCCTGGGAGTGTTCGCTGACCTATGCGGCCGGCGAGCCCGGCGACTCTAGCGAGAGGCGTGCTTGTACCTCCTTATATAGTAGAAAGTCCCTGGATCAGCGATCTTCCGGAGGTGTGAGGGGTTGTAGCCTTTCATCTCAGGGTTTGCTTTATCAGGGTTGCGGCAAACGCTGCACATTCCTTATCTTCCTGCGCTGAGGCAACGACAAGTTTACCACCTCGTTCCGAGGCTTGGCGGGTGTGACGTCACAGGGCAGCAGAGGTGCTGTGATCCGGTGTGTCTGTTTAAACTTCCCTCTTGGCTATCTTGGGATTGTGGTTCGTCGGGTAAAACAATCTTGACTCAAGGGAGTGGCGACCGCAGGCAGAATCTGGGCGGGCAGTACAATCCATAATTTAACGCATTAATTATTTTTGTGTCTGAGGCTGTCCAACATGTAGAGTCGATTTTATTGGCATGTGAAAAGTACTCTGCCACGTGACTTGCCCCGAGTTCTTGCTTACTCGTTTATGGGGCGAATTCGCTCATAGGGAGCACAGTCCAGTCACACTGCACACCAGTGTGGCATGTGTCAATGCTTATGTGTAATAACTTTACCAAGTGCTATTTAATCATCTGAGGGTAGCCCTGTACAGTATTTGATATTGTGTGTTTTTGCAAGTGAATGTGTCTGTCTTCAATTCCTATAATCTTGACACATGACAGTCCCAGCTGGTTGACTGTCTCTATCCTGGGCGATCTACTCTATGCTAGGCAAGTCGCGTCTCAAGGTGGTTATTTAGTTCTGGGCACTGGGGCCTGCCCGGTGTACAACACTGGCGTGGTTGGTCGGCGACTGGGTACAAAGTCGGGTTCAAAAAGTTTTACCTGGCATGGTGTGGGTTTGGGTTGTAGTGCAGCAGGGTGCCGTGGTGTTTCGGTACGTCATGGTACTGCCCCTGTTTCCATTACCTGGGTGGCACTTGACTGAGGGGTGGTGTGTGTGGATGTGGTGCTTGACTGCGGTTCTAGTGCGCTCGTGGACCTTTCGCTGAACAGGGTCTCCTGCACTATGGGGTGGTATCCTTCCGTGACCTTGGTGAGTGGTTCGAACAAATCCATGGGCGTGACGGTGGGTGCAGGTATGGTGAGACGTCACAGCAATGCAGCCTGTTCATGTGGCTTGAGCAGTCTGAACCCGCTAGGAAAAATACGTTGCCTCTGTGGATTTTTGGAGATAGCTCTTGCCCTATTGACCTGTTTCTCAACTCCACCCCTACTGGTGTAAGGCATTAGGCATAAAAATCTGGGCTCCAGGAGGTAGGCAGTTGACATGTAGGTACCAATTACTGCTGCCAACACAGCCTCACTCTCAACTCAGCCTCACTCTCAACTCCTCCACCAGGTAGAGAAGGTTTGAGCTGCGGGGTGATGGTTGCAAGAACCACATGGAGTTGTCCCACGGGGGTAGGTTTCCCTGCACCAGAATGCAATGTGCTCTTGGCACCACCAGTGAGCGGTGAAAGTTGAGCACCCTGGCCGGCAAGCCGATCCCACCAGGAGCGTACTAGTGTCGTGTCTCTACTGTTCTCCCACTTGGTGCAAGGAACAAGTGGCCTTCCAATACTGGTGTGGTGTGTGTCCAGTGGTCACTGGTCTCTCCGGACTCCAAGAAGATTCTCTCCTCGACACCACAAACTGAGCGGTGAGGAGGGGGTGACCTTAAGCAGGCAAGCCAGCTTCCAAGGGACGGTATCCTAGTGTCGTGGCTCTACTGTTCACTGCCGGGGCAGAGAATGAGTGTCCTTCCAAGGATGTGCTGTGGTGTTATGCATGTAGGTTCGTTACAACAAAACCCGGTCTCCTGCTGAGTCCACCAGCTCCGATATGACACATGGAAGGAGGTCGGAGTGAAAGTCAAAAGATGTGGTAAGATCTGTGTTTATTGACCCTACGGAAATAAACACAAGTGGCAGCAGTGCTATCTCCTAATTTTACATGGGCTGGACGGAAGGTAAAACACTCTATCTTAAAAAAACAGGGGAAGGCACCCTGTGCAAAACTACTAGGAGAGGCAGTAGCTGGTGCGTGTTGCGTATTATTAAACCTCGGGGCGAGTGTATCTTTAGTGTGTAGTTGTTGACACCGCTGATTCTTCCTTAGGTTGTGTTGGACAGAATCTTTGTCCCCACGAGGTGAGTGGTGAAGTACTAGGAGAGTGAGCCTTGGCACCAATAGCTGAAGAGATGAGAGCTCAGGAGAGGCGATTGAGAACTGTAGCAGAACTGACGATCCGGAGGCCGGGATGCATTTCCTTGTATACTCCTCGGCGATCCCTTCCTTCACTGGCATAGGGCATCTGGAGAGGGGGTTAGTAGGTGCAAGCCCAGTGCCTAGATACTTTGTGCATGGTCTCGGTGGCTTATCGGGTGAAATAATAAATTATTAATGGGATGTCTGTCCCGGCCTGGTAAATACAATAATCTGGTAGGTGGTGGCGGCGGTATTGTGACTCGGTAGACAAACTGCCAGGGATGCAGTTGCACTGATGAGTAGCAGTAGTTTATTAATATTGTAAAAGACGTGATGTGTTTATCTGAATCGTGTATGGGAATGGCAAAAAGGATAATAAATATAGAATTATGTTAGCTAAAATATAAAGAACTCACTTTACATAGTCTTAACTAGAGGTGGGTCCAAGCCCCATTTTGCAGATATTACCAATACCAATACTTTGTGGTCGATCCCGCAGATAGTGCCGATACAAATAATTTCATTTGTAATTTTTTATATCATGTCTGAGTAACTTTAAAATGAGCACAAAGTCTCCAGGATGTGAAAAAACATGTCAATAAATACAAAAAAGTAACATACACGTTTTTATATAATATATACACTGTAAATCATTGTGCATACGACACAGCAGTATTTAAACATGTGTCTTTTCATGTCCACTCAATGTTTACATTGCAGTGTAAGTTAGCATTTTGGTCAGTTAGTAAAAAACTTCATTTTATCAAACTCCGGGGCATGATATAAAACAGTACCTGTTTTTCGCATTCTTAACTGGTTTTGTGACGTAATCAGCCGGCTACAATGACCAACCTCGCCCAATACTTGCAAGTGCCGTATTTGTCAAGAACCTAACCACAAAACACAGAAGACGAGTAAAGAAGGCATCGTTTTTAAATACAGCGCACATGTTCAGTACATAAATTGCATTCATCTTCTTCATATATCCGTACTATTTACTTTTTTCATATCGCCAACATTTATGGTTAGAGATGTTTGTTTATAAATAAAATTAATGTTATTATTCTGCCCATGAATGAGTGCCACCACCATAGGGATTCGGGTCATTCAAATCAATTTGTACATAAAACGGTAAATATTGTAACTAATTGATTTATGAATTGTCATGCTGCGAACAAAATATTTATATACAATGTGGCAGCGATAGATCAATATACAGTTGGCATTTAGATGATAGAAAATTTATGACCATGACTATTATAGCATTATAACTTTTATTTATAAATGAATTTTAATCACCTCAGAAGCAGATACCAGTATTATAAGTTTAATTACATTTTAATTTACAAATTTCACCAGGTATGACTTATATAGAGATAAATATGTAGCAACACCAAAGCCACCCATATAAGTTTCCGTTTAATTATAAATCACCTGTTACTAAAAGATAAAAATAAAACTAAGAAAATAGTTTTTCTGTTGCATAAATATGATTATTGGTTTGTTAAAACATGTCCTGTAACATAACCAAGTGTAATTTCCATAATGATAAAATCATTTGGGTTGATGAAATGATTTGGTTGAACCATGGCCGATTGTAACTAATATTGATTTAGGGTTTTTTGGTAGATGTATCAGTATCAATATCGGCATTGATCCAGCTCTACTAAAATGTTTATATGGACGCCATTTTGAAAATTTATGTCGGACTCTCTCAAAGTTTATAAGTTTGCATGGTCTGCCATAGTACTACTGGATTGCCAAATTTGGCAGAAATGGTTTTTCTTTTTTCAGAGATGTCACATAATTGTAATTAGTCATGTAATACTATTTTACAAAATGGCAGACAAATGAGATTTTGTGTCGACACATTAGATGGTTGTAATATATATAGCCAGCATACAAAATTTGATTGGAATTAATTACACTGTTTTGCAGATATAGCATACTACGCTAATATAGCTAGATGGCCGCCATTTTCAAAATAAGTGCCTAATAAAATTCAGTTACTTAAATTTACCTGGCATAACTTACGTGCCAATTTGGCAAAAATTGGTTGAGTAGTTTTAGACATATAATTAAAAGCTTTATTTTTTTCATGTGGTACTATTTTTCTAGAATTACAGATATTCACCACTGAATTCAATGCTTACACTTTACGCTGTTAGCATACAAAATTTGGTATAATTTGGTTGAATGGTTTCATAGATATAATGGCATGGTTGAAAACTATAAAAGTTAAGTGTCCTTACTTAGTACTATATGTGTACCTAGTTGGGTGAAATCCAGTTTACACGTTCAAAAATCATTAGGGTTGATGAAATGATTTATTTAGACCTTGGCCAATTGTAACAAATACCGATGTATCTCTATTGGTAGAGGTCCAGCCCTCGTCTTAACACGTAAGTTTGGGGAACATTCCTTTTTCTTTTCCTTGCGAGTGGCACTTCTACCAGGAACACTTTTTATCTCGAGGCCAGACGTAAAAATGCAGCTATCTAATTCATACAGTCACATAATTTCTGTGCACAGTTCAGGTTACTTTACTTATTAATTTTTTTAAGGGGACACAAACTGAAAAGCTGCAAGCACCGCGTAATAATTAATCAGCAATAATGCAGTAATAATGCAGCATTATCACTGTTACGAGAAATATTTACTTGCAAGTTATGTTATAATTATTTAAAATAAACGTTTTGTCATTAATTTTATATACTAATAAAAAATAGTCACAGCTACTATTTTACTGCACTCAAAAACTGTGTGAGAAAAAAAAGCTTTTGTGGAAATGGTTAAGAGTAATTATAATACTTCTTAACAACACACAACAATATCTACAAAAGCTTTTCTTCATAAATAATATGACAGAAACAATGATCGCAATCACAATACTGGTGGAGGAAAAAATAATTTAAGTTATCACTGTCACTCTTGGAGGATGACTCCTGCTGCTCCGGCTCTCCTCCATCGGCAGTTTCAGTCTCAGGGGCATTCCATAACTTGTAATTGTCTGTGCCATCAGATTCGTTGGATATGCCACACTTCTTGAAACTGCGGGTTACAATTTCGGGTTTCACCATTTGTCAGGCAGCTAGTATCCACTCGAGAATTTTCCCTAATGATGACTGTTTCAACTTCCCACTTGGTGTGTATTCATGATCACCGCACATCCAGTCGGAATACAGTTTGCTAAATTCACCTTTTAAAGGCTTGTTTACAGAAACGTTGAGAGGTTGGAGAATTGAATTAAGGCAGCCGGGAATAGTCGCAATGTCAGTATTCATACCTTTCAACTTTCCTTTCACCTTTTATGTTAAGTGGGCCTAAAGCTGTCCCAAACCAACAAACTCGTGCATTCAAGAAGAGCCCTGGGTCGGCGATCACAAACATTGTTGATTAGGGGTGGGTGAAGCTTTGAAAATTTGAATTTGAATCAAATTTTTTAAATATTTCATATCGTATTCAAAATCAAATTTTTTATTTCGAACTTCGAAACAAAAAAGTGCTTTAGGACAACTTAAATTATTTATTTTTACTGGCCAAAAAAAGTAAACAAAGAAAATGTGAGCTTAATAATATCAAAGTTTTTATTTGACTCATGCTACACACACGACTGGCTACTGGATCATGAAAACATAACATCAACTGCATTTCGGTGTAAAATAGTGAGTACCTAATTTTACTCACAAGATAGCAAAATAGAATTATTGTAAACAAAGAAAAACTGTTTTATATTATGAAATGCTTAATTATCTTCCCAAACTTCCGTTGGCAACGCAGATTTTAATTGGGGATATATGTTTATTTCCCTCATGCACAATGGTATGATAAGTAGGAGCTTAAACTGCAAGTTTTACAAACTGAACTAATGTGAAATTGCACCCATTACAATTCAAATATCAGTAATTTAACTTAAAATACAAGAAATTGTTTAATTAAGCTTCATTTCTTGTCATTCTGAGTGGCCTCGAATTACCTATATAGCCAACATTGTTCCGTTGACCAGTTTTTGTTCATTTCATATAAGTGGGGTAAAATCTGAGACAATATGACCAACCTACACACTTGTAAACAGTAAATGCTCTCGTTTGTAAAGTATTGTATCATCTAATGAATTGCTACGGGATGCATGTTGTTAAGTTGGCAATTTTGAATAATACTCATAACTAAAAGTTGTAATTAAAAATGTTACTTATGCGTACAGCATTTATGGTTTAAATTAGGTTTTTAAAGCAATATATTTTTTTTTTGCTTATTGACTGGATTTAAAAAAATATGTGTAGAAATTATGACATAGTATGTCGACACGTACGAACCAGCCAAAGACTAGCCATGTTTATGTTTCCAGTTTCCAGCTCGGTGAAAGCCATTGTGCGTGTGCCTTTTTCTCATTTTGTTTATTATATGAATATCTTGTTTGTGTTGTTGGAATATTTAATCTGTAGTTAATTATTTTTATATTTGCTTTCTTCAAGCAAAGGTGTTTGTAGGTACTGTACCGTTGTAGTGCGTTTTCTTGAGTGAAATGTAATATTAATTGGTATGTGTTTACCACTTTGTTCCGCCATTTTCCTTCGTTGTCTTCAATGAAGCAACACAAATATAATTTACGTTAAGTTTGTTGGTTTCAGGAAACGTGCACAGTGTTGATTTTACTGAATGATTCTGCAAATAACGACGAACTAGTGACGAACAAACATGATGTTAGTTAAGTATACTTGCAAGGATTTCCATTGAAAAACACGTGTTAAAGAGGTTGTGAAATTTACAATAAGTTTGTGTGTTTTGTAAATTGTAAGCTGTTGCTATAATTATTGAAATGCACGTGGCCTGAAAAAGCAGTACTTTCAACATTTTTATAGTATATGAATATTTCTTTATACTATCTATATCGTAAATTCAAGTGAAAGGTTAACTTTGGTTAAAGTCAATGTGTGTACATATTGCTGCATCTGTATAAATACAAACAGCGATGTATGTATCGTGTTTTGTTTTTTCATTGAAGTTAAAATTTTAGAAGTTACAATAATATAAATGTATTTCCCACTGCTCCATCAAAACAATATGCAACTCAAAATGCCACACACTCGTAACAACATCAAAACAATGCCGTCTCACAAAAGACGTTAAATTAAGGCGCCCCCCCCCCCCCCTCCCCAAACTATTTCCTTTTTGCCCTCAAAATAAAATAAACAGAACCCCAACAAAGTTAACTTGGCAATTACAAAAATAAAACAGTTTGGAATGTCAACCTGGCTATAATATCCTACATTAATTACTGGATGGAAGTTTGCTAATGCCAGTCTTTCAGTGCCTGCCATGACGGGAAACACGAGGAAAGAGGAAAATGCAGGTATGCACTGGACTCAAACATTTGTTTACAAACGTCTTTTTCTTCAGTTAAGCCTAGTACACACAGGCATCATTCTTGTACAATAAAGTGAAAATAAAGGTGAACAATAAATTGAACACTTAAGTGCCCACTAGCTAGTATGCACGGAATTGTGTGATCTATAAACAGGAGACTAGCTGGTGAGCAAGAAAGTGGTTGGTTGATGTCAACTATGTATGATGTGGAAGCAGTTTTTGGGGTTGTGGAGGTAATTTGTACATTATCAATAGCATCTGCCATAAAAAATAATAAAATTTAGTTCTATCAGATATATTTATAGCAATAAATATATACACTTGTAGAATATCTAAAATCACTCACAGGAATAAGATAAACATCTATATTTTTTTAAAATTCATACACAGATTTATTTACGATAATGGGACTATTAACAATTTTATCGTATTAAAAACATTAACATGTCTGCTTATTGCCGGCATCAACAAAATATATGTTTTGTTTACATTCGACTTGTACAAGAAAAATGGTGAAAAATAGGATTGTCCTTATATGGCACTAGCTAGTATACAAGCTCTTGAATGCTCGTAACGAGCATACTCGGCTGCCATTCACACGATGCGAGTCGGGGTGTACGAGAAAGTGCTCTCTTTCTTGTACAAGAAAGATGCCCATGTCTACCAGGCTTATCAAAACAGCTGTGGTGGAAGGATACGTTGTGGCCACGCTACTTTTATAGAACTGTCAAAATCCACCCCACTTACATGAAATGGACAAAATCAATAATAAAAGAATGGAACAGTTACCATGCATATTTGTAGATGACAAAGATAGAGATCAAACAAAATTTAAATAAACATGACACTCCATAACATTAGCTTACGTAATTTAATAATGTATACATATGCAAAGTAATAGAACCATATTAATATTGAATCACACTGTTTAGATGCACAATGTGATTAAAGAGTACACAAAATAACAACTGGGGTGTAAAACATGAGCACTGCAATTAATTATTCTGTTTTGTATGTTTCACACTTTGCTGAAAGAATTTTTAGTTTCTTATTTAGTATTATTTTGCATTTAAGTCAAGAAATATGCTGACGTGATGAAAAACAATTTTTAAGTCTTTCAAGTAGGTATGTTACTTTTAAATATCCCTTAAGCCTGAATTAATTTTCAGTTTGTTATTTAGATTTGTTTACCATGAAAGGCAATATGTGTACTTACATGGTAAAAAAAACTATGAATATTTTTTTTGTTAATCAGTGGGAAAACATTTTTTTTTATTTGTTTTTACCTAACTTGTAAAAATGTAGGTACTGTATTTATTAAATTGCAAAAAATAATAATTTTTGCAATGTGTACTTCTCAACAAAACTCTTTGATTAGATATTTAATTCAATATTTGATTCGAATTTATGAATATTTTAACAAGCTCTCCTCAGATTCGCTTTGAAATGAAATTTCCAGCTTCGCCCACCGCTATTGTTGATCCAATCTAAAATCTATTTCTCTTCCATCCACCCCTTCTCTTGTACGCTGACAAAAATTCCCCAGGCCGTATTTTTTCCTTTGGCGTGCTTTTCCTTTTCAGTACAACATGTGACTGTAATTTCCGCCTGTCTATCGTGATAACCAGCATGACTGCGCATCTTTGCTTCTTGCAACCCTGTTGTTCTGATAGGGACTGATTTTGCACCTTTTTTCGCAATTGTTGTTTCCATCAGGAAGTACCAGAATATTGGTGTTTGATCAGCATTCCCAATTGGAGAGAACAGATAGTTGTTCTCCTTTCTGAGATTCATCACAAATTGATGAAAATAAATAATCTTATCTCTCTTCTCGACAGGTAAATGCTTAGCCAATGTTGCCTGTCTGCGTATTGTGAGACCTTGTCTCTGCTGAAATCTCACACACCACCCTACACTAGCACAGAATCTACAGTTTGGCATTATGTGTACACGCACTTCTTCACAATCTTTCATTTGTGTCATTTACATCATCAATGCAAAACCACCACTACATTTTTCATTAATATATTCCAGCTCTTCTCTTTCATTATGTGTACATGCACTTCTTCACAAGCTTTCATTTGTGTCATTTACATCATCAATGCAAAACCACCACTTCATTTTTCATTAATATATTGCAGCTCTTCTCTTTCTAACTCAGGGTCCTGCGCTTTTTTGCCATGAAATGATCGCAGATCACGAGATGTCAAAATTAACTTCTCTCATTGCTTCCACCAGCCACAGACATTAGTTTCAGCTACGTCAAATTGCTGAGCCGCCGCACAATTTCCATTTTTTTAAGCATATTTTATGACTGACAGCTTAAACCTCGCATTTTAAGAAGCACATGAACTTCTGGCATTCATCATTACAATTTTACTATCCTTGTATTCCGTAAGCACTGCCATGAAGCAGTGGGAACAACAAGGAAGTGGATAAGCAAAAAAAAATGGGAGGCATTAGCAAGAATGGTAACTGGGGAGGGCTGGAGGGGCGAACTGAAGAAGGGGGTGCTGAGAGAGAAGGGAGAGGAGTGGTGATATGAGTGAGAAATGAGAAAACAGACTGTTCCACTATACTTCTCTCTAAACAACTCCAGGCAGTGTACGACTACTACTCCGCCTTCCTTAATTTTTTTTTGTATAGCACGCACCCCAGAAATCCTTTCCTTTATTTTGGGAAAAAGAGGGCATGCTATACATGAGTAAACATGGTACTTAATTACAACTTTCCACGTGTTCATTATACTTTTATGTTATTTACACACACAGTGTTAGTATGTGGAATGGTCCCTATTTTTAATACAAGCAGTGACTTATTTCTCTTACTGAATGTTTATCTCTAGATGTTATTATTATGTGACATTACTTACTTATAGCCATAATTGTGGATGCCATACAGATTACGTTAAGGTTAAATATTATTATTGCCACTCAAAGTTTTTGCTTCATTTTAACCTAGACATTAACATTAATAAGTACTGCTTGTCTGGTCTTCAAGATGTTAATACAAACACCATTTGTCAGCTTTACACATACAACCCCTATGGTACAGCAACGTGATATATATTTGGATAGGCCTAAGGTAAGAACATCGGCACGTGTCATTGGTTACCATAAACTGGCAGTTTGATATGTACTGAACAAATCCTTTATTTTTGTTGTCTTATTATTTGTGCAATTGTGAATAGGGATAGTTACATTGAAAATTGGTTTTCCTTGTGTTGTTAGAACTAATCATTTATTGAGTAATTTGATATGCCTTGTGTATCAGAGCGTCTTGGTTTGGTTGCAGTGCAGTGGTGTATTGGGATATAGTCTGTCACACAAACAAGTGCACTTCATTGTGACAGTTCTGAAGGCAGCCCTGTTTAAAGCTTTTCTATAGATACAGCAGTGTTTTCCCCTGCCACAGATATTTTTTACACACACGCACTCAGCTGATTATCAACGCGCCCAGTTTGTTGATAGAAAATATTTATCCATGGAAATAACTACGTATACACAAGAATATGTAAAAGGACAGAAGCACTTGTCATCAGGTGAACACACAAAGGAATTTTTTACACGGTTGCATGCGCCCACGAAAAATAATGTTGTGGACTTTTTTCTGAGTGCGCCTGTTGACAAGTACTAGACTGTGAGTACTTGTGCTTCTGTCCTTTCGCATATTATTGGTAGTCAAGCGGTCTTCTTTTCGCAGTTACTTATACACAAGAATACTTTCAGAACTGCCACAAAAGTGCACTTGTTTGTGAGAGAGGCTATAAGGTCATGGTAAAGTGAGTATTTCTGAAATACGTACTTAAGATCTACTTTTTTCTTCATTTTGTATCCTTTCATCGTATGTAAAATTTACATTTTTGTGGGCATAAGGATTTTATTTGTGTATGAATCAAGTGTGAAAACGTAAAATTGTCAGGAATATAAATGTGTTATTAATATATAAATTATACTGTAATGTGTATATAGAAAAAAAACACCAACTGGATTTGCCATAAATTTAAACATGACACTTGCTATACAATATATTAGGACTTGTAACTGTTTACGTTATTTGCTGCCAACTTCTGGCAGTCTGCGTACAAGTGTGTATGATGATAGCTCATATGCAGTTAATGTGCAGTGATTTTTTTTTAAAGGTTGATTTTAGAAGGTTATGATTTACCATAAGCATGTGATCTGCTTTAATTTCATTGTGATTCTCTGTCGCTGTCCACTCATCAGGCTGGTGGGAATGACAGAACAGACATCTCTGCCTATGTTGACACTACTGGAGTGTTAAGGAGGTGTGTTGTGGTGGCAGGTCGCAGGAGGGCTACCAGCGGGAACGGGCACGCATCGGCGAGGAGCGAGTGCGCCTTCAGGAACAACTGGAATACTTGAAGGGCATGGAGGGCACACGGCAGGGGGAAGCTAAGATGCTGGAGGCGCAGCTGGTAAAGCTACAGCAGCACCAGATGCAGCTGCAGCAGGAGAGACGGGAAGTGTCTACTGGCCTGGGTGAGTCCATCGTCCAACAAACCCTTGTCATGTTGCTCCATTGCTGCCCTTGCTGGCTATGATTGCTTGTGGTGATGAGATGTATACATGCACAGCCTCCAGCAGTCCACTTACCTATTTTGCTAGTAGTGGTTGATTTTTCCATTATGATTAGGAATGCATCAAATCCTATATTTTGCAGAATCTGAATTCACAGTTGAATCCTTCAAAATATTCTCATCTCTCGAACTTGAATCTGAATCGATATTACGAATTGATAGGCATGGTCTCTTTTAGAATATTATTTCTACATTATGAATATACTGGAACACAACTACAGATAATAGGTAACATGTAAATTTTTGGCTGGCACTTGATTTTCAATCATTTATGTGTTAAAAATGTATTTACAAAGTCTCACAATGTAAAAATTAGTTTTTAAAAATTTATAATTGAATGAAAGTTGTACTTTTCAAAGGCCCGGCAAAACAGGCCTGCTCACTCCGTGACGTCACAAGTCAGATCCAGCCTTGGCCACTGGGTTTATTTACTTCAGCGGTGATGTACATTTGGTTAAATATAAATTTTTTGAAGTAGTGGAAAGAGAAAATAAAGAATCAAGTGAGCCAAAATCCTCAAAATGGTTTATTGTACCGCAGTGTACTAGTACATCTCGAAAACACCTTCAAAACAAACAGGAAGATGTGGTTTAACGCAGTTAGTCGAGACATTGAAGTTGTTTCACCAAAATAGTTTTTTTTTTGGTTTGCGAAGACAATTTGGCGCACATAATTATATTTAAGGTGTTTATGTTTCCCCTGTGTAGGTAATTTTAACACTGAAATTCTTAATTTCTACTATTTAGATGTGACCTAACCTTTATTATGGTACTATGGTATTGTTTAATACACAACACAACATGTTTAGCAATTCGTATGTGATGTAGGTGTGAGCATAAAATATATATATGCTAACTTATTTCATATTTACAAAAAATTTATCCACTCAATGTAATTTTACATTTGGTAAGTTTATTCATTTCACATGCCACACTACTGTGCTGTGCTCCTGTGTACTCTACTTGATGACTTTGCCCCATCAGTAAGCGCAGAGAGTGTTTGGGGCAAGTCTAAAGCGGCAGAAAATTATTCCAGTGGCTACAGGGTTGACTCGACATGTTGGACGACTACAGACACATAAATAATTAACGTGTTTAGTTATGAAATTGTACTGCCCATTCAGAAATTCGGATGTGGTCGCCACCCTTATAAATGAAGATTGTTTTACCCACCAAGCCATGGACACGCCAGAGCAGATACATAAGTTAACAGTAACACCGCAGTATGGCAGCACCCCTACGACCATTGACATCATAGCCGCTGAGCCTCGAGAGGAGGCTGTAAATATGTTATCAGCTTCCAGCCAGGGCGATAAGAAATGTGTGGCACAGCCCACTACCCTGGAATAACCAACCCATGTGCTGGAAGGCTACCAACCCCCGCACCCTTGTGACAGTTACGAAGCTGTGATTTCGACTGTTTAAGGAGAGCCAAAAACGCTCTTGCCAGAGTTCACCGGTCCACCGACCGCAGGGGTTGGGGGGGGGGGGGGGGGCTCTCCTGTGTCTTAACAAGGCCAACCTCTCCAAGCCTGAAGAAGGCTCTCTCCATCCTTAGCAGATTCGAAAGGCTCTCAACTCCAGCTTCAGTGGCCGGCAGGCAGCTCTTCAGCACCTACCCCGCAGCCCGTGGAGAAAACCCCGGAGGGTAACCCTCAACGTTCTCACCCCTGCACCCCTTTACTGAAGTCATTCCTTGACTTCCATGGTAGCAGGCCAGACCAACATCCCTTCTGGATACTAAGCTCCCCTCCTTACTTCGCTGTAAATTGAAAAACTTTAGCTGGTTGGAATTACTTACTTTGAAAGTTGCAATACAATTCAAGTTCGCCTTCACCTGATGTAATAATTAATGTAATGAATTATTTGAACTTTAGTTTCCATAATACCGAGCTGCTATACCCACTGTTTTCTGAAAGCAACAATAAACACGCTCAGAAAAATATAATACATGGTGAGGTAGTCATTTCTCATCCACCATTCATTTTATAATTTATTTTATTGTGGCTTTCTTAACTATGGCTCACAATATTAATTAAGTGATCTGTGCAGAGTACGGATCAGTGAACTGAACACTTTAGGTTTCTTGGAGCCTGCACAAGACTATAGTCTGCACAAGACCGGGACTCTTGAGGTGTGTCCAGTGGACCTGAGCATACCTGTGGTAGTGCTCTTACCTAGCGAGTCTCATCTCACATGCAGCGCCTTGGAGTAACTGAACAAGACATTCCCCTGAGGGCGGTACTCCGACGGCTAGGATAAGTGTGCAATTCCATTCAGTGGTATCTAGACAGAGCCTAGTTAAATTATAAATTATTCTTTTATTTATTTCCTTTTTATTTTAATATAGTAATTATTGACATTAAGTGTACCAATGACTAAAGGAGGTGGACGACAGTCACATCGCTGTCTAGTGTGACGAGCTCCACAACAAGTATAAATACGGCCAGAGGATATCCACACACCTGAATCTGCTAATGAACCTGTACCATATCAACCTCCGCATGAGGTAAGGTCGATAACACCCCGTAGGGAAGTCCTTCCTATTGATGAACACCAAAATAGTTATTTAGATCCACTAATAGGGATTTGTTGACCGTGGGCAGATTCCAACCACGCCAGTTATTGGTAGGGACCCCAGAAAATGGTAAAATAGAATTACTGATTTCGGTGTAAAAAATAGTGAAAATCTGTGTTAAATTTCAGTGTTTAAACATGAAAGCGGTGTTAAATTTCTGTATTTAAAAATTAAAATGGTGTTAAATTCCAGTATTTAAAATTGAAAGTGTCAATTTTGGTGTTTAAAATGAAAGTGATGCTAAATTTCTGTAACTTGTTTTCAAAATAAAATCAATAATCAATTTCTTTGTGTCTGAAAATTAATAAAATTTGTTAAATTAGAATATTTTGAAAGAAAATTAATGCACATGTTCAGTGTCTGAATAAGAAATCAAAAAGTAATGATTAAATACAAGAAACAGCAGTAGCACAATGAATTAATTTAAGAAGAAAACATTAATTTAAGAACTGTGGGGTAAATTTTGACAGTTCTGGAAAAGTAGCACATGCACAATGTATCCTTCCACCACAGCTGTTTTTTACTGAAGAAAAAGATGTTTGTAAACAAATGTGAACCCAATGCACACTTGCATTTTCTTCTTTCCTCGTGTTCCCTGTCATTGCAGGCACTGAAAATCTGATGTTAGCTAATTTTGATCCAGTAATTAATGTAGGATGTTATAACTAGGCTGGCATTCCAACCTGTTTTATTTTTGTAATTTTGTGGAGGTTCTGTTTATTTTATTTTGAGGGAATGAAGGAAATAGTGAGTGAGTTGGTGGGTGGGGGGCATTAGTTTGTCTCTCATGAGACAGCACTGTTTTGAGGTTCTTGTGGGTTTGTAGCCTTTTTGAGTTGCATATTGTTTTGATGAAAGTGGAAAATATTGCTCGTATGGAAATAACATTTAAATGATTGTAACTTCAAAAATTTTAACTTCAATGAAAAAAATAAAAAACAAAATATTTGTTGCTGTTCATATTCATATAGATGCAGCAATACACACACATGCACACACACTCTCACTCATGCACATGCATGCATACACACAAAAACACACACAGACACGCACCTCTACCTATACGTGCTTAACGCATGTTGCAAGGACCTTAATTGTGTGCTACAGTCTGAGGACTGTCTTCAGCCACTCATCCGAGGACTTTCACATCTTCTTATCAAACAGAGGACTTAACAATTCGTGGACTCCAAGGACAAGACCATTATGTGTAAAAGGTAATTTAAATCATTTGTACAAACAGAGGACTTAACAATTCGAGGACTTCGGAAATGAGACCATTAAGTGTAAAAGGTAGTTTACATCTGTTGTGCAAACAGAGGGCTTAACAATTCGAGGACGTGAAAGACGAAACTTAAGTGTAAAGGATAGTTTTTGTTTAGATTTGTAACGAACACCATACAAATCACATTAGTCAACAGTTGGAGCATTTCTTGAGCAGAATTTTCCATTTAAATTCAAATAAATATATGTAAAAATTGTCTTTTTTGTATCTTCTTTTTTCCAAATGTATAGTGGATCAAGGTTTGTATTTATTTACTTCCCTTAAGAATGATACACGCTATTGTATTTAATAGCATTATTGTTAACTGTTTTATTAAGATTATATATATTTTTTTCATTGGTGCTTGTATTAAACCTTTCAGAATAATTGTAGCGTATAGTGTAACTAATTTTACCATCAGGGATATATTTTTACAAACATTGAATGTGTGCCTACTAAATATTTTTACATAATCTTAACCTGTTTCAAACTGTTTTCAAATGATAACTGGGATTGTGTTTTATAGCCTGGTACATACAATATTTGTTGTTAAGGGTAGTAAATATCATTAAAAAATGATGCCAAACCGAAAAAAATATTAATATAAGACAATGTTATTAGTTTAACAGCAACAGCTCAAATAACGTACACTAAATTTTAATTTGTGCACTACGATCCCAAGAATAACTAAAACATTTTTTTAGAAACAGACAGCAATGATTTCAAAAGCACAGTAAAATAAATTACTTGAGAAATCTACCACAAATATAAATCATAGGAGGCCAATAAAGTGCAAACTTTACACTCAAATAAACAAAATGTATGAAAAGTACGATCCAAGCACCTGTTCAGAAATAAATTTACATGCAAAGTGAGGACTCATTCAAGTCAGAGCATAGAATGCAAAATAATAATGAAAGTGAGAAGTGAGGGAACGTCCTAAGTCCTCACTTTATACAGCATGTCTGTAAGTCCTCGGATATGCATTTGGAGTTGATGAAGCCAGTTCTCGTATTGAAGTACTCAGTGAAGCTGTTACACTCACAACAATATACAACAATGCGAGGACTTACGATCCACCGGCACAGTACACATGGTTATAATGCAGTAAAGAATATTTCAAAGTGAAGACTTGGTACACAAAAAGGAAATTAACTACTTCTAAAAAGGATGTTACAGTCATTTCAGATTTAAGGGAACATCATTGAAAGCCCTATTTAATTTCTTCTTTCCACCCATATTGTATTCTTCCCTAAGCCACCTAATTACTTGAGTCCATTCATTCATCAGTTAACAATGTCAAACTGCTACATGAATAAATTTGTTTCTGTTATTTTAATAATTACTCCAAAGTGCAAAATATATAATAAAACACTTTTCACTATCACCACAAATGAGATTGTTAAGCAATTATTTAGAATGTAAGTCATATATTTAATTTACTTAATTCGTGCCTAAGATTAGTTTAAGCAATGCAATTGGTGTTTATGGTAAAATGTACATATGCAGTTACGACAGTAAAATTTTCGCTAGTTTAAGAGGTGTTAAACTAACCACGAAATCGGGATAAATTTGTTCAACTTGAAGATGCGTTCTCTACTATTATACTTGTCAATACAGTGATATCCGCTAAATACTCTATACGAAGAGTGCTATAAGATGCTTTACATATTCAACAAACCAAATAACTTAACAAATTTAACAGCATTTAACTAATTTGTGCTATCAAGAGAAGACAAACTTTTAAGAGGGTAGCAACTAATGGAACACTTGGCATACTGCAGCTTTTTAATTGTATATTTGTGAGAGCCATAATATGTTATTTATATACGTTGTGTTTTGTAGAACAAAAACAAAAAACCAAACACGTGTGTGTACAGCCTAGAAAGAACGCAACCGTCGGCTGCCCTGTTCTTACTCGCGTAGCAAGAAAATAAAACACATGAGAAGAGACCAACTGGGCACCGTACCACAACAGCTTTAAATGATTAATAAGTATAAGTTAGTAATAAATCATCCTAGTTGTTTTCCAGTTTCATCAATCATTACATTTTTACGTATTACGAGACAAGTTCTCCTTTGAAAAAAAAAATGGTAATTAAAAGGGCGTATGCTACTGGCATGGTCACCACTGCCTCGATACTTACAGTATCACAAATTCCTGTCAGGTTCAATCTCTACGTGATTTTAGTTACATATTTTGAGAAAATTTAAATACACAATATTTTTTACGAACAACTGCGGCAAGAGTATGAAATATAACCCAAAGGCGAGTGTGTTGTTACAACATGCCTTTAAATATTTTTAAAGCTACATATAACTACTAATAATATAATCCTAATTTCATTTAGGCCTATGACTTATACAGGTACAAACAGAAAATTATGCCCAAGGTTATAATTTATTACTCAATTTCAATTACGTGATCATTGTCAATATTGTCGGTAGCTTTTATGCTGAAACAGTTTTCATTAATCAAGTATTTACGTCGTACTCCAGCTCACATGCTAGATTTGTATCACATAGAAAATATTAGAGCACTGATGAGATCAGTTTGCCGCAACCGGGTTGTGATATACCTCTTTGCAACATGTGGCTTGTTGATTAACCATAACCTTCAACCAAAAGATAAAAAATTAATTTTACTGTGACTATCAACAATGGTTCAAGTGCCAAAACACAAATATTGAGATTATCCCTTCATTACTTCCAACAAGTTCTATTTTAGTTTAGCAAAAATGATCCAACCAACAGCTTCCAATTGCTACGAGCTAGCAGCTGTTAAACCAAGAGCCATCTCCCAATCTCATATTTACATTTCAGCAATAGTGATCCTAGCACCACCTGTTTTGCGATAGGGATCCAAGTGCCATCTGTTTCGCAATAGTGATCCAAGTGACAAATTGAAACCATGAGTGGAAACTGAATAGGGCAGATTGATTCCATTGTGTTTTCAAGAAGATGTGTCCCCAAAAAATTAATGACATAGCCTATTTTGTCAGTTTTACAAACAAATTACTCATTAGATAGCCTTTTAGGCTATTAGTATCTAATGCAGAAATAAAGTTACTTTGAAGAATGTAATTTCTGTACTGGATATAATTTACTTATTTTATCCAGTAAAAGCATTATTGTTAAAAGCAAAACAAAGACCCATTTGCTTACTTGACATTATTTTACCAGCAATACAAAATACAGCTATTGATTGTGTACGTGGATATTATACTTGCAGTAATCGCTAACAATCATAATTCCATGTGTAGAGTACATCAATTCAGTTGATGAAATCATAGCTTGTAGTTCTGTCCCCAAAATATAGGTAGTGCTAGTGAAATGTCCACAAGATATATCTGACTAAGAGTCAGAGAGGAATGTAAAAAAAAAAAAATTAGGACTTATGTGGTGGCCAAGACCGGGACATCAAAATAACCTTAATGCTATTTTGGAACATCGCCCTTCTCTTACTACAGTTTCTGTAAAGCACCTCATTCCAGGGCATACATTTGTGCCAAACGATGCCAAGTTTAGTGGTATTGATCAGGCTTTGAAATTGCAGCAATTCATGTCCTTGCCAAAAGACTACATAAATGTTATGAGAACATCTAGGAAATTAAAACTTTTTTTGTAACACTATTGGAGGCAAGTGATTTTATGGGATGTTCGGATATTGTAAACTGGAGAGTTGTCACCGAAGGGGAAAACATTTATTGGATATACATTCGTGAAATAATGTTGAAAAAGGATGTCCAATTCAGTTGTACGTAAAAAAAGATCATAATGATCAGACCTATGTCACTGTGAACCTCAAGAAGAAACAGCGGATAAAACCATCAATATCAATCTTTTATGATCTCTTTGTTCTCCTGTTGCCTCAAGAGAAAGCCATAGCTAAACCGAAGCTTGGTGATCTGAAATCTATGTTGAACTTCATTCCCAATGATGCCAGTGATTTTTATCATTCTCTTATTGCAGATGAACACATTGTCGATGACATCAAAGGGTTTAATGGTGCAGTTGATTTTGAAGAAGACATCATTCAATGATTGGTGAAAATGCAGAATATTGTGCGTAAGAGGACATTAGACTTAAGGAATTTTAAATATAATTTCTCTCTGTATCGTTAGATATCAATGATCAGTGAAAGTGCTGAATGGTGTACTTATAGCAGAACATTTGGCTTAGGAAATTCAACAAATGTTTTATCTCTGTAGGCTATTGTATTTATGATATCAAATCAATATACAGCGGACTCAAATAATGTTACATAAGTGTCTGTTAGTGTACTAGCATACCATAATGTCCCAAAGTAATTACAGGGTTCCGTGTTGGTAAACCCAGAACTTTAGTTTCCTCCGTAAGCAATAATAGTGCCATTTTCTACAAAGAAAATGTATTATGGCACAGGTTCGTTCTTCTTGCAGACGGATCTATTTCACTACAGTATGCATGTGAATCGCCTACATAGGAAACTGTTCCCCTCCCCACCCCTAGGCTATTCGCATCCTCCCTTTCTTAGTACCATGACTTGCGCCGGGTTGAGGAAGATACCAGTCGTAAATCCTATTTTCCTTCCACCCTGCATGTTTCTCTCCTCCACTCCCCCTCCCCCCCCTCATTTTGTTGTCTTCATCATCAGTCAACAGGCCCAGCTGTCCACTACCCTATTTCTTTCCCTCATTTCTTCCACAAGGTCTTCGACTGGTGGATAGTGTGTGGCACTGTACAGCAACGTTATATTGTGTTGCAGATTTACAGTAAAAATGCTGTCTCAAAAAATTGTTAAGTTGTGACTATTATTTTAAATATTAAATTTTAAGACCAAGTTTCAATCTATACAACTCGGCACCCCATGGGTATTTCATCTGTGTTAAAATTGAATATCCAAACTGCACATTTCGGCATTTTTCACTGGCCAATTACATAGATAATTAATTTTATTACGGGCTATAGACATGTTTTCACAACCCAAGTGATGTTTCGTTTCTATTAGTTGCTTGTTAAAACGTTACTAGTCAGACACCTGCACAGCACTGAAGTCTGCTATCAGGTGGCCAACTTAAAATGGGCTCCTTAACCAAAAAAAAATATTTAAGAGCTAAAAACAATCTTGCCCTGCAAAGCCTAAATTGTTTTGCAGATATCAAAATCCATATCAATACTATGCGACATTTTTTTTTCATGAATGTAGTCATTGAAATATATCTTGTGCAATTTCTGATTTCTATCATTTTTCACTGAATTACAGTGTCTTTATGCTTGGAAATAGACAAGATTTTGAGAACATAATTGTTTCTCTACATTAATTTGATATGCTCTAATGTAAAGTTCAAAGGGTGTAAGAACACAAAGCACAGGTTTTTAAGACCTATCCAGTTTTATTCTCCATGATTACAAGGCACAGTATTACTGAGGTATGCTGCACTCAAACGTGACAAGATTTTTAATGCAATTGCAATGACTCTCGTGCTAACATGTTTCTATAGAAATAAGAAGTCATAATATGCTATTTTTACTGAAGAATTAAGTATATGACATTGGTCCACTGATGAAATAGGAATACAAGATTCTATTTCATTCAATGTAATTTGAAACTCCATGTTTCTCTTTTGTGCAGTTAATCAAATAGTTTCGCGTAATAATGTTTGGACCTTCCCAGGAATAAGCGAATGTATAAACACGCTCAAACATAAATCGGACATCATTGCTTTGGTTTCTTGTAAGAAAATTTATTTTAAAATTTGCCTTATAACGAGTTAGGCTTGTGTAGCGAATCTGTGTCCCAGACGTCTGCTTGGCAGGTTAGTGTATTACTTTATGAATATCCATTTAAGTTTTTCAACCGGGTTCTTTTACTTAAATAAATTGTGTTTAGCAGCTTTCTGAGACATTCAGGAAGTACCAGTAGTCCTACATCTGAAGTAATAAATTGTGAACATCATGACAGCATTGAAATCGACAAAGTACGTTGCTTATACAGAATCACAGTAGATGTCACATTACATTATTCCCACTCGCTAGGCTAAAGTGACTACATGGTTTCTCGAATTCATGCCTTAAATGGCACTATCGACTTTATCATGTAAAGTGTCCTGCTCTATCACTAATTCTTCTCCTGATAATTTTATTGTGGGATTTCAACTAAACTCCTTGCTCCCTATATTGGATGCTCCAGATGAATGTCAAGGCGAACTAAGCTTAGTCTCACTGAGAGAATTGCATCACTAACCAGGCTTTATCCATTTACTGCAGCGTTAATTACTTTTGGGGAGATTTTTGCAACCCTATTGCAGCTCTTGCCCACATATTCAAAACAATAAATAAAATTTATCTTCTAAAAAATTAGTTACAAACGGACACCGTTTTGAGAATACGTGCATGATTTATTAATCATTCACGAAAGATAGGTGTCGTGTAAAACGCTGTATAAATGTCTAATTTTGCCCTAAAACGTAGGAAAAATTTGCGAAAATAATTAAATAAAAGTATAATAATTTAGGTGCTTCACTCTTACTCATTATTTGCGGTAGAATCTCATTAAATATTGAATGTGATTGTTCTTTTCATGTTGCCATTTTACCAAGTTTCATTAAAACATTTTGTTTTACTAAAGATATGCACTAGAGTTGTACACTGCCACCCTTTTCGATTAATGGCTGCATTCTGAAAATAAAAGTCTAGTCTATCGAACTGAAATAACAAGTTATGTTTCTTCCAACTTGTGTACCAACTATGGTGGGAATTGGTTTTACACTTAATGAGATAAAGTATAAAAGTATAATGCTTCAAACAGTATTAACTCGATAAAAGTTGGATAAAAAAGTTTTTGGTGCATCCATTTATTTCATTAGTTACTATCAGTTTATCAAAATTGATGAAAAATTGTTAAATCTCTATGTATAAAATGAAGTTTCTGACTGACTGATTCACTCACTCATCAAAGCTCAGCAGAAACTGCTAAATGCAAAAGCATGACAATTTAGGGATGGCTTCCTCTTAGGGTGCAGGCGCCCACTAAGAGGGTGAAAAGGGGGGAAATGTGTTTTCGAGGTCTCCTCAGTACCTCACTAACCCGATAAGAAATCGTTATGCTCTTAGCTTTAAAAGGTTCCTATTTCATTGGAAACTAATTTACAATGTACAGTTTTTTTTTTTAATTACAACCCCCAAAGGGATGAAAATGGGTAAAATGTGTTTTTGACGACTCATCAGTAGCTCATTGACCTAATAAGATCTCTTGATATCGTTCCGTTCTTTATTTTAAATGTTGGCTACATAAATACCTAAGATTTAATGCAAGCAGTTTTTAGAATTTCCCTTTAATATGGTGGAAAAGGTTTAAAAAATATATTAGATGAATCCTAAAGTAGCGCATTGACAAAATATAGGTAAATTCTTTGCTTTCAAACGATGGTATCACAAATACTGAAAAACAAATTTTCGGATTTTTAGAAATTCAAACCTTTAAGAAGGTGAAAAGGGATAAAATGAGTTTTCTGTATGTTACCCAGATTGCATTGTTTTCATGCCTGTAATTTTCAAACAAGCCTATTTTATAAAAATTTATCGCTATCAAATTATGAACACGAAAGAAACCCGTGTCTCCTATTGAAAAATAAAATGTCATATTTTCATTAATTGTGCGGTTAGTGAGATATGTTGCGCTGTGTTTTTCTTTCACATTCTATATACTTGTATAAAACACGTTTTATTCCGCAGTTAATATATTCAGGTGCCATTTTGTATGAAGAGTGAAAATGGATATATGCCTGTTGCACAGTAACCAAACTTTGTGTTTCAGCATTTAATGGGTTTCCAGCAAACCAAACTGCAAGGACAAAAAACTTGCAAATCGTCTAGAGAATTGTCAGAATCACGTATTATAACAAGGGCCAGGACGATTGTTTATAATTGGTTTTCCAACAAATGAGAACTTTTATTCACAAAAATGATATCTGACGTAACGTGAATATATTCCTGTAACATTAATACAAAAAATTATCAAAAGATGAAAATCAGTTTATTCCACCTTTAGCTGTAGTTTGAAGTGAATCAACAAATGGCTTAATATTGTACTGCAGTAGAAGGTATTACGAAGTGTGAGTAATATTGACAATATAATTGAGATTGTTTGCTTAAGTTGTTCGAAAGAGTAGAAATTGAATGCAATCTGCGGAGAAAGTTGTAAAAATAAATGATGCAGCCCATTATCCTCTGGAGTTCATCAACAGCATCTACCCACCACACAAGCTTCTCCTCATGTTTGGTGCTCTATTAACATTCCCGCCAAAACACTGCACTAACATCAGGCTTCAAGTAATGGTTGGGCATAAAGTTATAATTGATGCTACAGTCTTCACTGGATGTGTACGGGGGAGGGATGAGATTGCATACCACGTGTACCACCAGAGTATCATTTCGAATTTAAGAGACTGCAATTCCCCATCAATTTCAATTTCGTTAAGATTGCGAGGTCTAAGGACAGTCGCCAAAGGTGCCAAGAAGAGATTTGAGGCAGGACTTCTTCTTACACGGGCAAGTGCTACATGGCCTGCTCCACCTGGCAAGTGGCACACACTTAAGGAATGTGCTATAGGAAAAGGTATTTCCAAAACTGAAATTAATAACTGTTTGATGTAGATCACGTGGGCGAAACCACGAGCAGAAAGCTAGCAGTTCTATTAATACAACCATAGTTATATCATTCTATAAACGTCGAGACCCTTTTTGTGTATAAAATTTTCATTCTTTAAACAGTTTTACCTCCCAAAATGATGGACAAAAATGTTTTTGCATGTGCTTCAAAACACGGCAGTAGATAATGTAAGTAATGTAATAAATTTTGAATGGTTCACAACTAATATAACATCATCTTTGTTTTTCAAGGATCTCTATTTCTCAAGACGAATAAAAAAGGCTAACAATCATGAGTTTGGCTTTTGCCATTATTTACTGTAGGCTATGTACATTAACTTTCTTTATAAAAGGTGTAAGGTTTATAAAATCTGACACATCCAAATTTTGGTATTTAAAACCAAGAAACGGATACAGTTCAGATGTGTTGACGATTCCACATTGTTGACAAAACAGAGAAACGGATACAACTATGATGTTTAGACAATGCCACATTGTATACATAATATAGGAGGTACATAGAGATGGCTCATTTACTGAAATCATATCCCAGACATATAGAATGCAGCTAATAGAGGGCATCTCGAGCAAATACCTATATCAAGTTCAATATGATACTTTCGTTAAAATCCATATGTATGTATGTATGTATCCATATAGCATGTAAACAAATATATATATATATATATATATATATATATATATATATATATATATATATATATATATATATATATATATATATATATATATATATATATATATATATATATGTAATTTGGAAAAGAAATGCCATCACCTATAGGAACATCAAATTCAATTATATTATTGTAAACATTTAAATAACCTCTAGTTTTATCAGTTGCAGGAAAAGTTGGTCTTTCAAAACTCTCAATACATTTATAACTCATTTATAAGAAAAATATACATTAATGAAAGATTTATTAAAAGAAGTTTCTCGAGTTAAATTACAAATTGAAAAATACAGAAATTATAAAAAGAATCATGAAGCAGAATATGAAAAAATTAAAAGATATAGCTACCTTTAATTGACGAATTACGAAATATTGATAAAAAAAAGTAGAAAATAAAAATTTAATAACGATGCTAGTTCCAGTAGTAGCAAAAAATTTAGATTATCCACCAACACCAGAATAAATATGATTTAAAAGAGAATTATTTTCAGAATATAATCTCCTAATTTGGAAGTACAAATGGGAATTATACTATTGAAATATTTTAAAATAAAACTTGCAAAAGAAATAGCTGAAAAAATTAATCTTATCAATACATTGTTTGGTTTACAAGGAGATGGACATAATTTTTACATTGGAGATAGAAAAGTAATGATATATGATGATAAAATATATGTTAATTATAAAGAATATAAATTAACTGAAGAACTTTCTAATTTGTTAACAAAAGAAAAAGGTCTTGATGATAAATGCACTGATAATGACTATGAAAGTTACACAGAAATTATTTTATCAACCAATGCTGCATTCCAAAAATGTAATCCAAAAAAGAAAATAATCCCGAATTAAAGTTGGAAATAAGTAAATATAATTAAACCAACTTATGATCAATATATAAAAGAATCACATTCAAAATCAGAGTCACACACCAGAAAACGATTTCTCCAAAAAATTGTAGATCTAGAGAAGGTATAAAAAAATACAATATTTTGCCAAAAGAAGACATTTGGATGGGCAATGTTAGAAAATTGATTGATAGATTGTTAATTATTAATGGCGAAGAAAATGTTGAAAATTACAATTATTACAACGAAAAACTAAGCTTAAAGAAGACGTTAAACAATAAATTGTCTGAATTTGTTATTAATAATCCAAAACCAATTCCATATTTTATAAGAGTTGTAAATATAATTTTACATTCTTTTTGGAATTCAGAACATCATGTTCAAGGAATAATAAATTGGGTTTTAAACAACTTAAATTTACCTGAAATGCATTCACCAGGTTATAATTATTGTGGACCATTTACATAATTAAACAAAAGATTGGGAAAAGGAGGCACTGGAATAAATAATTTAAATGAAGCATGTAACTATTATGATATTCCGTATAGAGATTATAAATATTTAAAATATAGACATGAAGCTGACAAAATTTTACAAACAGAAGCAAAAGAAATTATGTTAGATAAAAATACTCCAGTTGGTGTAAAAATTGCCCCTGCAGCTGTTGCTTCAACTATGTTTACAAAAAGAAAATTAGGAGTGGTATTAAAATGTATTAAATTATTAACATTTTTGATTTATATATGAAGATAAATATAACTTTTGATATACCCATTGATCAATTAAGAGATTTGGGTATTGATAAATGTATAACGAAATATCAGCTTGAGAGACAAAATAAATATTAAAAGAAGGAAAAGGTTTCAAATTAACTTCCCCACTTCTAATAATCAAAAAAAATATTAAAAGAAAAATCTTGAAATGGTTTACATTATGGTGGCTTTTTACCATTTGTAATTCCAGCTGCACTTGGATGCTTTAGCTGGAGGAGCTAGTGTAATTTATAATTCTATTGAACAAATAAAAAAAAAAAAAAAAAAAATTAGAAGAACAAACGAGACATGGAAAATAAATCAGGAAGTGGTTTAGTTGCAAAAAAAGGGGAAGACCAAAAATAATATGAATATATCACCATTATATAATTTTGTCATTGAAAAATATGTAAAAATACAGAATATGAAAAATTTCAGAAATGTTTATATGATTGGCAAAAAGTATTCACAAAAATTAATGTGCTGTGGTTAATTTTGACATTTCATCAAATCCAGATACTCATTGGATTTGTTATTTTAAAGAAAATAATGATATTTACTGTTTTGATTCATTTAGAGGCAATATTCCTAATAATTCAATTAATTACTTCAAAAACAGAAATGTTCACTATAATGATATTTGAATTCAGAATTTTAATTCGGTTATATATGTACATCTATGTTTAATTGTATTATATATTATTTTTTGGAGATAATTTAAGTTTAATGATATAAGTTCTTTATCATTAAACTGAACCATTTATCAAATCTTGATATGAAAACTTTTACACTTATGCTGAAATTTTAAATAAAAAGTTTAACACTTTTGATGAAAATTTAATAACATATGTAGATTCAATATACAATATTATTGTTTCTGCTTTACGAGATCAAATAAGTAAAGTTTTTGTTTATAAAATATTATGTTTCTATTCAAAATCGTATAATTAATAATGCTGCTGATTCTATAAATGGAAAAGATGTAGACCATAAAAGATTTTTGATAAAGAAATAGCTGATAAATTACAAAATTGAAACAAATCAATTTTGAATTATTGTGATACACTTGTTAACCTGAAAATTGGAACTTGCAATGAAGAAAAACTCATTTATTTATTTGTCTGCTAAGTGGAATATTAAAAATAATATTTTTCCCTTGGATAGTAATATAATTTTTTTTGATGGATTGTACTGTTTATAAAATAATTACTACTGATTTCAGTTTATCTGATGATACTATGACTGTTATTAAGGGATCTAATAAAATATATTACAGTAAACCTTTTGATGTTAAGAGAGATGATATTTTAACTTTTAAAATAAGAAAAAATAAAATATGTGAACATGATGATGGATTGATTACTACAATAGGAATATTCATAAAACATAAAGAATAAATATAAAAATAAATACAAATTTTTTGCTATTAAATTGAGAATACTTGATGCTTGAAATGTAAGAAAGTTACTAAAAATTATATTATAAGAAATGAAAATACTAAAAATTGTCGATCAGTTCAGAAAAGTAAATGTTTGATATTTAATATTAATAAATCAGCATTTAAAAAATTGCCGAATGTAAGAGAAGGAATAATCAACTAATTATATAAACCAGCAAGAAGAAATTTTCCAAGAAGAAAGTAATGAGATATGGAATTGATGATTTTTGGCAAATTGATCTTATTGATATGGACACTGGTAATTTAAAAGGTGTATCATATATAAATAATGGTTATAAATATACTATGACAATTATTGATGTTTTTTCAAAATATGTATTTGCTATACCTGTAAAAGACAAACCAGCTAAAAATTTAGTAAAATGGTTTAGAATAAGAAAAAAAAGAAAACCACTTAGTATACATAGTGATAATGGTTCTGAATTTTATAATAAAATACTTAAAGAACTTCTGCAAAAAATATAATATCAACCATTATTGTACATCTTGTAAACTAAAAGCTTGAATTGTAGAAAGATTTAATCGTACAATGAAAAATAAAATGTGGAACATTTAGAAGATTTGGTAAAATAATACAACAATACAAAACATAGATCTGTTGGTGCGAAACCAATTGATGTTAATAAGAACAATGAAAAAATTTAATGGATCCAGAATTTGTGATTATGATAACTAAACCAAAATATAAAGTTGGCGATGATGTCCGTGTTAGCAAAATTAAACAAATTTTTTTAAAATGTTATTCTCCTAATTGTACAACAGAATTGTTTACTATTTTTAACGTTTTAAATTATGATGTAACTATTTCCAAATTAAAAGATATGAATGGAGAATAAATAAAACGTAGTTTTTATGAACACAAAATAATGAAAGCTAATTATCCCAATTAATATTTGATTGAAAAAATCTTAAAAACCTAAGATAATAAAATTTATGTAAAATGGTTAGACTTTGATAATTCTCACAAATTATGGATTAATAAAAGAAATGTTTTGTAAATTTTAAATACTTTTATGTAATTGTTTATTTAAAATGCAGCATCTTTTAATGATAACAAAACACATTTAACATTAATAAAACACATTTAACATTAATAAAACACATTTAACATTAATAAAACACGCTCATGTCACGTTCATCATACATTTACTTCTATCTATACTTTCCTTCTTATATATTGCGACAGTTTGTTTAACTAGAATTTCTGCGAGCAAATTCACAATAAGGGCTATGGTGCAAGTCGAAGTAATACGTCTTTCTTGAGTCGTTTAAAGATGGCTGAGTTATATTTTATGAATGAATGAACTGACAGATATTTTGTGGAAGGTAGGTTTTGAGGAATGAAAGTTTGTCAGGTAGGTTGTAGTGGTAGGTTTTGAGGAATGAATGTTTGATTCATGTAATTAAGTAAAGTTTTTTCAGGTATGTTATTAAGTTATGATTTTTGAGGTATAATTTATGAGGTTTATGTTTTGAGGATTATTTCTAGATGTCTATTAATGTATGTTTTTGATGTATAGCTTTTAAGGTATGTTTGAGGCATGATTGGGGCATGTTTGAGCAGTATGATTGATGCATGATTGAGACATGTTTGAGGAATTTTTGACATATGATTGCGGTATGTTTGAGGCATGATTGAGGCTTCTCTGAGGCATAGTTGATGCATGTTTGAGGCATGGGTGAGGCATGATTGAGGAATGATTGAGAAATGATTCAGGAATGATTGAGGCATGGTTGATGCTTGTTTGAGGCATGAATAAGGCATATTTGTGGCATCTTTGAGGCATGACTAACGAACAATTGATATATTATAGAGGCGTGTTTGAGACATGATTGAGTTCATATTTTTGAGGTATAATTTTGATGTAGGTTTTTGAGGTATTCTTTTGGTTCGAAAATTATAGTCATGGCATACCAACATTCTCGTGTTCATAAAATATGCCTATGTACGGAATTTGAAGGGCCTAGCATAAATGTTTCGCCAATTGTGGCCAACTATGTCTATAGAAGGCTGTGGGTCTTATCATGTCAAACATTCTCAGGCTGCTTAAATACTGAATTTCAAGGGCTGAGCTCAAATGGTTCGCAAATAGGGTAAAAAACAAAGTTATTGCACTTTAAGCATTATTAAATGGATAATGCATTTTTTTAAACTTTGATTTAATTTTTTTAATTAAAATTTTATCAGAATATATTTAATATTTGTAGAACGTATTGCATTACAGACATAGTAGCATAATCACTAAGAAGATTGAAGAATTCATTATTAAGTGAAACACTGAAAAAATATACCAGTTGTTGGCACATTTCTCCCAGTTACTGGCAGTCAGAAATCTTATTATTGGCACCATGCTAAATGTTTCATAATATTTCTTTCATAACATTATATACAGAATAAGAAAGTTAGTTATATTTTAGAACTACCTACAACCAAAAAATAACTCACTATTTTCACATTTTGTTGAGTAATGATCTTTGGATGTAATAATTCAAAAGAGTTGTGCTTAAGTCACAGAATGGCAATTCTTTAAAATTTAGAGTCTTTATCTTCATCAGAAATGTCGTCATCTTCTTCAACTTGAAAACAATCATAACACATGAAAAGTTCGCCGTCGGAATCATCTGGAAAGTGAATTTTGTGTTTCTTCTCTGTGCATGTTTCATGGTACATCTCGTTTCACTTTCTACATTCCAGCTCTTTTCTGTAGTGGTATTAGTATGGGTTCACTTGTAGCACATTCCTCTTAGAATATCTTTAGTAGTAGATGTTCCAGGTCTCTCTTCATGTGGGATGCTGTGCGAAACTGATGTATTTGCTCTTTTGGAATAATCTACAGGATGCACTTCTGCAGATCGTTTACTAGGCCTACTATTATTCTTTTGGTTTTTCTGTGATGTTTGATTTAAGAGTCTGTTCTTTTCTCTTTCTTCTTTTCTTTCTTATTTCTCTGTAAGAGCATCCACGTTATGTTTTTCTTTCTGGTCATTAACTTCTTTCTACTTTCTTGATGTAAGGAGAAATGGAATTCTTTCTACATTCCTCTTTACTTTTGTTTTTGGAGTTTCAGGCAGTGACAGGATATCAGTCCTTGGATTTCTTTTTGGCGGAGTTACAAGTTCGCTTCAGACAATATGATCTTCTTGCTTCACGTGACACTCATTCGCTTCTACTATATTCTTTTCACTAACACTTATATCTTGTTCCATCCTGAAAGCCTCAATACCACTTTGTTCTCAGTTACTCTTATCAACTTCTTGTTCAACATAGCTCTCAATTACTCCCCGTTCGACGTTACTTTCAACATAATCATTCTCTGCACTACTTCATGCACCCCATTTCTAGGAACAGCATCCGCCTCTGGTAGAGCATTAACCACGATTTCCTCTAGCACTGTACTCCGACCATTTGAATCATCAGCATTGTAATTTTTATGGTTGTCTTCATGCGGTTTGACTGACTGTTTTTGTTGATGTTCTCATAGTTTGAAAATAACCAAAAATCTTCACTGGTATCATCCTCGTCGACATCTTCAATGTTTTTAAAATTTTCAATTCTTTTTTCTCTCACTATTCTGCAAAAGTCGTCAAATTTCAGTGATTCTAGGCCTACCTCAAAATTAGTAGCGTCAGATTTAGAACTTGGAATATTTTTTCCAATGCACTTTTAGTAATATACTGCGTTTGCATCCCACAGATAGAGACCAGTTGCTCGGAAACCATTCCAAACAGTTCGCTGCAAGTTAATGGGAGCAAATTCCTGTTTCCTAACTGCCTTGTTAGCATTTATCACTTGCCACTCAAGTACCACATCCTTCCATTTGCTCTTCGCTGGTCGAAATGCTGCTATGTCAGCTGGTTGCAGAATTCTTGTAGAATTGGGATAAAGAGCTACAACTGCGATCTTCAGTTCCTTGCAGGGCCGTGGTGGCCTAGCGGTTAACCCGCTCGCCTCTCACCATGGTGAACCGAACCGAGTTCAATCCCTGGCCGGGTCACCGGATTTTCGCATGTGGGATCTCCCATTTCCCCAGCCCTATCATTCCGGTGCTGCTCTATACTCACTTCAGTTACTCTCATCAACTTTAAAGACCTCGCTGTTAAGAGCTGCCAAAATCTCTTCACTCACTTCACATACTTCAGTTCCTTGCACAACTGCATCACATGATAAGTAAGACGTGTTTTATCTCCATCTACAAATACGAGAACTGGCAGCTGAATCTGTCAGTCTACAATTTAACGGTAAAAACATTCCCAATAAATTAAAATGTCTCAGGCTTCTACAATACAATGCCGTTGCGATCAATACTCCATTTTTTGAGATCGTTATCGACTTTATAACTTGAAATTCTTTAAAGATGGTCTATAATAATAGGAGGCCATACTTTCCCTGATGCTGAGAAAGTACACATAACTGTTAGTGTTGATTTTCCCTGACTGTGTTCAACTTCATAAACATATTTACTATCCTTTTGAGCAAGAAATAATTTTTTTTTTAGGACGCAATATAATGTTTGGTTCATGGCCGTTAAACACTCTTTCAAGATTTGACTGAACCTCTAATATATTCTCTTCAGTAAGGACTTCTTCCGCTGCCTCAAACTACCCTTGTACATCGTCCTCGCTGACCCGAGCACTAGATGAGGTGATACCTCCAGGAGTTTTGTTCTCAAATGGGTTTTGGCGACCATTTTCTTCAAGAAATATCTTAACACTGGTTTGTATGTCCTCCTCCCTTTGTGGAAACCCTTTTCGAGCACACTCAAAAATCCACCGGAAGCAAATACAGTAACATCATATATTAGTTTATTTTTTACAGACTAATAGACACGAAATAGAATTTCCTTATATTTGGTATTAAAATTAGGGAAACACTATGCCAATCCCTTAAACATATTAAAGTATTATGTAATTTTGATACCTTATATTTAAGTAACTTTTAAATTTAAGTGACCATGAAGTGTAGTCACCAATTTTCTAGCATAACATAGGCCTAGCCTAGTCTTATAAGTGGGAAGAGTGAATGCATGAGAAGCAGAAGCTTCCCAGCTTGTGATTCGGCATTATAACGAGAATGCTCCTTGTAACTGCCACCCTGTCTCTTTCTCCATTTACATGCACATTCAAGCCTATCAATCTGTGTACCTGGGAAACAAGTAAAAGAGTAAAAGTTCATGGCACTGACGTCTATTGATAAAACAATTGTAGAAGATCTTATGTAGCATTGAAATGATGTAATTTATCACTTCTATTGGCCTACCTAGCAAGTGTGTCTCCCTTCTCTTCACTACGTACATTAGCTGGCCCATGTGTTGTCCTTGAAAATTTCTCACTGCAACTGTTCGCAGCTGTCTTAATTGTCATGCCATTTTTTAAAGCGGCAACCGCAGTATCAAGTTGCTCGACTGTATAACTGTTTGCTTGATGTGAACCCATTACCTATGCTGGGATCTGGAAATAGAGATAAAAAAGGCTACTGATTAAATGCTGAACCTGAACTAAAGTGCACATTGTTAGGTTTAATACCAGTTGTTGGCACCATTTTTCTGCGGTAATTGGCACCTACTCCAGTAAATGACGCCAACATCTTTCATTTAATAGCACCTATGCCAATTACTGGTTACAGATATTTGTTACTAACGAATCCTATGCATTTTGCACAGGAAAAATAATGAATCATTTGGCATCTTATAACATTTTTATATTATAATACTTCAAATATTTCAGTTATTGGCACCTGTGTCAATGACAGAAAATTAATTTGTTTAAATACCAGTAACTGACAGAGCTACAAAATTAACACTTTTGAGGTATGATATTCACAAAATTAATAAATAACAGCCATCCTATACATTTACATCAAAACCTAACTTCACGTTTCTAATCAACCATGTTTCTTTTTATACTGTACTCAATTAATATAATGTTATTGACTTTCTTTAAAAAAAATCACAAATTGTGGTTTCATGTGCAGCAGTTTACCATCAGAACAGCGGCCATTTAACCAACACTGCCTCATGGAAGAATCTGTTAATACTTATCAACAAAAGGTTGGCATTCTCTGAAAAGAAAAGAGTCGGTACTGCCAAAACACTGCAAAGCAAAGCTTATTACTTTGAAATGAATTGAAGAGTGCTAATAAATGTTGCAGTGCCAACAATTGGGTGTTTTACCTTAGTGACCTACTAGTGGGATCATATGAAACATAAAGGTAATAAAGATTTTTTACCACAAATTTAATTTAAACTTTTTTGGCAATTTTGAAAATTTTTAATTTTATAAATACTTCCCTTAGATTTATTTTTAAAACATTTATAAAAATATTTTGGTATTTATTTTTCAATAAATGTATCCTTGGAATTTTTTGGAAATTTTTAGAAATGGTTTGCAATTTTTCTCCAGTTTTTAGAGTTTAAGGTTAGTAGGTTCAAGGTAAAGGTCACCTATATCCAATATGGTGGTCGGGATGAGTAACGTATTTTCCCCCCCTATTTTCTAGGATTTTATTTGAAATTCCTTTTTTTAAGCTCAAGGTCACTGGGGTCCAGATCACTGTCATCAAGGTCACACACATCCAACATGGTGGTTGGGGTAATTAATGTAAATAAACCTGACTGTGCCATACTGCCGACGTCCGCCTGTGACGAGCTATTCTCTCATTTTGTACCACCAGAGTTTCTTATGCCACAATATAGATGACTACATCTGTTTTGTATTGTTATGATATGCATTAACTCTGCAAAAGAAAGTAAATGACGTGAGGCGAAGGACTAATTATTGCAGACATAATTAACAAGATTTTGTAAATATTTTGCTGTTAAAGATTTTTGAATCACAATTTTAATTTGAACATGTCCAACATGAGTGTTACCAAAAAGGAAGTCCACATACTTAAGTCAATCTCATGTATTATCAGTTACTTTATACAGCTCAATTCCACTTATTTCAGTAGACACCCAGTCTTGAGATTTTTAGTTTTTGTTTGCGTCACGTGAATCTCAAATTGTCTTGTAACTAATATACTGTACAGTGGGTTAAATTAATTTTCTTACACATATATTTACTAGGTTATGAAATACTGGTATTATTTTAATTAACGTATAAAGGAACTAATGTACAACATTATAAAATTTAGTATTACCGTTTTAGAAAATTAGAACATTAGAAAATTTACTAATTATAATTTAAAATTTAATATATTTTAAACCATTAGCAGACTTGGAAATTGTTAAAATTTCTTAGAAATTTTTAGCAATAAATTTTGCAACATGCGAGTGCTTCAGCAATTTTAGCATAATAAATGTCACAATAAATTTGTATTTCTATTAGTTTTTTATAATATATGTCTGTTCATCCATTTCTCAAAAACTAGTTAAGATAATCAAAAAAACTATGGGTTATTTGTACAATGTTTCCCTTCTTAATAGGAAATATGTATTAATTTTTCTACTGGCTTTCTTTGTGGCGAAGTTTAGACACTCGTCTTCTCATACTTTTGCCAGCTATGCGAAAATGTTAACAAATGCAATATCTGACTATCACTTAGTACTATGCTAAAATAAAGTGAATAATTATGAAAAAAATTACTAAATATTCTGTAAGAAACATTGATGCAATTATGCTTTCGCACGTGGGCTACTTGTAAAAAATAAGCACACACATCACAACATACACATTGAAGGATTATTGAAAATCCTTTTTTTTTTTTTAATTTATTTATGATTACATATCAATGACTATGATAATGTCAAAGATCAAAAAATAATATATTCAAAAACAGTGCTAAAAATAAAAGTAAAAATGTCGCAAAAAAGTACATATGCTGACAAATGAACGTTTGCACATGACTTAAATGAACATCTCTAGACGGTAATGTAACTGATAAATAAAAGCTCGAGATTTTTAGTTTTTGTTTGTGTGAAACAAATTTTTAAATTACACTTTAAATTGTATAGGTTAAAACAATGTTTTGTATTGTTGGACAGATCCTTCCAAGAGCAAGTAGCAGAAACCGCAAATGATTTGGAGAAGAATTAAGATTTAAGAAAAGGTGTACTGAGTTGAGATGTTTGGCATAAACATGTGAAATAACTGGTGAAAAATAAGATGTTGAAATCTATCGGCTATATATTTAGGACTTCCGAATGCTAGCGTCTTCTTTAATGAGTAGTGACTGTAACTTGCACCTGTCATCATTGTTGAGTCAGTTTAGTACTTTATAGTGTGCGCTAATGTGTTACCAAGATTTCTAATTGTATATACCGCACACACACGTTCTGCAGGCGGTGTAGTTTTGCAGTGTAGTGGAGAGGACTTTAGAGCTGATGAGGGCAAAACGAGGTGGATGTAGAGCAACACCGGAATGCAAGGGTGGAGGAAACGGCATATACCCGAAAAAACCAACTTACCAGTGGCATCGCCCGGCATGATTCCCACGTGCGAAAATCCAGGTGTGATCCCGTTGGGAATCTAAACTGGCTCATCTTGGTGGGAGGCTAGTAGTCAAATTACAACACAACCGCAGTCGCCGTAGTTTTGCACAAGTCAGATCACTATAAATAACGTCGTAATCTGTACAAGAAGTTTTCTTGTAGCTATGGGCAAAAAGTTTACCATTTACTTCAGTGTGTGGAATGAAACAAAAAAGTTACTGCTTATTTTGTTAATATGATTTCACCTCGTGAGTGAGCCGCTGATCTGCACGCCTAGGTTTGTGATTGGGTTGTTTGTATTTGTTCACCCCATACCATTTTAGGACCAAATTTTGGTGGATCAATAGCACTTTTTTAGTTTCCTGGAACCAATTTTCGTGTAGAGAGTTTTGTATGCATTTAACTGAAATCCTTATTACTGGACCACTGAACTATGTTCATAAAATTTTTTTTTTTTTCAATGCAGCTATTTAATCTACTACACTTTAATAAACTCTGAAATCATCTGCGTTTGAGTGATAATTTGTGTACTGCAAACATCAGAGTAAATATTTTATAAACATGAAAAGCAATAATAGTCATAGGACTGATCCCTGCGGGACACCACACAACACGCTACATCATCTGAAAGACGAATCATTTACTTTAACACCCTGTCTATGGCCAGTAAGTTTTGACTGAAAGCACTGCACTGCGACATGGCGAAGATTGAAAAGACATGACATTTTGTTCAATAGCATATTGTGATTTACATTATTCAATGCTTTACTAAAATCGATTAGTTCCCTATTATCCATTAATTTCATTATGTCATGTGTAATATGCATCAAGGCTGTAGGGATGCTATGCTTAGCTCAGAAACTGTACTACTGCAAAGATGTCAGGCCATTATTATTTATATAAATGTAGAGCTGATTGTATACAGTACATTCGAGACCATTGGATAATGTTGATAAGATGCTTATTGGATTTTTAATCATTTGAACTAATAGGAGATGTAACTTTTGTCTGTGGCCTTACATAAGAAAATTTACGTATTTCCGGGAAAGATCCCGTTTAAAGCGAGCAGTTGAAAATGTCCGTGATGGTACCAGTAAAAATGTCATAACATTTTAAACGAATATTAGTGTTTGAGTGTCTGATCCGACTGCTTTAGATTATATAATATTATAGCCCGACGATCTACTTCAATAAGATAAACTGCTGTAATAGAAAATCTTTTGTGATTAACCATGGTTAAAATGTTTTTTTCGAAGATAGAATATAAAGTTATGTTGCCAGAAGTAACAGCAGTATTAACAAATTGCTAGGTCAGTTCGTCAAGTGGTATAACGTGAATGACAATTTATTCTGTTTACAGTTAACTCCAAACAATTTAAGACTCTGTCACACTGCTCACGGAGACGACGAATCATACAGTAGTACCACTTTATAATAATTAAGTTTAGATTTTCTAACCACGTGTATGCAGGTATGGCGTAGCTTTTCCTAGCTCTCAAATAACTGTGCAGCTAGCATCGAGTTATTTTTGCGTGTACTTATAAAGAGACGAAAAGTGTAATCATGTTTACGCATAAACTCTTGGAGTAAGTAAGCCATGGAGCAGACTGCAGTTTTAGACTTTTAGTTACCAATGTTGCATGCTTATCCATTAGACTCAGTATGAGATCATTCAGACAATTGATTTTCTCATTTAAAATATTGCCATGAAATGTTATTCGAATGGCAAGGATGCCGTACAAGAGTATAAACATTCTTCGTCTTATTTTATCATGTTTAACATCAAAACAAACTTAAATAATATCATGATGAGACATCGAGTCGCTATAACTGGCCACAGGAAACAAATTTGTTCAACTGAAGAGAATATTATATTAAGTCAGGTATCTGAATATGATAAACATATAATGTGTTACGGACAGATTGCAAAATGCTAGATTACATGAACTGAACTGCTCATGTAACCTACATCATTCATTAGATGCTCACAAAAACTGGTTGTTCAAGTCTCCCAATATAATTGTGTCATCATAGTGGTATCCAAAAGCCATTAGCTCTGTCTCCCAAAAGATGTTAAATCTGTAAGTTTTGGTGGTCTGTATACAACCAATAACAGGATTTCAACCGATGAAAGTGTAACTTCGACAAAAAATATATTCTGTGGAGGCACTGTGCGGACCTGAGGAGAATGATATTTCATCTTTAATGCTTTCACGATCATTACGATACATATAGCCTTCGACTTAATCAATATTATCGGGTAGCGTGGTTACCAGTCTAGTGTCCGAAACTAAAATGCTGCACAACATAAGAACAGCTAAGATTACTTGCAGTTCGTGTTAATAAGCCACGTAACTCTGAGCCTCTGAGTGTTCCCCTAAATTATTTTCAAGGACAGTGGATGGGGGGTCAGTAAACCTCCGAGCAGCTGACCGGTCAGGACTGTTCTTTGGAGGGTCTGATTAAAGGGTCGAGAGAGGGTCTCCATTGTCACGTTACATTGCACAGCTCTTTTTGGAACAAGTGGATAGCTGTACTCAAGGATACCAACTCAGTTTGTAAGGGCAGAGTTCTGCCTTAGAGAGAAACATACGTATATATGTACTCACTATCCGAGGTAGTAGACAAATTATGTCAAGTGGAAAACACCTAATAAATTATTCAAACAATAATTACCTGACAAAAATACGCAATACTAAACAAACCTAGCTAAACTAAAAACTATAGCAAAAAATTTATTTCGAAATTGCATGGAATCAAAAAACTATTACGATGATAGTCATCACCAGCTCAGCTGATATTCCAATTGTTTCAGTTCCCTACTTGTTGAAATAAACTCTGTGTGGCCATTTTCACGAAATGTTACGATTTTACCATCATAGGACCAACATCGCTTTGCGCCAAAATTTTCTTTTGTTTCTTTCAACAGTCATTGCCGTTCTAAAGTAAGGGAATCTGTAATCAAAATTAATGAGATTTTCAGCACCCTCTTAGCACGTAACACGCGCTGCCGTTGCTGGTATGACAGGTACTTAACTATTATTGGCCTTGTGTCTTCCCGCACCACGTCTACCATAGATTGGTTCAGTTTCCTAATGCGATAGTGCAGTCAATGTTGTTATTCCTGATGTCGAGATTCAGATTACTGTTTACTTCATGCAATATCACATCAATGGTACACTTAACAGAAACACCCTTTACTCAGTGCCGTTCCAGTTCATCAGTTCTTTCGTCTTGGGTAAAGGCTATTCACGGTAAAGTAAGCACTTCTGAAAGCCCTGCTAATGTCCTACTTTCAGCCCATTGATTGCGTATATTTCCGCGTACCTATCAAAATAAACACTGTCATGTGACTTTATGCTGATGTTTACATTAGCTGGCTCGTATATCTCCAGCTGATGTTTACATCAGCTGGCTCGTATATCCTCTGCATACTCATTAAATAAACAACAAAAAGTATTACCTCAATAAGGCCAGTGGATCCGTGGAAGGAATGTTAACTAGCATTGTGGCATATATACACACATCAGGAAAAAGAAACTTCATTGTCTGGTGCAATGTAGTTGGCTGCTAGGTCGCGGAGAGTCTACTACGTTAGTGATGTAACGTAAACGAGACAAATTAATCCATGAACAAGCTCGTTGCAAGCATTAAGGTATGAATGTGTTGAAAAAATACTTTTAGTAAGCAGGAATAATGCATGCCGACATGAAAGTTTATCAATCGTGATAACTGCAATGCTATAGTTACCCACATGGATAACCTGTATGACAAGCTCGTGGTGGTAGTGATGGAGGTGTTGGTTTTGGAATGAGACCGTTATGTCTACTATGACTGTATACGCTACTACAGATGGAATCAATGGCCGAAGTCATACCATCTGTAACATTGTCTCTGAAGTCGCTACAAGCTTAGGGTACCACTGGGATCCTGTACTCTACTACAACATGAAGATGGGGGACATACTTCAGACTGTATTTGAATAAGTCAAAGATAGAATACATTCATGTATACACTTTATGTAACATATTGAATTATACAGCAACCGAATGGTTCGGAAGCTGACTATGCTTATAAGCGCACTTATGTTATAGTTGACTCTTTGATCTTTTTCATTGTCTGCAGTGATGCCTATGTTATGGTTTTGGCAGTTGTATCTCACATATGGTTTGGAAATTATAGCCTATTATGCTTATGTGTGCACTAAGGTCATACTTGACACTTCTTCCCTCGATTTGTTGCCTAGTTACCCTGACCGTCAGCGTAGCGAAGCAGGATGTACTATGACAACATTATGAGGGTGGCAGACGAACCCTCGATGGTAGGGTCGAAACGGCATGTGGCACATCAAAGCTAGAGAGTCAGCCCTTGCATTTCTTTTAGCTCGGGAGGGACATGTTTTAAAAGTGGGAAGATGTATTATTTCTTTCCAGACATCGCTCATAATGTCTTTACAGCAGTAGACAACTAAAGAGGATAATTAGAAGTTAGGGCAGAGGAGGGGAGGGGGGTGCAAAGTTTCCAGGCCCACAGACCCAGTCTGGAAACTGCTGAAGTTCGGCCTACCTGACAGCTAACTTGGTCCTCCACAGTTATTTAGGCCGTGTCCGAATTGACAAATTTAGTTATTTCGCTATTTTGTAAATTCGTGATTTGGTAGGTATCAGTTCGGACGTTGTCGACAGTCACTTGTTTAGCACTCATGGCACCCATTATTAAATTAACAGTGCAAAATATTTTTATCTAAATTTAATGCTTAAAACAGACGTACTATTTCTGCAATCACCACTGGAATACTAAAATACATTATTAAATAAGGAAATATTAAATTATGCAATAACGACTTAAAAATATTTATAAAGCAAATATATATAAAGCAAAATACTTCCTTGGTTTTTGCAACATGCCTAGTGGATTTTATTTTCAGTTATTTGTTTTAAAAGTCATTTTATATATGTATTTGTGCATGTGTTTTTAGAGTAAAAACAAACATGGCGCTGATTTTGTCATTTTGTATTTTTACTAACATCCGCTAGATACAAAATACCAAGTTACCAAATATGTTACCATTGTTGTATACAAAATCGGGTCACGTGATTATTTTGTCAACAAAACCTGCCAATTCGGATACGGCCTTAGTACATGCAACTAAATCTGTTTCAGTACATATCTTATATTCCTTTATATTTAAGTTTTACTTAGGTGAGAACTCCTTACGTAGCCTAAACAAAATTTCTGCTACAAATGCTACATTACCTGCAGACTCCTAGTTGACAGATTCCTACTATATTCCTGGACTATATTAATTTACTTATGATATAACATATGGATTTCGGATCATATTAATTTCTTTTTCATTCATTAACACACACTACTATGGGCTTTTTTGTTAATCGTGGTCAGCTTATGTAGCCTATATTTAGGCTAAAGAACCCTTCTTGTGCTGAATAATTTGATAGAACTCGCGGCAGTTTATGTCGTAGTTGATTGTAATGAGTAGTTCACATTCCACACATTTCATTTCTAGTTCGTTTCGCTAATCATCCCACAAGTTTTTCATTAAAAAAGTCTTTATAAACATGCTGCTTATAAGAAAACACAAATTTCACAATCTCCAGCAACTAAAATCATTCTTAACAGTATTCAGGCTAACTAACACACACAAAAAAAAGTAACTACTGCATTTTTCTCTGTAGCTCAAGGTGTGGAAAAGACCAAGAAGTATATGGCCACTAATGTTTTCCGTCAAAGTCGTGGCGGAAAATGGATGGCTGCAAACCCCACGTAAAATGCCATCATTTAAGTGTGTCCAAAATAATTTTAAGTCATTTGTATGATATAAAACATCTAAAGATTCTTGAGGAAAATTAGGACGATTAAATTTACTTACATTTACGATACTGTGTTGCATTTCAGTGATCTACTATACTTGCTTATGTTATTAGGTGACTGCTTATTAGCCAGTTTACCATGAGCCAATACCTACTTATATCACGCGTTACGTCACTTATTTGAAAAATATTTCTCTAATACTAACAACACTTTAACACGACATTTTGTCTTTAAACTTATATGACCATGAAGAACAATATGTCCTTGGCCTGACTAACTGTCAGTGGCGCCGACTTCAAGTAGGTAAGGGCAGAGATGGAGGAGGAAAGCAATAATTAAAATCTATTGGTTTTAAAGAAACACCGATCACCCCAATAAAGTGGGGGGTTCGGGGTTCTCCCCCGGGAAAATTTGGATTGGTGCTATTTAGGTATTTTTCGTACCTAAGTATTAAATATATCGCTAGAATATTCTGTATTATATTTTAAGATAAAATTGGTTTGAGTTAACAGTTTTACAAAGGTACCTCATCAAACCCGGAGAGTTGCTCAATCAAAATCAGTGTTATTTCTAATATGATGAAATGCATAACGTGAATGTTGCATACTGCAGTTTGAATACTTTTGACATGTTTGGAAGTATTTATAAAATTTATTAATACGTCTTATGATGTGCCTGATGTGAAAGGGGAAAGCATAGCAAAAAGTTTTGTGACCATTCTTCTGCATGTATGGAAAACATTCTAACATCTTAACATGACAAAATTAGCACTACAATAGAACTTAATTCAAATGTCACAAAAATACCTTTTCAGAAGTAATATCGTATTTCTTTGCTTAACCACCAAATGTAGCACATTGACTGTTTTCATGTGGAAATGCCCTTCGCTGAAGAAATATCTGCTCTCTAGTCTCATTTCCTGATATGAAGTCATCTGTTCCAGATCTAAAGCCTTAGTAGTTTCCTTGTAGATATATAGAAGGCTCACAGAATTTGATTTCAGCTGTCCCTTCGTTGGACGCAAGTACGTCTGAACCCTTTTAATACCAGAGAAAGACCTCTCCGCTGTGTGCACAGGAATTATCACAATTTTCAAAATCTTGAGCTCTGGTAGCAAAACATTAAGATAACCTTCTTGCTTGAAATTATTGATAATATATTCTATGTTCTCAACAACTTTCCCTTCATTCTGCAGAAAACCGCGAAACATCCCTCTGAGAAGCAAAAGACGATCAATCAATGTCACCTTGGTATAGTAGCACAATTTCTTCATTGTTTGCATCACTCCCAAGCAGAAACAGCTTTACTTCCAGCAAGAATTTGTTACATTTATATATATATATATATATATATATATATATATGTAAGTGTTAGATAAGTTACATATTTCATTCGAAATTTGTTGATAATTTTGTCTCATAATGTATATGAGACACATGTTTCTATTTCTATGCCCTTGTTTCACAGCTGAAACCGGTGGTGCAATGTGTAACACACCACACTCACTTCACTACCGAAGTTCATCAAGAACACACAGTGACAACACACTGGACTTGCACTAGGTTGGGCGAACCAAGTGAGGTGCAGGCGAACGGCTGGACTCACATTCGGGAGGATACTACTTCAATTTACAGTTGGGTTAGCAGCCTTATTTTTTCCCGTGGTTTCCTGAAATCACTCCAGGCGTATGTCGGAATGCTTCCATGATGCAGGCAGTGGCTGATTCTTTCCCACTTTCTTGCTTGCCCGAACAACTTGCTTCGTATCTAATGATCCCACTGACGATGCAACAAAGTAAAGAACTACCGGAATTCCCAGACTCAAGACTGTGCTACAGAATCGGTCCCAAATTTGAGTGTCGTTACTTCCATTTTTTCTGAATTTAATGTGTGTTAAAGGTTTTAAATAAGACAATATTTTAAATTAAAAAACAACCTGTGTTTGTGTCACGCATGGCAGACTGTTTGTTTATTTTTATTGTAAGATGCTGTCTATACTCAAATTTACAGCATTGCAACTACCTTGTTTTGTTTGTTTTCTGCAATATATTAATTTTTTCAACAGTCTACGTAAATTTGCCTCAATCTTAAAGAATGCACCGGCGTATATAAAACGTGTTTGCAATGAAAATACAAAAATACTTCACTACATTATTCTTGTTTCACGTATACAACGACCACGCCGAACAGCCAGAGCAGAAATCCGGAAGAGGCAATCAGAACTCGTCCTCGGTTTCTGAGCTAGCAACGCCAAAAGTTGAGCTCGTGTCAATATTTCTGCATGCGGAAAGAGCAGACTATGCCGATGTCGCAGATATCAACTGTTTCACGAGTTTTATGCCAATAGTTAAGTAGATACACGAAGTGTACTTAAAATAATCGGCTACAACAAATGTATATATTTATAATAAAATATGAGAATACCAGTATTAGTTTTTTACAGTATAATTATACACGGACACTTGTTTTTAAATACACTGATAGGTAGCTGAAAAGAATAAGATTTTTGGAAATATAAAGCATAAATATTACTCTGAAATAACATGATAACATTTCTGTTTTATATTGAAATTATTGCATTATAATAAAACATCAGCGTCTAGTTTGTCGTCGATAATTTACTTCGGAATTTGGGTATTAAATAAGTAACAATCCATCTTGATCAAAAACAGAGTTTACAAACAAACAAAATAAAATGGAAACGCATAAAATCAGCTTACACGTGAACAACTAACTGCAAGTTCTGTCCACTCTGTCTGTTCAGCGTGTTCGCTTGACATGTGAACTAAGCATTACGTTTCTCTTACTAACTTGTCGATGCGCAGACATAAATAAGAATCGTAGCAATAAGTTAAAATGTCTCTCGGTTCTTAATCATCTGCGTTTAGCAACCTCAATAGAAAGTTGAATCCTGTTTTGCAGAAACTAATAAAACAACACTAAGTGCAAAATTGATAACTTGCATGTGCAATGCTCGGTACTCATTCCAAGGTAACTTATTTTTATGGGTTTAATTGATATATATATATAAGTACCATAATTTTGTGTTCAATTGATTAATTTTATAGCATTTATTTCTTTACTAAATGTTGAGGCCATGGTGGCTGTGTGGTTAGCCTGCTTGCCTCCCACCAAGGCGAACTGGGGTCATTCCTGGCCGGGTCACTGGATTTTTGCAAGTGGGAATCGTGCCGGACGATGCAGTTGATTGGTAGGTTTTCTCGGGATCTCCCATTTCCCCCGCCCCTACGTTTCGGTACCGTTCCATATTCACTTCAATCACCCACATCGGCTCTCAAGAACTCGCTGTTAAGAGCCGCCCAAATCACTTCACTCATTTAGTAAATGTTAACTGCACTCTCCACGAAAGACAGGTGTAAAAAGCTTACATCTTAATGAATATTTAGTTCTACAAAAACTTGCAGTGCTGCAAGTGATATGGGCAATTCCCTCCATGCCATATTAAATATCTGCCAAACCCTTCCATAACGGAGACAAAAATAAATAAACAAACTTTCACATTTGTATTAATTGTGTCTCAAAATTTTTGGTCTTTTGCATTAATTACATTGTCAACATTAATAAAACTTTATATAAAATTAATGACGTAGTATGCACTTTACATATTTTCTTGTTTCACAGAATTATTTTAGCGCTGTCTAGTGCTAACCGACATACCACAGGATTTATGAAAGATAAAAATTTGTGTATTTGTTATTATGTGTTTGGTTATTTCTAAATTTTTATTAATATAGTTATAAATGGGACACGTGGCGCATGGCTATCGTGTGATCAATATTTTCAGTAAGGAAGCCAACTTTCTGAAGAATAGTCGAGTATCAGTCTTCTTAGATAACAGTTAATGGTATAAACTAATACCTTTATTTGTTTCAGATATTTACATTACCATAAGATCAAATGAAATTGTAACTTTGGCACTTGAATTTAAAAATAACTAAAACTTAAATTCTGAAAATTTGACGTATATATAATAAATTTATTATTATTTTTCATTGAAGGTAAAAACGACTAATAAGTATTTACTTCTAGGAATGATGTGAAATTCTTGAGAGTAGCTGTCGCATACAGGAGGAGAATATTTTTGGACAAAATAAAATACTGTTAACACGAATGCATTTACTTTGTGTGTCTGGTCTCTGTGTTTCCAGAAGTCTTCCCAGGCGAATGCTGTAAAGGGTCCTTATCACAGGCCATTGCTGATTTTTTTTCCCATTCCTTCCCCAAACCCTCTTCCCTTATCAACTTGTTCTGTTTCTAATTACCGCGCTGTCGACGAGATTTTGAACCCAACCTATCTACCTATGTCTGTGTAAAGTATTTGAAATGCATAAAATGCCACTTTGCTTTTATGCGACATCTAAAAAGGACATCTTCTTTGATGACATAGTAAAAATAATGGCTAGCTTTATAATAAGTATGTAGCTCTGAGTATTGGTTTAAATAAATGTAAAGTTTTATCTGAACAGGAACAGCTTACTAATTTAAATCTTATATAAACTGCTTGCGCAGCTGTACATTGAAAATGATGCATTCCTACAGGAGTTTTGGGTCCTCAGACCGCATATGTTGGTTGTAGACCAGTGCTTCAGAGTCCTCAAATTGAGTGCAATGTTCGAAAAAAGTGTATAATTCAAATTCCCAAATGCCTTCACTTGATTGGCTCCTAGCTGTGTATCAAGAGTGCTCATGTCGTCTGTGAAATTTCAAGTCATACACCAGCTGTGGGACACTAATTGATGCTAGCGCGATGTGGTGTTAACACACACGAACTATCAAGTCTGATAAACCGTCAATCTAAGGACAATTTTTTTTTGCTTCAAAGGGCACCATTTTGCTGGAATTGTATTTATTTACTGTTTTTAAAGGTTTTACGTTCCGAGGACCTAAAATAGGTCCTCAGTTTGCAGAAAGTCCCTCGGAGCGCTGGAAAAAATCCAAGTCAAGGTCCTCACATTATACGCTACCCAAACACAAACACACACACACTCTCACTCTCTCACCAACAACAACACTGTTTTTGAAAAACGTTATATTTGTGTTAACGTTTTTTCGTGCAAAATTTCGCAATTAAAAAAAAAAAAAATTAGAAAACTGTGGAAAAACGTCCAATTTTGCGGTATTTCGTGTATTTCGCGGTTTACTTTTTTCTGGGGTCGCTAGTTATTGGATTTCACCAACGTCTACGCTGGTAGTGAAACAATCCCCACCTATACAGCCTAGCATTGCTATACCCCCTACCACGTGTAGAATTCGCTCCGCCGCCAGGAAAATACTCAATATTATCATCCACCCCAAACCAGTGCATAAACCCAGGCCAGCATCCCCCATCCTCGACTTCATAACTGCTGGTAAGCCCACGCGGCCCATATAGGATGTTGTCCAGGGACCCATTTCAAACACCTCCATTTCATTAAGGTTTGCATCTTCATACACATTAAATTCATCTATTACTGACAGCTGGCATTCCGTATCTTGACTGCCTTCACTGTGAGCAAGATCAAACACTCTGGGAGGAGTCAATCACCATCAATCTCACCCTGAGGTTTGATTCCCCTCCAATTAATTAGAACCCTTCTACCAGGCAGTATCCCATCAGGTACTGCAATGTCTCGGCCGCTCAGTTGATGGTACAATCACACTTCAGGGAGGTTGACATGATGTCTGACTTCAGGTGAACAGTACAAGCTGACGTGTCTGTAATAGCCCCCACGACACGGGGCATTTCCTGTAGGCACTCGGGTAGCTAGTAGTTCTGTCGCCTTGAGTGATGTGAAGGTACGTTCAGACGAGACTAAGTCATGTATAGTGGAGTCGGGAAGTGCATCAGTCATTAATCACCCCACCTCCGATGCAAGGTAAACTCATCGGGATGAAAAAAAAAAAATTTCTATAAAGTGATGTAGAACTGTCACCTCACAAGAAAGCTGGTTCTGTATCTGTAGTGCTCCCCTCTTCTGTGCGAGCTCTCCGTGTTGCAGCACTCGGATTATCAGCGGCCAGGTGACGTGTCACACTTGTCGGTCAGCTGTTTGGAGTAGTGCTGTCTGCCTCCAGCGCTGACAGGCTGGCTTGCTCAGCGAGCAACCGGCTGATAGTATTTCGCTCCTTGGGGAGAAACTGGGTCACGAGATAGTGGCTCAGTTTCGGGTGTATGCACGCGACTCTTCGTTTCTTATGTGGTGCTTGCTAACGGCTCAGCTGAGGGTTGTGGTTATTTATATACATGTGAACCGTTTACAGATTATTCCTGTAAGAGTTTAATTACATGCAGCACAAAAAGGTAGACACTTTAAGTATCTACTGTACAATTCCATTCGTGAGGGTGTCACTTCTGCTAACTGTTACCTGCCATGATGCTGAGGGTGTGGAAAAGAGGCTTTGCCTTATAACCTCCCTATGTGTCGCACGACATGCAATTTTACGTGTGGCAGTTTGCTTAGTGGGGGGCAGGCCTATATCTACCTTAATTATGTACAAACAAACATGAGTACACTTAATTGACTAAAATTACTAATACTAATTATGTAATGTCGTGCAGACCACCTACAGAAAATTAAAAAGATGTGACCCTCAAAATACATGCCAAAACACTGGTAAATATGTATTTACAACAATATCAACTTTAAATATTCTTTCTTTCTTGAGAAAGTCCTGGGTTTATATCAGGTGCTGGCCTGTACTTTTCTTCGTGTCTAACAGGAAGTCCTTGTTTCACTGACTGACGTGTTCTATATTTAAGATGTACATCACATCGCATATATAGAGGAGCAATGTCATTCAACCTTGGCACTGTTTGAGTAGCACCACGAAACCTATGTTACTGGCTACTACGAGTATATTTATGCTGTAACTACACAGTTTGGCTTTATTTCACTGGTTTTATGGGTGACAGCGGTTTATGGCTGTTTTATATGGTCTGTTAATTTTAGTTATCAATGGTAACAGCATTCTTAATTGGAGTTTATACACTGTTTTTGGTGAGTATTTTACAACTCATGCACCTTTTACACTGGCTGTTCTGGGTTTGAGTCTTGTTTTCCTTGGTTGACCCCGCTTCCTGAAGTGAAGGCCACGTGAAGTGGGTCGCCATGGAGACATGCAATAGCCGCCAGGTTGAGAGGCACCGTGGCAGGCGCGGGTGGGCATCTCTGGTGGCTTGGCTGCTTGGTCCTTGGTTTTCGTCCCTGGCAGTAGTGACTCTGGGCCACCAGTCACTAGGGGGATGATTGTGGCCCTCTCCTCCTAGAGGCACTGCATTAGGATGGCCGTCAGAAGCAGAGGCTCTTGGGTCTCCTCTGCCTCGACGGTGTGGTGTTGCATTCTGCTTCGACGGCGTGTTGTTGCACGTCCTCCCAAACATGAGGTGAGGTACACGTGGCCTTGGCAGCGTCCGGCATTGTAGCCTGGTGTTCAACCATGCCCTTCGGGGCTGGCGTGCTCTGGGTGTCTGCCTCAGTGCCCTCCAATGTCGTAGCCTGGTGTTCAACCATGCTTTCCGAGGCTGGCATGGTCTGGGTGGCCAGCTGAGGTCGGGGCTCTTGGGGTTCCTCGACCTCTTCGGCGTGGCTGCTGGGCTCATCCTCCTGTTCGGGCGGCTCGGTCCGGGAGTCAGCTTTGTTGCCTCTTGGCGCTGGGACCTGGGTGGCTGTCAGAGGTAGAGGCACTTGAGGCTTCTCTACCTTCTCTGTTTAGATTGGCACATCCTCCCGTACAAGAGGTGACGTGCGAGCGTTGATCTCTGTGTCGTCTGATGTTGGGACCTGTATGGCCATCAGAGGTAGATGCTCTTGAGGCTCCTCTACCTCCTTGGCATGGCAGCTGGGCTCATCTTCCATGCAGGAGGCTGGGTCTCTGTGTTGGCCTTGGCGTCCACCGACGTTGTGGCTGAGGCTTCGACCGTGTGGTCCTGTGCTGGAGCGGTCTGATCTTTTGGTTAAGGCTCATGGGGGTCCTCTGCCTCGTCGGCCTCCCTAAGGGACTCTGGCAGGACAACTCCAGTTTCGCTGAGGTCTACTGGCCACATCTGGCTAATGTCCTCCAGATGAAGTTGGTTAGTGTTGAGGGCAATATCCAGGTGGTCATGGCTCCTTGGAACGCTGTTTAAGGTTCGTCCCTGATGAGGGTGGGTTTGTAGCTTCTCGGGCCGGCGTCTGGCTGAGGTTTGGGTTCCCTTAGCATGGGGACTCGAATTCGGAGATCGTATGTAGAGGAGGGTCTTCCTCCCTCTCTTCCTCTCCATCTGGGTCATAGTCCGGGGTTTCTGCTCCATGGTCCTGTGCTCCACCAGGGCACAGGTGAATCTGCCCTCTGGTAACCTTTTGGATGCACCCTGTGACATCTTCCACCCAGTACACACTGTTCTGTTTTCTCATGTATGGTCCTTACCACTTTTCAGCGAGACCTGCGCTGAATAGACCTCTGCCCTTACTAAGAGGGTGACTATGGTGTTGAATTGGCACGCCTGTCCGGGGTTGTGGTTATTTGCGGTTGATGTACTGGACTTGGTCATAGGGTGCCCTCGTGGCCCTGGTTAAGGCGACCAGGCGGACGTCTTTAGGTTGCAGCATCTCAGTGGGTGGTTGCTTCCATTGCTAGTCTCAGAGAGGTTGTCTTGTGGGTGGTATGGGGGGTTGTTCAGGTCTCCACTCCCCAGTTGTGACAAGCAGTGCGCCATTGGTGGCTTGTGAACTGGGTGCCAATATCAGTGAGAATAGTGTGTTGGTACCTCCAACTGGGGAATATCTCAGTTTCAAAATTACGAAGGATATTCCATGTTTCTTGGCTGGGTAGAGGGAATGGTTCTACCCAGCAGGAAAACTAATCTTTGACCACCAATAAATACCAGTTATCCCTGGTGCTACGTTGTTAAGATCCCATCAAATCAGCTGCTAGGTGGGTCCATGCTGCATATGGCCACCTGGGCTTCGCTGTAGATTGGGACACTGGATATGCCTTACCGCAGCAGCATGCCTTGCATTTGCTGACGTATTGGTGGATGTCCTGGCTCATTCCGTCCCAGATGTACCTTTCCGCTATGTCACATAGCGTTTCTGTAATGCTGGGGTGTTCTGCATGTGGGTGGGCTTGGTGGCGGCGGCAGAGATCTGCCTTCGGGTTCTTGGGTATCCAGATCTTCCATGGTGCCTCTGGTTGGCTGGTGTGTGACCAGGCGATGTCCCCGAGTTCAAACTGTTGGGGTTGGTCCTGTAGAAGACGCTGAATTTCCGGTGATGTTTTTCTCTACTGAGCTATAACTGTAATATCCGGAGGTGTTCTTCGGGACTTTGGGTAATAGCCGGAGGAGGAGTCATCTTCTCCCACTCTTCTTCTTCCTTAGGTTCCCCATCGAGGTCCGGCTGGCATGTCTGTGTATTCAGGTAGATCATTGCTCTTGCCCAGGCAGTGTTGTACCTTGAAATCAAATTCTGCGAGGAACATCTCCCACTGTCTGAGCTTAGTCTTGGTGTTGCGGGATTCGCGCAGCCATTTGAGTGCTTTGCTATCCGTGTAGTGTGTGGAGTGCTTGCCCTTCAGGTGATAGTGTTAATACTGTACCACCCAGATCTGGGCGAGGCTCTCCTGGTCGTCTATGTGGTAATGTCACTCCATTTTGGTAAGTCACATGCTTGAACAAGCTATGACCTGTGGCTCGCCAGTGGAGTTTTCTTGACGCGGTACGGCTCCCAGCCCATTCTGGCATTTGTCCGTCTGTAGTATTAGTGGATTCTCCTCTTGCAGTTGGTGGAGCTGTGAAATGGTTTTAACGCTTCCCTTCAGCGCTAAGAAGACATTGTGATGTTTGTCCATCCATCGCCAACGTGTCTCCTTATCTAAAAGGGTTTGAAAGGTGTGCCATCTGGAGAGCGATATTTGGCACAAAGTCATGTAACCAGTTGCATACGCAGAGGAAGTGACACTATTGTTTCTTGTTGGAGGTCTGCTCGGCCTCTTGAATAATTCTTATGGATGTGGTTTTGGGGTTATTCCCCTAGGACGTGACTATGTGTCTTAGGTAGTCGGAACTTGCAGGTAAGGCCGTGTAACTTGAGCCTATCCAAGACTCATTGGAGGTGACCACATTGTTCTTCCTTTATTTTGAAGTATATGATGATATTGTTCAAATACACGAAACAAAACTGTCCTACAAATCCAGTCAGCACGTGGGCCGACATAAGCCTCTGGAAGGTGGCTGGGGTGTTCCTCAACCCAAATATCATCACTTGGTGTTTCGCCTTCCAGAGTTGTGAATGCTATATATTTCCGGCGGTCGGGGTGGACAGCGATCTGCCAGTTCCATGACTGCATGTCTAGAGTACTGAAGACCGCGACTACCCCTATATCTCGGAGAGTATGCACCAGTTTGATTGCTGGAGGTGCGATCGGTTGTGTTACTTCGTTGAGGTCTTTGTAATATGCAAAATCATAGTTGTCCGTCCTTCTTTGGGACTAGAACTACTCTCGAATTGTACTGCAAGTCTGACGGTTCAACAAATCCTAGCTCTTTCATTTCCTGAACTTGCATCATAATCATGTGTTGCCTTCTGGCAGATACTCTATAAAGTCAGTTATATATGGGTACGTCTGAGGTTGGTTAGGTGCTACGCTTCTGACGTTGCGATCCTCCTTGGCCAAAAGCACCAGCATGGTCCTCTAGGATTGGGATTGTATTCGCAATTGATTGTAATTCTGTGTTTATCCTGATCTACATGTGCTATTCTTTGTGGCCTATCACACATTGCTGTTGGCGTAACCATGGCTGTTCCAAAATCACTGCTTCTGTGATGTCTGGTGATAATACAAATTCTGCCGGGTGTATGTGACGGTATATACCTATGGTTAATGTGGTACAACCATCGACATTGAGGGTCTGATTTTGTTGGGCCATTTGTACGAGGTGAGTGTCTGGGCAAAGTGATGCCCTATGTTCCGGGTTAACACATCACCTTAAACAAAGTTGCCTGTGGCTGTGGAATCAATTAGGGTGAGAATATTATCCCTTTTTATCTCCACTTCTATGTGGGGAGCTTCAAGTGGTTCACTCTTTTTGTTTAATCTTTTGAGGAAGACAGGCCCTTGGTTCTCAGTGGTGGAGGCCGGCTTCGCACTTTGGTGGCGGTGTTTCTTGCCTGGTTGGGTCCTTTGACCTCCACTGCGTGTTGTGGGGTTCTGGTGACTTTGTGTTTCTCCCTTCTTCCACTTGTGCCTGTCCTGTCTGCTTGGGTGGGCAGTCCCGGTGAAAGTGCCATCCCGTGCATAACCAACACTTTGGGAGAGCAGCTGTGAGGAGAGAGGGCCGGGGAGGATTTGCTTTTCGCTTAGGCTGATTATCTTGATCTGCGTTCTTACTAACACGCGGCTTGTCTAGCAAGGTCTGCACCTTGTTATTACACTCAGGTTTTTTTTTGGCCTGTCCATAAGCTTGTCTATGGATTGTGGTTTTAGTATTTGCAATATATTGCGTAGTTTAGGGAGAAGCTTGTGTGCAGCATGACGCATGCAGCTCTCTTCATCTCTCTCAGGGAAGATAAATTTATACATCAGGATCTTTCAGCGTATAAAGATCTTGGCATCTTCATCTCTGGCTTGGGTTCTGCTGTGAAACTCTGTTGTTAAATACGCTATGACTTCCTTGCCTGTGAATTGCGAGGCGGAAACATTGCTTCCCTCACTCCGTTGTGAATTCCCCATACCTAGCCCATGATTCGAGAGCCTTTTCTTTGAGTAGTCTCTGGGTCTTACTAACTCGACTCATTGTTTGAGTTGTATGTCAGTCTTGCGGAGTTCCTTTTCACATTATAGTTTGAATGCAATTTGATCCTTGTGCGGTCTTCCGCCAAACTCTGGTAGTTGGAGTTTTTTTCTACCCCGGGCTGTAATAGGGCTCTGGCGAAGGTGAGGATTTGGTGGTTGGTACTCTTCTGCACATCTGCAGACTTCACAGCAGTAAACTAGGCCTGGCCGCCTCGTGATTGGGCCATCCTTTACATATGTGGTAGAAGGTCTTTGTTGCAAACAATACAATGTACTGAATTTACCCTTTGCCTGGTGCAAGTTAGCTAGCTGCAATAGGCAGTCTGACTAGTGAGGCATTCATCACACTGGAATTCATGTCCATCAGTGTAATGTGGTTCAGCAGTATAGCCCAAGCATTGGTAATGGAAGCGGTTGTGACAATGTGCACATATAATCATATGTGCCCCCGAGCCAGGGCATGTGGATATACGGCACTTTTCGAGTATGGCCTCGGCTATGGTAGCGTCTGGGTTGTCAGTGAAACTTATCTATGTCTGACATTTCCACTTGTTCGTTTGAGTGCCACGGGTTGTTTTCAGACTCCCCAAAATCTGGTTGGCTTTAGATTGACGCCTGGCTAGATTCTGAATCTCGGGGTCGTACTAGCCTAGTTCTGTTTCCTAGGCCTTACTATGGAAGGGGTGGCCCCATTTTGGTTTGCCATTAAAATTCTTGACACGTGACGGCCTTTGGCTGAGAGGCATCATCACGGCCTGACAAGGTTCGCCTGGCTAGATTCTGAATCTCGGGGTCGTACTAGCCTAGTTCTGTTTCCTAGGCCTTACTATGGAAGGGGTGGCCCCATTTTGGTTGCCATGAAAATTCTTGACACGTGACGGCCTTTGGCTGAGAGGCATCATCACGGCCTGACAAGGTTTTATCTTGTTGATCAGAGGCGCGTGCAAGTTAAAATTACTGACCTTATTGTTAACTGATAGGGCCCTGGCCGGTGTATAATGTTGGGCGTGTGGCCTAGCGGCAAGGTATGAAGTCAGTCGGGGGTTCAACGGTCCAGCAGATGGGTTTGGCAAACTGCCATTGGTTTACCTGTGCTTGATGGGACCCAGGGTAGTTCCTTGGTCTGCTGCTGTTGTGGCTATTTTCAACTGGAACTGGAGTTGAGTTGGGCCCTTGGAGGGCATTAGGCCTGATGGCACTGGAACCAGCATTGGCGAGTCCCAGCGGTACGTGATATCTCTGACGGATGTCAGTGACCACTGGGTGAGGTCAACTGGCTGTCTTGATGGGTGGCTGAAATTGTGTTCGGGAGGGAGTGGGAGGTGAGGCCTCTTCGGCTGGCGGGCTTCTTGAGCTTGTTCCCAAGGGGTTACACTGCAAAGTGCAGTTGGAACTGGGTTGCAGCTCCCGTTGGCATCGCTGGAGTAGGTACTACTAACAGCCTCACGAGAGGAGATCAGGTGACAAAGTTCCCTTGCTAGGTGTTATACCAAAGCTGCAACTAAACAGACCAGAATCATACCTTGTGCTGTTCTAACCGGCGACATGAGGCACGGTAGTTATAGTGTGTTGGGTGTTCTCTGGGTGCCAGGCAACAACAGTTGGTATGGGTCCAAGTGAGCGCAGATTTTTCGACCCAGTGTATCACTCCTTCCGGTGACAGTACAATGCGGTGGATGGAGTGATTCAACTGGACTAGCGGTCTGATGTAATTTAGTAATTAGTAATTAATGGTTGGGGCTCTACCCTACTGCACACTAGGTGTACAGTATGAGTGGCAGTCGACTGTGTATGTTTTCCACGTACTTGTGCTCAGTGAAGGGAGCCCACAGTTTTACATTAGTTTTGGTAAATTTTTATTTAAGTGCATGGTCTTCTGCTTTACTCTGGTGGGTCAACATCTACTGAGGATTGACAGTTACCCTAGAAAATTGTACTTTGAGGTTTTGAGAGAAGTACGTATTTATTCATTGAGGAGTAAACACGGTGGTCTATAATACCTCCTAACTAACAGGAACTGAACGGAAGTTAGACTTCGTAAAGGCAGGTGAAATGTACCGCGTCTTAAGCTGAACAAGTGGATGTGGTTAGGTAGCTATAAAAAGAACTGAATCTAACTAACTCTAACCGTTATCCAGAAGGGACCTGCTGAGGCGACTACTAGAGGGGATGGTGTTGGTGTGTCCAGAAGAGGCTTTTGGCAGCCACTACCAGAGGGGGTAGTGGTGATTGTAACACTTCCAGAGGGGGCACTGCGGTTGCCGTTACCAGAAGGGTAGGCAAGGCAAGAAGTGTTGAAGACGTCTTTGAGGGCTGCTGGAGCTGTTCTGAAGAACTTCTGGAATGTCGCTGTTGAAGTCACTAAAGAGCTTCTGGTAGGTGGCTAGGACTTTAAGGGTGGCATAGGGCTCCAGCACAAAAAGTGGTGGCGCAAGCTGTGGAGGTCTGTTGGCTCTGAAGAGAGCCAAAGAACATCTGGCTTTTCTGGCCTGTGCATGGCCATATATTCTCCCTGCCCATGGGCCGTCTGAGATGCGGGGGTGCGAGGGTGACGAGCTCTGCCTCCTGAGCGAAGCTGTCTGCTAGAGCTGCTAGTGTCATCACTTGGTCCACTGTGGAAGTACGTGACTTTGGGGAGCGGTCTCGGCCATTTGGCTGGTGGTATAATCACTTTCTGAGGGAGGTTGACATGACGTCTGACTTCGGTTGAACATTACAAACTGATGTGTCGGTAATAGCCGCCGCGACAAGGGGCATATCCTGTAGGCACTCACTTGGGTAGCTAGTAGTTCTGTCGCTTGGGGTGATGTGAAGGCGAAGTTGTGTGTAATATAGTCGGGAAGTGTATCACGTGTTATGTTTTTATATAGTTTTGAGTGGTCAAAATCTTAACTATTATGTCTAAAGCAAAGTATTTTAATAATATATGTACACCTAACCTAGACAAATCCTGAACAATCACATCACAATTCTTTATGCTCCATCTCATATGGAATATTATTGTTCTTACACATTTCACAATCATGATGTCAAGTCAGTAAAAACTTGAAAACATAGCTTTCACACAGGGTAGGAAATTGTCCACTGAGATAACATCTGTCATCCACTTACCCTCTTGCTCTCTATCCTCTGAGTTGGGACAGCAGAAAGGACTCTTGCGATGTCAAGAGTGGGTGAGAGTGCTCTCTCAGCAAATTGTAACACAGTCTGAATGTACTGTAAAAATGCAACCATGTAAAGAACTAGTAGTCTACAAAAGACAGTAAGAAATTTCCAGTGTGTGCCACATTTTGCATCAGCCCAACAATTTGACTGCAAAAACTTAAGAGACACTAATGTATGAAAACTATTTAAAGTTTGTGTTTATGTGTTGTACTGTTGAAGTTTGAATGTTTGTCACACGTACTCTTTATTTTCATTTTGTAATACTTGCACATTGCTACTTTAATGTTTTGACAAATATTAAAAATTCTCCCTTGGCAACTTATATTGCTGTATCAAAAACTTAAACATCAAGTTTACAGCAACATGTTTCCTGATAACATAAGAAAACGCCATTATAAATTTGTTTACATTTCATTCAATAATATTGAAAAGTTGTTCTAAATAGTGATACATTCAACCCTTTCTTTTGCAACCAAACTCTCAAATCAACTATGTTTTTACTATTTGACATGTGAATCTTACATAGTTATTTTGTGTTTTTGCAAAGTGTTTGTTTATTTCGCCATTTCAAATAATAAAAGCAAATTTCATAAAAATTCAATGATTTCGGGCCTTGCGAAAAACAAGTGCCCTATGAATAATTTTATTTTTCTAAGAAACTATACCTTGTCAACCTCTGTATCTTTAACCAATTTACAACCTTGTTTTTATGCCAATTGTAATAGTAATTTGTGTTCATATATGCGGTTTTGAGGAATAAATTTAACAGTAGCACATCTACCTGTAAAAAATTCATTTTGTGAATGAATGTCTTCTTTACTAGCAAATACTGTATTTAACAAAATGTCTCATCATGGCAGGTTGGAATTCCCATATAATGGTGGTAATAGATGATTGATGATTATGCTGTATGACCCTCTTGAACACTCGACTGCCTCCGGTGGTCACCGTGGTAGGTCGGTCTGCGCACTTTTCGGTTGTATATGTCCCTTCACATTTCCACTTCATGATAACATCAGAAACAGTGTACCTAGGGATATTCAGGAGGGTGGAAATCTCGTGTACAGACTTCTTACACAAGTACCTAGCATCTGACCATGTTGAAAGTCCATAAGTACCGGAGACCATCCCATTCTACTTCTCACGCTGTCTGCCAACTGCTGTGATCGCTGTCCACGTGTTCCATGTGGTAGATGGATGTACTGCTCTCGTTTGTATGTTGAATTCAAGTTTGGTGGCGTGCCCGGATACTTTTGATGACATAGTGTGCTTGACATATATTCATATTGAAATATAGTATCGTAGTATCACAAACACTTGAAATTTTATTTCAATCTCAAGACAACTTTTGTTAGCTGCAGTCACATCTGTTTCACTGAATATTGCTGCAACTAGAGTGTTGTGGCCAGGTGCGTATCTAAAAGCATGAAGTAAAATTATGTAGCTTTGTTCAGTATAGTCTGTGAATTGGGTTTAATGTCTTTAATTTGCTAATTGTGGTTTTTATGCAGTAGAAGTTATGACATTAGAGCATATATGTGAAGCTTGGAAATATATTATGAATTGGGGGAAATTGTCAGAAAACACATTTTCATTCATAGTGACGTCCACTACGACTCATCGATTACGACTCATCTCACTGCAACCTAGTATACTAATTATACACACGTGAGATTCAAATCCTGCGCCAACCCATACACGGAAGTCACAATACTGGAGGGCAGCCGGACACGTGGATACGAGGGGTTGTACATGACAGTGACGCGTCACCCTCCCTCCCCCGTGCTGAGGGCCTAAAAGCCATCAGCCGCCTCGGGGCATGCCCAAGCGCCACCGAAGATACGTAAAGACAGAGAGATGACTAGAGGGTGCTACCCCCACTCCGGCCTCGCAGCAGAGGGATGTCATACGTCCTCCCCTGTGGCTGCCACAACACGCGCTACCCTGACTATATAAGTCCGTGAGGTGCGGACCTCACGAGTTGTTTCTGCGAGTCTTCGAGCTCGCTCTACCACTTCCAGTGCCGGGGTCCTCCAACTACTAGTAGATCTTCAGCAGCCATCCAAAGGCTGCTACCATTGGCGTCAACAAATCAACAGCCACCTGAGGCTGCCTACCTTGCACTTTGCTCAGTCTTCGGCAGCCACCAACGGCCACCACTATTGACGTCAATAGACTTGAGCAGTTACCAGCTGCTGCTACCATTGCCGTCACTGTTAGAGCTCTGCAGCACCTGCAACCAGATGCTCCAGTAATGCCAATTGAATTACCAATTTACCAGAAGCTTCTTCAGTAACTAGAGACATACCACACACCACCTTCACAGTCTCCTACAGACACTCCGGTTATAGTTAGTTTTGTCGTAAGCTATTTTTGTCAGTTTTATTTCACTTTCCCCAACTAGCCTAGGACCAGGTCACCTACACCGGGCTATAGTAGGTTTACTTTCAAGTCACCCGAATACTTGGCAGGAGAGCATGAGTCAGTGTGTTTACTAAGAGGGCGAGAAGGGGAAGGGGGGACTCGGCAAGACAAAAGACAAAAAAAACCCAAAATGTTGGAATTTTTTTTTTGTTCGTCGCGGTCTTTTGTCTGTTGGTTTATCTATTATTTTGTCTAGTTATTTTTGTGGTTTCTGTGTTGTTCTTAGTGTTAATTTATTTGGTTTTACAATCTGACAAGTGTTCATTGTGGTTGTTGTCCTATTTTTGGGTGTGTTTTGAGTTTTATTGTTCAGCTGTGCCCACTAATATTGTGTTTTTGCACTGTTTTGTTCACTCATGTGGTGTTTTTGTTTTCATCATGTTGATAGGATAAATAAAATATGTTAGATTGTTGTTTTATATATATTTAGATGAACAACTTACTATTACAAAACAAGACATACATGGAAGCAAACTAAAAGAAAAGACAACATGATGATGAAAACGAAAAAACACCACATGAGTGAACAAAACAGTGCAAAAACACAATATTAGTGGGCACAGCTGAACAATAAAACTCAAAACACACACAAAAATAGGACAAAAACCACAATGAAACACTTGTCAGATTGTAAAACCAAATAAATAAATAAATAAATATATATATATATATATAAATATATACACACACACATATTTTAGAATGAAGGTTGTTTGTTACACTAAAACAGCATTTAGTAATGACATAAAATACATACAAACATTTTATCTAATATATAATCCTTCCTGCCTGCATATTTGTCCCATGTCTGTTGTGCAAAGGCTAGGCGGTTATAATAGCCAACATTAAATTCTTTTCCAATTGTTAACACATCAACTGATACAGGATTTTGTTAGTTTCATTTATAACATGTAGCCACACGCTGGCTGTCATAAGTAGAATGCTTAGATGAGATAGATTGTAAACACATCAGACTAGTGGAGTTGGTGTAAACATGAAATTAAATTTCATGGCAATGTTTATATTGACATAAGGCAGAATATGCAAACTGAAGAAAGAATAAATTACAAAGGGCATCTAAAATTGATTACTCTACTGTAATCAGAAAACATATAGTGCGATAAGCTGGCTCTCTTTCCACTCATTTTAACAAAATCACAAGTCCGTATAAAAGGCTCAGGTGATCAACAGTTGTTAAAAAAATCAGGCAAGAAAGCTAACCAAATTGAGTCCAAAAAAAAAAGGCTACTTATAAGTAGTCAACAAACAGTAATAAAAAAATACGAAAAAGCTAAGTCATAATATTGTGTTATTACAAGAAGGCAAGCAAGAGCACAGTGGCAGGATAAACACGTGACAGTAGTCGTGTGTGAAAACATTTCGCCGCCAGAGGGGTGTAGCATGGGCGTAGACCGAGTCAATAGGTATTGCCTAGTAATTGTGGCTTAGGGGAGAGTGGGGGAGGGGGAAGTGGTATCTAATTTTAAATATGTGCTAAGTCCATTACAATGCTCACCAAGAGAAATTGCAATGTGCAACCACCCAAAAAGTGCAACAATTTTTTTTTGTAGATTTTCCTAAAATTTTTAACTTCATTTTCACACAAATTTTTTATAGCTCCTCAAAAAACAATTTGTGGAAGAAAAGACAAAATGGTTTTAATGGGGTTGATATACAGAGATTCTACTGTTTGCTGTAAAAAAAAAATTGGTTTTCTTTTTTTCAGTATTAGAGTTTCATGACAATTGTTTTTGTTACTCGTAATGTAACAGCAATATCTGCCATTTGCTTGTGCATAGTTTTGTAGGTATTGATGCCATATATTTCTACTTGTAAATGTTGTTTAACATAATTCTTAGGTCATTTAACAATTGAGTAAGGCATGCTGTCATCTGTATAGAAGAGTAATGACACATATTATGTATTAAAATTAAAAGCATGCCTTTCTTTATGAGGGAGTTTTTCAGGTATTCACACATTTTGAAGGTGAGCATTCTAAATGTTGTGGCATTGGTTTCTTAACTGGTAAAAGATTTCATTCCGTTGACAACGTAAACCAAATAGATTTTTTTTTTTATGACCACCGAATGGAAGACCACAATGTCTAAACAGAAAAAGAATTATGAAGATGAATCAGTATTCAGAAACCAATATTATGTACATAAATTAATATGTATGTCTTTATAGTATCGATTACAATATTTATTACTTTTTGTTATTTGTGTAATGTGTATGCAGTGGACATATGAGCCAGCTGATGGTAACTTCTGCTGAAAGTCACATGGCAGTATTGTGATAGGTATGCAGAAAGATGTGCAATCAGTGGGCTGATCGTGGCAACTTAACAATGGCTTTCAGTAGTGCTCACTTTACGGTGAATATCCTTCAGTATTTTTGTACTGAGGGGCGACAACATTACAACACTATTTTTTTTTTGCTAGTCAACATATTTTTTTATGGATTTTGATAACTGTATATTGCATTTTCACTTGTATTTTTCTATTTTTCTTCAGTTTTTCTAACTTTTGGATTGTTTGTGAGAATAACACCAAAATAGTTATCTGTATAAATTCAGTTCTTGTAAAATCAGGGGTGGGTAATACTGTTGGCTATGTGCACCGCATCCAGTATAACCATGCACTAATAAGTGTGCATAGCATGAAAGAGAGTAGTGTTTGAGACATAGCTTCTTTTTACATCATATTTTGCTATAATTTTTTCTTAAGAAGTTTTTTATCTATTTAATGGTGCCCGAGGATGTCGTAATTAAATACGTGGTATTAAAATTGAAGGTTTACTGTTGTTGTTTTAGTAGAGCTGTATTTTGTAACCCACCACAAAAACCAACAAATGGGTTGTTAGAATATTACTTGTTAATGAATGCTGTTAATGATTTGATGATTCATTAAAATATGAATGATGAATGTACACTTGCAGCTCGGATTGAGCAAGAAATCGCATCTGTGAGGAGCAGCTCAAGGAATACCTTGTCTGTATATGCAGCATGGATGCCAGAACTGGTCAGAGGCATCGAATCTGCTTTCAAAGCCAGGAGGTTTTCGAAAAAGCCAATTGGCCCTTTGGGTAAGCCATTTTGCACTCATTTCTGTAATTTTGTCACTGCAAATTATTCCTTCACACATTTATTTCTACTGACGTGATACTGTCACTTTGTCAATCTGACTGTGTTATAGTTTTGTATAGTTTTTTTAATTATATATAATGCCAATAAACTTTGTATATCTCAGCATATAATATATTTTACAGAATGTTTTTAAGTATTAACTTTAGCTTGATGTGACTTTGATTTCAATATAAAACAACTGTTGTATTACCTACCCCACAAGCAAGTTAACTTAAATGACTGCTAGTTTGTGGTAACACACCATAACTGAAACCATCATCTCATATACAAACACTTAAATTAACTGATGCATAAGCAATTATGATTAAAAATCGTAGCAATTCTAACATCACACAAAAGCCACGGAGAAATATGAAAAAAGGAAATAGCTTGTAGATTAATTTTGTACTTAAGTTGGATTCCCACCCGCCATCTTGAATTTATTGATTTTTCGCCGAAGCTTCCACTTTAGAAGGTGTATTGAAATTTTCTGCATAACATATCCTAAATAACAGCTTCCCAAACTTTATCGAACTGCCATAGCTTCACTACATTCATTACTTTTTAGCTGGTAACTGTCGAGGTGAAATGCAAGATTATTTCTTGCGAATGATTACAAAGGCGACAATATCAGCAGTAATGAAGAAATACTGACCCCAGACAATGCACTAGGCAATGCTCTGTGCTCTGTCATTCTAAAAAAACGTGATACAAAACTGTACTTCCAGAGTATGGCAAAAATTCCATGAATCCAAGATGGCGGATGAAAATCTGCCTTAAATGATCATGAAGCAACAGTTATTAGTGCACAAACTGAGATTTTCCTAAAATACGAAAATGAATGTGTTTCAAATTAAGTGCAACATTATCAGATTATTTTATTTTTATTATACAGTGTGCACTTTGTCGTGCTCCCGGAATTATTAAATTCTAGGGCGTGCGTCCGTCCTACTGTACCCAGGGGTAAAAAGGCCTAAGACAAACACTTCTCACTTTAACTAGATGACTGATGTAGGTCGGAGTCGAACGCAAGCTCAGTGATTAGGAGGTCATTGCTGCCCTCGATTAAGGGCGTCACTTAACTCTTTTGAATTAGAACAATCCCCGGCTAGGCTGGGAGTTCGCCACGTTAGGACAGAAATCTCAGATAAGGGGGCTTACTCGCATCCAATATGGTTAAAGGTCTGGGGACCTTGAACTTCAGGACTAATTTAAAGTTAGAGGTTATTTTATGAGTAGCTTGGGTTTTAATTACAGAGGAGGACTTCGACCAACACAAAGCCAGTATCTTGAAGGACATTTAAGATGTCAGAAACGGGCGGGGGGGAATTTAATCACGTTTTGGTGCTTTGCTGTTATACAATGTGGGCCTAGTGAGTTTCCTAACTGGAACAAAATCCGGCACAATGTGCACCACACTCTGTCGAGGCGTTACCTTGAGACTACCAGGCAGTGGCATACTTCTTGCTGGCTGGCTGGTTGCTGTGGGCAGAGGCTGAACAGCGGCCGGTGTTGGCAGAGGTGACATGGAGTGGTCCTGTGGAAGTTGAGGTATGGGTCATAGGTGAAGGGAGGTATATTTTTAGGGGGATATTTTAACCACTGTCTATCCAAACCTAATGTGTCTTTATATCTTACTATGGCTAGTTTAATTGGGTGTGGTTCAAATGGTAACTGGGTTGCAGGTGCAAATAAAGGAGTAGTGCGTTCTGCTGCTAAAAAGGCTAGTCTGACTAGCTCTTGAACTATCTCCTGGAGTTCTAAGTTGAGCATATACTTAGCACTACCTTTCTTGGTGTAGGGCATGAGTAATTTTGTAATTAAAGTTATTCTGAAGTTAAACCGGTTTGAATATTGATCCTATAGTGTACTTCTGGACTAACTGGCTTTGTGACGAGACAACACACTCTGCTTTTCCGACCCAGCCTTGCAGTGGTGGGTGGAACTTCCGGCTGTTACAGCGATGGAACAGAGCTTAGGCTACTCTCACGTCGTTTTATGCAGTAGTGTGCAGGTGAGGTCCCCATAGTGGGTCGTGTGGGCAAAGCACTCCTCTCTCCTGGCCGGCCGTTACCATTGGTGGCAGAGTAGGGAGGTACTTCAGTCGACTCTATTCCACATACAAATGTGTACCTACAGTGATTTGGGCACTCTGAAGATCTACCGATTGGCAGAACTCTGTTTGCATCTTAGATATGTGGGTGTCTGCCTTTGTGGCTTTATACATGCATTGCCAGCTTTCTCTCAGAATAGAATAAGTGTCGGTTGGCCTTAAGGGCTTTAAGGGGTAAGTGCAACACTGCGAAAAAGAACTCTGAATATAATTAAATTCTAAAAGCAATACTTTTTATTAAATATGTATATGGACATATGGGGCTTCAATCTCCAAATAAAAGAATTAAAGGAATTAATAATAATAATTAAGACATAACTGCAATCATCATCCCTAATTGAAATCAGTTGAACGAAACCCCTAATGCAAAGCTAAATATTAATGTTATATAATAAATATGGTGAGAAAGGATTAATTAATTAAAAGCCAATTTCACTTCAAACCCTAAACAAATATGGCGTATTTTCAAAAGTAACCTATTGTAACAGCGGTTCATTACCAGAAGGGCAATGAAGACAGTTTTGACTAGAAGGAGAGGGGGCGTCGTCGTTGTGACCTGGTTTACCTCGCAGTGGTTGACTGAGGAAGGGTGGGGTTGACGAGAGCAGCATTGGCAGGACCCTCTTGTTGTTGGCGTCAGCGTCCAAGGGCCGCTGGTGGTGAAGGTCGCGGAAGATGGTGGCTGCTGAAGATGTCGAGGACCCTCTAGTGGATGTTGCTTACTGACATGCAGAGTCCTCGGCCATAAGAATGGCAGGACTTGAGGGCTTAGTGGATAGCTGTAGCGCTCCCCTTTCTCCTATCTCCTATCACTGTAATATCACTAATGTCTTTCTGCTAGCATGAATCCAATACAGGTATGTGATTACTGAACAAGGGGTAGTGTACGTGGGGGCAATTCGCTTGATGGCAATTGACACACAAGTATCTTTATATTATTAAAACAATACTCTTCTATTGACATGTTAATAACAATATTTGGAATGATACAACTTAAATGGAATTGATCTGTACAAATCATTTACTCCTTAGCTCAATTACACAAGAACTACATTTTCCAACAGGTAATTGGCAGTTAAGTTACCTTTCCTAACCTTGCCAGTTACTAAATTATTACTTGGGTAAGTTATAGACGGTGACCAAGAGATAGCCTTGCAATCTACCACAAGCCGGATTATGCTCACCTTGTTGCAGAAGACTCTGTGTCCCTCTAGGCCTGGTGAGTGGTGCTGCCGTCAATCTTCAGCCTTGCTGACCCTGGCAACATCAGCTCTGACAATTATCACACTGACTGACATTTGCACGGCGGTGAGCATCTGGGGGCAGGGGTGGTGTACTGCGTACTGCGCACCGTATTTATATTGTCGAGGCAGTTGGCTGTGTGGAGCATGTTTAATAAACAGATACCTTGCTCCACAAACTATACTCTGTTGAACTTTAAGTGACTCGTGTGTGTGGCCCCTTGGTGACCGCTACATAGCTCATCCTGAAGAGAAACTCCATCCTTGCAGCGATGAAGAAGGCTTGGCAAGCATTTACCCGTGGCTGACACTTCCGGCCACCACAGCGATGGAAGTGCAGCATACTACCCTGAGGCCTGCTCTGCTATTAGTTTTACACTAAAATTCAAAGCTTGTAGGACCTCAGAAGAGTGAGAGGGAAGCTATCTTCCCTTCACAGGGTTGAGAAATCCCAAGTTTCTGAAGGGCTGCCTGTGGCTGAGGTGTTGACATATCTTGTTGCCTCAACGGGAGGCTCTGGAGGCTGTGGCGCTCCAGTATAATGGGTGCTGTGGAACTGGCATGACCTTCCTGGAGGGTGACGGCAGCTCTGTAGATAATACATTCTTCGGAGAGGGGTGTTGACGTGATGGCTTCTGGGTGAGTTTCGGTGAACAGCTCTGTATAGGAGACGAATGATTCTGCCTAGGAGCACGTGTCTGTAGTATCAGTTGGGCATGCCAATGTTCCCTGTAGGCACATGTCCCGCCTCAATTACTGTTTTACATGTTGTGACTTGCTCTATAAGGATGAATGCGCTCCAAGATGGGGTGAGGTTGTTCAGTAGAGAGCGCTTGCTAGAAGCGCAGAAATTTGTTATGCATCAACTTTGTTTTGTTTTATTACTAGTACCATGAAGGTGGCCGTGTTAGGAGTACAAAATAATGAATGCTCTGTCCAAGTGTATTTATATTAATTTGAAGAAATAAGTGAAGATATCATTTCACTGGAATGAAAGTGTTTTTTGAGTGAAAAGCTTTCAATAATAGACTAAGCATTTTGGAGTGTATAAATTGACATGCACTCTATTTGGACCTGCGGCCAGCAGGCGACATCAAGACTTTCCCCCCCCCCCCCCCCGCCCCTTCAACATTTCCCAGACAACTGAGAGAAGTGAATCGCCATTCTGACTAAGTTATACTAGGGGCTGGTGGGGGTTGGTTTAGTGTCAGTAGAATAAAATAATTTTCCAGTTAAACACCAGTATAAAACATCACAGTCATCAATTTAAAAACTACACCACAAGTACATTTACTTATGCCTAGTGCAAATAGAATTGCAGTGTCCCTAGAAGTTAAAGTTAAACCTACACACTGCAGTTACAGAACTTACAGATTATTGCATTTCAATTCGTTAGCATGTAAGCCATGAATTTTATATTGTTTGGCCCTTTCCTTCGCCAATACTCTGTTCCTTCCCATTTTACTTATTTGTAGTGTGCCGTTAGATACATAACTTAAAATAAAACCATCACCGAGACATGTAAACGATAACAAAAAGTGAATGGTACAACAGCAGGAACGCCAACTGAATAACTTAGATACATCGGGAGTAAGTAACGAAACCACAAAAAAAATAGTCTCCATGTCAATGTTACAAAATACTTGCATTTGCTTATTTGATAACAAAAAATTAGAGTGAACAAGTGTGATCATTCTCAATCGTGATTAGTTTTTGATGACTGTATGTGAGCATTTTACATCTTGTTATTTTGACTAGAGTTTTCACTGCTTATTTGTTTCGTTAATCTATTGTACATACTTGGTAAATATGGCGATCAGTAGTCTTGTTTGCTGTTTGTTTACAATATATCTGGCGTTGCAATCCTTTTCTTTTAAGTACTTGGCACTAGAAAAATGTAAACTGTGAATAATTAAATGAGTAAAAATAATGATTAAATTGTATTGGTGCCCAAAGTAAAATAAATACTGTAATGCTTTCAAAATTTCACTTTGTTAGGCCTTTTTGCACTGTTATGTATTAATTCCACACGTTTATGGGTGTTCTAAAATAAATATAAAGGAGTGATTGAATTGAAATAACCGTTACTTGGTATTTATGTGCAACTTTTCGCAACTATTTTGGAGTTTTAAACAAAAATCGCCAAAATAGCATTTTGAAAGAAATGTATCAAAAAATCACATTTATACTTGAAATTCGCAAATAAATCGCTTTTATCGCAATTTGCGAATTTTTCCGGCCCCTAGTAATTACATTTCAAGTAAGGTTTAAACTGAGAAACATGTGCCTTTTGGAACAACCTGTTTGAACTGAGTGAAACAAGACTAACAGTATTAACACCTAAGAATGTATCTATCTTAAAAGTACCGACAAACTTTGGAATTAGCTTCTGCATTAAATCGTTTCCGATATCTGCTAACATATCATTCCCACATAGGACTAGTTCCCCATACTTGAAAGTAACCAGTAATCTTCCCTGGTCCATCTTATCTGTAACCTGCAGCTTTCCTGCCCTGAGCTTACGGTGAACTTCCTCCAGCAACCTATCCAGTTCAGCATCACCAAGGGTGGAAGGCAATGGAAGAATATTCCAAATTTTAAGTAATGGATGACTAATGGGACGGCCAAGGAATGGTAGGAAAGGTGAATGCCAGTGAATATGTAAGGCACTGTTGAACCCATATTTATAAGTCAAATCCTGATTCACATTGTGTGATCCAGATTATAAAAATAGTCAACATGCCTTATGTTTCGTGAATCTTTCAACCATATACCCTTCAGGTAAACGGACTGGAAGTAAAATTGCTTGAGTCCAGGAAAACACATGTTCTTAAAACATTGAGGTGAAATACTTTATTATCGTGACTATTTCACGGGAGCGCTAAACACTTCCACACCTTCTCGTGAGAGCCTTAACAATGGATGAAGCTTTCGTATTCTCACTGTAACAGAATAACAAATTTCGTGAAAGTATCTAACAGAATTAATATAAATACATTACCTTTTAGATCTAACAAAGGACCAAAAATTTCCTAATAAACCTGCTCCAAGGAGCATGGGAATCTGCATCACATCTGTCAATTTGCATGCTGCAGCTGTTTACACTTGATGCATGACACATCCTCACTTAGAAAAGTGCACTCGACAGTATGACTCACTCCATCTTCAGTGCAATTGCGATGGCAGTCATTTCAGATCAAAAGTGTAATGGAGGCAGGACAAATGTTCACTTAAAGTTGACAGATCCTCAATGCCACCTTTAAAATCACGCAGTCCTGCTTTTACAGTTCACCCAGACTCTAAAGAAGCTGTCACGTCAGTGCCCTCCCGAAGAAGCGACCATTACCACTCTTCGCACTGCTAAGAAAGCTTTCAAATTTGAACTTCGCCCCGCCGAGGAAGAGAGCACTCTTACAGAAAGTCACGCCTCCACGAGTGCATGAGAGCTATGTAGCGCCTTGTGCTCAAAGTCTGTGCTCCAGATAAGGATTCAGGGACCCATGTGTGACAACACAAGCTCCACCTCCGAGAAGCAGGGTTAATTCCCCGTCATCTTTCTGAGTGCCTACGAACTGGGAATTTCAGTGTATAAGGAATCCCAGGGCAGGCGTCAAGAGTGATTCTGCTGCACCTTCTGGCTGTGAAAGCAATTGGTGTTAGTACAGGGCAGAGTCCCTCACCGACACCAGTGACCGCAGTTAACCAGTGGTCGACGCCAACAATGCCATCCAGTAACGGAGGACCACCACCGACCAGAAGGTCAACTTCTTCAGCCGCCTCTAGCAACTCTCAGAGGGCCGCCATGGCGCCACCACCCAGAAGAGGCCTTCCACCTCTTTGGCCTCCGCCAGCAGCCTCTATCGTCTTCAACGGCTCCTAGAGGGTCCAGTTAACATTGTACCTACAACAATTCTCCACTTCTTCATTTCACTACTTTCCAAGTATTGAAGGTCATTGCGACAACGTTCCGTCCGGGCGATCCTAAAGGCCCTACTCTGGTCACGTCTTCATTGCTTGAGTGAAGCACCTGTTTGTTCACTTCATCTGTTAGATCGTTTCAGGAAAAGTTCCTTATTTTCAATTAGAGAGATGTTATTATTATTGGGCTAATTATTATTTGCAGCATTTTACACTTTCAATTGTACCTAAAACACCATGTTGTTTTATTCAGGTTGCCTCCACCTGGCTTTTAACGTAATTATACTTCCGCACTATGAATTAAAAATTTTATTTTTTTTTGTTTTATTAGATGTTGCTCCAAATGATTAAATTATTCTTTCTTAAATACGTCTGCAATAAACGTATTATGATGGTCATTGTACATGTTTACTTTCATAGCAATTATTGAATCCTTTTTTTAAGCCTATAAGGATATGATGCAAGTAGTATAAAATAGTATGTTGATGGCCAAGGGCGTGGGGCATTGGATCCGGATACACCCAGCCGCCATCTTGTTACATCACCTTCCGCCTTCGTAGACGTCATTGATCTTGACCTGTGACCTTGACCCTGGTGACCACTGACTCCAAAAACAAAAAAAAAATGTGAAAAGATTCTAAATATAACAAAAAAATGTATTAAAAGAGCACTTAAAAATTATAAAATCGTTTTAAAATTTATTTTTATAAAATTTTATTTAAAAAAAACCTTATAATTAAAGTGTTGTGAAACCTGGTCGCCATTTTTCCCCTCAAAATTTCCCTTTTCCGCTACAATTTCCCTCAAAATTTTTTTATTAAAAAATTGTTAAAAAATTTAGTTTTAACCCCAGTAGCAATTTTTCCCTTTTTTCCCTCAAAATGTCCCATTTTCCCTGAAAATTTCCCTAAAACAATTTTTTTTATTAAAAAATCTTTATTTAAAAAATTTAAATTTCTGGAGGTCTCCTCCCGCACCACCAATTACTCACCTCTGTTCGAAGCCAGCAGACGACTGACTCTCTTGCCTCCACTCCCCTCACATATACTCATTCCGCTGATTTTTTCATTCTTCATTTGGTTACATGTTACTGGAGGCTGCCATCTTTGCTTATATGTTACTGGAGGTGGCCTTATTTGTTTTTTTTTTCCCGTGGATCATTTGTTTTGTGTATGTTACTGGAGGCTGCCATGTTGGGAGGCAGCCATCTTGCTATGTGCAGTCCTCCATGTTTTTTATTCTTATTTGTTATATAGTTTGTGTCTCACCTTCGTGTGACAACCAAATAATATATCATATGTTTACTCGTTCCATCAATTACTCACTTTAGTTAGACTCCCTCCATGTTAGATTATATTTTTCAACACACATATGTATCGATTATGTCACCTGATATAGGCCTGTACCGAATTGTGACATTGACCATACCTGCAAAGTACTTAAATTTATTAATTATTTTTTATTCTTATATATAAAGTGCGGAGATTTTTTTGTTTGAAATAAAACACTGCATATCTTTTTTTACATAAAATCTTTTGTACGCATAATAAAATATACAGGTTTATTAATCTTCTTCGGCGTTCACCGCTCGATATTCACCTCGGCAACCCAGGAATTTTAGCGGGCAGGGAAACCCCACCACTTGTAGCTGGTGATGACGAATTGACTCATCGTATATAGCCCGCTTCCTTAAGTTCTTTGATGATTGAAACTATTTCGTTAGTGTGGGAGTAATTTCCACCACTTTGCGAGGCAAGCAGTAACTGCAGTCTATCCACTAGCTCGTTTGGGTCGTCCCAGAATATGTAGTCAGTGTTCTTGGTGTCTATCTTCTTCATACCTTCGCCGCTTTTCAGTACTAGGCCGCTGAAGAGGTCTGCTAGAATGTAGATTTTTTTCGTAATCTTCATCCTTATAAACACCTGTCTCAGGATCATCTTGGTAAAGTATGTGCGTGAGTTCGAGCAAAGTCTTGTATTTCAGGAGGTCGGATTCTGTAAACTCCCTGGGCTCTTTGCGAAATATAAGTTCGTATAGTCTGGGAGTTCCATGGACCGTGTAATTGCCAACTCAGATTCTCCCACCTGGTAGAAACTGTATTTCATCAGCACTGAGGAACCATTTATCATCATGCCTGTATACACCGTATGTTGTATCATTATTACGAGATGTGTACGAGGCAACGCATTAGATTTCAGGGCTCTCTTCCATACTTTCTTCTTGTGTGGCAAACCCACATCCGATCCATTATCCTGATCTGACTGTACTTCATAGTGCTTTCTCTTCTAAAAGGCTTAGTGGTATTGTCGATTTCGGACTTTACAGCTATGGGTGCTCCATAGCTCTCCCTGAGTTCATAGAGACAACGAGTAATGGGTTTGAAAATTTCTTCATTTATATGGTCGCATGAAATTTTGGCTCTTTTGGCGAGCAAATACTTTGAGCGGACAGACTGAATCACCCAATGTAGTTCGCTAGCAATGTCCGCCATCATACTCAATAAAAATTCTCACTATCGCTCTCTTTTATAGGATTAGTCATGAGTCTCCGCCAACATACTTTCGATCTTGCTCAGACGTTTACTGTAATTTTTAATATCTATTTTCGTGGCGAGGTGGGAAATCGAGTTATCGAACATATGTGTCATATATCCTTCCAGGTTTTTAAGATTCTTTTAATTTTGTGCAGATGCTACATTCAGTCTGTCGATAATTTGCCTTTGAATACAAGTCACGTGCTCATCCATGGCCACCATATCACGGACAATCTTCGTTTTCACATGCTCCATCTTCGCTCTGAGCTCAGACAGGTAGTTTCGAAAGAATGCGTTTTGTTCAGCCAACATTCTGCACAGTTCTGGGATGATGTCATTACCAGTTTTGAGGATTAAATTTTTAGTAGCAGCATCCCCAGATTGTTCAGGTTCACCAACGTTTTGAATTATTCTTCTACCAGCATCACAAGTTCCATCATCCCCTGGTACGAGACAACCGCCATCGTTGTCTTTATGATGGCGTATCTTGAGGCTACTCTGTCCTAATTTAGATATGCTGTAACTCATTCTCAACGGCTGGTGATGAACTGATAGAACCCACTGCTGTACATCCCATTATATAAGGGCCAGTCCTTTACGATCATCAAAAATCCATATTTGTCTTTTCAGCACAAAGCACGCATATGTTTGAAATCTGATAGCTCATATCCGTATTTACATGATCATCGTAAACATGACGTCAATTTGTGTCGTCCATGGAAAACAACACCAACACATTAGCATTATCACAAAATATCGGTTTGGGTATGCACGAATAAGTCTGGCCAAGTCCACGCATGTATACCGTCCCATGCTAAAGTATGCTTGAATGCAAGTTTGTTTCTCACAGTCAATGTCATCAAAGACAAATATTGAGTTTCGCATTGCTTCGTTTGGAGGTACAAGCAGCTTCGTTATCGCTGCATGGGAAATAACCCATGCCTTCCACGGCCTGCAGTACTCGTGCCAATTGCCGGTATTTGGGTTGCTGGAGGAATTTGAAATATAGGTAAACGTTCTCGAACCAGAGACCGTTCTCTTCCAGCAGGTTCAGTAGAATGCTGTATTTGGAAATAGGCTTCCATGCCACGATTCTTGGGAGATAGCTTCATCTTCAGCATGAATGTGTATGGGTAGAGTAACATCTTGTTTAATGATCTGTATATGGTTTTCATCTGCTTGGTTTATATCATACATTGAGGAGGAGGAAGAGGAGGAAGTGAAGTGAAATGAAGAGATTTTGGCGGCTCTTAACAGTGAGGTCTTGAGAGCCGATGAGGGTGATTCAAGTGAATATGGAGCAGTGCCGGAGTGAAGAGGTGGGGGGAAACGGGAGATCCCCGAGAAAACATGCCGACCAACAGCATCGTTTGGCATGATTCCCACTTGCGAAAATCTGGTGACCCGGCCGGGGATTGAACTCGGTTCACTTTGGTGGGAGGCGAGCGTGCTAATTGCTCAGCCACCGTGGCCCCAGGAGGAGGAGGAAGAAGATTAGGAGGAAGAGGAGGAGGAGGAGGAGTTAGCATATGCAAGCCTCTTGATGACATAAAGCACATTTTAGAATGTCTCTTCAAGTTATCACATCGCGTAAACTGTTTCCGGCAGAAATCACACTGAAATGTCATATTGCAATATGTGATACGTCTGTAATGTTCCAAGTCTAGAATGATACTGATACAAAAATGTTTAAAAGGGCTGTCTTTATACTTTTCTCACTCAGTTCACCACAATGTCTCGAAGAGGTAAGGCCTTAGCTGGAACCAGGGTCGTCAATACACTGATCAACAATCTACCGTTCAAGCTGCACATTCCAGAATACAGGTTCTGTGGGCCAGGAATCAAGCTAGCTAAAAGACTGTCACGCAATGAGACAGGCATAAACGCCCTGGACAAGGTGTTCTAGCAGCACGACATCACCTATTCCCAGCACAAGGATCTGCAAGCTAGACACTGGGCAGAAAGATACTTGCACAGGAGGTGTACGAAATAAGAAAATCATCAGATGCCGGGCTCTGAGAAAAAATAGCAGCGTGGGGTGTTTCCAACTTGATGAATGCCAAAGTGAAGATGGGCATGGGTGATAAGAGCAAAAGAAAGGCACAAGTGAAAAGAAAAGCAATTACAAAAAGGAGAAAAGTTGCCAAGTCTAAGAAAATATCTACTGGCGGATTTTTAATTGCTTTTACCCGCACTTGCAGCTCTTGAAGCCACGAGTGGTATCGCCAGAGCCGTCAACACAGCATTAATGAACAGAAGCAGTTGACTGAGGCACAATGACTCAATGCAAATATGGAAGCTATCGCCATGGGTAAAAAAAAACTGGCAAGGCATCTACCTAAGGCCATAACCAGTAGGAAGCGGAAGTGTGCAAAAGTAACGCAGCAGGAAGAAACAATAATGAAATCTCTACCAAAACGAGCACTCACAAACGTGGATTTGGAACTGTTTGCACAAAAATTGAAAATACCTCATTTTTGCAGTGTGTTTATAAGAGATGGTTTGCCCGTTAAACCCAAGAGAGAAGAATGCGCCGTAATTAATGTGGATATGATAGCAAGGCCCGGTATGCACTGGATAGCTTATGTAAAAAAGGGTAAACAAGCAGACTATTACCATAGTTTTGGGAATTTGCATCCTCCTCCTGAATTGTGCAAGTACTTGAAAAATGTTAAACTCACTTACAGTTACGAAACAAAGCAGTTGCCTAACATGTGGAACTGTGCCTTCACTTCCTGGTTTGTTCATACAAGTAATTGTATAAAAAGGTTATACGCCACAAGGAAATTATTAGTCATGTCGATAACGTTTACCCTGATGGGTCGCATCTCAGAGCTGCGTGCGGTACATTTTCCACCACTTGACCTGGAGGGGGAATGAAGCATAGGCCTTGTCGATTTTCAAATTTACAATGCAATACCGAACATTGATGAAAAAAACTCCAAGCAGTTTCTCGTAAAAAGTGGTCATGTTTTCCATGAAGTTTCGCTGCCTGTTGTCTCTTATGAAATAGACGATATTGCAAGGTACATTGAAGATTCGTTGTCCTCCGACACTGAATTTGAACTACGTGGGAATCCCAATACTCTGAAGAGTGCTATGAAATGCAACGAAGATATTGACTTTATGAAACCGGATACCATCGGACTGATGCTGGGGTTTGAGCTGCGCATCTATGAAGCTTGTAAAACACACGTGTCGTCGCAGCCTGTAAATATTTTGTCAGGCCGAGCAATGTGCTGTATGAATTTTCACCTCCAGGTTATAAACTGGTTGTGCCACCGCAAAGCATCATTTACGTTCCGGTTGTCATGAAGAGATCACACGAGGTGGTCGTGTCAGTTGTCAACCAGCGCAGAGAGTTGGTGAACTTTTGAAACGAAGAAATCACCCTACGCCTGCTTTTGAGAAGAGGGGTATAAGGTTTACGCCAACCAGAAGCTATAAAAGAACGTGTTGTGCAAACCTACCATCAGTACGTCACAGGTCTCCAAGGAGTTAACACGTACTAGCGAGTTTATCCTCTGCAGTCTCAGCTATGAGGTTGATCGCCATGGAAGATTTCCTAAACTACGAAGAGCCAACCGTTTTTGAGGACAGCATAACGAAGGTGGAACTTCATGCATACCAGCCATTCCTGATCGGGCCATGCACACTACCATCGGAAGTTCGGATAGTGGTCCAACACCAAGATATCTGCACTCTTCCTTTCCAGTCTTTCCTGCGAATCAGGGGGACTCTGACGAAAGAAGATGGGATCAATCCAGCATCGACGAAAATAATTAGCAATGGAATTCTTCACCTGATCGATCACATCACCTGCTTTCTCAATGGTGCCGAGGTGGACCAGTTGCGAGATATGGGCATGACTTTAACTATCAAAAATTACTTTTCACTCACGCCGAAAGAGCTGTCTGCAGCCAAGATGGCAGGCTAGGGAATTGAAGATGGCTACAGTGTTCCCATGTATGCCGAAGGAAGTTTCGAACTATGTGTTCTGCTCTCCATGCTATTGGGATTTGTCGAAGTCTACAAATGAATTGTCTTATATTAGAAGCAGGAACTGGTGATAATGCTCACCAATACGCATTTGGATACCATAGTGGGTATTGGAGAAAACCGGGAGGCAGTGGACCTGAACCTACAGTCTATCGAATGGATGCTGCCTCATGTGCAGTTGAGCACTGCAGAATGCCTACACCTTAATTTTTCCCTTTCGTGAATATAGGCGGGATTATAAGAATACATTTTACAATGACGTACAAGGGTAGGGAGGTTGTATATTCCTCGCATTTGCTAAGGTTACCTTACACATTTCTCCCTGTCCTATTGAGATTACGATCGGCCGTACACTCTTACTTTACTACTTAGCCGTACAGGTACAAAGGGTGTGAGTTGACACTATACAAGTTGAAGATTATGCGCAATTATAGTAAAACTCTGTTAAGACGTTTTTGAAGGTACTGAAAAAATAATGCTTACTAACCAGGAAAACTTTGTAAAAGGGTCAAATTATACATGTCCATATAGACAAGGTGCAAAATTATTGAACTTATTAAGCAGGAAACCTTCTTAATTGGGAACTTCTTAATAGAGTTTCACTGTAATTAAATGATTTCCAAGCATGGAGCAGCCTGACTGGCTGGGGGACAAGATTTCACTCTCTCGTGGTTGTAGTGTATGGGATTTCTAACTCACACTGAGTAGAAAGGTTATGTTGGCCGTATTGATGGCGGTACACAGGCTAGAAATTTTGACAATACATCTCTGAAGTTACAAGATTCTCAATTACACAAATCTAACCTAACACATGAAGTATGCTACAAAAAAAACACTTCAACTCACTTAAATTCTAGAGATTACTTAAGGCTTCCTTTAAGGAAAATTTACTAGGCCTACTTGCTACGTGATAAAATATATTAGTATTACTGAACGCCTAGCCTTAAAATATTATAGACTTATGTTATTCTGTTATGTGTGGGGGTTTCAGAGGGGTGAAAAAAATTTACGTTAATTGGTGTTACTGCAGTTACACAAGTTTGTGAGGTTCTGACCTCTGCACAAGTATACACTTGAAAATTAAATTTTCAAAGTAATGTATTATTAACTTATTTTATTAACAGACAATTTTACATTCAGGAAGTCAGTGATTTTAGAAGGTTTCCAATTTCCTGGGTGGCAGGTCACCGCGTACTCACTGCGAGTTATCGCCTCATGCTCTTACGCAATTTACACAGTTTCTTAAATCAAAGGTCATCCAGTCGCATTGTGAGGATTGGAGAGGGTTTCGACGAGGTTATGCTTAATGACTCGCTGATGGGCTTCGATTTCACGTTCACGCTTTCTAACAGGGCTGATGGACTTCAGTGGCTCTACTTTAAATGCATTGTTCTAATTTTTCGATAGCAACAACAACATGTATTAAATTTTATTAATGCTTATGTGAGCACTAACGGGGATTTGCGGGGAAATGCAAACATGAAATTTCCAGCTTGTTTAAGGGGTTTGAAACTACTTTATTTTTCCTCCGACAAACAAAATTTTCTTGACGAGCAAATTAGGGATCAAGTGCCAAATTTAAAAATAATTTTTTATTTCAGTTACTTTATTTTACCGTGTCCATTGATAGGAGGCTGACTACGTTATTGGGACACTTTTTCATTGTGTGGGGGCCTCCGGTCCTACAAATGCGGGTTCCTTTGTGAATTCTTTACCTTGAAAGCAAAAGTTATAAGATTACAATTTTACGAATAAAAAGTTCTTCTCTTGGATGTGGGTGCAGACACTTTCTAAGCACTTCCTACTCCTAACCGACTAGAATTTTATTGGTGAATAAGGTTACCTAGCTGTCCCTACTATGAGCTATCACAGGTTCGTATTGTCTTCGGGATTCGGACTTCTCTAATGTGATCACTTCCCTGATTAAAATAGCTACAGGGGTTACACTTGGTAAGAGGCGCTAGTTCATACTGGCCTCTGCCAGTTACTCACTCAGAACTCGATGATGATGATGATGGCGGAGGGTGTGGACGCTTGAAGACTCTGTGCTTCATCGGGCGTCCTCTTTTTGGTGGTGGTGCAGCAAGGGCGGCAGGCCAACGGAATGCGGCAGGGGCCCGCCACGGTGCCTCCTTGTATCTGCCAGGCACGTGGCATGTACGCCTGGCATGCAGTGGGGTCACTCGCGGCGTGTACCTGGCGGCGGTAGACAGCTTGGTGGTGCCAGTGTCCCGGGCATTGTCAACGGTGGGGCTGCTGGGTTCATCCTTCCAGACCACAGTGGAAGTACTGTGATCAGCATCTTCTCTCGTCTGCTTCCTCAGGGTAGTGGTTAGGTGCAGTTTAGTGGTAGCAGCACGGGTGACTGGCGTGCAATACCCATTTTCACTGGCCACTCCCGTCTGTGGAGAAGCTTCGCGTTCACTCGCGGGTGCTGACTTTGCGGGTGTGGTCATTAGACACTCGGGCAATTAGACACTCGGGCATCACGGACGTCGCGGTGGCTCTCTCATCCTCTCCTGACTTTTCCAGTGAGCAGATGGGGTCGGTCGCCAAGTTGACCGGGGTTTCCACTGATGTTGGCACAGACTGTGTTCTGCTTTCTCCCTCTTCACGTCCTCTTTCTCCATACTTGTCTGGGATTGGTAGGGTAACATGTCGTGCATCCCAGGTTCCCTATCCTGATTCAACTCCGCCATCTCGGGGGGGTGGTGTGGCTGGGACCAAGCCTGGTGGGAAGGGATACTCTGGTGCATCCAGGTTGATAACCAGGGAGGGCAGTCCTTCAGCCGCAGTGAAGGAGGCCGATGAGAATCGTGCAGCACTTGCTATAGATGTCTGGAGGGGTTCTTGGCTCTTTACAGCCAGAAGGAAAAGCAGGGGGACGGTGGGGGTTCACGGTCTAGACATAGCGCTCATGGAAGGGGTGGAGGGGGTTTCCATTCGCAGGACTCGTGCTCGTGGAAGGACTGTCGCGGATAAGGCGATCCACAGGATTGCACCATGAGGTCTCCGTGGGGATGCGAGGTGGCATCTGACAAGGTTCGGCCTGAGTGTTGGGACTAGAGCGAGATGAATAAGCAGTAAGCGTGGGGTAACATTTCCCCAGAAAATGCACCCTGGGAGGTGGGCGGTAGGACGGGGAAAGGGGACTATCTCCTTTTCCCTTGTCTGGTAAACTGTGGGGAGGTGGAGGGATATGCTTCATCTGCCTCGTGGGTGTCTGGTGTTCGATTCTCGCTGGGTCTAATGAGTTCCCGTCCTGGACAAATTTCGACAGTAGGTGGCCTTGGAAGTTATCCTCTACAGGGGATGCACAAAAATCTGATGCAGATTCAGCGATCACTTGTATGCGTTATCGAGGCTTACTTTGGTTTTGTGATGAACGAGAAAGGGACAGCGTGGTTTCTCAGGATGCAGCTGTGTACTTGGAGGGGTGGGGGAGGGTTGCATGCCCCCTGGGGTTGACGTGTTGGACAGCCTCTGTTTTAATGTCTTCCCGGCCAGTGCCAGCAGCATGGCAAGGGGGTGGAGGGGGTAACAAGGCCGCGTCACGCCTTACAGGCTTTCTGGGGGAGGGGTCCAGGCCTTTAACCCTGGCAAGTGCCAACAGTTCCCTCCCTCGGAGGGGAGCTCATTCACATCTAGTTCTCGCACCTTTTCCACTAACTAATCAACCATCAGGGGTCGGGATGTGATAATCAAGTTTCGCAATGAGGGACGGAGGGTGCTAATGGTAGTTCTGACACGCATGGCCTCGGTTTGTTCAGGATATACACGTTTATGAAGGCATTCTTCACACCAGATAAAAAGCTTGACTTCTTTGTCTGGTTTTGGCACTCGTGAGTGCAGGTCTGTAATGAGCTCACTTAGGAGCTCGTCCTCTGAAAAATGGGAGTTCAACTGGTCCTTTAATTGGGGCCAGCTCTCTATAAACTCGCCATATCTCTCCCACCAGCGCTTGGCAGGACCTGTCACTGTTTCTTAGGGATTAAATGTTCCCCAAATTCCTACTCACACACTGCGAGAAATTTTGCGGGGTCGGCATACGACTTCCATTAAAGTTGGGTAAGATGAGCTCGCTGGGAAGTCCTGGGATTATAGGACTGTGCACAGGTGCGGGATCTCGTGGTATGTACGTGTGCTCCCAGCGACAAACATCACACGGATAAACCTGACCTGGAGTATGCACTCTTTTGTCCAACCAACCTACGCAAGATGGTGGAACTCCCTAGTACACAGGATGCAGTATAGGAAGAATCTGCCGTGGCCTTCACATTCTTGTCATTGGCATGTCTAGGGTTCGTCCTGCCGGCAGTAAGCGCAATGGTACTCCAGCTCGTCAGTGTACCTGGGTGTATCCTCCCACCCTACATATCCGTATTGGAAAATCCGGTGACAGTTGCACTGGGTGGTATTTTAACCCGGGGCCAATACTTGCCCCTGTGGCAATGTTGTCGCCTAGGTGGCCGTTTTCACCAGACTCTGAGCCAGACGTTGTGTGAGATGGGCGCCACAGGGTGTTTAAAGCGACTCATCAAAGTTGTGAAAGGGCTCCTTTTTGAGTGCCCCGGGGGGGGGGGGGGTGTCTGCCATGGCTCTCGCCCTTAAGTCTGAGCTACAATAGGACGGTTGGCCCCACACTAGGTGCCAAATATTGACGCGTGCACTACCTTGTGAGAGAGGAAGACCGCTGACTACCCTCTCAGAAGACTAGATGAGTCTACCGCTGCGATTAATACTAACCTTATGGGACCGGTGAGGCGTGATGGGGTTTATAACTGTAGCGGGCCACTAGACTGTAGGGTTGCATCGGGTACGAGGGGAATCAAACCCCAAAGTGAGGCGAATGGACGTATAGCTTCCTGCCCAAGGAGCTATATTCTCCTCACAATTAGGGTCGCCAATATACGGGATGCCAACTGTCCTAGGAAATGGTATGAAGATGGAATTATTCAACCATGGGGGTGGGGGTGTAAATTCTGGCTGGGGAAATCTTGACACGTCTAGTAGGGCGTCATGTGGGAATGAAGTCTAGGGAAGGTGTTACATCGCTCGAGGTTTGGTGTCTGCCTTGGACAGGAGTCGAACCCATAGAATCTTCCCAGACGCTAGCTTCAGAATGCAAAAGCTCGGGAGCTCTGTGCCTTCCAGGTGTTTAACACGGATATGTCTGCCCTAGTTGAGTTTGATGATACTAGACGTTGTGGGAGATTGACTACAGTCCATTTCACGCTTAGATTGCAGTACAGGGCTTATGGCGCTCACTCTTGCCAGATTGCTTTAGATTTGTGACATAATTGGCAAGCTGAGAAACAAATGAGCGGTCAAGGAAATGGCCGGATTAAGATAATTTTTTGTCCGTTTACCTCCTTGCCAACTTGTAAAGGAATCCAATCTTGCGACGCAAAGCTAAGAGGCTCCTTTGAAGCTGAAGCCTGTGAGAAACCCTATCATTGTGATTGCATGGCGCGCAAGCAACAAAAATTGCATTTTTTTTAGGCTGGATAAAGATAACACATCTGGCAACAGTGCATGCAGGAACAAGGACAGAGTTAACTACAGAAACCATGTATTGGAAAGTGAGAGTGAATGTCCATTACACCGCACATTGTAATCTAAGAGTGAGATGCTCTATAGTTACGGTGTCCATCGGGGTATTAAGATGCCTGTTGTAACTGTTCTACTTGGCCAACGTAATCACCGGACCGGTACCCAGGCCACCAGGTGCCCTAATTGTAGTCTAGTGGGGTGGCGTGTTCCAGGGGAACAAGGGGGGAGATGGGCCAAGAGATGTCATGGCTCTGGGGCTGAGGTTCGACCTCTGTCGTTGAACTTATCAAGGGGTCATCTCTCTCAGTTCATGCTAGAGCACTGCGTTCCTTGTGTCGCTACCTACTCTGAACGAATTCCCCCTCTCCTATTATACATTTAGGCCACTGGTAATTACGCAATATCTTACCACAACAACACAAATTCAACTTCTATGGGGACACTAGGTGATTATAATGTAAAAAGAATAGAACACGATCTACTAGTTTTGATGTAATGTTTATTACGTGTAAAACCCAGGAGAGTTCCGGCTAATAAAATACAAATTATAATATGAATTAGATATCTGGCTAAGAACTCATAGTATTTATCAATATTACGTGGACGTAATAAAATACAGGCGAAGGCAAGCCTGGAGAATATAATTAAATATCACAAAGAAATCCTCTGACAAAATCTACGGGATGGCTACGCAATTCTACAGCGTGTTCTAATTCTACCGGAAGTTAAATCAGAGAGGTAAACAAAGTCTTGTTACTGCAGAGTCACATGAAGTTGACTGGGGTAAAGCGTACCAGGGTTTAGGAGTAGGTTTATCTGACGTATAGAGTAACTGTTTCTCAAGCTATTGAAGGATGCAGTTCTTCACAGTCTGCGGAGTGGAGGATGCGCTGTGTTGCAGGTGGCAGAAAGGAGAGAGTCCTCGCAGACTGAAGAAAGCCTTGTTCCAAGCTGAAGAAGTCTTTAGCAGACTAGAGAGTTCTGGTAGGACTAAGTAAGGAAAGTCTTTAGCAGACTAAGGTGGAGGAGTCTTTGCAGACTGAGGAAGAGAAGTCTTTGCAGACTGAGGAAGACTTGTGCTCTCTTCGGCCGATGAACCCGGCGTATCTGCCGGTGCTGGAAGCTGTACTTCTAGTTATATGAAATTTTCTCATATCAGCAGTTTTTTGTGATGCGGGAGGTGTAACGTATCCTTCCATCATGGGAGTGCGTTATCGGGGTGCAGGAGCGCCGCTCATTTCTTATTGCCCCACTTGGAGGCAATGACAAATTATAACCCCTGTCTTCGAGGCGGACTGGTCGTGACGTCACAAGGCCACAGAGGAGCTGAAATCTCTGGGAGTTGCAGGAACTTCTTCCAGGGCTAAGCGATGAGTAGTAGAATTTCACAAATATTTATTTATTTAGCAGGTGTGCCTTTTTCATGCATTAATTTGGACGTGCAAAGTAGATTGTAATTACGCACGTAATTTACAGGCTTGTATGCTTTCCTTGCTCAATACGTTTTATTCAATTTGCTGCTTATATATTTTTCCCCTGAGTGTGTGTGGCTCGTAGATGGGGCGAAGTCATCCATAGAGTGCACATCTGAACAGCGCAGCATATTGGCATGCATCAGATTCATCATGTTTGAGACTCCGAAAACCAGGTGGCTGATGCCTTATCTATGATGCATGATTCTGTTGATTTGAAACGGACGAGGCAGTGGCTTCTGAATCATGTATCGGCATTATTGTTTTTTTTTCCTTAATTTTTTGTTATGTTACGCCAGGCCCAGGCAGATGACGGTTTTTGCATTCAGGTCCAAAGGGATTTGAGTAATGTGCTGTGCTTCCTTTGGTGTCAGAAAATGGTGTTTTGTATTTCACCGGTTATAATGGTCGTGCTCGGTAAGATCATTATTCTGCCAGAGTCACTGAGACCTATGGTGTTGTCCTACTTCCACAATTCTGTTGGTGGACATCTGGGTGTCCGCAAAACCTTCAACAAAATTGCTGGACATTTTGCCTGGCTCATTCTTAGGGGCGATGTTTCTGTTTTTGTGCGTTCGTGTGATCTGTGTCAAAAGTGTGAAGGGTTTTAAGCCACCTTGTGAATTTACGTAAAATCAAATGCACGAAAAGGGCTAAGCACAAAGTCAACTTTAGTATGTGTGGATGTGGAGGTTTTTAACCTCGATACCCAAAGCAGTAGGAATGTCGGAAAACTTTAAGAATGTAAGCATTGCAATGGCAAACCGCGACATCGACAATGATCACACACAAGCACCTTAGCTAGCTCTACAACAGTTTGTGGTTCCCCAAGTTGAATGAAAAGGGTTTCTGATTGTAATCCTTGTGAGGATTCTGATTGGTCATGAGATTGACCTTCAAATGGAGCGGAGCCAGTATCGTGGGGACCATACCTTGGGAGTTCCTATTATCGGTTAGGTAGTATGCCTGTGTACAATGTGGGTCTGGTCAGTTTGCATGTCGGAACAAAATCAAGTGACAAAGGCAACACAATTCTCCATCTCTTTACCTGTTGTTCGTGAGGCTTCGGCACCTTCCTCTTCTCCGGCAGGCTCTGTGATGGGGTTGGCAGCTGTACAGCGGCTGGCACCGGCTGCGGCGGAGTGGTGACTATGCTGCTCGCAGGTTCCTGGGGTTTGTGTGGAGGAATTGCAATGTAGGAGTCAGGCAATAGTGTAGGGTCAAGTACCAGGATGTAAATATCAAAATGAACACTCAGAAGGTGCTCCAAAGTTATTCTACCTGTAGATCTGATAGGAGGTTCAAAGAGTGTTTTCTTCGGTGTTTTAATGAACAAAGGTATGAGATAAATTAACTTCCAATTCACTCAAAACTGTTTTTAATTTAAGTTTCTCGCCACTTCTATGATCACGCGGCATAAGGCCGAATTAATGCACTGATAAGGAAAGAAAGGCGCGAGACGAAGCCGGGTAAAATAACAGTCCTACAGTGCACTTATAAAAGCACAGTTTCATCTAGTGAGACTCACTCTACAACTCCAATCCAGCCGTTCTCCAGCCAGGACCGAATTATATGGTCAGGATTCCTATGTAGATAATCATGACTTTTAAGTGAGTTTTCCCTGAGGGGTCAAATAGTTCAATAGTTCTTCTCTCTGACCAAGCCTTAGCCGGTAGAGTATAAGGTCAGTTGAATACCTGATTCCTCACTGGAAAAGGGTACCTAGCTGATTGGTGCATCCGAAGATTGGCCACGGCAATACAGTTTGCATTACTTTGGCAAATCTTAGTTTGCCTCTAAGGTGGTGTGTGTAGTTACCGTTAAGCGTATGTCGCGTAGCCGGCTTTACCTCATGTGAGCGAACAAGTTGGAATAAATAATTCAAATGCATCAGTAGTATAAAATAGTATAGTTCATTCACGGTTACTTCAGCCTTTTCTTTGCTGCAGATACGCCAGGCTCACCGGCCGAAGAGGACACGAGCCTTTCTCAGTCTGCAAAGACTTCCCTTCCTCAGTCTGCAAAGACTTCCCTTCCTCAGTCTGCAAAGACTTCCCTTCTTCAGTCTGCAAAGACTCCCCCACCAGTCTTCTAGTAAAGACTTTTCCTACTTAGTCCTACCAGAACTCTCTAGTCTGCTAAAGACTTCTTCAGCTTGGAACAAGGCTTTCTTCAGTCTGCGAGGACTCTCTCCTTTCTGCCACCTGCAACACGGCGCATCCTCCACTCCGCAGACTGTGAAGAACTGCATCCTTCAATAGCTTGAGAAACAGTTACTCTATACGTCAGGTAAACTTACTCCTCAACCCTGGTACCCTTTACCCCAGTCAACTTCATGTGAGACTGCAATAACAAGACTTAGTTTACCTCTCTGATTAACTTCCGGTAGAATTTGAGCGCGCTGTAGAATTTCGTAGCTATCCTGTAGATTTTGTCAGATGATTTCTTTGTGATATTTAATTATATTCTCCAGGCTTGCCTTCACCTGTATTTTATTATGTCCACGTAATTTTGATAATTACTATGGGTTCTTAGCCAGATATCTAATTCATATTGTAATTTGTATTTTATTAGCCGGGACTCTCCAGGGTTTTACACGTAATAAACATTACGTCAAAACTAGTAGATCGTGTTCCATTCTTTTTACAGCATAATCACCTAGTATCCCCATAGAAGTTGAATTTGTGTTGTTGTGGTAAGATATTGCGTAATTACCAGTGGCCTAAATGTATAATAGGAGAGGGGGAATTCGTTCAGTGTAGGTAGCGACACAAGGAACTCAGCGCTCTAGCATGAACTGAGAGAGATGACCCCTTGATAAGTTCCACGACAGAGGTCGAACCTCAGCCCCAGAGTCACGACATCTCTTGGCCCATCTCTCCCCTTGTTCCCCTGGAACACGCCACCCCACTAGACCACAATTTGGGCACCTGTTGGCCAGGTTACCCATCTGGTTATTACGTTGGACAAGTAGAGCAATTACGACAAGCAGCTTGTAATACCCAGACGGACACCATAACTAGTCAGTTTCTCACAACGTCTAGTTTCCTCAAACTCTACTCGGGCAGACTTATCTGGGTTAAACACCCGGAAGGCACAGAGCTCCTGAGCTTTTGCACTCTGAAGCTAGCATCTGGGAAGATTGTAGGAGTTCGACTCCCGTCCAAGGAAGACACCAAACCCCATGTGGTAACGCCTTCCCTAGACTTCGTTCCCGCACGACAACCCACCCGACCTGTCAAGATTTCCCCAGCCAGAACATACACCCCCACCTCCATGATTGAATAATTTCATCTTCATACCATTTCCTAGGACAGCTGGCATCCCTTAGATTGGCGACCCTAATAGTGAGGAGAATAGAGCTCCCTAGGCGAGAAGCTACGTCCATTTGTCTCACTCTGGGTTTGATTCCCCTCGAAACCGGTGCAATCCTACTGTTAAACGGCCCACTACAGTTCTTAACCCCCTTATGCCCGGCCGGGTCCATAAGGTTAATATTAATCACCACTGTAGACTCGTGTAGTGTTCTGAGAGGGTAGTCAGCTGTCTTCCTCTACCTCACAAGGTATGGCACGCATCAAACCTTAAAGCGTAAGCGAGACAGTCGTAGCACTGAACGACCCAGTTTACCCAACTGTTGGGGATGATTGAGAATTCACCTCAAGGCTTGATTATCTGTGTAAAAGTCGCATTCGTCAAGCTCGATATACAATGTGAATATTTCAAACCCAAAGATACATGCTAATGTTTCCTTCTCGTGTATTCCCAAACTCTGCGTCTTCTCAGAAAGGCTGCGACTTTTGAAGACGACAGTTGCCAAAACCAACTCTGTTCACTGGCTTAGGACGGCACCTGAAACCAGTGACGAGGTATTAACTTGAACTATAAATTAGTGTGAAAAGTCCTGAAGAAGGAGCACCAGAAGAGATGCTAGTTTTAGTTTTTCCTTAAACAGGGAGAAGGCGGACTCCTGACCCCTCTGAAATTCTACTCCCTTTCTTTTGTAAGAATTCAAAAGTGCTGCACGTTCCGAAAAATGATCAATGAAATGGGAGTAATAACTTATATTCCTAAGAATTTCTTAACCACATTCAAGGTCTCAGGGTGATGGAAATTTAAGATTGGAGCCACACCATTGGGATCAACCATGAGACTACCCTCATAGAGCAAGTATCCCAGAAATTTCACTTTGTCAGATCCCAAGCTGACCTTATCTGGATTTACCATTAGACCAACTTCCTGCATTTTGAGGAATACCTAATGCAAGTGGTGACGTGAGATCATCACTGTAAACAATGTCGTCATTGATATAGTTAAAAACAAATCTAAATTTAAATTCAGATAAAACATGATTTAACACTCGGGACAAGGTTTGTCTGCCAAAATTAGAACCCATGGGAATATATGTGAACTCTTATCTGTTCTAAGCAATGGAAAGGGGTATTTATGTATCTTTATATTTACCTTAGAATGGTTAACCACCAAACTGTACTTATCACTGTCTTTCTTATGCATCAAAAATCCTAGTGAGCAATAATCTGATGTAGAGGAACAGTAACGCCAGCCTCTAACAGTTTGTTTATAAGTTCCCTAAAGGCTTGGAGCTTGGGAAATGAAATGATGATCGCAGACCTGAATGTCATCCGTCAACAAGAACTTATAGGGAAGCACATCACATTTACAAATGCATGAAAAGATGATGTCACTGAATTCCTCCTTCAACTGATTCAGGCATACTAGAAAATCAGCAGCAGAACTCGTGCCATATAGCAATGGAAAGAATGCATCCGGAACTGCATCCACCTGCAATCCAACCTTTTGTTCGAGGTAAACCCAAAAGACAAACAAAACGTGTCAAGGATGACTGACACCCTTTAATATTTTTCCTGAAACTGCTTTGTTTTGGTGTTCTGATGTTGTTACGAGAGTGTGGCATTCTGAGTTGCATATTGTTTTGATGGAGCAGTTGAAAATATTGCTTGTATGGGAATAACATTCGAGTTATTGTAACTTCTAACATTTTAACTTCAATGAAAAAACAAAACGCGATATACATGTCGCTGTTACACTTGTTGAATTTATGATATAGGCAAAGAAACAAATATTTACACACTACAAAAGTGTTGGAAGTGCGACTTTTTTTAGGCCAAGTGCATTTCAAGAATTATAGTAACTGTTTACAATTACATTATTTACTAAACACGCAAACTTACTGTTAGTTAAATTCACAACCTCTTGAACACATGTTTTCCTATGGAAATCCTTACAAATTTTCTTCACCAAAATCACGTTTGTTCATCACTAGCATTATATAATTTATTTGCAGAATATTTCACTACAATCACACTGCGCATGTTTCCTAAAACCAACAAACTTGCCCTTGGTCACCGCCAATGCTAACCTCCAAATTCGCATGTTTCTGGCATTTTCCCACCACTGTGACGTCAACGCATGAAGCATGTGCTTTTTCTTCCTGCAGAGGTTATGCGTGAGATTGCTCAGAAGTAGAATGACATAGGAGGTGCACCAATGCACCTGCAAGAAGGTATCAGAACTATTTAGCTGTGCATATTTTGCATTGTGAAGGCGACAGAATACGTCCTTGCAGGCAATGAAACATGGTCTCACACAATAGCGAGGCCATGGCTGGTTTATAACCAGGCTGTTATAAAACGTAGTGGTTAACCTAAATTTATTGGTGTTGCCGAAGAAAATGACAAAGTAGTCAGCAAGCAGAGGATCATAACAAGAAAAAACTATCCTATACAGTATTGTGTCCGTGCTATGAACAATACTTGAGTCAGTACCCGTTCACTGGAAAGGGAAAACTGCATGAGCAAATGTGGCAACATTGGCTCAGTAGCATAATATTTATTTGTTAAATATTTAAAGTAATTTACATTACTAACATCTGTGTTCTCAGTTTGAATGTATAACCACGTTTAACAGAATGACAAAATCAGACACATTAAAACAGTATTCCTATATTTGCAGTGCATGGTTTATTGGGAAACCATAACCTCTTCATCCCGGGGAACTGTTTAGTATGATTTTAGTGCTACAACATGTAAGTAGTAATATTGTAAATATGCCACAGATACACTACATACTGATATATAAGTGGAAGTGTCATTATTTGGTAAATTGTTAATAATTTGTTAGTTTTAACTTTATTGCAAGAAAAACCCAACTGGTTGTTTTTTTTCTGAGAATTCGGGTCAGTTTCGGTTTTTGTAAAAATGACTGGACCAAACCAAAAATTTTGTTAACCGATCAGCCCTAGAGATAACCATAATGGGGATTGGGATATGGCTGTGACAATTCCTGTAATAAATTGGGTTGAAATTACATGAGAGAGTTTTTTGGTAATGAAAGGTGATAAACCACCCAAGACTATACTCTACAGATATAGTTCCTTAGGGGCGGTTATGTATTACCAGCATCCTTCATGTTATTCTTCCTCCTTTAGGTTTCATCGTTTTAATAATAACTGTTCTGGTGAAGCCTTATTATTTTGAAGTTAAGTAAAATGAGGAAGGTGCATAGCAGCATATGGCTTGCATTGTTACTTATATTCCTCTTTTATCTGCGTTGATACACACTGCATAGCCGCAATCGTCATGAACACATTCGCTCAGTAACATGAGGCATACAAGTACAAATGGTGCCTAAGCACTGTTTCCTGAGAATCTGGACCTCTCTACTTGTTGAATTCGTAACCGGTGCTGACTCGTCTTGGGCTGGCTCTGTGCTTGGTGTTGGCTGGGTGGACTAGCATGGATGCTGGGCAGATATTGGTTGTCACTCTACTAGGTAGCTGGTCATGTCTTGATGGGCTGTTCTGATAGTTGACCTTCTTGAAGTCGTTGGCATAAACTAAATTTTGGGCAGTCTATATGGTTAGTATGGTTCATGTGTATCTGGGGAGGCACTGGGTTCTGCCCTTTTATTCCTTTCCTCGTTTCATGGCAGTTACACGGAATGAGCTGCACACTCACGTAAGGCCTGCTGCTTGTGTTGACTGCCTAGTAACTCTGGAATGCTCATTGAGGAGCTTGATTAGGTGCCAGCATGCAGACTCGTGGAAACTGCCATTTTATAGGGATTGTTGTAAATACAATGACAGAGGTATGACAGTTGCAATCAAGTTTAGTGTAGTATGTGACAGTCACCATTGCTATAATACTTGGCAATAGTTAGTGTGAGACTATTAATTTTACCATGAAAAAATAAGTGGTAAATGAGACAGTGCCACAGAAGATGCCAAAGTGTCCTGCATTTTTGAGAAACCTGCAAATCCTGTATACATTTTCTTCACGTAGAACAAAGGACATGCATAATTTGCAAACAGGTTTTGTCTACACCAGGAAGTAAGCAATATATATTTTGGTGGTATTAACTTTTGAGTTCAGTTATGAAGAATCAGAACTTTTTATAGTGGAGGGGAATCCAAAATTTTTTTTTTTTGGATTCTATAGACTTTTGTGAATCATTATCACAGTGGCACAATTTTGTATTCAGTTAGGTTCACAGTAATTCATTTTAAAGATCTATGAAATTTTCTAAGATTTAAATAAATAAACTGGAGTGATGTTGGACTTTGACTTCACGTTTGGTGGACTTTAGTCTTTGATTTGAAATGAAAAAATGTCTTTGCACATTCCTCCATGATTGCTAATAAGCAATTAGTCTCAATAGTTGACTATTGAATTGTAAAACTTTCCTTAAGTCATGAAATTGTGAAAAAACAGCTGAAGGTTGCATGTTCATAATTCACAAGACTAATCTGAAGATGTGTTTATTTAACATCATCTGTTCTCTAAAACTAGTCTGAAGTGCTGATACATGAATGTTAATACAGGTCTAAGTTAAATTAATGATTGGTAAGATCCACCCTGTATTACTGTATTGAGTAATTGTTTTCTTGACCCACACCAACATAATTAGTAACATTTTGGTTGTATTTGGCCTTTCCATGATACGGATTTCCCAATACCCGTTTTAATAATGTCTGTAGAGATATTTCGGTGTCGTATTTTGAAGTGTTTGTTTGTTCTATGTGTAAATTTAGCTAACATGATTTTGTTGTACACAGCACGTTATTCTCTCTGTCTTTGTTTTGTCTCATTACAAATTTTATACTAGCTCTGGTCACTCCTTACTGTAACAGAAAAAAAATTTTGTATTTACCTGTACTATTAACTGATTTTGGATTCATGTTATTTTGGGTGTGTGCATCTTATGCATGGAATGTGCACTCTTTTGGCAGGGGCCTTCATAAAGACAAAAGATGCTTCGTGGAACCCAGCGATCGAGAACTTCCTCAAGTACGGTGTGCTGACAAGCTTCTGCTGCAACAACTCTCATGATAGCTCTGTGCTAGTCCAGATAATGGAGCAGGTTATCCCCAAGCAGAACTTCAAGCCCACCATTATCATATCTACATTTCTGGACAAGGTTAGTGGCCCCTAGCTAATGGTGACTGAAAATTCTTATAAAGTTGTTTTACGAATTATGAGAAAATATCATTTGTAAGTTTTTACCTGACAAATAAGTAAGATGAAATGCTTAGGGCTGTGCAAATATCACTTTCTCATTGCAAATTGAGTGTGAATTTAATTTTTGCAAATGCAGCAAAACCTTGCTGAAATTTCCCCTCATTGTTTCCATAAACATGGTTGTTAACACATGTCGGTTGCTATATATATATTTTGGGAAATTTTAGTGCAATTTCAACATACTCCCGACCCCTGCACTTCAGTGGAGTAAAATGTCATACGTGATCTCACAGTATGTGATAAACATCAGCCTGTAGAAAACAATTGTGTGGTGTGTGTTAGGCCAATCCTAGCCCATGTTCGTTCGTGATTATCAAAGACCCAGCAATCGGTGTTCTGAATAGGAAGAAACGGACAGTGGAATCACATTTTCATGACATTACCTTGCCTGCACAAATGCGCATCAAAGGAAATGCCACTTAGGTGGTTGACCGAGCATGAGAAGATAACACAAACATAATATGAATTTTCTGTATCAAAAAACGCTTTTAGTTTTTCTTAACACAGATTTTTGAAGTTTATCAACTACAATATATATTTTTACTTTCTGTGACATTTTGCACCTACCCACTCCAGCAAACCAGATGTTAACATCCGGGTGGAGAACAAGTCTAACACATTGTTTGTCAGCACATGCATCAGTTTTTTTATTTTGGTCCGTTGGAAAACTATTCATACATGTTACAATGTATTTCAGTTTGAGATTTTTTTTGATTGTGTATTTCAGTTATAGAATGTTTTTCCACATGTTACTAAGATTAAAAGAACTCTATGTATATAAATTGGGTACTATATCTGTTTTGTACAGTAATTACATGCAGTATTTCAAGACACATGTACACATGTAGTTTCTTCTAGATAGTGATCATTGAAAGCGTTCCCTTCAGATTCATTTTAAAAAAGATTCAATTATATTAACCACTTCATTTGTAACATTTTCATTAAAAAAATATTCTGTGACCAGCATTAATTTTAAACCTTCCTTTTCATAAATAGAAAATAATCTAAATATGTGTTTTTATACCAACTCAAATGTGTAGCAAAGCACCCAAGCACTAATCATCAATTAACCTCATTTTGTTTTTTGAAAGAGTTAGGTTTAAGGTTAAATATTTTGCAAGTAACATTAATTTTGTTTATTGCAGAACCAATCCTTAACATGATCCTTTTTCGTCATTTAAAATTGTGCTGTTTCATTGAAAAATTCTTTTATTTCATAAAATTTGATAGCAAAAAAATGTATGCATTATTGTTATTAGAACATGAATGTGTTGTTTTTGTAATGATTTCAACCAAACTGAATATAATTTGTCATTTATTCTTTTAATTAGTATATATTTAAGTGGAAAACATTCAAAAATATTTAACAATAAAGATGAAACGACATCGTTATGATAGCACACTTTGTCATGCAGCACACATTGTCACATCACAGTAATTGTTGTTCTATCAATCTTGTACTTTCTAGAGACATTTAAAACTGTCCATGAACACTCACTAGCATTTAGTTTTTGCAAGATTTATAAATCACCCACGTACAGATTTTGTTCATTTATAGATTACAATAGTTTGGTTCAGTATTACTCCAACACAAATCCACCATAACCTAACTACAAAATGCTAGTAAATGTTTGTTATTGATAAAATAAAAATACTCCTTATATAATAAAAATAATACAAAGAAATGGCAGAAACATATTTGTTTTTGTTTTCTTGCCTATATGAATTTTACACAAATTTATTTCCAGTGCCATTGTATTTTTAATTTTTTATGTTCTCCACTACCACTAAATTACTGTGCATTCGACACAGCAGTATTTAAGCACCTGTCTTTTCGCACCCATTCAATGTTAACATATCAGTATTTGCACTTTGGTAAGTTTATGAAACACAAAAACTCTGTTTCCAAACTCCGGGGCACAATCTAAAACTATGACTATTTTTGGCATTCTTAACTGGTTTTGCGATGTAAGCAGCAGACTATGATCACCATTCTCACTCAGTAGTTAAAAATGCAGTGTTTGTTCATTGTCAAGAACCTAACTACAAAGCACAGTAGATGATTAAAGTCGGCATTGTTTACAAATACTATATGTGAATGTTTTGTGCATAATTATAAAATTTGACAAAAAATATTCTTCTGTGTTAGATATACGTACTATTTACTTTCGTCTTATCATCAACATTTTTGATTATATGTGCTAGTTTATAAATAATATACACTTTTACTTTAGACATGATTCTGCCTAGAACGAGCGCCACAGTGATTTGGGTTGATATATATATTGAATCGTACATGCAAAGATAATCTTTCAACCTTCCTACTAATTGATTTATAAGTAATTCTTGTGACACAAAATTTTATTCGTTTGTTTTTATAGTCAGTGTGATTACCACGCAAACAGTTTTGTTATCTCTACCTATATAAGAGAAAGATAATGCTGTATAACAAATGGAAAATTGTAAAATGTAATATTTGTAAGTGTTTGATGCAAGATGATCGGGGTGCTAGGAACGTCACCTACTGTATGGGGGTTTTTAAGTGTGTTCAGGCAGAGAACCGTGGAGGCGTAACGGGCTGGTTACTGCAGGTTTTCCCTGGTCCTTAAGGGGCCATGGGACATAAATTAACACCAAATACGTAAATTGATGTTCACTGATTTTTGAAAGCCAACATAGAAAAAAGTAAAAATGGCAATCGTAGATAATCAGTTTTGCCAACTTAACGACTAAGTATTTTGCAATATTACTGTATCAATTTTGCATAGTGTCTTGCGCCACAAAAGCACACGAAAATTGACGGCGTCAGAAATATCTTGGCAGAATGTCACTTGGGTAAAATATTTGCTCTCGCAATTAGTAAAAGCTATTCTGTATGGTTGCCCTTTCTTTGTTTTCTCTATCGGCTTCCATAAAATTTGTAAAATACGATAAACCTCATTAACATTAATATATGTCCTGTGCCTTCTTAAGGAGTTCGGCAGTGGCAAGCGTTGCAAGCGTTTGAGGCGGCTAGGGTGGCAGTTGATGCTGGCTTATCACCTGCAGGCCGGCATGGAGACTGTCTGATGGTTGGCTGCTGTAAGTGATTCTTAGGGCCCTGTCTGGGGGCTGCTGGTGCTTGGCTAAGGCTGGCTGGTCTGGATGCTGCTGGGCTTGGTGATGATGGCAGATGGTGGGAATCAATGAATGGCACTGGCGATGCCCAGACCCAAGGAAGTCCAAGTCTAAGGTGGACGACAACTGGTCTTCTGGGGTGGTTCAAATAAATATCTAGGGAGACTGAGGAACGAGACCTCTGCAGTAGCGGGCGGTTTGTGCCTGTTCACAAGCAGAGGAAAGGCTAAAGGCAGACTGGGATTGGTTACGTGGTAATTGGTTGGCTGTAGGAGCCACAGTTTCCTTCTTATCGGTCTACTTTGTCCCTCCAAGTCAGGTGAATGTCACGGGGTAGGTTCTACAGGTTGTTGCAGCAAGCGAGGGGCAGTGACAAAAATTTCTAGCTAGGTTACCCAGATACAATTGCATCACGCCGCATCAGTCGTAACGCTCCAACTGGCGAACTTTACGCAGTGGATGGAGCGGGTCAGCTGACGTGGGGTGACACATTGCATGTAACTGTTTTCATGATACTTGTGTTGACTAGCACAGAATGAATTTAACATGCAACAAACAAAATAAACATTTTATTTACTAAAAAACAAAAGGTTGGAGCACTGGCCTGTGTGCTGTGGTATGATGCATTGTCCATGATAATGTTAGGCTCCAGCAAGCACTCCAGTAATTTCTTCATCAATTTTTAGAAAGTGTCACCTTTCATCTCTCCATGGTAGTCCACTTTCACTTGACCTGCAACAAACAACAGACCTGCTTCCGACACAAAGTCATTAAGCCCTCCAGCATGTATGATGACAAAACGCTTACCTTCACCCACACACCGCCTCTTTGCTGTATGGACTGTATCGTCCTGCCAGCTCTTAGGTGTGGTGCCTGAAAGCAGAATTACAAATTAGTTCATAATTATAACATAGATATGAAATGGTTCCATGTACAGCATAGCATACATTTAGCGAAAAATCCACATCTTGTCGATAAAAATAAAGTTGGCGCCCTTTGCCTTTTCTTCCATGTACCTCCTCAAAAAGAAACACCTCTGGATTGCGATGCTTTCATCTTCAAGCATTGCCTTTCTTCCGTCAACATTTTTCCACTTGAAGCCCATGTTTTGCAGAAGTGTTTTGAAGAACTGTTGTCCTCTTGCCGTGGAAATCGATGTCACTCTTGAATTTCCTTCAGAAGTGTTGAGAGAGTGATGTGACGACCTTTAAGATTGTGAGAAATAATACGACAGACCTGATATCACACAACATAGGTCATCTAAAACAGCTTAACTTGTGTAAGCACAGTATTATGTAAGTTCCTACACTGAACCGTACTATTCTCCCTGAAAGTATTAAATATATAATGAGATACTTACATTTTTCGAACTGTATTATCACAACTACGCTCTGTGAAAATAACGACAAGTGTTGTAAATACAGTGGAACACCTTAATTTTACACTTTTCCAGGGACCAAAATAAAACAATAGTAAAAATCAGGTAATTGTACTAGGTATGAAATGCTAGAGAAATTGTCTTGGCTGCAGGGCTAATGTTCATGTCACCATAGTTCTGCAGAAGCATTTTTTGCACAGTTAATATGAAAACAAAAGTTTACAGATGCCCAAAGGCACAAGATGGTTTTGTGGACACACAATATTTTGAAAATAGAGTAACTTACATGCAGTTGCTTATCCCACAAATAACAAACATTATAAGTATGTTCTTATCTCCGTTATAGGCTAAAGAACAAATTCACTTGAGCACAGATGTTTGCTTAACACAATGCTCCCCTCCCCAACAAATTGGTGGGAGGGGTGAGGGGCAGTGACAATTGAGGTAATATTGCTTAAAAACCAGGAAAATAAGCATTATGTTCTAAAATATGTGTATGTAACCACATCAGTTCGAAAATTGTACAGCACAATTACAAAATGAAAAACATTTCAAACTGCTTGTTAACTTATGATGCAAGCTAACCTAAACTGGTGTGTTAATACAGATTTTACACGAATTAAAATTTTCATCTTAACCTCAAACTATTCCTGGTTTTAAACATTTCAACATTTTATTATTACTGTGTAAGAGAATGCCCCTAACTTCCCCACAGGATTCAAACTCATACCTTCATACATTTGTTTTACAACTTGTGCATATATCCCATACATATTTTTTTACAATTGTTTAGGTCTAACCTTTCATTGAAAAAAGCACCTGTTCTTCATAATTACCCATTCATAGTCATTTATTGCTTACTTTTTGTCATTCTCGGTTATTTAGAACCCAACACCCATTCCTTGAACAATGACACACTTTGTAAAACTTCCACGGTCTTGCTGTATAGCATTACACAGTAATTACATTTAATGTATTGTACCTTCGCTGTACATCCTGTAAATGGTTCTTCGAACCGCTCCGACAGTGAAGTCATTTATGCTCGCGATGGATTTCCCCTCATGCGGTGTCCTCTTCCTCTTCTTACACAGAGTGGCTGCCTCACCAACATTTTTCTTGTAATATCTTAAACATCAATAATGAATGCCAGATACTGGAACCAATATATTTAACCTATGTCTATTACGAGAAACATTTTATAAGCGTGTTTCAATATCATGTCTGGAATCCAAAGAAATAAATTACATACGAGAGAGTATGAAATGAATTCCTAAGAATTGATAATAATGCTACGACTACAATGACCACAACATATCATGGTTCATTTACAGATCGAATATCGATATGACTGAACGTTAAAAGAATGTTGCATCTTTTAAAGAAATAGGGTATAACTGTAGTTACTGATACCATGCATCAGATATCGGAAAATACTGGTGAGGGGGAGGGGGGAGGTCACTATTAGAGAATAACATAGTATTTTGCAATTTTGATAGGTTCTCGAAATTTTCGTAAGAAAGCATATGAAATCAGTTGTTATCGTACATTGTACACAAACTCTACATTCTCGTGTCTGCGTACTAGCTTCTACGTTTGGCAATGCTGGAAAGTAAATTTTATCAGAACAAAAATGTGAGTATGACATCACAACTGTTGATAATATTTGTACACAGAAGAAACATGCAGGCCTAGTGTTGTACACAATCAAAAAAGGTAAAAAGCTCCATAGTAACTATTCAAACATACAATAAATATTCCTGTGAATACAACAGCTGCACACCACTTTTAATTTGTCAGGAATAACATGTAAATAAACACAATGAAAATTAGTGCTTTAAGCAAATGAAAATTTTTCAAGCACTTTAAAGCACCTCACCATATTTTCAAGCACTTTTAAGATTGGCCCTTGATTTCTTGAATACATTACAAGCACTTTTCAAGTACTTTCAAAGAGCATGGGAACCCTGTCCAGGTTAAAACTGTTCTGGACTCTATTAGGTTTTGCCTGTATCTTCCACATGGTAGGACAATTTGCTTGAAATCACTAGTAGATGTTGAAGCAGTTTATGACGTAGATTTGAATTTGATTTGAACAACAAAAACCTTTATAAGAACGTCTCTGTCTAATATTTTAATATATCTGAAGCATGGCCTATTTTTTTACTATAGCGACTCCCTTTTATGTAGGCGTGCTATTATATTTTAGAATATTTGTTTGTAAGTGAAGTTATTTTTATTCTATTATATTTATTCTAGCCTTATAGGAAACATACCCTTGCAAAACAACATGTGCTGATTTCACTACTGTGATAAATTTCACATTAAATATATATGTTATTTAGATGTACGTCCTGGTTATCTTGTAACATAAAGATAATGAATTCATGAAAATAAATATTCCTTGGAAAAATAACTGCTTCAACACCTGACACCATCGGGTGAGACACGAGACGAACTATGACAAAAATTACTTACTGATATGGGTGCCAGGGGTGCTTCCCATTCACTGCACTGTTGAGACTCAGGATTCTCAGGGATGCTATGGATTCTGTGTGTCCGTCTCACCCGAGTATACTTACGATACATGTTTGCAATACTAAACTTCAATACTAAATATTTTAACACTTGAAAAACACACGTGGCAAGGACACTGTCACTACAAAATAAAATGAGTCACTTTGCAACTTGTTTTATTTATACAGTGCGTACAAATCAACGTTCCTTGAAATTTAATGAAACACTCGGTCGTGTCTAGCTAATTTCGCTTGGGTGCTCCCCAGCCTGCAATTACTCTAGCGCACGTTTAGATGAATGATCTCATCGTGGTGTATGGAAACAAAATCTTCACAAGCAATGAGAATCGACAGCCTCTAGGGTGGACTGACAATTGTTCCCTGAGACAGGACACTGTGAATTACAAAATGAAACCCTAATGATACATCAACATGTGTGATTACTTGGCATCACTAACGCAAACTCGTCTTGGCTCGCCCTCCAGCACCTGGGTAGTGTGGTGACGGCCTATACACATAGCCGGCTAGGACGTAAGTAATATCACTGTACACAAAATACAAAATTACACAAATTACATAAATACCCTTAGAAGATGATGGGGCACAAGATGAGTATTCATAATAAACATGCACATGCATGAAAACAAGTTTAGATGGCGCGGATGCCGCTGGATAAAGTTCATAGCAGACCACATGGTGCAGGTGAAATTGCAATATTTCTTCGTGGAAATGGCAAATTAAATTCCAACAAAATATTATTCTGGTAGAGAAATTATTCTCTTTACGATTGAAGTGATTACAGGCTTGTAGCATGTCTGATGGCAGAAAAAGCAAACATTAAACTGACAGTGTGGTCAAACACAAAAGTATCCATTTACGTGAAAATTACACAGCACCCTGTTAAAATTTAATATATAACCATGAATAAAAATATTTCACACATGATATTACATAAATAAGCTCTCAACACGCAATGATGGCGCAGACATAGACTGGGCATCGGTTAGCCACATGGTTGTAAGTGATGTTGCATTAAAATATTCACACACGAAAATTACCCTCAAATACATACCCTTGAAATTGCATGCAGCAATAATGCAGAAATTACAATCAAATGCCACTAACATAGGCAGATGGTGCCTGATTCAAGTTTCACGGGTCGCCTGACCTCTCTGACGTCTTTCTCCTCCTCTGTTAAGTTGAAAATGCCACAAGAGCGAAATAAATTAGTTAAGCAGAAACGTAATGCTGGGGAAATGTCTGGCATAACGTATGCAAGCAAAGGTTAACCAGTATACTAAAAGTGCTACTGAAATCATCAGTGAACAAAAAGTTGTAGTGTGTATGTGACAGTGTCTTACCTCGCCAGCTCTCCTAGACAGACTGCCCAGAAGCAAGCGTCCCACGGACCTACCATGGCTGCCTACGGGGTTCACATAAGCGGAAGTGCTATGCATGCCGAGTAAACTTTTATTATTGAAAATAAAATTGGCACAAATAATTTAAATATTGTTTTACATTTCAGAATTTTGCTGTTAATTTTCTGTATTATTTTAGTGTCTCTCTATGACAGCGTTCACGCTAGTGCACACTTTGAATTCATAACCAAACATTTTCAAATTGACAACAAACACTTTAAAACATTTAAGACATTTCAAACCCTGAAAATAAAATAACAAGGCACATTTTATGCTGCAAAATAATATTCTTTATGCGAAAGTTAAAAAATAATGGCCTCTTTGCACCCGTGCATGTACACGTGACACCTGCGGGGTGAGCGCCGTCATGGGATCTAGTGTCGCTGGCTGTTAGCTGGCGTCACACCCAAAAATGCTTCATTTACGAAGTTATCAAAACAAAATAGTGTACAATAATTTGTAATTTATTCCCTCTCCATAGCAAGTTACTAGCTATTACGGGATTTTCTGAATGCCACGCAACACAACTGTCAGGAGGGAATTGTTGGGTTATTGTAAACAAACTAATTTTGTTGGCAAAAATGGTTGGGCGATAACATAGTGTCTGACTGTCGGTACGACCTCATTGTGGCATTGTAAATCCAGTCTTTACCTATCACACAGTTTACTAACGCAATGGTTAATACTACAAATATGTTAACATGCCTTAGCGCTGTGGCTCTGTAGAGTTTCATCATTTCGGCCACTCTTGCAGCAACGTTGCAGGGTTTCATTTCTCCTCACTTGATTGATGCATAGGACGACTCTGCGACATTAATGTTATCCTGTTGGCGTTGACGAGTGGTGACTTCTCTTGTCTTCACTTTGCTACAGCTTGTGACTGCACACAAACACTACCGCAACTCATAACGTGAAACAAAGTAAACTAAATTTTAAGCAAACCTGAAATAGAACACACAATTATTAAATACGTGAGAACGTACTACAAGTAATGTCTTAAACTGGCTTCGGTAGCAAGCTTGCTAAAGAAACAAAAGTAATCAGTAAAATGTGAACGTGAGCACAAATTTATACCAAACGTTATTGAAAACTTAATAATAAAGAGCAGGCAAAAACAAGACTAATAAATTATTATAGGTTACAAAAGATTATCGCACAGATTCTTTAGCAAAAGTGTCTTCAAACACAACCAGCCAAGAACAGTGAAGGAACAAGGAAGTAAACAATGGCCGTGCTACTTTCTTTTTCTGCTTGTCATATGACTGTGTAAGACACTTTGAAATATAAATACGTCAGCATCCTGTCATTAATTACTCTATAATAATTGACAAAATAACAGACAAATCTTTTTGACTCCCATTTGTAAATGGTTAATTGACAATTACGTGAAAACATTGGAACTATTTTCTCTCTACGTGCTGGCAACCTAACTGTACCCGCACCCGCTAATTTTCTTTCTGTGCATGCAGCTAACGGGTAGAGTGTATTTTCAAAAGTTGATTTTCATAAGTCGCTTCCAATCGGGAATTGACTATACATCAATTTACCTCAGGACTACCAAGAAGAAAAAAAATTATTTATTTTTTACTTGAGTGATTTCAGTGTCTTGCCCCTATGATGCAATACCCACTTAGCTTGTAGGAGAGTAACCATTAGAGTAGGATGTGTAATTAATAATTATCTTATTATCTCAGTGCCGCAGTATACCACTCCCACATAAAAACTTGCATTAGTTTGATCCCATTTTTTTATTTTTCGAGAACAGAAAAATAAAAGCTAACGTAAAAATAAAAATTTCCAAACCACATTTGTATGCAGACTGTATAATTTATTTTTCTCTTTTATCATGCCAATGTGGTTCTGCTCTCGAACTAGGAAGGCCTAGGTTCAGCATGTAACGGCTCGTTCCCCAACCTCCTTCCAAATTTCTTCCTCCGTTGGTAAGCAAGAAAAAGGAAACGCAACGGAACTGCACTGTTTGACGCTGAGAAGCAAATGAGTTCACGTCTTGCCACCTGACCGCTACCAAGAAAAGGGAGAGAGTGAAGAGGAAAAGAAAGGGAAGGCTGTTCACCCGCCACAGAAATGATAACCAGATGGCGTGCGGCCCAGATACATGCGCTCGCTACTCATGCAAGGGCAGGACACACAGAGCAGGCATTTGCCCAGAAGCCCAACCCACTCAAGACAGTGCGCACACAGAAGAGGCACTCGCCTAGAAGCCCATCAATTGTTCGACTATTGAGGCATCCACTTCTCCGACCTGCATCACAGTAGTAGAAACCGGAGATGGGTCTACGTCACTCAGGAGGTGGCTGATTGATGCATGCCAGTATGCTGTGCAGTAAGAATGCGCGCTCTACGGACGGCTTCGCCCCATCTATGAGCCACGTGCGCTCAGGGGCAAAATATATAAGTGACAAAACAGAATAAATATATCGAGCTAATAAAACCCACAAGCCTGGGTGGCCGATTACATCATTGTAAATTACATGCATAATTACAATCCCCATTGCCCACCCAGATTTATGCATGCAAAAGCACCTCAGATGCCAGAAGCTCTTGCGAAACCAGACTATGTCTCAAGGTGAAGACACACACAGTAAAACATCACCTCAAATTGATGCATGCCGCTTACACCAATATACTTAAAACGACTACAGCTCATCCTACATGCTGATACCAACTACAGGAAACAACTACCTGATGTCTAGCAGGAAGTTCTCGTCAGAGACATGGAAGACCCTGGGTTTCCCGGACTGTTCCTGAACTACCCCTCTCTATCTACTAAGAGTATCAAACCAGTGAAGGAGCAAACCAAGCACGACTTGTTATGAATGCGCAGAGAGTGGGTTCAACTCAAATGCAATTTGGATTCATGTTAAATTAAAGATATTTGAAGAGCAGGCACGGAACACATCGGCCCCCCCCCCCCCCACATGTCCGGCAGACAGACTGTCGCCACACCACTGAAGATGGCCGAGCGCCTGAGGCCATATCACGAGTGCGAGAGGGTAGTTCTCCCACCTCGCTCACTCCAGGCAGACATCACAGGGGCACGTTACACCTCCCACTCCGGGCTTGCCGCGCACTCCACCTGAGCCGTATTTAAGGCCTTGCACGACCGAAGTCTGGAGTTATCATCTCCAGTAGCTCGCCTTAACACTTCCTGTGCTGGGGCTCTCTACTGACTATAGGCCCTCACGGTCCTCTCCGAGGACTGCAGCACCAGCTTCGCTTAGCCGCCAAACCAACTTCACCAACCGGCCGAAGGTCATAAGAGTAAGTCAGGTAAAATTAACACCTCCCGTCATCTACCTATACGACGACCCTCCACGGGGAATAAGGTAGCAATCCAAGACTTTATGCCAACTCGTAAACCAACACAGCGCATCAAAATCTCTAGTCGTAAATGTTGCTAAAGGTTTGATAATCTCTCATACTGCACACTTGGTCTACCGCAATAAAACCACAATGATCGTGCTAAGCTGTCAGTAACTGGGCATGCGTCAATTGATGTTCTGGTGCCCAACTTGGGGCATCAGACTATTAACTGTACGCAGCGAAGGGCAGAACTAGATCAACCGGACCCAGAGAACTAAAGGTCAAGCTGGGCAAACCAAGCGGACTTCGGGGAGTCCGATAAACACCTCGTGGTGTCAACAGCCATCAGTATGTCAGTTTCAGAGCTCAACGCCACCTCGGACGTAGACCGTGACGCCGAACATTACATACCAGAACTGCAGTGTAGCCATGCCGACTGTCCTGGTATTGACTCACTCCGGATAGAGTGTAACTGTTCCGCAAAAACGTTCCACCTCGTATGCCTAGGCTGGCCTGACGAGGCCCGTGACACAGAAGGGCTGGAATACAGATGCGAGGCCTGCCGTCGACAACCTACCAGCTTTTGTAACGAGATCACTTGCCCCGGCCAAGCCATCAACCAAATACACTGCATGTCATGCAGCAAACCATACCATCACCTGTGCATAGGATGGCCCGACGAGCACATTTCTATGCCAGGTATGGCGTATCAATGTGAGAGATGCAGAAGAAAGTATACCTTCCTCTCCCGCCGGTCAAAACCATAGCGTTTTAATATACAACCTGGAACGCATCCGGCCACCCAGCGACCGGAGGGACAACTACATCCAAGTCACAGATTTTGTGTGTCGACCTCATGAGGATCCAGAAGCCTTTATGCAAGAGTGTGAGAAGGAGTTCCGAGAGACATTCCTACCGGCAAAGCAATGGGTAGACATTGCCCAGCTGCATTTAAAAGGACTTCCATTAACGTGGTGGGAAAGATACGGTGAGTTTTTCACCGACTGTACACAATTCAGCAACTGACTGGCTTACGAATTCACTGGCAAGGTGTTAGCAAGACTGACTACTCAGTTCTATAGCCAGACCCAGGTACCCAACGACAAAGCAGAGATATTTATCCGTCGTAAGGAGCAGATGTTTCGGCGCATATTTCCCAGGGCAACGAAGCGACAGCTGTACGATCAATCAGCCGAATGCTGCTGCATAGCCTAAGGAACGTCCTCCTCACAGGGAAACAGAGCAGAATTTTACAGTGCAAACAAGCTTTGAAAAATCACAACCGGTGAAAGTCCCGGAGATACTAGCTCCACCTGACGAATCACCCCGGAATGCGCCTGCTCCGCCTACCCCCATGACATTCGTGCAGAAATGCCTATTCTGCCCAGAGAACCACTGGAATAAGGACTGTCCATGGAAACCCGAAGGGATCAGCCATTACACCCAACATATTCAACTGGGCGACAGCGCCAACAATGGCAAGAACCACAGAAAAACCACAATCAAGACTGGAAATGCTGCCGCTGGGGTGCAAAGGGGCCCACCACCACCGGACCACAAAGGCCGGTCATCCAGGGTTTAAATGAGGAACCATCATTGCCTATAGCCCCGCATATTGAAGTAGAGATCAATGGGATCAGAGTGCTTGCACTATTTGACTCAGCCATAACCGGGAACTCTATCCGAAGCAACCTTCTAACTACCAAACAACTAACGGATATGCGGCCCCAAAAGAAAATAGTTGGAATGGCTCAGCATGATACTACACTACGGGTTGATGGCTGAATTACCCTAACGGTAAGCCTGCACCGCCTCTTGGCATCAACAGAATTCATAGTGCCACCTACACTTTCCCTAGCGGTGGTGCTAGGTTGTCCATGGCTTTGGTAGCAACAGTGCATTATAGATCATGGACAATGCTCCATGTACTTGGGCAAGAAGAATAGAATAACAGTAAACAGGTACTACAGCCCAGACAATATCGTACCTACACCCACAGATCCTGCTCGGATTAATCACGAACTGGGCGAAACATAATTTAACCAGTTACAACTAGTATTGAACGAACATGCTAGTGCATTTGGCCAGGGGGGTGGGGGTTGTTACGTCAGACTCGGTTGATACAACCCGAAATCTGGACGCCAAACGATGTCCCCATATATAACCGACCATATTGGGTGTTAACATGCCGTTGCGACCTGATAATGGAACAAGTGAACGACATGAAGGACCAGGGGTTCGTGGAACCATCAAATTCACCCTACAATTTCCACATGGTCCTAGTTCCAAAGGAAGACAGAAAGCTTAGGTTCTTATTAATTATAAGGTCTTGAACTAAGTAACATACCCTATCGCTTCCCCAGCTATCAACCTAACTTATACCCTGCGAGACATTGGCAAAGGGAAGATCTTTAGTACCCTGGATATTGAGTCAGGGTACTGGCAAATTGTGATACACCCAGAGAGCCGCAAGTACATGGCATTTACTACACCTGAGGGCGATACCCTCCAGTTAAGAGTAATGCCATTTGGGTTAAAGAAGGCCCCTAACCACTTTCCCATGCCTCATGTCTGCAGAGGTACTGATAGGTTACATCTGAGAGTTCTGTTTCGCATGCCTCGACGATGTAATGATCTATGCAAATAGCTGGGAAGAGCATCTCGAACACCTACAGCGAATTCTTGAACGTCTGGAACTCCATGGAATGACTTGCAAGCTTACAAAAAAGAGCTATTTCTGCAAGTCATCCATAGACTACCTAGGGCATGTTGTTTCACTCGAGGGAATCTTCCCACAACAGAACTCGATACGTGCCATCGAAGAGGCAGATGAACCAACGAACAAGCGACAACTAAGACTGTACCTAGGTCTGTGCAAGTGGCTACATGACTTCGTTCCAAACATTGCACAACACATGGCACCACTTCAGCCGCTCCTCGAGAAGGACACCTGTTAGCGATGGGGACCGGAGCAGTAACAAGCATTTCACGATCTAAAAATCAGCTTCGCAAACATAAAACAACTCCACCGTTCACAAGGAGATCAACCGTTAATCTTTCAAACCGACGTGTGTCAAAGCGGTCTAGGAGCTGTGTTATATCAACAAGACGCGGACAGCCATCCTCGTGATATCGTATGCCTCAACCTGGTTAAACGCCATGGAGCCACACTATCACATAAATGAGCAGGAATACTTGTCTGATATCTGGGAGTGAAGGAATACTGCTATTACCTCGAAGTGCAACACTTCATCCTGTGGACAGACTCAAAAGCCCTCTAATGGCTACACAAGTCACTGAATGCAAAAGCCAAACTCAGGTGGTAGGACATGTTTCTCACAGAATATGACTTTGAAGTTCAACACTGCTGAGGTGAAACGAATGACCTGCCAGATGCCCTGTCTCGCTTCCCAACAGTGGAGGAGGAAGAGGAGGAGATGTCCCCCCCCCGCCCCTTGGATCAAAAATCGAAAGATGTCCGGAAGAACAAACCCACCTCCTCCAGTTACAAATCACCTGTCACCAGATCACATTAAGCCAGCAGTAGGACCCTGACATACACTGCCTACTATGGGAACAGCCCCAATGCTTTGAACTATGGGATGACGTCGTGTGGACACGTAGCAGTCAATCCAATATGCCCTGAAATATCTGGATCCCTCAGCAATTACACGCCGATATATGCTGGCACCACCGCGCCCACCCTCAAGTTGGAAACCCAGGTACAAGGGAGACCCTGCTGGAAATCAAGATCTGATACAACTGGGATAGGATAAGCCCCAACATCCGGCAATACGTAAGCAACTGCATGACGTGCTGCCGTGGCAAAGCCCACCTGGTTACCCCTTCTATGGCATGACCAAGGAGACCCAAGATGGCGTGGTAGCACATAGCTGCCAACATCATGGGGCCCTACCCACGCAGTACCAAGGGAAACCGTTACCTGCTGGTAGTAACTGACCAGTTCTCCAGGTGGGGAAAGGCATTCCCTTTACTGAACCAGGAAACCTCCCCGATCGTGTGAAAGATTGAAACTGAGATATTTGCGCGCTGGGGATATCCAAAGGCTATTTTAACTGATAATGTCACTCAAGTCACTGGTCGCCAATGGCAGTCAGTTTGCCAGGGACGGAGAGTCGAAACGTGGACTACTCCACCATACCACCCCCAGACTAACCCCATTTAGTGAAGGAATCGATAAATCTAGAAGTGCCTCCACATCAGTTTGGGAAACAACCACCGTCACTGGGATAAACATATCCCAACCATTTTGTTTGCCTTACATTGTTGCAATGAAGCAGTAGACACAAGCCCCAGCGTACTCCTCCGGGGCCAAACACAATGCCAACCAGGCAACTGGCAGTGGGAAAGTGAACCCACAGATATGCCTCAGTCCGAGGACATCCAGATTGCTACACTAGCGTGTACTACTACCGCTCAAACCCCATGATGATTATATCTGAAAGAAGTACCCTCTACCGAAGACAGGGGTACGTGAGTTTAACCTAGGTGAAACTGTACTACTCAAAACACATCCCCTCAGCAAGGCCAGTAACCAGTTCAGCGCAGGCCTCTCAGACAAATGGTTGGACCGTATTGTATTGTCGGCAAGAGATACAACGTCTACTGGGCCGAAGACCTGCGAGGACAGATCCGGAAGGCCACCGGAGGCCAAATACGACCATTCCCGGGTGACACCTTACCAATTAGGAACGACGACACCATAGGAGAAACACCGGGTCAGTCCAAAGACGAGGATGAACCACCACCCAGATGGGCACCTCCCGAAATTGAGCTAGGGCCAGCGAAGAGGCCTGAGCCGAAACCTATCGACACCAACAGGTTACCCATGTACGTTGCACCATGGGGGTCGGATGTAGAGCAACGCCAAGGAACATTTTCCATCAGATCTACGAAATTTCTCTCTGGCTCCGACATTGAAGTGCTAACTGCCACTAGACCATCGGATAATGCACGAACCATGAGACCAGAGGTCGCCACTAGACCACCGGATGACGTCCACGACCATCGGAAGGTGAACACGCCACAGACGTAGTACAACACCTCAACTGCAAGAAACGTCCTGAACAGTGGTCAAGGTCATCCCAGCTTCCATGAAGCTAACCACTGTTCCTGCCGACGAACTGCAAGCGACATCGAGCATAACCTACGGCAGTGCTCCGTCACAACCTCCTGCTACGCAAAAACCTTCACCGGTTGGTGCCATTGAGGACGAGAGGACCATTCTGCATCTCGCTCAACTGGTCGAGGCTCCTCTCCCTTGCATGCCTTGCCACAGGACCTGGACGTCGAGACCGTTGACGCCTCCAACTATCCGGCCCTACAGCAAGACGCACCACCCGAGCGCGGTGATCCGCAGCTCACTTGCACTGCCACAGCAGATGCAGAGATTTCAATGCCTCCCACTACTCCTTAGCTGGAGCAACACCCGCAGAGGAGAGTGAGAGTCCTCTTCCTCCCACAGCCTTGTTGCGGGACCTGGACATTGTGACCGCCGATGCCTCCCATGAACCGGCTCTACGACGGGATGCATCCGCAGGCAAGATGGAGAGCGGTCGTCTTCCACAACTCCTTTGTCCTGTGCCAGCAGAGAAACGTCCTGCCCTACGGGTAGGAACCCGTGCAGTCGGGGTTCAGGACCTCCGTGTTTCACTCTCCCGCACTGCCTCAACGTCCCTTGTTCCTGGGCCCTCCCCATCAGTTGCTGCAGAAGCAGACGCCACTGCACCACATGCTGAGCCACTACGCCTTATGCCACCGCATGCCGCCAAAGCAGATTCGATGCCTGGCAAGTACCGTGAGTCACCGTGACTCATGCTGCCTTCTGTTCAAGAGGAAGGCCAGCCAAAAACAAACTCTCCGAACACAAGTAAGTGCAGTGCTCGACGAGATATAAACACAACACGTAGTTATAAATTGCTACGTTAAATAATACAGGACTCTTTACAGGCATGTAACCAGTAACATTTAAACTAGCCGACCAGTCAAAGATAACGAAATGGGCAGGCACACTCACATTTTGGCTAGTTTTAAAGTGTGTATCCAGTAAGTGCCTACCCAGCTGTCATCAAGTGAGGGAGAAGTGTAGGAACTGGTGAGGTAAATGTGATAGATAGTTAACGTTGACACTCGGCTATGTGGAAGTTAACAAATTGAACTCGTAAATACAGCAGACAGTACACTGTAAGTAACTAAACCAGTGAAAACAGACATTTTACATCTCACTGACGACAAAATTCCGTAAATTAAGTGGTCGACAGCCCGAGACGCTCTACACAGTGCCGGTAATTACTACAAACATATCACCTATAGACTCTCACCAAAATGCCAGTAATAATTGAAGACATAGACTTCATCGAAATACATGTTAGAATTAGCCTATGAATAAAAAAGACTCCTCTAAAGAAATTTGTTAGTTTAAATTTTTGTGAAAATGATTATATGTAGGTACACCGATAAATATAACCATGGGTGTTTTAAGAAGCGTCCTTGTGAAGATAGCCTACAAGAAGTATGCCGTTTTGTAGGAGTGTATTTTCTGCTCTGTTTAACTTTTGTATTTCTTAAGTGCTTACCTTGAACATTTTTATGAAAATATACAAGGAACATGTTAGGACCAGATGGACAACCGAAAGGTAAAGTAGGGAATTAGTTTTTTATTATTATTATGACTTGATGTGTAGGTGTAGTTATAAATATAACTATGTGTTTTTACAAAGTGTGATTGTGGAGATCACCAACAATAAGAATGCTGTTTTGCAGGAATGTGTCTTTATGCTATGCTTTTGCTTGCTCATATTTTTCTAGTGTATTTGTTTTTTGCAATATCGTGTGCACCAACTCTGCCGCAGAGCTCCCATGAACTCACTACAATGAAACCAGGTTGCAAGATATTTTAAATTCAAAGTATCAAAGGGTTATGTGTATTAATTTGTAGTGACCAACGTGTGCCAGTTGCCCACATTTTCATGCATGTTCTTAAAGTGTACTCGCATTGTTCGTTTAGCCGGTCAACCCAGGTGTTGAAGGGTTGAAGGGCGTGAGGTTGCAGAACTCTCAACCTGTCGCACGTAACTGTTTAGCTTGCTGTGCGACCCACAGGTTACCCCAGAAAGACTTTCCTTTTCTTTCTTAAATCACTGTAGCAAGCTCCAGGATAGTTAGTGGAATTTCCTTGCCTTCCGCAAGTAGGGCTTGAACATACTTATTTTACTCCTCTTCGTCATTTGCATTTTGTCATTTTTATGTGTTTTTTATTCCAGGATCTAATTGTATATTCTCTTGTAAATATCCACAGCGCTATGCTGAGTTTTTGTCGGCGACATGCAAAAATCAAGTAGGTCGGTGGGACACCCGATAAACCGCGTCACTCCTGACACTTATCTTCGCAACAGGGGGAAAAACACATTAGCAGCGTCAGCGAGCTCCACTTCGTCTGGGTGAGGGACACAGAGAGGAAACCTGCCTGAAGAGAAAGACAGAGCTACAGTCTCAGCATCCCACGCGCCACAACTTCTCCAGCCGCCCCCAGGGTACAAAGCGAGCACAATTACATCGGTCAAGCAGATCAACATTAAAGGTCCCGCCTACCTGTTGAAAATTTTTTTCTTCTCCTATTTCTTTGCTACTCCTACCCAGAACTTCCAGACCTTTCAGATGAGGGGGCCTACGCCTTTCTCCATCACCTTTTCACGATTAGTCTTCATAGGAACGAAGGGGGGGGGGGGGGGGGGGGGGAATTGACGTGTGCCGCTTATACCACTATTAATTATGATTACGACTCATCGCTCATCATGTCAAGTATTCCCACTTCAACCCACGTGAGAGTCGGTACCATAAACCAATACACTGGTGTTGTGTACCGTCACAATCCTGGAGGGTGCCCGAACACGTGGTTTTCAATGTTGCGTAAAGCAGTGAGCACACACCACCCCCCCCCCCCCCCCCCCTGTTCACAACTGCGCTGAGTGCGTACAAGCTGTCAGGCACCTAGGGGCACGGCCGAGCGCCAGTTACCTCCCACTCCGGCCTCACAGCAGTTAGACGTCACACGCCCTCCCTGCAACCCGCCGCCACACCCTACAGTTCTGTATATATAAGTCCATGCGCGGCTTGGCTCCGGAGTTATTTCTTGCAGTTTCTCGAGCTCGCTCCATCACTTCTAGTGCTGGGGTCTCCAGCGAACCTCAAGTTTCCAGCAGCCCCCAACAGCTGCTCCCTGCGATGACAACAGTTTTCGACAACCACCAATAGCTTCTACCATTGTTGTCATCGGAGGCTTCAGTGATGGCAACAGCGATCAACTGCCGGAAGCTCCATCTGCAACATCAGTTAACACGAATACACCTTGCTACTAGAGCAAAAGAACTTTAACTTGTTTTTGTCCCTTCCAGAAACCCATTAATCAGACAGTTTTTATTCAGTATTAATTTACTCAGTTTACTAGTTCAATTTTCCTTCTAACCTAGGACCAGGTTGCCTACACCTGGTTAACATAGGTTACTTTTGTATACCGTCTGCTTGGTAAGAGATAGCATGTGTCACTGTGTTTGAGTCCTCAATAAATATAGCTTTGTTCTTTGGCCATAAGTTTTCATTCCTAGAGTAATATCTACGTCGCCAGGTAGGAACTATTGAACTGTACACTGCCGACAGAAACCGGTACTTTTCAATCCGAACTAGCTTTAACTGGGGACCCCCTTCTGGAGTCCTTGAGTATTGTAACACACCCATTAGATGGCCACCTGTTGCTTCCTCACCCGAGCATCTAGGTGCTGGATGGATAAAACAGAGGAGCCACAACCACTTGGAATACTTCCAACCAAGGAGAGACAGCAAGCCTAAATTTTATCTCCTACTGGAGCACCCAGGTGCTGGAGGGGGTAGTTGCTTGGGTGTTTTGGCCTGGCCTTGGCTGGATATCACATCGAGTAGAAGCATTGGTGGCCCACACAGCTCAACACTTCTGGTCTGCCCGTTAAGGTGGGAGGCCTACTTAAGCACTGAGCTCGTGCAACCAGTGACTACTGGACATACACTATTAAAGGAAATAGTTTCTTGTTAGTAGTGCATGATGTGTATCGTTCAGTGGCGAACCACGCTCCATGCCTTTTAAGGTAAGGCATGGCCGACAGCAAGATAGCTCATCTTGCTACCAAGCAGTGGTAGCTCCTCCTACGAAGGAAAGGCAGGCGGAACTGGACCGCGCCGCCTCAATAAGGCTACGAGCAACCCCGACTGCTCCCGTGTTTCGCTACATATTTTTTCCATCCCATGTCCGTATGAGCCTAGACTACCATCCTGTTCGGAGTGGTATAGTGTACGGGACTGAAACCAGGTACATGATCGCCAACACCAGGTTTTGGAGCCAAGAGTCAGCTGCCTGGAATCTGCAGTACTGTGTGAGCCGGCACAGTACAACCTACCATAAACCAGAGGACTGCAGAACCAGCTTTGCTCAGCCGCCAACCCAACTTCACCAACCGGCCGAAGATCATAACAGTAAGTCACGTAAAACTAACACCTGGCGTCATCTGCCGATACGACGACCCTCCACGGGAATAAGATAGCAATCGAAGACTTTGTGCCAACTCGTAAACCAATATGGCCCATCAAAATCTCTAGTCGTAAACGTTGCTAAAGATCTGAAAATCCCTCATAACGTGCACTTGGTCTAGAGCAATAAAACTGAGACGATTGTGCCAAGCAGTCAGTAACCGGGCATGCTTCACGCCTTTTTATTGTATGTAGCATCGACAAATGTAAAAGATAGGGGTGAACATGCAAACACGTAGGCCTACCATAACATTTATTCCGCTACTATTTACATGCTTTTGGTACTGTAGGTTTATTTTATTATTTATTTAAATTTATCTGGTTGGACTTAGTATTTTGTTGGGATTGTTGCAGACTTTCAAATCATGGAAGCGTAAGCTCTTTACACAACTGTTTTTCAAACACCTAGTGCAAAGGTACAACGTTATGATAAACAGATGTGAATGTAAATAATTAATTTCATCATAACAACAGTTCATGGTTAAAACGTATAAATTTTGCACATATTTTAAATCCACACACATCTGGCCTGCATAATAATTACAACGCAGCTACCATGCCACTTCATACGCAATAAGTACAACACATTTCATGTTGCCGTGGAAACACATATTTATCACAACATTGTAACTTGCCTAGGATGTTTAAAAAACACGAGTACAAACTTGATGCTTCGTTAAGAAACACGCCATATTATTTACATTTCGCCACATCACTGTCAGTCGTAAGGTCTTTTAAAAACTGGGTATAATCACCCGCCATATTGGGACAAGCGCGTGGAAGGTGATCAAGTTCTATATTCTCCTTTCCACACCACTTCTGCCAACCTGCTGGATTTGTAAGCATCACGCCATTGCATCTAAATAACATATAATATATATTTAAACAATAAAATCTCTTTTCAGTTGTAAATTCCAACTTCGAAAATCATTATTTTGCTGTAATAAGTGTGATATATGTTACGATTTTAAACATGTAAAATTTAGTTGCTTACTAATGTTGGGAAATTTTCCGAGAGGCAGTCACAGAGAGGGAGGGAGAGAGAGATAGTGATAAGCTCTGCCCAGCCGACAGTCTCGTCGGTCAAAAAAGCAAGCACCACGTTACTACGACCTAAGCACGTTATTTTGCGCTGTTATTTTTAACTGTAACAATGAAATATGTTTCTATCGGGCCTACTTAAATTGAAATATTTCAATAGCAATATTTAATTTACAAAGAGCATACCAAAAAACTATGTTGAAACAATATTTGAACTGAGAATTTTTTATTACTAGCCGTTGCCAATACACTTTTGCTCTCGCTGTTTTTATTAGTATATAATACGAAATAAATATTACAAGTAATAGAAGATATTAAGAAAAGATTCATTTATTCAAAAATACAGTACTTTAGAGTTAATCACAGTGTTATGTATTTGTGGAATACAAGTGATTGAACAAACCAGGTTGACATATTACGCCTAGGGTGATTTTTCAAAGGTTCAGTTCCAAAAGGCTGAAGAAAGCGTGAATGGTCTATAATTAGGTATTTTTGTTTAGATAGCGTACCATAATCTCACCTCTAACAGGGCTGGATCATTAATTTGTGGAAAATTCTTTAATTGGTTTGCAGTATGTTCACCAATATAAAAACAAGAATAATAATTTTTTATTATGTCAACTATTGGTGAGACTGGGTTCCAGAAACACATGGGGAGGGCTAACAGTAAGAGGTAATATCAGCTTGGGAGCAGGAGAATAACTGTAAAATACGTAAGTAATTGTGTGTAAATTTGTGTGATAATAGTCTCTCTACCGATACATGTATTTTTACACTAGTAAAATAGCCATATTAATAGTGAAAACAAACAATCCATGCTTTTACACTTACATGACAAAAGTCACGGGATAGCAGTATGTAACTGAATGACTCGTAGTGTCACTGCTGTAGAACGACGTTGCACTGCCTAAACCGGTCTTAGTTGTGAACAAGTGGTCGTGTCATTTGGATTGACTGTTGTTTACATGCTTTGGGCAAGGCGATGTGAGTCATCAGAGTTTGAACAGTGCATGATTGTGGGTGCCAGAAGGATGGCACATTCAATTTGAGAAGTTGTGGAGAATTTCAATATTCCTCGATCCACAGTGTCACATGAGGTTATGGATCCCAGTTGTCAACAAGGCACCGTGCAGGCTGGTGGTGGTTCCGTAATGGTGTGGGGTGTGTTCACATGACATAGGTTGGGTCCACTTGTCCATATATCCACAAAACTCAATGGTAACCACTACCTTGGTGACCATTTGCAGTCGTTCATAAACTTGAGTTTTTCTGACAACGAAGGGATGCTCCAACAGGATAATGTGGCATCTCATCGGGCTGACCAGCACATTCCCCCGACATGAACCCAATTGAGCATTTATGGGACGTGGTGGAGAGAGCCATTCGCACCAAAGATCCTGCACCTAGAAATACCAGGGAACATTGGGCAGCTATTCAGACAGCATGGCTTAACATCTCTCCATAGGTGTTCCATCCACTTGATTAGACGGGTATCCCATAACATTTGTCACATCAGTGTATATGTTGAATAAAGTTACTTTCACTGTTAGTGTGTCTTTGAATTTTTCCATTTATACAAAAATGTTACATGCCTAACACTGTAAAGTAAAATCATGTATATAATACAACCAATGAGTGTTGTGTATAATACAACCAGTGAATATATTGCGACTAGCATTATTATTTCTATTATCCATGAGTTTTGAAGTGGGACATATTGCAGTGCAATCTGAACTTTTTTTATCCTAAATTTTGTCATTGAGGCATTTGCCACACCGACACTTTTAACACATCAACTAGGAAAGGAACCCAGTCTACAAAATCATTAGAGATAGGCAGACTATAAAACATGAAAACATGTGCTTCACACTTCTATATTTACGAAATGATGCTTAACATTGTTTTCTGTGGTCAACCAATTAGTGATGCTCCCAGAGTCTATCCATTATTAGTTTTATACATATATTTTTCGTCACAATATATTAAACACTGTAGTATGTTTGGGTGTTCCGAGTACTTATTTCACCTACTAAAAATAGGTATAAAAATACATACGCCTAGTGAATGTTATCACAACTAAAATACGAAATTAAAGAAAAAAATAGACTGAAAACTGTGTGATTACATAAATTTACGTTTTGAAATTTATGATGTGCTTGGTTATTTCCTAAATATGTATGCCATATAACACAAATGTTTGATACTTGTTGTAACATAAATTCCATAATTTTGGTCAAATTGAACTATTACTGGTATTTTACCTATAAATTAAGCTATTTCATTGATTATTATTATGAATAAAATACGGAGATAGTAGATGTATTGGTAGTGCCTAGTAAGTAATAGTTCTTTTGCAAAATAGTAGTACAATGAGTGCACACGAATGTGGTGCACTGTCCCTCGGACGTAATTTTTTAGACTCGATTAAGCTTTGTTTGCATGAGGCAGAGGAATATCCTGGAAGTAGAACTTTTATCAGGGCTTCAGAAAAGTTGGAAGTAACCACGAATAGACTATACCAATAGGCATGTAAAATCTAGTATTTTGGCATAATTTTGCACTCTCTTCGTTATTGTGAATATATATCATCAATTGAATATAAATTGATATCCTTAAATGAATGTGTCTGCACAAATATCCAGTGTTTATAAGATACTTTTGTATTGTTTTATCTGAAACTTAAAATTCCGGTTACCTGTTGTGTGTAAATATAAGATATAAGTTAGTTATATTTTTTTTTGTATAGCTACAGGAACTGCTATAACAGTACAAGTTTATACCGGTTTATGAAGATGAAACTGAAAAGTGTTTAATTTTCATTTTTTTCTGCTACAACTTAAAATTCAATTTAAAAGAAAGGGTAACAAATTTTAAAAACAATTTACTGTATTTTTGGAGTATTAACATGCAGGTAGGGGTTCTGTTAAAGTTAAAGTTTGATGCATGACGCACTGCGCAACTATGACACACACTCGACTTCGCCTCATTTGAGTGCAGTTTTATTTTGCTAGGCAAGTCATTAACCGTACTAGAAGAGTTTGGTCACATGCCTTCAGGGTACTTTCTTGCAATGGGAAATGATATGACAGAGACATCAGTCCAGCTTGTACTGTTTACTCTCAACTCAAGGTAGACATCACGCCAACCCCTCCTTGGAAGACTGCACTCTCGGCCGAGCCACTGAGCCCGCCACCCAAGGTCACGTAGTTCTACGGCACACCAAGGGAGGGCACCACCATTACTAAGAAGCGATAAGGGATGAAGCTCACCTCATCAGTGATTTTCCCCCAGCAGAAGACGCTAGCAGACAACACCAGCAGACGATTCAAGGGGCGGAGTTTATCACCCCCCTCACCTTGCGCCTCCAAATGCCCAAGGTCAAGCCATTATATAAGATGCTGCGTGTCCCACAGAAGACAGTCTATGTTTCCTCCACCACTCTGGACAGGGCCATAGAAAGCCACTGGCATCTTGCTGTCTAGTATGCCTTGCTGATTCCACTGCTCGCTCTTGGGCCGGATGAAGCCCACTATTGCAGCCTGCTCCCCCAAAACCTTCTTCAGCGCTTGTGGTAACATCCTCTTTACCTTCTGGAGACACCACCACCAGCTCTTGATAACATCTGCAACTCCCTCCTTACTCCCTCTGGTAATGCACATCGACAGTCCCTTCAGGACAACCACCAGTTCGCCTTACCTGCTGGTAACGGCAATACTTACCACTATCCCTTCGGAAGTGGTCGCCAATGGTCCCTTCAGAACAACAGAGGCAGATAGTTAGGGAAAGTTGTCATTTACTAACTAGCGGTTTATTACCTTAATTCAGGACAGAACCAGGTCTTCTTCATCTGGCTCTGAGTAGGTTAACATCAATTTCAATTCAAGGTTAGTTTAGGAGGTAGTATGGGCCACAGTGCGTATTCTCTCTGAATATATACACAATGTTAAATTACTTCTGAGTACTGATTTCTTGCTGTAACTGTGTTAACCTTACGTAGAAACCAGCTCACTATAGTGAAGTCGGAGGACCACACTCACCAATGCAAATGCCACCCACACCCATTAGAAGGCCATCCATGCTGTGCCCCTTGGGTATAGTATGGTAGAGCTACCACCACTAGCAAGCCCTCCACTAGTTGGCTAGCCATTCACACCGACCTATACTCCAACATTTCTTTATACAGGACCAGAAGGGAGTAAGTGTTGGTTCTGGAGGACTAACCCCTCTGGATACCGTACCCAAGTGTCGTGATGTACAGTCTGAGGAAACCCACCGCTCTGTATCCACTGCTCACCTTTGGGTCAGACGTAGGAGCACAGGTTATAACTCTTGTCGTTATGGCTGCAACCTTGGCAGATTATGAAGTTAAGGATCTACGTAACCTGCTTCATTCTTGTGAGGCCGGTAGTTGTACGTTCTCCTACGCCGTACACCCAGAAGGGTGGTGCTCATCAGAAGTTTAGAAGGGCAGTGTACGCCTCTAGAAATAACTTGCGTTGCAACCCAATTCCACCACCTGCACTTTGCAGTACATCCCTGCGGGGCAGACTTCACACTGCCTGCCCACTGGAGAGGCCTCTCCTCCCAGTTCTACCCCATCCACTCTTGCCACCCCTTATCAAGCCAGCAGGGCCACCACATTCACTGGTTGAGACCATCCACAGAGGAGAGGGACCTCCCCCCCCAGGGGTATTGCTTACCAGACCGTCAACCATCGGACTACTCCGGGTTCCAGCAGAATCAGCAGTGTACCACGTCCCGGTGCGACCAGCAGCAGCCACCTGCCTTCGCAGCAGCCAGGGCAACAGCCACCACAGGCCATCTACCAGCAAGGTAAACTCATTGTGTGCCAACTCACCGGCCAGGCCATGACAATGGCACCTGATTTTGTTTTCATAAGACAGGCCGCACACCTGTAATTTATACCGTCCTTGCACCAGTCAAACACTAAAGGTCACTAAAGGTCTATCTCCCAATACTGGTGTCACAAATAAAACTATAATTTAACCTCAACGACCTCTTCTCAGCCTCAGGTCTTCATGTAACTAAGGCACGTGTCACCTACCATAGACAGTCGTGCGTCACATTAATGGATTTTCATGACCAATAGTTTGTTTGGTTGAAGTCTGAAAAAAAGCAGGTTTACACACCTCTAAATGCAGAATAATTAAAAAAAAATGAAACTATAGAGCTCTGTTAGAAAACATTATTTAAACAGTTGTAAGATCACTGTTTGATCTAATAATTTTGACAGTATTGCTAGCAGTTTCTTAGTATTTTAGTCAGCGTTGGGGATATGTACAAGATAAAATTTTATGTGCATCATCTGTAGTCTTTGTTGTTTGTGCAGATGCACAACGTGTCAGCTCACAAAGTGCAGCACCCCCAGTTCAGCAGTCTGCTGAACATGCTGATCATAGACCACCCAGTGGTCGCCAACTGCCTCATCGACAACAACGAGGTGGAGCGTGTGCTGCTGGTGCCCACGGACCGTGAAGCATGCATCTTGATGGAGCGGCGTGAGAATGTGCCCATAAACTGTGGACGTGCCATCACCAAGCGCGGCTTCGAGTACCTGGCCAACCCGTACCGTTCCTATGGTCCCACCAACAAGAACCTTCAGGCCCGCTTCCTCCAAGTCACCGTGGACCAGTACAAGAGGTACACTCTGCCACAGCCATCACTAGGGGGTTTGCAAGTACTCTGATTTTTGAGTCAATTCAATTTTCTGACCAAAACTCGTAATTAGGCTTGATTTTTTTTTAGACTCGAAACATTCTAAAGATTATTTTTACAGCTTCAAATGTACTGGTTCATGTTCATAACCATGTCTGATAATTACCTCTTTTGGTGCAGCATTTTGATATATATATAATATTACCGGAGTGCAGAATTTTTTCACAAAATTCATCAAAATACTTAATTTTTTTGTTTTGTTTTAATAATACAAAATTTTGACCCCAGATAGCACAAGTTATAGTATATACCACTAATTCGCGTATTTTAAGTAAAAAATAACATATAAAAAATTTTTATGTACTGTGATACAAAATAACATAAAAAACATAGATAAAATCTTTAAATTCAGTACATTTTAAAATGAAAATTAAAAAATGCATAATTATATATAATTAAAAAAATGTTTTTTAAGATTTTAAATTAAAAAAGTACCAATTAAAAAATACATCAAAATTATTTCCACCCAGATAATTGCACAAAATAACTACAATAAGATAACGACTCTGATAATTGCATAACCATCCTCCCTAACTGCACATAACAATCTTAAGAAATTTTCTAGTAAATAATGAAATAAAAAAGACAAGAAAATTATTTTCACTCAGAAAATTGCACAACATAATAAAATATCCAATCTGATAATTGCATAATCTTCCTCCCTTTCTGGACACTACAATTTCAGCACTTTCAAGTAATTGTCTGTTAAGTAAAATAATAAAAAGACACCAAAATGATGGTCACTCAGATAATTGCACAACACAACTACAGTAAGATAACCACTAACTACAGTAAGATTCACACTCAGTTAACTGCACAATATAACAATAAGTTAACCACTTAGATAATTGCATATCCTTCCTTCTTAACTGCACACAATAATCTTAGCACTTGCAAGTAATTTTGTAGTCTTTCTTTGTGTGGTAAATTTCAAAACATGGGACAATACACGTTGCTGGTTCTTGTGCACAATTCTTGCAATAAAAGATAGTCTGCCTCCTCTTGCATTTTCCTTTCCCTTTCAGCTTGCACTGGCCTGGAAGTACAGAGTAAACAAATCAATTTGGTTTGCATTTTTTGTTTTGCTGCTCACCTATGAAATATCTTTCACTAAGTCTTGCTAAAGGCATTGAATCACATACTTTGCGAACCAGTTTAGCTGCAGGTAGACGGACGTAGTGTTCCAAAAGTCAGGCAATCACTGCATTTTGGAATTCACTTGCACCAACAGCATTGTTGCTTGTCTGATTATACACTGTTCTTCCATTGACTAATGCAGCCTCAATAAGAAAATACTTAATTGTATGGTACCATTTGAGTTTTTTGTGTTTGTACACATAATTTGTGCACAGTTGATCGAATTTGTAGACTCCGTTCATGTTTTTATTGTAACATGAAACAAGTTTCGGTTTTCCTACTTTCTCAAAACCAGTAGAACTTTTCTTAGTTTTTCCATGCAAGCATTTCTTTTTGGTTGTGCCAAACTTTAGGCTCTTCACCACGCCTCAATTTCAGGTGTTTAATTTCAGCCGGTAAACCTTTTCGTTTGCATCTGACTGTTCCACATCCACCAATCCCATTTTCCAAAAGGAAGCTGGAAAGATTAGGACTAGAAAAAACTGTCAGTGTATACAATGAGACCACTGTTCTCAAAGTCCTTCAAATGATTTTTCACAACTGTGTCTCCCAATCCTTCACCTGTATTTGTGCTAGTTCCTTTCCTCACATATACGGAGCGAGGTGGCGTAGTGGTAACTCACTTGACTCACATTTGGGAGAACCTGAGTTGGATTCCCGTTCCGGCCATCCTTATTTCGGTTTTCCGTGGTTTTTCGAAATTACTCCAGGCGAATGCTGGGAAGCCCTCTTACCTACATATCTACCTACCTATGTACCTACCTTTCCTTACATAAATATCATATTTGCATAAAAAGCCTCTGTTACTATCACAGAGTTTTATTTCCCATTTTGTTGATGGTTTGGAAGGTAAATATTGTTTGAACCATAACCGTCCAGTGAACTTTAGCAGAGTTTTATGTACAGAAACACACTTTCCAGGTAGCATATGTTTCAAGTAGGTATCTCGTGTCATTTCAGTAATTGGTTGAATTTTGAATAATGGATCGTAGTCAGACTATCCTTTCTGTGTTATCGTTGAAATGCAAAAATGAATGCAGAAGAAGGTATTTGTCTCTCAACACCGCTTCTACAAAATTTGGCGTCTGAAGAAGCCAATATGACCGTGGAAAATAATCTTTCAGAGTTGGTATTCTGCGCAGTCACATCCCTATTTCTAATGCTACGATTTCTTCAATGACCTCTGTAGCACAGTCCTTCCAGTTGACATATCTTGAACGCTGTGAAAAGTCATGAGGTTTGTCCAAAAACTGCTCACCATGGAATCTGTTAAGCAATATGTGCAAATGCCAATTTCGGCATAAACTGGGAAAAAGCACTAAGTTGATAACAAAAATGCACAGGATCACTAGCAATAGTCATATCAAAAGAATTATCGCTACAAAAATGCAAATGCACTGGATTTTCTTTACTCACTTCAGACCACTCATTATCGTCAACACATTCTTCATTGGTGCAATCGCATAATGTCGACTCGTCGCAGACTTGGTCAGTTTCACTTTCGTTGTACAAAATTTCATGCTTGGAGTCCAAATCAACTGCGAAAAATTCTAATAACTTTTTATACTCTTCTGGGTTTGTTGGGTCATAACCAAGCTTTCGGTTCTCCATGTTTGCTACAGCAATATTTTCAGTTTAAACCTGCATAGGACAATTACAACCTTGGAAGAAAAAATTAATCCTTTTTTTTTCCTGTCAGCAAATCAAATTTCTTTTGTTTACATAGATAATTAATCTAATTATATTGCTGCATAAAATAACTTGTTCTCTCCCTCTTTATTGCCGCTCTACAAATCACAACTCTTAGATCTTTCAGTCTCACTTGACTGAAAGTCCTAGAATTGTACAGGAAAACCCTTCTATTGCGACGCCATTTATTATGACCACCTCTCTATCAAGACACAATCCCGAGGAACCGTGAAAAGTTGGGGTCGAAAAAGTTGAAAATTTGAGGCGCGTCTAAAAATAGATACAGTAATCCCTTGCCAACCTGGTATCTTAAACAGCTCAGTTATGCACAGATTGGTTTTGTAGACCTTTCCTCCAACCACAGTACTAGTTTATTATCCAGGGTACTAGTTTATATTATCCACGGTTTCCAGTCTATGGAAAACTAGCCCTTACTGATTTTAATGGCCACACATTTCTCAAGTTACCATCATAGACTTTGACATTTGATGTCCCAAGCAGCGTGAAGCAATAAATTCCTTAATGCCAGAAGGGGTCACTGGTGTATTGTCCATGGAAGCACCGAGGGGGGAGGGGGGTGGGAGGAGTTGCAGGCTGTGGTCAGTAAGGATTCTTTGTCCTAGTCACATGCCGCCACCTCTGCCTTACCCTTCCTGTCTTTTTTAGCTTCTATTATCCGTCCTCTTTTGCTGTAAAAACAGCGGAACATTACACAGACTAGTTTCATAATCTGTGTATGTATGATATCTTCAAATTTAATTCAATGCCCTTTTTTTTAATGATTATTTTTAAGTTTATGTGCATCCACGTCTACGTAATATGCAAATTTTTTATCGTGGGAAATATGTGTAAAGTGAATAAAGATAAGTGTGTGCAAATAAAATGTGTTCTTATGTTACCGGTACCATATTATGGTGAGTGAGGCTCTGTGTGTGTGTTTGCACACGTGCATGTGTAGGCAACGTCAAACATTTTTGATGGAAAATTCAGGATAATTAATATTTCAAGTAGACCGCACTAAATATTTATATTCTCTTAAACATGCTGCCTATATTTCGTAAAAATTCAACACATTGATATGAATCGCTTCTATTAGCATGTTTCCCCAATGCCGGGCCTCTGTTACGGAGTGAACCGGCCCTGTAACGACGGCAGTGGTGGCACCCGCCATCTTGTAGTGACCGACCGACAGCTGCCCAGCCTGAGGATCGAGGGCCGAGCTTCAGCAGCAGACCACCACGCCTGCGCCCAGGCACGCTACAGAGAATCTAAGCGCTCGCCCAGTTACGTACGCGTAGCAATCTGCAATGTATTCGCTGCTACCCCAACAAGGAGTGGTCCAATATGCCTTTATTGGGTATCTAATTAATCAGCAGACTCCCAACTATTAAAATATACGTATTTACAGTTAATTTAAAAAGTGGTTTTTTATGCGCCTGAGATGATTGAATATGACCTTCATGCAAAAAAATGACAAGTTTGGTGGCATAGGGGTTAGGGGTGGATCAAAATCTGCCCAAAATGTTCCAATTTTGGATTATGACAAAACCCCCCCCCTCTTTTATGACCCAATTCTCGGGGACCATGAGGAGTCGTAATAGATAGAGAGGTTCTACTGTAATTTAGAAAAGTAAAATAATTATGATGCTACAGCTTCATATTATTTCAGTTACATTACATTGTAAGTGTAGATATGTATATATAGTTCATTTACGATAACTTTTAAAAAGCCCTACTAAATATCTACTTTTGGTTACTGATTACGTATCCTTCCGCTATACATAAACATAAACGCTGCCATGTGAAGTCTACTTTTATATCTGTCAAATGCTTTGGTAGCTGTTCAAAGAATGCTGTCATATTTCCTACGAATGTTCACAATTTAGGCCTATAACAATATTTAGGTCGGCTTTATAACTATTTTTTACAGACGATATAGCACATTACACATAATACACATTAATATATTGCCACGACAGTGTTTGTTGCAACTGTGGTGGAAACAACAGTAGTATTTAACCTGTTGTTGTTATTAGTATGTGTTGAGTTATTTCGTTAAAAGGACGGCATTATTTGGAATAAAAATTAAAACAAAGGGACACAGTAAATTCAAGCACGCAACTCGTGTCGCATATTTATTGTTTGTAGCATCGACAAATGTAAAAAATAGTGGTGAACATGGTAACATATATGCCTACCGTAACGTTTATTACGCTAATGTTTACATGCATTGGTACTTACTGGTTTATAGGTTTATTGTAATTTCAATTATTTAAGTTTATCTGGTTGGGCTTAGTATTTTGAGGGGATTGTGGCAGACATTCAAATCACAGAAGCGTAAGCTCATTACACAACTATGTTTCAAACACCTAACGCAAAGGTACAACGTTGTGATAAACAGATGTGAATTTCAATGATTAACTTGTCATAACATCAGTTCATGCTTAAAACGTATACATTTTGCACATATCTGAAATACACACACACAGACACACCTGGACTGCGTAACGATTACAATGCAGTCACCACGCCCTTTCAAACACAGCGATCGCAACACAACACTTTAAACCCTGCCGTGGAAACAGTTTTTATCACAACATTGTGACTTGCTAGGATGTTTAATAAACACGATTACGAACTTGATGATTCATTCAGAAACATGCCATTTCATTGACACGTCGCCACATCACTGCCAGTCGTAAGGCAGTGGGTATAATCGGCAGCTATATTGGGTTGGGTTGGAACAAGCGCATGATTCTTGATTCTCCTTTCCACACCACGTCTTGCAACCCGCTGGATTTGTAAGCATCGTGCCATCGCATCACATCTAAATAAGATATAAAACCAACAATAAAACAATAAAATCTCATTTCAGTTGTAAATTAAAATTTCAAACATCATTATTGTTGCTGTTATTAGTATAAAATGTGCTGAAGTTAGAAATAACAAGATTTTACTTTTCCTGCCACACAGGTGGTACGAACTATCCGAGAGAGAGAGAAAAGGGAGAGAACGAGAGAGAGCGACATGATCCGCTTCGCTTAAACTTTTCTTCCGGACAGATAAAACACCGTGCCACGAGAGTTAACTTACGCACTGTAATTTCCGCTGATATTTTTTACTGCAGCAATAAAATGTGTTCCCTTCAGTGCTGCCTAACAGTACAAATATATTGTTTGGCAACTTTTAATTTACAAATAGTATATATAAAAATGAGGTTAAAAAATATTGGAACTGTAAACTATTTATCAGCCGTTGCCAACACATCGCTGCTCTCGCTGTTGTTAATTTGTATTTAATACAAAATGAATATTACAGGTTATAGAAGATACTAAGTAGATTATTAATCTATCCAAGAACACAGTACTTTAATGTTAATCACAGGGTTATATAATTTTGGAATACAAGTAATTGAACACAACAGGTTGATGTGTTACGCATAGGGTGATATTTCAAATGTTTGATACCAAAAGGCCGCAGAAAGCATGAATTGACTACATATTATGCACGTATCGGTTCGTCTCTGATTGGTAACAAAAATAACATGTTATGGAAACTATTGAAACACAGTTGTGAAAATAAATGTCCTCTGCTGAGCCGCCATTACCGTAGACTTCATACAAGTGACGCCGGCTAACAGCCAGCAGCATTAAGACTCACATCACTTGTGGGTACGGACATGCGCGAAGAGGCCATAACTTGGACTTTCCTGTAACAGGATATTTATTTAAAGTGTAAACTATGTCTTTCTATTTTATTAAAAAAAATAGATTACGAAAGTATTCTTTGAGTGAAATCCCATATCTATGAGTCCGGCCTATTATGAGAATTCAGTACTTACAGCAGTTTTTTAATACACCATCATATAGTACTATACTACCAAGGTTAAATTATCTGGTTACAGCTAGTGAGGGTTTATTGTGTATTTCCATTTTTACGAGCTATTCAAATGCATTTTGATTAATTGTATTTGCCTTTTCTAACAGTTGAGACGAATTCAATTTGCTTAAATTGTGCATTTAGTATAATTAATCTCGTAAAACGTGTATAAGCCACATGAGAAGTGGGCAACGTTGCAATGCAGTAGATGTTGCAACGCCGAATGCTTTGTCCGACCCACGCTCGCATCTTTTGTCAAGGCGTTTAGTTAAAACAGCTACACAGAATCAATACAAGCGCGAGCAGATGATTTTTTGAAAATATGTGGAAGAAACTGTGGCTTGCGGTTTAGGGTTTACAAGATGGTCTGTATAATAGGGGCACTGGCATTTAGTTAGAACAGAGGCACTGGATCAATACAAGCGTGAGCAGATGATTGGTTGAACATTAGTGGAACATTCTGCGGAGTGCGGTTCAGGTTTCGTTATCGATAAAAGTTTATATGTAATTGCTGGTTTACATGTGGAGTTAAATTTGCTAATAATGTTTACATAAACATCAACGTATCTATCATCTTTTGGTCTTGCGGGATGTATTGAAATGTACATAGGTTAAATATTTTTGTTTTTTCCTACCAAGCCACCATGTTGAAAACAGTTGCATTGCCATTACAGATGTTTACACACACACCTTTTTCTACATTTAGCTGCAATTTTAAATGAAAACAATGTGTGGTAATACTAACGATTGCCCTTTATTTCTTTATTTTGTTCCTATAATTATTTCAACTGACAATGTAGAGGAAGCATCTAGCAATCGGCCATAACATGCAAGTATAGTAGACCTCATTTTAATGTTTACATGCAGCACATATCTTGGCGATTCCTTGTATAATTCACGCACCATAATTTTTTGCACTAAAAACTTCTGTAAAAAAGGTGCGAGAATAATGCTAGTAAATACGGTATACAGTAGTAACTTTTTGCAAATAATTTTTGCTGCTGTAATGACGTCCGCCACTATCACATCTGAATATAAATAGCATACGTACGTATTTTAACATTAAAATCATGTTTTATCTATGGATCATGAATTCAGACATGGTTATTTATTACTATATAAGTGACAGAATGTGACGGGGCGGGACTTACATTTGCGATGCATGGGGCCAAATGAATATGTAACCTTCAGCGATGGTGTTATCAACTCTGCAGAGATCGTGCCACCGACAACCCCAGAGGTGAAGTCCATGCTGCCACCAGTAGTCGTTACGTACCAGCCACAGGGCTTAACAGGTTCCGATAGGAATTTGCTTTTGCCAACTTTTGTGGGGCATGATTCAGAAGACCCAGGTACTTTTCTCGCGGTTTGCGAAGAATAACTGAACCAACACTGCGTGCATAGGTAAGATTGGACCGAGGTCACTGCCAACAGACTAAGGGGAACAGCAGCCACGTGATGGCACTTGGTAAGAGATTATCGGGTAACATGGGAAGATTTCTGTGACAGGTTATTGTGCATGTTTGATACAGATGGTGATGCTATCCAGGCACAAGCGCGATTGTACCACGGACAGCAGCGCGAACATGAGGGAATTGAGAGTTCATCCAGCGCAAACGAGGTCTTTACAAATGTCCAAACCCAGGTCAACCTACCCGCAGGGTATTAGAGATAACTGTAGCCCAGTCAATACCAGACATTAGGCCGTACCTGCGACGTGCAATACGTGTGAGTGTAGAGCAAATCACGTGGGAGGCGCACCTCTGAACAAGATGTACGTGCGGGACAAGAATACCAATTCCCAAGGCAGAATTACCGCACAGCAACACCTGCAATGATGCCAGATGTTACGTGACCACCACCGCCATTTACGTCAGTGCGATCAAACCAGGAACGGAGAAACTTTCACCACAACAGCCGTGAAAATTACTACCGGGGTAATCAGTCGGGAAACAGAGTAGGGGGGTTGGCGAAACAGCACCTGTACCAATCTCACCGCCAGATTGTAGGAATCCGCCTAATGAAGGTGCCAAAGTGTTTCAGGATAGTGATAGTACTGTACATCATTTTGTACGTGAGGGACTTATACATGTAATTACAACTAGAGTGCCGCCACGTCGTGTGCGATTTGCTGCTACCAACCAACAGGGTGAGGCGAAAAGCTCAATGTACGTGACCATAGGAATACGTGAACTCTGTACAAAATGTGATGTTTACATTGTGCCAGACCTGTGTAAAGAAATGATTTTGGAGTTACCATGGTTTATCAAAAACCAAGCAGTGCTTGAGCCACATCTCGACCATCTTCACTTGAGGACACGTGGGAGATGGACGCTGTACACAGTAGGAGCAACGCCGCCAATAACAACAGCTGCCGTGCCACTTGCAAAGTTCATGCATGAGGTGCCCGAACAACATCAGGAGGGGAAGCTGCAGCGTACTGACGTCACCGAGCGCCCGGTGTACTCCAAGCCATGAGACCTAGGTATCTTCTTCCACCGTGTAATCAACCAACAGGTATGTGAGATGCTCAGTGATACTGTAATTGAACCTATGCAAAGTCTCTATAACTCAAGCATTACACTAGCCCCTAAAAAGGCCGGTGAATGGAGGTGTTGCATAGACTTTCGTCCTCTCAACAATGTAACTGTTAACATGCCACCTCCAGTAATTAACATCAAGGACACTTTCTTAACACTAGGGCCAGTTGCTGTGTTTACTTCACTGACCTTAAGTCAGGGTATTGGCAAGTACCTATCTGCCTACAAGATCATAAAAAGACTGCCTTTACCGCACCAGACGGACATAGATTTCAGTTTGTTGCAATGGAATTAAGCTTAAAATGCGCTCCTGCCACTTTTCAGAACTTAATGGTAAATGTGTTAGATGGTTACATAGGAGATTTTGCGATGGCAGATCTTGACAATGTACTTGTATGGTCAAACATCTGGGAAGAACATTTACACCACCTGAGCCTTGTGTTCGAGAGGTTCGAACACAACAAGCTAACATGTTAGTTGGGGATGAGTAAGATGGAGTTTTTAGAACACTATGTAACAGGGAACGGACACAAACAAAAACAACAAAATGTACAACAGATACAGGAAAAGTCCACACCCAGGTCACGTAAACTAGTTAGAAAATTTTTCGGCTTAATAAATTGGTTGATAGAGTTTGTTCCGAATTTTACTGCAATTACTGCACCATTGACTGAATTGTTATGTGAGAAGCGTAAATTTGTATGGACACTCAAGCCAATGAAGCATTCAAAGACATAAAACTTGCTTTTTGAAACTGTAAACCACTAGCCAGGTTTAGCCCGGAACTGCCTGTTATAGTGCAGACAGATGCGAGCCAAGAAGGTATTGGAGCAGTATTATACCAGGTGAGAGAACAAGGGGAAAAACACATCATCAACTACCACAGCGCGAAGTTTGCTGATGTAGAATGTAAATATCACGTAAACGAACAAGTGTGTTTGGCCATCGTGCATGTGCTGAGGAAGTACCGGCCATATCTGTTAGGGAGGCAGTTTACACTAAAAACTGATAACCATTATTTAGTTTGGTTGGAAGGCATACATAATGAAAAGAGTAAACTCACCTGCTGGGCTTTGTTGTTACAAGAGTTTGACTTCAAAGCAGAACACGTGGCAGGAAAATTCAACGAACTCGCAGATGCACTGTCTAGGAACCCATGTCCAAACATAACAATAACAGATGATGCTGAGTGGGAAGAGGTGTTACCATGTTGCAGTGCCACACAAGCAACAGAACCACCATCTTTTGTTTTCCTAAACATTGTTGCCACACCAACTGGATAACTTGTTTTGTTAAATGTCCGCAATTTGTTAAGAGAGGTGCACACTGCACAGGAAAATTCCCCGGATTTTGCACAACGCCGGCAGCACTGGCGCCATGAGATATTCAGACATTGGAGAGTAGTGGACCGGGAAATCCAAATAAAACCCCCAGTAATTGCACAAAATGGCGAACATACGTATCGAAGGAAACACGTGATTTTGTGTTTCATACGGGCACGACCCCTTAGAGCATGGTCACCCGGGTTCCGAACAGACACGTAGGAACGTACAGAAGTTTTTCCATTGCCAGGAGTACGGGGAGATGCGCGTAAACATGTACAGAGTTGTGTTACGTACAACATCCGGAAGCCGCGTAGAACAGACGGCGACGTTCCACAACAACCGAGGCTGCCAATGGAGCCATTTAAAACTATTGCACTCAACATCATGGACCTGTACCCGCACACAAAAGGTGGGAAATGTTTCGTCATTCTCGCCACTGATTTGTTTACAAGGTGGACTGAGGCATTTCTGATCAGTAATGTCCGTGTACACACTGTTGCGCATGTAATGCAAAACAAATTTTTTCCCAGGTGAGGTTACTCAGAATACCTAATGACAGATAGTGGTACACAGTTTGTAGGAAGAAAATGGAGAGAATATTGTACAGAATGGGGAACCGGACACTGTACAACCCCAGGGCAAACCCGACCAAACGTTGTAACCAAGACGTAAAAATCCAGTTGCGAATCAGGTTAGGAACATACCATACGAGATTGTTGGAACTGATTCCAGAGGTCATGTTTTGTTTATGTAACCGAGTTAATGCCGCTACGGGAGAAACACCCGTGGAGATGGTGCAGTGCCGTGAATTGCGTGCCCCTGGAGAACCCTGCAAAAACCAGCCAGTACCGCCTGCGGAAATTATCGCCCACCAACTACAGATCCACGAGCAGGCGAGGGAAAACCAGGGAAATTATTGTAATACTTGGGTACCGGAAAGCAGAAGGTCACCGCCAGAGTTAGTACCCGGCATGTATGTTTATTTAAGGGAAAACCCATTATCAGCGGGAGTCAAGAACTATTGTGCAGAACTGGCAGCCAATTGGATTGCACCAGTAAGAGTAATGGCAAAGTTGGGGAATTCCACATTTCTCGTGAAACTGGGTCCGCGACGATTCATGAAACATCACCGCGACAACCTGCGTATAGCCTGCACACCTGTAGGGAAGAAGGGCAAGGAGAAGCCAGAAAGCCCAGTACCTCAGCGAGCGCGACATTGCATACCAGGTGCTACGAGGAATGACAGAAGCATCACGTGCCAAAACAACATCATTGTCGTGACCATGTACCCAGAAAACGTAAACACCAGTATTGTAAACACCATGTAATTTAGGGGCTTCACGCCATCCGAACACTCCACACCAAGCAGGGAGGGAGAAGGCGACGTAAGTGTGAACATGTAAGTGAATAAAATGAGTAGTGGTGAATCACCTTTTCGGGATTTTCCCGTATGGGCAAGCAACAGCCCAATAAATCAAAATTGTTTTAAAGGGTTTACTAGTGTAGAGGAAGAACGAAGTGGTAACCACAGTGTACACGTAAACTGCAACACAACCAGTGCCAGTAATACGCCTTTTCTAGGTTTTGCTGTACCCACAGGGGACAGCCTCCTAACGCAACAAAATTTTAAGGGGTTTCACCAAAGCACAAGTCAACATGGTTGTAACTTATGTGAAAATGTAGATGCTAATACCACAACTGTAAATGTAATGCCTTTCAGAGGTTTTTCGGCACCTCCAGGGGAAAGCCTAGTAGATCAAGAAAGTTTCAAAGTGTTTGGGGAAGCTAGTAGGGAAGTGAATGTGATGCCGAATGTCAACAAACCACATCCCGGCACTCGCAAGAGGCAAGGCGAGTCGCCACCCCGTCCCAGCAACATGGTTCCAGCCTACACCCACATCCCCTGCAAACGCCACAGTGTGAGAAGACCTCCGAGGCCATGCTTCCTTTGCCTGCAATCGGTGGTCCTGGTTCACAGTCGGGCAGAGCCCGCTAGAGCAAAGTTGAGTTGCTTGCACTGTCTTGGCCTTCGAGGGAGGGGTCGTTTGACGCCGGCTAACAGCCAGCAGCATTAAGACCATGAAGGTGCTCACCACTCACGTAACACATAGGTATGCACGTGCGCAAAAAGGCCATAACCTGGACTTTCCCATAGCGGGATACTTATTTTAAAGTGTAAACCATGTCTTTCTATGTTATTTCAGGGTCCAAGTGTTCTAAAATGTTAAAATTGTATGTTCCTAAAGTGTTATGCAATGTTTGGTTATTTCAAAATGTGCGCTGCGTGAAGAATAAGGACATTATTATTCTGGCATAAACACCTCCATATAAAACAATCAACGTATACAGAAAATTCACAATTTAAAAGCTTAGAATGATTATGTATGCAAATTATTTATGTGCCATTTCTTTTTGATATTAAAAGTTTTACTCTGCGTGCATAGCACTTCCGCTTGTGTGACCTTGGTAGGCGGCCATGGTAGGTCCGCTCGACCCCTTCTTCTGGGCAGTCCATCGAGGAGAGCTAGCGAGGTAAGACACTGTCACGTACGCACTTCAACCTTTTTGTACCGAGTTAAATTTCCATAGTTCACTTTAAGTATACCGGGTAACCTTTGCCTTGCGTATGGTTTGATAGACATTCCCCAGCATTATGCTTCCACTTGACTTAATAATTTGCAGCCCTTGTGGTTTCTTGGCATTTAAACGAAAGGAGGAGGAGAAGATGTAGGAGAGGCCATGCGGCCCACACAACTTGTAAATCAGGCGCCATCTGCCTACACCAAAGGCTTTTCATTGTAATTTCTACTTAATTGTTGCATCTTATATTAAGGGCTATATTTCTATGTATGTATTTCAGGGTATTTTTCATGTTTAATTGTGTTACGGCTACATCTCCCATGGCCAGACGGTCAGATATCACCAAGTCCGTATCTGCACCATCCATGAGCTTTAAGGGTATATTTTTGTAATATCATTTGCACTATAATTAATTTCAGGGTTATATGTATTGTTTTATTCAGGGTTCCGTGTATTTTTCATGATTGATGCTTTTGTATGTATGACCACGCTGTTTTTTGCACATGTTGATTTTACCGCCATCAGGTGTGCTTAAATCTTCAGGGGAATAATTTTCCCAATACCACTACCACTTTGTCGTGTAATTATTTGCAGTTTTTACAGAAAACTACTGCAATTCCACCTGCACCACGAGGTCCGCTATGCATTGTATCCAGCAGCATCCATGCCACCTAAACTTACTTTCACATATGTGTGTGTTTATTGTGCCCATTCATGTCATGTTTCATATTGTATCATCCTTATGTGTGTAATTTGTACGGTGATATTATTTCCATCCTAGCTGGCTATGTGTAAAGACAGTCACCGTACTCACCATGTGCTGGGAGACGTGTTCCGACGAATCTGCGTTAGCGATGCCAAATAATCACACGTGTTTAGTGCTCATCATGTAATGCTACGTGTCCTGTGTCCAGGAAAAATCTACCATCCATCCTAGCGGCTGTAGACCTTTTTCGTTGTGGGGGCTGTGTTTTACAAACACCCTGGAGAAATCATCTATCTAAGAGTGCACTAGAGTAATTGCGAGCTGGGTATAAGAGCCCAACCGAATTCGCTAGACACGTCCGAGTTTTCAATCATTAACTCTATTTTTTGGCACGACCTAGAAATTGGAAATCAATCAATGGTATGTACTCAGTGTAAACAGGTGCGTTTACTTGTAGCGTCAGCACAGCAAACCTCCCGCCTATTTTTCAGTGATGAAATGTTTAGTATCTATCAGTGTTTTGTAAAGACACTCGGGTGAGACGGACACACAGAACCCACAGCATCCCTGAGAACCCTGAGTCTCGAAGTGCGTTGTCTGGGAAGTACCGCTGGCGCCCATGGCGCCCACCTACCGTAAGTAACTTGTATCATAGTTCATCTTGTGTCTCACTTGACGGCGTCAAACTATACCATTTAACCAATTTCATCCAAATTGTGTATGCTGAAAGTATCTACTACAAGCTGCAATGTGCCAACACTTAGCTACATTTGTCAGGCAGTTTGTAAGATACTGCCACATTAAGAAAAAATAATGTGATATCATATCTCGGTAAACGATATTCAAACTTATTTTTTTGCTTGCAGTATATTACAACTATCAGCCGATTCTACACGGAGCATCTTTTGTCCATCATTTTGTAAGATAGCGCCACATGAATAAATAAATTTTTATGTAATATCTTTGTAAGACAGTTTGCACTGCAGCAGTTAGTGTAAACTGATATCTTTTAAGTAGGTCAGGCACTTATTTCCAAAATGGTGCTGTATAAATATTTTATCTTAATTCAATTTTATTAACGAACCAATTTCCAACTTAACTTTATATGCTGGCTGTATCAATTACAACCATCAATTTGTCTATGCAGAGTTTAATTTCTCTGCCATTTTGTAAGTTAGCCTCTCAATACAAGTTAAGTTTGTGTGTTATATCTCGGGGGAAAAAATCATCCCATTCATACCAAAATTTGGTGAAGAATTGTTATTGTGGTAGGACCTATAACTTTATGTATTTCTTCAGTGTGACAGGCATGTTCAGAATGGTTTGCTATAAACTAATTTTAGCTTAGTGTGCTATTAATACGAATTTATGCAATCAAATGTGCTAATACATAACATTTTTGTTCTCCATTTGTGAAGTTTGTGCCATGAAAAATATTGTGGTTTTATGTCATATCTTGGGGACTAATCAACCGACATTTACCAAATTCTTCAAACAGGTAGTACAATGGTGTGTAAACTTAAGTGTTTTAAATGGCTAAGTTACTTTTCATCAAAATGACGGCCTCTAAATATTTTAGGTTACTGAACCCTGTCATTCAAAACATTAGGCTGATTAAATTTGAAGTTGATGCTCAAATCCAACCTTTGTAATGCAGTTGAGTGCACACTAACTTATGGTACGAGGTTTTCTAGGTTCGAGTCCTGGGTCAGGCATATGTATATTTGTAATTGTCTCACTACTGTTGCACATGTTTCTGGTTTCATCTCTAATGGTAAATCCTACCTACCAACTCAGCTTTTAAGAAATTATTTTTTAATGAATTGCACTCATGTTGAGGAAAGTATGCTCATTAGTTATATCAGTAACTTCTTATTTGTGTTGAATATGATTCCAGAAATAATTTACTTGCACTTCTTAAATTACAACAAAGTAATATAATGATTTATGATACCTCTACCTTCTGACTCTGTTCTGTCCACGCCACCCCCAGAGGACGTAGAAATCAGCAAGGTCAAGGAGGGAGAGAGACCCTGTGCGCCACTCCCTCCCCGATCTTTAGAGGTCCCTCCACCAGATGACAACGAGATCTGCTCTCCAAGGACTCTCCGACCAGGCCAGGAGGAGGAGCCGGACCGAATGATCACGAAGGCTGAGGTACACCACATAATTCTGCCTCAGGTTGTCACACCTTCTCAAAGAGGCGTAATTTCATCATGCCGGAGGGGGAGGAGAAGGTGCCAAGTCACTCCCCCAGACGGCCACCTTCTCCATGCGAAGAGGGGAGGAGAAGAACCTACCGGTCCCCTCACCCTGACGGCCTATCCAGTCTTGACACCTGGAGATGTTGGAACTAAACCCAGGACTCATTCTTCAGCCTGGAAGGCTGAGCCCCTCCAGCTAGCTGTCGAGGTAGAAGTTTCAGAAGAGACTCTACCTCCACCCAACACCATGTCGGACACATAGGTCCAGAAGGACCTGGTCAACACCCTGATCTCGACGCTGAGCAGCGCCGAGGTCACTAATGCTGCCTCTTTTGTACGGGAGAAGGAGAACCCCAATAACTTTGACCCCAGGTGGCCACCCCAAGAATTCTTGTTCAGGAGGAAGGGGTGTCCAGCAGTTCTCAGATGCCCGGCAGCTCCCCACCTGGGAATCAAACAAAGAGCCCAGCGGTCCGAGTAGAGAGATGCCGGCATGTTCCTGCCATATCTCATCCCAGCCAGGCCGCCATAAAGACTCTCCCTGGCAGCCCATTTCCAGGTACTTGTAACAGTACCTAACGCACGCCTCACTCAGGAAGAGGGGTCATCCATGGAAGAAGATTTGAAAACTTCCACATCTAGTAAACAATGCCACGTAAGTTAACTTAAAAACAATTCATCGTAACCATCTATCAATGGCTGTTTGAGTGTTTATGTAACAGTAATAACAAACTGACTCTCAACAGCAAACCTATGTTGTACCTCCCAAGTTACTGTGTACGTAAACGAGTGATAAACCAGTGAACTGTGTAGAATCAGTGACCCAGTAAACTTTAGCGCACGTTATTAATGCGCTACTAAATTAGAAGCAGAAATATTTTGGATGCTTTTGTTGTGAGTGCTTAGATGGATACGAAAAACTAGTGAGAACAGTATGCAGATGAGAAAAAACATCCAGAGTGTACTAAGTGAAATAGAACGTCCCAAGAAAGAAGTCTTTTGTGCAGGCCGGTGCCTGAGAAGCAAAATTACATTGAGAAAGAAAGAAATAAGCCTGTAAATTGTTGTCTTTCAAATATCTTGTTGTTCTTGTTCCTTTGCTTTTTAAGATTTAAGATTTAATATTTAGTATTTAAATACTAAATAAATTAAATTTTAAATTTACGTGTCCATTACAGTTTTTGTATTGTAATTGTTCTGCCATGGAAAAGCCAGAAGTAATTGCTTAATGTCTATTCATTGTTAAAATATGACAAGTAATGTTTTTGCAGTATTAAATATCAGTTCTACATAATTTTTCATGTCCAGTGGTTGTAAATATTAAAATTTTTAATATATTATTCACTGGGCTTATCGTGTTAGAATTAAGAATTTGAGGGTTTCATTTGCTTTTTAAAAATTCTATGTAGTTGACCCTTCTACATATCTGTTCAGCTTAGTTAAATATTTTATAGGGTACTCGTATTTCTTAGTCGTTAGGAAATTGAGTTAGGACCACACTAAATGATTGAAGGTTTAGTGTTGGTCAACTTCCCAATTATCAATGCCACATGTAAATTTTATTTGCTGTGTGACACTTAGCAGGCTCCAGGCAAAGCCACCTTTTTCTCCTCTCTGAGAGTGACAGCAAATAATTATTAGCTAGCTCAAACCACACGTCCCCTATGAATGGGATCTTGCTTACCCTCCGGTGTTCAGATCTTTTTGTGCCTGTCCGCAATTTCCTTTTTACAGGAAATAAACTTTTAAATATAGTGTATTTAATGAAACCAAGCCTTCAGCTACCATTGTGAGTGAGCACTTTAAGATGAAGGCCTCCGTGGCATACCAACAGTGGTAACACATATAACTTCACTCTAATGACCCCGTTTCCTTGCCTTAGCTTCCTCCATCCATCACAAGGGAGCAAGGAACTCTGCAAGACACCAGCTGTTTGCCGCAAGCCAGCCGAGACTGAGACCAGAGCATACAAGAGAGAGAGAGACAGAGAACCATGTGCCGCTTAACTGCCTCCAGATGTTGCCCAACCACAGTAGATAAGCATTGTGTGCCTACCTCCAGACCAAGCATGCATCTTTGATGCACACTCGACACTCAACTTCGCCTCATCTTGGACGCAGTGTTCTACCCTTTGGGCAAGTCATTTCAAACAGTACTGAAGGGGCTAGATACACTGCTTATAGGATATGCCGGAGCAATGTTGGAAGCTATTACAGACAGTCAATCCAGCTTGTACTATTCACCCATCTCCAAGCGAACATCACGTCAACATCCCGAAAGTGAGATTGTACTGCCCGACTGAGACACCGCTCCCGCCGTAAGGCCACAGATGGTTCCACGAAATGCCAAGAGAGCATGCCACTGGTACTAGGGGATGATAGCACCATATCAGCACTCTTCAACCCTGGACTGCAGCGTCCGAGCTTATCACCCCCGCACCGCTCACCTCCAGAGGCACAAGATAAAATTAGTACAACAGGGCTTGCGCGTCCAGCAAAAGTTAGTCTCTGCTCCTCCACCACTCATGATTGGGCCAGAGAAAGCCACCGGTGGTTTGCGCTTGACTGATACGCTCACTTGTTTTACTGCTCTTCTTGGGCTGGAGTATGACAACCCCTCCAGAAGCCACCTCTGCACGCTCTGTAAACTGGACCTTCAACAGCTCCCTAAGGTGTCTGCTCCTTCTTTACCACCCCCTGGAATCACCTCCAGATTGGTAACGGTTTAAGTCAGTTCCCATCAGGATACCGCCTCACCGGATGATGATGGCAATAGTTAACACTGCCCTTCTGGTAGTTTAACCACCTCTTTTGTTCCGTAGAACACTGGGCAGTTAGGATTGAGTTGTTAATTACTTTACCTTGCAGGAATTATCGCCTTGATTTCCCATCAGCTTTTTGCCCAGGTTGCCTTCACCTGTCCTTTTTACGTTATTTCAGAACTTCTGTGTCAAACTGGATTAGTGTAGGAGGTAGTACAGGGCCACCATGTTATACTACTCTGTCAATATAATACGTGATTTCTAAATACTCTCTCTACTCTGCATGCTAATTTATTGAGAGTCACTGTATTGTTCCTACGTAACACACCCACCAGAGTAAAGCCGGTAGACTAAGTAATATTCAAAGCCAGAACACATTCATATTCAATGGCCACCCGAGCTCTGCCGCTTGGTATAATTGGGTAGAGCCTATATCTTTAGCAACTCCTCCACCAGGTGAATTGAGCAGTCAGGTTATTCCATATTCCACCACTGCTTTTTTTGGGGCCAGAATGAAGCCAGAACTAACTTTGATTGATCAATCCCCTGTGGATACCACATCTGAGTATCCTGTCGAGCACCTTGAACACAACCTAATGCTCTGTCCACCACTCTCTACAGGGCCGGACGAATGGAGCAAGAGGTACAGTTCCTTTCTGTTAGCTTGTGATTACTTAGAAGTACACATTAGTGAAGTGAGTCACCAGCTTGCCTTTTGCGAGATTGTATTTGAATTTATTATCGATGCCATACTCTCGGAAGGTAGACATGCAAAGAAAGTTGAGAAAGGCAGTGTATACTTTCGAAAGTAATCCAACTTGTAAACCCATTCCCACTACTACCTTCAGCAGTAAGTTGCCTGAACAGGGCAGAGTTCATACCTCCCGTGCCACTGAGAGGCCTCACTCCTCATAATTACCAACCCCTTTATTTCTGCCCTTAATTAAGATCAACGGTCCCCCTCACCTTGTGGTCAAGGTGTTTCTAAGAGGTGAGGAACCACCATTAGGGATCGTGAACCCATGGTTTGGCAGTCACCAAATCTACAGTCAAACAGCATCCTGCAGTAACCAGTCAAACAAGAACACTTCACAACCTGTGAGCATCCAAGGCGACCACCAGCCATAGCCACGCCAGGGAAAGATTCTCTAGCCAAAGCCGCACCGGCAGCAGATCAACGTGCAACCAAGTAAAACTGTGAACAAGGACCTTGGCAGTGTGTCTTGACTTTGTGTCTCTTTGACAGGCCACCAGACCTGTTCTGTACACTGGCCATGCGCCTGTAAAGCATTAAGGTGCCCCATGCACATCGTGATTCTGGCATCATGACTTAAAACTGTAAAGTAACTAAGACGTCAACTTACTCTCTCAAATGTTATGTGATCAGAGTCAGTGTAACTTTCAACCCCAAACATATGAAGTCATTGTTTGAAGTGACTAGCCCCCATAAATAATTTAAACTCCCATTGGACATGCATCAGTCTAAAGGCAACGATGTAGCAGGTATCTCCAACATGTGCACAGCTAGTTTCTGAAGGACAAGGTACAGCTTCACCAAACAGTGTACAGAGATCACTTTTGAGAAGGGAATGAGAGCTAGTGTCAGGGTGAGTGTGATCTCACAGTAAACTAAGCCCTGCGTGGGCATTCCACTCAAAGTATTGGCTTGGAACCCTATTCAACTAAAGGTTCATTGTTCTAGTTGCTAATAAGAGGAATGCATTTAAATATAAAAGCTGGCGAACTAAAATACCAGCATTCATGTGAGCAAGAGCATGGTGAATCTTTTGAGAACTGCGATCACAGAGTTCAGGCTGTGGACAGATTCCCAGCAACTTGCCACGACTAACAATGGCATGAGCACAATACAACTGGACTGGTGTCACATAGCCCAGTCTGAGGAACGGGCTGCAGTGAACTGCCATGATTCTGGGTATGCAGCAGCATTTAAAGGAACCCTGAGTGCGGGGTGAGTGAGGGGAAGGTGGAGATGGCTTGACATAGGCGATAATGCTCTACCTGCTTGACCCATATGATCTCCGCTGAGAGGTTGGGTCCACCCACTCTCAGGCAGGAGTGTCAGTGTAGCCACCAGATGGCAAGCAAATACAACTGCCCAGAACTCATCCTTTTAAACGTATCAGGAATGGATTGTATTAGTGCTTGGCATCACAGTGAACCTAGCAGGAGCGCTATCTGTGGAAGCTACACATGATCATGGTGCATCAAGACTGCACTGTATTGTAATAACGTTCAATAAATAGTTCATATCGCATTAAATTCACATATATGCTGTTTTTTTTTTTTACACGGTGAATACATTATTGGTAGGGGCATGCAAAATTTGCATTTGCGATAAAACAAATTTTTATGCAACTGTTAGTGTTTTATAAGTAATAAACTCGATTTTCAACTTTTCATGAAAATGTTACAAAAAAAGTCGGAAAAAATCCTTTTTACCCTGAAATAGTAGCATATCAGTTTGATTGCAGTTTTTCTTTCGACAGATTTTCACGTGTGAGATATCAATTAAGTGAATAAAGAAACTGAGAAATTAGTTCATAACCTTGCTTCTGCTGGAAAATTTGCTTTGCCAAGGAATAGCCAATGGCATTTTCCTCAGCAGTAAAGGTACAAGCTTTCGTTATATTTCAAAACATTTGTTCTCCATCAACACAGTCACTATAATAATAGCTTCAATTAATGACAAAATCACTTGATTGACCTCATAGTACATGCATAATGTAAACAAAAAAAAAATCCATACAGGTTGTCAGTGCTGCTGTAACTGTCTATTTTTTTTTCCGTGGTTTCAACTATTGATAGTAGTGCTGTGAAAGATCACTGGTGGTCATATTGAAACATAGTGTGGAGTGCTACTAACAACAAATAATCTTCTGGAAGCTTCTACATCTACAATCATAGATGGAAGTATGTCAACAGTCAACACCTTTTGTTAATGCATCTTTAAATTTTTTATTGCCACCTGTTTCAGTTTGGGATCATATTGCGTATGGTGTGTGGGTGAAGTTAGTTTTGTATGAATATTTAAGCTCTTTGTATGATGAATTTTCTTTTTAAAATGTCAAAACCCACTGTTACTGCAAAGCAACATGCGGCAGAATTTTCAAAATATAGCTCGTATACAAGTGATGATAAAACTGTATTTTGTAAATTTTGCAATGGAGTGGTAACTTGGGACTGTAGAAACTTGTGCGAGAAGTACATTGAAAGTGAAAACCACAAAAAATTGACGAACCAAAAATTTAAAGTTCACATTTATAGTCTTTGTCTCATTGTATAAACTCTTATTGTTATTTGTTATTTACATTGGGTTTGTTTGTGTATTCACATAGTTAACTACTTCCAAAAATAACACCACTTTCATAAAAAATAACACCAATTTTTAAGAGTAGTAACCTCAAATTCTGTATAAAAATAAACACCCAAAGTGCACGCCCCTAATTATTGGAATACCTATTGTCCAGGAATCTGGAGATGGAGGTAGGCGAGTTCCGTCGGAAGGTGGCACAGGCTGAAAACCAACTAACTGTAGCGACAGCGGAGATGAAGGTTACCAAACAGCAGCTGGATGAGAACTTGCGACAGCTGCAATCAGTGTTGAAGCATTTGCGGGACACCACTGCTGCCATTGACCAGCTGTCCTTTGAGGAACCACAGGCCCAGAATGTGGAGGACCTGGTAAGCATCTATCTACTTACTTTCAGTTGTGCTTGCCCCTCCTGTCATCATTCTTCATCCAACATTACCTGCGATGTTTAATTTATTTTTCTCCTTGCACTCTCCAGGTGTCTGTTGCTTCTTATTATTTAATTTCCTATGTTTAATTTAACAATAAACAATAACGTAATAGTTTAGGAAACTAATATCAGGCTGTAGAGACACTGCAATACCTATTGTAAGCTGTTTTCCTAAATAGCAAAATACGGTAATATACTCTGGTCTCTGGTGAGACGAAATCCTGCAAGTGAAGAGGGAAGAGGTGTTTCTGTAAATAGTAGAGATGGGACGAACCCAGATTTTGGAACCGAACCGAACTAGAACTTAACCCAGAATATTTTTATTGAACCGAACCTGAACTGAACCTTTAAATTTGTACAAGTACACACACCGAACTTGAACCGAACTATGCTATAGTTCGTCGAACTCGAACTGAACTCTAACAGAACTTTAAATAATGTCTTAGCCTCGCACACATGCCTTCATAGTTCAGCCCTAAATTGGTATATACATATATAACAAAAAACAAATATATGGAACCTTAAAATTTCAGTGGATTATGGATGCTAAACAGTAATCAGTGTGTGCACACATGCATATCTGCAAATTGAATACTTAACTTTGATTACAGTAGTCCCATGGATAATTTTAGCAGTGTTGCCCACTCAAGTAATGAGAGTTTTGTTACTGGACCTCTGGACTTGGCTACGAGGGGCAAAATGAAAACAACATACAGCCTTCATAGTTCAGCCCCTATTTGTTCAAGTATCACACACACATGCACGTGTGCACGCACACACACACACACAAATCATCCCCCCCCCGGCACAGTTTCATCACTAATAGTTTGAAAATGTAATGGCCAAATTTTTTTTAGAATGGAAAAAAGGTACAAAATTAACATAATATTACCTTTTAGTTTTTACTGATTTGGTTGATATAATTTATCATAACACTGGGAAATGTATCTTTGTAGTAATTTTAAACGTGGTACGTGAAAACCACAAATTAGCAACACAAAAAAATTGTTGATTGAAAATGACATTTTTCAAAAACTCAAGCAAATCACCTATCTTATATACAATCATTTAAATAAAGAATAGTGCCTGGTTTTACACACTATAGAGTTCAAGATATAATGCTGTCATCTTTGCTACAAAAACAATAATCAAGTATGACTCTTTCAGTAATTTTTGTTGTGTTACATTGTTTTGTTGTGAAGTACCATATTTACTCGTATAGTGCACACCATGATTTTCGCAACATGTTCCCGTGTTTTTTTTTTATTATTATTAAAAAAAACTGGAATTGCACCAACAATTTGTGTGGAAAATATTTTAATTAAATAACTCATGGGGCTAAAAGTAAAATATTGTGACATTCTGTAGGGTAACGGTAACCTTAAACCTTTTGGTCGTTAAAAGAAGTGTGTCAACAACTGAGATGGGGCTGGGTTCCATTATTTTGTTTCTTTTATGCAGTGTCAGTCCTTGAAAGAGAAATATCAACTGCCATGGGTGGCCTGTTTTCTTTTTTTGCTTCTTTTAGGCAGTGGCATGCTGGTCTTTTTTTGTTGCGCTGGTTTTTTTTCTTTCTTCTTCTTTATGTGTGGGTCCTTGGTGGAATGTGAGACACTACTCTTCTCTAAAAAAAAAAATGTGTTGCCTCTTCCCTTCACCCCTTAGGTAGCAATCCACTAAACTCTTCCCCTAAACTTCCCTTTAAACATCTCGGGACAGTTTAGGAGTGGATAATTTACGACTACCACTCTACCACTCCTCAGAAATTTTTTCCTTTATTTTGGGAAAAAAGGTCATGCTGTACATTAGTAAATACTTAAGTTCATTTCAAAGTTCATTAATGATGTTCCTTTTTAGCACATTTTCGAACTGAACACAAACGACTGTAAATTTTTCGCGAACTAGAACGGATCATTGACATGGCAATAAATTTCGAACCGAACCAGAACATAACCGTAAAGTTCGGGTTCGGTTCGAAATTCAAACGTTCAACCCATCTCTAGTAAATAGCCTTGAGCTTGGGGTGCTGCCAGTTATTCACAGTAAGGAAGTGTGTGGCTGCGTTATACACTACCTGCAGAGAAAACAAGTTTTGATACCATTGCTTTTGTCAGCGTAAAACATTGTCCTGGTAAAATAACATTACTCTGCAAAACAGCAAAGATAATACAACAAAATTTTCTGTTTACTTTTTTTTAATAATCAAGCTAACAAATTATGTTTTTCCATTGCCACGCAAACAAAATTACTAAATTAGTGATGTGTGACGCCTTTTCTACTTATTTAAATTGACCTCTACTAATCAGTGCGAACGACTTAGCAGCACGCCCCAAAAGAGTTTGATTGGCAGTACAATCTACCAGATGCCTAGAACTTGTACTGTTTACCCAATGGTAAAAATGCATGCTCCTCATCCAGACAGAATAAATAGTACAGTTCAACGGCCGAGCCACCGAGATGATGCTTCAAGGTCACCTAGTAATATAGAGTGCCATGGGATGGCACTACTAGTATGTATTGCAGAGACATGCAGTAGCTGGAACTTGGCCGGCTGGTGACATCACATGCCCACCCCTCTCCATCTGACCAATGGTGAGCCAGGAAGAGTATAAATACTGGGTCAGAGTCCTTGGAACACCAGTGTGCCCTGTTCCTCCACTGCACATCTGGTGCAGGAGGAACCATCAGCTCTCGCCTGGTCTTCACTGCGCCTCTGATGCCAAAGCCCAGGTCTGAGTTACCTTACTTCACCTTCGAAGACAACCGTCAACATTTAAGTCATTGAAGATATAAATACGGTTCGTTCCCTTCAGGACAAACACTGTAGTGCTAATTAAAGTTGAGTTATTTTCATAGCCGCTTTACCTACCTACCTACCCTGTAGCTTAGAAACCTGTCTAGTGTAGCAAGCTTCCATTAAACTTTTGTTGATAGTAGGTAGTACAAAAACCTTGTTTATTTCCGTACAGAAATAAACACCTTTTATTACACTTAGGATATTATTCCCGTATTATTGGAACCTTACCCAGGAAACCTCAGGTCTGTTGATGGACAGCAAGAGACCAGGAATTTTATTCTAAACCTGTTTGCTGTACGTAGCATTGGACTGCAAGTGCACTCCCGTGAATAGAATGGTAGAGCCTTGACTCTGGTTACTCATCCTCCTGAGGTTGGACTATTGGTTCTGGTTGTGCTCCTTCCACCACGCTACTGGTGCCGGAGGGAGTATTTTCCAGGATATGGGGGCCTGACCCTTCAGGGGAATTCACCCACGTTTTATGGTTTTTGCCACTGTGTAACATGACTCCCAGTGTCCACCGCGCTTCTGGTGCTGGAAACTGCATTAGGGGGGCAGCTTTGGCCTGTCGACGACTGCGGGGATGTACACTTAAATAGGGCTGAACGTCACCTGCTCCACCTCCATGGGACTAGTATTGGTGAGTCTATTCATGTCTTACTCCTGTCGAAGTGGTGTCTGTAAGAGGGTTAAAAAGTCTGTTATTATCTGTAAATACCAAGAGCTTTACTCCCACCCCACTATCCTTGACAATCTAAGTCCACGTGTGAGAGTTCAAGTGATCCGCCATCTAGGGAAGCCAGCCTCACCAGCATCCATACCAGAACTGTTCACACCGCCGGTCAAACTAGTAGGAGTCACTTGCCTCATACTTCTAGCCTATCTGAGTGGTGAATAAACATCATATGGTATAGCAACCCGTGGATTAGAGGGTTCCAGCTCACCAACTCAATTCATACAACTACTAGTGCTGACGACCAACTATGCACCAGGTCCCATTGCCAGGCCCAGCGCATCACCTCCACAGCCGTAGAAGGTTCAGCAGCCTCCCCAGGCCATACCCGTGAGAGAGGTTCCACCTAGACGTAACATCATACTTTCTGTCCCCGACTTTGTACAGCCGGAAAGCCACACACCCAGTCCTCTACACTGGTCGGGCTCCTGTTCTGCGCTGCAAATAGAGTTCATACTCACCCTGGTGTGTCTGACCTCACTCCCACCAAAAACACTCGGGTCGTGACGTGTCTCCTTTGCCAATAGGACGTCACATGTCACTAGGATGATATTTAATTCTTCAAACGCTCATAAATTTTGTAAATATTTGAGATGAGGTGATTTCATTTATATCACAGCAAGAGGTATATTATTTTGTTATAAAATAGTGACATACTAAATTCAATAAAAATGAAAAAAAAATTCTTATGTATAGTTACAACACAAGCTTAAAATCTTCTTTCAAGTTAATAAATTTTGAAACTTGACGCGTGCCCGATTAGACTGACTTGGTGCGTTGGTCGAGATTTTTTTCAACTAAACCAAAAGCGGGGTGGTTTGATTTAGATAGTAGGCGTGAGGCGAGGGGTGTTGGTTAGTACTTACTAATTCCTTCTTCTTGGGCATTGTAGTTAGGGTAGGTTTCACCTAGACACGGTGAATTCGGTCTAGGCCAAACTGGAGGTTTCGCAGGTGTGCTTCCTTAGTCCAAAAGTTGAGGTTGTCCCAGCCTAGTCGAACTTCGGTTCCGGTCAGAAACCATTCTGACCACAGGGTGACATGTAGGATGTATGTGGATACACGGTGGGAAGTCACTTACCAGAACTGGAGTAGGCGCGACTGCCTGACGTCTAAGTTCAGCGGCGTGGTCCTGTTCCACCTGCCTCTCCTGCATAGGACGTGGTAGTGCGATCCACGGTTTGAGAGCAGAGTGAGCCAGGAGTTGTTCCCTACGTTTTATACCACTCCTCTTCTCGTGAGGCATAGGGCAAACAGTTTGACAGCTTACGTGATGCACTTAGACAGGAAGTTTTGACAGTGTAACCCAATAGTGACTTGCTCGATAAGAGTCCCCACTGATCCCCCACAGTATGCGAGCTGATCAGGAACATGGAGCAGTGGGGGCTGCCAAGTCTCTACTGGTTGTGCATTCGCACTAGGTTTAACAGCAAAACTTCAGGCTATGGTCATGGCGCACTGACTTAGTTCGAGTGGTGAGAAATAACCGAAGTCTGTCGCCTCTCCCGATGCGAAGGTGTTTCTAGTGGTTGTGGCATCGTTGTTTCTCCCCCACAAGCAGTGATTTAGTGCAAATGTGTGACTGGGAAGAAACATGTAGCTGTCTAATTTGTATGTCTTCTGACGTGCAGATACCTGAAAGGGTTCCACAGTCAAGCTAACTCGGTTTAAGTAAATTTCCCAGTTCCTGTTGGCAGTGCATGGTATATTCTGTCTCCTACTGTTAAATCAAACAAATACCCTGGAAATGAAAAACAGAAAGGTAGAGAACAATGAGTGTTTATTGAATGTTAAATAAACACGTGACCCGTTCTACCTCCTCTCAAACCGTGGAGAAATGAAGGTACCTGCGGATCTTGGTGTAAGCGACCTGGTTCTAAGGTAAGAAGGGGAATACTGGTTCTAGACGAATACAAATTAATTAAAGTTAAGCTGCTAAGTAAAAGGTGTCTAGAGGAGACAAAGTGAACTTGAATGTGCATGTTTGTGTTTGTTGGTTGTCGAGATGTAGTAAGTAGCCGCCAGGGTGTACTTGAAGTTTCCAAGATCTCTGTAAGTCGCAGCACTGATTCCGTGCTAGATGTCGCGAGAGAGGATGCATAAGAATGACTCCTGAGCTCGGCAGCCTGCGGACTTTTATAGTGGCTGCTTGTAGGCTGCCGGCGTGGGGTGCGGGGAAGGCGTGACACCCTTCTGCCCTGGTTCGCGTGGGCAGACTCTGGTCAACGTTTGTGCTTCATGCCTTGTCAGTGGCGCTCGTCCTTGCCCGAGGTCTGGGGAGCTTCTTGGCTCTCTGGGCATTGTTGGTTGGTGTTGTTGTTGGGGGGGGGGGGGGGGGAGTTGCCTCCCAGGTTGCTTATCCTCCAACTGAAGAAAATTTGCTCATAAGTTCCTGCTGTCTTTAGGGTAGGCAATGTGTCACTCACGTCTTTCTTTCATAGTTCTTGGCGTTTGGTAGGGAGAAAGTGGAAACAAGCATTGCAAGGCTGGGGAAGATAGGCGGCACATATCTTATTTTCAGCTTCAGCATTATGTATGGTGCACAGAAAGTGCCTACTGACTTTATGGAAGAGGGGTAGGTGGTACAACATCTTGTAATGTTACGGGACATCACATGTGTAGCACAAGTCAAACATTAGCTTGCCGAACTCAGTCGGGTCTGAACATTGAGACTAAAGTTTGACGCACGCCAGGTTAGACTGACAGGCACGTTGGTCGAGAATTTTTCCGCTAGACCAAAAGCGGGGTGATTGGCTTGGGTTACAAGACAGGTGGCGAGGAGTGTTGGTTCCAACTTACTTATGCTGCCATCTTGGGTGCTGTGGTTGATCCGGGTTTCACCCAGTAGTGGCGAGCTCAATTCACTCTGAAGCGGCAATTCCAGTTGTAGGCTTCACAGCTCCAGAAGTTTGGATTAACAACCCTCTTACCATAGCGTGGCACGAAGTATAGATGTGCGAGTAAGGCGACAAATATATTACAAATACCGGAGCAGGAGCGACTGCTTGGTGTCCAAGTTGGGCAGTGCGGTCCCGCTCCACCTGCCTTTCCTCCGTAGGACGAGGTAGTGCACGCAACTGTATGGGATGACAGCAAGGAATGCTGTATTTTGTTCCCTACGTTTTTTGCCGTGCCTCACCTAGTAGGGAATAGTCATTGCTTACAATATACAGGATGCACCCTAACAAAGAACAACCTTACAGTGTATGTCCAGTTTTGACTTGCTGACACAGGCTTGGTAATAGTCTCCACTGGTCCCCCACGCTATGCAGGCTGATCAGAGATGGGGAGTTGTGTGGTTCACTAATGCCTCCACTGGATGTGCGGTCATACACGAATGAGCGGCAGGACTCAAGTTACTGTTATCCCAGCAATAACAGTGCTCTGGTGTAAAGAAGTAACCTGGGTTTGTCACCCCTCCTTGAATGAAGGTGTTGCTAGTGGTTGTGGCTCCTCTGTTCCTCTCCGCCAGCACTACACAGTGCTCTGACAGTTGGAAAGCAATAAATGGCCATCGAATGGGTGTGTGAGAAAACTGATGGGCTCCTGAAGGTCGCCCGTAGTAAAAGCTAATTCGGTTATATCAAATGTCCCGGTTCCTGTCAGTGGTGCACGTCTTAAACTGTTCTAGCAGGCGAACAGTAAGATTTTCTAATAAAGAAAAAGCGTTGGGGACGTACTCAAAGCTTAGAATTTCTCTGGAGGTACCAGCACTAGGCAGTGCTCGGGGATGTCATGAGAGAAGAAACAAGAATGACTGCCCGAGCCCGGCAGCATCTGGACTTATATAAGTGAAGCTTGTAGGCTGCCGGCGCAGGCTGCGGGAAGGGCGAGCATCCTGACCTTGTTGGCGTGGGAGTAGAAAAACTCTGGTTAGCAGTAGTCAGTGTTTCTGCTTCGTGCCTTGTTGGTAGCATTCTGTCTTAGCTGAGGTTCAGGCTGCTTGTAAGCTCTCAGCGCATGATTGTGGGGGGGGGGGGGGGGGGCATGCCTGCCGGGTTACGTAACCTTTAGGTGACGAGAATTCGCTTATACGTTCCTGTTGTGTGGGAGAGTAGGCAACAGAAAATTCATGTAGAAAATTCTCTGTACTTATTTCTTACGTCTGTAGCATTGGAAGTAGGAACCTTAGCGATGAGTCGCAATTGAAGTTGATTTGTAGTAGCAGCAGTATGTGTCATGTTTATAAAGGCTCCAAAATTAAATAATCACAAAGCTAGAAATATACTGAAACTAAGTTGCAGTTGAGTTACAACAGCGGCATAAAATAATACTTCACCACACACAAGCCGAAATGAGATGAGAATTGCAGCATTGATTATTCTTCAGTCAAAAACACTTGTATCGCGAGGATATTTACGAAGATAGGAGAAAACAAGTAATTCTCTTTTGGCACTTTGAATGAAGCTGAATTACCCCTCAAACCGGCGAAAAGAATTTAGTAGTTTTTAGGTTAGTCTAAAATTCAATGAAAAGAAAGAAAGGTTGCTGGTGTTGCTAGTGTGAGTTACAATTGCTACTTGTGCGTATTATTCATGCATCCATCATCTTCTGCTCCATTCTAGAGGACTGTTGACTGCTCTATTGGCACTGGACTAGACTCTTACTCTATACTGATGCATGGCAGAGGCCATGCCTCCTGTAAGTATTGGCGCGTGTTACCTGGTGTTGCAACCTGGGATGGTAGGGGTTGAATGTTGACTGCCCTCTCAGAGCCTAGTTTGGCCTACCAGGCCGAATAATACTGGCTTTAGTTGGCCGGTGTGATCTTATTGGGTTGTAAATAATATTAGGCCATTTGTAGGTAGGTTTACTTTGGGCTTGAGGGGAGTCAAACCCCAGTGAGGTGGATGGACCTGGCTGCCCGTCCAGGGAGCGTTATCCTCCTCACTGTAAGGGTCACCAATATGCGATATGCCAGCAATCTCTGGTGAATTGAATGAGATGTGGATTAGTTGATTGTAGAGGTGGGGGTGTACACTCGGGCAGAAGAAATTTTGATAGGCCGAGTGGGTTGTCGTGTAGGAACGAAGTCGGGAGGTGTGGGTGCTACTCAGGGTTTGACATCTGGTTGGACTGGGAGTCGAACACGTACAAATTTCCCAGACGCAAGTTTGATGGTGCAGAACTTTGGGAGCTTGGTATCTTCCGGGTTTAAAACCCGAATTACTCTCCCTGACTTTAGTTTGACCGTACTAGTCTTGGGATTCTGCCTAGCTGAGGTGTCCTGATGAGTAGTAGTCTTCATATTCACTTGTAGGGATCCAGTGGGAGGGTAATTTCTAGTGGTAGTAAGGGGGGTATAAGTTGTGGAACATGATTGTTACACACTGGGTGGGGTTCGTATGCAGATGTTGAGCATACCTAAGGTTTGGGGTGGTTGGTTAGTAATAGTGTACGGCGTTCCTTACGTTGTCTACTTTGGATACCTCCCCTTCTATTGTACATCTGAACACTGGGTTTACATACTTTTACACAATACTATGTTGGGATGAATACATGGAAACTATCTATGAATAACGGATTACAAACAATTAAATCTCCCGCAATGTTTATCATGGAATTTTGCCCTGGAGAGTCCTGGCTATTCCAAAAAAAAATGCAAAATAACCTTTAATTCTGCCTTATTAATCACTTTAACGATTACGTGAATTACGAGAACGTAATAATATTCAGGCGAAAGCGAGCCTGGAAAAATTAAAAGGATAAAACGTTGGGTAAGAAAATCTATAGTAACACAATTTTACAATGACTAGAAAAAAATAGCAACGCAACTTATAGCAAGTTCACTTACGGGAAGTTTACTCTGGAAGATACTCTACAACGTGCTGGCTTGTTACCGCAGAGTCACAGGAAGTTGACTAGAGTAAGGGATACCAGGTTTAAGGTGAGGTATACCTTTTGAAGGCGTAACAGTCTCTCAAGCTGCTGAAGAAGGCTGGTCTTCAGTGGAGGTCGTGGAGAGGAGAGAGAGTCCACAGACTTGGTAAGAACCTTAAGCGGAGTCTTTGGGCAGACTCGAGGTAGGATGGACCAGGTAGGAGTAGAGAGTCCTCGGTCGGACTAGACTGGAGAGCTTGGTTGGACTGAGGTGGTAGAGAGTCTTGGTCAGACTTGGGGTGGCTCGCGTTCTCTTCGGCTGACGAGCCTGGCATATCTGCTGGTGCTGGATGCTGGACATCTATTTATACAGATTTTTCTCATATCAGCAGTTGTTCATGGTGCGGGGGTAGCGTAGCCTTTCACCACGGGAGCGTGTTATCGGGGGTACAGGAGCGCTGCGTATTTCGTATCGCCCTCATGGAGGCGATGACAAATTAAAACCCCTGTTCCTAAGACGGCCCGCTCATGACGTCAAAAGGCCAAGGGGGTACTGCCATCTCTCAATGTCGGAGGAACTTCTTGCAGGGCTAAGCATCGAGTTGTAGAATTCTGATAATATTTATATACTTCGCTGGGGTGCCTTTTGCATGCGTAATAAATCTGGATGCAATTGTGGGCTTTCCTAGCTTGATTCATTTAATTGTATTTGCCGCTTATATATTTCTCCCCTGAGCTCATGTGGCTTGTAGATGGGGCAGAGTCGTTCTAAAGTGCGCATCCTCACAGCGCAGCATGTTGGCATGCATCAGTATCTTCTAAAAGCTTTATTGCACCACCAAACACTGCCCAATCAGGACATAGTGTGATGTGGTCATATCTAAAAATAGCACAAACACCCCTCGCAACACTGGTGTATATCTCATCACGTCGCCACAGCGCGACCCTTGTGTCATCCTACGTATATTGCGCTATACTACAACCACCAACTAGGTATCATTAGCTTCCTGGTAAAATAAAAGTTTGTTGTATCACCTTATGATGATCATTGCTGGTCAAACTACTTGAAATAAAATTATACATTTTGAAAATCAAAAAATTTATGAAATAAATACAAACTGCTAACACTTCAAAAAGTTCCAAACAATTAATATATTACACTAATTCCCAAAAGTGTATTAGAAATAAATACTTCCTGCACATAATTATTACATTACAACATTGCAGCATTACGACCTTACACACTTTGTAGGTTCAAAGTAACAACTATACATTTTTTTTAAAGTATTGAATACCAAAACTTCTTTTTGCTTAAGCTTATGGAGCAGGAAAAAAACTTATTTGGCAACTCACTAATGGTTTTACTGTATTTTAGTTTTTGTCTTTTTAACATATATTTATCTAGGGTTCTTACAAGATAAGCAGAATATGAGATCTGTTCTGATCAATGTTTGATTGTTTGCAGTTTTAACTAGCATGTTATAATAGGCTTGGTTCATTGTAGTAATTAGTATAAAGGTATGGTTGGGATTAGAGCTTTGCTTCAAAATGTGAGAGTTATGTTAACAGACCTAATTTAAATTAGTTATCTACTTTGGTTTTCTGTTGTGATTTATATGCAGAGGACAAAGACCTGTGACACAGAAAACTTGAATCCACCCAACACAGTTTTAAACCAAAGTAATACCATAGCTGAAATAGGTATGTGAACACACTACCTGATGCTAATAAGAGAAACTGAAAAACAGTTTTCCTCCAAAACTTTTAGGTATATACACTGTACAGTCAGGAGTTGGTTGTGTTCCATGTACAGTGAAACATCTTCAATTGGTACATGCCTCAAGGGACCTGATTTTTTTGCAGTTTTTAAAAGTGGGGTTTTTATTAACAAGTGTTTGCAATATGTCATTATAAAAAAAATCTCACTACATTAAAAATGTTGACTCTACAATTTTAGCATTTTGAAAAGTAACATATTCTCATCACCAGTCTGACTTCTTATTATTTTTTTGAAAAGGAGACACAAAAAAAGTACTCACAAGGACCTGTGGCAAGATGCACACACACATAAAGTTGGATGAACACATTTTCCACGTGGATCCATGGTCACTGTTGTTCCTTGTGTGTGTGTGTGTGTGTGTGTTTTTTTTTTTTTTTTTTTTTTTTTTTTTTTTCATATGTAAAACGTGTTCATCCAACTTTTGTATATATGTGTATCTGTGAACACCACCCTGTAAGTAGGATCTTACATTTTCTGTATCCTCGTAATTAGTACCTGGTGGCTATTTCCCACTATAGAAAAAAATATTTTTCTTAAGCATATGAAATTACTCTAAATTCTCTATCTCTCTGCAATGGCAATGAAGACAACTGTATAGTAATGAGAACTTTGTATGAAAGGGACTTATATTAAGGAGGTTTTACTGTATAGTTCTGAGTTAAAATGTGAGTGATACGGTGGTGTTGCTAGTAGAATTGGAGAATGGTAGAGGGAGTTGCTCGACAAATAGAGATGGCAGGTGGTGCAGAGGTTTTGATGTGTCCGACAGAGCCGGGAGATGGCAATGTGCACAATGGAGGCAGAGAGGCTGCGGGGCCAGCGGGAGGTGCTGATGGAAGAGCAGGAACCTATCAAGTTGGCTGTGGACCAATTAAAGGACCAGCTGGACCAGACAGAGCAGGGCGGGGGGCAGCCCCAGTCTACCTCCTCCATTAAGGTGAGCTGCCTGTGACAGCTACACACCAAACTTGCATCTTGCTATGTATCTGCTACAACTTTCACATTGCATGGTCTACTTGTAGACAGTCGACTCCCTATCTATCGTTTTTCAGGGTACTGTCAAAAAATTTCCATACATGCAGGATATCAATAGATGAGAGTCCTGATGTATACATCAATAAAATAGAATTTCTGAACTTATTAAACTTTCTTTTGAGTAAAATTAGAGCTGTACATTATCTGTGAATAAAGTTTAGTTGTTAAACACAATAAAAATGTGAATTAAAAAAAAAGTATTACTGTATTAATACCCCTCGATACTGGGCTGTATCGAAAGTATTGAGTATCGCGATGTGCATATCTATATTTTTATTCAATACTTTTTAACGACACGTGTATATGGCTTGGTCCGCTATTTTCCCTACTGTCACACAGCTGCATTGTTTATTTTAGTTCTGTAGTTTACGAGTTTCGGAAAGCCAGTGAAGTGTCGTATTCATGAAATGATTCAGCTAATTATTTTGTATCGATGACAGAGAAACGTGTAGTAAGGATTGCAATAGAACAACATGTATTCAGGATTTGCAAATAGGAATTACGAACAGTAAGTTAATGTGTATTTTAAATAATGTGTTTTGAAAGTGTGTATTGTAAATAACATATTTTGAAACAGTTATATTACAATGTTTTAAATGTACGTGCCCTAAAAAACCACCATTTCAACTCAGTTTTGCAGTGGGAAAATAACACATCTATTGTATGGAAAACAAACTTCTCCAAAAATATTTACGTCCTGAATGTGTTTAGTATTCAAATTACCCTAAGAACTTCATTTTTATCATGTTTTCTTTTGGTGAGGTTAAAACTTGACGGGTTATAGAATAATTTGAATATTTTTTTCATACAATCAAATTTTCGACTCCTCCACTAAAACAATATGTAATTAAAGATGATACAGTCTCATAAGAAGTGGTGCAAAAAAAGTAGTCTCATAAAAGACGTTCAACTAAAGTTTCTCCCAACCCCATCCAATCCACTGTCAATAAAATTAATAGAGGCCCAGCAGTATGACTTCGCCATAGCAAAAAGAAGGTAGGTTTGAATGGTAACCTACATTGATCATAGCGGTTGTTTGTTTACACTCATTGCTTTATTCGTACATAGAGCAGCTGTGGTTCAAATTGTGGCCGTGCTACGTTTCTAGAACTGTCAAAATTTGGTGAACTTATGTTTGGTATTCTGAATGCAAGTACTTTTTTTTCTATGTTCATTTGTGTTTACAACCAGTATTTCATAATTATTTTACGTGTTTTGTGTGTGTATATTCTGTGAAAACAACCAATGGAAAACAACAAACAGAATAATAGATTTGTCTCCATCCTGTAGTGGAAGAAATGCTATTGGTTTTTATCCGGCGATAAACAATTCCCACATTTCTTTATCTTAATCTGGAAAAAAATGTAATGCTTATTTTTTTAAACTAAAGTTATTAAGCTTTCTTAGTTTGAAAATTGACGTGGCTAATTGATGTGTTTTGTTAATATCATATAAATATTTGATCATTTTACACTTGAGAGGCCTACCGCTAAGTTATATAAATTTCGAATTGGTTTCCATCATCTGTAATATTATCTTGCATGACTTTTCTTTGGTTTAATACTTTATCATAAATTTAGTTGAGAACAATGAGAATGTAGTTTAAAAAAATTTGATTCCATTATTGAAATTTTTTAACTCAGAGAGTATCGAGTATTGAAAGTATCGAGGGTATCAAGCTGAAAACTGTATTAAGTATCAAGTATCGAAAACATGGTATCGTCCCACCCCAGTAAATATATAATACATTAAAAACATTTCACCTCAACTTGTGTAAATAAAGAACAAATAGTCTCAAAATACAGTATGTAATTAATTGTAATCTGACACAAAACACAAGCCGACGTAAAACTTTCAAATCCTCTGAAAATGAAAATAATATGACACCGAATGCAAGGCAAATTTTGAATCTCCTGCATTCACTCGATCAGCTGAGAGAGTGTGAAGAGATTATCGATTCTGCAGTGTGTTCACGGCGGGCACGATGGCAAAGGGGAAGTGGCAGGAAAGGTAAAATAATGTAACCCTTTCTTCTGGTTAATGTTGGTGATACTTTGCGCCCGTGGCTAATGTCTGTCTTTTAAAGTAATTGATTATATTTTACTGTAAAAAAACTGTAATTTTTAGACAAATGAATAAATAAGGCAATAACAAAAGAAAACATCTTTGCAAATAATAATTCCTTGTTAAAATGTATTACATTACATTTTCAGGTGAAACCATTTACTTTGAAATTCTATTGATGATAGGTGCAACTATTTTGTGTGATAGAAAATCTTGATAAAATTTCTACGATTTCCAGACTCACTTTACTTGCACTGTGGATAGGTGTGTAAAGAGTAACGGCCAAGAGAGAGGACCCACATTTTCTTTTGCTAGGCAACAACTTTCACTCTTGATGGCATGTAAGGGAACTGCTGACAGAGACAGAAAGAGGGGTGAAAGACGAAGGAAGCTAGGTCACCACGCTGGTTGCTAGGTAACCACTTCCCCACCCGTCACGTATGTTATGGGAGGTAGTAAGCCGGACTCGCACTTTGTAGACATGTTGGGAAGACGGACAATATGCCGCAGAGCGGTGATAAACGGTGGTGCATGTGATGACTTTCATATCTAGTCACTAGATGTTTGCATAAACAACCAGCTTAAAAACGATCATTGCAGCAGGAAATCTTAGGTGACGGGACTGAAATATACTTTGATCGATGCAACATCCGATAAACAATACACATGGTTATAGCTTTATCATTATTTATATAGGAGTTTTGCCGGGACCACTGAAAAATTATCAGTTACATGCGTTTTCGGTATGAGAGTTGACTGTACATGCTTGTCACGTCAGCCATTGAAGTGCACCACTTTCTGTGTTTTGGTCCACCATTACATTATTTTCATTTCATTATTTTGTCTGCACATTTATTTATTTACATGAGGCTAAATTAGTCTGTGTCAATTGTTTTGACACATGATGTCTTTTTCCAACTACTAAGACAATTTCACCTCATCAGTGAGGAGAAGCTAAATATCACTACCGACGAGGTCCTATTAACAGTACAAGTCTTACAGAACTGCCTACAGGATACGCCCCTTGTAGTGCACTCTTGGTGCAGTAGCTCACTCCAGCACCTTGTGTGCTGGGGTCTTCTACTGCTATCCAGGTGTTACAGATCTACCAGACACTCAGCTACACCTTCACCTACGTCTTCAAAACCCTGTGGAGATCCTTTAGAGCCAACCCCCGAAGAAGTCGTCAAACACATGTTAATACCATTGTTCCTTTACTGCCCTTCTGGTTAGTGATAAATTTCTGAAGTCCCTTCTGGACACCAAGACTAGTTAAGTCGTGTTGTTTTAATAGCCACTTAATTTTTCTACCGTGCATAGTTCAGGAACAGTTCATCTTCACTTGTAATCATAGTTTAACTTCCGTTCGACTCTTATTTGGTAGTACATACCAGCATGTTTATTCCTTAACGGAATAAACATGTTTTTAAGTTTTTATCCAAGTGTTATTCCAAGTGTGTTGTTCTGTTCCTAATTAGACATTGGTCTCTTTAAGGATAAAGCAAGCAACTGTGGGAGTATTTACTTAACCTCAAATTTTTCCAAGCTTTAGTGCAGGACTGCGAGCTCCCCTTCAGAGATGCCCGTACAATAATTACATACATCTGCATTAGATGGCCACCCATTTTGTACACCCCGGTGTATTAGAACGGTAGAGTCACCACCATTAGGAATTTTAACCCCCAAGGCGGCTAGTCAACCAGCTTACGTTATACTTCATTCACCGCACTTCTTGTGGCTGAGGAAGTATCTACTTAGTTCTGGGGGTCTAGCCCCTTGTGGACCCACACCTGAGGGTTGTAGTTGTCTGCCATACTTAACCCCCACTCTGTGTCCACCGCACTTCTGGTGCCGGATGCGGAAGGGCGAGCACTGGGTACAATCTAGGTCTGTTAACCTCAGCTTTTAGAAAGTACACCTAGCTAGGGACAAGCATCATCTGCATAATTCTTTTCGGGGCTGGTAGTAGTCTTCTTCCTCATGTCCTACTCTGGTCGGAGTGGTATTCAAAAGAGGGATAAAAAATGTAGCTACCACCTCACTGTACAAACAAGGGCTTAACTCAAACACGACTGCACTTAGTAGTCCTGTTATATGGGAACAAGCTCAAGTAACCCGTCACTTAGAGAAGCTTCCCTTCTCAGTATCTGTAACAGTCATATTTGAACTACACATTTAAACTTCAGAGGATGCTCACCCCATTATTAAAGCCTTTCTTGGGGTGAGAAAGTCACATTTTGTATAGTAAACCACTGGATCAGGGGCAATCAGCCTGACTGCCCACCTGGGGCTACCTGCAGGGACAGCCCCAGCCAACCTGTCCGCGCACCAGGTCCCGAGGCCAGCACCAGCTTGCCACCACCAGTGTTGCAGTAGGGTCAGCAGCCGCCACAGGTTATCCGTTGCCCAGGTATAAAGGTGAAAGTAACTGTAATCAGACGAAAGTTTGTACTCACTGTCCCCGATTTCGTGCCGTGCCATAAAGCCACTCGACCAGTTCTTTATACCAACAAGACACCAGTGCATAGTTAAGTAACTACAAGTCAAAGCAATCCAGTGTGTCTAGCCTCACATCAAATATAAACATCCAGACTGTGCCGATCCACCATTAATCAGAGTATGTCTACGTCCATTACATCAGAAATGAATGCACAGTGGCGCACCTTAGTTTTCTTAGAAAATATGATACCGACCATCCCATTTGTCAGTGAGGCTAGCGCTGAATTGGTTGCTGGTCTTGCTGAGGGGATGCATCCTGAGTAGTACCATTTCACCAAGGGTAAATTCGTGTACCCCTGTCTTCGGTACAGAGTATTGCTTTCCAATATACTCGTCATGGGCTTTTTGGGCAGTAGTAGTACGGGCTAGGGCAGAGGTTGATATGGCATTGAGGCATTGAGATATGCCTCGGGTTGAGGCATATCGGTGGGCTCACTTTCCCATTGCCAGTCGCCTGGTCGGCGGAGTGTTTGACCCAGAAGGAGCATGTTAGGACTCGTGTCGACCGCTTTGTTGGTTCTACGATGTAGGGCAAACAAAATTGTTGGGGTGTGCTTGTCCCAGTGACGGTGGTCGTTTACCACACTGATACAAAGGCACTTTTTAATCTCCTGGTTCCTTTGTTCAGTCAGGTTGGCCTAGGGATGGTACGATGGGGTAGTCAATGTTTGTTCAAATTCCCATCCCTGGCAAGCTGACTGCTATTGGCGACTCGTGAATTGAGTGCCATTGTCAGTTAAAATAGCCTTTGGGTATCCCCATCGTGCGAATATCTCGGTTTTTTATCTTGCGCACGATTGGGGCGGTTTCTTGGCTAGGTAGAGGGATGGCCTGTACCCACCTTGAAAACTGATTATTTACTACCAGCAGTATATGGTTTCCCTTGGTACTGTGGGGATAGGGCCCCATGAGGTTGGCGGCTATGTGCATCCACTCCGTCTTGGGTCTCCTTGGTGGCGCTGTATGAGGTAAAACCGAGTATACTTTGCCACTACAGCATGTAACGCAGTTGCTTACGTACTGGCGGATGTTGCAGCTTATCCCGTCCCAATTGTATCAAACTTTGATGTCCAATAGGGCCTCCCTTGTACCTGGGTGCCCAGTTTGAGGATGGTTGTTGTGGTGCCAGCATATATCGGCGCGTAACTGCTGCGGGACCCAAATTTTTCAAGGTGTATTGGGTTGTCCGCTACACGTCCACACAATGTCGTCCTGTAATTCAAAACGTTGGGGCTGTTTCCTTAGAAGGCGGTGTATGTCAGTATCCTCCTGCTGACTCAATATAATCTGGTGATGGGTGATTTGTAACAGGAGGAGACTGATTTGTTCTTCCTGACTTCTTTCGATCTGAGGGGGAGGGGACATCCTTTCCTCCTCAGCTTTTTCCTCCAATGTAGGGAAGCGAGACAGGGCGTCTGGCAGCTCGTTGGTTTTTCCTGGGCTGTGTTGAACTTTGAAATCAAATTCGGTGGGAAACATATCTCTTTGTCCGAGTTTGGTCTTTTGCGTTCCGTGATTCGTGCAGCCATTGGAGGGCTTTAGAGTCGGTCCGCAGGATGATGTGCTGTCCTTCGAAATAGTAGTGATACTTCTTCACTGTCCAGATAATGGCCAGATACTCCTGTTCATTACTATGATAGCACTGTTCCGTGGCGTTAAGCCGGGTTGAGGCATACGTTATCATACTAGGCTGGCCGTTCTCATCTTGTTGATGTAACACTGTGCTTAGACAGTTTTGACACGTGTCTGTTTGCAGGATTAACGGTTGATCTCCTTGCAGATGGTGGATTTGCCTGATGTTCGTGAAGCAGGCTTTCATGTTGTTAAAAGCTTGTTGTTGCTCCGGTTCCCATCGCCAACGAATGTGTCCTTCTCAAGGAGTGGCTGAAGTGGCGCCATGTGTTGTGCAATGTTTGGTATGAAGTCGCGTAGCCAGTTGCACAGACCCAGGTACCATTGTAGTTATTGCTTGTTTGTTGGTTTGTCGGCCTCTTCAGTATCTCAAATCGTATTTGTTTGTGTTATGTTTCCTTCCGGTGACACGACATGTCCTAAGTAGTCTATAGATGACTTGCTGAAATAGCTTTCTGACAGCTTGCAAGTCATTCCATGGAGTTTTAGACGTTCTAGAACTTGCTGTAGGTGTTCAAGATACCCCTCTCATCTATTGGAATAGATGATTACATTATCAAGGTATGCAAAACAGAACTGTCCGATGTAACCTGTCAGTACCTCCGCGTTGGAATATGGCAGGGGCATTCTTCAACCCAAATGGCATTACTCGGAATTGAAGAGTTTCGCCCTCAGATGTAGTGAGTAAAGTGTACTTGCAGCTCTTCGGGTGTACTGCAATCTGCCAATACCCGGACTCCATGTCCAGGATACTAAAGATTTTTGTTCAGCCAATGTCCCGCAGGGTATGCATTAGGTCGATAGCTGGGGGTGGCAATGGGGTCTGTTACTTTGTTTAGACTATTATAATTGACACAGAATCTAAGTTTTCCATTATTCTTCGGGATGAGGTCTACATAGGAATTATACACTGAGTTCGAGGGTTCCACTATCCCCTGGTCCTTCATGTCATTTACTTGTGCCATGATTAAGTCACGGAGGCATGCTGATATCCTGTAGGGTCGGTTGTATATGGGGACATCGGTTGTTGTCCAGATGTCATGTTGGATCGACCTAGTCTGACATAACAGCCCCCCTTGAAGGCGCTAGCATGTTCATTTAATACTTTTGTGTAGCTGGCTGAATTTCATCTCACCAAGCTCATGATTAATTCGGTTGGGCTTGATAGGTGTAGTTACAAGTTGTCTGGACTGTAGTCCAAGTTTACAGTGATCCTATCCTTCTCGCCCATGTACACACGGCGTTGTCCATGGTCTATGATGTACTGTTGTTGCCGTAGCCATAAGCAACCTAGTATCACTACTTCAGAAATTGCAGGCAATTCTATAAATTCGGTAGATGCCGAGACGCGATGCAGATTTACCTGTAGGGTAATTCGGTCATCAATCTGGAGAGTAGTATCATGCTGGGCCATTCGCACGATTTTCCGTTGGGTGCGCATGTCCGCTAGTTGCTCGGTAGTGAGGAGGTTTCTTCGGATAAAGTTCTCTGTTGCTGCCAAGTCAAGTAGCATCAGCACTTTGTTCCTGTTTATTTCGACTTCTATGTGAGGGGCTATGGGAACTGAAGGTTCCTCATATAAACCCTGGATGATGATGAGCCCTTGGTGTCCGGTGGTGGAGGCCCGCTTCGCACCCCGGCTTGTTATCGGGAGTTGGTTTTTGAGTCTGTCTTGCTGGGATAGTTGCTGGCGTTCAATTAATCTTGTTGGGTGGAATGGTAGACCCCTCTGGTTTCCAGGGGAAGTCCTTATTCCAGTAGTTCTCTGGGCAGAACCAGCATTTTGATACAAATGCAATTCGAGGGGTTGGAGATGGTGCACCCTTAAGTGATGCAACAGGTTGAGCTCGTACCTCCGAGACCTTGCCCGATATTGGTTTTTTCAGGCTTACTTGCCCAGCAATGTTTTGCTCCGTTTCTCGGGCTCAATCAACCAGCTCATCCAGGGTTGTGGGTTTAGCCATAAGGAGTACGTTCCTTAGGCTCTGTAGTAACATCTGACTAATGGAACAAACGGCGGTAGCTTTGTCGACTCCGGGAAACACGCGTCGAAACATATGTTCCTTCTGCCGTATGAAGCTTTCAGTTTCGTTGTTTGGTACCTGAGTCTGGCAATAGAATTGAGTCGTCAGTTGGGCTAACACCTCCTCACCAGTGAATTCAGCAGCGAGCCTGTTGCTGAACTGTTTCCAGTCAGTCAGGAACTCGCTGTAACGTTCCCACCAGGTGAGGGCTAGCCTTTTTAAATGTTGTTGGGCCCTTTCGACCCACTGTTTTACCGGGAGGTTCGTTTCCTTAAATTCCTGTTCAGATTCTTGTGTAAAGGTTACCGGATCCTCATGGGGTCGACCTACGAAATCAGTATTCTGGATGTCATTTTCTCTCCCGGTGGCTGGATGTGCCGTCCCCAGTTGTATGTATATACGGGACGGCTTTGACTTGCGAGAGTGAGAGGTATGCTTACGTCGGCACTGCTCACACTGGTAGCCCATCCCTGGCATAGAGACGCGTTCATCGGGCCATCCTATGCATAGGTGATGGTAGGGTTCGCTGCATGACGTGCACCTTATACGATTAATGCCTCGCCCGGTTAAGGTATGCCTGGCACTATCACCTAGTATTTGTACGCTAGACCAATATCGTGGTTTTATACAGGTTTATCGGTGGCTGGCGAGATGTGTTGGCTACTGACTTACTCAGATGACCTCCATGATGCTGATGAAGCTGAGGTTTTGATCCTTGGTCTCAACTCAATGGGTGCTGGGTTGCCCCATGACGATTCCAGGCAGCAGATTCCTGACTCCAGAACCTGGGATTGGGCAGGCTGTGCCTAGCCTTGGTCCTGTAAACCAGTCCTCTCGGGACTGGGTGGTATTCTTGGCTGGTGTGAATATGCAACGGAAAATATACAAATACCATGGGAGCAGTCACGACTACGTGGTGCCGTAGTACAGCAGCGCGGTCCCATTCTGCTTGCCTTTCCTGTATAGGAGGGGTGAGCGCAGACCACTGTTTGGCAGCAAGAAACACTAGGTTTTGCACCCTACGCCTTTGGCAGTGCCTTCCCTTGTAAGGCATAAAGTGTCGTTGCTTAAACAACACACGTAGTGCACCTGGACGAGAAACAATTTAACAGTGCCAGTCCAATAGCTGCTTGCTGGCACGAGCTCGGTAAAAGTCTCCACTGATCCCCCACACTTGGCGGGCTGATCAGATACATTGAGCCGTTTGGACCACCAATGCCTCTACTGGATGTGAATTCAGTCATGGTTGAACGGCAAGACTGAGACTATAGTCTCTCCAGCACTATCAGTGCTCGAAGCAAGGGAATAGTCTGGGCTTGCTGCCCCTCCTTGGATGAAGGTATTCCTAGTGGTTGTGGAACCTCTGTTCCTCCCCTCCAGCACTACCAGTGCTCAGGTGGTAGGGAAGAAAAAGGCGGCCGTAAAATGGGTGTGTTGATTCGGTTTTAGGAAAATACTCTGTTTATGTCAGCAGTGCACTGCATGAATTGTTCCTAGTGGGCGAAATTGCAACATACTCTGTAAATGAAAAAGCTTAAGGATATAGAGCAAAATTATGTTTTTTGAAAAATCAATAAATATGTGACTCATGCTACCTCTTATCGAACATTGGAGTCCTGAAGGTTACCTACATTAGCAAGGTGTAGGAGACCTGGTCCTAAATTAAAAGGGGAAAGATTGTTCTGGGTGTGAAAAATACTTTACTACTAAACTGTACTAAAGAAAGCAGGTGACTAGATGAGACAAAGTGAATTTAACGAGTGTTAGTGTGTTCGCTGTTCGTTGGATGACTGGTCGTCGTCATTGGAAGTAGCCGCTGGGGGCGTACTTAAGACTTGACAGATCTCTGGAGGTCCCAGCACTGAGCAGTACTGGGAATGTCGCGAGAGAGGATACAAGAATGACTGTTGGAGCCCCGCTGCGCATGGACTTATATAGTGCGAAGTCTAGGCTGCCACAGGGGGGTGCGGGGAAGTCACGTGACATCCTTCTGCTGTGAAGGCTGGGGTGGGAGGTGGGAACCCTCTTGTCAGCATTCCTTGGTTCGAGTAGCTTCAGCGGCGCTCGACCGCCCCCAAAGTGGCTGAAGTTTGTCGTACTCTGTGCGGGAGAGGTGGGGTCGGAGCCGGCGTGCTCGCTGGTTGCGTAACCTTGTGGCCATTTGCTCGGCTGCCCGGGAGATTTAAGTGGCCAAAAATTTATGTGCAAAGTGGTGCGTGCACAATTTTCACATGGGTGTTTGAAGTAGACAACTCTTAACTTAGGTTGAAGTAGGGTATACTTCACATAAAGAGTGATGAGTCATAATTGTTGTTAATTGGTAGTATAAGTGGTACCCATCAAAAGAAATTAATATCCTTACTAAAACGTAATAAATTGCAATGAGTGAGTGAGGAGATTTGAGTGGCTCTTATCAGCGAGGTCTTGAGAGCCAATAAAAAACTGCAATGAGAAACCTATTGAAAATACATTAACACTGGTCCACGGCAATAATATGTAGGTTTTTCTTAGTAGGTACCTGTAAATTTCTGCAGAAAAATTGAAAACAAAAGCAAATATTTTTAAAATCTGTTAGAAACTTTGGCTGCAATGACTAAGTTGAGTGTGCCGCAGACCTACGAAGATAGACTTTGTGCGACACATGTTGTCATGAAGGGCTCCTTTGTACTTCACTTGCTGTTCCCAGTCCCTCTGCAGCTCCCATCACACCCTTTTGGATGGCTGAGTTCCAATCACATGTGCATAGCAACAGCGGTAGCCAATAACAGTGCGGGTTAATTTCCCTTCAAAAAACACTCTTAACCTTTTATCTCTTAATGATGCCATATTCCTATGTCTTTGTGCATAGACTGCGGTGTTTGGCTTCTTTCAGTAGTGTTGTTCTGCTGTTATATTTGTAACTTGATTTTCTGTTTTTCCTCTTACATTTAGACTACGAATTGCAATTGTAATTGACTGCATTGTCTATTAGGATTTACTGCCTTGTCTGTTGATGACCTACTTATGCTATTTTTATTGGAATATGATTTAATTTATTGTTTAAGTTAAAATACAATTTTGTTTTCAGTTTAAGATTTATATTTTGTGCTTTTTAATAATTGACGACTCATTTACATTTTTCAGTTTCACCTTTGTATTATTCCAAGATATGACTGGAAACCGGCATTACTTATAAATGAATACAACGTATTATGTCAATAATAACGGTTCACCAACACCGCCCATTTTCCGTTGCAACCAGCCTCACTTCTCTCATGTGCGACAGAGGACCGAGGCGGCTTGCAACAGAAATGGGCGCTGCTGGCAAGATTATTGGCGTAATGCATTGTATCCAAGACTGTAAATAAAATTGTATTCCATTAAGGCCAAGGGTGGAGTTCTTCACAGTGAACAATACAGGGGCAGTGGAAGTAGTTACTCAAACCAGCACCACGTAGCGTGTTGTATTCGAGAAGAAAGTTTTAGTAGGGTCCGCTAGGAGCAGCACCAACAGTCTGTATCGTCCGGGATCTAGGGTGGGAAGACACGATAAATGTAACCAAAATGAGGGACGGGGTGGAGGAAGAGAATAGGGCGACGAAACAACAGTGGGAAAGGGAAGACTCTCTATCAGCTTGTTGAGTGTATAATGGTTGAGCTCTCCCTGACACACACTGCTCGTCAGCCAGAAAGAAACCTGTTTCGGCATACTCTTATGTCTACATTTTGAATAGATCCATTTTCACTTAAAATATGCGTGCAAAATTTTCTTAATTGTTTCTGCCGTTTTGAATTCAGTAATTTAGATGAATTTATTTTTATTATTTTAAGACTTATTTATTGATGGACTTAACAACTGGTCAGTGAAACACATACTCCATTCATACAGACTAATTGTTTTTTGTGTTTAAATGACATCCAGGAATACGTACACAAAGAATTAAAATCATCACTATATATATATATATATATATATATATATATATATATATATATATATATATATATATATATATATATATATATATATATATATATATATATATATATATATATATATATATATATATATATATATATATATATATATAATATTTTGCACCGCTATTATAACTGATCATAGTATAATTATACACATAGACTTTTTTAATACAGTTAAAAAAGCAATTAAATCTTGTAATCTTACTTAATTCAATTATGTATTGAAAACTATTTAGTTTAAAATTAAACATGAACACTAGCGCAAAGTACATTCGGATACTATGCACTACTTTTGAGAGTTTTTATATGTTACAGTTAGGGTGTAATCAGGAGATTGCTAAGACATTAGACACGCCTAAGCATTTCGTGAACAACCTATTAGAGCTAGCTATTTATTTCCGTGACAAAAATTTACTAAAATTGATGTAGATTTCGTTAATCAAGAAAACAATTTATAATGTTTGCTGATAACCATTTCTTAGATTCCATAAATGAACAGCTAGCCGGGTAGCAATATTTGGTTTAATTTATGTATTTTTTAAAATATATTTGAAGTACCAAGTCTGGCCATTAAAGTTCTGTATTAAAAAAGTCTTTAAATTCTTATGCCACATTGGTTTATCATACGTTAATATAAACATTGTCTTCCTATTCTGGTATAAGTGAGTGAAGTCTCCATGGCAAGGTTATAAGCTGTTCACGGTAGGCCTGTTTACTTTTTCCTTTGAGCCATTTTATCCTTTAAACACATTTTAAAATATTGCCTTGTAAGTAATAATAAACACAGTGTGTATATTCAACAGCACTCGGAAGTTAACTACTACGGCAAAAGTAAAGTATACTTATTGATTATTATTCCAAATGAGAGGGCTTTCGAAAGAGCTCACTTTACCATGAATGGCCTTTATTAATGCTTTGCTTTGGTATTGATAAAACTGGAAAAATGTAAGTTAAAGCGCAAGGTATTCATGGTAACCAGCAATTTATTTAGATTTTAAGCCAAGCGTAACCTTTCAGTATGTTTTTCTAGTCTTTATCTTTACCTTTACTTTACAGGGTGATGGTGAATATCATGATTGCACACATATCCATACTTTCTGTCTGACAGTTACAATAACTTATTTGTACTTTGTGGAAGCAAATGAAAGCACCCACAGTTGAAATAACATCTATGCGACTTGAGAAGTACCAAAATAGTGTGTTTGCAATGTCAATAATTACCTTCAATAGAAAGTCCAATGGACGAATTAGCCTCGTTTCCAAATAAAAGAAAGGCTTCTGAGATCTCCTCCCTGTCTGTGGGAGTCAATGTGTGTTTAAAAATTTTTGAGCCGCTGCAAAAAATTTCACGGTATTTGTACACACACAATTGCTAGTAAGGACACCTGACTTTTATTATTTTTGCTAACAGATTTTTAGACCTATGATAGAGTGGATGATTTATCTACCTGAATTGAAAATAAATTCACTGGTTATCCAAAGTTACAGTTAAGATCCTTTATATAAATTTGTGAAAAGTAGTTAACGCTGTCTTCTGGTTTATTAAAATCAAATTTCTGTGACAAAATTTCAACGTTTTATCATATATATATATATATATATATATATATATATTTTTTTTTTTTTTTTTTGTGGACATGTATTTACTTGAAATACAAGTTATCTAATTTTACCTAACAAATAATTGGCTGCCACCCCATGTCACCAGCATGTATACTTCAAATACACCCTTTTAACAAATACAACTTCAGTGAGTAAATATCTTAAAAAAAAAAATGGTAATAGTATATGTAAGCAATAACTTTATTTCTGAAACACTAAACAATTTATATTTGTTAGCATATTGTCTTTACTTTGCCACAGTTAAATAAAGCTTACTTAACTAAATTAAAGAACTTTCATATAATATGAAACAAACATGAAATTGAGAACTTTAAATAAAATAATCACACATTGATAATTTATCAGTGCAGTACTCATTGCAAGCAGTTGTCATCTGCCCGTTACAATAAACATAAAATTATTGCCTCGAATTATGTTTCAGAACATTTTACCTACAATTAGAAAATAAATATGAGGTGGTAAAGTTAATCATTTAATTCTTAAATCTACACATGATTGACATTTGCACTTTCAAAAAAATTCTTACAGAAATTTGCGACTAATGGAGTGCTACATATTTGTAGTCTTTTCCTATCTGTGCCATCACAAGGGAAGATTTATTAACAAATCAAACATCCGTAAACATCCGAAAAATAGTAGGTACATGAGATTACAATTGTGTTGTACCACGACGAACTTCAAACAGCATGATATACACAACCATTTTACACAACAGTATTAAACAACAATTCATATATAACCATTCAGTGTTTTACGTTACTAATCACATGAATGAAAGAAAAAATAACGATATTCAAAAATTTTTCCAAGTGAAATACAAAATGGATCAAAACACTTTTTTACAGGCTATACTTGGAGCTGGATAGTGTTTTATATTGCAAGTTTCATTAATTATTTTATACACAGTATTTTATTTTAAAATTTGTGCTGTACCGATGCATTACGAAAATACGCAATTTTAGAAATAGTGTAACAGTCCTGGCTATAGCCAGGTTATAAACCGAGTTTTTGAACACAAGTTCACTTAATAGATTTTTCCAATTTTCTCACAGAGAAGAATTAAATCACCGTAATTGACCCAAAACAGGCCTTTACTTTACCCGACTATTCAATAAGTAATTAAATCAAAACTGTTAAAATAATTGTACCACCGCTATTTTAGTAAGTTAACCTGTACTAAAATGAATTGGACTCACTGAATTTTGCCACCTTTGCACTGTTGTAGTCCCTTGTAGCAGCTGTGGTAATGTGATCAAGTTATGCGACATTCACGATCCTGCCAGCAATGTTCACACACTTCCCACTTGCATAAGCTGCCGGCCCACGTAGTACTCTGTATTTCTGTTGAACATAACACGTTCTTGTGACCTCTACTAAAATAGGCTGAACTAAAGCCATTTCCCCATTTAAAGAATACTCGTATTATTTGAAAAGCATCACTTGTTAACATGCTACTCAAAACAAAGAATGCCATCAATTGCAGTACTTTCCGTTATTTGTAATCCGTTAATGCAGAACTGTTAACTGAACTGTACACAATACTTAAAATGTCTCATTATGCTGTCCTTCCACACTCATTAGGCATGTCTGTCTCACTCAGGCTGACTGATGTTCATGTTTTCAGCACTTCTACAATGTTAGCGATGCAATATGGTAACCATCGTACAGGCACCATGTTTTGAGGTCTGCTTGTTCGTCCAATTTGACAGACTGGCGCGGAATTCAAACTTAGAGTTCAGTACAAAAACCGGTCATGTCACACTGCATATATCCAACGATCTGCCCACTGAAAATAGCATTTTTTCATAGAAATAAAATATATAAAAAGATTGTGTGTGTGTATATGCATGCACACATATGCAGGGAGAGGGGGGGAGAGGGATGGCATAGGGGAAGGATAGGGTGGCGGGATGGTGAGGGGGGAGAGTGAGAGAGGGGCACGCTAGCTGTCTCGTCTTGTGGCAGTGAACACACTAGTCCACAGGCAGTGGACAAATCATCTTGATTGAACATGTGAAGGCGTTCTAAGAGTGTGTCCACTCTATCTTGACATGTACAAACTGTAGTTATATGTAGGGATGGGCAAATCCCAACTATACCGATTCTCAGCTGCCAATGCTGCCGATTACAGCTATGCCAATACCAGTTTTGATGAGCACAATCATAATAATTCCCAATTCTCAATATTTGGAAATATTTTTATTGCTTAAATTTATGTCTTCAGTTTTGTAAACACTTTTAGAACTTTGTATTAGGTTATTACAGCACAAATGAAATACAACATTAATTTTAATAATTAATGATAATATAGACTGTTTACCTAGGCAAATAAGTGACATAACAGTCAAGCAAAAACTGTTACCAGATAATACAGCATACATTACAAACAGAGTTCATTAAAGACAACTTTCAAAACTTCAGGTAATCTGATGTGGACTTGGATTTTAGATCTGAGAATTACCATACATAACCTCAAAAATGCATGTTTGTTTAAACCAACTTGTGTGCTACCAGTTGTGACTACCTTAGATGGCAGAACAGTGATGACTATCCTACCAAACCTAGCTTGGCCTGCCACGGCGATTAATACCTGTCTTACTGAGCCAGTGAGGCATAAGGGGGTTCGACATAGGATCAAGCTATTTGTGGGCAGGTTTGTTACGGGCTGGAGGGGAGTCAAATCCCAGAGTGAGGCAGATGGAAGTGACTTCCCATCCAGGGAGCTCAGTCCTCCTCATTATCAGGGTCGCCAATATACGGGATGCAAGCGATCCCTGTTGGATGAAATGCAGTGGTGACTAGTTTGATGTGGAGGTGGGGTTACGAGGTCTGGCAGAGGAGATTTTAGATGGACGAGTAGGTCGACATGATGGGACGAAATCTACAGGTGGGAGTGTTGTACAGGGTCAGTTGTCGGACTGGGCTGGGAGTCGAAACTGAACAATTTTATCTGATGCAAGTTTAATGGACAAAAACATAGGAAGTACTGTGCCCTCCGGGTGTGATACTCTCATCAATCGTCCAAACTGTAACGTAACATTACTTGTGGTTTTTTTGTATTTGCCTAGTGGGGGTGTCATGGAGAGTAGCCTCATTCTCCTGAGCGATCAACTTGACCTGTTCCTCATATTCCGCTGTTGGTCACTTGGCACCGAGCAGATGATCTAATGACGTAGTAATTTCCAGGGGAACAAATGGGAAAATGGGTCGCAGAGCTGGATCGTGGCACACTAGTTGAGGTCAGTCCTCAGACGTGGAACTGACTTCTGGACGAGCTAGGGCATGACATTCCCGACGTCGTTTACTCTGGAAACCTCCTTTTCTACTGTACATCTGTATGCTAGTTCTAGACAAGTGTACAAAATCCCACAGTATAGGGAAAATTGGTTTAAGTAAAATTAACAGTACACAAAGAAGTAAATTTGACGTGGTATTTTATTGTGGGGATTAGTCCCTGGAGAGAATCGGCAAAATGCCATTAGTACAATTAAATTGCCTTGGCAAAACACTGGGGAAAATTACACTGCGTGAGCAATGGGGTCAGGCAAAGGCAGGCCTGGGATGGAGCTAGTTATAGCATGCAACTTTACAGCAGCTACTAAAAATCAAACGATATAGCAACACAACTTTTACAGCAGCTAAATATATAAGTGGGAACCAATCAGGTATGCAATCCGAAATGTGGTGCATCCTTACCGCGGAGTCAAAGGAAGTTGATTGGGGTAAGGATTACCAGGGTTAAGGCAGTGTATACCTGTAGCTGAAGTAGGCATCTCACGTGTGCAAGTCTTCGGTGACGTGCAGGTCTTGAGAGAGAGAGAGAGAGAGAGAGAGAGTCTTCACAGACTGACAAATGCCTTAAGGTGCTGGTTTAAGTAGGAGGGTTTAATGTAGGAGGTAAATTGCCCTTGGTCAGTCTGAAAGGAAAGTCTTCTGCAGACTGAGGTAAGCAGGTAGTCCTCGTCGGACTATGGAGGTGTGTAGAGGAGTCCTTGCAGACTCAAGGATAGGTTAGTCCTCTCGGACTGAAGAAGGTTGAGAAGAGTCTTTGCGGACTCAGGGTAAGCCAAGATTCTTTTGCAAACGCAAGTCTTTGCAGACTGGGGTAGGCTTCCGTCCTCTTCGGTCGCCGAGCCTGCCGTATCTGCGGGGGCTGGCTGCTGGGGTTATATTTATACTGAATTTTTCTTATCAGAAGTTCTTCGGGGTGCGGGGGGTAGTGTAGCCTTTCACATGGGGCTTGTTTGTTGGGGTGTAGGAGCACTGCGCTTTTCTTATCACCGCGCATGGATGCGATGACAAATTAAAACCCCTGTCTCTGAGGCTTGCTGGTCGTAACATCACAAGGTCACGGGTGTGCTTCCATCTCTTGAGATTGTAGTAACTTCTTCCGGAGCTAGCAATGAGTAGTAGAATTCTCAAAAATTATTTGAATTGCGGGGGTGCCTTTTGCATGCATAAATTTGGGTGGGCAATGGGGATTGTAATTACGCATGTAATTTACAATGATGTAATCTGGTACCCAGGCTTGTGGGCTTTATTAGCCTGATACATTTATTCTGTTTTGCCACTTATATATTCCGCCCTTGAGCGCATGTGGCTCGTAGATGGGGCAAAGTCATCTGTAGAGCGCACATTCTTACTGCGCAGCATGCTGGCATGCATCACTCGACCACTCCCTGAGCGACGTAGAGCCATCTCTGGTTTCTACTACTGTGCTGCAAGTTGAGAAGGTGTATGCCTCAATTGTCAAACTCTTTACGGGCTTCTAGACAAGCGCCTCTTCTGTATGCACACTGCCTTGAGTAGGTTGAGCTTCTGGACGAGTGCCTGCTCTGTGTGCGCTACCCTTGAATGAGTAGTGGGTTCCCGTATCTGGGTTTCGCACCATTTGGTTACAGTCTCTGCAGAGGTTGAACAGCCTACCCTTTCTTTCCCTCTTCGCTCTCTCTCCCTCCTCTTGGCAGTGGTCGGGTGTCGGAACATGAAGTCATCTGCTTCTCAGTGTCGAGCAGTGCAGTCCTGTTGCGTTTTCTTTTCTCTTGCTTACCAAGTGAGGAAGAAATTTGGAAGTAGATTGTGGAACGAGCCGTTAAACGTTGAACCTAGGTCTTCCTAGTTCGAGAGCAAAATCACATTGGCATGATAAAAGAGAAAAATAATTTGTACAGCTTGGGCACAAATGTGGTTTGAAAAAAAAATTTATTTGCACGTTAGCATTTATTTTTCTGTTCTCGAAAAATAAAAATTGGATCGAACTAATGCAAGTTCTCATGCGGGAGTGGTATACTGTGGCGCTGGGGTAATAAGTTATTTATACTGGGGTTGTCGCACAGTATGCAACATGCAGTAAATTGAATTTAAAAAATTATTAATTACACATGTTTCGATAATAAAAAATTATTATTTACACATGTTTCGATAGGAGGCTAAGTAAAAAATAATATTTTTTCTTGGTAATCTTGAGGTAAATAGCATGATTTGTGCGTACATAACATACTTTGCTGTAAACATTTTTGTAAGACATGAACACTGAATACAATTTCTTAGAAACTAGGTTATGTACAAGTCATGCCTTGATAAGATTATCAAGCAGTGGTGTTTTATACAATTTGTTCCGACAATAATCACAAGTTTAGGCACTAATATGCAAGATAATTTTCCCTTATGTAACGGGGTTTTTTGAAACAGCGTTAACATATACAGATACTTGCTTGAGCACTATGCTTTTGAGCAAGGTTTTTATCTGGTTAGTGCACACAAAACTTTAAGGGTCTGCACTGGGGCAGAAATTTCATGAACTTAGATATGCGTGGGCCTTCGTTTAACGTTACATGAAGGGGTTCAGGCACATAAGCATAATGAGAGTGTGAAATTGACACAGCTCAATTGGGGTTTCACACAGATGTGAATACAATTTATTCATGCGCACTGCGTGGTGAGAAATTATCTCACCACATTTTACACTCCTACTGACTAAACATTGATACACTTAGGTACGTATCGTATGGGAGAAATTATACCATGATAATTCCAACGTATAAGAAAATATTTATCCTTATTTGGGTTGGTTATAGTGCAATGATAAAAGCAATGTTTACTTCTAAGCGCCTTACATCCTAAGGAAGTTTTATACGAAATGAAATTTAGTCATACTTTTCCGTTTCACGCTCTTAGTGAGGTTGCAAGTAGGATTAATCACTCTTAATACCTACTTTTATACAGGGGTGTGAGTTGACACTACTACATCAGGGTTAAGTTTATGTTTACTTGTTAAAATCATGCTTAAGGGTTTCAGCCTGACTCGCTGAGGACGAGATTGCATTTCTCATGATCAAGGTTCACTCTTCTAAACTACGACAAGGGATACACAAAAATAATACGTCAACTCACATTACTTCTACTGCATTATCTGGTTATCCTTCTAAGGAAAATTACGAGGCTTACTCACTATGTGATTTATTTACATCAAACTCCTAGCCTTGAGTTTCTGACAGGGTTTGGAACGCCATTACATTTTGGGTTTCACAAGTGTAGGAAAAGTTTACATTAAATTACGTAACAAGAAGTACAAAAATATTGGAGATTAACTCTGTACAAAATTTTACTTTTGAAACAACTTTTAAAGGTACGAGTTTTACATAATTTACACTCAGAAATTTTACGGATGTTTTGAATTTCTGGGTGGCGGGTTATGGCGTACTCACAGCGAGTTCTTGCCTCATGCTCTTAAGCTGATTTACAGGGTTCTTTAAAGCAATGTCACCCAGTTGCATTGTGAGGAATGGAGAGGGTTTCATCAAGGTTGTGTTTACGGGTCCACTGAAGGGTTTTGGTTTCGCGTGTTCACTTTGATGTGTGCTGCTCCTACTACTAATCAACTACGATTACGACTCATCGCTATTTGCGTGAAGTATACCCTTACTTCATCCTATGTAAGAGTTGTCTACCTCAGTCACCCACGAGAGAGTTGTACACACAACACTTTGCACATGAGTTCTTGGCGGCCGAGAATCTGCTGGGCGGCCGAGCACGTGGCCACAAGTTATGCAACCAGCGGACACGCTGCCTCCCCCTCCCCCCACGCTGAGAGCCTACAAGCCGCCCACCACCGGACAAGGCTAAGCACTACCGAAGATGAATGAAGCAGTATTGCTGACTACTGTTGACCAGAAATTTTCAACTCCTACGCCAGGGCAGAAAGACCTTCCCCTTACCCCGCTGCGGCAGCCTAGACTTGAGCACTATATAAGGCAGTGCACAGCGGGACTCCACCAGTTCATTCTTCATCCTCTCTTGCGACATCCCAGAGCACTGATCAGTGCTGGGACCTCCGGAGATCTTAGAAGCTTTAAGTACGCCCGAAGCAGCTACTTCCCGTCTCGACGACCAGTCAACCAGCGAACACACTAATACTTATTAAGAGGCGTGTTGGCTTGTTCTGATACACTCTCACCTCTAGTTAGGTAGTTGAGGTAGGTTTAGTCTTAAGCGGGGTGAATGCCTGCACGAATGTTCCAAAGTCTTGCTTTTTTCATCCAGAAGACCAAGTTGTCCCAACCTAGGCAAACTTCCACTTCGTTTAAGAAGTCGTAGACAACAGGGTGATACTTGTAGTTGGTACGAACACACGGTGGACACTCAATATTACCGATGCAGGCGCAACTGCTTGAAGTCTGAGTTCAGTGGCACGGACCTGTTCTGCCTGTCTATTGTGCGTAGGATAGTGTGATACTATCCTCGACCAGGCAGCAGGGTGAGTCAGGTGTTTCTCTTTGTGTTTCCTACCACTCCTCCTCTCATGAGGCACAGGGTAACAGTTCTATAAATCACACAGTGCACTGAAATGGAAATTCTAACAGTGTACCCTATTGTGACTTATCGGCTGGCTCGATAAGAGTCCCTACTGATCCCCCACCATAGGCGGACTGATCAGGGACGTTGAGCCAGAGTTACGCCAAGCCTCTACTGGTTGTACGTCCACCCAGAATACCCGTCAGCACTGCAGGTCACCGTCACCACGCACTAACTGCGAGTGGTGCGAAGCAACCCTAGTGTGTCGTGTCTCCTGGTGTGACAGTGTTACTTGTGGTTGGGGCATTACTGTTTCTTCCCCACAAACACTAATAGTGCTGTGTGTTTTATGGGAAGAAACAGGTAGCTGTCTACTGTGTATGTCTTAGTTCGGTTTAATAACTTCCCCAGATTCCATTGGCCGTCCACAGTGTAATCTTCCTCCAACTGTGAATACAGATATTTACCTTGGAAATAAAAGTAGCAAAGTAGAAAGCAACATGTGTTTATTGAAAGTTCAAAAGACATGTGACACCTCCTACCAAGTAAAGGTTAGCTGAAGGTAACTGCGTGGTTACAGGTGTAGGTGGCCTGGTTCTAAATAAATGGGAAAAGCTGATTCGAGACGAAAATAAGAGTTACAGTTAAACTACTAATTAAAGGTGTCTAGAGGGGACAAGTGAAGTTAAAAGAAGAAAGTTCGTGTTTGTATGCCGCCGGGTTGACTGGTCGTCGATGTACATAGTTGCCGCGAAGGCGTACTTGTAGGCTTCAAACTTCTCTAGAGCTCCCAAACACTAAGAGTGCTGTGGGCGGTGCAAGAGATGCGAAAGAATGACTCGACAGCTTAGCTCGTACTCCAGAGCTCGGCTGCGGCAGTACTTATATAGTTGTAGCTTGTGGGCTGCCGGCGCTGGGAGCGAGGGAGGAGTGACATCCTCCGGTCCTGGGTAGCGTGAGAATTATCTTGTCAGCGGTTCTGGCTTCGTGCCTCATCGGGTCTGCTCGTCCGTGCCCGAGGTCTGGGCAGCTTGTAGTCGTCGAGCGGGTGAGGGGGGGTGGCATGCTTTCCAGGTGAGAAGGAAAAACACAGAAGTTCTCATAGGTTGTAGGGGTAGGCAATACATTGCTCACATCTGTAGAGATGGAAGCAGTACTCGTACGCCATGAGACGGAAGAGTTACTACTTATATATATTATAATCACCTTTCTTCAGAGCAGATGGGGATGGTCGCCACATTGACCATCTGTTCCTCAGATGTTGAGTTTGTTGACTCAAGGTTTTCATTCTCCGTCTGTCCGCTTTTTCTATGCTTGTCCAGGATTGGGGAGGAAGGGTACGGTAATGTGCCGTATGTCCTGGATTCCCTATCCTGATCACGCTCCGCCGACTCAGCAGGAGGTGTAGGCGGGACCGAACCTGGAGGGAGGGGGTATGCTGCTGCGTCCAGTTTGGTTCCCTGGGAGGGCAGTCCTTCGGGGAAGGAGGCCGACGAGGTTTGTGCTAACGAGTTCTCGTGAGGAAGCTGGCACACTGCAGCCAGTGGAACAAGCAGATGGGCAGGGGAGGTTCGCGACCTCGGTCTAACGCTCGTGGAAGGGGGCTGCCCTTCGCTATAACTCTGCTCGGGTAAGAACGGTTGGGGGTGAGGCGGTCCGTGGGATTGTGCCAGGACGTCTCGGTTGGGGTGCTAGGTGGCGTCCGGCGAGATTCAGCTAGAGGGTGGGGGCTAACGGGGGATGAAAAATGATCAGCTGTGGGGTGTTGTTCCCTGGAGAAACACACCCGTGGAGGGGGGTGGTATGTTGGGGAAGGGGGATTGTCTGACCTCCCTTCTTCCGTTGAGGACGGCCTACGGCTGGGAGGTGGAGGGAAACACTTTTTCCGCCTCGTGGGTGTCCAGGGTTCAATTTCCGCCAGAGTTTCTGTTCCTACTGTGTCCTCGTACTTGCCATAGTAAGGTCGCATCTGTATATAGGGGACTTTACGTACCTGCCCCTTTTTATCACTGACCCAATACACACTTCCCTGGCGTTCTTCTACCGTGGACGGACTTATCCATTTCGGAGCTAAACTTGCTGCAAATTTCTTTTTGGCTTTACTGATTGGGTGATTCCTTATCAGGACTCTGGTTCCCTGGGGATAAACGTTCTCATGGTGTCGGGCTGGGGGATATTTCTGGCTTATGTATCGACTATGGTTGGCATTGGCTCATTCTTCTCTAACTTGGGCGGAGTCTACCACATGCTAGGGATCGGTTCAAGTTCGCTCGGTTTCTTCCCATTGGCAATCCCCGGGGCGTCTGAGAGTTCGTCCAAATTATAGGTAACTAGTGGTGGTTCAGGTGGCTTCGTTTTCTCTACATCATAGGGCTAACAGGATTTCAGGGATCTTTAGATCCCATTTTATTTGATTATTGCCCACACTCATCTTCAAGCACTTTTTCAGCTCCAGATTCTGCCTTTCCATAGGATTGGAGTGAGGGTGGTAAGGTGGTGTGGTCCAGATCTCCATCCCCCAAGTCTTACACTTTTCTTGCCACAGATGGCTAGTGAATGGGGTACCGTTGTCTCTCAATATGGTTCAGGGATACTCCCAGTGGGGAAATACTTTGGATGCCAATTTCTCGACTATCCGTTTGGTACTCTGGTTGGGAAGGGGGAATGCCTCCACCCACCTCGAAAAGAGGTTTGTTAAAACCAATAGATATTGATTACCCGTACTACTTCATGGATAAGGCCCCATCACGTCGGTAGTGACGGTTCCCAGGCTTTGGTAGGGGTCCGGGTTGTCTGGGGATTCCCAAGGACGAGATACACTTTGTTCCTACTGCATATCTCGCACTTGGCAACGTATTGTCAGAGGTCGTGATTCATCCCATCCCATGCGTAACGCTCCCTGACACTGCAGATGGTTTCCCTGGTTCCGGGGTGTTGAGCATGGGGATGATGGTGGAAATGATCACTAATCTGTCGTAGGCTAGGTGGATACCAGATATGCCAGAGGGAATTCAGGGAACCATTCCAGATCCATACCAAGGTGCCACGCCGACGGTACCAGAGAGGCTTCCTTGGCAACAATATTTCGGCTAAGGGGTCTTGTTGTGCCGCCCGTGTTGGATCCTGCGTGAGGGTAGCTTGTCGTAAGCAGAGTTGAGGGTCTCTGCCTCGGGGGGATGAGGGGAGGGATGACTTGCTTCCAGTCTTCGCAGTTCTTTATCCCCATCTTGTGGTCCGGGTTATGGAAAAGGGCATCGGGTAAATCGTTTGTCTAGCTGGGACAGTGTTGCACTATGAAGTTGAACTCGCAGAGAAACAATTCTCAGTGTGGCTGGGACATTGTTGCACTATGAAATTGAACTCACTGAGAAACAATTCCCAGCGTCCCAACTTTGCGCGTTGCCGGTGGGAATCGTGTAGCCATTCCAAAGCTTTATTGTCCATACGGAGGATGAAGGAGGTTCCTTCCAATAGGTATCTATAGTTGCGGGTAGCCCAGATTACAGTGAGATATTCCTGCTCATGGCTATGGTATCTGGATTCGGTGGGATTGAGGAGGGTACTTGCATACAAGATAACCAAAGGTTTGTCCTGCTCGCCTTCTTGGTAAAGTACTACACCTAAGCCTATCTGACTAGCGTCCGTTTGGAGGATTAGGGGTTTTCTGCTCGTGGGGCGGTGAAACTGCGTGATATTGACAAACTGTTCCTTTAACATTTCAAAGGCCTGCTGGGTCTCAGCGGTCCACCGTCTAGGGCAATCCTTTCCTAAGAGGAAGTGGAGGGGGCCATTAAAGTGGCTACATTGGGAATGAAACCTCGGAGCCAATTACACAATCCCAGGAAGTGACGAAGTTGCCTCTTGGTTTGGGGAGTTGGGGCATCCTGAATTGCCCGTATTGATTCAGCTTGGGCGAGGATACCATCTGGGGTAAGAATATGGCCTAAATATGCGATATCTTCTGTGCCATAATGGCTTTTACTTAGTTTGCATGTCAGACAATGCATTTATAGATGTTCCTGGGCCCTAGTTAGGTGTTTTCGATGTTCCTCCCAACTTCTGGAGTAGATTATAATGTTGTCTAGATAGGTTAAACAAAACTCCCCAATGTAGCCAGTTTAGACTTCGACGGACATGAGACGCTAAAAGGTGGCAGGTGCATTCTTCAATCTGAAGGGTATTACTCGGAACTGTAGGGTTTCCGCTGAGATGGTAGTAAAGGTGATGTACTTGTGGCTGTTGTGATGAACGGCAATTTGCCAATAGCCGTATTGAAGATCCAGTGTGCTAAAGATGGCCGCATCTCCTATTTATCTGAGGGTATTGTGGAGATCGATGGTGAGGGGAGCAAAAGAGTGGGTGTTGTCATTCAACTTCTTATAGTTGACACAAAATTGTTTTCCACTGTCTTTCTTAGGGACAAGTACGATGGGAGAATTGTACGCTGAAGCGGATGGTTCTACTATGCCCTGCGGTTTCATTTCTTCCACCTGGCTTAAGATTTCCCTTTGGCGATAGGCAGACACCTAATAGGGTGGACTGTAAATGGGTTGGTCGTTAAGAGGCCAAATTTTGTGTTGGATACTCCGAGTCTGCGAGAGGGGACCGGAGTCTGTGAACACGTGAGTGTATCGACCTATAAGGGCCTCCAATTAGTGAGCCTGGGTCCCAGTTAGTTTGTGTTGTTTAGTATTGGGGTCTAAAGGGTGTTGTAGGATACTCTCCTACTGCATTGTGACTCGTTCGGTTTTCGCTAGGTGAAGCTTCCCTTAACTACAATTGATAATACATTGTTGTTCTTTTAGCCAGGGCTGTGCCAGGATCACGTCTTCACTGATGTTAGGGACAACTGTAAACCAAGTGTCCTGATTAAAATGGTATATTCCACCTTCTAATTTAATTTTCCCTAACGCACTTAATGTATGATTAGGCTGGGACATCTGGATATCTAGAGGTTGGGGTCGAAGCCCGGATCGCTGGGCAGGGGTTAAGATGTCGTCCCTCATGAAGTTTCCTGTCGCCCCTAAGTTGATCAAAGCCTGGTGTGGAAGGTGATTCAGTTCTGCCTGAAGACGTGGGGACTTGGAGGGCCCTGAATCTGCTAATTGCGGGTGCCTGCTTCCTCGTGACGGGGTGTCAGGGTTGAGTGCGCGGGGCTGGTTTGGTGATCTCCTGGCGGTGAAGAGAGGAGAAGGGAGGGTTGTGTGTCTCTTGGGGAGGGCACGTGGGACAGTCCCACTTGAAATGCCTTCCCGGGCAGTGCCAGCAGTGGGGTGGGGGGTTGGAGAGAGGTCGCGCCACGCCCTACAGTCTACCGGGGGGAAACGGGGTCGGGCCATTAACCCGGGCACGCGCCGCCTGCTCTCTTTTCTCATGGGGCGTTCCTTTATATCTAGCTCCCTGGCCTTTTCTGCTGGACCCTCGACCGTTTGTGGCAGATCCATAATGATTAGGTTACATAAAGGTGGGAAGAGGGTGCGAGTAATTGCTCTGACCTGTAGAGCCTCGCTCTTATGTGGATGTACTCTTTTATGCAGGTGCTGCTGTCGCCTGATAAAAAATTGACCTCCTCGTCAGGTTTCTGGACTCACAAGTGTAAATTTGTTATTATCTCAGTCAGGAGATCATCTCCTGAGAAGTGAGATGTGAGTTGGGCCTTAAACTGGGGCCAACTATCAACGAACTCTCCATAGTGTTCTCACCAGCTCTTGGCGAGACCTGTTAACTGGGGGTGCGTACAGTTCACCAATTGGTTCTGCGGGACAAGGTGCTCCCGGTATTACTTCTTGCAGGAAGCAAAGAATTTTGCGGGTCTGCGTAATTTTTGTTCCATTGAATTCAGGCAAGTGCATCTTGCTGGATAGTCCCTGAATACTAGGGCTACGTCTTAGTGTGGAGTTACGGGGCCCTTATGTGTGTTACCTACGACACACTTCCCACTAGTATACCAATCCGGGTGTGGTTATCCGCTCATCCAGTCACCCAATACAGAGGTGGTGGAATTCTCGTTGGCAAAGAATACAACGGACATTCTGGCTACTGACATGGCTGTGGCATATCCTGATGACACTCAGTACATTAGTACTTGAGGCCATCTGTATAGCGGGAGGTATCATCCCACCTGATTCAGTGATAGTGGGTAAATCCCGTGACAGTATGTGCACTGGGTCGTGTAGCATCCGGCCCCAGGGCAACCTGTCATGGGACAGGGGCAGTGCTCGCCCCTATGGAGATGTCCTTGGCTAGCTGGCCATGGTGACTCGTGTCTGAGTCAGACATCGTGATGCTATGTGGGCGCCACGGGGTGTTTAGAACAACTCCCCGAAGTCGTGGAAAATTCTCCTCATCAAGGATTGAACGAGGGGGGAAAGGGTGTCTGGCGTGGTCCTGTTCCCAAGGCTTAGGTACTTCAAACTTTGGCCCCACGTTGGGTGCCAAATATAGATGCGTGTGCTACCGAGTGTGACTACCTTACATGGCAGTACGGTGACGTTGACTATCCTACCAAGCCTAGCTTGGCCTGCCACGGCGATTAATACCTGTCTTACTGAGCCAATGAGGCATAAAGGGGTTAGACATAGGATCAGGCAGTTTGGGGGCAGGTTTACTATGGGATTGGAGAAGAGTCAAACCTCAGAGTGAGGCGGATGGAAGTGGTTGCCTATCCAGGGAGATCAATCCTCCTCACTATCAGCATCGCCAATGTATGGGATGCCAGCCATCCCTGGTGGATGAAATGAAGTGGTGACTAGTTTGACGTGGAAGTGGGGGTGCGAGGTCTGGCAGAGGATATTTGAGATGGACGAATAGGCCGACGTAATGGGACGAAATCTACAGGTGGGGGTGTTGCATGGGGTCAGTTGTCTGGCTGGGCCGGGAGTCGAAACTGAACAATTTTACCAGATACAAGTTTGATGGAGCAAAACTTAGGAAATCCTGTGCTCTCCGGGTGTAATGTTCTTATCAATCTTCCAGACTGTAATTTAACATTACTTGTGGTTTTTGGGATTGGCGTAGTGGGGGTGTCACGGAGAGTAGTCTTATTCTCCTGAGCTAGCAACTTGACCTGTTCCTCATATTCTGCTGTTGGGTATCATGGCCACTGGGCACTGAGCAGATGAACTAATGACGTAGTAATTTCCAGGGGAACAAATGGGGAAATGGGTTGCAGAGCTGGATCGTGGCACACTAGTTGAGGTCAGTCCTCAGACGTGGAACTGACTGCTGGACGAGCTAGGGCACGACATTCCCGACGTCGTTTACTCTGGATACCTCCTTTTCTACTGTACATCTGTTTGCTAGTTCTAGACAAGTTTATGAAATGCCACAGTATAAGGAAAATTGGTTTGTTGACTAAAATTAATGGTACACAATGAAGTAAATTTTACGCGGTGTTTTATTGAGTCCCTGTAGAGAACCGGCAAAATACCATTAGTACAATTAAATTGCCTTGGCAAAACACTGGGGAAAATTACAATGCGTGAGCAATGGGGTCAGGCGAAGGCAGGCCTGGGATGGAGCTAGTTATAGCATGCAACTTTACAGCTGCTACTAAAAATCAAAAGATATAGCAACACAACTTTTACAGCAGCTAAATATTTAAGTGGGAGCTAATCCGAAATGGGACGGCTCGTTACCGCAAAGTTAAAGGAAGTTGACTGGGGTAAGGATTACCAGGGTTAAGATGGGGTATACCTGTAGCTGAAGTAAGCATCTCACGTGCAGGTCTTCAGTGATGTGCAGGTTTTGAGAGAGAGAGACAGTCTTCGCCAACTGGCGAAGGCCTTAAATTGCACATTTAGGTAGGAGGGTTTAAGGTAGGAGGTAGTTTGCCCTCAGTCAGGCAGAAAGGAAAGTCTTTTGCAGGCTAGGGTGGGCTTGCGTCCTCTTCCGTCACCGAGCCCGGCGAATCTGCAGGAGCTCGCTGCTAGGGTTGTAGTTATACTGAATTTCCACTTATCAGCAGTTCTTCGGGATGCTGGGATAGCATAGCCTTTCACCACGGGGGCACATTTATTGGGGTGCAGGAGCACTGTGCTTTTCTTATTGCCCTGCGTGGAGGCAACGACAAATTAAAACCCCTGTCTCTGAGGCAGGCTGGTCATGTCATCATGAGGTCATGGGGGTGCTGCCATCTCTCGAGATTGTAGGAACTTCTTCCGGAGCTAACGAGTAGTAGAATTCTCAAAAATAATTATTCAAATTGCGGGGGTGCCTTTTTGCATTCATAAATCTGGGTGGGAAATGGGGATTGTGATTACACATGTAATATACAATGATGTAATCGGCTACATAGGCTTGTGCGATTTATTAGCACAGTACATTTGTTCATAGGCTTGTTGAACATTTCACTTTTAACACTCTTATTTACAGGCTTTTTCAAATAAATTTAATATTGACCATCTTCAATTCCACTAATATGTACACTAACACGTGACAACATACCTTGTCTGAAAGTACCAATAAAATCATCCTCCCTTGAAAATACACTAATGTCACCAAACACAATTTTTAAATCTATTTTATACAATTTATTGTCAAATTGTCCAGCTCCACTCTGCCAAACAGTGCCAACACCCAACCTAGTTTTCAAACTCGCTACTCCCCTCTTTTGAACTGTCATAACAGGGAGGCGCAAAATGTTTTGTGGATGGGCCAGCCTCCTCGTTTTCCTCTTCCTCCACAAATGAGGCCGCCTCGCAAAGTGCCTCATGTTTGCTGTGACATAGAAGAGAATTATATTTTGTTGTCTTTTCTGTATCAGTTTGGTCTTCAAGGAATAACTGCTAAAGCTGGTAGTGGTTTGTTGAAAGTGTGTTTCTTCAGAAGGTCTCATGTCGAGAAGGATCCTGCAGGATCCTGCACCAAAGGATATTAGTGAGATTGATCCAAACAGGATAATCTGTTGGAAGACTTTTCCAGTTCATGAGGGCAAGGCAGACAATATGTACTGCTGTAATTAGTGTTTTTGGTAATGCGTCTATGTATTTACGTAAGAAGATGAAGATGGAACTTGGTTGTATCGGAAATTAGCTGGTGCTACTTACAAAGTCTTATTCAGTCCTTTAACATTCTAACCACATCCTCAACCGACAGTTTCCAATAAGAACTATGTCCGTCAAATTACCGCCACGGTTATAACCTTTAAATTTTCATTTACAATAACAATACCACAGATAGTTGAATACAGTGTCACAGTGTGCGTTTTGGTTTCACTGTCACCAATTTACGAATGCAATATCGCATAAGAAGAATAAGAACACAGACTACTTTCTCATTGTCACTAACATACGAATGCAGTAAAAACATAAGAAAATAGAAAACAAAAAATTTTTGCAGGATGTAATCAGTACCATCGATAGCACCAGTTATTGATTATCTGTGTTGTTTTGCATTCACGTAGTGTCCGAAAACGAATGATGCACACAATCTTTGGCGAATGCACCAACAGGAAATACAGTAAAACATAAACAACTGTAACAAATCTTCAAAAAACAATTGTTCCGAATATATTTTGAGTTTGGGACAGAATATCTGATTGATGGATGCTGTAAATTAATGTTTCACAATATGCAGTATGCCAGTTTAGTTAAAATTGTGTTAAATTAATTAGTGCTCCTAATAGGCAAATAATGTTCAGATGCTGCCGATGCTGATGGTCGTGGTATCGTCCGGTTAATCAGTATCGGCATTGACGTCAGCCCATCCCTAGTTATATGAGCAGTTTTCTGTTTCAGGGGTTGCAAACTTGAGTCCTTCAGGAGAAACAGCTGTCCAACCTGGGTGGTTTAGAGCAAGCTTAGCCCACTTGGTCCTCTGTTGAAAAGAGTGCAGATATTCACAGCTCCATCTTTTCGAGATATGTTTGTGGAAGTGGGTGACTAGTTGTCATCTCTCCAGTCTATTCATAGGCAAATGTGTGAGGTCATGTTCTGGTAATGCCACAAGATATTCACCAATTAGGGAGTATGGAGGTGTTACCACATCATACTCTTGCAGATTGATGGAGAATCGGCAAATTACCAGTGGAGTGAGTTCAGCACTGCTGATACCTGCATTCGTAGTGTTGCCAGTTCTTCAAAAGTGAGCACCTAGGTGCCCACAACTCGCTTCAGATGTTGCTTAGTACTCTTGATGGCTGCCTCCCAGAGACCACTAAAGTACTTACAGGTGGACAGAAGTGCCACTTGATTCCTTGTCGTGCTGACTTGTTAACACTGTTCTCACCCTGAAACAAGGAGTGGTTTACTTCTTTCAAGTAATTTTGTGCTACCACCAGATTTGTGCCATTGTCAGATGATACTTCTGATGGAACTCCCCTCAGTAGTGCCGCTATAAATTTGGCAGCTGAAAGGTCCATCATAAATTTTTATCCATCATCTTTGTAGTCGTGCCAATAAATACTCTCAAACCTTTACAGCTGTCATCTTTCATTTTCTGACTAGCAATGCAGGAAGGGGTTCACTAAAGTCAATTACAACCAATCTGAATGGCCTTATTTGTTCCACCCAGACTCTTGATAGCATGCCCATTATAGGAATTAGTGAACTTGGCTTTGCCATAAAACAGGTGATACGGCAGTAAGTAAACTGGGAATTTGTCCTCGAGCTCTTATTATCTAGTACTCCCTGCGAACCAAATACAAAGTAGTAATTGGCCATGGATGTAGTGTGTTCACATGGCAGTGGCTGACAGTTAACTTAGACAGTCATGCTCACTCTATTGGGTCTTGTAATGGGCGGATTCAAGACTCTTCCCCCCCCCCCCCCCCATCAGCAGATAACTGAGAAGCAGGAGTTTCTGTTGTGATGGGGTTATTCTTGGGGATAGTGGTGGATGGTTTCGTGACCTCAATCTCGCTACGCTGTGCCTTGGGAGGTGCACTGGCTAAGATAGGCAGAGTTGGGACTTGAGTAGGCTTGTAACTTGGTGTGAGGTCTAGGCGTTTGGCCACCTTTTCAGTAACTCTAGCTGCAGGCCAGTTGAAAGTGGTTGGTTTCTTGGGTGGAGTCTACGACAACTGCGACTGCACATGGCATGTGCCAGATCAGATTCTGCTGTACCCTGGGTGCGCTGGTGGAAGATCTCCTCTGTCGAGCAGCTTCCTCCTCTTTCAACAAGTATACCCAGTTTGCATCCTGTTCAGCACTCTCTAGGTCTCCAACAAAGGCTAGCCCCTGCCTGGCTGCTTTCTCCTGCCCAGCCGTATGATGAGGCACAAGGGGAGTTACATAACAGAGAGAGGGGACAGTGGGTGTTCCTAGTGGCAAGCATGACCTGAAGGAAGTAAGGTGGGGCTGTCAGATGGGGTAGGTGGGCCTGGTCTACTGGTCTTCAGTCAAGTGGCTTGGCAAGTGGTACATTACTGGCGGACCCAAGCATACACAGAGATACGGGCTCCCTGTCGGGGTTGGCCTATCAATCTCCAGCAAATAACGTGGTGAGCGGGACTTTGTTGGCAGACCCAGGCACGTACTGGAGGGGGCAATAGTCCAAGTGAGCAATTGCTCTTATGCTACCCTGGAAGACAGGTTTCCCAAGCAGTCCTTAATGTGGCTCTGAAAGGGAATGAAGGTTTCAGCTCGTGACCACTCATGCAAGAGTTTAAGAGGTGCGGTGATGAAGCAGGAGATAGTGGGAGCAAGGTAGATAAATGCAACGCACTGGGAGTGACAACTCAACCAAGTTTGGATTATGTCTGTTTATTGACTGGACAGTAAACACACACAAACCAGCCTGTACCCTGACCAAGGCTCTGATCCTAGGATGCCAACCAGAGTTACACCTGGACTCGGAAGACGCAATGGTGTGGAGGCAAGGTTGACCCGAAATCAGCTGTACTTAGACTCATGACGATAGTGACTGAGCTGCGAGGTAGCTAGGAAGAGCAGAAGGCTTTTGTGCACTGGCGAGCAGCATGGCGGTGTCATGAAGAGTAACACTTGCTTCGTCTTTTAGCACTTGCAAGGTGACACAAGTATGAACTTACAAAAAACACAAAACAATTGTCTTAACAGCAAAAGGTTAGAAATTTTATGACGTGTGTTTGCAAGTATTACAAAAAACATGAGTCGTTTTAGAAAAACTCAAAATTGGAAACAACAATTCAAATTACATTACAAACTCCACGTAAAAATATAACAGTACAAAGACTGTCCATAAATGGTCAATTTACTTGGCGCAACCAAATGCCATTAATACTGAAAGTAACATTACAATATAATACTTTTATGAAAGAAAATACCACCATAAAATGATCCTCTTAAAAATTCCTTTAAAACATGGAGGAACTTTCTTGAAATTTGCCTTTCTTGGATTGTTACTTCCTTTACATAAAGTTAAAACATTAAAGAACATGACGTGTGATGTACACGAGAATTAATACACACTCATCTGAAAGCAGTATTCTTTTGTCTAGGAGCTAGACCAGGTGCTCCTATATGGAAAAGGGGGTTCAATCCTTATGGGGCACGGGTGTTTTCCCATTGTACAAGACTGGCCTGGTTGCTTTGTGGCAGAGCACAATGTCACGAGTAGATAGTGTAATCTTGTGTTTGAGTGCTACCTTTTCTGGTTGATACCTGGGCGACATGCTTCAGGACATTTAGAAGATGCTGTGGGTGAGTTAGGTCTGTACTGAGGCAGTGGACGATGTGCTGGACGCAGTTCTGCAGGGACCAGATAGTCAGTTACGGGTGTAGGAGGTCGTTTGGGTTGGTTGAGATGTCCTGTGATCCACCAATGATACTCCGCTGAGCCGTTGCATACAGGTGTGATAAACAAATTTCCTGTGTACTTCTGGGTCTACAGGGTCTTGCAGATGCCGCAGGGCCTGAGCTTGATCTTTGGGCTTAAGGCTAGCTAGATAAGACACCAGGGCAAGCTTTAGCTTGACACGTGACAGTCCCGACTGGTTGACTGTCCCCGTCCTGAGTGACTTACGTGACACTAGGCAAGTTGCGTCTCAAGGCGGTTATTAGGTTCTGGGCACTGAGGTCCGGCCAGTGTACAACACAGGCCTGGTTGGTCGGCGACTTGGTACAAAGTCGGGTTCGGCAAGCTTCACCCTGGGTGGAGTGGGTTTAGGTTGTGGTACAGTAGGGCAGCGTGGTGGTTCAGTAAGTGGCGGTGCTAGACTGTGGTTTTGGTGTGCTGGTGGACCTTTCGCCAAACAGTGCCTCCTGCACTATGGAGTAATATCCTTCCACGACTTTGGTAGGTGGTTCGAACAAATCCACTGGTGTGACGGTGAGGCGTCTCAGTAATGCAGCCTGTTAATGTGGATTGAGAAGTCCAAACCCGCTAGGAAGAATATATATAGCCCTTGTGGAATTTTGGAGGTAGCTCTCGCCTTCTTGGCCCATCTCTCAACTCCAACCCTATGGGTGTAAAACATTAGGCACAAAAATCAGGGCTGCGGAAGGTAGGCAGTCAACACCGCCTCACTTTTGACTTCCACCAGGTGGAGAAGGTTCGAGCTGTGGGGTGATGGTTACGGGAACCGCACGGTGTAGTCCCACGGGGGTAGGTTTCCCTGCACCAGAACACAACCCTCTCGGCACCACCAATGAGTAGTGTGAGTTGAGCACCCTGGCCAGCAAGCCGATCCCACTGGAAGTGTACTTAGTGTTGTGGCTCTACTGTTCCTCCCATTTGGTGCAAGGAATAGGTGGCCATCCAATAGTGGTGAGGTGGATGTCCAGTGGTCACTCGCCTCCCCGGACTCCAAGAAGATCCTCTCCTTGGCACCAAGAAGAGAGCAGTGAGGTGGGGGATGACTTCGAGCCAGCAAGCCAACTTCCAAGGGACGGTATCCTAGTGTCGTGTGTCTACCATTCACTGCCGGGGCAGAGAATGGGTGACCTTCCAAGGATGTGCTGTTGCGTTGTGCATGTAAGTTCAGTAAGGAAAAACCCGGCCTCCTGCTGAGTCCTCCAGCTCCGATATAACACAAGGAAGGAGCTCGGAGTGAAAGTCAAGAGATCTGGTAAGATTGGTATTTATTGACCCTAAGGAAGTAAACACAGATGGCAGAGGTGCTATCTTCTAATTCCACATGGGCTAGGCGGAAGGTGAAACACCCTATATTTAAACAAGGGAAGGCGCCCTGTGCAAAACTAATAGGAGAGACAATAGCTGGTGCATGTTGCGTATGATTACACCTCGAGGTGAGCTCTACTCTGTGGGTATCTGAGGGACCGAATGTGTCTTAGTGTGAAGCTGTCGATGTCGCTGGTTCTTCCTTAGGTAGCGTAGGAGAGGATCTTCGGCCCCACGAGGTGAGCGGTGAAGTACTAGGAGAGATTTGAGCTTCGGCAACAATAACTTGAGTGATGAGAGCTCAGGAGAGGCAATCGAGAATTGAAGCAGAACTGACAACCCGGAGGCCAGGGCGCATCTCCTTATATACAACTTGGCCATCCCGTCCTTTACTTGCATAGGGCGTCTGGAGAGGGGGTTAGCAGGTGCAAGCCTGGTGCCTAGATCCATTGTGTGTACAGTGTAGTGGAGAGTGGTGGGATCTAGGCATCTTACGTGTGGCGGCATCCCGTGGCACATTGCTGTACTCGCCTTGGACCTCTTGCATGGTCTCAGTGGCTCATGGGCAAAATAATAAATTATTATTGGGATGTCTTTTCCAGCCCAGTAGATACAACAATCTTATAGGTGGCGGCTGTATTGTGACTCTGTAGACAAACTGTCAGGGATGCAGTTGCACTGATGAGTAGCAGTCGTTTATTAATATTGTTGACGACGTCATGCATCAATTGACCTCCTTCTCCCCTTACAATGTTAACTCATCTGGTCAATGAGTTGAGAAGAGAGAAAACTATTCCTTTGTGGGAATGTAGAACTGTACCCACATCAGCAATTTATTTCCCTCTCGCTGGGCTTCCGTATTGGCACTGTCTCTGTGCCGGTTGCAGCATGCTTTCACTACTCTGACGTGGGGGCAGACAGCCTGAGGCAGGCGCTGGCTGGAACGTATTCTGCAGTAGCAGAGTTGGCTAGATGAAATCATCTCTCTCTGTGTCACACACAAGTCTGTCTTCCTCTCTCTCTCTCTCTCTCTCTCTCTCTCTCTCTCTCTCTCTCTCTCTCTCTCCTCTCTCTCTCTCTCTCTCTCTCTCTCTCTCTCTCTCTCTCTCTCTCTCCTCTCTCTCTCTCTCTCTCTCTCTCTCTCTCTCTCTCTCTTCTCTCTCTCTCTCTCTCTCTCTCTCTCCTCTCTCCTCTCTCTCTCTCTCTCTCTCTCTCTCTCTCTCTCTCTCTCTCTCTCTCTCTCTCTCTCTCTCTCTCTCTCTCTCTCTCCCCCCCCCCCCCCCCTGGCGGCTTGAAGTGGCATGTGGCAATTTGTAGTGTAATGTGAGTGTCACGAGGGGTATCCGGTGTCGGTGATAACGCATGGCCTTCTGATTATTGTGTGCTGACCTACATCACAGCTGTAAGGTTTGGTTACTGACAATATGGTTTATACAAATCTAAGGAAAGAGCAAACACACTGGCCAACACACGGAATAGGTTTAGAACCTTGGGAGCTGATTTTTATACAATATTATATATACAAAAATTAAAAGAAAATATGCTCAAAGCCCCACTCACGAGGCGTTTTCTAGCTAACTGCTTTGGCCGCCTAGTGCGGTATAGTGTGTAGGCCCTGCCTTTGGCCTCCCTATCTTAACGCACAGAAGAATGAGATTGAAAAGCACTACAGAGTTTTGCACAGCCGAGACCTTCTGTCATCTCATCTGTGCACTGAAGCAGGGAAGCGAGTGTATGGGCAAATGTGACAGAGTTGCACTTTATCATCTTACATCAACATAGAGAAGAAAGACCCAGAACCCTGGTCATACAACAAAGAAAGCAAGTTTGCAACAAATTGAGATTAATAATTTTCTTCTCACCACGTTTTTGCTGTCATTAAATGTCCTTACGTGGTAATGCAAACAGATTCACTGACATTTCTAATTTACATTACGTGGACAAAGATAATTTATTTACAACATGTTTTGTGTAATTATAACTTTACTGAGTTCGCCTCTTAACTGTACTATATACACCAGTTAGGTATGAGTTAATACGTTGCATTAAGTTGATTTTCTGACTTTTACAGTGTAGGCAAACATTAGTAAATTCTTTTCAACAAAAGTGAATTAAGTTACAATAACTTTGTCATCTCCTCGGCAACAATATGCGCGAGCAAAAAAAAACAGGTGTTATACATAGGCACTTTAACATTGACAGAAATATTTACATTATAAATGTCATACCTTGTATGTCGGTAGTTGGCTTACTCACATCTGTCCATTTCTGTAGTACAGGTTAAAGGTCACCCTCAGCTAATTAGGAGCGCTTTTGTTTTCGAAGCACTACATTGCCCCATCTGTGTACGCCGACGGTACGCCTACACTAAGTGGGAGGTACTACTCGTGCACTCACTCACTGTTGTATGTCGTAATGCGGAGTGAGGCTTCCCTCACATCTTCTTCACAAGCATCCCTCGCTTTCTCAGAGCAACGTGTGGCGGGGTAGGCCAAGCAAACATTGTAGGCGGCCTCCATGGTGGTACTTGGTACTGGCCTGGCCTGGCACCGGAGCGACTTGGCAGGAGCGTTGAGGCAGCATGCGTGGGCGTGGCAGGAATTGTAGTGTAGGCTTTCTGTCCGACATGATGCCAGCGAGGTGGCCAGAAACAGTGGTTTTAGTGGTGCTACTGCCTCTGTGGTGGACGGCGTTATGTTTGGGGGCTCGACAGGCACACACGCCCTCTCCCCCCCCCAGCTTTGGTTGGCTGATGGTCCACTTCCTATGTAGACGAGGTACACAGTGTGTCCGACTCTGCACGAGGTGACACCAGGGCTGCTGGTACCGCAAGGGGCAGGCCTTAGGGTTGACCATCTCCTTCTGCCCCTCAGGTCGGCGTTGGCAGTCGGCCCCGGGCGTCACCAGGCTGCGGATTCCGCCTGGGGCAAGCCTTGGGATTGACTTTCTTCTCTGCCCCTTCGGCTAAAGCAGTTGCACCTTCCTTTCCCAGCACGGTAGACACATCTGAGGTCACAGTCGTTCCCGACTCTATGGTGGTACTTGGGGCGGATGACAGTTTTCCCAAGTACTGCACGGCTGCCGGCACAAGCTCAATGAGGGCCCTCATGATGATGCGTATCTAGATCTGAAGTTTTACTATGACCCTTGCTAGTGGCCGGGGTGGTATGGAACAGTCGACCGGCACTTCTGGGTGAGGCCAGGCGTTCCTTTTGCAGGGGTGCAATAACAAGTTTCAGTGTAGGCTACTGTGGCTGTTACTCTCTGTCGAGTGGACTACCCCAGGATATCTCACTAGTGCCAGGGGTCCACTTTCCCCTTCGGGTATCCATCTTGGTCTTGCAGTCCGTGGGGGTTGATGGCAGGGTGCGGCTCGCTGGCCCCATAGTTCTCGGCGGCCCCTTTGGCCATGCTGGTGGCAAGCAGCTTGTTCCTTTACTGCCGGAGTGATCTCTGTTGGGGGCACCAGCTTCTTTGTCGATTTTGAGGGCGGGAGGAACGTGACGGTGGGTTCGTCCTGTTTCTCTTAGGCCTCAAAGGGGTTTGGTGGCTGTTTCTTTTGCTTCCGGCCCCGGGCTTTTACAGGTGTCAGCGTGGAGGACTTTCGGTACCTTTGTCCTATGTTTTTTCCCAGTTTGGCTGTTGCGGGGGCATACAACTTCATTCAGTTGTAGCAGTTGGATAATTTCCTCCGGGCTGGTCTCCTCTGTGGTTGGAGTGGCCTCATGCGATCCCACTTGGTCGAGACTCTGTGTTTACAGCCTTGGTAGACCTTTTGCTGGCCATGGTCCATTATACAGTGGTGTTGGTGGTGCCACAGGTGGCAGAGGATGACCATTTCCTGCAGTCTGGGGGCCATGATGAATTCAGCAGTGCTGGTGATATTCTGAATGGTGAAGCTGAGCATTATTTGTCCATCCACGGTGAGGGTACTGTCTGATTTCACCATGCGGACGGTTTTCAGCTGGGGTCTTAAGGATTTCCATTGTTCTGAGGAAAGTAGGTCGCTGCATATAAAATTTCCGGTGGCCGCGGAGTCTAATAGTACTATGACACCTTGGTCGTGCCTCCAGATAGGTCATCTTCTCCTTCATTAATTGGATTCTGTGCCCTTCTGTCCCAGCGGTTGGCCCTTTTGTTTTTTGGCGTCAGTGTTTTCCATCTGCTAGAATCCCTTCAGCGGGTTGGGAGTGGTTCGCAGACCACCAGTTGCACACCCATTTTCCGTGCATTCACGTGGTCTCGGCCATGCCGGGCAATCTTTGTGAAAGTGATAGCCGGTGCAGAACCAACTCTCAGAGTTACGGACTGGTGGTGACGGCGACGGTTCCTTAACCTTCTTTTCTTGGGGTTTCCCTGCTACCACAGACTGGCTCCTATTCATGCGTTCTAGACGGGCTTGTGCCTGTAGATTTCGTTCAGCCTGCTGCGGCCGGTCTACCAATTCTTCCACATCGTGTGGCTTGGGTGCGATCAGGAAGTTACGTAGCTGTGGTAGCAGCATGCTGTCTATATAGCATACACAGGTTTCCTCTGATTCTTCCAGGAAGATTCGTTGAAACTATTGCACCTTCTGATGAATGAAAATTTCAATTTCTTCCCCAAGGGTCTGGGTCCGTCTGTAGAACTCCATGGTGAGGTTGGCTAATACCTCTTCACCGGCAAATTCCATTGCTAGCCTGTTTTGGAATTGGATCCACTTGGTGATAAACTCCCCGTATTTTCCCTACCAGTCGAGTACTCTGTCCTTGAGGCGTGCTTGTAAAAGTTTAACCCACTGTTTTAACGGAGTCCCTTGCTCTTCAGATTTCTTGTCACAGTCTGTCAGAAAGCTGAGCAGGTCTTCATGGGGCCGACCTGGGAAGTCGAGAATCTGGAGTTCCCCTGTTGAATGGCTCGGTTCAGTTTTCTGCCCATGTCCGAGGTTGTGTGGTCATTATTCTGCAGCCCGCTGACAGAAGTCACATCTGTAGACCATTCCCGGTCGGGTCGCCCGTTCATCTGGCCAACTAATGCAAACGTGGTGGAACGTTTTGGTACAGATAATGCACCTCATGGTGTATTGCCCCTGCCTTTGGCAGTATACCCAGCTTCAAAACACTATCTGGTGCATCTGGCAGTCCTCAAACCGGTATTTTAGGCCATCGGTTTGGTGGACGATGTGATCCCAGCCTAAACAGGTGTAGTGAAACTGGTGCTGACAAAGTGTGCACTCGATTCTGTGGATCTCTTCTCCGGGGCATTATATCTTGGCACATTGGTTGCTAGGGATGGATTCAGTGGCTTCCTCCGAGTTCTCATGCTCTACCTCGGTGTCTGACATCTTTGGGGTTTCTTGAGCGCCATGGGGTGTTTTCGACTCCCCGAAGTCTGGTCTGGGTTTACTTCAAGCTCTGGCTAGTTCTTTTGACTCGGGGTCGTGCTGGCCTGGTTCGGCCTAATTGGTTTCCAAATTACGATGGACGCCCCACATTGGGTGCCAAAAAGTACCCGCCTTGACGCGTGACAGTCCCTTTTCTGGATGACTTACTCATTGCTAGGCGAGTGGCATCTGTTTACATACAAAATTCAACCAAGTTTTGTATGCAAACAGAATTAATTAGAAGCATCATTTATGCACAGAGAGATCCTCTTTTGCCGAATTATTTGTCAGGTGAGGTAATTGAACATTTTTCCATCAATGAGTCCTTAACACATACATTACATCTAAGCTTTTAAGAACTTTGCTAAAATATATTTGCATCCATGTAGTGGAAAGTAGGCTCATTTGTTATCAGTAACTTCTCGCTATTTTTACACCAAATAACTAGTTTCTTGATTTTATTTTTATCTTTTAGTAACATGTGATTTGAAATTACTCAGCGGATACAAATATGGCTGACTTTTGTGCTGCTACATATTTATCTCTATGTAAGCTGTACGTAGTGAAATTTGTAAAAATGAATATTATACTGATATATATTCTCTGTTTCATGTTTTCTGTAATGTTAATGTCAACAAACAATTGCAAAAAAAATACAACCATATATCACTTGCAGAGTGACATGCTGCACAATCCAGAAAACATTTCAAATAGCTAAGCGCCTCGGTGTATTGACCGGTATGAATTGGCGAAATTTTATTTGTAAGTGTAAGAATGTAGGTCTGATTGTTTTTATTTTCTTTTTTTAAATTATGACAAAAATTGAATTGATTAAGAATAGTGTGTGATGGGCTGGATGTAACACAAATATAATTCACTGTGAACCACATATTTCTGTTGTCAAACACATACATATTTTATGCAAACTTCAAACACGTATATGTTTTTCATCGTGAAAAATATATTACCAGTGAATGGTCATTAAAGCAGCTGAGTTCACATAGCACGACATACATGCTCACAATTGAAGTCACAATGCCATCTTGACCACATTGGTGCCCTAAAATTCCATAGTTTTCTACACTGTAATGGGTTGGAACTATTGTGGGATGTTCCAAAGTGAAGATTTTAGGCAGTTTGTAAACAACTTTTATTATGTTTAGCTCAATAATCCTATCTGAATACGCAATCAAAGAAATTGAAAACACAGTTTCTTTTTTTAATTTACTGGTGGTTACTGGAACAAGAGAGATTGTTTTATTTACAAGACAAAATAAAAGTGTTGGGCAACGTTAATAATGCATCATCTTTACATGGTTGTTCATAATGGTTAAGTCTAAGAATATTTTTAACATATAAATGTGAAATATTGCATTGTAGTAAAAATATCAAGAAAATGTTTGCTGTCTATTTTAGAAATCACAATTTCTCTGTGCGTCTAGTGCAAATAGTGGATCCGTGAACTTGAGTTGAACCTGGTGGCCAAATATGAAAAAAAAAATGAGCCTGTAAGTCTGCATACTTATTTGCAGGCTAATTTTTAATCTGATGCAGAAGGAAACAGAAGAAGTGAAGTTTGGGAGTATTTTAATGTAATGTTAAGATGGGTCCCCACACAGCCATTTATTTGCAAACTGTGTAAATCGCTTGTTTTCAGATGTCATAAAAGTCTTTAGTTGCTCTCGGACACCATATAAAACATTACAAATAAAGTTATTCGTATCAGCACTATCTGTGGCATCTGCTATAAAGTATCGGTATCGATATGTAATATTTGCAAAATGGGGTTTGGACCCATCTCTGTTTTTTACCATTACTCGTTGACATGATTATTTTAAATTATTTTGACCTGCAGTAACTTCCACACAAATGCTAGCTCCATGAAAACAACTACCATAGAGTGTTAGCCACAGGGTGCATGCTGTCAGTCAGCATTGACAAGAGTTATGTGGCTGTCCATGTCCAGGCGGAGCTGGAGCGGCAAGAAGAGAAACTGCACCGCCTGCAGTCGGAGCAGGGCTACAAGAGCCACGAGGGGCAGAACTTGGGGCGCAAGGTCGAGACCCTGCAGAAGCAGCTACACACACTGCAGGTAGCTGCTAAGAAGGCCCTCGAGCAGGCAGAGAGCAGTGGGCCACATGTCCCGGCCACCAGGTACCTCCCAGCTTGCCCTCAGCTCGACCAGCTTCACTACAGATGACTGTTCACTGTAAACTAAGCACTTTTGAAAGCCCTGCTAGAGATCTGCTTCACTACCCGTGTTATATTGTGGCAGCGGTGGAAGGTAAAAGGGGGAGAAGAAAATGATTTCGGTTGCCCAATACTCAATATCAACCATATCAGAAAAATAATTAATAAAAAATGTAATTAAATAAACCTGAAAAAAGTAAAATATGTGTATATTAAATAAATGTCTCGTCCAAAACAAACTAATTCAGAATCAAACAGCAAGAAGTAAAATCCTCCACCACAGGACTGCTCTGTAAGGCCATCCTGAAGCCCTCAACATTCTGCGTATTCAAAAATTTGTTAATGAATCCACCAGTGGTTGATACACCGGTGTCCACCAGTTGAAGCATTTTTTGAACATCAGGTTGAATTTTAGCTGTGTTTTTGTCTGCTTTCAGACACATATTAATACCATTTTATTCAATTTTTAAAGTTTTCATCGCACATTTGTAAAACTCGATGTCTGAATTATTTTGGTATAGTTTGGAATGCTTAAAAATTACGAGTTGTGGGTGTTTTTAAATTTTATTTTTCAGAGAAAGTGTTTGAAAATTCTTTGGTTGATGTTTTGGTGCATATCCACCAGATCCACCAGATTTTGAGGCAGGTAGAACCGATGGATAAACCGGTTCAACCGGACTCACTAAATGATTAATTTTCGAACGTTTGTTGCACATCGGTGGATGCACAAGTGAATTTTTGAATACGGGGTTTACCACTCTTATGCTTTAGATAATTTTCATAAACATCCAAAATACTTGTATCTCTTTTTAAAAGACTGAGCTTAACATCAATGGGCAAATAACCAAAACAAGATTTCAAAATCTTAAAAATTCTGAATGAGAGGGAAAATGAGGTAAAAAGGAAAAAATAAAGGGGTTTGGGAGGGTGTACTCGCTTGACTTTCGACCAGTTAATGGAGATGGGATCTTATCATGGTTCCTGGTGCTGCAAGGAATGTAACACAATGAGTTGTCCACTTGTTACTAGTATACCAATTGCTTCCAAATATAACCTAGGCCTCTTTCGTTTGAGGGGAGGAGAGGGAACGATAACCTTATCCTTAAAATTTAAATGACTAGAATGTGCGGGAGGCAAGTATAATAAAAAGTGACTGACCAAAAGAAAAACCAGAATTACAATTTGAATTTTTACTTAAGTGTTTAAGATATAATAAAAATCATATATAAAATTTGTAAACTTTAACAACTAATAAACTTTTGTTGATAAAGTTTTAGAACAGTAATTTCAAGACTGAAGGAACAATGTGAACAATCATAAGCAAAAAGTATTTAAAGTCAATGCTATTGAATGTAATTTCTGGCTTTCACAAAAACAAAATGTATAAAATACAGGTATAGATAGTTTATTTGGATAGGCTGACTGCAGAAACACTTTAATCAAACTTTGATTAATTCTTATCAAATTTCTGTTTTCCAAACAAAAATAATAAAAATAAAAACTATATATCAGCCTGAGACATTAAATATCTTTGATAAAATAAAATTTAGTCAATTAAATTTGTATTGAAAAACATCCTCAGTAATAGAATAATTCCATTAAACTTCAATAATGACACAATAATTAATAAAATAACAATCTCATTAAAAAAACAAATAGGTGTGCCCTAGAGGTTCAAAACAGTAATCATTAACAGTAGGGGAAACTATCTCGAAGCCTTTTGTTTTTTTATTTAACCTGAAAGGATGTCTGCGTAATAGGTCAGATCCGTATAAGCATCAATGTAAACATCAACACATTTACTAAAACATTAGTTAAAACTGCCTAAGTAATGACTGTTTGCAGCAACTTATCCAGACTTACTGTACCAAAAATATAAATGAATAAACCTTCACAGATTAATGATTGGCCATGAATTATATAAACAATAAGCAAAAAGTAGAAAAATACTATAGACTTAAAGTTACGGAACTTCAAACTATAAACAAAACACACAACAATTGGTAGGGAATGGCTATGAAAACAAGTTTATGTCACAATCTTCACAACCTGAACCCTAAATAAAACAAATTCTTAGAGCAACAACAAATGAATAAGTCTAAGTTTTCACTTACTTCTAGGCACTTCTTAAATTATTCAAGACTAAAATAAAAGAATTCACCTGAAATAAACGTCTTTAACTGCTCGTGTCTTCCTCTCCTCTCATCATAGTCGACTCCCAAGGCTAGTTGACTCTAATCGACTGACTGACTGAGTGACTGACTGACTGACTGACTCACATCGACTGATCATGTCCTATTCATCAAAAACTAAAACTACCTTTAAAATTAAGACTATTTATAGGATTGATCGGGCCATTCTTCCTGAAGTCAGGAAATAATGTTTTGATCAATCAAAACAAACAAATACTTAGTTTGTCTCCAAAGTTTCTAGCAGCCTCCACCAGGCCGCCTCTCTCTCACTGCACGCACGTCCTCCTAGCTCACTACCATCTTCCTGACTACAACCTGCCCTCGCTTTACCCTATTTACGTCACTCATCATGCCACCTATATTTGACAATCAGAGCACGGGATTCCTGCCACTGACAACTGCTGGTCGGACAACGTCCTTTCCTCAACACTCCCTTTTCCCTTCAACAGCCTATACTCTCATTGCTGTTTTCAGCACATCTACCCCTTACACTTGCGTATGCAAAAACTGTATTATTTTTCCACAGCTGTATTTGGCTGTAAAAGTGAAAACCTAAAGACAACCTCAGCTCGGCAGTTCGGGGAAAAAAAAAAAAAAAAAAAAAAGTGCCAATTCGTAACTGAAACCTCTGGAAGACTCAATTGCCAGCCTCAGTGGAAGAAAAAAAATATATATATATAATCTCGAAACTAACAAGCTGAAAAATCCTATAATCCCAACTTCTCTTGAAATAATAAAGAGAATTAAAAGGTATCCACTCCTAACAAATGAATAATAACTTGTCCTAATAAAAAAGACCTTACCCAAAGAAAATTAAAAGTATCTGCACACACACACACACACACACACACACACACACATGCCCACACACACGCACACGCCTCCTACAAAACATTTGTGACAGAAAATTTTTATTATGTTGCACTGTCCACAAATATACATCACGTAATTACTATTCTACAGATGGTAACTTGCAAAACCTGCCATCTATGGCCGAACTTCAACGTGTTTACATTTCACACATGCAGGATGAAAGTTATTTTATTTATGAAGAATGCGAATGAACAAATAATTCCAATAATTGCTCAAGTGTTAAAGTTTTTTTCTTATTTTTCTGATTTTTCATATTCTTTTTCTTCTCTCTATTCTCTTCCTCCACCTAACTTCCCTTCCTTCAAGTTAAAACAACATTAAAATGAACTGTATGTGTGGCACCCCACTTTTGATGGTTTTTTTAATGTACTTCCTATACATGCTGAAATACTATATATATGGTTTTTTTTTTTTACTTTGTTACAATATTTTTTAATCTTGTTTAATATTGGCATTGCTACAGACACACTCACTTTGTTCATGTGCTAATAAGTAGTCTGTGTACTGTGAAATTGTCAAGAATGTAAATATTATAGATAATTTCATTGGCCACAAAAATAAAAGTTATGCTTTGAATACTGCGAAACCTGTTATAGCCCTATGCACAAGGGGCGTATCCTGTAGACACTTCTGGAAGACTGGTACTGTTTATAGATAGGACCTCGCTAGTAGCAATATTTAGCTTCTCATCACTGATGAGGCGAAATTGTATTAGTAGTTGGAAAAAGACGTCACGCGTCGGTGTTTATGTTTACGTGTAGCAGAAGGATATGTAATTTGTATCCAAAAGTAGACATTTAGCAGGACTCCAGAAAAGCCTTAAGTAACCATGAATGGACTGTATGTTATTGATATATCAGGGAAAGGAAAACAATGAAACTAAGGAAAAATTAAAACTGAGACGACAGGAAAAATGCCTCTTCACTGTTTGTTATTGCTACAGCACAAATTCTATTCATTAACTAACCACAAGATAACAGTAAAGATTTTATTGTAAATAACATGTAAACTTTCCTTAGGTTGTACAAATATTTCCACATTTTTATAATAGTGGAGTTATCAAATTTTTCTACAGGGAAGTGGCAGAAACCTTGTTGTTTTTTTTGTATTGATAATCTGATAATCACACAATTTTGCTTCCAATGCAGCTGTCCTCTTTTATGTGGCCTACTTTCGCTGTATTACTGTGCATATGGCATGGCAGTGTTTATGCATGTTGTCTGCCCATGATCACTTAATTTTTTTGTCACACTCGCTTTATTCACATCAGTTCAGTTTACCAAGCACATATAACCCTTTGTAATGATGTGGGCAATAGTAATTGATATACGCAGGAAATATTTATTTTGTTCTATACTTTTGGGGTTTAATTTTGATACACTATGGGCATCGTCATTCACCAGCTCTAGGCTCGCCACAGTTGCTGCCCCCTCCTAAGAAGAGCAGTTATGCTGTAGACGCCACAGCACGCCTTGAAGCCTAGGGTTGGCTTGCCCAGCTGTTGCCGCCTGCTGCGCCGCAACCCGCATTGCATCACGTCGCAGCTCTACCCTTCCAGCCTTTGGCTGCGAGGGGGGTACTCACCGTCAGCTTTGGACATCTCTGCTGGCTTATCGCTGCCGCTCTTTCTACGTCTCTTCTCTCTGCGTTTTCTCTCTCACCTCACCTTACAACACCCGCGCGGGCCCTGTGAACTGGGTATAAATAAAACTCGCAGTCCTCAGTTCGAAGCTCTCGCACCAGTTCAGTAGCATGTTGTTACTCCACCTGAGCGCCCACCGACGTCACGTCTACCTTCGCAGAATGTCACTCTGTCAAAGAGTCAATCGACTTCTTCAAGTCATCACTGCCATTCGCAGCACTATCAAGAAACTTATACTGCACAACACCACCTCGCTGCTTACCAGCATGCCGAAGCCTGCTGTGCTTCCAGCTTACCTCATAGTTCAATCGCAGGTGAGTCGAGTTTGAGTACAGCTGACTTGGGGTCGCCCTCCCCACTCCCACACTACTGCATCTTCTGAGACTAGGTCACTTACCAGTTGGCAACCTAGGATCTGCCCTTCAGGTGCTAGTCAGGGTACAGGCTGGTTTATGTGTGTTTAATGAGCCATCAATAAACAGGCATAAATTGGCTTGGCTACGTTGTCACTCCTAGTATTCTATCTCTTCTTCATCTTGCTTCCATTATCTCCTGTTTCGTCACCAATCCTAGTAACACTTGCAGAGATAGCCACGAGCTGGAACATCGTTCCCTATCTTATCTTTTGGGAACTGTTTCAACGTGGAGCTTGGGAAGCCCGTTTTCATGGGCAACACCAGAACAGTTGTAATTTTGGACTATCGCCCCTTCAGTACGTGTGTGAGTCCACCAGTGACGTCTCGCTCACCAGGTTACTTGCTGGAGAATGATAGGCGAACCCCTGGAAGGAGCCCTGTTTCTTCGTGATGCTTGGGTCTACCAGTAACTTCCCACTTGCCAAATAGCCACAAGAACGAATGCCCATAAACCTGAAACTGTAACCCTGTCCAACAGCCACCACTTTACTCTCCATCAGGCTATGCCTAAACCCTTTTTGGACACCCACTATCAGCTTATCTGATCTGTCACCCCCCTTATGCCCCACCATAGGGCTGGGCGGGGTAAAGCAGTCAAGCAGAGGCTAGCTCTGACTGGAATTCTTGAGAGTAGAGATTCAGGTGCTAGCCATGTATACACCTGGAATAGGGATCAAAAAATTCTGGTATTTTGAACATGCCAAAAGCAGTAGTTTCAAAGTAGAAAAGCGGTGACTTAATTTTGGTGTTTTCAAAAGGATATGTACCTATTATCTAACAGAAAAATTATAAATCAATGGAATGAAGACTTAGTTTTGCTGTAAACTAATATTGTTCACACATATAGTAAACAGTCATGTGATTATTAAAAAAAACAATCTAATCTGATTTAAAAATACCCCACTACATACAGATTTAAAAGTTTTTCCCAAGTTTACAGTAAAAGAACACATATCAAAATTTTGCAGCATTAAGTCCAAATATGATAAATTTTTAGTAAATGTAAATTTACAGGCTAGTCCACATTTCATCACATCTTTTCGGGCATCTTGTTATAATTTCCAACTTTCATTTAATCTTTTTCATGGTTTCAGTTTCTACTACAATACCATAGGCCTATCTCAAAATGTCCAGGGATAGGGCCTATATGCATTTTATATTTATGTAACAGCTAAAGGCTATGCAAAATAACGTTTTCACCATTTTAAAATACATGTACTTAGTTTTTTAAAATGTATATTCAATGGTTTTAGAAGAACAAAAAATTTATTTACATAAAAAAGCTACAACATAAGTGTGGTATAGCAAATTCTAATGCCAATTGTTATATTTTACCAAAGCAGAATATGGCACGCTAGTGATGCAATCAGCAATAATTTGTTCACTCACGTTCATAAACAAAATAACCTTCATTCCTCGGCATAAAATGTAAACATGTGCTGAGCTCGGCCATAGATGCTGTACATGAGAAAATAATTTCACTGCTGAACAAGAGAAAGTGCTCTACAAGAGAAAGATATCTCGCATAGTTCACACGCCTGCCCTCGTGCCACAAATGCACATTGTTAGACACCAATTTGTGTAACATGTTGCAGTGGTTTTGCATTCTGAAGTCACTACAATCTATGGAACAGCAGTTGTGCAACACATATTTGTAAACATTACAACATTATTCATATTTTCTGTGGGAGAGAAATTAAGTAGGAATTTATTATGTTTTTATTGACGTGTTCGTTAATGTAAATATTTTCATAATGCGTCTAAAATCCTGACATAAAAATTAGTTTAAGTGAAACAAAAACCCGTAATATTGCATAGGTGCTTGCCAGGACCAAAACAGTTGTTCGTTCTAACAAAATGTTCATTAACATGAATTACGATAAACATAAAAATATGTTAATTCTTTCATGCTTAATTTACTGTAAACAACCAGGCTACATTTTTCGGAACCATTTTTTGCAATTTAGTTGAAAATCCTTAGCTTTTCGCAAGTACATTCGCTTTTGGCATTTTCATGTAAAATTTGCACAGATTTTCGTAGATTTCGCGATCGCAAAAAATTCCTATCCCTAACCTGGGAGGAGGAGGCTGCTTGCCAGAGAGGGTCAGCTACCAGTTTGTCCAAGTCGTCACTGAGCATTCTTTGGCACATGCCATGTGCTGAAGAAGCCTCTTACCTTCACACGGCCCACTAACTTCTGTAGGGTGGTTAGACCACTAGTTACACTTACCTGTACCCCTAACAGGGTACCCACTCGCCTTTCACTCGCAAGTGTGCCCCTACGGCACATTACTTAGACGTGGCCAAACCCAGCAATGTAGGTCCCAAAAAAATCCCGTACGAGTGACGATGACTGCTTCACCATCCCCTTTGGGTGGGAGGGGGGGAAAGGGCTTTGGCACCATCCACCAGCCGCCAGACCCACTGAGAGTGCGCATCAATATAATTTATTCAGTATTGAGAACTTTGAGGTGTAGCAGTTTTATTTATTTTACATAGTTTTGATCTTAAAAACTTATAATTTCATTTCAAGTCATTTAACAGTATAAATTATTATTGTTAGGTAATGTAACACCATTTTATTTTATTAATAAGCTGTGGACATGTAGATGGTTATTGTAATATGGTGCAAATTAGGTAGGATGACAAGTCGTGCTTTGGAGACATGATGATATACATGCACAAGTTGTGAGGGGTGCGTGTGCTATTTTTGGATAGGACTGAATCACACAGCACCCTACTCATGCAGTTTTCGATGGTGCAATTAAGCTTTGATAGGATACTTATGGTAGCACTGCCTTTATCATGTCACAGAGCAGAATGGAAGTTGATTGATGGGTGCTTGAAGAGTAAAGAATCTGCGAGTCACGACTGTAACTCACAATGGCAACGCCTGCAAACTATCTTTTACATTGTATTTATGGCAAACCTGCAAACTGCTAAATTATTTATGCTGGTGTAAGGGATCATTCAGGGCACCTGGAGAGAATTTGTTTTTATTCCTGTTTTCGTAAATATCCTTGAGATGCGAGTGTTTCTGACCGAAGAATAATTGACTGTTTAGTTCTTCTCTTGTTCTTGCTTATTTATTGTGAATTATTTTTTGTATGCCGTTGCTGCAACTGAACTGAATAGTATAATAAAACCCAGTGGAACTATATTTCTGGCTCATATGATTATTTTATTTTGGTTCTCTTTATAAATGTGGGTCTCAATGTTCAGATCCGATTGAGTTAAGTGAGCTAGTATTCAACTTCTGCCACACCTGGCACATCCCGTAACATTACACCTTTCCGTCCATGGTCAAAAACCGTTATTGACATTCTTAACTGATTTTGTGCAACTTAAGCAGCAGACTATAATCACTGTCCTTGCTTAATAATTGTTAAGATCCTAACCAAGAATAGCAAAATTGGAAAGGTTTACAAATAATATGTAAATGTTTTTCGAATAATAATTACATTGACGTAAAAATAATTTATCTGTGATACATCTACTTTAATTTGTAAATATTTATGAAGTATTACATTACAACAGTTCGTTAATTGTGTTTCTCAGAGGTGTAAAAATGCTTGCATGAAATTCAGAATGTTTACAATTAAGTTAGCAATCTGTAGTTTTTTTCATTAAACACTAAATATTAACAGCGGATCAAAATTTATTACACAAAATTTATTCCACGTATACGAAAAACATGTCTATATATCTCAGACATATTTTGTTCTTGAAGTTATGGCGATGTCCCAGTTGTTTTCAAAGTTTGTATAAATCATGAATGCCATACTTTGTCAACCTGTTCTTGTCACATCAATATTAAAACATGAGCTTTCACTCTGAAAAGCAACAAAACTTATCCTCGAAATTTTTATACAGTGCACAAAGGTTAAATACTTATAGTGAAGTTTCATTATATACCACCAAAAAAGATCAAGCTTTACATACACATAAAATAGGTAGCATCATGAAACATGTTGTATTATGTAGCACGATGCATGTTACGTATAGCATGATGTGTGTTATGTGTAACGTGAAGTTATTGTAATCCTAGCCTAGCAGGTCAGCAACAGGATATTGTTAGTTATGAATATAGGATTATGGTTACGGTATCTCACTTCTCTCAATGACATATGATTCTTACTGCTGTTTCAGGGTTCCCACAGACCTTGAAAGTCTGTGAAAGTCAAGTAAATTGAAATTGGTCCGGGAAAGTGAGTGAGTGTCTTTATGATTCAATGAATATTTGTGAAATTGGGCAACAGTCAGTGAAAAAATGAGTCCTGTATCATTAAGTGAAGGGAATATTTTCAGTTTTAATGTACATAAATGCCTGATATCCCCTCTTGATGGATGCAGCGTTTTGCATTTGTCTATTGGCACATGCTAGAGTAAAAGTTGGGATGAAAAAGTTACGACACATAAAATAATTTAAACTATTTGGGTTTTGTTGATGCATATTGGATGAGTGCCTTGATATTTAACTGAAGGGCCAATACCATGTTGTAGTCTCCAGTAATCCTGATTTAGTTAAATTTTTTAAGGTATTCCTTCAGAGTACTAACTTGAGTGTTTACTAGCAGATATGTATTTACTATTTCATTATAACAGTTTTCAGTGTACAGTGACTTGATTCAAAACTGAATCCCAAGTTTGTTGGCTGGCTTTGTAAAGGACCAGATAAAGTTCAGGCACATTGCAAACAGTTCAAAAAGACTTTTTGTTTCACTTATATGGGCTGCCAGGCTGTTATTTCGCATGCAAGGGATGTTAAACACAACCAGCTGATAAAAGTAGTAGACTCTGTTGTCAGTACGAAACTTCAGGTGACTGTAATAAAGTAGATGCAATTCAACCTGGGTGTTTAAAATGGGACTCCAGTTCATTGTCAGTTCGTGAATATTCATCATCAGTTGAATCTTTCTACCTAAAATATGATGTTTTAAGAGCAAAGCTTGTCTGGGCATTGAAGGTAGTAACACAAAGATGTCATTCCATTCATGCGCATATTTAGGAGATTGGTCTAATGTTTCCAGGCAGTGCTATTGCGTCAAAATTTAAAATGGGGGAAACAAAATTTTCTTATATTTTTAATTATGCACTTGCACCATATTTTGAAAGAGTAAGTATTTGAGATGATTTTGTTGTGGGCTTTGACGAAACTTTGAATAAAGTTGTTCAGAGGGGATAGATGGACTTGTTCGTAAGGTTGGAGATAGTGTTACTACTGGTATTCAGCCGCTACTACAAAAAACATTTTGAGTGTTTCAATGGATTGACCTAATGTAAATCTGAGTTTTTTGAAGAAAATAGATGAAAATACGAGAGAAAAGAATGATTCAGGTAGTAATATTCTTGTGAACATTGGTGTTTATAGTCTGCATGTGAATGGTGCAATAAAAACAGGATTGAAGTTAGTGAACTGGGATTTGTATATATTTTTACGTGATATTTATTACTGTATATCTTTAATTATTCACCTGCTCATTGTGCAGATTTTGCTTCATTGACTGGATGAAAAGTATTTCGTCACAAGTTTGAAAAGAACTTTACTTCTTTATGATGATGTAAAGAAACTTGTTGGAAAATCAAAACTAGTAAACTCCAAGCCATTAAAAAATGTTGATCAGACTAAGGACAAATTCGTGAAGTGAAAACTTTCGAAATATCAAAGCTCAAGTCCACTTGCTCCTTATTGATTTTTAGACTTACAGAACCTGATTAAGAATTTAATGGAACAATTTGTCAAGCAAAATGCAATGCTTATTACAGTAGAGAAGCTCTTTTCTCCTTATTTTTATCTGTAATGCTTTCGGGCTCAGGTTAAAGTGACGTACAGTAGAAATAGGTCTTCATAGTGCAGGCCGGTCTCGCTTGATTTATGGTGGTTATTTACAGTTACTTGGTCACAAGGGCCCGGCCTGCATAAAGTGTTGGCAGAGTCACTTTCCTGCTAAGTACAAAGTCTGCGCTTTGTTTGGCTATTGGTGGGTCGGTTTGACCTGAGGTAAGTGGCTTACTCATGCCAATGCTGGGGCGGCTGGGTGGTGCTGCTGGCTTGCTGGATTGTCTCCAGGGCTGCTGCTGTTGGCCCAGTCCGGACTGGGGTAGCAGCGTATGCTAACCAAGGACAGGCCATTCCCAAGGGCACCTTCTCTCCCTGACGTATGGTGGCTATTATTGGATGCAGCATCCCAGGTACCTTCCGGGGAGCTGAGAACAGTGAGGGTGAGAGAGCTGGGGAGGGAAGCCCTTCCAACTTGTGGACGGCTTGAGCTCATTCACGGGGTTTATCTAGGCCAAGTGCCTTATCAGTCTGGCTGCAGCCCCAGGTAGCTTTGTAGATAGTGGTTGCCTTCCTTTCCTTCAAGTATTTCCCATCCCTTTGGGAAAAGGCACGAGGGTGTTAAACCATGCCTTTGCAGAGGGGAGCAGGTGACGTGCAGTTCCCTGGCTGATAGTGTTCTCGTGCAGCGATAGCTGGGCTGACGCCAAGCCTAACCGTTATTCCAGCCAGCAACACAAACAGTGCTGTGGTTCGAGAGCTGGTTATTTCGGATTCATTCCAACAACTACGGGTGTAGGTCCTAATGTGGGCAGGCCAAACCCAGAACCAACCAATCACTCCCTCTGGCAACTCACGTGGTTAAGTGGATGTAGTGCAAACTGGTCTAGTGGGGGGCAAGTGGTTGTGGCTCTACCGTTTGATGCACGGGGTGCACCGAATGGGTGGCCGTCGAATGTGTGTGTACTCTTGACTCTGACGTACGAGTCCCTGAGGTGGAGCTCACAGTCCTACACTAGACAGTAAAGTGGAGTGTTAAAATCCTGATCTCCTGCTCTGGCGGGGGCATGGTGTCTACTAGGAATCTCGACGTACCCAAGGAAATGAGAAATCAGTGTAGGTTAGGAATGTGTTCATTCCGAGAGGAATAGAACACGGTGGCTCGCACTACCTCCTGACTACCTTGAGCTGACCAGAGGTGATAGACTATGCAATAATCCAGGTGAAAGGGACCTGATTCTAAACTAAAGAGTGGCAGTTTCGACTAAGGTAGCTAAGTAACTTTCCTGTCTACGCTGGTCCATGTCCTGGAGGGACTTAGGGGACCCACCTCTGAAGCATCGTGGGGTAGTCATTGCCAGGGGCAATTGACTGGGAGGATTGACGTTTTCTATAAGATCCACAAGGGAAAAAGCCTCTGGAAGGTTTGGATGCTGGCGGTGGCGATGCTGAAGAGATTCTGGGTGTCTGGGCGACATAGAGGTCAGGGAGCTCTAACGCACAAGGCGGTGGATTGAACTGTCGTGTTGAAGTGGCTCTGAGAACAGCCAGATGACAAATCAGCCAGCGCACAGGTACATGTAGTGCTGGCTGAGGCCTTGGCGGCCCCCTGAAGTGGGGGTGCGATAGGCACTTGTCTGTGGGCGGAGTGAAGGGCTGTCTGCTGGTGACCATTACTGACCGATGGTGCTATCTCTTGGCGTACCCTTCAACTACCTGCTCGCTCTTGACTGGCAGCCGAGACTCAACCACTGGCTCATTCAAACTTGACGTCTTCTCGAGGGGGGTGTCTTGACATTGCTTACTGATCGCGCTGATGAAAAATATAATTCTGATGTCTGTAATATTCGCAGCAACAAGGGAATATCCTGTAGCCGCTCTGGTAGTAATTATACAGTACGGACCCCATCCAGTGCACTTTGGGAAATGCACAAAGATGAAGCAAAGTAATTTTTAGGAATGAGCCGATACCACATTTTGCGATACCAACTATACTGATTCTCAGCTGCCGGTGGCGCGGTTTATAGCAATGCCAGTACCAGTTTTGATGAGCACAATCATAATTCTCAATATTTGGAAATACTTATTTGTTACTGAAATTTAAGTCTTTAGTTTTGTGAACACTTTAAGCACTTTGTATTACGCATGTACAGCATAGAAATGAAATACAACACTAATTTTAATAATAAATTAGAAAATAGAGAATTTAACTGGGCAAATAAGTTACTTGACAGTCAAGCAAAAACTGTTACCAGACAATACAGCATTCATTACAAACTGAGTTCATTAAAGACTTGTATTTTAGATCTGAGAAATATAATACATAACCTCAAAATGCATGTTTATTTAAACCAACAGCCTAAAGATGTCATTAGAAAGAACTTATTGAAATACTTTTGATATTAAATATTTACTTGAAATTAAGTGGAACTTAAGCGGTGCAAAAAATCTGTGTAAAATTTATGTGCATAAACATGAAAGCAGACCCAAAATCAGCAAAAAAATTTTAATCTTTTCTTCAAACTTGTTGATTTTCAGTGCCATACTTAAAATAAAGTAACTTGGCAAACACTGTAAATAAATATCAATCTTACACAATTCTCATTTATTATTTGAAATAATTTAATTCTCTTTTACTACCCCTCCCTCAATGGTTTATTTTTCTCTGTCCCTTAGGAAATAATTACATTGGTGCTGTATTGTGTAACTGCATCTTGCAAATAAATTACAACTCCGCCCTAGTCATGTTACACAACTAGTGGAAAACAGACATGTTGTGCAACACAAGTCTAAAAACCAAATAATAAAGGTAAAAATAAAAACTGCTAGGTTTGATTCTGTTATTTGAGGTTAGCTTCAATGCAGCTTGTATATTCACAAGGGCTACTACACAGAAAAGAAAAATATTTACCGCCGCAGAAAACGTACATGAAATTTTATGCTAAACTCAGCTGGAACATATTTTTCTAGCCAGTTTCTCATGCTGGGATTGTCAGCTTTTTCCAGGGGAATACTGGATGCTACCATCATTTCCACAAAATCACACATGGATTTTTGTTTGTTTTTCTGCAAACTGGTTACGTTTTGAAGCAGTTCACCTATAGAAACTTGTTTCGTAGACAGTGTGGATTGACAATCTTTGTTTTGTTTGTGTTTTTCATTGGACATGTGTTTTGTGCACGTGTTTTTACGCATCCAGTCCATGAGCATGTTGCAAAACCTACACATCATTATTTTGTGTTTTCTATCAAAAATGTAAAATCCATCACTTTTATATTCCCTTTCACCATTTTTAACTGACAAAATCTTTGGCATTTTGTGGGCTTTAGGTAATGAAACAATTTAATTTCAATTTCAAAAAACTTTACTGAGATTCGAGAATCTGAAGATAGCCCAAATCAAAACAATAACAAGTATAAATTCCAGTTGGGAATGCAATGCCCGAAGATTACACAAGATATATTTTGTTCTTGCAAGGAAACCCGTACGAATTGCTTTTGCTGCTCTCTTTCGGTTCACGATTGATCCAAATTACTATGGATATATTTCGTACTAACACTTATTTGTCGAATTTACTGCCCTCTTTTGGACCTTTGAGAAAATATTGTGCACTGTCAATTAAGGTTACTATCGATACTAACAGCATTTGATAGTTAGGCGACGTCTCACATGTGATGTAAACAAAAGGGAATACGCAGTTTTTTTTTTGGGCGAAACTTTGTGTTCTGAAAACAAATAGTGAAAATTCACTTAAAACTGATAAAAATGGCTAATTTCATAGTTTTTTCATGCTTCACCATTTTTCGGGGACCCTGTCCCATTTTTTTGCATTCACATTTTGTCCAAAAACGAATGATGCACACAATCTTTGGTGAATGTATCAACAGGAAATATGGTAAAATGTAAACAAAGGGGACAAATCATTGAAAAACAATTGTTCCGAATATGTTTTGGGTTTCAGACATTATATCTGATTAAGGGATGTGATAAATTATTGCTTTACGAGATGTAGTATGCCGGTATATTTAACGTTCTATTAAATAAATTAGTGCTACTAAGTGGTGAATAATAATTAGCAAATAATGTTCAGATGTTGGTTTTGTGGTATCTGTCAGTTAATTGGTATCGGTATAAGCATCGGCCAATCCCTAGTCATTTTCTTCTGGGTCAGTAAGCGTCACACGTTTATTAAAATGAGCAAAAAAATCTGTATACATAAAGAAATCTTAATGTTGGATTTTAAGCAAATAAACTTCTTAGAGAAGATGTCAGATGCGACATCTGAAGCTGAAATCCCCACACTGAAAAAATGTTTTGCTTTTAAGTTTTTCATCAAATCATATAACATAACACAATTTATTCTATTGCTGTCAATTACATTACATAGTAGTTTCAAACCACAGCTTATAACCTGCTTGACTACATTTCTTGCTATCTCAGCTAAATCTAATCCATTTAATTGTTTAACTGGAATAAGCCTAATTACTTGTTTGAAACTTCCAAAACAAGAGCTGAGAATTGTAGTCATATTAAGTAGATCACCATTCTTAAATTTTATATTCTGTTTAACATGAATTTCATCAATCTGAAGACTCATGATTTTTTTCTTCATCTGTCAGTGTTTTGATATGTTCCTAAATAAATTACTACTTTTATTTTGTACTTTAGGTGAGATGTTAAAAGAAGCTGCTAGTTTCTATAAAAGCCTGGGTTGTGGCAACAGTCAAATATGGTTTTTTCTAATTGTGTGATAGCACTTAACGAACTGCGTGTAAATAATAAAAGGCATTTAATATTGAGTCTACATTATATATATATATAAAATTTTATTAAAAGAAGTTAAATTTTCTCTCTATTGTGGCATAATGTTTTCAAAATGTATGTATTTTTAACTCTTTCATTTTCATCGTTTTCAATAACATTTATGAAGTTTTAGTGATCTGCAGTAATTGCTGAATTAGAAATCTTTTTTCCATATGGTATACTATCACATACAGTACTATCACAAAATTCAGTAATATTCTTCAACTAAAACCATTTTGCTATGAATGAATTCTGTGAAATTAATATTGGTTTACAATGCAAGTTACAGGAACAATTCCACCATTTAGATGAACTTCTATCATGAGATTACTGTTGACTCTTATGCTGCAGCTAATTCTGGGTGCACTGTCAAAGTATTTTATACAGAAAGCAACTGGATTTGTTGTTGAACATACTCAATTTTGAAAGGTTCACATGTGAATGGAGTCCTTCTAAAAATGAAATGAAGTCCTTTATTTTATTCTCTTTCTTACTCACTTTCTATTCTGTTTCCTCATATATCTGCTTTTTCCTTCATCCTTCTCCTTTTCTTCAATTACTTTCTTCCTTTCTTCAAGGGATTTGCATTGTACAAAGTACTGATACCAGTATACAGAAGTATGCGGATAAGTTTGAAAATATATGCAGTACTGCTTCATTCTTTAAAATTGGCTTTTATCTCCTGTATTCATACCAATTTCCACTTTCATCTTAGCATTTTTCAAAATTCAAAATCCTTTTGGTTAAATTGTTTAGTACATACCACAGTCATTCCATGGGATGACACAAATCCATTGTCTGCCGATCCAGATCGCTGGGTACAGTACTTGAAAACACTGCACATTTCCTTATAATTTGATACTTGTTTTTTATAAATTATAGCTACTTTTGCACCCAGGAACTATGCAACTGTTTGGCATCATCACAATCCTTCACATACCGTGAAATACTTTATATAAGTGCGTACATTAATTAACAACAGCAGCACGTCAACTTCTTGGCATTTAACTCTGAGCTGTAAAAGTAAAACACTGACACTTCCGCATTATGTTGCTAATTCTTTCTCCCTGGGGCCTTCCATTACAGATGGCTATGGTACACTATGTATGTTATTGAAATGAAATGTTCTATTATTTAATGTTGTTCACCATAACAGTGGTTATGTGGTGGTTTTTTAATTTCTTGAGTAAACACTGTAGATTTTGGTAATGGATGTAAATATTAAGTGAAATCATATGGCAATGTCTTTATTGACACCAGGCAGAAGGATATGCAAATGAAAGAAATAAGAAACTACAAAGAGCTTTCAAAAGTGCTCACTTCACCGTAAACCATCAACATATAATCCAACGAGCTGGTTCTCTTCGCATTCATTTTAGCAAAATTGCAAGTCCATATAAAAGGTGCGGGTCATCTAAAATAGTTCACAAAATAAACCTTATGGGTAATAAGTCGTCAACTAACAGTAATCAAAAACCAAGAGAAATTCAAGCTGTAACAACACAAAAGTGAGCAAGCAGGTGAGCGAGCGCACAGTGGTAAAAGGACAAACACGTAACAGTAGTCGCATCGTGCACTGAAACATTCGGCCGCCAGAGGGGTGGAGGGTGGACAGAATCAATAGATATTTGCTGGTGCTTGTGACTGAAAGATGGTGGTATCTATTTTTATATATCCGCTATCTAGTATAGTACTTAAAAAAAAATTCTGTTCATTTCCCTTAAATTACTTACTTTATTCACCCCAATTTTTCACAGTTCCTTAAAAATGAGTCATTATAGAGTGAGTGAAGTGATTTGGGTGGCTCTTAACATTGAGGTATTGAGAGCCAATGAGGGTGAAGCGAGTTGTGTATGGAGCAGCACTAGAATGAAAGGACTGAGTAAACATAAGGTCCCTGAGAATACCCACTGACCAGCATCATCGTCTGGCACGATTACTACATGCAAAAATCTGGAAGCGACCCTGCCAGGAATCATAACAGATTCACCAAGGTGGGAGGCGAGTCGTCTCTAAACACACCACCATGGCCCCAAGTCATTACAGAAAGACTGTTGCTTTAAATGGGGTTGATATAGAGAAGTTCTACTGTGCCGGTTAGTGTGATACCCAGTGAAGAAATAACTCGCTATCCCTTTCCTAACCCACCCTATTGCTAAGTATTAAGTTACGTATGGGGCAGGTACGGGTGCTAAATGCATCTCAGGGCTAAGCCACAAACACCTAAATGAGAGGGAATTGCATGTAAGGAGATGTGCATCGTGGCAGAGAGGGATTGGGCAGCCATGGCCACCATTTTGGGCCATGACAGCCTAAGTGTACCTATAGCTGAGACTATAGCTAAGAAAGGGGAGGGGGTAAACCGGCATAGGCACCACGTAGAAACACCTCCCTACAGGATAAAAGTTCAAAACTTGTAGGTGCATTACTGAAAATGGTATGGGAAACAGCTGGTGTGGAATCCATGCTTTTTAATATGAAGTAGAAAATAGAGACGAGAGGGGACAGGGCTTATGAGCGCAGGTGCTCTTGAGGTTGAACTGCTGTCAATATTTATGTGCAGGCGAGCCAGCACAACAATATTGACAGCAGTAATTGAATGCAGGGCCCCCCTGCTTCTCGTCGAGTGTGTCGGAAAACTGGGCAGCTCAGTCATGGTATCTACTCCATCTTCGCTCTTCTGCGCCGACATCAGGGTTTCCACACCGTGGGTGAAAGTGAGGACCTGACATGTAGAGAGCCACCCCCTCCCCATTCTCCAAAACAGTCCGTTAGCCTTGGGTGAGTTATTAAAATAGCTCGACGAGACATCAAGGACCTACCAGTGGTGGAGGCAAATCTGCTGGCCCAGGAGTGAAGGCTGACATTGAGGAAGCGTCCAAGGTCCGATGCATTCCTTTCCATTCATCACATATTCACAGTCGGCTACCTGCAGAATCCAGCAGGTAGGTTTGTTACAATTTGCCCTTGTGGCACCTCGAGATCACCCTCCCCGCCTTGATCATTGGGCCGCCTCCTGCACAATGCACTTTGCCACCTCATACTGAGCTACCCAGACTCCTAATGTCCATAACGACTGCGCTTTTGCACCGGACAGTGGATTCACGGGCTGGTATTGGAATATTTCCAGCCACCCCAGAGTCTGGGAATCCCCTATCCCCCACCTGGAGCCATGAGTTCCGTAATAGTCACAGCATCCAAGCTCCCACAGTCCCACCATACTCGCAGAAGCACCTCGTCTTTGCTGGTCCCAAGGGGCGGACAGATCCCTAAGAGAGAGCAGCCACGAGCATGATGTTCATCCCATGACAGCTGGACTCATCGCCATCCCTTGTTGGTTAGGCTCTTAAGATCTCAAGAGCTGCCAAAATCTCTGAACTCGACTTGACTCGACCCAACCCTTGTTGTTGCTTGTGGTACTGCTGTTCTTGGTTAATTAAACATCTTTGAAGTCAAACTTGAATAAAAAATCCTCACAACAATCTATGTACGTTCTTGCAGCCACACTGATGGTACGCTCCCAATAGATTGGGCAGGCATGTAGGAAATGTAGTTCTTTGTCTTAAAATTGAATTTAAAGTGTGATATTTGAATTCGTGGGTGCAGAATATATGTAGTTTATTTCATTTCTGTTTGTTACATGCACATAAAAATAAGAATCTAAACACTGTTTATTTAAAACATACTCTAGAGATGGGAATCAGGCTAGAAATTATAAACGTGTTAATTCCAAAATAAGAAAAGGAAGATACAAATTACTCCAAGGTTCGCTCCTTGGCCTATTACTTTTCTCAATTGACATTATTGATTAAATTACACATGTATTCTGGTAAACAGTGTGGGTAGTGTACCAATATGTAAATTAATGTATCAGTACATAAATACACTTGCAGGTATGGCCAGTTAAGTAATCTCGAAATTAATTCAATTAAATAAACTTAGTTGGTTTAGATAAACTATCTTTATTTAATTTTAACGTGGCTTGGTTGCTAACGAGGAGCGGAGTACACTGGGTTTGAGAGAAATCTGGATACATGGCGATAAGTTTAGAAAAGAAGTTAAAAGTTCCCAGGGTGCCAGCTCATCTAAAACATGAGTGAACATGTGCAGAGACTATCTCAGGGCAGTAGCAGGTTAACAGCCACATGGCAGCCCCTTGGCAGCACATATTAGTAATAGAATAAAATTCAGATTAAGTTCATTAAGCACACTTACACAGTTCATAAGCTGAGCATGTGGGGTTTCTGGAGAGCCAGGGCCCTAAAGTACGTTATGTACAAATGAAAAGGAATAAGACGAGGTCTATCTGTAGTGTATATTGTCTGAGTGAGATTTATATACACATGGCAATACACAAGTCCCTCGAATTAAGCGGGCATGGCATACTAGGCCAGCCATTGGCCGACATAGTAAAAGCACTGTTAAGCATAAATGGAAATTAAAGGTATTAAAATCTCTGGGCCTGCGAGTCCACGGTGATGAGAGTGTGAACGCAAGGGGAGAATAGTTGCTAAAAAAGGTTCCAGAACGAATAAGCTTACTATTGCAGCTACAGTAATCACACAAAAGAATTTGAAGTCCCTCGTGACGGAGATCTCCTGCCAGTACGACGAGGGAAATACAATTTACATACACTGGGATAAGTAAACATAGAAAAGCACTCACAAGCATATAACAAGGTCCAAGAAATTATTATAGTAATTCCAACGTAAGAAATCTTTTAGTTGATGTTGAGAGTTCTTGTTGCTATGCGAGTCGGACTAATGAAATTTTGTGTAAAAGCCTGGACAGGCTAGCAAGGCTTTGTAAAATCATAATCAATTAAAATAAGACATTTAACACCTACATTGGCACTCAGAAGATCAGTGTTATTAAAAGAACATATTAATATTATGATTGAGACATTTAAATTTGGGCAAGTGGCATGGCACCTGCCAGAACTGCCAAGACTATTTATGTTTAACAGTAATAAAACTGAGAAAATTAAATATGCGCTTTCAATAAAAAATACATGACACAAGCACTGCAAAATTATAATATAATTTTAGAGCATCACAAGTCGATCGTTAGTAACATTACATGAACCATGTGGCTTTGCACTCTGAAGCTAATTACACTTTGTTTATAGGGAGCTTAAGGGAGATAACTCTTTACCTTTTATAATTTAGACTCTGCTTTCTGGGAACAAAACACTTTCACATAATAAACACATAGGGATAAGTTTACTATTGGAGAAGAGTGGGTCACTCAGGTCATGGGACGGTTCACTGACTCACTTGTGTATGAACGACAGATGACCCATACACTACATGCACGGCCATGCATGGCTGATGTACAAACAGAGCAGCAGTGGGCTGCATCCTAGGCAGAAAAGTGAGGGTGACATCAATTTTTAACTTGAAAGAAGACTTGATGTGTAAATAAAATTTCTTGCGTCAATATTAAAATAAAACACACACATTGAATACAATTTTTAGATCAGATAATAGATGAACCATTGAATTAGGTAAACTACAGTAAGTTTTTATTCTGACTTTTGAATTCTGCCATCTTTGCACCAATGCACCACGGGCAACATCTGTTGACCCTCTAGCCTCTGCCTCAGCTACAAGCCCCAATCAAGCTCTGTTGGCCAACCTCTATTTATGTGAAGGTAGCCAGCCTGCAGAGCTGCTGCTGCTACGTGTGTGCCCACTGCCTGCATCACACACAGTTTGTGTGCTTGCTGCCCTTCCATCATTCAAGTTGCTATGCAAATGGGTAAGCAGCACGGTGCTCTGCCACCATCTGCCATTTTTCCTTTCTTTTTTCCACCCTCCCCACAATCCCCTTGCTAGCCCTCGGGCCCAGAGTATATATGTCAGCTGCAGACCTCAATTCCAGGCTGGTTCACCTTAATTCAGTTGTGCTCTGTTGCTCTAACAAAGCACATACTGACCTCACGCATCATCTACAAGCTGTTCACTTTACCTGCTAGGTTATCGACAGTGCTAAGCCCTTGAGCTCATTGAGTTCGCAGTATTTCGGGTATGCTGTCACCCTACCAGCATTTGTGTTTACCAAGGTACTTACTACCTCGTTATAGCAATTGGCAACCTAGGTCTGGCCCTTCAAGCCTGGTGTGGTACAGGTAGATTTATTCTGTTTTACAGGTTTACCAATAAAACAGATATAAACTGTGTGAGTGTGTCTATTCCAGCTCAATTTCTTTCGACAAAACTTGTATTTCCACTTTACTCTGTTTCATCCTGCTTTCTAACACACACTACTAAGAGTTGGCCTAAACTCTTGCCTCCCCCCTTCCCTTCTACTCCCCCCCCCCCCCCCCCCCTCATGTTCTCATCTCTTTCGCCCTTCAGGTATACTCAAACCTAACCTCCCTCTTTGTGCTGGGGACCAGGGTATGGTGATAACCTCGCCTTATTGATCATCACCGAAGAGGAGAGGTTAGCTGCTGTGGAAACTTCCAGTAGAGTATGTGGCATGCCGGCAATAACCCCGCCCTATCTGCGTATTGGCTGGGGCCTATGATGGAGGTCACCCACATTCACAACTTGCAAACCTCCCCACGGAGAACCGGAGTGCTGGCGATAATCCTGCTCGCTTCACTATCCTAGGAGAGGAGACCTGTGTTGTGTGGGGCACTGCACCATGAGGGAAATCCCTGTCATCCCGGAAAGCAATCCCTTACCAGCACATTGATTTGCCCTTTGGCCATCTAGAGCAATGCTGTCGCCTACAAAACACTTCCTGTTCCATTAATATATCTCTCTCTTTGCCACTCAAATGCCTTGCCATAGGGCTGGGCAGCAGGAGGCAGTCAGGCAAGCCTTGGCTCTGGCTATCCTAATGCAATTTTACAGGAGAGACTTTCACTTCCATCTGCTCAAGCATGCAACCTGGGATTTGACCAGAACCACCTAAAACCCAGAGGATAGTAATATTGGTTGCGATAGAGCCCAGGTCATACCCTCATAGATTCTCCCTGTTAATTGAATTGAAGCATCCCATTCCCATGGATGGTTGATAAAGGGTGTCTGGGGGGAGGGGGGGGGTAGCTAAAATGGGACCTGCCTGTTGAAGGCAACCCAGAACAGGTAGTGTGTCAGTACTTATATGTATGAGCAATATTTGTGATTCTTAAGTATTGAAAACAATGCATTTTGGGTATTTTCATTCACTTGCTTCTTTTGTTGTAATATTTTGTGGGAATTCAGTAGAAGCAATTATAATTTTCGAATTTAGGAAACAGCAGTAAGAACCATATGTCATTCAGAGAAGTGAGATACCGTAACCATAATTTCTTATTGCACGTAACCTGCATCATGCTACACGTAACATGCATAATGTTACATGTAACAAGTTTAATGCTGCTATTTCATGTGTATTTAAAATGTGACCTATTTGGGTGGTATATTATGATGCATCACTATAAGTGTGTAGTCTTTGGGTACTGTATAAAGATGTTGAGTATAAGTTTTGTTGCTTTTCAGCGTGAAAACTCTTAAAATTTAAGTTTTATCTGTCATATTTAAGTTTTAATATTGATATGGTAAGAACAGTTTGAGAAAGTATGGAATTCGTAACTACAAACTTTGGAAACATACATTCTGAATTTCATGCAAGCATTTTTACACCTCTGAGAAACATAATTAATGAACTGTAACAATGTAAAGATTCCTAAATGTTACATATTAAAAAATTACTCTCTTGCCCACATTACTGGGAAAAATTTGCGTGTGTGGTACATGAATTAAAAACTTGAGAAGTCAACATCATGCAAATAACAACAGACCCATTGAAAGCAAAGATAAAACAATATAGTCCCTATTGTGATTGACTTGTGAGATCACGTGGTGGAGAGTCACTTATCATGCAAAAGCTAGATATTGACTAATTTTCATTACGTAAAGGGCTGTGGTGGAGTAGTGTGTAGTGGTTAGACTACTCGCCTCTCACCTAGGTGAACCAGGTTTGATTCCCAGCGAGCTTGCTCCCAGATTTTCGCATGTAGGAATTGTGCCTGATAATGCCTTTGGTAGGCATTTTATCTCAGGGATCTCCCATTTTCCCTGCCCTTACATTCCAGGATTCTCGATACTCACTTCACCCTCATCTGCTATCAAAACCTCAATGTTAACAGCCGCCCAAACCTCTCCTCTCTGTAATATGACTGTTACATAAAAGGAGCGTAATTGGTCACCTTGAAGCAATTAGTCAATGTGTAGCAACTTACGTGAACATTTTACTAGTTACGTGTTACGTGAAACATGAAGTCGCCATAATCCCTGCCTTATACATGTATTGTATTCCATATTGTTATTTATCTAGGGAAAGTAAGATAAATTTAAAAGAAACACTAATGTCAGGGCTCAAAGCAAGTCACTAAAAGTTACTAATTTTGACACAAAACTGTTGAGACACAGCAAACAGAAGTTGATGCACTGTATATAATGCACTCTGGAATACTGTCAATCATCAAAAGACAGCATTGTAAACAAATCAAAATTATCTTCTTTGAAGTTCTTTTGTGTGATACAAGTAGAAGAGAAAAGTAGGTTCTGGTGCAAGGCATGGGGCATCGGAGCTCAGAGCTGTTAATGCTGTCATTCTGGTGGCCATATTGTAAGCCAGTGACCATCACCCCTTAACCTATGACCGTTGAACCCAAAAATCTAAAAAAAATAAAAATAAAAAAAAAAATCATAAAATTCCCAAAAAAAATATATACAAAAATATGATTAAAACATAATTTAAAAATTATTTTTTTCATATTTCAAAATTCCAGTCCCCCGGCAACTATTTTTCTGTAACATTTTCCCTTTCCACCTCCCCCCTCCCCATATTGGCTGCAGGTGACCTTGATTCTGTGATCTTGAATGACCTTGTAAACAAAAACTTACGAAAAAATTAGTAAACATTATCAAGCATATTATGATAATGACTACTACCACCATATTGGGTGCAGGTACCTCAAATGACTTGGAAAACAAAAACTTGAAAAAAAAAAATTAATTAGCGTCAGCAAGCATATTATGTTACTGACTACTACCGCCATATTGCATTTTTTGTCTATCATGTGTTTACACATTGCTGGAGACCACTATCTTGGTAGGCTTCACTGCCACCGGTGGCCATGTTCTTTTCGTTTGTCAATTATTTATACATTACTGGAGTTTCTCTCACACCTGTGTTCGACCGCCATATTGGTAGGCATCATGGCCACCGTCATGTCTACCATTTTGGTAGGTAAGGGCTTTTTTTTAATGCAAAATATAGTGTTCGCATAATAAAACATACATAATCAGCAAAAAACAATTATTTTATAACTTATCATTATTATTATTATTATTATTATTATTTTGTAATTAAAATTTCAGAACAATGGAGTTCATCACATTATCTGATATAACCTCGATCCTTCAGTTTACTGATGAACGAAACCACCTCTTTCATGTTTGAGTAATCCCCACCTCTGCTTAGCAATCAAAATTCTGAGTCTATCTAAAAGTTCATTTAGGTCTTCGGTAAACATGTAGCTGGTATTCTCGGCATCTTCTGCCTTCTTTGCATTACTTGTCAAAAGAAACTTGGTGAAATGTGTGGGAAAGTCTAGGGAATCCTCATCATCTTACTGTCAACACAATCACCATAGTCATTAACACCAATGCTGTCTTCATGATCGTCCTCACTTCCTGCTTCATCATAAATACCAAGTTTACTTTTCTTTGAATGAGTCACAGGGTCATCATCAGTATTTAGAGGCGACATCTGTTTATTTTGAAGTTTGTCGACTTCTCCCGAACGTCTTGCAAGTATACATTACACACAAACCGACTATACTGCACTCGTTCCATCATTAGCATTAACTGTCTCATCATAATAGTCTGTGGAAACAGTACCCATCAATGTAACAGGAGGTATTCACGACATCACTTGCTGGCTCCCAGTAGACGAACCCTTGCAGATGTTGAGGTGTTCCTTCATTGTACCACCTTGCATAAACTGCATTTGGTCATTCTTGTAATGCTTCATTGCACTGAAAGGACTCTTCGCACAGGCCATTCTCTCATGCCAATGAGCATTGCAACTTTTACTTAAGGACCTGTCATAGTAACAAACGAAGCCTTGGCGAAGTCATCTATTGAAGCAGTGGTGTAGGTAACCCATCCAAAGAAGTTAATGGCACTGTCAACATCATGCCTGAAGTTGTCAATGGCTGCACTGCTGTAGTTGGCTTATTTGAAGAAATTGATGATGGCAATGGTACCATGCCCATAGCAGATGACAGTGGTGCTACTGTAGGCAGCTCATCCGAAGACGTTGATGGCAATGCTACTATAGAAATGTAGCTCAAAGAATTTTATGGCACTGCTAGTACCACTCCTGAAGAGGTCGATGGCACTGCTGGTCGATGGCACTGCTGGTACCACTCCCGAAGAAATTTATGGCACTGCCTTAGCAGCTCTGGAGTACCCGAAGACATCGCAGATGCAGAATAAGACTTGGATGCGAAGATGCAGAAGCTATCGTAGACAATCTACCTTTCACGGGAGCTTTCACAGACCCTATGCATACACCTACACACACACACACACACACCTAGACATGAACCAGCATGCACATGTGTATGCATGCACACATACACACCAACACAAAGAGCCCAAAATATTTCAATTTGCACACTGACTCCTTGTTGTACAGACTGACTCCAAAATGACTTCTAAATAACTCCTCTTCCTACAGACTGACTCCCGCATGTGATGTCTCGGTGCCTTCATGCAATTGGTGAGCTGCAATCGTGTGGCAACTTGGAGATTGGCTGGTTGGTGTCCATACAATGTATTGATGATGTAATTTGATTGGCTCAAAGTCAATATGATGTCATATGGCTTGCATACTCATATATTATAAGCAGTAGAGAGGTCAGCTGAGAGGCTTAGTTTGACAGCAGCTCCCATGAAAGGTGGATCGTCTCGGCTAGCTTCTGCATGCTCGCATCTAAGTCTTAATCTACATCTGTAATGTCTTTGAGTACTCCAGAGCTAATGGTAGCTATGGCAGTGCCATTGACTTTGAATGGGTCACCTACAGCAGTGCTGCAATCAATGACTCTGTCAAGACTTCGTTGCTGTTATTGTGACAGGTCCTTCAGTAAAACTTGCAATGCTCGTCGGCATGAGAGAATGGCCTGTACGAAGGGTCCTTTACAAACAATAAAGCATTGGGACAATGACAACATGCAGTTCATGCAAGGTGATACAATGAAGGAACACATTGATATCTGCAAGGGTTTATCTACTGGGAGCCAGCAAGTGATGTCAATACCTCCTGCTACATCGATGGATACTGTTTCCGCAGACTACTATGATGAGTCAGTTAATGTTAATGATGTAATGAGTGCAGTACAGTCAGTTTGTGCAGAATGTACACTTGCAAAATGTTCGAGATCAACAAACTTCAAAATAAAATTGCCGTCGCCTCGAAATACTAGTGATGACCATGTAACTCATTCAAAGAAAAGTAAACTTGGTGTTTATGATGAAGCAAGAAGTGAAGATGACCATGAAGACAGCATTGAAGTTGATCACTATAGTGACTGTGTTGACAGTGAAGACGACGACGATTCCCTCGACGTTCCCACACATTTCACCAGCAAGTTTCCTTTGACAAGTGATGCGAAAAAGGCAGAAGATGATAACACCTGTTACATGTTTACCGAAGACCCAAATTAACCTGTAGACAGACTCAGAATTTTTATTGCTAAGCAAAGAGATGGGGATTACTCAGACATGAAAGAGGTGGTTTCAATCATTAGTAAGCTGAAGGATCAAGTTTTTTTTCAGATGATGTGACAAACTGCTTTCTTCTGAAATTGTAATTACGAAATAATTATAAATTATTATAAAATAATTGTTTTTGGCTGATTATTTATATTTTATTATGTGTACAGTAAATTTTGTTTAAAAAAAATATGTTGTGTTTTATTTATTTTATAAAAAAACTCCTTACCTGCCAAGATGGTGGCAGTGATGCCTACCAATATGGCAGTTGAATTCAGGTGAGAGACAAACTCTAGTTATGTATAAACAAATTACGAAAGATAAAAACATGCACACCGGTGGCAGTGATGCCTACCAAGATTATGGCCTCCAGCAACGTAAAACTCATGACAGACAAAATAATCCAATATGGTGGTAGTAGTCGGTAACGTAATATGCTTGCTGACTTTTATGAATTTTTTCTCACGTTTTGGTTCAAGGTCATTCAAGATCATGGGGTCAAGGTCACCTGCATCCAAAATGGCAGTGGTAGTCAGTAATGTAAAATTCTGGCTGACTTAAATTAAGTTTTTGCAATCATTTTGAATTTTTTAAATGAAAAGAGGAAATTTGTGGGGAAAAAGAATTTTTAAGGGAAATTGAGGGGAAAATGAAAATTCTTCAGGTAAAAGGGTAATTTTTTATAATAAAAGGAAAATTGTTAAGGAAAAGGCATCCGAGGGACTGGAATTTTAAAGTAATTTTTAGTTTAATTTTAAAATAATTTAGAATAGTAAATTTTTTTGGAATTTTTATTAGAATTTTTTTGAACTTGTTCTGATTTTTGGGGTAAAAATTCAATGGTCTACGGTCAACAGTCAACAATTACTGACTTGCAAGGTGGCCGCAGGGGCATCGGAATGACAGAGCATGAACAGCTCCGAGCTCAGATCCCCCATGCCCTTGCACCAGAACCTACTGTTCCCTTCTACCTACAATTAGAATGCCTCGCAATATCTGTTGAAACTATTTAAAGGGAATAGTGCACCTAAGTATTATATTCACCAACTTTGAAGTACAAGTTTTAGGAACATATAACGAAACTTCCATCGAGTATATAGGATAGAAAATGTTACTTTTTTGTTTACTTTCTTTTATGTTCTGTGGTTACTATATCAACTTTTTTTTAAATTTGATTTGTGCTTTGACTGCTATAATGTGTAAAGGTAAGACTATATGGTGAATAGCAATAAAACCGAAATAACACCAGAATGCATGTAAATACACAGCATAGCACCAAAATTTAATTTAAGATACAAAATATAACTAAATTAGCAAAAAAAAAAAAAAAATATTTTATCAGTAAAACTTTAAATATTCCTTCTAGCAAGTTATATTAAGAATAGTTCTGTAACATACTGACCATAATATTGTCCAGAAACTTCAATATCTGTACTAGAAAATATTTGTAACGTGCTACACATTAAAAGTTACACTTTTTTATTAAGTACTACTTTCAAATTTCCTGTGGATGTAATATCATTAAATACTTGTTGAGTATAAAGTACTTTTCAATATCAAGTATAACATTTCAAGATTTTACTCTGTGAGTCTGTTTTGTTATCTTTATATATAAAATCTTGTACCAACTTTAACTATGGGGTGTAGTGCACTTGCCCAGAAACCATTTTCCAAGTTCGAGCAGTGAACTGTTTTGTTTCCAGTAGCATTATCAAAACAGCATGCTACCAATCATCCTGTTTTCTCAGGGATCTCCCATTTCCATCACTCTTGCATTCTGGCACTGCTCCAAATCCATCTTATTTCACTTTCATTGGCTCTCAAGACCACATTTATGAACCATTCAAACCTCTGCACACACATAATATTGTAAAATGCTGGTGATGGATAGGTCAGTGTTGGTGCCTTTACAGAAGACTGGATAGGTCAGTGTTAAGGTGCCTTTACAGAAGACTGAAAATCAGTACATCTCGGAGAATAGTGACGGATGGTGTGTGAAGAGTGCACATGCTTGCAGGAGCGTGGAGGCAGTGCAACATGAGTTGAACAACTGTCGACGCTACGTCGATGGAGTAGCACAGGAGCTGGGCAACTTTGAAGAGATTGAGAGGTCATATAACTCCTACAAGAACAAGTATGGCGAGATACGCTCTACGCTCACCTCTCTCACCAGTAAGCTGAAGGTAAAGTTTTGACATGAATACTTCTTTAAAATCAGACACGTGAGGTACTATATCAGAAACTGCAATGTAACATTTGCAAGTTGATCAATTCTACTTTAATTTTATTCCCATGTCCCAAAGAAAATATTACCTGTTAACAAACAACATATTCACATAAAACCCACAGCTGTTTCTCCAACACAGCCACACAACAATTTTTTCTGCATCTCTAATCCCACCATGTTTTTAAGTTTTTTTTTTCCCCTTGGTTGTTGCAGATTTGCATGGATATGTGGATAAGTTGTCTACGAAATTGAACTATGTTTATGCCTGTTACCTAAATATTCTAGGTACTGTAACATACCCAACTATACAGGTGTAAAACGTGATGCAGAGTTCTTATGCTGCTGCAGTGGTACAACTTGGGATCACTGGTGGTGCCAGCAATGCTTTTCATTGTGTGTTACTGTATTGCCGTGAAAAAACACCTCACAGTGGACTTGTGGCAAGTGGCAGTCCTTTACAGTCCACGGGTAAAATGTGATCCTCCTTGGTCCTTCTACCATTCATGTTACTTGCATCAGACAAATGTCCGTTCAGATCACTTGTTTCCATTCCTCACTAAATGTCTCAAAACGATAGGTGCTTGCCTGAGGTTCTCTTCTACAGCTTGTATACAGGTCTAATTTCCCCCCCCCCCTTTTTTTTTCTTTTCTTTCCTTTCCTTTTCTTTCCTTTTCTTTCTTCTCTCTCCCCAACCATACATGAACTTCCTTCGACATAGACATACAACATTTAGCGAACAGCAGTTGGGTTTCCCCTGTATTGTTTTGTCACTCAAAACGCTGGGTGATGAGCTATGTATATGCAGCGGCCAGTGGTGATAGCTGGGGGTGAGGTACAGGGGGACAATCTTTCTTTACTGTATGTCGTTACACATAATGCCTACGTGCAGGGAATTTAAAAAGGAAAACATTCCTAGTTTCTCTCTCTTTGTCTCACACAGACATGCACGTGCACGCACCCACACACATGTCCACACACACACACACACACACATATATATATATATTAATTTCCCCACTCTGCATTTTTGTCCTCCATCCTTAGCTTTGCCCATTCTAGTAAAGATACACCAACACTGTTTTGGGATTATAGCCAACTTATAATGGTGCTGCATTGATTTACATGTAACTACTGTAATTTATTGTTTCACTGAAGGCCTTGCAAGGGCATATTGCACATAAATACATACCACAATTCAATCAAATATGTTTGGTGGATGGATGACATTAAAATACAAACCATTTCATTAGAATAACATTTTCTTAAAATTAACATTGAAAATTGAAACTTTTCCATAGTAGTTGTATAGTATACTAAAACTTAAAATATTTCCATTATGCACACCTTGACCCTTTCAGTCACAATCTATCATTTCTTAAAATAAAATTTTGATATTTGATACATAAACTAAACCATATTTTTAGAATTTTTTCATATAAGAAAAACTTTAATTGTTTTATACTGGTTGGAGATACACGTCCACTGTAGTGGACAAAATGGCTGGCAGATAAGAGATCAAAATAATTGAAATTGTAGGTTACAAATTCTATAATTCATCATTTTGTGTACATAATACTCTCATTAAACAACATTTGAAAAATTATTGTGATCAAAACATATACAAAGTCAAAACTAATTATCAAAATACATACAATGACAAAATGAATTATATCAAAAATATATACAAAAGACAATCAAATTGTTGGTTATGAATGCTGGCTGTTATTCAGCATTTTATTTCAATGTCTGTTTCTGCATGGAAATCTGTTTCATTTTCTCCAAGCTCTTCAATTTTAGATAAATCACCATTTTCCAAGATGTTTAAAATCTCTTCAGCACAATACTTTGGTCTATCACTCCTAATCATTTTTACATCTATTCTGTGAACATTATATCAAGAATAAATCAAAACTGACAATGTATTTTACACCATACAACTTTCACAGGTTATTATGTCTAGCACATGGTCTAACAATACAAACATTTAATACTAGTCACCATGTCCACTGTGGTTGACAATTTTTTGAACAAATGCTATGTGAAAAACAGTTATGCCAACCTGTGATTACGAGTTTTTTATGACTGCAGTTAAACCCCACCATTACGACCCTATTTATTACGACTGCCTCTCTATTACGACCCAATCCCAAGGAACCGTGAAATGTTTGGGTCGAAAAAGTCGAAAATTTGAGGCACGTCTAACAATAGATACAGTAATCCCTCGCCAACCACGATACGCTTACGTAATATGCTAATTTTTTATGGTGGGCAATTTTTTTTTCTTGTAAAGTCAATTTTATGTGTAACGTGAATAAAGATAAGTGTGTACAAATGAAATGTGTTCTTATGTTAACAGTACCATATTATGGCAAATGAAGCCATGTGCATGTATAGGCAACGCCAAAAGTTTTTGATGAAAAATTCAAGTAGACCGCACTAAATAATTATATTCCCGTAAACCTTGCTGCGCCTCATCGTGCCATTGCAGAGGCCAACACACTGTCTACATTTTGTATAAATTCAACACGTTGACGTGAATCGCATCTATCAGCATGTTTCCCAAGCCCGGCCGCTGTTAGGAAGTGAATCGGCCCTGTAACGATAGCAGTGGTTGCGGGTGGGCGGCGGCTGCCCGCCATCTTGTAGCGACCAACTGACAGCTGCCCAGCCTGATGATCTAGGTGCTCGCCCAGCTACGTACACGGCCAGACCAAAGCGAGAGCACGGCGTGCATACACATAATATTGCACAACGCCACCTAAACTTTTTGATCGTTGCGTGCCTCATAGGAATGTATGACCCACGAGACCTGCATAATAGATCTTTAATAATAACTTAATATTTTAATACATAATCTAATCTTTTCACACACTTTCAAAGGCCTTCTTTTTAATGACAAGGGATGTTCCAATATGCCTTTCTTGGGTATCAAATTACGACCCTATTCTCGGGAACTGTGAGGGGTCGTAATAGAGAGTTTCTACTATAATTGAAACACTTCCAAACAGGAAAAAAATACCAAAATATGAGTTATTAGAACATCTGTGTTAATTTGTGAACACACCAAGAATGATAACCCAGGCAAACACTGCTAGGTGACATTTTATTGACATCATCAGCAGTTATAAATTTAGTCAGTAGATGTATTAGACTATCTATGTCATAGAATGTCATGTCCACCACAGTGTACACTATGACCTGTACCTCTCCAAACTTTTAGAAAGTCTTTATTCCTTGGGAAAGAAATCGTCCACTAGAGTGGACAAATAGACTGAAAGGGTTTTTAAAAATAAAATCATGTGATTGGTTGGCTTTAGGAAAGAACAAATACTATAAAAAGGACCTTTGAAGAGCTTAATTTTAACACAACACATTAGGAACAATTTGGAATTTAGTTCTTTATTGTTATTTTTTTAATATTGTAATAAAAACAAGACAGTGCTATAACAAAAATTTGACATTGTTAGTTAATTAAATGAACATTTGGTAATCTTGAATAATTGTTTAACTTACATGTTTTGGTTTTGTTAGGATATTCGGTAACAACCAGTTTAATTACTAGTAAAAGTAAAGATTAAAGTTCAGGTTTTTTTTTTTTATCATTTTAGGCATAAAGAATGTGTGCATAGCCCTAGAAATGGTCTTCAGTTTTATTGGATGCTTAGTTTGTGTGTGCTGTGCCATTAGGAATCTGTTGTGTTTACAGGACACGGAGGGTCGGCTGCAGTTCAGGAAAGTGGTGCATGAGCGTGCCAAACGTAGTTTCTCCATCATCATTAACTATGGTTTCATGTCTCTACTCAACAAAACCGACTTCAAGGTCAGCTACATACAGTGCAGTGTGTCACACAGTGCGAGTATAATTATCAGACTCCTCGCCTCTACAAGTTATTATATATATTCTTTTAAATATTAGTACGTATGGGTTATTAATTGTTTTGCTGGAAATGGTACATTTTTATGAATCTTCATTTTTATTTTTGTCATTGGTTCAGAAGTGCATTAAAAATTTAATTGTATTTTTACAACTAAAAAAGGGAAATTTGGTTTGGTAATGGGGAAAAAGAATATATCGTTTGAAATCTGTATACATTTTGAGTTGCCAGTGGAACTTCATTATAACGTCAACTGGGGTGACAAGACCTTATTGATGTTGGAAATTATCATTACATATAATGAAATTTTTTATCAAGCAGCATAATTTTGTGTAGTGTTACGGTACTCTCCTATCAGGTGCTCTTGTGTTTTCAGAATTCTGTTACATGCTCTAAGCTGATGGTCGACCTCAAAATTCAATGCATCACACCATCTGGCAGCGGCACTTTATGTACATAACCATCATATAGATAGAATTCAAATAAAATATACTCTGTATAATACAAGAAAAATTGTTTTGTGCTATCTCCTGTCTCTAAATGCACAAAATCAAGAGTAAATAGTAAACGCACATCGTGTTACACAGAACCATTTGAATGATATGGCTTCTAATCTGAACTGCACTGTCCTGCGTAGTTCTAGATGTTATCCTCTTGAACAGCAGAATTTATAGTGAAAAATTGTTGATACGATACCACATACACATACTTAATACAGTCAAACCTCTATTTTGCAGTCAGTCACGGTTCCCCAAAAATGGTCTGTCCAAGTTGTCCGTATGAAATGGAACCCCAAATTTCGACCCGTGTGCCCTTCCACCTCCCCCCCCCCCCCCCCAAAAAAAAATTGGAGATTCCATCCAAATGGCGTATATTGCTAACAGGGTAGGGTACATGTCTCTGAAAGAAAAATTACAGTGAAACTATTAAGGAAAACTTTTTAAAAGGGTCAAATTACACATGTGCAGATAGACAAGGCACACAATTATTCAACTTATTAAGCAGGAAATCTTCTTAAGTGGGAACTTCATAGCAGGGTTTTACTGTATATGTTTTTTAGAGATTGGACATTACATACTTTGATACATCGATACCCCTCTATACTGGGCTGTTTTGAAAGTATTGAGTATCATGACGTCCATATTGATACTTTTATTCTATACTTTTTATCGACACGTGTATATGGCGTGGCATGCCATTTTCCCTATTGTCACGAAGCGGCACCGTTTATTTTCATTTTACAGTTTACTAGTTTTGGAAAGCCTGTGAAGTGTCGTATTTATTAAATGATTCAGCTAATTATTTTGTATCGATGGCAGAGAAACATGTACTAATGATTGTAACAGAACAACATGTATTCAGGAGTTGCAAATAGGCATTATGAACAGTAAGTCAGTGTGTATTGTAAATAAAATATTTTGAAAAGCTTATTAGAATGTTTGAAATCTATGTGGCTTGAAAAACCACAATTTCAACTCAGTTTTGCAGTGTAAAAATAACATGTTTATTGTATGGAAAACGTACTTCGTCAAAATATTTACGTCCTGAATGCGTTTAATTTTCGAATTGGTACGAACTACATATTTATAGCATATTCTTTCAGTGAGGTTGAAACTTTACATGTTATATAATTATTTGAATATTTTCTTTGTACGAGCAAATTTTACTCTCGTCCATTAAAACAATATTTAATTAAAAATGATACATTCTCGTAAGAAGAGGTGTAACCAACCCTGTCTCATGACAGACTCTTAGCTAAGGCAGAATTTACAACAGCCTGTCGCATCCGTCCGTCATCCGCCCATCCATCATATGTTCGTCCGTCTTGCAGCCGAGAGATTTACAACTAAACTTCATGCGTCCGTCGTACGTTCATTGCTGCAAATTAATAAAACCAAAACTGTTTACAAATAGGAAAAATTCTCTATATATAGTGTAAATATTTTGCGGTATTGTGTTACTAAGTACACAACCATAAAACCAGTAAAACAACCATACATGTATGTAACAGAAATTAATCACTGTAGAAACAATTTATAATACTATATCATATAAAACATAATTTTTTTATTTTACTATTGCACAAAAGAAGCTCCTATTTCCAAATGTAATTGTCAATTAATCTTCAGGAAAAAGTTAACTTGATTTCATTTTACATTTACATAAACAAACACATGAAAACAAAAGAGAGCCAAAACAAAATACTGTACACAATTGTAAAGAAACTCGGTTTTAGCTTTGGTTAACACACTGCAGTGGAATTGTGTATTTTCTGCCCATAATGCCACATAAAACAAGGGAATATGCCACTTGGAAACATCTGAACTGTAAACAGTTTCTCTGCTAACTTGGGGTTGTGGTAGTTCAGTAGTTAGATGGCTCACCTCTCACTAGTGTGAACCAGTTTCAATCTCTGACTGAGTCACTCCTGGATTTTCACAAGTGCGAATCATGTTGCACGCTGCCACTAGCGGGCAGATTTTTTCTGGAATCTCCCTTTTCCCTGCCTTTACATTCTGACGTGTAAAGGGCCGCCTGATCACTCAACTGAACTCTACTATGTAACTTTTTAAAACACGGCAATGGCTTACTCAAGCATTTTTCTTGGTGATGGAACGAGTCTTTAAAAATCTAGTCGAGTCAACAAAGATCAACTTGTCACTTGAATCAAGTGGTTTTACAGCAGACATAGAGTTACTGAACGTGCAAGTCGAATCTCCGGGTATCCCCATCGTGCGAATCTCCGTCTCTATTGCGCACAATTGGGGCGGTTTCTTGGCTAGGCTCTACACCACCCCTTGAATTGGAAACTGGTCAGTTACTACTAGCAGGTAACGGTTACCCTTAGTACTGTGAGGGTTAGGGCCCCATGAGGTCGGCGACTATGTGCTTCCATCGCATCTTGGGTGTCCTTGGTCGCACTGTAGGAGGCGAAGCTCGGTATGCTTTGCCACAACAGCATGTAACATAGTTTCTTACGTACTGTTGGACGTCGCAGCTTATTCCATCCCAGCTGTATCAAACTTCGATGTCTAGCAGGGTCTCCCTTGTATCCGGGTGCCCAGCTTGAGGGTGGTTGTGGTGGTGCCGGCATATATTGGCGCGTAACTGCTACGGAAACAAGATCTTCCGGGTGTATTGGGTTGTCCGCTACATTTCCACACGACGTCATCCCGTAATTCAAAGCGGTGAGACTGTTCCCGTAGTAGGCGACGTATATTATCTGGGTCCTCCTGCTGACTGAATGTAACCTGATGACAGATAATTTGTAGCTGGAGGAGGCGAATTCATTCTTCCGGACTTCTTTTTTTCTCAGGTGGCGGGGGGGGGGATATCTTCACCTCTTCCTCCTTGGCTTTGTCTTCCAGTGTCAGGAGAGGAGACAGTGTGTCTGGTAGGTAGGTCACTCGATACTGACTTGGATTTGTTAACTTTGGTTTCCTTGTTTAATCACTAGAGACATGAAAAATTAGCAAATGCAATAAAGCGAAAAAATAACGCGAGTTTTGACATAAAAAAATGAAAAATTGCGATTTTTGAGAATTTCAGTTGTAATTCATGAATTGTACAAAATCCTGTAGTATTTTCGCACATTATTATTGTTTTTACGTCACATAGTTGCGTCTTAAGATGTATTTGATGTGTTTTGGATATTCGAATACGAATGCACGAATAAGTTGGCCTGTAGATTTCTACGATTTACCACCTTAAACGAAAATATGTTTACTTTCAATCACGTTGTATTTATGACCATAGTAAATAGTGCTTTTATAGTTGTGTATAAATTGCATACATTATTCTTTTCATGAAGCAGTATGCCCTTGCAAGTGCATTGCAACCGTTTGTTGTTCCAGGTGACGGGCAGAATACAAAACCTTAAGTAAAATCTGAACTTGTTTTCAATGTTGTCTGTTGATAAAGTGTTGGCTGTATTAAAACCGTAACTGCATATTTCTCTGGGAGTTATGAATTTTTGCACGGAATTAACAATTGATAAAAAACACCGGTTATCAATAGGAATAACATTGCTAATTTCAGGTTTTACGAATAGTGACATCTCAAATTATGTATGTTTTTATAAATAGCATATTAAAAATTGGAGTAAATCTCATGCAGAAACCTGCATTTTTGTAGCAAGAAAATAACAGCTATTTTTGAAAAAAAAATAACACCTTTTTTTAAAACAAAAAAAAAAAAAGAAGTAACACACATTTTTGGAAAAAATAATAACACCTACTTTTTCAGGTATCTATTAATCGCACATGATTGATGGGCATGGGTGCAATGTTGTCCGGGCTACGATTCCAGTTTATTATCACTCGGTTCGTTTTTTCCCACATGCACACAGTTCTGCCCATGATCAACTATGCATTGGTGTTCACGGAACCATAGGTATCCCAATATCATTGATATGACAGGGAGGGGGATATGAACTCTGTTGGTGTCGAGATGCTATGTAGATTTACCATTAAGGTAATTAGGCCGTCTACGCACAGGGTTGCATTGGGCTGCGCCATTCAGACTGTCCTGGTTTGGGGTTGTAGTTCCGATAACTGCCTTGGAGTTAGTATGTTGCTTCTGATAAAGTTACCAGTCGCCGCGTAGTCCAGTTGGGCGAGCACCCTCCTGCCGTTTATTTCTACCTCTACATGTGGGACTACTGAAAGCGATAAATCTTCATTTAAACCTTGGATGACGGGCCCTAGTGGTCCGGTGGTGGCTGCTCCTTCTTTGCACCCCAGCAGCGGCGTTTCCCGTCTTGAAATCGGTAGTCGGTTTTGATGTTACTGTAGCTGGCATTAGATTAATCTTGTTGGGTGGAATGGCAAACCCCTCTGGCTTTCGGTGGCTGTCCTTATTCCTGTGGTTCTCTTGGCAGAACCAGCACTTTGGTATGAATGCCATGCGGATAGGTGGAGCTGGTGTACTCTTGAGCGATGCGACCGGTGGAGCTTGAACTTCAGGGTCTTGGTCAATACAGGTTTTTGAGACTAGCTTTCGCTGCATAGTTTTGTTCTGCCTATCGGGCTCGGTCAACCAGATTGTCCAAGATGGTAGGTTTAGCCATAAGGAAGATGTTCATGACACTAGGTAGTAACATCCGACTGATGGAATGAATGGTGGTAGCTTCGTTGACACTGGGGAATGCGCGTCGAAACATCTGTTCTTTCCTTCGTATGAAGATTTTAGTTTCGTTGTTGGGTACGTGAGTCTGGCTATAAAATTGGGTCGTCAGTCTGGCCAACACCTCCTCGCCAGTGAATTCCGCCGCGAGCCTGTTACTGAATTGCTTCCAGTCCGTAAGGAATTCACCATATCATTCCCACCAGGTGAGGGCGATGCCTTTCAAATGTAATTGGGCTCTGTCAACCCACTGTTTTGCTCTCAGGTCCGTTTCCCTGAACTCTTTTTCGCATTCTTGCATGAATGCTACCAGGTCCTCATGGGGTCAGCCTGAGAAGTCTGTAATCTGAATGTCATTCTCTCTACCTGTTGCTGGATGGCCAGGTGCTGTCCCCAGTTGTATATAGAAGAACCTCTCTATTACGACCCCTCACGGTTCCCAAGAATAGGGTCGTAATAGAGGGGGATCATAATAAAAAATTTGGAAAATTTTGGGCCGATTTTGACCCACCCCTAACCCCTATGCTCCCAAACTTGCCATTTTTTGCATGAGTTTATGTTCAATTGTGTCTAGTACATAAAAACCACTTTTTAAATTAAATATAAATATGAATGTATGTTTTAATAGCGGGACATCTCCTGACCCAAGAAAGGCATATTAGACCACCCCTTGTCGTTAAAAAGACCTAAACACAGTATGACATGGCCATTGAAAGTGTGTGAAAAGATGAGACTATGTATTATTAAAATATGAAGTTATTATTAAAGATCTATTATGCAGGTCTCGTGGGTCATACATTGCTATGAGGCGCGTAGCAATCAAAAAGTTTAGGTGGCGTTGCGCAATACTACCTGTGTGCGCGCTGTGTTCTCACTTTAGTCTGGCCATGTACGTAGCTGGGCGAGTGCCTAGATCCTCTGCAGCATGGCCAGGCGCGGGTGTGGCGATTTGCTGCTGAAGCTCGGTCCTAGATCCTCAGGGTGGGCAGCTGTCGGTTGGTTGCTCGCTACAAGATTGGCGGGCGGCGGGTACCCGCCTGTCGCCACTGCCGTCGTTTCAGAGCCTGTTCACTTCCTAACAGCGGCCCGGCATTGATAGATATGATTCACGTCACTGTGTTGAATTTATACGAAATTTGGGCGGCGTGTTGGCCTCTGCACTGACACGACGAAGCCCGGCAATGTTTACGGGAATATAAATATTTAGTGTGGTCTACGTGAAATATTTACTATCCCGAATTTTTCTTAAACTCTTTTGATGTTGCCTATACACGCACACGGCCTCACTTGCCATAATATGGTACCGGTAACATAAGAACACATTTTATTTGCACACACTTATCTTTATTCACTTTACGCATAAAATTCACTTCTTAAGAAAAAAACAATTGCCCACCATAAAAAATTAGCATATTACGTAGGCATGAGCGCACATAAACTTAAAGATAATAATTTTAAAAAAGGGCATCGAATTAAATGTGATGTATCATATGTACACTGATAAAGAAACTAGTCTGTGTAATGTGCCACTGTTTTTACAGCAAAAGAAGAGGGATAATGGAAGCGAAAAAGACAGGGAGGGTAAGGCAGAGGCGGCGGCATGTGACTAGGACAAAGAATCCGTACTGACACTGCCTGCAACTCCCCCACCCTTAATCATCACTGCATATCCACAGACAATACACCAGTGTCCCCTTCTAGCATTAAGTAATTCATTGCTTCACGCTGCTTGGGACAACAAATGTCAAAGTCTATGATGGTAGCTTGAGAAATGTGCGACCACACTAACATCAGTTAGGGCTAGTTTTCCATAGACTGAATACCGTGGATAATAGAAACTAGTACCGTGGTTGGAGAAAAAGGTGTACAGAAATAAATCAGCGCATAACTGAAACCGCAGTTCAAGATACTGCTGTTGGTGAGGGATTACTGTATCTATTTTTAGACATGCGTCAAATTTTTGAATTTTTTCAACGCAAACTTTTCACGGTTCCTCGGGATTGGGTCGTAATAGAGAGGTGGTCGTAATAAAAGGGGACGTAATAGAGAGGTGGTCGTAATAAAAGGGGACGTAATAGAGAGGTGGTCGTAATAAAAGGGGACGTAATAGAGAGGTTTTACTGTAGATACGGGACATCTTGGATGTGTGGGATTGAGAGGTATTGCTTTCGTCGGCACCTCTCTCACTGGTAGGCCATCCCGGGCATAGAGACACATTGGTCGGGCCGCCCTATACATAAGTGATGATAGGGTTCGCTGCAATTTGTGCACCTGATAAGATTGCCTAGGCCGGGACAAGTGACATTGCAGAATTTCATGGGTTGCTGACGGCAAGCGGCACAGCGGTATTCTAATCCTTGTGTATCACGTGCCTCTTCTGGCCAACCTAGGCATGCATAATGGAATATCTTAGCACAGTATGTGCATTCTATTCGCAGTGAGCCACTGCCTGGATAGTTGGCATGGCTACACTGTGCATTGGGTATGTCATGGTTTTCGCCTGTGGCGGCATTGACCTCCGAGACCGACATTTTAGTGGTTATGGGTACTGGGTGTTTCGTGGACTCCCCAAAGTCCGTTTGGTTTCACTGGCTTGATCCTTAGCCCTCTGGGTCTTGGTTGGTCTAGTTCGGCCGTTCGCTGTGTACAGTTAATAGTCTTGCACCCCATGTTGGGCACCAGAAAATCACGTGACGCACACCCAACTAAGTTTGAATGGCACGTTTGTTTAGAATTTTAACACTAGACCAATATCGTGGTTTTAATTAGGCTTCACGGTATTTGGCGAGGGGTGTTGATTACTGACTTACACAGTCGTCCTGGGTGATGCTGGTGATGCTATGTTGGTTTCGCTCTGTGGTGGCTGGCTTGCCCCAATCTGAAGTGGCGATTCCAGGTGGCCGACTCTCTGCTCCAGTAGTGTGGATTTGACCAGCCATACCTAGCCTGGGTCTGATAAACTAACACTCTCAGCACCGGGTGGTACTCCTAACTGGTACGGAAGGATGGTGAAAAGTATACATTTATGACCAGAGCAGCCGTGACTGCTTGCCGTCTGAGTGTAGCAGCGCGGTCCCGTTCCGCCTGCCTTTCCTACGTAGGAAGGGGTAGTGCAGACCACTGTCTAGCAGCGATTTATGCTTGTTATTGTTCCCTATGCTTGAGGCCACGCTTCACCTTGTAAGGCATAGAGTAATGCGGCTTAACAACTTACGTAGTGCACCTTGACAAGAACAGTATCTACAGTGTTCACCCAATAGCTGCTTGATGGCACGAGCTCAGTAAAAGTCTACACTGATACCCCACGCTTTGTGGGCTTATCAGAGACAGAGAGCCATGTGGACTGCCAAGCCTCTACTGGTTGTGCGTTCAGGCAAGGTTGAGCGACAATTCTCAGGCTACTGTCATTTCAGCATTAACTTAGTGCTCAAAATGAGGAAATAACACGGGCCTGTAGCCCCTCCTGAGATGAAGGTGTTACTAGTAGTAGTAGCTCCGCTGTCTCTCCCCTCCAGCACTGAATTATTGCTCAGGTTACTGGAAAGAAACAGGTGGCCATCTAATGTGTGTGTTGTTAGACTCACGGACTCCTGAAGGGGTCCATAGTCAGACTAATTCCGTCAACTAACAATCTGGTTCCTGTCGGCAGTGCACGCCATATCTTGTTTCTAGCCGGTAAAACAGAAAAGTACTCTAAAGAAAAACCTTAAGGATAGAGAAAAACAGATGTTTATTGAGAACACAATAAACACGTGACCTGTGCTACCTCCTACCGAACAGTGGAGTGATGAAGGTAACTACATTATCCAGGTGTAGACAACCTGGTTCTAGGTTACAAGGGAAAGAATGTAGTTCTAGATGAATACAAAGAGAATTACTGTTAAACTGTACTAAGTAAACTGGTGTCTAGAAGAGACAAAGTGAATTTAAGACGTATTAGTGTGTTTGCTGTTCGTTGGATGACTGGTCGTCGTAGTTGGAAGTATCCCCGGGGGGAGGGGGGGGAGGGTGCTTAAAACGTGGAAGATCTCTGTAGGTCCCAGCACTGAATAGTGCTCGAGATGTCGTGAGAGAAGAAACAAGAATGACTGCTGGAGCCCCGCTGTGCACGGACTTATATAGTGCTCAAGTCTATGCTGCCGCAGCGGGGTGCGGGAAAGGCGTGATGTCCTTCTGCCCTGGCGTGGGAGTTGAAAATCTCTGGTCAGCAGTAGTCGGCAATACTGCTTCAGTCATCTTCGGTAGCGCTCTGCCTTGCCCGGTGGCAGGCAGCTTGTAGGCTCTCAACACTGTGGTAGGGGGGGAGGCCGTATGCCCACTGGTTGCGTAACCTTGTGGCCACATGCTCGCCACCTGACAGATGAAGAGAGATGAGTCGTAATCATAGTTGATTCTTACTAGGAGCGGCACGCGTCAGCACTAAAATCTAATTACTCCTTATTCATCGTCACTTACCACTGTCAGTTGTCGTGAAGTATATCTACTGTTCCTCTTGTGCTACACGTTATTATAACATATATCTGAAAAGACAGGACATGTTTCAGTTAACAGCTTCTGTAAACGCCGTTTCATTTGTCTGGGCTTCTTCATCATCTGCTACTGATTTATGTAGAAAACCACAATCTGTTATTAACTTAAGTAGCTCTGTTTCTGCATGTTATGCATTATAAATTAGCCTGTTACACAGAATATATGGTGGTTGTTGCAATGAATTTACGCAAAAGTTGCTTAACTACTTACTTATTTAATTTCCTTCAATTTTACAACATTTATTTTTGTACTGAATAGATCCACCAACTAAATGAAACTCCTGGAAACAAACAGTATGAATTATTTTTCTTATAAAATGTTACAAGAATTGGTGACCAATGAAAATATAACGAAGAATTTTTCATAGTCATGATTCATATTAAAATTATATATTAACCACTTTCTATGAAAAAAAAAAAATTAAAATTAATTTGATTAGTAAATTTAGGAAAATAATTTAAAGTTGTGGTTTTTTTTCATAAACAGGAGATCTATGAACATTGCGAAGGTTTAGAAGACCTTCACTAATGTTGAATTTCGTATGAAAAAAGTTTAATTGTTAACATTTATTGAGCATAGATTACAAGTTTTTTACAATTTTTTTTTTTTTACACAGTGCAGCCCTTTTTCAATAATTACCGTTTTCAAACAATAAGGCAGTCATAATATTTGTCTTCGACCTTCCCTCTGTATACCTAAACTTGTGGGGGCGGTTGGCACCAGCCTTGTGTAAAATATAATTGGCGGCTGAGTGCTGAGTTGATTACCACTACGTTTTAAAAATTGTCTATATTTAATAGAACAACACTTGTAAATAAATCTGCAGTGGTGACGTTCTAGGATCACTGATGCAATATTTTTGGGGTAGTTCCACATTTGTTCTAGACCAGTCTTAAGTCATGGACAGCTGAAGTCCACATATGTAATGCAGCAGTGTATAACTGTCTTTACAATGCCAGTGAATAATTATCTTTATTTGAATGGCAACATTTTTATTGACATTTAATTTGTACTAGAAGTACTTCATTAACAAATCATCAGTTTCTGAACATTGTCCTAGTTACCATTTGTGATACTCTTGTACTTGTACATGTTTTATTTTGCAGTGATATGTCTGGGGTTCACTAACGGCTACATTAAAACCTCCAACATACATTACTTTGAAAAATTTCGAACTGAAATATGTCAAAAAAACACACAATGAAACAGTTATATTATATTTAATATGATTAAACAAAGCATATTGACACATGATGCTCTGGTGCACAGTGTAAGTAACATCACGGTAGAAGTGAGTTTTTATTGTTCAGGCCCGTCACACAGGGGTTAAGTCTGCTGATTCACAACTTACTTGCCGGCAGAGGTCCAACCAGTGTAAAGAGTAGGCAGATTCGCCTTTCGGCTTGGTACAAAGTTGAGACCCGGCTTGGCTATCTGCTGGGCGGTGTGATTGGAGGTAGTGGGTTTACCTGCCCCAACTTTGGGGTGGCTGGACGATTCAGTTGGTCCAGCAGTCGAGTGGCATCTGCTGGCTGTACTGGTGGAGCCTGTAGGCCCCCAAATACTGCTGGGGCTGGCAGTCATCGGATCCGGGCTGTAGCTGCAGCGCACGTTGAACCAGGCAAGCTAGGTCCAATGGCACCTTCTCTCCACGGCGAAGGGAAACAACAGCTGGGTGTCCCCTGGGTGCTGCAAAAAGAGTTGGGGAGGGGGCGGGGGTGTAAGGCATTTAGGAGGGAGTGCTAAGACTTGCCTCACAAGAGAAGCAAGCAAAGATTTTATCCCTGGCTAAACTGTTCTGCAGCAATGCCGTACCATTACCCCAACTGGCAACACAAGTGGTGCGGTGGTTGGAGATGTGGTTTTCTCTTGAGTCTTTTCAACGTGATGCATGCCCAGTTACTGACTGTGTGACACAATCATCGAGGTTTATTGCGCTAGACCAAGTGCGTGGTTATTGGTAGCTGACGGGAGGTGTTAGTTAACCTGACTTATTCTGAAGGTCGTCGGTCGGTTAGTAACGTGGGTTTGATGGCTGAGCGAAGCCGGTGCTACAGTCCTTGGGTGAGATTGTATTGCACTCAGTTGTCTCACGCCGTACTCCAAGTTCCAGGCCGCTGACTCTTGACTCCAGAATCTAGGATTGGCGAGTCCGTACCTAGCTTCAGTTCTGTATATTAATTCCCTCAGCACAGGGTGGTAGTCGGGACTGGTTCGGCTGTGAGGTGGGAAATATGTATAGTGTACCATGGGGATAGTCGAGACTGCCCGTAATCTCAGTGAGGCGGCGCAGTCCCATTCCACCTGTCTTTCCTGCGTGAGATGGGCTAAGGTACTCTGCTGTTTGGCAGCTAGATGAGCAATCTTTTATTCACTACGCCATCGGCCGTGCCTTATCTTATAAGTCATAGAGTTTGGGTCGTCGCTGAACAAGCCATGTCGTGCACTCCGGAGGAGAAACTATTCCCTATAATAGTGTACGTCCAGTAGCTGATTTGCGGCACAAGCACAGTAAGAGTCCCCACATTAGCGGGCAGATCAGAGATGTGGAGCCATGTGGGCCACCAATGCTACTACTGGATGTGATATCCAGTCAAGGCCAGTCCACAATACCCAGGCCAATACCGCCTCCAGCACCTGGATGCTCTGGTAGGTGATATAAGTTATGCTTGCTGTCTCTCCTTGGTGGAAGGTATTCCTAGTGGTTGTGGCTCCTCTGTTCCGTCTCTCCAGCACCTGGGTGCTCGGGGTAGTAGGAAGCATCAGGCAGCTATCTAATGGGTGTGTTACCGGTTTTCTGTCGGCAGTGCACAGTGTGAATTATTCCTAGAGGGCGTAGTAGATGTTACTATATAAATAAAAGTTTTAGGATAGAGAACAAAGCTGTATTTATTGAGGACTCAATAAACACAGTGACTCATGTTATCTTCTACCAAGCAGACGGAGTACTGAAGATAAACTACGTTAGCCAGATGTAGGCGACCTGGTCCTAGGTTAGAGGGAAAGTGAACTAAAAAACCATAATATATAACTACTTAACTAAAGCTGTCTGATTGCGGGTGTCTGGAAGAGACAAAAGAAGTTAAAGTTAGAGTAGCAAGGTATATTCGTGTTTGATGGGTGTTGTAGACTGTTTTCGTCGCAGGGAGTAGCCACGATGGCTACTGAAAACTCGAGGTTCGCTGGAGGCCCCAGCACTAAGGAGTACTCGGGGTTTACTCTAGAGAAGAAATACGAATGACTGCTGGAGCTCCGCCGCACACGGACTTACATAGTCAGAAGTCTTAGGCTGCCGTGGCGGGGTACGGGGAAGGCGTGTCACGTCCTTCTGCCCTGAGGCTGGCGTGGGAGGTGGGAACCGTCTTGTCAGCATTCTTGGTTTGTGGATCTTCGGTGGCACTTGGCCGCACCCGAAGTGGCTGACAGCTTGTTAGCACTCAGCGGGGGTTTGGGGGTAGATGGCATACTCGCTGGTTGTGCGTAACCTTGTAGCCACGTGTTCGGCCGGCCGGTAGATTTAAGTGGCGCACAACATCCATATATTGGTTTGCGATAACAACTCTCACATAGGTTGAAGTAAGGGTATACTTCATGTGAAGAGCGATGAGTCGTAATCGATGTTAATAGTAGTATAAGTAGCAAGCGTCAATTTGCCCCCGTTCTGTTGCAATGAAGACTCATCATGAAAAGGTGGTGGAGTAAGGCGTAGGCCCCCTCTTTGGAAGGTCTAGGTAGGGGTAGCAAAGAAGGTTGGGAATAAAAAAAATTTCAACAGGTAGGCGGGACTCTTAGTGTTGGGTGCTTGATCGCTGTAGCGGCACTCGCTCTGTGCTCTCGAGTCAGCCGGTGAAGTCGAGACGAATGGGATGTGAGGACCGTGGGTGGGCAGGCTTCCTCTCTCTGCCCTTCACCCAGGCAGTGCGAGTTCGCTAGCGATGCGAATGTGTTTTCCCCCCCTGTTGCAGAGATTATTGTATCATTAGTGCTGCGGTTTATCGGATGTCCCTCTGGCCTACTTTATTTTTGCATGCGGCTAACAAACACTCAGCATAGCGCTGTGGATATTTACAAGGCAATAAACAGCAGGAACTTGAAATAAAAAGTAGATAAAAATGATGGCTTGCAAAAAATGAAGGGAATAAAATTAATAAGTTAAGCCTTACTCGTGGAAGGTGGGTAGACGCCACTAACTATCCTGGAGCTTGCTGTGGTGATTAAAAATAAAAGGAAAATCTTTCAGATAACCTTGGGTCGCACAGCAAGCTAAACAGTTACTTGTGACAGGGTAAATGTTCGGCAACCACAGGCCCTTCAACACCTGGTTGACCGGCTAAACGAACAATGCGAGTACACTTTAAAACATGCATGAAACATGGGCAATTGGCACATGTTGGTCACTTAAAATTTTCATACATAACTCTGCAATATTTTTGAGGTTAAAAATATCTTGCACCGGGTTTCACCGTAGTGAATTCATGGGAGCTCTGAGACTCAAGAGTTTTTGGTTTAATACTGAGTTGGTGCACAAGATATTGCAAACAAAACAAATTCACTATAAAAATATGAGCATACAAATGCATAACATAAAATTTCCCTCCTACAAAACGGCATTGATCTGACAGAGAATGATCCTTGGCTTTGCTCAACATCCAGCTTCCATGGCGCAATGTAGTTAGGTGCCCTCTCGATGACGATAGACGTCGGCTCAGGCCTCATCGAGGTTCCTGGCTCGATATCAGGAAATACCCTTCTGGGTGGAGGTTCATCCTCATCTTCGGATTGACCAGGCATTTCTCCTATGGCGTCGTCATCCTCAAGTGTCTGCATGTCCCCCGGGAATGGTCGTATTTGTCTTCGGGTGGCCTGGATCCGTCCTCGCAGGTCTTCCACCCAATAGACGTTGTCTCTTTTTCCAACAATACGATACAGTCCATCCCATTTGTCAGGGAGGCCAGCGTTGAACTGATTACTGGCCTTGCTGAGTGGATGCGTTCTGAGTAGTATGGCTTCACCTAGGTTAAACTCACATACCCATCTTTGGTAGTAGAGGGTACTTCTGTCGAATATACTCGTCCTGGGCTTTTTGGATGATAGTAGTGTGGACTAGCGCAGCTAGCCGGATGTCCTCGGGTTGAGGCATATTGGTGGGCTCACTTTCCCATTGTCAGTCGCCTGGTAGGCGTAGTGTTTGGCCCAGAAGGAGTACACTAAGGCTTGTGTCTACCGCTTCGTTGGTTCTACAACGTAGGGCAAACAAAATGGTTGGGATGTGTTTATCCCAGTGATGGTGGTTGTTTTCCACACTGATGTAGAGGCCCTTCTTGATCTCTTGGTTCCTTCGTTCAGTGGGGTTGGCCTGGGGATGGTACGGGTGTAATTCACATTTCTACTCTCCATTCCTGGCAAACTGACTGCCATTGGCGACTCGTAAATTGAGTGCCGTTGTCAGTTAAAATTGCCTTCAGGTATCCCCATTGTACGAATATCTCAGTTTCTATCTCACGTAATTGGGACAGTTTCCTGACTAGGTAGAGGGAAGGCCTCTACCCACCTTGAAAACTGGTTGGTTACTACCAGCAGGTAGCGGTTCCTCTTGGTACTGTATTGGGTCTCCTTGGTTGCGCTCTAGAAGGTGGAACCAGGTAGGCTTTGCTACAACAGCACGTAACACAGCTGCTTATGTACTTTCAGATGTTGCAGTTTATTTCGTCCGAGTTGTATCTGACTTAGATGTCCAGCAGGGTCTCCCTTGTACCTAGGTGGCCAGCTTGATGGTGGTCATGGTGGTTCCGGCATATATTGGTGCGTAACTGCTGCGGAATGCAGATCTCCCAGGGCATATTGGGTTGACCGCTACGCGTCCACTTGATGTCATCCCATAGTTTGAAACATTGAGGCTGTTCCCATAGTAGACAATGTATGTCGGGGTCCTCCTGCTGGCTCAGTGTAATCAGGTGACGGTTGATTTGTAACTGGAGGAGACGGATTTGTTCTTCCGGACTTCTATCAATCTGAGGGGAGGAGACATCTTCTCCTCCACTTCCTCCTCAGCATTTTCCTCCAGTGTAGGGAAAGAGAGGGCATCTGGTAGGTCATTTGTTTTACCTGGGTAGTGTTGAACTTCAAAATCGAATTTGATTATAAACATATCCCACCATCCGAGTTTGGCTTTTGCATTCTTTGACTCATGCAGCCATTGGAGTGACTTTGAGTCGGTCCGCAGAATGAAGTGTTATCCTTCGAGATAGTAACAATATTTTTTCACTGTCCAAATAACGGCCAGATATACCTGTTCCTTTATATGATAGCGCTACTCCATGGCATTAAGCCGGGTTTAGGCATACCGTATCACATTAGGATGGCCGTTCTCATCTTGTTGATATAACACAGTGCCTAGACCGTTTTGACACCCGTCTGTTTGAAAGATTAACGGTTGGTCTCCTTGCAGACGGTGGAGCTGCCTGATGTTCACGAAGGTGACCTTCAGATTGTTAAAATCTTATCGTTGCTCTGGTCCCCATTGCCAAGGAGTGTCCTTCTCGAGGAGTGGGTGAAATGGTGCCATGTATTGTGCAATGTTTGGTACGAAGTCGCATAGCCAGTTGCACAGACCCACATACCGTCATTGTTGTCGCTTGTTTGTTGGTTCGTCTGCCTCTTCGATGGCACGTATGGAGTTCTGTTGCGAGATGTTTCCCTTGGGTGAAACGACATGTCCTGAGTAGTCTATGGATGATTTCCCAAAATAGCTCTTTGACAGCTTGCAAGTCATTCCATGGAGTTCCAGACTTTCAAGAACTCGCTGTAGGTGTTCAAGATGCTCCTCTCAGCTATTTAAATTGATGATTACATCATCGCGGTATGCGGAACAGAACTCTCCAACGTAACCAGTCAGTACTTCTGTGGGCATAGGCGTTGGAAAGTGGCAGGGGAGTTCTTCAACCCAAATGGCATTATTTGTAATTGGAGGGTTTCACCCTCGTGTGTAGTGAATGCTGTGTACTTGCGGGTCTCTGGGTGTACTGCAATCTGCCAGTACCCGGACTCCATATCCAGGGTACTAAAGATTTTGGCTTTGCCACTGTCACACAGGGTATGAGTTAGGTCGATAGCTTGTTGGGGGAGGGGCGATAAGGTGCATTACTTTGTTTAGACCCTTATAATTAACACAGAATCTAAGTTTTCCAGGTTTTCTTCAGTACGAGGACCATGTGGGAATTGTAAGGTGAATTCGAGGTTTCCATAATCCCCTGGTTCTTCATGTCGTTCACTTTTTCCATGATTAAGTTACGGCGGTATGCTAACATCCTATAGGGTTGGTTGTACATGGGGACGTTGGTTGTCGTCCAGATCTCATGTTGGATTGACCTCATTTTACGTAACAGTCCCCCTTGTCTAAATGTACTAGCATGTTTGTTTAATACTAGGTGTAGCTTTTTAAATTCTATCTCGCCAAGCTCGTGATTAATCCGGGCAGAATCAATAGGCGTAGTTACAATGTTGTCTGGACGGTAGTCCCAGTTTACGATGATCCTTTCCTTTTCGCCCATGTACACACGGCGTTGCCCATAGTCTATGATGCACTGTTGTTGCCGGAGCCGTGGGCAACCTAGTATCGCCGCTTCGGAAATTTTAGGTGATACTATGAATCCGGTTGACGCCGAGAGGCGGTGCAGATTTACCGTTAGGGTAATTCTGCCGTCAACCCGTAGTGTAGTATCGTGCTGGGCCATTCGCACTATTTTCTTTTGGGGCCACATTTCCGCTAGTTGTTAGGTAGTCAGGAGGTTGCTTCGGATGAAGTTCCAATTTGTGGCTTGGTCAATTAACGCCAGCACTCTGTTTCCATTTATCTCGACTTCTATGTGTTGGGCTATGGGGACTGATGGTTCCTCATTTAAACCCTGGTGGTGGTGGTGGTGGTGGTGGTGGTGGTGGTGGTGGTGGTGGTGGTGGTGGTGGTGGTGGTGTTATTGTTGTTTCCAATCAGTCAGGAACTCGCCGTATCGTTCCCACCACGTTAAGGCTAGGCCTTTTAAACGTAACTGTGCCCTGTTGACCCATTGTTTTGCTGGTAGATCCCTCTCCCTAAATTCCTTTTCACACTCTTGTGTAAAGGCTATGGGATCTTCATGAGGTCGGCCTGCAAAATTTTAATTTGTATGTCATCGTCTCTTCCGGTTGCTGGGTGGCCAGGTGCCATTCCCGGTTTTATATAAATACTAGTTGGTTGTGACCAGCGGGAGTGAGAGGTATGCTTTTCTTGGCACCTCTCGCACTGATAGTGCATCCCTGGCACAGAGACGCGTTCGTCGGGCCATCCTATGCACAGGTGATGATATGGTTCGCTGCATAACGTGGACCGTATATGGATAATGCCTCGGTCGGGGCAAGTGATTTCGTCACAGAAGCTAGTTGGTTGTTGACGGCAGGCTTCACATCTGTACTCCAACCCTTCTGTGTCATGGGCCTCGTCAGGCCAGCCTAGGCATACATGATGGACCGTCGTGTTGCAGTATGTACATGCTATTCGTACTGAGCCACTACCTGGACAGTCGACATGGCTACACTGTGATTCGGGTATGTCGAGCTCAGGGTCACGGTTTTCGCCTGTGGTGGCGTTGATCTCTGAAACTGACATGTTAATGGCCCTGTTGAAAATTACTTTGTCAATTTGTTGCCTACGAGAATCACATAGGGAACGGTTAATTTCATTTTCATATGTGGGGTAAAATTTTATAGACAATGTGACCAACCTACTCCGTATGTTTGCAAAGTATTGTATCAGCTCACGAATTGCTGTGGAATGTATGTTATGTTGATGATTTTGATGACTATGGAAAAAAAATAGACTGTGCTCCCGGGGAACTGTGCTCATTCTTATCATGTTTATTCAAGTACTGTGTTGGTGTTATCAGAAAATTTTTTTTATCATTGGTAAATTATTCTTGTATGTGCTTTCATTAAGCGTAATTGGTTGCAAGTACCATTTTAGTTGTTTTATAGAGTGAAGTGTAACATCATTACGTATTTTACTACAATGGCTCGTTCTGCCGTTTTCAAACTACTGTGCTCCACTATGAATGATCAATGAAGCTATACAAAAGTATTTATGTTTTGTAGGTTTAAATTTGTTGGTTTCAGGAAATGGGTAAAGTGTTGATTTTACTTAATGATTATTAAAATAAATTATTTAATATCAGTGGTGGAATAACATTAGTGTAGTGAAGTGTTCGTGTAAAAGATTTCCATATTAAAAATGTTTTCAAGAGGTCACGAATTATAGAATTATAAACAGTAAGTTAACGTGTTTGTAAATAATGTATTTCAAAACAATTACTATGTATAATGTTTTAAATGCACATGCCTTTTTAGGCAGCACTTTCAACTTTTTTGTCTTGTAAAAATAGTATTTGTTTACTACGCATGTGTTGTACATCCAATGAGTGTAAGGTTAACTTTGGCAAAAGTGTGTTTATTGCTGCATCTGTACAAACGTATATATCACATTTCTTACATTGAAATTCAAACTTTTGAAGCTGTAATAAAATTAATGTTATTGACGTACAAGCAAAATTTTCCTTTGCTACATTAAAACAAAATGTAATTCCAAATTATACTCGTAAGAACCGCAAAACAATACGCCTCATGAAAGACATTAAACTAAAGCCCCCACCCGGGCATATTTCTACCAAAATAAAATGAGAGCCCCAGCAATAAAAATAGACATGCTGAATGTCAACCTAGCTTTAATACCCTACATTGACTACTGGATAGAGATTTTTTCAGTGGTATAACATGTCAAATTTAAATAGTTTGTATACTTTTATATCTTGTCCTTTTTGTTGAAATTTTAATACAAATTATATATTTTGTATTTTATTATACATTACATTAAAATAATTAACTTTGCATTCAGGTTGCCTTCGCCTGAAAATCAGTCAGGTATAATTTATGTTATTTCTTAATGTTAATTATAAATTCTTTTGTTAAGAGGCTACAGACCCATATATCCAGGTGCGTATTCAATAGAAATTAGAGCTGGGTGCAATACATAAATTGGGCTCGGGAAAATTTCGGTCTGGAACAATAATTTCCCGCAAGAAACGGGACAGGATTTGGAATTTGTCGGTTCACTAGAAAATTAACAAATTGTGCGAATAAAAACTTGGCATTAATGTGCTACCAAAATGTGTTTTCAGTACTTCAGAGCATGCCTTGCATTTTGCTGACACCTTGTCTGCCATTTTTTCATAAAAATGCCAAATAGACACTTTGAATTTCTCATCAGAATTTTTTTATATCCATATTGCTTCTAACGAACTACGTAAACTAACTGTAGTGTGAGTAAATAAAACAAACTTAAACTAAAATTATGTTTAGTACCAATTTAACGTGTCATAGGTACAGGTTACTGCACTACAAATTACACTGTATTTAAACTTTCATTTAAAAATACAAGTTTATTTATAAGAAATTATATCTGAATATTTAATTTTGTAATATCATGCGATCTCGCATACGGGTGATTAGCAAAATAAAAACACGAGCAGTACTGTTCCTAATGACGACTATCATTGGGCGACATTCTATGTCACGTGACGTGCTGGCCAATAACGTACCACATTAGATGAAGATGTGTCGCGTTTGGCAACTGTCCGGCAGTGTACAAGAACAAGCAGTATGTAGCCGTACACTTCTGCATAGAATGACGTGACAGTAACTCAAGCTCTGTTCCTTCACTGTAACGGCCGGAAGTTCCACCCACCGCCGCAAGGCTGGGCAGGAACAACAGTATGTGTTGACTCGTCTCTAAGCCAGTCTCCAGCAGATACTATAGGGTTGATGCATGACGTACTATCAACAATGGTAATTAGACGATTTCAGGTCATCAGCGTAGCCCGTAGCGCATCTGATTTCTGCGAAATTTGCATTACCATTGGCCATGTGACACCAGAAGATTGTACTATCTGCCCGGCAAGAATAGACGTTTCAACCAACAACTTTTATTGTTCATCGGCCCACCAAAGCTATGCACCTCATGGGAACGAGCTAGAGTTGTTCAGATATCAATAACGATACTTGGTATCGACTTAACCTTTTTTCAATGTATCTGTATTGGTTCAACATATTAGTATCGATTATAGACAATGAAGTCGTGTTATTAATTTGTTTAGACACAAAAATTATTTGGTTTGGCTGTACGTTTTGCAGTATTAATCACTCATCCAATAATTTATTCACTCACACTCATAAACAAAATAACCTTCACCCTGCACACGTAAAATGTAAACAAGTTGGAGCTTGGCCATAGAAGGCGTACATGCAAAAAGAATTTTGCTGCTGTACAAAAGAAAGATTTATTACTTAATTCGCACGCATGCCGCAGCGCTACAAGTGCACATTGGTAGACGCCATTTTTTTAATTTCATTGCTATACAAGAGAAAGATTTCTTACGTAGTTTGTCCGTCCACCGCAGTGCCACAAGTATACATTGATGGATGCCATTTTGCGTAACATGTTGCTGTGGTTTTGCTTCCTCTAGTCACGTTACCATCTGTAAAATAGTAATCTGCGACGTATGTTTGTAAATATTGCAACATAATAGAAATGATTAATGTTTCGTAGATGAGAAATTAAGTTGGAATTCATTATGTTTGTCCAAAATCGTGATTTAATAATATTTACAGGAATAAAAATATTTAGTGTGGCCTATACATGAAATATTAAGTATCCCTAATTATTCATCAAGAACTTCTGGTGATAATATTGGGGAAATCTCTCTTAATTTTTATAATATTTCTCATATTTCTGCACAATAATGGTGAACTGGAACAACAAACAAAAGGGAGGGCATTGGTGTCAGATATTGCCAATGGTATTGGAGCATCAGTATCGGAAAATGTGGTATTGGAACAACTCTACTACTAACCACCCAGAGAACTTCCTAATAAGGGGGTGTACCTTCTACATGCCTTACTCCATCGACTTTACCCGATGAGTCTTCATCACAGCAGAGGAGGGGGCGAAGTGACGTGTGCCGCTCCCTTGTATTTATTACAAACGATTACAACTTGCCTTACATTAGTATGCCTACTACAGCCAAGTAACAGTCGAACCCCACCAACTTTGTACACGGACATTGCTGATCACCACAACCCCGGATGGCACTTCCGAACACGTGGAAACGAAGGTTGTGCAACCAGCGAGCACACCGCCCTCCCCTCCCCCATGCTGAGAGCCTACAAGCCGTCAGCCACCTCAGGGCACAGCCAAGTGCCACCAAATATGCACGAAGCTGAGAGACAGACAGAAGGAAGCTACCCCACCCCTGCCTCACACTAGAGGGACATCATGAGGCGTCATCACATCTCCCACCGCAGCCCGGCACTGCACCTGTTCTTCGAACTATAAAAGTCTGTGTACGCCCGGGCCAGCGAGTGATTTCTTTCTGATTCTTGAGCTCACTCCACCACTTCTTGTGCTGGGGCCTTCGACGAGTGACCAAGTTTTCAGCAGCTACCAGAGGCTGCTCCCACTGATGACAACAGTCTTTGGAAACAACCAGAGGCTGCAGCCATTGCCTTCACCAGAAGTTCTTCTGCAGCTGCAGTTACCAGAGGCTTCATTGGTGACGCCTACCACGATTTACCATAGGCTTCATTGCTGATAGCCTTCACCTACCAGAAGCTCTTCGACTTCGAACATTACAACACCCTCTGCTACTGGATCCTCCTGGAACAACAGTCACCTCTACTTGCCGGTAGAGGCAACTACACTCCCTGTTACTAGAGCAGTGGATCCCTTTTTATTAATTGTCTTGTCTAGACATCCCGAAGTTTGGTTAGCTACGCTAAGTATTCTTAATTAACAGTCAATGTCATTTTATTTTCTCGTATAGCCTAGGGCCAGGTCACCTGTACAGTATAGGTTACTTACATACATACCATCTGCTTGGTTAGGAGATAGCACATATCATTGTATCTATTATGCAATAAATAAATACAGCTTTGTTCCTTTAACTGAGAGTATTCTTCCTAGAGAGTTTTTCACCGAGACCGGACATTTGACTACACAAATTATATTAGGACTGTGGATTTGCATCAGGAATCCATCAGTCTAACACACACACACCATTCGACGGCCAGCTGTTCTAGACCTCCGGGGATAGAACAGCAGAGACCCAACCACTTTAGCGGCACCAAGTTTCAAATTCGCCGCCATCCTGAGGCGCTGCACATTTGAAATGGTCGCTCTTCGGAGAGGGCGTTGATGGGACGACTTCTAGGCGAAATGCTGGCAGACATTCAAAGCTGAAATCATGTGGTTTGAAGGTTCCGTTTAAGCTCTGTCAACTCAGTTAATCACATGTCCCACCTCCATTACTGTTGGTTTGAGAGGAGACTTGCCCATTGGGTGATTCTGGTTCAAGATGGGGCAAAGTCGTTTAATTAGAGTACGCTATTTACCAGGGAGGAATGCGTCATATGTCACTTTCTATACAGTATTAAGGTTTGATATTTTTCATTTCTTCTCCTAAGTTATAAAGAAATTAAATGTTTATTAAACATAAAACTATCCTGGTTGTCTAATCTTGCCATTGCTTATTAGCAGAGATATGTCATGGTCAGACGACAGCCAATCAGAGGACATGAGATAACATAAGTAAGGCTGATATAAAACAGAACAACAGTTTCCTTTAGAAGAAATTCTCACCACAGCCAAAGATGGTGGTGTGTAAAATTATGAATAATTTTAAAGAATATTATGATAAGATGTGTTTATATTGATGCGTGACCTACCGGGATTATATACTCACTTGTCTCAGTAAAAGTCTCAGTAAAAGACTATGTCCACCTCTTTGGCTAGGAGCTAACCCAGATGCTCCTATAAACTGGGGACTTAGTCCTGACTGGTAACGGGAGCTTTCCCGTTAGGTAGGATGGGCCTGATATAGTTGATTCACGATAACTTCTGCCTTTCTGAGGCCCTACCAAATTTCTACTTTTGGTTACTGATTACATATCCTTCTGCTTCACGGTAACACAAACACTGCCATGTGACTTCTACTTTTATAACTGCCAAATTCGTTGGTTGCTGTTTACAGCTGTTCAAAGAATTATGTCATATTGCGGAAACCATTTCCTACGAATGTTCACTATTTAGGCCTATAACAATATTTAGGTCACCTTTATAACTATTTGTTACAACTATATAGGACGTTACAAATAATACACAATATTTTGCCACAGCTGTGTTTGTTACAACTGTGGCAGAAACAACTATAGTATTTAACCTTTTATTAATATGTGTTTGGAATAAAAATTAAAACTAAGGGACAACCAGTCCAACAAATCGACACAGTAAATTCAAGCACGCATCTCGTGTCACTTATTTATTGTACTATGTAGCATCGACAAATGTAAAAGATAGTGGTGAACTGCAAACACATAGGCCTACCGTAACATTTATTCTGCTAATATTTACATGTATTGGTAATTACTGGTTTGTAGGTTTATTTGATTATTTATTTAAATTTATCTGGGTGGGTCTAGTATTTCGTTGGGATTTTGGAAGACATTCAAATCACAAAAACTTATGCTCATTACACAACCGTGTTTAAAACACCTAGCGCGAAGGTACAACATTGTGATAAATAGACATGAATATAAATAATTAACTTCGTCATAACATCAGTTCATAGTTAAAACGTATAAACTTTGCACATATTTGAAATCCACAGGCCTGCCAAACGATTACAATGCAGCCACCATAGACGGAAATTGCGGCTATGCCCTTGCACACACAGCGATCACAACACTTGTTATAGTATATTAATTAACTCTGCCGTGCCGTGGAAACACATATTTATCACAACGTTGTAACTTCCCTAGGATGTTTCAAAAACACGAGTATAATCTTGACGCTTCGTTCAGAAACACGCTGTGTCATTGACACGTCGCCACACCACTGCCACTCGTATGCACTGGGTATAATTGTCCACCGCAGCTATATTGGGAACGCTGACCAAATTCTAGATTCTACTTTCCACACCATGTCTGCCAACCTGCTGGATTTGTAAGTGTCGCGCGAGCTGTGTCGTACCATCGCATTGCATCTAAATAACATATAATAGATATTTAAACAATAAAATCTAGTTTCAGTTGTAAATTAAAACCTCAAACATCATTATTGTTGCTGTAATTAGTATGAAATGTGCTGAAATTATAATTAACAAAATGTATACCTTTCCTACACAAGTGATATGATCTTCCAGAGAGAGAGAAGATAGAAAGAGAGAATGAGAGAGAGCAACATGCTCTGCTTCGCTTATTGAACCTTTATTCTGGACGGGATAAAAACACCAACCTACATACGGGAATTTGCGTGGATATTTTTAACTGCAGCAATGAAATGTATTTCTGTCACTCCTATCCAACAATACAAATATATCAGTTGGCAACATTTAACTTACAAATAGTATACATAAAAATGAGGTTAAAAATATTGTAACTGTGAACTATTTCTTACTGGCCATTGCCAACACGTTGCTGCTCTTGCTGATGTTAATTCATATTTAATACGAAATAAATATTACAAATTATAGAAGATACTAAAGTAAAGTTTCATTTATTCAATAATACAGTACTCTTAAGTTAATCACCATGTTAAATATTTCTGGAATACAAGTTATTGGAAAAACAGGTTGACATAATACACCTAGAGTGATTTTTCAAAGTTTCTATTCCGAAAGGCCAAAAAAAGCGTGAATGGACTATAGCTATGCGGCAAGGCACAAAGTCCGGGACATGTAAGTTTATTTTCCGTCGAGGAGCTACTGGTTACGTGTCACATGAGCTGGATTATTGTTGTGTGTAGTAGAGGTAAGTACAGTAGTGTTAGAATGCATGTGCAATGGTGATATACGGGATGTAGGTCGTAGAACGGCTGGAACCAGATATGCTGAACCAAATCAGGTGCATTTAACAAGCACACACTATAGTAAACAATATTGGCAGGATCCCAAAGCTAGCAATTATAAAACAGGGCACACAAAATTCTGGTCAAACACATTTTATTTTATATAATATCCTTCGAATCGTAATACTGTTAATAACTGCTTGAAAAAACACAGCACAGCCTTTAATAATATCTGTTCTCCAAAATGAACTTGTAAAAAATTACAACGGGTGCTCTTAAAATATTTCTAGTACAAAATGGACTGATTTTTACCAATGAATCAATTAAAATTACAATTGCTTTTATACTGCATGGAACAGGTAATCCAAAATTAGGCACCCAAAACTGTGCCTAAAGCAAGTAAACCTAGATTTATTCTTGACCACAATATTGAGGAACGTCCTAAAGCGTGTTCAAGCCTGAACGAATGGCAGCATTAAAAAGTGCAATGCTAGCGTAAAACCATAATCTCAAGCGCTGTAAATGCTTCTGAACAGACAAATATTAAACAGGCTTCTACATAAAGCCCTAACAAAGTAATTAAAATAAAAATACCTTTCAAAGGTTGAGTTTTTTAGTGTGAACCCTGTTGTTCATTTTTAATTTGCGAGTCACACGAATGGACGGTGCACGCCACTGGCTTTCACGCCATATCAAACGGCGAGAAACAATTGCTCAACTCAGGAGCACAAGCACCAAGTATGGGACTAGAATTGACATTGACTAAGCTCACTAAAATTGCCAAAATGCAATATAAAATATTGTCCAAAAGGATGGTGAAAAATTACAGCAAGTATTAAGTACTGAAACATCAAACACCGCAAAATTCTACAAGTGACACTAAAATTCACGTGCATTAATATTCCGACTAATACTCAACAATTTGAAATCCTTAAAAGACAACATGATCATTATAATAAGTGGAAAACGCGGCTGCGTGCAGCCCTACCAAAGCGTCTAATCTGCATGACACTAAAATTTAACTTAAAAAGCTGTAGCTGATATAACCTCGCTTAGAGTGCCTGACTAAAATGAAAATGTACTAGCAAGTCGAACAAAGTCCTAGAAAGTAACTTAGGTACACCAAACAAAATATTAAAAGACTTCTGTCCCAGTTGAGCAGTGAGCTGACGACGCAGAGCAAATAAGAACTAGGCTCGTGGCTAATTGAGCCTAAATGTTAAACAAGCAATTTCATTTCTCATAATTTAGCATGTTCTACACACACTTAAAAAATATTTAAACGTATCTACAAAGTTCCAAAAGGAATAACCAACCCAAAATATTTCATACGAAGTAACAGTCTACTAAAAGTGACTACAGTGCAAAATCACTAAGGGCCACACTAAGCACTACGCCCTCAACTCACTACAATAATTTACGCATCTCACCCAGCATTACAAGAATATTATCTACACTGAATATTAAATACAAATCAGGTATTACTTTAGTATTAGTTGTACTGGTGGAGGTGGGTCGCAGAAGCTCCATCTCTCGTAGAATTGCTCACCATATTGGCCTATCGGAGTAGCAGTATGAATATCAGCTGATTGCTACTTGCTCAGGCAAGACACAGACAAGAAGTGCCCGCGACTATTCCCTTACAAAAATCTAAGCGTGAACATGTGACGCGATTAGGGAGGAGGGCAGAAGAGAGAGAAGCAAGGAGAAGGGAAGGGGAACAAGAGCATTACAAAAAGGTCGGCTTAGGCGCTATCTACGTGCAGGAATTGACAAAACTACGTAGAAGGTGTTAATATCGGTCCAATAACGAAATAATGTGGAAAAGTACATATTTGTTTTGCGGCGCCAAGCAAACTGCAGTTGAACATAGTTCCAATTAACGCACACAAACGCTCAAGCATTGCAATGTAATGGCTGGCATGGGAGGCTATTCAGGCTGGTTCAGGAGCTTTACTACCCGCCAAGAGTACTCAATCAGTCCTTGCTTCTCCGGAGTGGCGAACAGTTCTTTAGGTATTTCACCTCAACTGGGTTCTGCAGGTGTCGAAATGCCTGGGCCTGTTCTCTTGGTTCTAAACTATAGTTAAGTACATGACCTGACCAGGCTTCAACTCGTGCTGACGGGCAGAAGCCAGGAGAATCTGCATCTTGAGTCTCCTTCACTTGGAGTAGGGCATCAGGAGTTGGACTTACCCTACTACTACTACTACTACTACTACTACTACTACCACTACTACCACTACTACTACTACAGGATCCGTGTGTTCAGCTTACGTGCAAACACCACACGTGCAGGCTGCAGACTGGCGGACACCTTAATTCCTGCATCTGGCACAACGGTGCAGTACACGCCGGAGGTTCAGGCCTCACCTGTCCAAGGTCGCACACGAGTTTGTGCACTTGACCAATTCATCCCAGTTCAGGGAACATTTGTCTCTTTAGGCAGTATACGCAGTAGATAGGCCAAGGACACTGACCTGACAAGTTGGTTCAAGGAATGCGTGTGGTAAAAACTTATGTTGTGGCTCGTTTGAGTGAATTTCTCGGGATCACTTGCAGTATTGTTACATGAGGGTAACTACAGAAAGGTGCTATGCCTACAGGAAAAGAACTCGGGTTAAAAGCGGACCCACATATATTTTCCATAAAGGAAAGATACGTGGTGAATGCACCCTAGCTCCTGGTCAACGGCATGAGTCTCAGCCGGAAAGCTAGCATACAGTTCAATAAAGGCCGGCAATGGCAGTTGGTGATACACTGGGTAATGCTGAAAGTGTTGCGTAGAATTTGTTAACAATCTTCTCGGTGTAGTGGTCAGAGGAGAGTCGCACACGGAATTACATCCTAAGGTATGGCGCACTATAGATTTCAATTGATTGTGAAACATCACACTGACCTACTGAGGGCACATCGTATATAAGGCCAGGAACGCTGCCCCCCTCCTCCCCAGAGTCACGCAGATGCCAGATGTACTACTATGTTAGTTACCGGAGCTGGCAATGTGAGCATCAAGACAGTGAGGCTTGGAGGAGCTTCCAGGTCCTCTTCTGTGAAATTGGTGAGCATACCTCATGCTAGCGGTTAGGTCGCAAGTCATCCTTTGAGACCCCATCAATCCCCCCTTAAGAATAATAATTAATAATTGACAATGCTAGAGACTTGAGGTTGTTTACTGTATTGTGACTTAACGGCACCGAGCCGCTTGTGAATAATTAATTGAATATTGTGTATGTAGTAATCAGTGTAAATTATTTTATCATTCCTAATTGCAGTTATATATATGTATATTTATGTTAGGAAAGTGTTGTTTTTATGAACCACGGGTAGTTAATGATTTCATGAGAGATGTCCCATTCTTATAAGTACGTTCTCCCCTTCCCTTGTGAAGGAAACACCTTAATTAAATATTTTGGCTCAGTGGTCAGAGATAGAGTTAGAAAGGGGAGACGTTACATCGGGCATTGTATAGATGTCCAGTATGTGTGTAACGACGTTGCTGTCTGGGCTGACATGAAGCTAGGTAAACTAAGCAAGGCATGTTTAGGATTAGTCCTTAAAAGGACTTAAGGAAAAGTCAACCTGTAGATATGTCCGTATACTACAGGGGTGAAACTGTAAGCGAGGTACAAAGCTTCAGGAGAATCCATAACTTCTTAACATATCGTTCCGAGTGGCAAGCGCTGGAAACAAATCCTATCGCGAATAAAGTTTGAGTGATCAGAACCCAAGTGACTAGCACTGGGAACATAGATTGTTCCAATCTGGTCAGAATCTGAGCGGCTAGCGCTAGAAACAAAGACTGGGCATTCATGATGGTCAGATCTCCGTGGGAGAGAACTGAAGACTGGCATCAATCATGTCACTTCCCGAGCGGCGGGCACTGGGAATGAAGACTGGCCAAGAAATGGGGCTGATTCTCCTTTTATACTAATTCGGGCTGCTGCCCGTTGCTAATTGACTGGTGCCACTAGGGTGAGGAGTGGTCGCAGAGCGGGGTAGCGAATGCATGATTGATGGCTGTGACGTCACTGGCCGGCTGGAAGGGAAGCAAAGTAAAGACAAACGATACTCCTACTAGTGCTATCAGGCGGGGAATAAAAGAACTCGTTGCATCTAAGCATTGCTACGACGGGCCGGTGATTAAGACAATCTACATGGTATAGAGTACAATCTCCCCTTATGTCAGGACAAATAAAAATGTTAACTACCAACTCCGAAGCAAAGTGACCTAAGAATGGAGCGGAAGTCGTTGAATCTTCATTACTGAAAAAGCGTCATGCGTCAATATGTATAGGAAATATTTATTTGATTTGAATTATCATGTTTTATAATGATTAGAAGAAGAAAGTTTTAAGGAAGTTGTAGGAAGTAAGGTATATATGAATATTGAATTTAATTTGCTGCAAGATGTTTGAATGTGAATGATTATGAAGTTTTGTGGAGAGTTGAATTTATCTGAGAAGAATATGTCAGTATTTATGTAATTGAAGTGATAATTGTCTAATGTTGATAAGAAGACTAAAAGAAGATTAAAATTGAAAACGAATGATTTTGATTGGCTTTTTTTTACCTAATTGCTCTATAGATTGATTATAATTAAAATGTAACAAAGTAAAAATCCAGTGCTTATAAACTTTGATGCGTGCCCGGTTACTGAGTACGTGGCACTGTCATTGTGGCTTTAGTTGTGCTAGGTCAGCACGGGCGTTTGGAGGTTTACAATTGGTCACTTACGGCTTTATACCTTTAGCTGGCAGGTTGCCTTTCATACAGCTAGCCCAGCTAGCTATCCCCTTATGGTTGTCTACGGGTTTGCAGGTTATGGTAGACAACTGGCAGGAGGTATCGGGTTTACCAGATTTACTGAGGAATGTTTCGGCCTGCTGGAAGGTGGTGGTTGGCTGGAGACAGCCGCTGATGGTACAGTCTGCAGGCTTCGAGTCGATGGCACCGTGTGGGCCAACACGGTACCGCAGATTCCAGTTGACTGCCTCTGGACTCCAGAACCATTAGTTGGAGATACCGTGTCTTACCTCGGTTCCTTGTAGCACAGCACTCAGGATGGGAGAATAGTCTTGGTGTGTACGCTTATGCAGAGGGAATGCTACGTATTCAGATATGGGAGAGGCCGGTCTCCCCAATAGCCATACTAAGGCAGTGCAGTCTCGTTCCGTCTGCCTATCCACTGTTGGTGGCATCAATAAATACAGCCATCTGCTTGGTAGCGAGGTGTGCAATCTTTTGCTCCTCTCTCCGGGAGCCATGCCTTACCTTAAATGGCATAGAGTGTAGACCACCGCTGAATGATGCGGATCATGCACTACAGATACGAGACGTAACCCCAGTAGAGTGTACTTCCAGTAGCAGCTGGTGTCATGAGATCTGTGCTTCAGAAGGCCCCCCCTCCCACCAATGGCGGGCAGACCAGAAGCGTTGATGCTGTGTGGGCCACCTTCTTGCTCCTACTGGGTGTGATATCGCAACCAAGGCAATGCCGTAACACCTAAGCAAATACCCCCGCCAGCACCTAGGTACTCCGGTAGGAATACAACTCAAGTGTACTGTCTCTCCCTGGTTGGAGGAGTTTCTAGTGATTGGGGCTCTGTTGTTCTATCCCCGGAGGTCTAGAACAGGTGGCCGTCGACTGTGTGTGTTTGGGGCTGGTGGACTCCAGAAGAAGGTCCCAAGTCGTAACTAGTTTGCATCGATACTTTCCATTTTTGATTGGCAGTGCACAATTTGTATACTTCCTAGTTGACATATTCGAGATTACTCTGTTTCCACACAATATATTTGTAACACTGTAACACATTCCAGCTGCATGACGTCCAGCAACACGGAGTAGCGGTAACTAACTGCTTTCATTCATAGATAGCACCACAAGTCAAGATGGCTGCCAGCCATGTGGCACTCGCAAAAGTTGGCGCCAAGTTTGAATTTGAATCCAAGTACATACACTAATTGACACGAACCTAATATACCGCCCACCAAAAAAAAAATTTAAGCAAACTAGAAAATCTGTACAATGTCACTATGATATATGTGGTTCTCAGTGAATACGTAGGCAACACAACTTGATAACGGGGTGCTTCACTGTTCGATGTTGCTGCTTAATGGTGACCACCCTGCAAACTCCATCCTTGCCTGCATGTAGAACTGCAACACGTCCAAGCTGCCACTGCAGGGGTGGCAAGTGGTCTTCCTTGACAAGGACAAGGTCGCTAATCTGCACCTCACCTTCACTCTTGGTACACTTTCCACGTGGTTGTAGTGTATGCAGGTACTCCTTGTGCCATCTCTGCCAGAAGTGCTGAGTGGCATACTGTACCATCTGCCACCGGTCCAATCTGTTTGACTGGATCTCTGTAAGGTCTGGAACTGGTGTTGGTGTCAGGGCCTCTAAGTCATCTGGATCTGACAAAATAGCACACAGTGGACATGAGTTAAGGACTACTTCAATCTGGACAAAGAGAGTAGACAGCACCTCAAATGTAAGAACCTGTTGGCCTAAAAATCTTTTCAGATGATACTTAGCAGATTTGATGGCTGCCTCCCACAACCCACCAAAATGTGGTGCAGATGGAGGATTTAGGTTCCACTGAATGCCACTCGTGGCATTCAGTGGAACACTGAAACACACTGCAAGTTGGCACTCTGTAGATCATTGAAATAACGGCGTGCGCCTGTAAAGTTTGTTCCGCAGTCTGAAAAAAAAAAAAAAAAAAAAAAACATTTTACGCAGCCCTCACCTAGCAGTAAATCTAAATAATGTATCAAGAAAAGCTGTGGTGCTCAAAGAAGAAACAACTTCTAAATGTTCTGCCTTTGTCGCTAAGCAAACAAATAGGCACAAATAAGCCTTTGACACACGACTGTTCTGAACACGTGACTGTTTGATTTGGAACAGGCCCCCATAGTCAACACCAACGTTAAGAAATGGCCTCGCTTATTGAACCCTACTTGGTGGAAGATTTCCTATCAATGGCTATGTATTGGTGGCCCTGAACATGTGGCACCTTATACAACTGTGGATCCTGGCCTTGACAGATCCCTTCCCTGTCACAATCCAGTACTCGCAACGAATGGCTGCATGTGTGGCATTGGAACCAGTGTGGAGGTGCACAAGATGATAATAATCAGTTATCAGATTTGCCACGAAATTCTTCTTGGGTAGCAAGATTTGATGTTTAGCTTTGTAAGTTAGGTGTGAATTTTGTAAACATCCACTCACATGCAGAATGTCATCACAATCCAAGAATGGATTCAACTTTCTAATACCAGTACCAGGGGGCATTCACCCTCTGAAATCAAACATTCAATCTCAGAGCTGAAACATTCTCGTTGAACCTGCTTCAGGCACATCTTCTTAGCAGCATCAAGTTCTACGACAGTAAGGGGACTAGTGCATCGACACCCTAGTGACACCTTCAGGATTGAAATGAATCTTAATACGTAAGCCAGCACACACTGAAGCTGTGACCAGGAAGAAAACCTAGAGAGGCTTGCGAGGAGGTTTGGCTCACAATGTCTAACCAATGAGACTACCTTAGGCTGCTTTAGCTCTTCTTCACCTTCGTGAATGCTGGTTGCTACTTCTCCACATGGCCACAATTCCTTCTCAGATATTAACCAGCTAGGCCCAGTCCACCAAAGTGTGTGTCAGTAAATCTTGGGGTGAGAGTCCTCTGGAAGCACAGTCTGCAGCATTGTCTGCAGAAGGCACATGTCTCCACTGGACTGTTATCTTGCTCTCTTGAATACAAGCGACTCTGTTTGCCACAAAAGTTTTCAGATGATGAGGAGGAATCCTGATCCAGGCGAAGACCACTGTTGAGTCACACCATGCAGTAATACAGCTTACGTGGATACGTTCTGAAAGGGTCGACATTACTCATTCAAATAACTTAATGGGTAAATGTGCAGCCTGCAATTCAAGTCGAGGAAGAGTGACTGTTTTTAGTGGCGCAACACGTGATTTGGCCAGAAGCAGGTGTGTCTTTACCCCATCTTGATAAGCAGTACGTAGGTATACAACAGCTGCATAACCTTCATTGGATGCATCGCTAAAGCCATGAAGCTGATATTCTGACTGCGATGCTGACACAATATGAGGTATGGACAGTTTGCTGAGAACATCCAGTTGGCAGATGAAAGCCTGCCAGTCCTCCAGCACATCTTGAGGTGGAGCTTCATCCCATGGCACACCCAACAGCCAGAGTGTTTGGAGGAAAATCTTAGCTCGAATTACAACTGGAGTAAGCCACCCTAGTGGGTCATACAACCTAGCAATGTCTGAAAGAACAGCTCGTTTGGTGACTGCTGGTTGATTGAATATTATATGAAAACCCATCCAACCTTGAGTCCCACTGGAGACCAAGTACCTTGATCATTTCACTATTTCCTTGAAAGCTAAGTGGACTCTCTCTGTGGTTTTCTGGTACTGCATCTAAGACAGCTTGGCTATTACTGGACCATTTTCTTAATTCAAAACCCCCTTGCTTTAGGAGATTTATCAGTTCTTGCTACAACTTGAGGGCTTCTGCAACTAATGCTGCACCTGTCACGACATCGTCAACAAATACATCTTCCATCACGACCTTAGCCACCTTGGGATAAAAGCCACCTTCCTCAACTGCAAGCTGTTGTAAGGCTCTCATAGCCATGAAAGGAGCTGCTGACACACTGTAAGTGACAGTGTCAATTTGGAATTCATGTATTGGCTGATCAGGGGACTCGCGCCACAGAATTATTTGATAAAATGCATCCTCTGGATGTACGTGCACCTGTCGATACATTTTACAGACATCTGTGGTCATTACAACAGGATGAAGATGGAAATGTATAATGTCCACAATGTCGTTCTGAAGTTTAGTCCAGTCAGAAAAACATCATTAAGAAACTTTCCAGAATTGGAGGTCGCCGAAGCATCAAACACCACTCTTAACTGTGTTGTTGAGCTGGATTCTTTCAACACATAGTGATGTGGGATATAATAATGAGGAGAATGCCCTATTCCATTCTTAATTGGATGCATATGTCCAAGTTGTTCATACTCGCGCAAAAAATTGGAATACTCCCTTTTGGTTTCTGGCTGACTATGCAATCTGCGTTCCAGTTGATGCAACCGTTTGACAGGAAAGCTGCGGGAATCTCCTAACTCTGGTTCCTTTTCGTTGAAAAGTAGTCTCAGGACATATCTACCCTCTGGGTTTTGCGAATGGGTTTCAACAAAGTGACTCTCACATTCAATATCTTCTGGCTACAATATTAAACAGAAGGTACTTCTTCGCTCTCCCAAAACTTGCGGATGGTGTCTGTTAGGGAAGCCTCAGACAGTACAAACAGAGAAACAACACTACTGGATGCAACAGCTGCAGTCTGACTGACTTTACCCATTACAACTCAACCAAATATACTGTGAAGAGCAATGGGGAACCCACATGGTGGTTGGTACCACCCACCATCAAACACATCTGGGTATATATCAGCACCCAAAAGAAGATAGATTGTCCCTGGAGTATCAAACGATGGGTCAGCTATTTCCAAATGACGATACACATCCCTCATGTGGTGAGGAAGTGGGATGCTGGGTAATTTGGAGGCTATATCCTTCAAGACCAGTGCATTGGTGATTAATTGAGGCCCTTCGATTATCCCAGGTGTTGGAACACAAGTAACAGAACCATTGTTTGCAAGAACAACATACTGAGCCAACCCCACAACCCCTTTGGTGTTTTAACCCTAGCTTGCGGACACACACTTCAGAGATGAATGAGTTCTGGTATCCTGAGTCAAGCAACACTCAAACCTTCTGCATCTTGCCACTTACATCTTTAACTCTAACGACTGCTGTACCTAAGACGACAGTTCCTGACACATCAGTGGAAGAGGTAAGTGAGACTACAGCTGCAGTTTTCTCATTGGGAATGGAAGTGACTGCTTCTTGCTGGTTAGAAATATCTGGAATTTGTTCCACTTGATTTGGAGAGACAACAGTGTGAAGAAGGGAGTGGTGTCTCCTACTACAGTACATACAGTTTCTCTTCGACTTGCAATCCTTCATCCTGTGGCTTTGCAAACAGTTGAAACACAACATCTTTCGTCGCACCATCTCTATCCTCTCATCAACTGACTGACCATTGAACGTAGGGCACTTGTGAATTCGGTGTGCGCCCTCACAGGTTATACAAATATCTTGTTCCGCTGTTGCCAAGAATGAAGCTTTGATGTTTGTGCCTGAAGTTACAAACTTCTTAGTTGTTGGTCGTGCACAAATGTACCCTGATGCTGAATAGTTAGCCATCATCAATGCCTTACAATGTGATTCCAAAAATTCGAGAAGCTGATCAAGTGTGGGCATCTTTATGGTCTTATGAGCTACTTCAAACTGGGCTCTTGTATCTGGATCAAGCTTTAGTAACAATGAGGTTTAATAACACAAAGCTCCATTCAGTCATTGGCAGTTTTAGAATTCTCAAAGCACCCAAGTCCTCCTTAAGAATATTCACCATATTCTGCAATTTGTCAGGAGAGACAGCAGCTAAGCAAGGAAGTGGCATTATATTTTCCCAATGCATCATGGCTATTGCTCTGACATGGTACCTTTCAGTTAATGTTTGCCATGCTAGGTTATAATTAACCTCAGACAGTGAGAGAGCTTTAATAAGGTTGTATGGCTCACCTGAAACTGACGTAAGGAGATACTGATGCTTTTCCACCACAGCGAGGGCCTTGTTGTGCACCAGCGAGGTGAATAAATCATAAAAGGTAGGAAATCAGTAAGCAACCCCTTAAAGGTAGGCAACTGCAATTTTGGTAACTTAACATTGGATAAGGCTCGGCTGAGTTGACATTGCTGTTCTCTTCCTACTTCTTTGATCACAACAAGTTTGTTGAAAACTTCCTGTATTCTATAGTAGACCTCGTCAAACTCCTTGAGCTCACTATCCCTGGCTTCAGACTCTGCGACTGATGTAGTTTCTGATGCTTGAACAGCAATTTGCAAATGGCTTTCCTCAAAGTCTGTTTTCAGTTGCTGCAAATTGCAGCATGTTGCCTTGAAAAGTCCAGCCTGACTCGGATTGTTGTCAACTTCATCGGTCAAGGTCAGAAGTCTGTTTATACGACACTTCACAAGACATAAACGTGTCTTCAATTGGTGTTGAGACATTTTAACAATTTCTCGTCGTTCGAATAAATTGCCGGCCTGGTGAAAACATAACCAATTGCAGTTATAGTTGGTATACCGCGTGACTAACCTTAAAAAACACTCTTTCACCACGAATCATGAAAATGATAAACATGACACTTATTGTATAACAGAAGTCTTGTGATTAAATACAGTGGTATTTGTATACATAACTGCCATGGCATGAAACAAAGTAATTTCAGTGCCACACCACGCCTGATTCCGCACACAAAGAAATACTGGAAACACGTCTACTGTTTACCGTAATTATAGATTAAACTTTGTTAAGTGGCTCCAATAATGAATATCCGGCCCGGAGGACCAAAAATGTTTCCACACAATATATTTGTAACACCTTCCAGTTGCGTGACGTCCAGCAACACGGAGTAGCGGTAACTAACTGCTTTCATTCATAGATAGCACCACAAGTCAAGATGGCCACCGGCCATGGCACTCGCAACAGTTAGCGCCAAGTTTGAATTTGAATCCAAGTACATACACTAATTGACACAAACCAAAACAAACCTAAACAACTCTACAAATAAAACTCTCGTCTAGAAGAACAAAGCTGTGTTTATTAATGTCGTAATAAACACAGTGACTCTTGCTAACTCCTACCAAATAGACGGGTTTGCTGGAAGTAACCTATGCAATCCAGGTGTAGATGACTTGGTCCTAGGCTGCTTGGGGAATAATATAAACTGACGAAGAATTAAGATATATACGAAACTAACTAGGTTAACGGAATGTATATAGGAGACCTGAGAAGTTAAACCCACTGCTCTAGTAGCAGGATGTGTTGAATGTAACTGCTACTGCAGAAGGAGCTTCTGGTACCTGGTAGCTATTGCCATCACTGAAGCCTCTGGTGACGGCAATAGTAGAAGCTGCTGGTGGTTGTCAAAGACTGTTGTCTGCAATGGGAGCAGCCTCTGGGTGCTGCTGAAGACTTGTAGGTCGCTGGAGGCCCCAGCACTGTAAGTGGTGGAGCGAGCTCGAGAATCTGCAAGAATAACTCACAAGCCCTGTAGTGCACAGTCTTATATAGTCCGAAGGACAGGTGCAGTGGCAGGCCTTGGAGGGGCGTGTGTCGTCCCTCTAGTGTGAGGCCGGAGTGGGGGTAGCAATCTTCTGGTCATCTTTCGGCCTTCGTGTATCTTCGGTGGCGCTCGGTCATGCCTTAAGGTAGCTGACATATTTCTGCCCAAACGTACCCTGATGCAAGAACTGATATAATAAATCATAAATGTTTTATATTGAGGCTATCGGTTGATTGTTCCCAGCATGCAAATTCAAGATGATTACAGTAGTGTCGAACAAGACAAAACCATTTGTTTTATTACACTACTGTGATCGTAAGACCTGAAGAAATAAAGCCACATTGAAATTCAGTCTTCAAAATACAATTGTTGCCATATTTAATCAATTGTGGGCTCTCAGTGCAGGTGAATGGAGGGTGACAAGTCTGCTGGCTTGCGCAACCTTGGTATCCATGTGTTGGGGCGCCCTCCAGGATTGTGACGACCCGCAACATCCGTGTACCAGTTGGCAAGTTAGACTCTCGCGTGGGTTGAAGTAGATATACTTGGTATGATGTGAAATGAGTCTCAATCATAATTAATAGTAGTATAAGCGGCATGCGTCAACTTTGCCATGCTTAACAATTTAAAAAACCAAAACAATATATGAAGATGACCCTATGTACCTAAAGTTAACTAACCTGAGAGAGGGGGGCATCAAATTAAATATCTGAAGGACAAAACATATACATTATAACTATTATAGCTATTTTCAATTAATATCAAAAAGTAACAGGAGAAGAATAAAGAGGTGAATCCTTCCAACAACTTAAATAACTTCCAGCATTTCAGGGCTTATTCTTATAGGGCCATGTGTTCGACTGTCAGTTGATGCGGGCAAATGTGACACCATTCACGGTAATTACTGTATCCTGTAATAAGGCTGGCGAACCACACTATGTACCTGGGTTAGTTAAGTAGCAGAAGGCCACTCTCCTAATCACTTCTATTCCTACAACCTAGTTGACACTGGGGTTGGTAACTCTGGTAATCTCAAATGAGCTACTATCCGTCACAATATTATCTCCCTTTATTAAATCTTTTTCTTTAGTACATAATAGACTTTGGAACTTTAATTGTATTTACAACCCTGTGACTTCAGTTAACTTCCACATTATAATTTACTCTCCTATAGATTGAGACACTACTGACTTTCTTATTACAATAGTTTATAGTGACTTCCCAGCCTAACATCCTGAACCTAATCCTCCTTGCACCCAAATCGTAGAAATTCTTACCACTTTAATCAAACTACGGTGGTAGTCCGAAAGACTCCACCTGGTAAGAAGTTGTGCTGATTGGCTTGGCTAATTGGACCCTGAATGCCCCTACGACCTTGCTGTACTGCTCTGCGATGGTGACCCGTCTGCGCCGACCTCGTGCTGCTGGACAGGGGAGGGGGTATGCCAGTGACGTGCCTCATATACACACCCTGACCAGAGCGCCAGGCCTTCACCTCAACTCCCTACCGCCTGCCACACCTTGCCTCCTTGGAATGGGCTGTCCCTCCAGCACCGGACTTCGAGTCAGGAGTCCTCGTTCAAATCTCGTTGGGAGTGGAACAATACCCCCTCTCTCCAATAAGCAGCCGTCCCGGCTGCTGACGTAGTGAGTAGTGGTGTAAGGAGGGGCGGTAGGAGTCCGACTGTTCGTGTGTGGGAACCTCTGGTCAGAGCGAAGTTGGATACCCCTGGGAGTGACGTTGGGGAGGAGCCTTTCTTCCATGTGCACCGCGGTTGACACGAGTTATGTTGCAGTGGATTGAATTTTAAGAGTCTCTAAGGGTCCTTCGCACACTAATTCTATGCCTCTAATGGATGCAAGATTAGGCTGGTCAGTCAGCTAGGTTGTTACAATATATAAGTTATATCTCTCAAGTAACGTATGAAAATTAACTTTTAAATTATGTGGTACATAGTATTTGCTACTAATTCATGTACAAGGAACGTCTTAAGTTCGAAACCCTTGGTACAGTTAATATATTTGATTATACATTTGGATCATTTGGTCTTAACTCCTATATTAAAGTGTAACAAAATATTCTGGAATAAAATATTTTGAACTATAAAACTATACATTAATTACAAGTTTTTATATGCCATACAGCGTACTGAGTGTTTTGTGAGTTGGCACTCCTGGTGCTGTGCTGTGGCTGCTATGATGAGAGAAGTTCAAACGAAAAAGACTTAGCAGTACTGTTTCCGGGTGAGGTACACCACACGTGTGTTGTTTAAACTGTGTTGGTATAACTTAACTTACTTCATGAGGTGAAGTGAACATCAAGATTTACAAGCCTTGCAAATAACTACTCGTGAAAGTTCCTTTATATTCATATTTGTGTTTAACATATATCATATGGTTATCGTTAACATGAGTGTTATAGCAGAGCGCTCGCTCTATGTGTAAGTGAACATGACTATGTAGCTAAAATGTAATACCTTCTTGTAATGACATTAGTTGTAATATTATGAACAGTATCTAGATAATTACGTTACTTTTCCACGTGTCCTGAAAATATAACGTAATCCACTGCAATATACGTTAACTACGTAATTTACTTCTACTCGTAACATTCTTAATACTTATTAACACTCAATAAAAGTCTTAAATTATATAGTACTCGTGTACCTAATGGCTTCAATAACTTCGAAATGTAGCCATATGTTACTGATGAAACTTCGTGTTTCATAAACAATTTTTTTTTTTAAACCTTCTTTCAATTTAGAATACTCCATTAAACTTTCTGAGTTTTTCTGGAAATATGTGTTTATTGAAGTCTTAACTTTATATTACTTTAATACTTCTTTTGTTACTGGAGTTTCACATTGTTCTTACCAATATTGTGATGTCACAACACCATTAAAAAATGGCGGTGCACTATGGTCCTGGATAATAATATTTACCTGAGTCACTTATGACTTAGATTTACCTCACGTGTTCATCCTCTTCTTCTAAAGGTGAGTGAATGCAAATTTATTTCTAATTGCGTGTCGCAATCTGATTGATCAATAGAGATCCTGACTACTTTTATACATGTATATGTGGTTACCAAAATTAACAAACATGCATTGCTCATTGACACATACGTAAATTACTCGCTTGATAAAAATGTAAAAACTCTATGCATTGGCCGAGTGTTTTGAAGATATCATTTGTCTCACTTTTCAAAATGCAAAACTCAGCATGAGAAATTGACCAATTATAGTTCAATGCTTCTGTAACATTAGAGAACTGTGTACCTGTGTGCATGTGTAGCTGCGGTAACTCAAAATTAACTTGCTGAAACCAGTGTATAGGAATAATAGTGTGGCTGGACGGTACGACTGGTGCTCTTGTATCGCATTTCAAAGTAGCGTCAATAATAAAACTCTCATTTACAAATACTCTGCAGCCACAAGGTATCTCAATATCTACGTGTTGTAGCAGCCAAGGACTGGCTGCACACACATTTAGTAAACAGGCTGCGCTGACCTATTCGGCCAAGAGTATAATTACTGGGCCGCAGCGTACCCCCACCCCCCAGATGCCCAGACGGAATAGAGTGTGCTACACGTCAGAGCCGACGACACCGACCGAGGTCCCAGTGAGGCTGAGAACTGAAGGCATCATAACAGTCCAGACTTTGTGGAGCTCATAGTTGACGACGTCTGCAACTACAGTTGTGAGCATATCCAGTTTGCAGTAGGATGTAAGGTTATCTCTCGAGACTTCATTAGGTGGTAATCACTTATCATTCTGGCAAGGATAGGCGGGTAGTAGTGCTAGTCACTTAATTTCATCCTTTACGAGGATACGGTTTGTGTTAGGAATAAAGTGTAATAGTTATTGTTCCGATATATGTTACTTGTAAGGATTTATGTTAGTGTACTGTGTCTTAGAGAATTCCCACAGTTACTTGTACTTATTGGCCACTGAACTACCAACCCCCGTGTACGTTATCTCCTCCTACTGTAGTGACTTGAGTGATTATTTAGGTCTTAGGTTTAGGGTTAAATTATCTGTGAGACAGGAAACAAGTAGGCAGTCAGGAGGGGAACGCTACAGTGTCCAACATCGTGACTGTTGATTTGGGTGTTAAGTGACGGATTATGACATGACATAAACACTTGCCATAGAGCATTAGTAATTATAAACCTTTGTGATGATAACTTTTTTATTGTAAACTTGACGCGTGCCGCTTTACCCCATTACTAACTATGATCACAACTGTTCTCACATCACGCCAAGTTATTTTACTTCTATCCGCGAGATAGTCGAACTCCCCCAACATGTACACGGACGTTGCGGGCCGCCACAATCCTGGAGGGCACCCAAACACATGGATACCAAGGTTGCGCAAGCATGCTGACACGTCGCCCTCCACTCCCCCCCCCCCCCCCCCCCCCCCAATTGAGAGCCTACTGCAAACCGGATATACTCACCACTGTAGTTGCAGACGTCGTTAACAATGAGCTCCTCAAAGTCTGGACTATAATGATGCCTTCAGTTTCTTAATGTCACTGGGACCTTGGTGTCGTCAGCTCCGACGTGTAGCACACACTATACCGTCTGGGGGTTGGGGGTGCGCTGCGCCCCAGTGTCACCACCCAACAAAACGATATTTCTCGTGCAGAACTAATGTTTTTAATGAATGTCATAAATATAATATGTTTCCCTAACATAATTTATCAGCTTTTCCTCTGAAAATATACATGTCATCTTCAGTTCAATTCAAAGGAGAAATGTAAAAAAGTATACAACTTCACTGCCTTGTGTATTTAAAAAGAAAAATATTCAAACAAAGAAACAAGTGACTATTTTCAGACAGCCATGTTCAACGAACAATATTACAAAGCAGTGGCCCATCCGCTGGTCCGTCAAAAGTTAAAGTTTAAGATATATTTGATGGCTTGATGGATAGAAAAAGAAGTAGCCCTGCAATTGGCCGAAGATCACGTGACCGACTGACAGATGAAACGGATGGTTGTGAGTCCAGCTTAAATCTGCAGTGTTTACAAATACCACGCAAATTTTTGCTGCGTAATTATTATATTCCAAAATATATATATTCATTTCTGTTATACATGTGCAATTTATTTTCGTGTTATCACCAACATTTTTGGTTAGAGATGTTCGTTTATAACAAAATACTCGTAGGTGTGATTCTACTCGTGAACGAGTGCTATAGTGGTTCGGCTCGATATACATCGAATTGTACGTACAACAATAATCTTTCGACCTCGCCACCAATCAATTTAGCAATTGTTCTCGTGACGTACAATTTTGTAACAAACTTTTTGTTCCATCATATGAACAACGTGATCACTACGCACATAGTTTTGTTATCCGCAGGTACGTGAAATAAATAAGAGATAATGCTATATAACAAATAAAAATTGTAAAACTAATGTTTTTAAGAGTTTTCACAGTAAAAGAAGCTCTCTCTTTGGTTTTACATAGACTTAAACAAGCAATTTTGTTGATGTTTCGCGAATACGGGAATTATTACAGAATGAGCATAATATCTCAGTATTTCATGTTATTTCACAGTTTACGAAAATTTCTAGGCCCTCATTATAGAAGAATCATATTCCGCATACACTGCGTCCTCATTAACAATTTAAAAAAAGAACACGGTGGAATCAGATTCCTTACAGACTTTAGGAAACTTAATCAGCACTTAAATAGAATTAAATATCCTTTGCTTCTCACGGAAGATATTCTAAACCCGTTACAAAATTAAAAATACATTACCAGCATACATTTATTTTCTGGATTTTATCCCATACCTGTTAGAAAGGCAGAATGACACAGACTAGCCTTCGCTATAGATGGTATCGGTTTATTTCAGTATCAAAGAATGCCAATGGGCTTATCAATGAGTCTACTGTACTTTCAACAGTTTATAGACATTTTACTGGGTCCACTCAGATGGAATACTGCTATCGCATACATCAACAAAATTTTTATCTTAGACAATACGTTCTCAGAGCATTTGAACAACATTCAGAAAGTATTTTAAAGGTTGCAGTAATATAATACAACAGTAAATGTAAAGAAATGCTCTTCGCTACACAAGAGATTAAAAATTTAGGTCATTACATTACGCCCAATGGTACTATTACAGACCCTGAAAAAGTAAAAGGATTATTTAATATGTCACCACTCTCAAATATCAAATAAGTTAGGATGTTTTTGGGGATGATGTCATATCTGAGACGATACGTCCATAATAATGCCCTTAGTTTACTGTTTTTCTCTAACACAATTTGGTTATTTGGTGAAATACTACTGTTGTACTTATAACACAACAAAGAAATAAAAAATCACCTCAATGTGTAATGTAAATAAAGTTATATTATATAATTAAATAAATGTATAAAATTTCTTAATATGAAAACTTAACTGGTATCATGATAAGTTGTCTGTTCAAAGTGGCAAAAAAAATGTATTATTTTTCTTTTTTGTAAATTTGCATTTACCTAATGATATGCATTAAGGTTGTAGTAAATATTGTATATAATATTAGATGAAGCTAAAATAACAGGTATTATCATGAAAATGCAAAAAAAATTGGCATAAACTCTTGTACTATTTATTCTAAATAGACGTATTGAATTACGTTCATATTTTATTAACGTCTGTTTTATACATGTAATCCAGTTAATATAACTGTTTGTTAAATTATGACGAGACTTATAGAGTTATTACCAAATACCATACTCTGCACACTAGGTGGTGTCAAGAAATATCTTGACTCTCTACCCTTGCATGTCCTTTACTATAGTCCATTCCCAATTGGAAGCAACTTATGAAAATCAACCTTTGAAAAAACACACTCTAGGCGTAATATGTCAACCTGTTTTTTCAATAACCTGTATTCCACAAATATATAACACTGTGGTTAACTTTAAGAGTACTTTATTATTGAATAAATGAACTTTTACCTTAATATCTACTATAACTTGTAATATTTGTTTCTTTTCTTAAATGTGAATTAACAGCAGTAAATGCAGTGACATGTTAGCAATGACCTGTAAGAAATAGTTCCAGTTAAAATATTATTTTAACCTCGTTTTTTAGTATACAATTTGTAAATTAAACAGTACCTATTGAAATATTTATATATTTAGGTAGTCTCAATTGCAACATATCTCATTTTTACAGTTTAAAATAGCAGCGGAAAATATTGAGAGTAGGCCATAATGGTATGGTGTTGTTTTATTGAGCAAGAAAGCAACTAAAAAACTGTCTGCTGGGCAAGGCTTGTCACTCTGTCTCTCTTTCTACGTCTCTTTCTCACTCTGGAAATTTCACTTCGCTAGTAATCAAACAAATTATACATGTTTTCAATTGTAACATATTTCATACTTATTACAGCAAAATAATGATTTTTCAATTTGTAATTTACAACAGAAAAGAGATTTTAATGTTTGAATATTTATTTTAATATATTTAGATATGATGGCGGGGCAGTTACCAAGTACAGTTGGCAGACGTGGCGAGCCATGACATGATGTGTTGCTTTTTGCCAAACGAAAGTTAAATTATTCTTACTCTAAAAAAATACTTCAAATTACCACATTACATTTGGTGTTACAATATATCTGGCGTAAAATCATCATGATTTTAAAATGTAATATTAATTTAACTCAGTGGATGCATCTTCACAAATTATATACCCGGAAGCATATACTTTACCTTCCCTTGTCGTCAAAAATTGTTTGAACCTTGAGCGACTTGTATTACCAAGTGTAAAGTTCATTTTTGGCAACTTACTGCGGAGAAATCAGAGGATTAAAATTAATTTATTTCAATAGATGCACGTCTTTTGAATAAACTGATAAAATGTAAGGGCCTATATGACATCTTTGGTCATCTAACAATGGGTAATCACCTTGGTAAGCACCTAGCCCTAGTGGAGTGTAACTTGCTACAGGGAAAATCGGAGGATGTGATTTTGAGTGATTAATTATTAAAGACAGTGAAGAATAAATTATAATAACCTTATTTCTTCATTTCTGTCTCAAAATTACTTTTTATTTTGCAGTGAAATATAATTAATTACTCCCATCTGCAACCGTGATCACACTGTCAGATCGATAATCTCTCAGCGCACTCTCAGCTGATGGTGTGCGCATGGGACATTCAAAATTTGACTTGCATTCGGTGTCATATTATGTATTTTCATTTTCAAAGCGTTTGAAAGTATTAGGTCGGCTTGCATTTGGTGTCATATTACAATAAATTACAATGTAGATTATTTTGATATGTTATATTCTTTATTTAAACGAGTTGAGGTGAAATGTTTTTTAATGTTATTATTTACAGTAATGCTTTATTTTTAATTTTCATTTTTATTGTGTTTATTAGCTAAACTTTATTCATAGATAATTGACAGCTCTCATTATACTCAATAAGGTCAGAAGTTATACTTTATTGGTATAAATATCAGAACCCTTATATAATGAAATCCTGCATGTATGGAATTGTTTTGACAGTCCCCTGAAAAACGGTAGATAGAAAGTTGACTGTATTTTTCTCATCAAATTATGTACTCTTTTAAAAACATTTGTTTAAAATAAAAACTACTACTATTAGCTTACAAAAACCTTAAATGTGGACTGTTTGTCCACTCCAGCCCTTTACCAGTAATCTTTCCCTTTCTATCAGCACCCCATGCTGCTGACATTTACCATTCCTACCATAGTCATTCACTCGTCGACGAGAGGGAAAATGTTGCACTCTGAATAACTCATCCTGGCATAGAATTATTCTTATTGGTAGAAACTAGTCCCAGACTTTTGTTTTGGTAACCTGTTACTATAAGAGGGAAAGAATTTTCTAGGTAACCTGTAACTATAAGAGGGAGGAATTTTTAAGGGGTGGGCATTATACCCATGTACTTAGGTACACATTTACATTTATGGTGCAAATTCAATTTTAACTAAAATAAATTAATACTGAACAATACTTGACTTGGCTCGACTTTCATACAACTTAAAACTCGATTTGACTCGACTCGATTTTCATACAACTTGACTCAAATTGACTCAAAGCTGCGCAATTCAAACTCTACCATCACTGATTTTCTTTTAAATGGTATATGGAAAGGAGGGAGAAGCCATTTATGAAAACTTTGCAAGCATGTGCATGCATCTGTCTCCTTTACAATTTCATATTTTTACAAAATTGGTGATGAGCGAGTTTGATTTTTACAGCTTCAGATCAAGTTGTATGAAACTCAAGTCAAGTCAAGTTTCGAGTTGTATGAAAGTCAAGTCAAGTTGAGTTCAGTATAAGATTTTTAAGTTAAAATCGAGTTTGCACCATAAATGTAAATGTGTACCTATGTACATGGGTTTAACACCCACCTCATATAACTGGTTTCCCTTCTTATAGACACAGTTTATCAAGAAAAAAGTCTGAGACTAGTTTCTACCAATAAGAATAAATCTATGCCAGGGTGAGTGATTCACAGCGCTACATTTTCCCTCGCCGATGAGAGAGTGACTATGATAGTAAGGGTAATGTCAGCACGTGGTACTGATAGAAAAGAAAAGATAACTGTTACAAGGGTGGATTTGGAAGGTAGCTTACATGCCGGTCCTTCAGCATGCTAGCAGTGAGCAGACATACAGTCCACATTTAAAGATTTTGCTACCTAATGGTAGTCTTTTAACTCATATTTTTTTAAACAGCAATTAGATGAGAAAAGCAATGACAAGTTTACAGTTCTGCATATTTCTGCCATTGAGACAGAGGCTTTTTATGTTTAAATACTGTATGTCCTATGGTTGTACGTATTTGTGTTGTGCTGAGACTGTACTTGTCAACCTTGACAAGGCTCCCTTTATCTTGTGTCCCTCAACAGGCTGCAAAGAGGAAGCGCTTAACATTTCTCTGCTCCCTTTTCATGCTGCACATTTAAGTGATTTTAGTCACTTTCACAAAATGCCAGGAACGGGTTGTCTTGTCTGTATTGAAAATGGTGCCTTATATTTTGCTTTAAATTCCTATTCATTCCTAGCAGCGCTGTTTACAGTAAACTTTCGATCCTGGTTCTAAAGTCCTGTCCACCTTGGCAAGTGGACTCGATTATCTTACATCATTCCTCTGTCAGTCCAGTCGGTTGTGTTTAAAGTAAAATTTCAATTGGGATTCTTCAGTCCACTCCGAGTTCAATCCGGATTGAAATGTTTCTGTAAACGCACTGCAAGATGGGTTAAACAAGCTTGGTAAAAGGTGCAGTTCTGTTTTCTGCTTGCTGTGCACATTAGTGTCAACATATGCTGGTGCTGCTACCTCGGGGTGGGATGTAGAATGTGCCAAGCTGCGCATGTGTTTCTCAGCAGACAAGTCAGCACAAAATAGAGAACTGCACCGGCAGAGACAGCAAAATAGAACAGTTGTCGTGTCAATGACTTCGCTCGCATGCTGCACGCTAGTGACGTTAAAATTTAAATGAATCACTGCCCCCCTACCCCCACCCCACCATCCCTGCCATGCAATGTATCGCACGAATGTATAATCCATACAACCCTTGTTATTTTTTAATGTTGCAGCTTTCAAATGTGTTTAATAGATATTTGCAACAATTTTTTTTTGTTTTTAAAATTATTTAACCAAATTTTTTCTATTTTTCATGGTTCTCCAAAATCTCTCTTTACAAGCAAGATTTTTTATATGTGAAGTAATTGTGGGGTTATCTTGAGTGAGTAATGGTCTTTGATTTTTGCTACTTTAGTACTAAAATGATCCATGTGCAGTGAATATGACATCACAAGGTGTATTTCAAATGTTTAGCTTCTATACTTCTCTTGCTACTTTCCTGTGGTAGCAGTCTATGTACTGCTGTTATGCACTGAGCCAACACCATACATGAAACCTCATTTCATCACAAAAAAAACCACTTGTGTGTGCTGCCTCTTTTGTACCGTGGTTCATATAAGCCATGGTTCAATAAAATATTGGTTATCAATTTTACTGACAGTAAGACACTTCTTTTTGAGTAAAACCACGAATATAACTTGTACAATATTACAAGTCACACAGGTGAAATTTGTGGTCACACTGGTATTACTATCATGTCTAATGCATATTATGGTCAAAGTTATTTCAAACAAAGTACTTTGTTGAATGTGTGGAAGCTGGAAGTGTGTGGTGTAATTGGGGTGTTGGCTGTGGGTTGCAGGGCCGGGTGAGAATAAACTACGAGGAGAAGACTCTTTCACTGGAGGTGGAGCCACCCAGCAACAAGGGTTCTGGTATCCAGCGGTGTACTGAGTCACTGTCGGGCGGAGAGCGTTCCTATTCTACCGTGTCCTTCATCATGGCACTGTGGCAGATCGTGCGCCCACCCTTCTACTTCCTTGATGAGTTTGATGTCTTCATGGTGAGTCCATTCTGACCTCATTCATATCCCCTTATTTTTTCTGTAATTTGCCATTTTTTTAATTCCTAGGATTTTATGGGATTTGTCCCAATGATTCCAGGATTTTACAAAAATTATATATACAGGAACCAGGATTTCAGCTTCAGGGCTGGTGGCAGCCCTGTATTAATACCTTAATCGCTTACTTTCGATACAAGTTTACTCCATGTTTGCTATTTGTTGAATCTAATCAAGGTTTGGTCCAGCCCGAAATTTTACTGTATATATTATTTGATTCACTTGATACAACTAAAAAATTAAAAAAATTATTTAACTCTTTTGTGTTGGCTGAAAATATCTGTAATTTCATTCCCACCTGAAATGCAAAACTTAGATTTAATTTGTGAATTGTGTTTAGTTAAAATTTAACTTGGCTAGTAAATATTGTAACAATATTTTAAAGTTTTGACTTTTAGGAGTAGTTTGAAAAGTTGTCTTTCTAACAGTTGCAGATTTCTTAAATATATGTATTTGAATATGTCATGCAGTCATGACTGCAATGACTGTTAAGAATTGAATAAATGTAATTAGTATAATACACGAATTTATACCCAAGTAATTATGTACAATAGGTGTTCATAACCTTCAAGCTTTTTATTTTTAGTTCAAAGATTGTTTACTGGCAGCTATTATGAGAGAAATATTGTGGTATGGTAACATGAAATGAACTCATTTCAAGTTATTTAAATATGAAGGAAGAAATTCACTTTGATTCTCCTGATATTTATTGTTATTAAATTTTAGGTAGTGTTCCCATAGTTTTAACAACCAACTCATGTATAAAACACCACCAGTGAGTGACCATATTTTCCAAGCTTAGGCCACTGTAGTACTCACCAGCTTAATTGGCAGGTGGCGAGTTAATTAGTTTTATGTAACTTGTGTATAATACTAGTAATATTTAAGTTGTATTGTGTTAGTGTTTGCTGTGAGGCACGAATGTAGCAGGGGGCAGACATGTTAGGCTATTGTGGTGTTACATGGTTGGTAGTGCAGGTTGTGTGTCATCTGGTGATGTGTGTGTGTTCGGCAGGACAAGGTGAACCGCGGCACAGTGCTCAAGCTGCTGCAGACCTATGCAGACCAGAACAAGAGCTCCCAGTACGTGCTGCTCACACCCCTTGATCTTGCCTCCATCAACACCAGCAATGTGCACGTCTACAAGTGAGTACCTCTGGCTGTCCTCCTTCTGCTTCGAACTTCATGTCTTTGATGTACAGTTAAATATAATTACAAAGTACTTCATTTTTAAGTATTTTTCACTTAAAATACAGCTCCCAATTATCGGCATAAGTGATATTAATAAATATTTTTTTTAATTTGAAGTACATTTCAGTATTAAGTACAAACTTTAAAGTTCCTTCGTTCACTTTGTACAGAGATTTCATTGTATTTCTCTAGTATATTACAGTATTTACCTAATATAAAACAATTGCATTTTAAAAAGGAGCAAAAATCACAAGTGCTCACAGGGCATACTCGTGGATAGCCACACTTACACAATATCAGACAAAACTTTCTGCACATGGCTGGGACCATGTCCACTCACCTCATCTTCACAAACCATAATTTCCTCTTCTATAGCTACGCTTCCAATTCCAGTATTGTAAAAACAATTGGCAATTGTTGCCTTTGTTAAAAAATGTCATACCATTGCTATCACTGATGTAGCATCAAGCAGAGACAACTTGTGACTTTGCTCACTGGCCTCAAGTTTCAGCAGCAGTCACAAAACAAGGCTTCTGCAGAACTTCTGTTTTAGTGCCTTAATTATGCCCTTGTCCATCGGTTGTAAAACAGGTGGTGTTTGCAGGAAGAAATTCCACCTGCACATTTTTCATGTGACTCAAATCTTTGGAATGATTAGTGTATTGGTCAATGAACAGAAGAATTTTACTGTTCTGTACTGTCACTTTCTATCTGGTCAAACAAGAAATTTTTGAAAAAATACCCACTCATCCATGCAGCTTTGTTATTGTGTTTGGTAAATGGCAGTCTGTTTGGTAGAGACATGAAATAAGTTCATTATCGGAGGACCAGGGTTTTATCCCGATACAAGCGCATAAAAACGACTTACCATGCCGCCATCTTCCACATTGATGAAAGTTGTGCTTGGTGCTAGATGTTTTCATATGCACATAAACTGTTTCTGCACTCAGTAGCAGATTGTAGAACAATCACAAGTGTGCACCCACATAAAAGAATAATATAATAAAAGATGTTTCTTCAACACACCCACATTTTCCGCCTGCCTAAAATAACTATTTTATAAAAAATTAAACACACTTTAACAGCAACATGTTTGCTCCTCCTGGAAGCTGTGAACTAACATAGCTTCTCTACTGGACGCACCAATTCCCCATTCGCTGTCTTGATTCTGGCCACTGTAACCAAAATATCTACCCAGGAAGACTTACACCACTTGAGCCATGCACGAACATAATGGGGGAACATTATCGTTTTGTACAAGAATAAGATCACCAGGAACCAGGTTTTTATGCGGGATGGTCCATTGTCCATGACTCTGCAGTATGTGGTTGTAATCACATTGCCACCTCTTCCAGAAATACTACCTGATGGCTTGTATTATGTCCATTGCTGGAAGTGGTTCATGTTGTCGTATGTATAGTCCTCCTCTAGGAACGTCAGGAGAGGTCTCTCATTCAGGCAGTGTCCTGAAGTGAGGACCATAAGCTCAGTAGGATAGTTAGATACGGGAGTCAGTGGGCGTGAATTTAATGCTGTTTCCACCCGGGTAGCAACTGTGATGAGCTCTTTGAAGGTCAATATTTAGTTTCCCATTACTTTCCTTAAAACAGTTTGTGCTGATTTCACTACAGCCTTCTAAATACCAGGCCTGTTGAAATGAAAGTTGATGTTTTGTGCCAGGAAAAAACATTGAATAGCATCACGCAAGTAATCTGATCTAAGGAAATTCTGCCACATTTTTCGCAACTGAGCTGCAGCACTCGCAAAATTAGTGCCACAGTCAGTGTAGAAATCTGAGCAGATACCTCTATGGGCAACAAAATGGTTGAGAGCTGCTAAGAAGGCCTCAGCAGTCAAGTCGGACACAATCTCTAAATGTACTGCTTTGGTGGAGAAACAGATGAACACACAAACATAGGCTTTCTGAGTATGTGCTTTCCTCACTTTGCTGAGTCTAATGTTAAAGAAACCTGTGAAATCTACTCCAGTGCAAGTAAAAGGAGGGCTGGGTGTAATCCGAGCTGTGGGAAGATCACCCATGAGCTGATGAGTAAATTTTGGGTTTGCATTGAAAACATATTGTGCATTTATGGACACAAGACCGAACCAGGTTTCTCACAGACAAAATCCAGAATTTCTGGGCTAACATGTAAAAATGCTAAGTGGTAATGATTGACCAACAGCTTGACGACTGTGTTTTGGGGGAGTATGATAGGGTGTTTAATGCTATAAGAAAGGGATGAGTTTTCTAGTTTTTTTCCCAAACAACTGTGGCTTAGAATCAATGGTATCTTAGATTCTAGTAAATAAATATGTTAACAATCCCATAATCAGCTATTTATGTTTTAACCAAATTAAGCTATTTTACTCTCAATATATAGCAGTACAGCAGTGGTGCTAAGAAAAAGTTACACACTATGACTTAAAATATTTATGAAACTAATACTTTTTTTTTTTTCCTCCCCACAGGTTTGATGACCCACGACCATGATCACATTGATACCTGCCATCACAGTAGCTAATTGTTTAATTTTACTCTTCCTCTTTTGTACATTTGTATTAATGAAAATAAAGAAAAATTTATAAGGATTCTGTTGTTTCTCTCCTTATTCCACTTTCAATTACTACTGCTTAATTCATGTTTGGATTATGGCCCAGAAAGCAACTCTCTATCACATTTTAATCTGTTTTAGTATTATCAATGTTATCATCATCTCTACAGATGTGATAACACATTGCCTACCCTACAGGCAATGGGTACTTACAAATAGGGGTGTGCGGGAATGGATATTTTGTGTTCGGGAATTTTCGGGAGGAAAAATATTTTCTCTCAGGAAACGGGACAAAATCGGGAAAAATATCACGTACGTGTCAAAATGATAACTATATTGACAATTTATAAACAAAATAGCAAACTAAGTTTGTTAAATGTACCAGTATACAATCATTGGTACTATGTATTTATCACTTTATATTTCTTCCCTGTTTTGATGAAAAATATTAGTTCTTCAACATGGTCTGTATTGAGGCTTTCTCTGTGCTCTGTGACAATATTGCCTATATAAGTGAACACGGAGGCTTCAGTAGCAGGCATTCCCAAGTACTGTTGAGCCATCTTGACCAAAAGCAGGAATGGTGACTGGCCTTTTCCTTTCCCCCACTTGAATGGACAGTGTGTTCTTAATATTGTTGGGCTTTTAAGGTACTCTTCTACTTCTTGATTTACTGTAGGCTGTTGCAATGAAGCCATTTCCTCTAATTCTGACCAAAATGATGCACTGGTATTGGCAGATTCCAAACCAGGAAGGTGTTCTGGAAACAACCGAAAATAAAATGTACTTATTACGATTAGGGCCTAAATAAACTTTTATCCAAATAAAAACTTTAGCAGCATATTACACTTATAAATTATTATAAAAATGCTATGGACATATGTATGAAAAAGGTGGACTGCAAAAAATATAAACTTCACTGAAATATGTGCAGCGTGCATCCAAATGTGGTATTGCAAAATTTCTGACTTTGAAACAATTGCCTAGTAATGTAAGTCAATAAAAGTGTTATTTGTTTTAAAAATAACTTACCAATTTTGCATGCTCCTTTAGGGATTTTCGACTTTAAGTGTTCCACTGCCAGCCGTTTTTGGTCTTGTGGTCCAACACGTTTAAAACGTGGATCCAGCAACATACTGGAGAAGTACGGTTCTTTACGTTTGTACACAGGAAATTTTGCTTTAATGGAAAGCAAAAGTTGTTTGGCAAACTCAACATCTGAAGCTGGCAATTTGGAGTGGTTAGAAATGTGCCTCTCCAGTGAAGACTTCAGGAAGAACAGCACTGGGATAACCATTGAAATTGTTTGTGTTTTGTCACCACACAACTCTGTTGTAGCTTGATGCATGGATTGTAAAATTTTAACATATCCTTCAACTAGTCGCCCTTCTGAAACGTTTAATTATCAATTTTGTTTTGGAGAGAAATATGATGAGATATTGAATCCTTGCAAGCAAGTAGTCGTTAAAGCATAATATATTCGGAATTCCACCGTGTTTCACTATCTTGAATGAGTTGAAGCACAGGCTGGCCTAAAGATTCTTGGATCTTGTGCAACTCCCTAGAAGCTTTTGCACTATGCTTATAGTGTCCTATAAGGGAATGAACTTTTTTAAGCATGGGAGCCATTGCAGTAGTATTTTGCTTTACATCATTGAGTGCAAGTTGCAGTGTATGGGAAAAACAATGCAACTGTTCAAACTTTATGGCACACAATGATACGCTGAGTAAAATGTTCCTCCCATTATCAGTGACAGCATTAAATGGAATGCATAAATTATTTAGTTTCCACTCTTGTAATGTGTCGTTTATCCTTTCTCCAATTGCAGCTCCAGTGTGGCCACCAGGAAAGTGGTATCCACCCAAGTAATACTTCTTCAGGGAATGTGATTCATCAATAAAATGACAGGTGTTCGTCATGTAGGCAGCATTGCTTCTTGATGTCCACATATCAAAGGTGAATGACATTGACATAACAGAATCACATGTGGCAAGTGCCTGTGACATTGCTGTTGCTGCACTCAGTTTGCTTCTAGTATTATTGTACAAATCAGGGATCACTACGAGAGAAGGTGGTATGTGAAGGTACTTTGTACAGAGGCTGAGCAGTATCCATAACACTCTTAAACGTTCAGTTTTCCACTACACTACGGGAAAAAACTGTCTGCAATGCATTCACCAATAGCATTTGTGTGTTTGACAGCACGTGGATGATCAGAAGGCCATTTGGTAGTTTCTTGTATTGTTAGTTGTTTAATACTGCTGCCACATTTCGTCCCCAACTCTGCTGTTACTTTTGCAATGGAAGTCTTTGCTTCATCAAAAAAAATTTTTAATGCAGGATGTTGGTTCAAGTGTCTCAGCAGCCCAGAAGTGCTCCCATGCTCACATTTTAACACCTTCCTGCAAGATACACATCTAGCCAATGATTTGCTCTCTGGCAGACGTTCGTAGAATTTCCACACCAAATTTTTTTTACTGTTTACCGACTTATCTGAGTTTTCCATTTGCAACCAAACTACTACAATAACAACGTAAAGAAAGTAAGTTCAAGTAAATAATATGTGGGAAAGAAACATAAATAAAGTTCTTGCCATAAATATGTTAAACAAGTACGCTTCGCTTGCAGATAAGTGAAAACAGTTTGCTCCTCGAAGAGTAAGGATTTCTTTAATTTGTTCTATGGTTTTTCTGGATCACCATGGTTGAAAAGTATGTCACGGGATGCAACACTCAGTCTTTCTTAACAGCTTTGACTAACCAAAACGATATTACATTTAATGGCATTTATTTTAAGATTGTATTCAATTTCGTTGAGAGCAAAACTGATTTATTTAGCATTGTATTTAATAACTGTGTGTGTAATTGATTTGACGAAGTGGAGAATTCCTTCGTGTTTTTTTGTCACCTATCATATGATCATTCAACGATGTTAAATTACCAATGATCATACTGACTTTCAGTTAGAGCGATTTTACACGTAATCCATTCACGGTCACTTCAGCCTTTTCTGAAGCCGTGCTAAAGCTCTACTTCCAGTATATTCCTCCGCCTCGAGCAAACTAAGCTTAACTAAGCCTGGAGAATTACACCAGGGGGACAACACACCACGCTCGTGTGCACTCACCTGTAACAGTATTTTGTATAAGAACTATTTCTCAGTAGGCGGTACCAACATACAGGTTTTCTCACTGATTTTATTAAAATTGTTTATAAATTAAGCATTTTAATATATAAATAAAATATGAATAACGTTTCAATTTAACAGAAAAAAAAGTACCTTTTATAAATACAAGTACAAAACGCTTGCGATACAGGACGTATTTAGCAAATAACTAAACACACCATACATGGGGAGATTTTTTAAAGGATTGATTCAAAAAGGTCGAAGAAACAGTGAATGGACTATAGCATGTGTGTGTGAACAAAAAAAAGTTACATAAAGTTTATTAAAAATATATTAACCAAAAGACGGAAAACAATTAGCATACCTTAATGACGTTTACTGTTTACATAAATGTGCAAACTATTTACAATGAAGATTTTTCAGAGATAATGTGAATCTGCAATTAGGTAAATAATGAGTTTATAAGATAGTAATGCAACGGAAAATACTCATTAAAGTTTTGGAGAATACACACAAGAATTAGTTTCAGCTTGACAGGAAGAGAAATATTGCTTTTTCTGCTCATAGGAAACATCATCATTAGGAACGTGCATTAAACACCATTCTCCCGAAAATTTCAGGAGTAAGTTATTTTCTTGCCCGACATTTCGGGAAAGCCAATTCCGCAACTTTTTTCCCGAAGGTTCGGGATCTCACACATCCCTACTTACAAGCAATTCCTTCTCTCTCCTTCTCTCCTGGAAGATATGCAACCCGGCAGCATCCCCCCCCCCCCCCCCCCCCCCCGTACACCCCTATTTTACTTGCTTACATGCGCTCGAAGCCTACGAGCTGCCCAGACCTCAGGCAAATCCGTGCGGCTCTGACGAGGCACAGAGCAAAATCGCTGACAGGAGGATTCTCACGCCACCCAGGGCCGGAGGACGTCACGCCTTCCCCCGCACCCGCGCCAGCAGCATACAAACTTCCACTATATAAGTCTGGCCGCTGCGGAGCTCTGGAGTCATTCTTTTGCATCTCTAGCAACCTCCCACAGCACTACTAGTGCTCTGGATCTTCAGAGAAGTTTGTTACCTTACAAGTACGCCCCCGCTGCTACTTACTACGTACGTCAATGACCAATCAACCCGATGACATACAAACACAAATATTTTTTTTTTAACTTCACTTTGTCTCCTCTAGACACCTTTTATTAGCAGTTTAACTTTAACTCATTTATATTCGTCTAGAACCAGCTTTTTCCCTCTTACTTAGAACCAGGTCACCTACACCTGGAACCACGCAGTTATCTTCAACTATCCTCGACTTGGTAGGAGGTAGCCCAGGTCACGTGTTTATTGAATTTTCAATAAACACAGATTGCTCTCTACCTTTCTGCTTTTATTTCCAAGGTATTTATTTGTATCCACAGTTAAAGGTAGACTACGCTGTACACTGTCGACAGAAATTGGGAATTTTATTAAACTGTATGAAGACATACATATTAGACGGCTACCTGTTTCTTCCCAGTTACACATCAGCACTTTTAGAGCTCGTGGGGTAGAAACAGTGACGCCACAACTAACACCACCTTCACACAAGGAGGCACGACAGACTCTAGTTGCTTCTCACCATCTGCACTAATTAGTGCATGGAGACTGTGGCCTGTAGTTTTGCCGGGCATCCTAATGCGAACACACAACCAGTAGAGGCTTGGCAGTCCACATGGCTCCACATCCCTGATCAGACTGCCTACAGTGGGGGATCAGTGGGGACTCTTATCGTGCTGGAGCCCGCAAGTCACTATTGGGTTACACTGTTATTCTTTCTGTCTTGAGGTACACTACGTAAGTTAGAGAACTGTTACCCTATGCCTCACGAGAGGAGGAGTGGTAGAAAATGCAGGTAACAACACCTGGCTCACCCCGCTCTCAGGCCGAGGATAGCATCACCCCATCCTATGCAGGATAGACAGGTGGAACGGGACCGTGCCGCCAAACTGAGATGACCACAGTCACGCCTTCTCCGGTTCTAGTAATTGACTTTCCACCGTATGTCCGCATCCATACCACATGTCACCCGGTTGTCAACTGACTCGTGACTGGAACTGAAGTGCGCCTAGGCTGGGACAATCTCATCTTCTGGTCTAAACAAGCTCGTCTGTGGAACATCTGTTCCGGCATTGACCGAAATAATCCCGCCTAAAGCCATACCTACCTTGACTACAACATCCAGGAGCAGGAGTAAGTTCTCGCCAACACATCTTGTCTAAACCCAGTTATCTAAACCCAGTTAATCCACTTTTGGTCTAGCAGTCTGAATCCTCGGCTAACGTTCCAAGTCAGTCTAATCAGGCACGCGTCAATTTATCTGTGTCTGGTGGCAAGGAATGCTGCGTTTTGTTCCCTACATTTATGTCCGTACTTATGGTCGTAAGGCATCGAGTATCTGCTCACAGTATGCTAGGTACACACTGATGCGAACAAACTAAACACAGTTTACAGTGTCAGTCCAGTTTTGGCTTACTGACCAGGATCTGTTAAGTCTCCACTGATCCCCCATGCATGCCGGCTGATCAGAGATGGGGAGTTGTTTTGGTCACCAATGCCACCACTGGATGTGCGTCCATACAGGAATGGACGGCAGGTCTCAAGCTACAGGATATCCCAGCACTAACAATGTTGTGGGATAAGGCAATAACTTGAGACTGTCGCTTCTTCCTGAGTGAAGGTGTTGCTAGTGGTTGTGGCGCCTCTGTTCCTCTCCGCCAGCACTGATGCAGTGCTGTGGCAGTTGGAAAGCAACAGATGGCCGTCTAATGGGTGTGTAGAAAATATGACAGACCCCTGAAGGGCACCCGTTGTTGAAGTTAATTCGGTTGTATCAATTTACCGGTTCTTGTCAGTGGTGTACGTCTTGAGGAGACAAAGTGAATTTAAAACGTGTTAGTGAGAGTGTTCACTGGTTGTCGGGTAGACAGATCGTCGACGGTGAAGTAGCCGCAGGGGGCGTACTCAAAGCTTCGAAGTTCTCTGGAGGTCCTGGCACTAGATAATGCTGTGTGATGTCTTGAGAGATGAACAAGAATGACTCTCGAGCTATATTTTTTTTTCTCTGGCGAGCCCCCAAATCCCGCTAAGCCAGCGTGAACACCTTCACAGTTGTGTGTGCCCTCCAGCATGCTTGTTAGTAGCTAAGACGGTTGGAGAATGGGATGCGTCTCAGGGCAAGCCCTTAACGCCTTAGGTCAGGTTTTATTATTGTAATGGACGCATGCATCGCGGCTAAGCAGGGTTATAGTGCTGTGGCCGCAATTGTAGCCATGTGTACACCCCGAAAGAAGAAGGGTCTAGATGGAATAGAATAGCAAACCAGGCAAAGCGGAGAGAGCCGTGGAAAATCCATGCAACAGTCGCGGAGGATAAAATAATTCCTTTTAACTGGATTAGGGTTGGATATAAAGTAGGGTATTTGTTAGTTCGGGAAGAAAGACTTGTGTTGGTTTGATGCGGGGTGAAATGAAAACTGGTGTGTATTACGAGGGACAGAACAGCCCCCCGTGCCGATGCTAGTCATCGTGTGGGTGCAGGCACCCTTGAAGATGAGCTACTGTCAATACTGCTGTGTTTGTGAACCAGCACTGCAGTATCGACAGCAACTGAGGATGTAGGGCCCCCTACTTCTCGTCGAGTGCGTCGGTAAACCGGACAGCTCAGCCATGACACCGACTCCATCTTCGCCCTTCTGCGCCGATGTGAGGATCTCCACACCATGGGTGAAGGTGAGAAGAGTTCTTTTGAGGAGCCACCCCCTCCCCTTCCTCCAAAATTGCCCGTTGGTCTGGGAAACGCGAGACATCCGGGGCCTACCAGTGGTGGTGGTGTATCCGCTGGCCCAGGAGTGAAGGCTGACATTGGGTGCTTCCAAGGTCCGATGCATTCCAATCCATTCATCACGCATCTGTAGTTGGCAGCTCGCAGAATCCAGCATTGAGAATCGCTACACTTCACATTTTTCAGCACCCAAAATCCCCCTCCCCGCCTTGATCGTTGGGCCACCATCAACAGATGCACTTCGCCATCTCATACCGAGCTGCCCAGGTTCCCGACATCCACGACGATGGCGCTCTCATACCGGCCTGTTGGTTCGCAGGCTGGTATTTGAATATTTCCAGCCACTCCAGAGCCTGGGGATCCCCTATCCACCACCTGGGAACGCGACGAGTTGCGGATAGTCGTCGCACCCAAGCTGTCATGGTCCAATCGCACTCACAGATGCACCTCACTTTCGCTGGTCCTCAAGTCGCAGGCAGTACCCAGCGAGCCAGCAGCCACGAGCACAATGTTCATCTCACATGTCTTGTCAGCAGCATCCTGACTTATGTAGTGGAAGCTTGTTGGCTGCAGGGAAGGCACGAAGTCCTTCTGCCCTGGTTGGTGTGGGAAGACTCTGGTCAGCGTTCCTGCTTTGTGCCTCGTTGGTAGCGCTCGGCCTTGCCCGAGGTCAGGGCAGCTTTAGGCTTTCAGAGGGGGAAGAGGGGTGACATGCCTACCAGGTTGCGTATCCTCCAGGTGAATAGAATACGCTCATAAGTTCCTGTTGCCTGTAGGGTAAGCAACGTGTCACGTCTGTAGTGGTGGAAGAGGTACTCGTGGCGATGAGTTGTAATCGTATTAGATTAGCTGTGTAAGCGGCACGTGTCACATTGTTTCCATCCCCCCTCCTCTAAACTTGTTTATTGGAGCCTTTGCAGTGTCACCTGCACAAGGGTAGTAAATAAAAGAAGAGTGAAGTACCTCATGCCTGTTGCAAGTTTCTGGGTACCTACCTGAAAATTTCAAACTCTTGGACTTAACTATTCCCTACTTGGTTGTCGGCTCCGTCTCTTCACTTGTTTTATATTGCTGCCAAACAGCATTGGTTGGCTTGTACTGATTGCATGGCACAGCTTGTATTCTATGTGGTTTAGCCTTGTGTGTTGAGTACCTATGCACTGGTGGACCTTGCTAGCCAGGAGGTAATTCAGTTGAAGCACTTCTGTGTTTTGTGATTTTTAGGAAGTGGTGACAGTTGAACTAATACCTGGTAACACACCAACCAGAGCTAATACTTGGTGTCTGGTTTGTGTGTGATGTGTTTTGTGTGTAGTTAATTCACTGTTTCCCACCCTCGCATTCATGATTGGTTGTTATGCTCCACTTGCTGTGTGTGAAATCTGACAAGACATCATGGTGAACGCACACTACTCTTCTGACTAGTGTGTGTGGAAAATATGTGAATGAGAATGAACACTTTAAACTGTAAAGTTTGACAACAGTGCTGGGACTGCGGTTGGTGACAGCGGTCAAGATCGGGGACATGGACAGCAACAGCAAAACCCAAACAAAATGGTGACATGCTACAATGTCTTATGAAATTACTACCCGACTCAAAAACATTCCCTAACTAATTTAATAATTTCCAGCTTGATATTTATTTATAGCTTAATATTTATTTAATTTTGCTCATTTTTACAGAAGTACATCCATATAAAATATCAAAAACATTTATTTAACACTGTGCATCAAAATTAACACATATTTTTGTGAAACTAAAAAGTTCAAACACGAACTCAGCTCGAACTAGGGAAAATTGGGCAATGAAACGTACACAATTTCATAGCTGAAATCTTCCATAATAGTTTGTATGTATCAGAATTTCTTCTGACCCCGACAGTTTTCTCAGACATTTAAACAACAGACGTGTGCGTCCAGAAACACGAGTGGAACGAAGAATAAAATTATTAATTCCGGTCGAAGTTTGTAGTTTTTTCATACACTTTGCGTGCGTATATTTCTTAAAATAATAATATTATCGTAAAGAATAAGGTTTCCGCTTACAGAAACACTACACTAATTCAAAATTATGTAATTTTTAAACTGCGTTGTATCAAATTATTCTCATATTACTGGTGAAACTCAAAAATTCAAACACTTCTGGCCGCCAGAAGAAATTCTGATATGTGCATGTTTTATGTTGGAATGAGTAGTGTAGTATCCGTCGTCGTGTACGGTTCGTATTTTTGAACCTCGGCCACATGCTTTTGCACGCTTTAGATTAGATAGATAGATATATAGATATGTTGAAATGCCACAGTAGTTTTATTGCGTAAAGTTGTGTACCTAATTTGAACTGGTAGTGTAAATAGATCTTGGTGTTTTGCTTGTGTAGCTAGGCCCATCGAAGAATATGTTAGAACTGTATATTATAATTCATATTTATAACCAGTTTCCATCCTAGAGGAGCTCTATATTGACTTCACTTCTAGAGAATAAAGTGGCTTATTTAACTTTTTTTTTGGAGAGTTTTACGAAATAATTTAACATTCATATGTCTTTCAAGTTCTACCAAGTCTAAATCTGGGAATATTTAGTTCATTGACCTGTCGAGTATTGTGCTCATGGATCACCTCCCTACTAAAAAATTAATAATATGTTAGGATACTTAGTTCCATTGGGTTACCATAGCCAGGTTTTTTTATGCGCCTTCTTTTTGGCGCGCGCGCGGGTGTGTGTGTGTGTGTGTGTGTGTGGTGTGTGTGTTGTGTGGTGTGTGTGTGTTGTGTGTGTGTGTGTGTTTTGTGTGTGTGTGGTGTGTGTGTGTGTGTGTGTGTGTGTGTGGTGTGTGTGTGTGTGTGTGTGTGTGTGTGTGTGTGTGTGTGTGTGTGTGTGTGTGTGTGTGTGGTGTGTGTGTGTGTGTGTGTGTGTGTGTGTGTGTGTGTGTGTGTGTGTGTGTGTGTGTGTGTGTGTTGTGTGTGTGTGTGTGTGTGTGTGTGTGTGTGTGTGTGTGTGTGTGTGTGTGTGTGTGTGTGTGTGTGTGTGTGTGTTGTGTGTGTGTGTGTGTGTGTGTGTGTGTGTGTGTGTGTGTGTGTGTTGTGTGTGTGTGTGTGTGTGTGTGTGTGTGTGTGTGTGTGTGTGTGTGTGTGTGTGTGTGTGTGTGTGTGTGTGTGTGTGTGTGTGTGTGTGTGTGGGTGTGTGTGTGTGTGTGTGTTGTGTGTGGTGTGTGTGTGTGTGTGTGGTGGTGTGGTGTGTGTGTGTGTGTGTGTGTGTGTGTGTGTGTGTGTGTGTGTGTGTGTGTGTGTGTGTGTGTGTGTGTGTGTGTGTGTGTGTGTGTGTGTTGTGTGTGTGGTGTGTGTGTGTGTGTGTGTGTGTGTGTGTGTGTGTGTGTGTGTGTGTGTGTGTGTGTGTGTGTGTGTGTGTGTGTGTGTGTGTGTGTGTGTGTGTGTGTGTGTGTGTGTGTGTGTGTGTGTGGTGTGGTGTGTGTGCGCGCGCGCGCGTGTGTGTGTGTGTGTGTGCGTGTGTGCGCGTGTGTGCGCGCGCACCCACCCACCACTTCTGTTTACTAGCTATGCATGCAGCTAATGGCTAGGGTGTTTTTTCAATGGTTGATTTTCATAAGTCTGTTCCAGTCGTGAATGGACTATATACACTTTTTTTTATTATATGATTTAAATTAATTTAAATAATATCACAAACAACTTTAAAAAAAAACTAGAGCAGTATTTTAAAATTAATAATTAATAGGTGATACTTTATTCAATGCTGCCATTATGAATAAATTACCCATAAAATATGGTTATGTAAAATGCATCTAGTATTCAAAGTCAACAAAGTCATTCACGAGATTTCAAAACTGTTCTTCATTCCCAAAGTTACCCGAATGTAGGAACACTTATTTTATTTATTTTTCTGAAATTAACTGTCACTATCCTACGTCTTCAAAAAAGCGCGTAGAATATTTAGAGCAGAAAAATATCAGAAGTACACATAAAAATATATACCATAACAACTGAGAATACTGCTTTAGTGACAGGCTAGTTTAGCCAGCACGTAGCTGATTTACAAAAATGCACAAAGAAGCGACGGAGGGTGGGCTGGCTGAGTGACCATGTAGTTGCAAGAATCGACAAGAGGTCTCGGATGTGCACGTACGCATGTTACTTGATTCGTGTAATGCGACAGAATGACAGTTCGGAGAGTTATAAACCATATATATATATATATATATATATATATATATATATATATATATATATATATATATATATATATATATATATATATATATATATATATATATATATATATATACATATACACACACACAGGGCTTAATGCTAAACATGTTATTATTTCTCTAATGTTTATATTTTTCATTTTAAAACTAGTATAAGAAGCTTTTTATTTTTGGCTCAAAAATGTCTAAGAAAAAATATTTAATTTTTTCTGACAGTGAAAATTCGTAGTATTACTAACATGATCATGTACAAATAAATAAAAAATATTCAGGCGTAAAGAATATATCGTACTCTCATTTTGTACACCATAATTCCAAAATGATTAAATGCCAGTAAATGTGATAATTTTTTTTTTAGTTGTGTATGATTTTTTTCTTGTTTGGCAATAGGTGCCCATCACACAGCATAACTCACATACTAAATTTAACACAAATTTTTTCCCACATGAACAGACTTAAATTACACTTCATCTTTACATGATTATTGGCTGAAGATAGTTGGCGTGCCCCAACAGTATACAGTTTAAGCATTGTCACAGCTCGTCTCAGATACTGGTGGATGGATTTTAGTTTTAGTGAGGAATTTGTGATTTTTTTTTTCTGTTAGAAAACAACTTACAATATTGTGTTGACTAAACATGGAAGTCCACTGCGCTTATGCTATACTTCAAGCCTGAATCATTCTCTGTAATACTAGAATGCTGCCAGCATTTTGTTCCAGCATTAGTTCTCAGATTTACTACTGTGCATTAACTACCTTGTGGGTGCCTTTTCTCATAGTTCCATTTTGTGCATGGGATAAATCTGTGCAGGTTTGCTTAAAGCCAGGGACAGCCCATGGTAAATTTTTCACCGGGCAGGTTGGTGCTGGTTGCTTAAGGACAATCTTATGAGATCACACCATGAAACACACACTGTTACGTCACTGTAATTTCTGTGTGATAAATCTTGCATTTTATTGAGACATTTTTCTACACAGAAGTGGCAGAAACCTATTTGATTTTGTTTTCTTGGTAATATGAAAACCACACAAATTTGTTTTTAATGCCGTTGTCTGTTTATGTCCTCTACAAATAATTGTGCATACGGCACTGCAATGTTCAGGCACGTGTCTTTTCCCACCCACTCATATGTTTTTACGCATGACTGGCTAGGGCGTGGTTCTACATATACGACTTTATGTTGTTGGGTTCGAACCAACATTTGGGGAAGTTAATTATCATATAATTCCTAGTTGAGAAAAACAGTTTTTAATACAAGTGGTTTTAAAAGTAGATGTAGTAGAGGTTTGATACCACGATGTCAGTATCGCGAGGGACATGAACAAGGCAAGGACCTTAACATCAGGTAGGTGCCTTGCCTGTGTACAAGACTGGCCTAGTAGGCTGTCTGGCGAGGACAAATTCTACAGCTGCAGTTATGACTCTTCTTACAAACCTGCACTTTACCTTGAGAAGACTGTGAGGAATCTGATTCTGTCTCTGTGGCTGGCTCAGTGACTCGCAGATGGTGGTGTTGCGGAGGGTTTCAGCAGGCTTAACAGCTGTGGAGAGCTAGGTATTTGTTGGGGATTGTTGGTAATGTTAATGGGGAAATTAGGTTGACACAACCAAGGGTGGTCTAGGCCTAATGGCGACTCCTCTCATCGCCTGAAAGGCTCTAGAATAGGATAAGGAGGGCCTTCTATTCTTTCAGGTGGGGAAAACAATGGGGTAGTTATTGCACAGGCATGAGTGTTAGATGATAAGCAAGTGGCATTACTCTCAAAAGCCTGTATTGCTTTCTTCAATCTCCACAACCTCCCTCCCCTTTTTTTGCAGGAGCATGGCATAAGGAAAGATCAAAAGGGCCTCGCAGAGAACGAGCTGGTGACTTCTACCCTATTGTGTTCTGGCGAATATTCAGACTTGTAGCAAACAGCACCCAAGTTGTTCCTTTCGTCTGGCCCCGAAGGAGGCGATGGACAGTACACAGATATTGTTTGTGCTGCTTCCTGTCCGAATTCCCGGGTCAGGGTTCCTCATGGGGTTGATTGGATTAGGCAATTCCAGCTCCCTTCTGTCCCCAAAAGAAATGGTAGTGGATTATGGAACTGCGTAACCTGCTCAATTCACCTGATGGACAAGCTCTTAGTAAATTCGGGCTCCTTCGAGGGACTACCAATTTGAAAGAACTCAAGCAGCCTCTTAATGTATGGGTAGTTAATTTTACGTTCGTGTAATGCTAACTTGACCTATGCTTGTTAGGTTACACAGGATTACCAATACTTCCAAGAAAATCAGATTACAGAAATAAACTGAAATATGTACAAGTGTTTTTATTATTTTGAGTAATAAGAACACAGTGTCTCCATACTACCTCCTAAGATAATTTGCCTTGCAACGGAAGTTACTAAACCTAATGTAATTAACCAGGTGATGGTAACCTGGGCAACACCTAGTGAACGTAAGGTGATTAATAGTATAGAAATGCAGATTCGAGTTCAGCCCCCAACCATCAAAACCAACAGCAAATTGAGTGCCCAAACCATCAGAAAAAATTACCGTTGTTTTCCTGATCCAAAACATCAGCTGCCGATTCGAGTGCAGCCGCAAAAAGTGACTGCAAAAAGTTGCGTTTGGGAGCAGTCCCCAGTTATCAGAAAACCAACGACAAATTAAATGCACGAGCCATCAGGAAAACATCAGCTGCAGATTCGAGCGCAAACGAAAAAAGTGACTGCAAAAAGTTGTGTTTGGGTGCATCTGCAAAAAGTGACTGCAAAAAGTTGCATTTGGATGCATCCACAAAAAGTGACTACAAAAGGTTGCGTTAGAGTCCAGTTGCAAAAAGTGACTGCAAAAAGTTGCGTTTGGGATGTATCCGCAAAAAGTGACTATAAAAAGTTGTGTTTGGAAGCAGTTGCAAAGAGCGGCTCAAGAAAAATTGAATGCATAAAAAAATAGAATATTGTACATAATAAAGATGGACCAGTTGCTAAATGTATTGAACGGAACCCAACAATTTAAGAAACTTTCCGAACTTACAATTGGGCAAACCTATCCCATAGGTCATGCTGAAATATATGATACATGGTATGGATACAAAGTGGTGGATGGATACTTCTGGAAATTTTAAAGTAACCTTGCCAGATAGATATCTTCAGATTTTCAGCGAAAAAGTTTTAGATGATGTTAATCGTGGAGGCATAAATTTTGCATATGATGGAATGGTGGTTTGTGGTGTTAAACAAAGACATTCTGTTCAATTTTTTAAAGAGTAAATGATCGTCGTATTAGACATCAGTTGATTTTTATTTGTGCTCATATCTCTATAAAGTTTTAATGGTTATCCAATCATTAAAACACAATTATCGCTCTGACTTCGGCAATGTGCTACAACGTAGTCTAATTGAAAATTTAGATACACATCTTCAAATTCGACATATTAAATTAACCAAAACATTGAGTTCTTTCATTACACTTTCTATAGAAATATTAGTCATCTTTATAACATGAAACTTTAATATATATAATATGACCTCTTCCAACCCAAAAATATCTACGGCTTCATCTCTAATACCACTGTTCTTTCAGACAAATCAAAGTTAATTAACTTACCTTTTCATCCTTAATTTCAACTATTATTTCATTAACTTGATTTGTTTGGACTGCGAAAAATAATGGATAAGGTGGTTCGTAATAGATTGTGTCACCAAATCCGAATGTTGTTCTTGATTTAAAAGTGGCAATTATGCTAGTTTCTCTATGGTTATTTTCATCATGTTTTAATATACCATTTACTATATTACAGTGTATATTTAGTGTTTCAAATGGAGGAAATTGGGAATTGTATCGCCATAATGATCCACATTTGCTTTCAGAGTTTTATTTTCTACGAAACCCAAAAGTTTTCCTATTGAACCCCGTTTTCCAAACTGTAATTTAAGCGTACATTTTACTTTCACTCTGTTTGTTATTTTATCCAGCTCGAAAAATATATCATTTTTTTCCCACCCATTGAATCTACACTAATTGAAAAAATCGCTTTTATAGTTTTTTCAAGATCTTTTAAACTATATTGACCAACTGGAATATCAATTGATGATTCCGTATCATTCTGGCCCACAAAATATAGCTTATTTCTCCCAGAGATAATGTTATGTGTTAGATAAGTAGTATAGAACTGAACTAAAGCTAATGAGTGTCCCTCTATCTCTAAAGGTAGTGTAGTCTCTTCTTCAACACTGGTTTGTTATCTGTTAGTTTGAATACTTTACTCATTTATTACATTATTTAAAAATCTATTAATAAATGAGCAAGAAACATGTAGACTGGGATATTAAAATAAGAATACCAGACAAGACTGTATCGGCAAAAGTCACGGAGAATTATTACCTAATAATAATAGGTGTTTGATTGTGGGTCCTAGTAACTAAGGGAAAACTACGCTTATGATAGATAATTTTATATATGCTGAGGGATGGTTGGACTTAGGTACTCTCTATGTATGTTCAAAAAGTCTGGACCAACCAAAATATATAAATTTAAAGAATGATATAGATGTAGCATCAAAATTATTTAATGAATCAATAGCATACTTCTTTCCATCAAATGAAGAAATGGTTGACGTAAATGAATGTCATAAAGAGTCTGTAGTTGTTTTCGATGATATACTTGAAAATCAAAATATGGTAAGGGATTACTTTACGCGCGGTAGACATAAAAATATTGATTGCTTCTATTTAGCTCAGACATACTCAAAAGTACCTAAGCAGCTTATAAGAGACAATGCTAATTTTGTTTGCATATTCAGGCAAGACAATACAAATCTTAAACATATTCATAGTGATTTTGTTGGTAGTGATATGTCATTTGAGAAATTTAGGGAGACGTGTTCAAAATGTTGGAATAATGAATATGGTTTTGTTACAATAGATATGACTCGTAAGTTAAATAATGGCAATTACCGTAATAAAATTAAAGACTTTTTAAATTCTTAGATTGTAGGTTTTGTTTTTAATGGAAGTGTTTCCATTAAAATCTAACATAATCTGATCTTTTTAAATGTATTCATATACCATAACTATTTCAATAAACACAATTGTACCTTCGGGTACATTGTGGGCTTTTGGTATTTAAAAATATATCATATCATCAGGGTATACTTCAAAAGTTTTATGCATGTCAATTTTTTTCCGTTCATGATAACAGTTGATAACACTTTTATATTTTTCTGGTTTTATTATTATTTCAACTATAGTTCCATCTCTCATAAAAAAATATTCTATTCGGTTATCAAAGTAAAATGCTTTTTCTTTTGAATTGTATTTCCCAACTAAACGAATAATGTTAATTCTGTTTTTCTGATAGTACTCTAAATTGATTGCGTCCATCGGTGCAATGGGATTTCCCACATGTCTTAGTCTTTTTTGTTCAAAATCTATATTATTATCTACTTCCAAGTAAGTAAGATAGGCTTTATCCAATGATCTTTTATTTCTTGTCAGTGTGGCTATAAAGTAGTTGAACTGTGTGTTGGAAACAAAATCATTAGGACTGATCTTCTCATCATTGTTCGTGCGTTCTTTAATTTGATCTTCAATCCAAGAGCTCATTAATGCATTTCCACATATATCCATTGTTTATTAGTAGTGAAATAATTTCTGGAAATTTAAAATTATGTGAAAAGAGATTTAGCACAATTACACACAAATGACCACAAGTTACTTGATTGAAATTTTGAATTCTATCATCGTTATAAAAAAATATTACTTCCTTGATGTGCTATTAATTCTCGTGGTGGATTTCCATCAAATGAATCAAAATAATATTTGTTGTTTGCTTTTTTCCAATAGCATAATACCAAGTGTGTACCAGAGTTTGTCGAAACATCTAGATTAACAATCCCGCATTCATTATCGAGTGGCGTGTTAAGTAGCTCATAGATCATAAATATACTGCGAAAATTTTTAATGTTTAATTTTTAACCATTTGATCAATATCAAAGTTACTGAGTGGAGTTACTTTTTTTTTAATTCTTACCCCACTTAACTTTCTTCAATCCCTAGCCGTATTCCTCCATAGCTAAATTATGTCTGCGTTGTTCTTCCAATTCTTGGTTTTTCTTCTTGGCATTAATTACTGATGTAGCGATAGGTGATGCACCGCCAGCTAACATTCCTAGAGCTCCCAATGCTGCGAAAATTAAGGGTAAAAATCCACCCTTGTGAACTGTCAAACCATTTCCAGTTTTCATTTCTTTGGACATTTTCTTAAGCTGTGGAACTGAAATTGTGATAGCCATCCCTTTGTCCTCCTTTGGTTTCTTGTTTTTATGATCCAGTTGATCTTTCATTAGGAAAGAATCAATATTCAAACCCTTCAACTCCTCGTTAGGAATTTGAAATACAATGTTTTGTACTTTCATTAATTATAACAAATATTTTATCTATTTTTTTAATTCCCCAGCCAAGCTTACGTTTAATATGCATCGCAGATCCAGTAACACCAGCCCACAATCTCTCATTGAGATCAGCATCTGAACTCAACAATCTTTTGAACGCTTTCTTTTCTAGTTCTTTGTCAGCTACATGTCTTTCAGCTAGATCTTTATTGCGATGATAAGCTTTATCATGTTCCATTGCAACCGCATCTAGTGGATTAATGGGTTTATCACCACGCTCAATTCTCTTTTTTAGTCTGATACCCGTACCTAAGTACTGATAACCGGGTGCATGCAACTCAAAAGGTAGCAAATTTATTATGTCATTGGGTAACCCTTTTCCGTGATACTCCGACTCCCAAAAAGTATGTGGTATTGTGTTTAACATTCGTATCAGATATGGTATGTCTTTTGGATTATTCACAACACAGTCACTAAACTTGCTGTTGAGCATATTCATTATTCCAACTTTTTCATTGTAATAGTTATCATTTCCAGCATTCTCTTCGCCATAAATAACGAGAAGTCGATAAATAAGCCACCTAACATCATCCAACCATATGTATTCTTTGGGGTAGTCTGTATACTTCTTTATACCTTTCCCCTTTTTAGGTGAGGGACGTTTCTTTTTAATCGAATCGTAAATAGGTTTAACAATAATTTTCCATTTATTCCCTTTACTCGATTTTGGCGTTCCGAAGTTTGGGTCATTGTTTTGAAAAAATATATTCGTATCTGCTAGGATACGACTATAGTGTTCATAGTCGGTTGCAGTGTAGTCACTTTCCGTTACTTTCGTACTAGTTAGTAATTTAATCAAGCCATCGGTTGCAGTGTATGTTCGGCCTTTTACAGTAAATTTGTCATTGATAAATGTTACTTCGCTATCACCAATATACAATCCACCTTTATCAGCCTTTAGCCCAAAAACATCGTCTTCGCAGTCAATTAAGAAATCGGCCACTTTCTTATCAATAAATGTTGTTTTGTAGTTAGTTAACTGTCGGATATCAGTTTTCAAACGCCCCAACGCTTTGTTATAGCGTTTTATCGTCATCGTCAATGCGTTTAACGCCATCATTATAGCATTCATCGTCATAGTGTTCATCGCTAAAGTGTTCTTCGGTGCCTGTTTTACCAAACAGTTTTCTTTCAAAAGATGCTTCTCTTGGTGTCTGTGGGTAGTCTAAATTCTTAACAGCAAGTGGAACAAGTTCTTTTATTAGGTTCTTATTCTCATTTGTTACATGTCCAATTTTTTGCCCCAAATCTTCTATCGCATCTATCAATGTTTCATCGTGTTTTTTATTTTTGTCATGTTCCTCTTGGCGAAATTTTCTAAAAGTTTTAAACTTTTCAATTAACTGTTTTCTTCTCTCTATATTGTTTACAAATTTTTGTTGCCTCATTTATTATATAAAATGAACAATGATAACTTAAATGTATACTTCAAATGTATGAAAAATACACTAAGTTCATATAAACATACCAATAATAATAAAGTAAGAATTAAATGGGTTTGTAGATGTTGTGTTACCAATAATTCGCTATTCACTGGTGGTAGTATAAAAAACGATATTGTAATTGAAATTCATAAACCAATGCGAAACAACTTCCCCAGAAGAACTGTGTATCTTTTGGTATTGATGATTTTTGGCGAGCTTATTTAGTCGAAATGAATTCTGGATCTTTAAAAGGTATACATAGAATTAACAAAGGGTTTTAATATATGTTAACTGTGATAGATGTTTTTTCCAAATATGCATGGGCAATACCAATCAAAGATAAAACTGGTGAAAATATTACGTTAGCATTTAAAACTATTTTGAATGATCGCAAATCCATGAATTTACAAACAGATGAAGGTAAAGAATTTTACAATAGATCATTTAAGACATTAATGGCCAACAACAACATACACTATTCAACATACAGTGAAAAGAAAGCTAGTGTTGTAGAAAGATTTAATAGAACATTGAAGGAGAAAATGTGGAAGATATTTACTATGCAGGGAAACTATAAATGGGTGGTTATATTACCTAAATTAATAAGTGAATACAATAACACTTTTCACAGTACAATCGGAAATAAAATCCACCAATGTAAATGCAAAGAATGAAAGTTCTATTCTAATCACCATGTATGGAGGAGAAAGAAAAATGGTTCAACCAAACTTTGCAATAGGAGATACAGTTCGTATAAGTAAAAGTAAAAATTTGTTTGAAAAAGGATATACACCAAATTGGTCCACTGATTGATGTGTGTGAAGTATTGCACACAAACCCCACGACATACAGAATAAAAGATTTAAACAATGAACTTATTAAAGGTATTTTTTATGAGCCAGAGCTGCTTAAGACCAAATATGATAAAGACTACTTAGTGGAAAAAGTTTTGCGAAGGAAAGGAAATAAGCTGCTAATTAAATGGCTAGGTTTTGATAGTAGACATAATTATTGGGTTGATAAGAAAAGTGTAGTTGTTTAAGAAATTTTTTTTCTATATAGTAAATGGATCAACAAAAAATTGAAAGTTATAAGCGTCAGTCGTTTCTGCCAAACGACCAAACAAAAAATAATTTGAATCAATAAAACAAGCACGTTGAGTTTGATATTCCTATTGGCGATGCATTTTCACATCCGAATGAAGCTTATGTTTACCAACAGTATAAGCTAACTAAAAGAGATACAAATACAGATTATGAAAAAACTTCAACTATTGATCTTTGTGAGAATTTCTTCCCATTCTAGTTCTCAAGAATAGAGATCTCTAAACATGGTTGTATAATCGAAAGTATTGACAACCCTGGCATCACTTCAATGCTAGGTTCAGAATCAGAATCAGCATACTTCCAAATGTCGGGGATAGAACTAGGTAAATATGTTAGGAAAGATAAGCTTAACGAAATCACCTATTCATTAAGATATTTGTTTGGATTTATGAGAGATTGTAATGAAATATTCTGGAAAGGTGGGTACAAGATCACATTCATTCGAAATTCTAGTGACGATGTTTCTCTTTACAGAAGACCTCCAAAGAAAGCAGATGGATCTGATGATGCAGATAATATACCAGATGCTGGTAAAATTATTATTGAGAAATTGGAAATTCTGTGGACAATTGTTGAGTACGATCCTATTTATGGAGATGAAATTAAAGTAAAATTATACAAACACCCCAAAATTACAATTAGTTTTAATTATTGGCAATGTCCTGAAAAACCTGTACCTACTAATGCAAACTCATTTCAGTTTGATATAAAATATCAGTTCAATTCAATCCAATCCGATATGCCAGACTTTGTCATTGTTGGTTTTCAATATAGCAGAAAAGAAGATCCTGTGCAATTCACACACGGTTCAATGTTTGACTCTTGTTTCGTCAAAAATATTTCTATTAAGAATGGACGGAATGAAGTGTTTCCCGAAGAGATTTGGAATTTAGACATTGATGACAAAATTTTTGATAAGATGTATATTGCTTACAACGATTTTAGAAATTCAAAGACTAAACTAGATATCCCTTATCGTAATAATGAAGTGTGCTTCAACTCTGCGTCATTTATTGGGAGAAGACCATTGTATGTTATTGATTGTTCTTGCAGAAAAACAGCTATTGTAAAAGATCGAACTAATCTGAAACTTACAGTTGATTTTAATAAACCAATATCGGCTTCAAATATTTGTAATGTGGTACTCGTAAGCCAAAGAAACCTAATTTATGATGTTAAAGTGAAAGAATCGCCGAATCTCAATAGTGTGCAAACATGTATGGTTATTAGTTTTTAATGGATGGTTATCTATTAAAAACATTTACTGTTATATAATATAGCTAAAAGAGTGTTTTAAATGGGCTCTGAAATAAAAACCGTCTGAGGACGTGCATTCTTGCAAAGGGATGACTATTTCTTATACTTTCCTGTTACATTCACTCACAACGCTTTTTCAGGTCAGTATTCTCGCAACGTCTTTCGCTTTGAACCATGGGTTGCCTTCTGTGTCGATAAAATTTTTCGTCGGCTGTAGCGCGTGCTTATCGATGATTGCGTTCGTCGTGTCCAGCAGCGGTTTATACTTCTGGTTGATGCCGTGCTTGCATATGGACGACAACCCTTCTTCAAACATCCACCCTGGAATTGTTCTGTGGCTGCCATCTTTGACTTCAAGGCATGGCTCATTGATAAATACGGTATGCCAAGTGCACTCGGCAAGGGTCGCGATTCGCTACTCTCTATATCTGCGTATGATTGCCTATGCTTTTCTCTGACATGTTCTCTGATTGCTTCTCGTTGATGAAAACTGCGTGTGGTTGGGAATTAAATGGAGTCTGTCTGACTGACTCCTTTGTATACACAAGTTTTGAAAGATGTCTGTATCATTGTTGTCGACGTTTGGTATGAATACCTGTTTTGTCTGTGTCGACGTTTGGTATGAATACCTGTTTTGTCTGTGTGAGTTTGTGCATTCTTAATTGTGGAAAACTGCTTCTTATTTCGCTTGTGACATTTCGAGACGAGATGTCGTCTCGAAACACTACTCGATTGGTCATTGCAGACTGTCTGTCGCGGACGATTTTATGCGTACGATATCGGCGATGAGGTCATCGCAAATCATTGTCGTACTGAAGCAGTTACCTATCGACGTGATGGGTAGTTGCGCTTTCATTAGGTTGTACAGCGTTATGGGATTGACGTTGTCGAGAGACAGTAGCACTTGCATCTCGGGGTATTCTTGTCTAATCGCATCGAGTTGTACACTCACCAGTCGCTTTTGACATCTGATGGCATAGTAATCGTTTCCGCCGAGTGAAATTAACACAAATTGGTGATGCTAAACCGATATCGTCAGTAGGCGGCAGCATGCACTTGTCGATGATTTCGTTTGTAGCATCCAGTAGCGGTTGTGTACTTTTGCTCGATCTTGTACTCGCCGTATTTGCGAATGGACGGCAGCACTTCTTCGTACACCCAGTCCTGGCATTTTTCAGCCGCTGCCATCTTTGATTTCATGATCAATGTGTACAAGTCCGGTTCATTGATAAATATGGTGTGTGGCAACGATTCGTTCAGCCCTATATCAGAGTATGATTGCCTATACTTTTCTCTGACATGATCTCTGATTACTTTTTCAGGATTCGTGTATTCCAAAATCAGCACAACGTCTTTCGCTTTGAACCATGGATTGCCTTCTTCGTCGATGATCACATACACTTTCTTACAGTTGGAGACTAGTTCGCCATCCACGATATCGATGAGCGATTGCATTTTGTTAGACACATGATATGCGAACAATTTTGATACGTTACGTGCTTCGCTTGCTACCTTTCGAGACGAGCTGTCGTCTCGAAACACTACTCCAAGTCGATCAGCCATTGCAAATTGTCTGTTGCAAACGATTTTATGCGAACGATATCAGCTATAAGGCGACTCGCGCTTCGTGATGGGTAACTGCTCTTTCATAGTGTCACTCTTTTACAATTTTGTACTGTCCCCATGGTAGTGTATTAATGCCATCTTTAAGAATAAATCTTTTATCATCTGCGGGACTTAATGCTTTTTTTCTCATCTCAATCGTATAGAGTTCATGTTTCTTACTTCTAATAAGATTCATACTTTTGTACAACACTTTTTTTTACCAAACAAACACTTTTTGTAGTCACCAAAACTAATCTCATTTCTGACTACAGCATTTTTCACACCCTTTGCTCTTTTCTTTACACCAACCTCCACATTTATTGCATACATTTTCAATTTCAAACCAATAAATTCTTCCATTATTTTTCCATTACATTCATCTTTCATTTTACCAATAATCTTTTTGTTAACTAACGGTATACCATATGGGTTATCTTTTCTATAGTCAGAAGTATCAAAATGGTTGACCATTTCTTTCATGTCACTGCAGAAGTCTGGTGTTTTTATATAATAGATGTACGAATCAGAAACCTTGGTAGCACAGTTCAATATTTCCCCCATACTTTGGCTTCATTATATTATAGTGAAAAGCATACATTAAGACTTTCGATAGATCAACTATACTCATTCCAACATAAATGGGCTTGTTAAAGCACAGTTTTGTTTTAATCATATGAACTGCAACCAAAGAGTTACTAAATATAGTTATATCTTTAAAGTTTGGTTTAGCCACTAGTTTATCCATTTGCTTAGAACTTGTGCACAACCGTATATCCACTCTGTTTCTAATATTCTCCATTGTTTTTCCAAAAAACGGAATTGTTCATTAATTTGTAGAAATCTTTTTCAAAGTCATTTGTAGACTTTGGTCGCATATTTGTGTTTAGATCAATATAGGACTTGAGCCAGTCTGATTGATCAAACTCCAGAACTCTATGGATCTTTTTCAACTTCATTCCGAGAGATAGATATTGCTTAAGATTTACATAGTGTAATACATATTTTTCTTTACCATCCAGACTAGTCAAGAGTTTGGGATTTTTTGAACCTTCCGGTATTTTATTCTCTGGTGCCAATGGCAGATCTTTGTGGAGATCATGTAGTTCATGTGGGTATTCCAAATCAACTTCCAATATATACCCTTTGCTTTCATCATCTTCTATTATTGTTACATCTATATTTGTATTTCCCCACTTAAACCCACCATAGGGCAAATACTGACTCATAGCCCATCCATATAAGTTATTGGCGTCCAGATATGTAAGATAAAAGATTTCCTTTGTGCTATCATAAGTATTCATGTATTTATTATTTGCTTTAGCATATCACTTACAACATTGTAAAATTCCACCACGAACACCTTTTTCTATCATCAAAATCGTGTCTTAATCTGTTAATAATTCTAGTTCTATTTTAGTGTGTTTGAGCATAGCATTCCACGCTAACCCTGGGGCTGTGAAATACCATGCTGGATCTAGATTATATGTTTTCAGACAAACATCTCTAAAATTTTCCATTATATCAGACAATATCAACACATCAGATTTGTTATAGAGTTCTGTGTACTCTCTTAGAGATTTTATGTTGAATTGTTCCCACACCTCTCTCGCAAATTCGTAATCTTTGTCTGTAATGCCGCATTTATTGAGCTTGTCGTAAAATGCATCTTTGGAAGGAAGCAATGTCTCACAAAATTTTTCAGCCCTATCCATGAAGTCATATGGGTAGACACCTTTTCTTGTAACAAAGTCAAGAAGTTCATTAAAAAATGCTTACACGTTTCTCGGAATTGGCTTCTGGAAAGGTTGCTAGAGAGTTTATCGATACTACTAGCCATAAATCTAAATGAGTCAATAAATCTAAGATTTACACATCCACATACGTGCTTCGTAAAAGAAATATATTTTTCTTCGTTGTTGGGAATTAGATCAATCTTATTTTCATCGATGCCAAGATCTCTTAGGAATAAATGTGTGTCATAGCCAGATAGATTGTGTATAAACACTGGGACAAAACATGGATTTCTATACGATAAGTTACAATCTCTGTGTGCAGCTCCCCTAAATTTCCCCATAAGATGATCATGATCTCTCACATAATCACAATTCAAAGGCTTTTCACATATATGACAATGGGTAGCTGTATCATAAACAATTTGTTCTTTCTGAGTTAGTGGAAGCATTGGTTTTCCATTTGTGTATATGCATCAGGCCCTACATAAGTTACTGGTTGTTTATAGTATCCATGTTCATATTTTACATAGTAACAGAAGCTAATAGGCTGGTGCTTTTGATATGGTTTCGTGTAGAATTCGTCGGGGTTTGGTTGGCAAGTTTCGATTTTAGTCACAAACATTCAAAATCAGCATATAGCACAAACGGAACTCTCAAAGAATGATTTTGGTTTTGAAATCTTAATAGGTCATTTTTTCCTTTAGATGATCTCGACAGTCTTGTTCTTGATCTTTTAGCTTATTTACAGAGTAGAAATGTTGCAAACATCTATCACATATAAATATTTTGTGGCCATTTTTCGTTACTTGTGAAGCGACAAGTCTCGAAAGACTTTTTACCCAGCAGTAGTGGTCGTTGTTTTCGTCTTTAATATAGAGTAGGTTCATGTGCTTATCCGTCTTATTTTTTGTTATTTTTAATGGACAGATTGTATATTTCTTACCGCCACTTTCTTCTTCGTATGCGAATACATTAATAGAAATTTCACATCTCTTCTCAAAGGTTGGTATGCTATCCAATTTCATTGGAAATTCCAAACCCTTAAGTGCACCATCAAACTCATGTTCGTAAGCTTCGTATTTATTCACTCTTTGAGGGTCTTTTTCCTTGATGCAATGCAGATAGAACAGACCACAAAAAACATTTTTGTTCATCGTTCTTAACATTAATTACCGCCTGCTTAGTTTTGATTTTTTCTGGGAGATGAACATAAGAACTGCCCTTGAATGGTACATTTTTATTTATTCGCACTTCTAGTTTAAATATTCTGTTTAGTGCCCACTGAGATCCCTTTGCTTCGAATGCCACCATCTCAGCTATGATTTTCGATATGCTGTTGGTATAATATTCTTCCAGATTAGTCGATTTCAGTATAATTTTGTTCTTTGTTTTAAAGGATCTTTCTACATATTCAATATTCTCACCAATTCCCCTTTAGTAGATGTTCACTTTGAATGATTTTGAATGCTTACTAATTAGTCCTGTGACAGTTTCTTTTACATCGTTTAGGAAATGCTTTGGGTCTTTGTATGCATTCACATTCTTTACAGCATAAGTCTTGATCCTATTTGAAATGTTGTTTCGATTTCTTCTACACTGAATATGGGTGTGTACTTATGAATTTTACTTCTCAAGTGACTTCTTATGAGAGACGGTTTGTATTAGTGGCTACACGTTTCACATTTCAATTGTTTCTCTCGTGGGAACTTCTGTTTTGATATTTAGTGTTGTGGCTCTTTAAAAATTTCCAATGCATTTGTTGGTTCATGTGATTTATTATTTATCGCACATTGTTAATTAGTAGGTTGAGTGGCACGTATCAAAGTTTAGCTAATAAACACTATGATAATTGGAAATTTAGAAAAAAGTATTACCGTATATAATACATTTAAAAACATTTCACCTATACTCTTTTAAATAAAAAAAAGTAACACCTCAAAATACTGTATGTAATTGATTGTAATCCGACACCAAATGCAAGCTGACCTAAAACTTTCAAACCCTCTTAAAAATGAAAATAATATGGCACTGAATGCAAGTCCAATTTTGAATGTCCCGTGCGCACTCGGTCAGCCGAGAGTGTGGAGAAGTTATCGATCGGACAGTGTAATAATTGTGGGTGATGGCGGTGGCGGCGGGAGGATTACCGTCACGCGTCAACTTTATTCACATATAGTGTACAGTCTTTACTTCACTCAACACAAAGTTTTATAAGTGTATAAGTTGTATTTTATCATCTACTGAGATGCCGTATGTATGGAAATTTCTTTGCAGTCCTCTGAATAACGATACATCGAGAGTCGACTGTAATATACGTCAATATATTTTCTAGGGATGGGTCAATGCCTTATTTTTTTATTCAAGTTCTGATCCCAAATTCTCCTCGATTCTGAGTTTGATTCCGATTCTAATCATGGGGTTTTTTTTTTCTTCATAAAAAGTACATTTACATGATGAAATTATAAATTTAATACGTTTTTAATGTTCGCCTGTATTATTTATTAGTTTAAGAAAAAATGGGTATTTTCATAACTCAAAGTAAATTGTTTACTACAGAATAAACTAGAAAATCAAGAATAATATGTTTATCAAACATGAAAATGTATACAAACATTTTTAGTTAAGATGTAAAAATATCCCACAACTTAAAATAAATTCTTTATTGACAGGTAAATGACAAAAACCTCTATTTTCGACTATGTTGAATGGCTGGAAAGTGAAAATCAATGCCCATTTTTTCACGTATCAAATTTTTACCAGCATTACTATCTCCATGTTTGAATTTTCTCTTGCCATCAAATAGAGATGGAAGAGTACTTTGCACCGTCTTTACTGAGCTTTTGGACACTTTTGGTATTGGTGTTGCACTTTAGGATAGAAATTGATGTTGTAGATGTTATGGGTAATGGATTTGCTGATGTTTTGGCGAATGGCTTGTGAATTTCATGTTGTGTACCAACAACTTGTTCAGAAAATTTTTACACACTGCCAACAGTGAACTTTAATTGGAGCATCACTCTCAAGAGCATCTGAAGTCACGTTGTTTTCTAATGAAAGAACATTTAGCTTTTTGCAGAAGTGTAATATTAAGTTATTTGTGGTTTTTTAAGTGACCATGCATAATGCAAATTATACTGACAATTAATAGAATGTTTACAAGCTTCTTACATAAATAACTAAGGATTTAATGTTCAAAAGATAACATTTACACACGTTTGTTGAGTATAAATTATCACAAAATATCATAAATTAAATCCAATTTCTAATTGGAGAAATGATGGAAATAGAAATTGTGCACCCACATTTATTCCCCCACCCCCTTTTTTTTTACATTTACAAATCTTCATACAACTGATTCCTCTCTTCTCTTACCCTTAGCGGTAATGACAGTTTGAGGGTAAGGTAGAGGGTCCTCTTTCCCTGGGCAATGGTGGATCAGTGGTCGTTGCTTGCACTGATTTTGTCCTGGTGCCTATGGTGCTTGGCTTGGCCTCTTCTATAATTGAGCGCTGAGCTTTGGGTGGTGCGCTGGCGAGCAATGGGCGAGTGGGAACCCTGGTAGGGATATAACTTGGTGTGACACTATTGGGTTTGGCTGCCCTGGTAATGTTTGTTGGCCAGATGAAGGCAGGCATCTTCTTCGGTGGTGTTGGTGATAACAGAGATACTGCATGTAGTACATGCCAGATAAGACTGGAGGGAGAACTGGATGTGCTGGTTGCAGCTCAATACCCTCTCTGGCGTGCAGCCTCCTCTTTCTACCATGATTATTCCTGGTTGCCAAATAAACCACTTTCCTCCAGTACCCCAGCCTGAGCTAGCCCTTGTTTGGCAGCTTTGCCCTTCACATCCCTATAATGAGTCATAAGGAGGGAGAGGGTTTATAAATCAGATAGTTTGATAGCGGGTGCCCTATAAGGAGTAGACATAGTCTGATGCAGTGAAGGGGGTGAAGGTTAGGCAGGGTTGGAAGCTTGTTCCACTGGCCTACAGTACAGTAGCTTGGTGTGGGACGTTACTGGCAGTCCGAAGTACCAAACTGGAGGTTGAAGTAAAGGCTAGGTGTCCACTCCTGTGGCTCCCTAGTGCACGGAGCATTGGTAGACCAAGGTGTTACGTAGTCACCTAAGCCCACCTACACTTACTGAGATGGCTTAAGCTTGATGTGTGCTGCTCCTCTTGAGTCTTACAGGTAAAGGGGGAATTATGCTGATTGCCCTCTTTATTCCGGCAGAAGAGAGGGGAATCAAACTTCATGGTAAGGCGAAAAGAGATGAGCTCCCTCCCAGGGAAGTTTACTATCCTTACAACCAATGCTGTCAAAATGTGGGATGCCAGCAGTCCTGAGAGTATGAATGAAAAGCAGTCTGTCATTAATCAAGAGTGATAATGTCGGTGGCTGATCTGACCGAGGTGACTGGATTTATCTGCAGCGACTTCGTCGGCTGGCATGCGGGAATAAAGTTGGCCGGGTTTGTGTGCCGTGTGGTTTGGGGTAGCCTTCGTTGGGAGTCGAACCCTGACTGTTTTCCTGGATGCCAACTTTATAGTGCAAATGTACGGTAGCTATTCTGTGGATGGGTGTCGAACCCGAATCAATTTGTTGGAAACTAGTTTATCAATGCTTGATTGGGCTGGGGCAACCGGAACAGGTGGTCCTGGAGGGGAGGAGTCTGGAGTAATAACCGGCAATACGGTATCTGTTAATTCCGGTGGGATGTTTTCCTGCTAATTGTCAGGTGGACACCAGCCTAGCCAACATTTTAACGGACTCTCTTGTGTCGACTGTATTATCGTGTCATATCACAAGGGCAGGTTTTCAGGCTCATTAGGCAATAACTAAAGCGGATTTGAAGCAGCTATCAGATTTTCATTAGTAGGCTGTCTACCCAGGGCGCGCCTCTCACTGTACCTCTGGCGGCTCCTAAGCCCACAGTGTTTGCAGTGCATTTATCCGAAGGGTGTATACCTCTCTGTGGACGTAACAGTCCTATCTAGGTTCGACTTTGCAATCGTTCCCAAGGACCTGCCATAAGATGGACAATCAAGGTATTTAGTCGTACGTACAGAAGAAGCTGCAGGTGCACTGAAAACACAGATGCAGTGGCGTGCCCCTTAGGGCTTAAATGCCAATCGCTTCAGGCCCCATCTCCTGTGGAGTCCAGCACACCTCACAACTGTTTACTGACATGTCTAATCGTGGCACCAATAGTTTACCCACTTGAACAAAATCACACAGAATTAAAACCACAAGAAATTTAATGAGTGGGGGACTAGAACTAGAATTACTGTAGGCAACACACATGGTTTCAGTTCACATAATATTTATTACGTCTTTAATAGAAATATTGCAGAAGACACCCGGCTAATGAAATACAAACTAAAGTTTGGCTAATACCAATTAAATATGATTCTTACACATACGAGGGCAAGCCTGACAAAATAATTGAATAAAAGAATATGCAAAAATCTACGTAACACAATTTATAGTGTTTGACGTTACCAGGGAAACTTCTCCAGGGGGGGAGGGGGGCGTTAATCGCGCGACGACCTGCTACCGTGGGAATCACAGGAAGTTGACTAAGGTAAGGGTAGTGGGTACAGGTGATTGTATTACTGTATGGAGATAGTGCTGACCTGGGCGGTCGCTGGTGTGGACGAGCCTTGTTTTAGGTGAAGGGCTGGAGTGCTGGCGGCCTCCTCCCAAGCAGTGGGTTGGAGTTCGAGCCCTGCCGCAGGCTCTGGAGAGGAAGAAGAGTCTTCACAGACTGGGTTGAGCTTGCGAACCTATTCGGCCGGCGAGCCCGGCATTTATGCTGGACCACGGTGCTGGACCTTTATTTATACTTAAATTTTGCTAATCAGCAGTTCTTAGGGGAGTGGGGGCGATGTAGCCTAGCCTTCCAGTGGAGGGGTAGTTTTATCAGAGTGCTGGAGCGTCAAACATTTCTTATCTCCCCGTTGGAGGCGATGACAATGTTAAATACCTCTCGCTGGGGCTGGCTGGATGTGATGTCGCAAGGTCACGGGGTTGCTGCCGTCTCTGGGTTTGACTTGAACTGTTTCCAGGGCTAACCGAAGGGATGTGGATTTTCAATAACATTTATTTTATTCATAGGGGTGGCGCTTGCATGTAGGATTCTGGGTGGGCCGTGTATATTGTAATAATGTGCTTTAATTACAATAACTTAATTGGCTGTCCAGACTAGTGGAATCTCCTTGCACGATACGTTTATTTGATTCGCCACTGATATGACATGCCCTGAGCTCGGGTCACTCGTAGATGGGGCGAAGTCGCCTGTAGAGAGCGTATTTGCGATGTGCAGCATGCTGGCATGCATCAAGCTACTGTGACCTGACTTAACTTCACCTAACCTAACCCAAAGTTAATATCATTTCAGATTACAAAACTGTTGTGGAGAAATAGGATGTTCAGGATAAATGGGTACTTTTTATTCTTAGGAGCCTGTGGAAAAGCTTTTTAAAACTTTAAACCTCTGATAGCTGGTTGTTCCTGCTATATATATATATATATATATAACACCCTGACCTTTAGCAAAAGAAATTACAAGTAAAAAAAGTTCCTGAAAATATGAAATGTCGTAAATAACTGAGGTAAAAGAAAACATTAACATGTGACACCCTGTGAGATTTAAGGCTCCATGTTGGTCGGCCAGGAAAACCAATTTCTTGCGTTGGGTGCCGCCACAACCACTGACACAAGACACCTGAGACTGAATGCCATGAAAACCTTAGTTATACGGCAGCTGAAGTAAGAGGTGTTTGTTGATGTCGATATTAAGGTTTTATTGTGTGATGCCAGAATCAGGATAAACATTAGGGAATTTCAATTTTTCACTAGCCTCTCTCAGGGACACAAGATCAGGAGTCAATGTCACGTCCCTGCAAACGGGCTGGCCCTTAATAGCTGGTTTACCTGGAAGTATGATGCTCTGTTGGCGGTGCTGCCCTTGTTGAAGTGAGAGCTGGTGGCTGCCGTTGACTTCACCAGGACATGGATTGCTCTTGATATGCTCGTTGTCTGGAGTAGGCTGATGGTCATTAGGCGGCTGGTTACCAAACCACAGGTTGGCTATCCTCAAGGGAGATTCTTTTCCTCAGCGAATAGCCTCAACCAGTGGGCGAGGCGAACCAGCTGTGTTAATCTTTGGTGGAAACATGGGTGAAGGTAATTTTTAAAGGTTAGGCCTCTCAGGTAGGTGCACAGTGAGAACTCTGCCCCATAGTGAGATACTGCCAAGTGCAGAGGGAGAAATTCGTTCGCAATTCAGGTTACTCTTGGAGATGTAAGCTGCCTTTCTAGACCTCTGTGCACCTCCCTTCTGGATGTACAGCATAGAAATATGTGCAAATTACTGCCTCACAAAAGTGAAGCTGGCAATGCCATTCTCTAGCATGTTCTGCCAAATGCCACAGCCGCATTGGCAAGAGCTATACCATGTACTCCTTTCGTCTGGCCCCATATAGAGCAGGGGACTGAGTGATGGGTTGGCAGAGGCTGTACAATTATGTCCTTGGGCGTGTATCCACAGGGGTTCAGTTTGTCAGAACTATTTCTTACTTCTTTTCAGCAGTGTTGGAGTACGGGTTAGTCTGATTGGCTAAACACCTGGTGGAGGCGTTATTAGTGGTTGGGGCTCTACCATGCTGTACCTTGGGACACAGCAATGGTTGCCATCTAATGGGTGTGTATAAGGCTTTTAAAGAGCCTGGTCGTCTGACTTCACTCTAACAGATTATTTCTAAGTAGGTTAACACACAGTGACACTCGCAAATCAGTAAACAGAAGTCAGTTTAGATCACGTGTATATTCGCGGAGAATAAACACGGTGGCCCTATACTGCTTTTTATGAATGACTTGAATTGATACAGAAGTTCTAAGCTATGTACAGCCAGGGGAAGGCGACCTTGTTCTAACCGTGATTGGGAAAGAAGGTGATAATGCTGCTGAATGGTGTACAATCACTGGCCCTAACTAACTACCTTGTTGTCCTGAATGGTAGTGTTGCAGTTTTCTGTTATCATCTGGTAGGCAGGAGGTATTAGTGAAGAGGACAGTCAACGACCGTTACTAAGGGGTGGTAAGGAAGAAGATGTTTGATGTCTTCAGGAGCTGTTGGTACAGTCTTCCAGAAGCACGAGGAGGCATTGCCGCAGGTGCAGAAGAGACTTCTGGAGGGGTTGTCATCAATGGTAGGCTTCTTCTGGCCCTGAAAAGAGCGGTGGAATCAGCAGATGTACCAGAGAGTGCAAACAGCCTCTGGCTTCCTCCGGCCCTGAAGAATGTGTTGGAGGAAATATATACTGAAGTTTTCGGGCCTCGCCGAGCCTTACATACAAGTGGCTGTTAGACCGTATAGGTGGCGAGAGGTGAAGAGGAGAAGATAATAATCCACACGTCGAGTTTCGGCGGCTGTCGTCTGCTGTGTGGAGGAATAGCTGATGTGGCTGGCTTCATCCCTTATCTCAACACAGGATTCGTGGTGCCCTCCCTTGACATGTCGTAGAACTATGTGACCTAGGGTGGCAGTCTAAATGGCTAGGCAGATAATACAGTCTCACTTTGCGGGTGTTGGCATGGCGTCTGTTTGGAGAGTAAAGTGAACAGTACAAGCTGTACTGTTGTGTCTGTTATATGTTCCATCATTTCGAAGTAGTATCCTGTAGCTAAGTGCCCAGTCTCTTCACATACCGTGGTATGACTTGCCCAGGTGAAATGAAACACCGTTCAGATGGGGCGAAGTCAAGTGCATGTCAAAGATGTACAGAGCATCATGCGTCAATCACTTCCATTGCGACGTAGAACCATCTGGACGAACAAATTCCACTCTTGAGTGTGATGTCGAATTGTCACCAAGCATGAATGTTGCAGTTGCACTTCTCTCATGCTCTCTGTTCTGTGTGCACGTGCTGTGGGATGGTGCGGCGCTTCCTTTATGTGCCTGGGTGTGTGAAATCTGGCAACAGTTACATTGCTCCGTCTCTCTTGCTCATGCTCTTGGCATGTGGACTGGCTTGGCGAGCGAACAGCAGGTCGCTTGATGAGTTCTTTGCTTTCTTATGAAGGAAAGGAAAGGAACTGGGTCATGCGAGTGTGTTTGTGCACCAGTGTCGGTGCAACATGGGCCTTCGTTATCAAACTGTTCGCTCACCAGCTCAGATACGGGCTGTGGTTATGTTAATTACATTGAAATTTACAGTTTGTTTCCTGTAAACATTCAATCTACAGGCGAGCACATAAGAAGCGACACTGAAGTGTAAACATTTCTCCACTCATGAGGGGTTTGTGGAAGATAATAGCTATTCCTTGTCATGGCTCTGAAGGAGAAATAAAGGTGGCTTTGCCTGGAGCCTGCTAAAACGTGTTGCATGCAAGTAAAGTTACATGCGACATTTATAATTATTAATGGTGACCTACACTAGGCATTCCATTATCTAGTTTAATTATCTATTTTAATTACTAAACAACATGAGTACACTATAAAATAATTAACTAATAATCAAACAATGCAAACAGGACAGGACTAGGGATGGGATCCTTGATACCCTCGATGGTTTATAGTATCGAGTATCGCATGAGAATATTTAAAAGTATCGAAATTTAACACCCATTTTTTCGTGTCATAATCATAGTACAAGTGTACCATAACTTTCGGAATGTGTACTATAATTTCGAAAAGCACACCATAATGTAAGTACAAGTGTACCACAATTTACCATATTTTATTCATAGCGTAATATTCCCACAGCTGCTAGCACCTTGAAATGTTTTTAGGCACCCAACCCATATATACCACAATTATAATTTTTTGGCAACATTTGCTTTAATTGAGGTACAATAAAAACGGGTTGAGAGTTGTGAGCATGCGCCGATAGGCGTGAGTGAGCAACTTAGTTACTTTACAGCCAATAAAAACTATAATTATATGCTGCACCGAAATTTTTAATGTAATTAATTTTGTCCGATTAATCTCTTTTATGGTATATAATTGAGGCACAATAAAAGCAGGTAAAGAGTTGCGAGCGAGTGCCGATAGGCACGAGCAAGCAAACTGAGTAGCAATTGTACATCCCACACATACCATAATTATCTGATGCAACTGTATTAGTAGATATTCACAAATATAAATACCATATTTATCTGATACCCATCGTGGCCTAGTCCGCATATTCCATGGGCTAGCCTAGGCCACGATAGGTGTATCCGATAGTTACAATAATATTTATTTAACATTACAGAAATTTCCTTGAAGTCAGAAAATAAAATGAAATCTGCCAAATTGCAAAATAAGTGCGTACTGGCCTATAATTTCCTCAAAGTTTGGTTACAGCTTTTACTGTGAGAATGTGATTACATAGAATCGAAGAAGACTGTTGGTTTATCATTGGTTAAGGAAATGTTTGGGTTTCAAGCTGTCCACCATTTGTTTCCAGTGTAATGTGGGGTTTTATTTATTTCCAGTGTGTGTCAACGACACTAGTAAAATGAGCAATTTCCTTGGCCAAGTTGTTTTATGTTCATTGTTGTTTTAATTTGGTATCGAGAGAGGTTTCGGTATCGAGTACTGTGAGAATGATTTGGTATCGAAATGGGTATCGAGTATCGAGAAAATGTAGTATCGACTCAACCGCTGTTCAAGACCACCTACAAAAATTGAGAAAGACAAAAACTCTTCAAACTTAGTTCTAATACATTTGACACTTGTGAATTTAAGAAACATATAGGTAATAACTTGGAAATATTTACAAAATACTAAACATTGGTAAAATCCTTTAAAACACAACACATGACTTTAAACAAACACGCAAAAATTTAAAGTTCTGCAAAACATTGTTTACAATAATGGCATTGATAAAAGGAAATCGAAACAACAAAGGTTTTGAGGAATATTTACAAGACTATTTACTTTCTTTCTTGAGAAATGTTTAGTTCACTGCACTAATTACACACTTGTGATGACTTTTTGCATCGTTGTAATTTCCCATTGCTTTTCTTGCTTTATATTATATCGGCACCAAAATTTAGTAGCATCTGAAAGTTAGTTCGCCTTGTTTCACACGATAGTACTAGATTTACGTGTGCTATGTTTACTGGCAGATCTGTTATTACACAGTTAGTTTATTTTCACTTTCTGAAGTACACAGTCAACGGGTGTTCGGCGTATGACTGCTGTATAGTGTTTGTTCATTACTGGTTCTTTAAACATGCACAGCATTAATAGATGTTAAAAAAATGTTCTTGGTAAACTCACGAGGAAGGAGCTTACTAGCTTTGGTGCGATTAAGTTTTCTCTGCCTGTGGCCGACCTCTCTTTCTTAACACTGCGTCCTTTGTGTAGGGGGACGTTTACTTTGAATTTGTTCGCCAAGGAGGCACCCTGTAATATCAAGGTAGCGAGGATCTGCAGCAAGCATGTGCATGTATCTGTCACCTCTGGCTGCTAGGTCTGGCATTCGTGTCCCCAGTGGAGGACTGTTCGACATCACCTGGAACCTGGGAACTTGCAGTAGGCCCCTCTTCCTGGAGGGACTCTCTTAAGGTGGCAGTCTGAAGTCGGGGCTCTTCGGAACCCCCCTACCCCAATGGCCAGGCGATATTCTTCCTGTTGTACAGGAGGGGCAGCATCGGCGATCTCGGCGCCATCCAGTGTTGAGATCTTGGGAGTCGACCGGGTCCTTTAGGATCTTTATTACCAACGTAGTGGTGGCCAAAGATAGAGGATCTTCGGGGACCTCTACCTTGATGGTGTGCCTGCTGGGCTCATCCTCCCGAACAGGAGGTTGGGTTCAGGGTTTGGCCTTGGCACCTCCGGGTGTCAAGACCAGCGAACCCATTAGGGGAATTAGTTCTGTTGGTTCTCCTCCCCCCTGGGCATGGAGAGTTTGGCAGTCAGGGGGAGTGGTTCCACTAGTTCTCCACCTCCTTTGGCATGGAGAGATCATGCCTTGCTTGGATGGCATGACGACCAGAGGCAGAGGTTCTTCAGGGACCTCTGCCTCGATGATCATGTGGCAGGGCTCATCCTTCTGGGCTGGTTAGTGATTCCGCATAGAGGAGGTCTAGACGTCATCTGGCACTGGCGGCGAGACCTCTGTAGTTCTCTGAGGGAATGGGGCACATTGTATTCTTCCCTCATCAGCTTGGAGAGTACCCACACCCTCCTGGGACGGCTTGGTTGGTGTGAAGTCTGGAGGCAGAGGTATCTCTGAGACATCTACCTGGTCGTCTTGGGGATGCACGTACTCTCAGGCAGAAGGTGAAGCATCGTGGACCTTGGTGCTGTCCAGTATCGTGGTTCGGGTATCGGCCAGGTCCTCCTGGACTCGCATGGCCGATGGGGCATTGGCTGGAAGTAGATGATCTTCAGCGACCTCTACCTCGACGGATTGGTGTGGCTCATTCCTCTCGGAGATGGTGCTGGGATGTGGATGTCTTCGAAAGAGTCCCCTATCCAGATGGCTCCGCCAAGACACTATCGATCCCATAGCAATTTTCTGGCTGCATCGGGCCGACGACTGCTGGAAATATGTGCTGGGTGTAGAGGAGAGGGTCCATATGGAAGCTCCACCTCTAGATGCTGGCAATGTTTTAGTCCTGGTGAAGATTAAGTGGCGGGATCCCTCCTCAGAGTCTGTGTGGATTTCTGGCTCCTATGGTGTGAGGGGTTCAACCCCTAGAGTGACTTGTGAAGGAGGGTCATCTTCCTTCTCTCCCTCATATTCCTGGTCTTGGGTTGGGTGTTCTGCTTCGTAGTCCTGGCCTCCACCTGGACATGGCAGCTTCTGCACCCGAGTCACCATCCGAATACATCCTCGGATGTCCTCTGCCCAGTATATGTTTCCTTGTTTTCCCACCACATAATATAATCCTTTCCTATTGTTGGCTAGGCAGGCACTGAACTGGCCTTTCGCCTTGCTAAGGGGGTGACCGTGTGGAAGGATGGCATCATCCATGGATAATGTACGCAATCCTATGCAGGGTGGTTGGGTATTTCTGGTAAATATACTGGTTTTGGGCATTTTGTATCTTTGTAACCCTAGCTATTGCAGCCAGTGGACATTGACACAAAAGGCATTTATGCAACTTTTATGTGCACTCTTTAAACGACTTCGCCCCATTTTGAGTGTAGTGTTTAACTCTAAGTGTAGTTCATTTACTCTTAAACAGTACTGAAGAGATGGACACATGCCTACAAGACACACTGGTGCAATGTTGGAAGCGGTTACAGCCACGTGATCCTAGCTTGTACTGTTCACCCAGAATCGCTAAGAAGCCGCCATGGCAACAAACCTTCCCCCTCCAAAGATTGAACTGCTTGACTGAACCACCTCTTCCTCCAGCGAAGGTCATGCTAGTTCCAGAGCATTCCAATGGAGGGTGGCACCAATTCTACTAGTGTCCTGTGGCCGAGATAAGGGATGATAGCGGTACCTCAGTCCTTTAGAATTTTTAGGCCCAGCAGCCGAGGCTATCACTTCGCGCACCATTGGTCTACGTGGTCCTATATAAGATTAGTATAAAATATCTGGCATGATCAGAAATATTCAGTCACTGCTTCTGCACCACTGTTGTATAGGGCCAGAGCTAGCCATTGGGGTGCGCACTTGGCTGGTACTTCCGCAGATTCCCCCACCTACTCTGAGGCCGGAACCTCTACCAGCTGAAGATATCGCCGACCAAAAGCCACCGCCGATCCTCTGCTGCTTCTGTGAGACTGGATCCTACAGAGGCTACTGAAGACTTCGCTCCATCCTTACCTCCCCCTGGGATTGGCCCCAGAACCTGGTAACGGTCACAAATAAGTTCCTTCAGGACCTCCCCTGCCTCGCCAGATGGTGCTAGCTTTGCCAATGCTACTCCTTTAGTAGTTGTGCATTTCATTTCTGTCCCTTCAGAACATCCGGGATAGTTATGCTAAGTCTTAAAATTACTTTAACTAACATCATCTGTCGCCGTTCCCCTTAGCTTTTGTCCCAGGTTCTTCACCTGGTCGTTTATGTTAGCCTGAACTTCCATGTCAAGTTTAATTAGCTTAGGAATTAGTACAGCTGTACCAATTCCCATAATGTTTACTTGTCGGGAAGGAAGGTACTGGCCAAACTAAACTGAAAGTTTCATTATAAAATAGCTTGCAAATATTGATGTTATCCAGGATTCGAACACAGTAACCTTTTAAAAAAGTTGGAGCACCCCTAACACTCTGTTCACTGCTCCTTTAGGGCCGGCCAAAAGGAGCACAAGGTAACCACTCTTACCTGAGAGATTGTGAATTATTCAGAAGTACACAGAAGGAATATAAGTTACAGGCTTACCTTTCACGATACTTTATTAGTTCCTCTCGCCTTATGACATACTCCTGGAAGTGAGTTGTGCAGAGAAGTTTGAAAAGAACTGCATACTTCTCCGAAGGTAATTCTTATTACAAAACCCTATCTTCAACTGCCCTCAGCAATAGAATAACTGAGTGAAGCTGAGTTAATACCGCCCACCCTACAGACATTAATCGTGCAACGACCTGCTACCGTGGGAGTCAAAGGAAGTTGACTGAGGTAAGGGTAGTGGGAACACGTAGTTGGATTACCGTACGGAGAGCGTGCTGACCTGGGCGATCGCTGGTGTGGACGAGTCTTGTTCAAGCTGAAGGTCTGGAGTGCTGGCGGCCTTTACAAGCTGCCGGATGGAAATAGTGCTGCCTTCCTATATTAGAAGCATTCTTAAGGGATAAAGAAACTCCTGTTGGCATCGTCAACCCCTGGTTGTATGGTCTCATTCATCCACTTAACAATTGCCACCAGTCTGCCACAGAGCCGGAATACCTCACTCTCCATAAGTCACCAAGGCGACCACCAGCCCTCACCATACCAGGGTAAAATTCTTCAGCTGGCAGCAGCACCACTACCTCCGATGATGAACAAGCCTTCAGGTAATTGTGTGAACAAGGGTCAACCGACTCGTAGGACTATGGCATTGGTTCTGGACTTTGTGCCCCTGATGCAGGCCACCAGACCTGTTCTTTACACTGAGTGTGCACCAAGTAAACATTAAGGTGCTCAATATCGTGATTCTAGCATCACATATTAAAACTGCTAAGGTGACTAAGACCTCCACTTCCTTATTCAAATGTTATGTGACCAAATTCACTGTAACTTGGACTCCCAAAGGTTTCAAGTCATTGTATGATGCTACCAGCCCCTTTAAGTAATCATTGTTCCATTGATCAGCCCCTTGGGCATGTGCCAATAGACCTTTTTATGTGTTGACCAATGTGGAGCTTTAACTGCGATAGTTCAGACTAGGCAGTTAGGACTAAGCCAGACATTCCTCCCATAAGTGCCTTATCCAGATGGATAAGCTACTAACACCTCCATATCATGCCTTTCTCATGGTATCCCAAGTTACTTTAGTGTTAGATGCAGCCTAAGTAACTTCCCACCTAGTATATCCTGTCCACTGGTGCAATGATAGCCAGGAGTCGAACACCCTAATTACTTCAGGGAGTCCAAGCGGCCTCCCTGCGGCCAACACCAAGCAGCACGCTCAAACTGGCTCGAGTGCACCAGACAGGGCACCTATTTGGTACTGTTCATAGTCCTTGTGCAGGACTTTCACCACATGTGCATCAGATGGCCTGACGAGTGTATCACGTATCCAGCTATGGTGTACTACTGTGAGGTCTGTTGGTGTAACCAAGACTACCGACCATCATACCCTGGACAACCCCAGAGCCCTGTCATGGCCACCCTGGTCAAATTCAAATTTCAGCTGTCTGAATTTGGAGGTCAACCACACACGGACCCAATTTCCTTCACCAAGGAGTGTGAAAGGGAATGTAAAGATCACAGAATCCATCCAAAACAGTGGGGTGCAAGGACCCAGAAGTAACTCCAAGGAAAAGCCATTGATTGATGGGGGGAGTATAGGAAGTTCATGACTAAGTGTGAACTTAGTGCCAGTCTTACATCCCAATTTACTGGCGGGAAAGTGCTGGCTGCCCTTACCTCCGATTTCCACAGCCTAGTCCAAGGTCGAGAGGAAGAAGCAGAGTAATTTATACACAAAAAAGGAGCAGAGATACCAGTGTATTTACCCAAGAGAGGCTGAAGAAAGCTGTGTACGAAACATTATGAAAATACTACTTCCCATGCTAAGAAATCTCCTAATGATTTCGAGACCTACCACTGTGGATGAGCTTGTGGAGAGAGCGGAGGAGATAGAAAAGAATAGCAAAGCACAAGCCTTCGTTAAATAAGCCACGTGCCTCCAAGGTGGCGACCCCGCCCCCCTCCACCCTAGCAGAAAGTCATTCACAGCCAACCCCCTTCCCCCTAGCCTTCACAATTCCACCAGTACTGGTACTAACCGGATCGGCATCTAAACAGAGGTTGCCCCACCGGGAAGGGCGAGAAGGGGAACAGAGAAGAAACTATAACATGTGGGTGTCAGACGTGCCACCACTCCAGACAAACATGAAGGGACCTCCCAGGTGGGAAATGACGCAGCCGGGATGCATGCAGGGTAGCCATCCCATGTGAAGAAGGGCCCCTCAATATCACAAAACTGAACAACTCGTGAGAGGAGAAACTACCACCTGAAGCTCCACATGTCCAACTGGAGATAAATGATAAACCCTATTTATCTTTACTTGATTCCTTTGCCACAGGGAACTTCACACAATGTGACCTCCTGGCAGAGAAGCAGAAAACTAACTTACTCCTACAAATCCACCTCATAAGGATGGCTCAGCCTAGTCAGACCCTGAAGGTGAATGGGAAGACCAACCTCACTGTAGTTATCCATCACCTCACACACACAGCCGAATTCACAGTATCGCCAGATATTGTGGAGGAGGTCATTTTATGCCAGCCTTGGCTCAATAACCAGCAGTGTGTGATGGGCCATGGTAAGCGACGTGTGTGTCTCGGGGAAAAATCAGATTACATTCCACTGAGAACGCAGCCCAGAAGCTATTGTAGCTCCCATTATGGAGCCCGCAGATATACATAATTTTGACCCCGGAAAATTTTTCGAACCATGGAATAATTTTTAATTAACACGCAAGTATTTTTTCAACCCAAGGGTCGCATAGTATCCAACACAAAATATGATTGATAATGGACATACTCGTCAAATTCCCTGTACAACTTAAGTGTTGTGCTTGTACCTATAAAAGAAGGTGGTTTATGCTTTTGTGTGAACTATAAAGACCTAAATGACGTGACACATCCCATTGCCCTTCCCTCCATAGACTTCAATAATACTCTCCGGGATATTGGTGAAGCTTCTATCTTCAGTATGCACGATCTACAGTCTAGCTACTTGCAAATTGCAGTCCACCCTGACAGCCAGAAATATACTGCTTTCACATCTCATGAAGTGGTTATGCACCAGTTCAAGGTCATGCCCTTCGGATTGAAAAACGCCCCCTCCACCTTCCAACAACTCATGTCGGCGGAAGTCCTAACATGCTATATAGGGCAGTTTTTCTTCTCATACTTGGATTACATTATATTTTACTCCAAGATGTGGGAGGGGCACTGTTCTCACCTCCAGCAAGTCCTTGAGAAACTCGAGATGCACAGTCTCACGTATAAATTCACTAAGAGCAATTTTGGGAAAACATTAATCGATTACCTTGACCATATAGTGACTGCAGAAGGTAATTTTGCCAGAACCAAGTCGATTTGCGCCATCCAGGAGGCCAAACGACTGACCAATTAGAAGCAGCTTTGCCGATTCTTGGGGCTATGTAATTTATCACGACGTTTCGTACCAAACATAGCACTCCAAATGGCTCCACTCCATTGTCTTCTTGAAAAGGAAGCACGTTATAAGTGGACACAAGTCCACCAAGATGCCTTACAATCCCTCAAACATAGCTCTGCCAATGTCTCCCAGTTACACTGCCTACAAAAGGGAAAGCCCCTTATCTTACAGATGGACGCCTGCCAGGAAGGGTTAGGCGCCATCCTGTACCAATAGGACGCCATGGGGCTGCCACCCAGCTCAACAAAATCGAGAGGCATTGCCACATAAATAATCAGGAATGTCTTGCTGTTATCTGGGCCGACAGATAGTAAGGCACTCAAGTGACTCCACGAGTCATGCAACCGTGAAGAGAAACTGGGACAGAGGGAAATGTTGCTGATGGAGTTTGAATTCTCAGTGTGGCACAGTCCGGGCAAGCTAAGTGACATACCAGACACGATTTCGCATTTGCGTACCCTAGAAGGGGAGCCAATGAAGGAGGAAGAGAGGGAGAAACTTATGCTTTCCCCTGTTCCTAACCAGAATCCTGAAGAGGTTCTGAGAGTAAAACAGTTGTGTATCAAAAGAGAGCAAGTCTCTCTGTACCGACAGCACGATCCAGATATCCAACGCCTTATGAAAACCATTCTCCATAAATACCGTTTACGAGACAACCTTGTGTGGTCCCATACTGGTCACCCAAAGGCGCCCTGGAAAATCTAGACATCTTAAACCCTACAACCAAACATATGCCATTATCACCACGATCACCCCCCAAGCAGGACACCCAGGTACCCGATAAACTCTGTGAGTTATCTAAGTGTGCTATATATGGGATGGCATCAGCAGAGATGTCATACAATATGTCGCCAGATGCGAAACATACTGGTGACAATAACGTGGATGCACCTCGCCGCCGATATCATAGGCCCTTACCCGAGCAGTACTAGGGGGAACTGCTACCTGCTGGTGGTAACCGAAATGTTTTCTCGCTGGGTCGAAGACTTCCTGGTCCCCAATCAAGACACCTGGAATATTCTTTGCAACTTGAATGCAGAAATATTCCCCAATTGGGGTTACCCCAGGTTACCCTGACCAATGATGGCACCCCTTTTACAAGGTGGAATTGTAGGGCCACTTGTGGGAGCTGGGGTGTGGAGACCTGGACAACACCCCCTACCATCCCCAAGCGAACCCCTCTGAGAGATGAAAATAAGAGGATAAAAAAGCATCCGCCTCAGTGTGGGTGAAGACCAGAAGCATTGGGATAAGAACATCCCTTCCATCCTCTTTGTCCTCTGCCAGAGAGAGAACGAAACTTTCAAAACCAGCCCAAGTCAGCTCCTCCTCGAACATACACTCCGACATCCTGAGGACTAGCAATGGGAGACTCCACCCACAACAATGTCCACGTTGACTAACATCTATCTGGCCATCTAAGCCAGAGCCAAAAAGGCGAGGGAAGCCCAGGAACGGTACATTTCCCATAAGTATCCACCACCTCTCACTGGAGTGCGATTGTTTTCCCTCGAAGAAAGAGAAAGAGAGTTCTCATCCGAAGCCACCCTCTCAGTAAGGCGACACGCAAGTTTCCAGCTAGCCTAGCCAAGAAGTGGGGGACCCCCTCCATGGCGGGGGATTGTGGAATTGTCTACTGGATTGAGGATAGTCGTGGATGCACTCAGAAAGTGACACAGGGGCAAATGAGGCCTTGTCCCGAGGGTGTCAGAGATAATGCGAATCCTCCCACACAGATCTTGGGGAGGAGTAAGAAGATGGATACACAACTCCTCAGCCTATGTGAGAGGTCGTACCCCTGTCACCACTGAAAGCCAGGAAAATCTTACCCTCAAAAGCCACTGGAGGGCCTGGCCGACACCAGAATCCAGTCACTGGACGGCATTTGGACAGTGATGCAGCCCATCCTGGATGGAACATGGATCATCACCCGGTTGTCGGATCATCACCCCAAGCGACCATGTCAAGAATGCCCTTCCAGGGGGAAGGGACGTGCAGCGACTATCAGGTGTCCGACGGCCCCGAGCAGGCCCCCACCTGGGACTCAAACCAAGAGCCAAGCAGTAGAAGGAGGGAGATGCTGGCGTGTGTCTGCCGCCTCCCACCGCAACCAGGCCGCTACCGAGAAGCTCCGTGGTGGCCCACAACGAGGTTCACATGGCCGTATCCAACACACTTTGCCCTCGGGAAAAGGGGTCATCCTAGAAAGAGCTTCGTACCACTCACAGACAATGCACTATCTCTATGTAAGTTTAGCCCAGAAACATTCTATACCGCAACCAACTGCGAGTGAGAGTGATTAAGTACTGGTGAAATAGACAAAACTCTGCAGCCAGCCTATCCCAATCTTACTGTGTACTTGATTCATAAAAAAAACTACTGAACTGTGAAAAATCAGAAATTCACTTCATAGACTAGTGCACATGCCATTGAGTGCTATCAGTGAAAGTGTTGTTTCGGACGCTTTGAGTTTTAGTGTGCCGAAACCAGGAACATAAAAGTGACCTTATACACACGTGTGTAGGAACAATGGCGTGCAACAAAGACATTAAACTCTCACAAGAAAGAACGAAGACAGGTCTGTGCTTAACAGTTAAAGACTCTCGACAAGAAAGACAATATCAAATTGTAAATTATTATTATTCTCTTTAAATCTTCTTGAATTAAATTCTCTTTCCTTATCTCATTAGGCTATTTTAAATATTAGTTGCTAAATATTGACATGCCCAATAAGGACTATGTGTCTGTTTTGCCAAAGGAACATTTACCAGTGATTTTAGTCTTTTAGTTATTTCTTTAAATTGTTGAAATATTGTAAACATATTCCAACCTTTTCAAATGTGTTCTGTAAACAGACATGTAATAGCTTTTAATGTAATAACTTGCATTTTACAGGAAAAACAACTTAAATCTATTGTATTTAGCGTAACCAAGCTGTCAGCTATGTTTTGAGAGCTGGCAATTAAAAAAACGAAGGCTCCATGGCATTTCTCGACAGCGGAAAAAAAAACAAATTATTTTCACGCTCGTGACCTAATTCCCCTGCCTTGCCTTCATTTTCTTTTATGGGAGCAGGGAACTATCTGCCTGACAGCTGCTCGCCGCCACCTGTCGCTCCGAAGCTAGACGATAAGGGGAAGACTGAAGAGCATGTACAGAGAAAATATTTGCAAGCATCTTCGGAGGTAATTCTACTTGCAAAACCCAATCTTCAACTGCCTTCAGCAGTAATATAACTGAGCTAAGACAAATTCATACCACCCGCCTTACAGAGGGACCTCACCCCTCCTTAATACCGACACCTGTATTACCCCCTTTGATCATACTTGAAGGCCCTTCTCATCCCATATTAGAAGCATTTTCAAGTGATGAAGAACCTCCACTTGGTATCGCCAACCGCTGGTTGTGTGGTCCCATTCATCCACTTACAGTTGTCAGAAGTCTGCCACCACGAGTCACCGTCTACACCAGGGTAAGAGTCTTCAGCCGGCAGCAGCACCACTACCTCCGATGATCAACAAGCCTTCAGGTAATTGTGTGAATAAGGGTCAACCGACTCGTAGGGCTGTGACAGTGGTTCAGGGTATTGTGCTCCTCAGACAGGCCACCAGTCTTGTTCTTTACACTGGTCGTGCACCAGCTAAACATTATTACACACAATATTGTGATTCTGGCATCACATATTAAAACTGTTAAGGTGACTAAGACCTCCACTTCCTCATTCAAACGTTACATGACAAAATTCACTGTAACTTTGACTTCCAAAGTTTTCAGGTCATTGTCTGATGCGACCAACCCCTGTAAGTTATTGTTGTTCCAATTATCAATCCCTTAGGCATTCTTCAACGTCTTTAGGTGTAGACATATTGGTGAGGTTTTGTTTCCCATTACCAGCCCCCAGGACGACTGAGAGCTCGTCCGAGGAGGAGCTGGCTAGGGTCTGTGTTAATGGTCTCATTCTCTCTTCGATGGTGGGCGAAAAGAATAGAGGGGATGTGCTTATCCCAACACCAGTGGTCTTCTCTCACACTAAGATGGAGGATTTTCTTGAGCTCTTAGTTCCTCTACTCAGTGGGGTTTGCTTGAGGATTTTAAAGGTGTGTTGTCCAGGTGTCCACGCCCCAGTTCTGACAAGCCTTCTTCCACTGCTGGCTTGTGAATGGAGTGTCATTGTCTGTAAGGATGGTCTGTGGATAACCCCAGCAAGGGAATATCTCTGCATCAAATTTTCGGAAGATATTCCGAATTTCCTGGCTGGGGAGCGAGTATGCTTCCACCCAGCAAGAAAACATGTCAGTCACCACGTACAAATACCGGTTCCCTTTGGTGCTTCAAGGATATGGTTCCATTATATCGGCGGCCAGGTTCATCCACGCCGTAGTCGACCGTTTAGGTCTTGCAGTTGGAGGGGGACAAGGTAAGCTTTGCCGCGCAGTAGGCCTCGCGGATGGTGACGTACTTAAAGGCCAAACTATACATAAATGACAATAAAATATAACTTCCTTCTACATAGACAATTTTAACAGTATAAAACCTGTCGTCTTTAATAACATCCTTTGAAAACGACAAAATATTACTGTATACCTTCTCAGAGTAATAACCCAGATGCGAACGCCTCTGCAACATTGTTATGTGACTTCTCTAATGACATGGAGCTACTCGAGATATACTCGGGAGATAATATGCTGGAAGACTATTCCAGTTCATGAAGGGAAGGTGGACAATACTGCTGTTATTAGTGTTTTTGGTAACACTTCGCTGTCTTCGTGTAAGAAAATGAAGTTCGAGGTTGGCGATCAGATTTGGTTGTATCGAAAGTTGGTTGGCACTACTGGAAACATGCATATACTTGGACATCTAGAGATGGTTTACCATCCCTTAATGTACATAGGCCGTGTTTCTATGCGTATTATTGTTAAGAGTGCGAAATAAATCTAGCACGTGGGTGGTTATGGTGGTGTCGACAGATATCTGCACAAAGGGATCTTGGAATCCAGACTTTCCAAGGAGCCCCTGGGAGACCAATTCGAGACCAGACTACGTGTTCTCGTCGTCTGTGCCAATTGGGGTTTCTCTTGGATTTAGCGTTGGATGTCTGGGTCTGTTTGCTGGTTCTGAGAGATTTTCTATCTTGTGAGTTTCAACTTCAGCCGTTGTAGAGTCTTTGGGGCATCGGACTGGAGCTGGGCGAAGTGTCAGCTTCTCCCACTCTTCCTCCACCTTTGGTTCTCCTCCGAAGTCTGGCTGACGTGACAGTGCATCTGGGAGATTGTTTTGCTTACCCGGGGCAGGGCTGAACTTCGAAGTCAAACTTCGTTAAGAACATTTCTCACTGTCCGAGTTTTGCTTTAGTATTACGGGACACGCACAGCCATTTGAGGGCTTTGTTATCCGTGCGGAGTATGAAATGTTTACCGTTCAGATGATGACAAGTCACTCTTGTTCGTTTATATGATATCGATGCTCTGTTTTATTCAGGCGGGTGCTGGCATAGCTTATCACCTGTGGTTGACCAGAGGCATCTTCCTGGTATTAAAATGGCGCCTTCCCCATCTTGGCAGGTGTCTGTTTGAAAGATTAGGGGTTTTCCCCCCTCTTGTGGACTCTGAAGTCGAGAGATGTTGGCAAAACTACTGTGGTTAAAAACACTTGTGTGTTCTTCGAGCGTTTTCTGAAGTTCGGGAAATTTACTTCGGTCCAAGTGGTGCTGTATAACATCGGGGTTAATTGGAGGTGCGATGATCGCTTCTGGACTGTGTTCCTAATGGATGGTTATCTAGTTTTTCCCCCCTGGTATATACACACTTCTTCCTATGGTCCATTACACATTGTTGTTTGTTGAGCCAGGGTAGTCCCAGTTTACGTCTTCTGCAATATCTGGCGAGACCACGAATTCTGCGGTGTGTGTAAGGTGGTAAATTCTCACAGTGAGGGTTGTTCTCCCATGTACCTTCAGGGTCTGACTGGGTTGTACCAAGGACTGTTTTCACCATTAGTCAATTTTTTCTTTAACTCCATCTAGGGTATCGTGGTATTCCCAAACGCCCTCCTTTAAGGGTAATGGAGGACAGGCTCGGGAAGTAAAGGTAATCGTGGGAAAGTCTGATCGGGTTAAGGAAGTAGTTGGTTTTAATTGCTAACAGAAGGGACTTTTCAAAAGTAATTGTCCAGTAAGTAATAGTAATAATACTGTGGGAAAACATTCAGTACAAGAAATGTCCTTTGAGCATCATTATGGATTACTGTACATTCCTGTAGCGATAGCTGATCAAATAGTAGTTGCGGTTCTGCTTGACCCTGGAGCATCATGTTCCCTTATCAATCAAGTTTTTGTAACTTTCTGTCGAAGAATTTGCCCAAGGGCTTGTACTTTAGTACAAGGAGGAAAATCAGATTTCTCTATGGCTAATGGGGGAGTGATAAATTCCAAAGGTTTGGCTATTTTTAAAATCAAGATTGCAAATTTTTAATGGAAATTTTCTTTCTGAATTTTGCCAGGTCTTAGCTATGACCTCATGCTGGGAGTAGATTTCTTTGAGAAAACCCAAGCATTGTTGAATGGGTCCCAGACAAATTTGATGTTTGCTTTTTGACCTCAATTTTTTGAGGTAACATCTAAGAAATCTAGTACTTTTGTCATTCTGGTAAAAACTGTTCATTGTAATAGATAATAATCAAGAAAAACAACTTCAAAAGCTCCAGAAAATTTTTTCGTATATAATTACTAATAAATTAGGACATTATTGTAAACAACCTCTTATGTTGAAGATAAAGAATCAGGACCCTGTTTCTTCAGTGCCATACTGGGTGGCTCCCCCTAAAATGAAAATTAAAAAAATAATAATTTCTGTTCTGGAGAAGGAGGATATAGAAGAGATACCTGAAAGTAATTTTTCTAGTCCTGCGTTTTTGCTCCCAAAGATAATACCTGGGGAATTTAGAGTAATTTGTGACTACGGAAAGGTCAATACTAAGATCTGCATATACCTTACCCGCTGCCAACTATTGAGTGTTTTTCAGTATGTGGGAAAGGCGAGATATTTTTCCATGTTTGATTTTAATTCAACATTCCTGCAGTGTGATTTACACTCAGGATTATGCGGGGTTCTTGCATTTGTTTCTCTGTGGGGACAGTATCAGTGGAAGCTGCTTCCACTGGGGGTAAATTATGGACCTCAAGCTATGTCAAGGGAGTTATTTCAAGTGTTAGGGAAGAACCAATATGAGTTTTTATTTACCTATATAGACGATGTGTGTATATAGTTAAACTTTTCATGAACACCTGGAAAATTTGAGACTTTTCTTAACTCCATTGAGGGAATCAGGATTAACGGTCAATCCAAAGAAGGCTACGTGATCAAAGACCTATTTCAGGTATCTTGGTTTAGTTATTTCTGAAGGAATCCTTTTGATGGACCCCGAAAAGATTCAACCTGTAGCAAATTTTCCTGTTCCTAAAAATCTTAGAGGTGTGCATAGGTTTTTAGTCTTAGTAGGTTTCTATTCAAAGTTAATTCCTGACTCTGCTGACATAGCTGAGCCACTGAATGTACTAAAGAGGAAAGGGGTTGACTTTAATTGGAGGGAAGTTCAAATGTATACTTTCTGCCTACTTAAGGAAAAGATCTCCATTCCTCCAGTTTTACAATTGCCACACTTCGATCAGCATTTTACCTTGCAAGTAGACGCCAGTTCGAAGGCATTAGGGGCAGTTTTGTGCCAAGAGGTGAATGGTGGACTGTCACCAGTTTCCTATGTGCTTCGTTTATTAAGTCCTGATAAACAACAGCACTCCGCTTATGAAAAAGATTTTTCCATGCCATATATGACATGGAGAAATTCAAGGATTATTTTGAGAGTGAGGAATTCTCATTGCATACCGATAATCAAGCATAAAGTTGGTTTTTGTCCACGAATAAGCCGGTTGGGCGGTTGGCTCGCTGGTTAGTACGGCTCACTTGTTTCAAATTCACGGTCCAGCATGTGAAAGGAGTCAACAACGGGGTAGTAGCTGCTCTGTCCCGTATGTTTGACTCAGGGGAATTTTGTGTTGAAGCCTCAGATCCTATCAGTGTAAAGCAGGCTGAAGTGTCTTTTTCTGAGATTTCTAGTGTTAATATTGATGATTCCTCTAGTTCTTACGTAATTTCTAGTGCTTATGTTGATTCGGGTAGTCAAACTGAAATGTGTAATGATACTGTTCCATCTAGTTGTGTATGTGAATCCAGAGTGATTTGTGATGTATATGTGCAGACAGTCTTAGCAGAAAAACTTGCTGACCTTATGATTTTCATATCTGAGAGTAGGGAAGGCATTTTAAAAGAGGAACACTTGAAGGTCCTCCAGGAGTTCCCTCAATCTTATCTTAGTTTACAACATCACCAAAAGAGTGATCCTCAGTAGGTGCAAATTAAGGTGGAAATTGATGAAGGATAAAGGGTGGGCAATATGGGGTTAGAAAAGGAATTCTAGGGTATATTGATCTTCAAACCTTACAATTTACGTTTTTTGTTCTCATGGTTTCGCAGGGCCTAATTGTAGTGCTAAGCTCGCCGTAAAATACCAGGGACCATTTTGAATTGTGTATTTTCTTACTCCAGTTAGAGTGGTTCTTGAAGATATTACTCAGGCAATGGTCATAATCGTCACATGACCCAATTGAAGTTGTGTACTTCTAGCTACCATGGGGGATTTTTTTGTTTGCCGAACACTGAAGGCTATTTATGTGTTAGTGTGTTCTAAGTGTAAGATTGTTGTTATGTAAGGATTTTTTTGTTTTAGGGTTAGTAGAATTTTAATCAAGGTCAGTTTCCTTTGATACTCCCTCGGGTTGACACTAACAATTTTTAGGTTTTAAGAGTGTTGTAAATTTGTAGAGTAATTCGTTTTGATGTATACAGAGATTCATTATGGTAATATTTGCAAGTTATAAATGCAATTTAGGGATCCCACTCACTTTGGGTTGTTCGTTTGATTTGGGATGATCCCCCTCGGGATTCCCATTAATCATCAGAGCTGAGGCGGTGCTCTTATTGTTGTTAATTGAAACCTTGACCAAATGCTTGCACAGGTATTCTTGTTTGTTTCCGGTGGAGTCTGAGATGATCGTGCAGCTGGGGATCATTCTCTTCATGAATGTGGCTTTTGAAGAGGAGCTGCTGGAGACTACTTCGAGACTGACCACCTCGTCTTCGGTTCCTGGTATTTCCTCTCACTGGTAGGGATCTTCAGGGAGGGGGATGAGACAACTGCAAGAAAATTTATGCAATTGTGTTGTTTCTGGTCTGCCCACTATTAAAACCTTGCAACACGACATCGTATGCAGTCGGTTATATGCACGTGAACATTTTTGTAGAAAGTGAAACGAATTGGACTAAATTGAACATTTGACTCATAATACACCTTATTGTTTACCTTTGTACTGTTCGCTGGAGGTGTTGTTGCCCGGCACAACAGTAAGATTAAACTTTCCACGGCACTTGCAAAAGAAGAACTTTGTGCACGCGTCGCTTGGATCAACAAGTGACAATATGACGGCCACAGTTCCCATTCCTACTGTCTGCGGTACCCAGCGCTGTGATCGTCCCTCCTGTGGTGGGGGGGGGGGGGGGGTGCGGGCGTCATTTGCGCAGAAGGTCGGGGGGCCGTTCAAATGATGGCCATTGGAGTGACGTATTGTCATGCTTATTTGGACATATTGAGAAATATGAACTCTTATTTGACGATCATTTAAAATACCCCTCTAGGGAATATTACCTTTTCATATATCCAACTATCAAGTATAACAACTGTAGTTCCAATTATGATAATTGATTAATTTTATTGGTTTCTGTATTTTCAGAGCAAAATAATGAATTCTCATTGGGGTTTGGAATCTGTTCACCCCTCTAAGAATTATTGAAAAAATAACATTTTATATGCCTTGTCCTTCTGCTCATTCGGGGTCAGGCGATCTCGGCCTCGAAGGAGCATCACCACGCCTGAAGGTATGTAATTAATCAGTATAATTTCTAGGCTCTTCAAGCAGTATGTCATGACGTCACTTTGACATAAGGCTAGATGCCCTAACATGGGCTTAAAACTTTGAAAATCTATTTTGCTTGAAAATAGAATTTTATGATGACTCTCTAAGAAAGAGCTTTATTTTTCTCCCTGAAAATTAAGGATTTCTAATTGCGAGTAGTTGCTTTGGTCAGTGGACGAGGGAATAAATACGTTAAATACATTTTCGCTAAGTATGTAATTCAAATGTAGGCAAGTCCAACTCAGCCTGTATTTTCAAGAATTTTAATACGTTTATAAAATGCCATATTTCCTTGTAATACATGGCAAGAAGGTGATAATCACTTATGAGTTTCTTATGGAAATTAAATGAAAGTTTAAAAAGAGGAGAGTTTCAGTCAAGCAAGATCCAGTCAAAATGAGGGTTAGGTAAATTAATTTATAATTCAGTTTAAATGTTTTAAATCGGCATTTGGCTGGCCACATATGGCAAGCGAATTGTTTTTGTCATGAAATTGAGAATATACACATATATGTTTCTCATGTAGAAAATATTTTTGATACTTACCCAAAGGCGTAAAGTGCACTTTTATGGTGTTTTTAATAAGTTAATATAGGCTTAAAGTTTGTATAACAATTTTCATAAAAGTTATTCAATCCCCATAAGTGGATAGTATTTTTCTTGAAGAACATGTATTATAACGGAGATTATCAAAAATATATTTAAATGGAGAATTTTAGAAAACATTGTAGGTTTCGAAGGAGATGTACTATCACTAAATATTTTTGTGATATCGTAAATGTTTTTTTTCTTCTCAGTATGAGTGTTCACAATATTTTATATAATTCCGTTGATTTTTCGCATACCAAGGAAAAGAATAGAAATGAATAAAAATAACTCTCTGCACACTTCAGGTTTTTTTTTTTTAACTTAGCTCAGCAAATAATATACCTGGCTTACTTGGAAAAAACCATCTATTTAGTGTTGGCTTTTGCCGTTTGTTTACTTTCTGCTCAGACCACCATATTTTGGATCTGTTTTTTTATTCGGCCTTGTTGCCTCCTTGGGTCAAGGAAGCAGTAGGGGTCTGAGCGCATAGCATCACGCTTCAACATATACAATAACTCGCATTAAATATTTTGCTGTTTAAATTTTATAACTATGGTGCTGTTAACGATTTTAACCCAAATTGTACATTCATTGAGAAATGTGACAATACATTATAATTACGAACGATAAAATGTCCATACAACATAGAACTTACATACATAACAAAATGGTCTATTACTCTTTCATTAATTCTTAAACAATTTACTAACTAGTTTACTGTTGTAGTGCTCCGCAAGCATTCCAGTTCAGAGAGAGAATATTTTAGTGAAGTATTTTCGCTACTTATCAGGTTCTGCAGTGCCTGCAACAGGAAGCTGTATCCACTCCAGTACTGCTTGCGGTGATTTCAGCACCGCGTGACTACGATTGCTAACCACGTTTGACAGGAAATACGTCCTGTTTTTCACGATATTTTCGTCCCATGACTCATGGAATCACGCGCTGTATCACGAGCTGTATCACGTGCTATTTTCCCGTCACATGATTTCAATACCACACTTTGGGACCGTGTGCAAAGTTTCAGTTCATTGGTTGACACCCTAACTTTGCTCTCTCATTGGTTGGCGACTCTTCTCGCCATGACTTCTCATTGGTGAGAAACTACTCATGCGCGACTTCTTGGTGGAGGGAGACTTCTCCCCATTACACTCATGTTGTTTTATTATGTCATGCACGGTCTGAGGAAGAGAGACTTCAGCAGAGGACACCAGAGACTGCACATCACCGCCTGGGACGACTCGCCTGAGCTGCGCTGAGAATCCACTCTCCTTCACCATCATTATATCATGTAATTGCTTCAATCGTTCATATGTAATTTTATATTAACAATTCCCATGTCGTCTTTCGCCACATCGCCAAGTAAGTAGATGTATAACTAAAAGTGTAACCATTTCAGTGTTTTATTTAATTAGAAGTGTTAAATTGACTTAGATTATTTTTATTGAGTGTTTGTGCTCAGCCCTAGACTGCTCGGGCACCACATACTGGTGGCAGCGTTTTGGATAGTTACTCAAAACGGCTGTAACTGAACCCACTTCGAAGGGTTATAGGTTTTTAGGTTGTAGGTGATAGGTGTTGGTCGTTGAAAACAGTGTTAGGTTTTCCTCTGACGAGTTGAAATTCAGTTGTTTTATTTTATTCGCACGTTGTGTTATGAATACGATTCGTGAAGTAGTAATTGAGCTGAGCAGTGTTGCTGAGTGGGACTTTTTAATGTGTCCTGAAGCTTTTAGGATTGTGAGCATTTCAGTTGACGAATCTAATATGTTAGTTCATGAAAGAGGAGATTTGCAGGATTATAACGAACACATGTACTGTAGGAAATCATGTCGTTTTAATGTTGAGTATGTCCACGGACCTATGAATAACAGAGTAACTGGTTATGTTGATTGTAACGTAGATTTGGAAGATATAACACCACACACTTGGGTTAGAGTTGAATATTGCAGAAATTATATGGATTCAGCTCCACTTCTTTGCTGTATTTTGCAAAAGCACTAAAGCGTTATGCTAAGGCGCTTAATATTTTTTCAGAGGCAAGGAAGGAAAGTGGTTGAGTTTACAGTTTTGGACATTTATGTAATTTTAACTAGTAGTACTGAGGCATTGAAGGGTTTAGAAGAATATTCATGTAAATTGATAGAGACATTTTTTCAAAAGCACACATCAATTGACTTATCTCAAGTAGAGCCATTTCGTGCTAAGTTGAATGCATTAACTGAGGTTCAGGACTAGAAATAGCTTTCAAGGGAAAACCAAAGCGATATTTTCCGACTCCAGCATATAAATTATACGAGTACGAAAATTCTTCTGGACGGGTAGTGTTGGAAATTGAAATTCGTATAATGAAGAGGTTCATACCTCGAGATCGTGTTTATCCAGAATTCGAAATAGAAAGGCTTGACCAAGTTGCGAACACACAACCTTCGACTTCGCAAGACGCGAAAGTAAAACGCGAGCAAGCGTCTACTAGTTCTTCACGTTCTGAACATATTGCCGTTCCTAGAGAGAAAAATTTGAAAACGATTCATAGAACTAAACCTACAAGTAGTAGTACTCATTACGATACTCCGAAGAAACAGACTCACGATCGTACGACTTGGATTCCTCTTTCGAAATTGAATACATGAAATTTCATAACTTGTAGTAGCACTTTTCTGGTTGACATGGAGGACGAAAGACATAGTCAACTAACCCACGTGATACCAGCACAAGCTCAAGTACCAGCTCAAGTTAAAGATTTGGCAGTTATTTCATTAGTAGAAAAATGGACTGGCGAAAAATGTTCTTTACCGGCACACGACTTTCTAGAAAGCATAGAAAACGCAGCAAGCCTAGGACATCTTTCAGATAAGGATAAAGTAAAATTAGCAAAAATTAAATTGAAAGGTCTAGCGTCGCATTTTGCTGTGGCTTGTCCTAGATTAAGAGGGTACATAACATTTAAAATGTTGACAGATGAGTTGAACGACAGATTCAAGGAAAATCAGCCATTGCGATTTCATTATTACATGCTGCACAATGTTAGGCAGAAACATAATAATGATATGCAGACATTTGCAGATAGGTGTCGTAAATTATGCGAGAAAACAGTTCAGCATTTAGATGAGCCTGTGAAACAGGACATTTTGAATAATTAAGATGAAAAGAGGTTATTAGCAGTTGTGCTATAAAATACCACAAACCATGGACGAAGCTGAACGCATGGCTATAGCGTTACAGAGGCGCATCAGGAATGCAAAACAAAATTTGATGATCCTCAAAGAAGGATAAATGTGTATAAAATAGTCTTCCAGCAAACAAATGAGGCATGGGGTAACGCGAGAAGTGGCGAAAATACCTCCATTAACATAGGTTTTGGAAGAGGTTATATCTCATGTTACAGTGGTTCGATGATAGCAGTAAGAGTAGAAAGAGTCTATCGGGAGCAGGTGTTTCTCCCAAGAACATGAGTTGCAGACAAGAACATGGTAATAACTGTAATATTAGATGTTTTAATTGCGGAGTTTTGGGCATGTGATCAGAGAATGCCGAAGTTCGGGAACCCCACAACGAGCCCAAGTACCTAGGAACGTAGGGCACGGTATTAGAGAAACTAGCGAGAATGTAGGTTATAATCACCCAAACGCGAGAAGCCGAGTGTCAGCCCCAGGCACCACACGGCGGTAATTATAGTTGTAGGGGGAAAGAGACCATAGTATCAGTTCTTGTCGAGGGCCAATCTTACTCGTTCTTAATTGACACAGGGTCCGATATATCTCTCGTTCGACCTAGAATCAGCGGGAATAGTATCGATGAATCTCAGTTAGGAGCGAAAGGCGTAACTGGAGACTCTCTCCAGATCGCAGGTACCCAGTATGTAGAGTTATGGGTAAAAGGTCAATGTTACCCATATTGGTTCTTTGTGTGCGTATCAGAGCTTTCTTTCGAGGGAATACTTGGAACCGATTTTCTCCACTATTATGATGCCAGAATCGATTTGAAAGAACAGACATTGTATCTCAAAAATATGCTTGATTTAGATACATATAATTCAATAACTTGCATAATTGAGAAAGAGCAGCGGAGGTTCAAGGAAACCTCACAGAGCATTAGTAAAATCAGTAAGGGCAGTGATGAAAATCGTGAACATTACTAATGAGACGCTCGTCATGCCAAAGGGTCCGGTAATAGGATTTGTCACACTTGTCAGTGACGTTGCTGGAGTACTGTGCGTAAATAGCGTACCCCGAATATCCGAGAGAAGTTGTATGAGTCTTGGGTCTGAACAAAGTGATTTAATGTCGCCACAAATAGAACCACGGGAGAAAATCCTCGTAAATGTCCCTAAAAACAAAGATAAAAAGTGTTCGCTTCCAGGCTCCGAAGCAGTAATCCCCTCGAGTTGTGTTAGCCATAAAGTGAGTGAATTAATTAGCGAGGTCACGGAACAGGACAGATTTTGTCGCTGTGTCCCAAAAATCCGCCGAGATAGTGTATGCCGAGCAGAGGCAGTTCCAATTCCGAATGAAAACCCCGAGACCTGTCGTAAAAGTTTGATTTGTCGTAAAAGTAATAATTGTCATAAAAGTTTGAATTGTCGTAAAAGTTTGATATGTAATAAAAGTTTGATATGTGATAAAAATTTGAATTGTCGTAAAAGTTTGAGATGTCAGAGTAATGTGAAAAGTAGTAGAAATAGAGAAGTTAATTTTGAAAATACCAGCATAAATGAAAAATTGGTACCGATGTTAGATTGTTCATATAAAATGAGAGTAAATGAGCATAATTATGTGCAGACTTAAGGTAGTCAGAGTTGTGAAACTCACACGGAAAATACGTGTAAACCATCGAATGGAATGAATAAAATATTAAATGTGCCAAATTGTTTAGCGACTCAAGGTAGACAGAGTTTTGAAACTCACACGGTAAATAATAGTGAATCAGTGAAGCAGAAGGGTAAAAAGTTATCAGAACTTCCAAACGATGAATTTATAGAGGCAGAGAAAATTGTTAGAGATGAACTGAAACATTTGAGTAAGAGTGATTTTAATATAATGTTCCCAGTGTTAATGAAGTTTGCGTACATATTTCAAGTGGAAGATAGTTCGAATTGTGGGTGCACGAATTTATTGAAACATAAGATAGATACAGGAGAGGCCAGACCAATAAAGTAGAATCCATATAGAGTACCGCATTCATTGAAACCAATAATTGCAGAGCAAATAAATGACATACTTGATAAAAATATTATTTCAGAGAGTAAATCACCTTGGCAGTTTCCCCTAGTGATGGTGAAACAGAAAAATAAAGACAGTTCTTTTAAGATGAGATTTGTATAGATTTCCGTCAGTTAAATAAAGTTACGAAGCAGGGTCCTTATCCAATTCCGAATGTCACAGAGACGTTAGATTCCTTGCACGGGTCGAAATGTTTTTCAACATTGGGCTTAGCGAGTGGCTACTTCCAAATTGAGTTAGAAGAAAGTGATAGGGAGAAAACGAGTTTTGCTACATTCATGGGGAAATATGAATTTAATAGACTCCCGTTTAGACTGTGTAATGCCCCAGCTACATTTGAGAGGTTAATGGAGAATTATGTTCTAACAGGTTTGTTAGGTGATCAGTGTTTAGTATACCTTGATGACATCATAATATTTAGTAGTACTGTGAGAGAACATGCCGAGCGCATGAGTAAAGTTTTGGAAAGACTAGAGGAAGCTAATTTGCGAACCCAGCCTAGTGAGTGTTCATTTGTACAAGATAGTGCAGAATACTTAGGGCATGTTGTAAGTTCAAAAGGCGTAGAACCAAATCAGAAAAATCTGCAAGCAATTAACGAACTCCCAGACCTAAAAATGTCATAGAAGTTCGCTCTGTGGTAGGTTTATTTCAGTATTATAGGAAGTTTGTACCGAATTTCGCAGACATTGCAAGACCATTGATGTAATTAACTAAGAAAGATGAACCATTCAATTGGGAAGCAGAACAAGAGGAAGTTTTTTAATTGGTAAGAGAAAAATTAATTTCACATCCGATTATTGTATATCCAGATTTTTCACAACCATTTATTGTGAGTACAGATGCTAGTAATTATGCCATAGGCGCCGTCCTGTCTCAGATGGGGAACGGACATGAGAAACCAATCGTCTATGCCAGTAGACAATTAAATTCAGCAGAAAGTAATTACAGTACAACAGAAAAAGAATTGTGCGCTTTAGTTTTTGTCACAAAACAGTTCAGAGCATATTTGTACGGGCATATATTTACCGTTATTACTGATCATGCTGCATTGAGATGGTTATTGAATTTGAAAGACCCTAGTTCGAGACTCACTCGATGGGCACTTCGTTTAGCAGAGTTTGAATTTAAAGTAGTCCATAAACCAGACAAGAAACACACGAATGCAGATTGTTAGTCGCGAATGGTAAATTGCAATAAATTCAGAAGATTTAACTAGAGAAATAATTAAGAAAGAACATAGGGAAGACGAAACATGTCTAAGTATAATTAATACGGCAGATAAGGGAAATTTCCTTATTGATAGGGAAGGCATCCTATACTAAAGAGACGAGGGTAGAATTTTAGTAGTTGTTCCAAAGTCTCTCGTGACCAGAGTAATTAGGCATCACCATTTTCTGCTCACCAAGGCGTGAAGCGAACTCAAAACCTCAAATCTTTGTACTGGTGGCCAACATTGAATAAAGATGTAGATGAATATATTGTTAGGTGCAATGATTATCTTAGGAGAAAAAATATGAAAATTACGCAAGCACCGTTAGGTTCTTTACCGCAAGTAAATTCCCCATTTCAGTTGGTATCCCTAGATATTTTAGGTCCCTTACCGACGAGTGAGAAAGGGAATAAATGTGTGCTGACATTTATTGATTATTTCACAAGGTACTGTGAAGCGATACCAATTCCCGAGCAAACTGCAGAGACAGTAGCGAAATATTTTGTACAGCAGATTATTTTAAGGCATGGTTGTCCTCAAAGCCTGCTGACAAATCAAGGGAGAAATTTTGTGTCTAGGTTGATATTAGAGACCTGCAAAATGTTAAAAATTAAGAAGTTACAAACGACCCCTTTCAGACCACAATGTAACGGACGTGTTGAGAGACTTCATCGAACCATAGCGGACATTATATCTCACTACATAGATGAATACGGTAGTAATTGGGAAGAATATTTGCCATATGCAGTGCACGCATATAGGACGGTCCCACATTCAGCGACGGGTTATAGCCCGCATTATTTGTTGTTTGGGAAAGAAGTTAGGCTACCCCCTTTGGGGCGAATTGAGTAGTCAGCCTAATGTGTTAGAGGGAGATATGACAGCCAAGGAACACGTAGAAATTTTGAGTGATTTGTCAAAAGAAGCACATGAAGTAGCTAACGAAAGGAATAAAGTAGCTTTTGAGAGACAAAAAGAGTGTTATGACAAGAAGTCAAAATCACCAGATATTGAGGTAGGTGATTACGTGTGTTAAGAAAGTGCTAAGAAAGGCAGAGTATCTAAGTTTCATAAATTTTGGCCTGGACCTCATAAAATTTTGAGAAAACTGAGCTCAGTCACATTTGAAGTATTATTAGATAAGAGAAAATTTATTGTGCACAGTGATAGATTAGTTGTCTAAAAATTCTATAGAGCCAAGGAGCTCTCGTATCTAGGCCGAGACACGACATGTAGGGGAAAAGCCTCGCGGATTATTGATGAAGTAGAGCCAGTTGAGAAATTTTGCGATAGTGAAATTGATAAAGAATTAAGTGAGAAAAATATTGAATAAAATATAGGCTCAAAGTCACGCCCAATTTTAGCAGGCATAACAGAGTTCGCAGAAATAGGTGAAGTAGAGGAAATATGTGTTGATGATGTGAGTGTTATGATAATGTAGCAACTGACGACGTTTGGGAACCTCCGCGTTATCTAAAAGGGAAAATTCGTGAGAAAGTAGGTGAACCTAGGGTCAGGTATAATTTACGTTCAAATATAAGAAAACCCTCAGTCGAAGAGGAGGAAGCAGAAATAAGGGATGTGTAGCCTCAGAGTATAATGTAATCTAGAATTTGATGATAATTACGAATTCAATGCGAAAAACTAAATAAAAGGTATATTGCATTGCATATCACACCATTGGCGCTGGCGTGATTCTGGTCCAAGAAATGGACGTCGTATTAACAGGAGACAGATGGACAATAGTACTAGACATACCCATAAGAATATTGGAGAGTATTAATCAGGAATTTAGGAACCAACTGAATTAAAGGGATGAAGTTTTCTGGAAACCAAGAGATCGAAAAACCACGTTCAGAGATAGATGTTCTTGATAGACTAATAGCAGAGTTAGAGGAAGAAGTAAATGAATTAACTTTATAAATTACCCAAAAAATCGTCTCGGTAAAAGAGGTTTGATAGATGTAGGTGGTAATATTATGAAATTTTTATTTGGTACACTTACGAATGATGATTATGTCCGTATTCACCAAGTCACTAGTGAGTTGGGGACGAGACAAGAAAAATTGATTCATATAGTAGAGAAACAATTAACTTTCGTGAAAGGGATGAATGTCAGATTAGAGAAAAAAACTCGAAGGACATAGACATTATAGCAAAAGAGTTAGCGAAAGTAATAAAAACTTTGAACCACATGACTGCTTTGAGTACTTTAACAGCCTCAATGATTGAAAGAGATCACATATCAACGATTAGCAATTTAGGGGAAGTACTTAAATACAGTAGTCTGCTGAGAGAATTAGAATTAACTTTTCAGTCTTATAAACAAGAGGCGACAAAAATAAAAGTGGCATTGGATATCATAGCGACTGGTAGGTTGCCCACTTCGTTATTGACTCCAGGAAATTTGTCTGAAATTATTCGAGATATTGTTCTCAAATTACCCGTGGACAAGACTTCGATAGCAGGAACTGATTTAGATCAGGTTTACAATTATTATGAAGTAACAACGATACATGCACTTGCTACAATTGATAGTATACAGTTGATAATTGAATTTCCTTTGAGATCCGCGAATAGGTGTTTCACAATTTATAGAGCTCACCCTTTTCCTGTGTTTGAGAGAAATTCAGAGAGATACATTCAGATAGTGCCAGATGCACCTTATATCGTGCTGTCAGAGAACAGGAAGTTTTATGCGTCAATGTCTGAAGCAAACATGAGTCAATGTAAAGGCAGGAATAATATAGTTTGTCCAGTTAACGTCCCAACGTTTTCCATAAATGTTCCGAATTGTCTAGTGAATGTAATATTTTTACAACCTAGTTACGATTATAAAATGTGTAAAAGAGAAGTTCTATGTAACTCGTTCGTACCAGTGTTTATTAGATCAGTAGATGACGATAGTTGGATTTATTCAGTACCGGGAAAGATGAAAGTTACTAAAATGTATCCTTATGAAAAGAGTGAAGCACGCATGGCGGAGGAGTGAATCTCGGTGCAGGGAGTCATGTCCCAGATAAGCAGTTGTCTGATAATTAATGAGAAAATTCAGTTGTTACCACGCAGTAACAAGGTAACACATATAAAATACAAAGTGAATGACATCAAGTTCTCTCCAGTTCAGTCCTTATTAACAAATAGTGAACAAATGTTCATTGCATCCATGAAAACTGACTTCAATATTAGTCTGTCAGAAGAAGATGTAGAATTGAATCATCTCATGTCGGACATTCATGATTCAAAACATAGAAAGGTTATGAGTCAACACATCGAACGCCACAGTCACTACTTGGTGGGGTTCGTTATGATGGGATGTTTGGTACTAGTCATCTGGTTCCTGAAACGGCGCCTGTGTGAGACTTTGACCAGGTGTTCAGGCCGCTTGCCTGCCTCGTCGGAAGGTAGCTGAGACCACAGAGCCTGCCCAACTTCTCGAGGATCACGCAGATGCCATGGAGATGAGTGCTGTTTCGAGCACAGTTCCAGTCCAGGAAGCCGACATCGAGGATGACAGCCACTACTTGCTTTGAGAATTCCATGATATGTCGAAATGATTAAATGTTGATGCCCAGACGCAAAAATTAAAGTAGAGTCAGTGAAAAGCAGAGTATAGTGAGCGGAATTTTAAAAATGTAATGCTACAGCAAGCAATATTACACTAGGAATCCGATATTGCAGAGAGCAACGAATAAAGTGTCCCAATGTGTTTATTCAGTTGTTTGATTGTAATGCAATGATTGATTGATTTTTTTAAAGATAATTTAACTCAAATATAAAAACTTTTTTTACTGTAAGCTTAATGAATGAAAACGAGAGACATTTTAAATTTAATCAATGAACACAAGATACGTTGTGTTATGAACATATATATTCCACAAAATGATATTTCTTTGTTCAATTACTCAATGAACATTACAAATAAATGATGATCGAACTATTTAATGGTCTTGGTATGCAAGACGGAACTGTAACAAATATTTGTAATTAAGTGTTTGTGTTTAATGTTATCCAATATGCATATTGTGTACCAGGTTTGTTTCAGCTGCACTTTGGAAAATTACAAAGGCGAACTTAAATAATGAGGAAGGTGACATGGTACTCCCCATTTTGAGTTCAGTTAAATTTAAAGTTATTTGATAGAAGAGTAATTATATAATTCCCTTTTATTAACTTCAATGATTCAGTTGACCGCGAGTATGGAAGCAATTTCATAAAGCTTCAAGAAGGAAGACTCCTGTATCAACATCGCTGCTACACGATGGCTGTTAGTTGGTCGACTGGAAACCTGAATTTCCGTTGCTGGCGAGCCCACATCCTGTTGTTTCTGATAGAGCAGTTACACTCTCAGACTCCATACTTCAACCAGCTTCACTTTGATGATCAACTCACATGTGATCAGCCACATAACTTTCGAAAGTTTTGCTCAGCCCGAACAAAACTTTTCTAAAAGAGTGAGTGACGTAGTGCCACGGGCACTCCGCAAGTATTCCAGTTCAGAGAGAGAACATTTTAGTGAAGCATTTTCGCTACTTATCAGGTTCTGCGGTGCCTGAAACAGGAAGCTGTATCCGCTCCAGTACTGCCTGCGGTGATTTCAGCACCGCATGACTATGATTGCCAACCATGTTTGACAGGAAATACGTCCTGTTTTTCACTATATTTTCCTCCCATGACTCATGGAATCACGTGCTGTATCACGAGCTGTATCACGTGAGTTTTTCCCCGTCACATGATTTCAATACCACACTTTGGGGCCGTGTGCAAAGTTTCAGTTCATTGGTTGACGCCCTAACCTTGCTCTCTCATTGGTTGGCGACTCTTCTCGCCATGACTTCTCATTGGTGAGAAACTGCTCATGCGCGACTTCTTGGTGGAGGGAGACTTCTCCCCACCACACTCATGATGTTTTATTATGTCATGCACGGCCTGAGGAAGAGAGACTTCAGCAGAGGATACCAGAGCCTGCACATCACCGCCTGGGATGACTCGCCTGAACTGTGCTGAGAATCCACTCCCCTTTACCACCATTATATCATGTAATTGCTTCCATCGTTCATATGTAATTTTATATTAACAATTCCCATGTCGTCTTCCGCCACATCGCCAAGTAAGTAGATGTATAACTAAAAGTGTAACCATTTCAGTGTTTTATTTAATTAGAAGTGTTAAATTTACTAAGATTATTTTTATTGAATGTTTGTGCTCAACCCTAGACCGCTTGGGCACCACACTGTACTATTTGGGGGGTAAGGGGGTGGGAGGTAAAGGAATGAAGTAGGGCAATGTCAGTCAGGGTTTTGAAAAAAACAAAGGGGAGGCATGGAAAGTGACACACATTCTCCCCTTGAGATGGTGTTGGGGAATAAAAAAATGACATCAACCAGCTACTATATAACAAACTACTTGTGTCAAGATGGTGACACACGGTAAATTTAGAAGAGCATCCAATGCACTTGTAAAAATCCCAAACATTTTCAGATAGAGTGGGAGGAAGAGTCTTGAACTGCTTAACTGTTTTTAGATATTTTGTGAAGTACATACAAGGCTGCAAATTATTCTAGGTTAGCAACAATAAAGACATAAAAAAACCTTTTTTGATTGAGCAGAGCTTGAACTACTCGGGGTTGTGACATCCGGGAATTGGTTATGTGACGGGATATTCGTAAGTTAGGTTTTCTCACCAGGCGGTCACCAGTGCTCCCCTCAGTGTAGATCATGATATAATAATTTGGGTCGTGGGCTGTTTGCCCTAAACATGATACCCAGATGCACTGTCGTCACTGTAGATTTTTTGAAGTGCTGCGAAATTATATCCATGTTGCCTAGGCTAGTAGAGAATAATCAAGCTCCCTATATACGCTTATGTGAAAGATCGATGCAGATTGTTTTGGCCATCCCACACCTTCACTGGTTAAGTACTTTTTAGGTTAAGTGGTCGAGTCGCGACCATATTAAAGAAATCGGACGCCGATTAAAAACAGTCATGATTTATTTAAATAATTTCCTCATACGAGGCACTTACAAGAATATGCTCCTATATAGTCGGAGTACACTAGCACTGTAATAATGGCGCGAAGCCTACAAAGAATTACATGTTAAATAAAAATCCCAGATATGTGCAATATGTAATGGGCCACTGTGTGCATGCTCCCCGGATAGCAATTTATAAACGGTTCCAGAAATGACTTTACATATTGATACTCTACATGATTAGAAAAACTGATGAAGGTCCGCGGAGGATGCGACGATGTACGTCAGCACAGCTCCGAGGCGACAACGCTGCTCTGTGGCGCTATGTGGGTTGTCTTCTCACTGGCCAACTTGTCCTGCGCAACTTATGAAAAAACTCTTAATTGTAATTTCCTTTAAATATACAATTGTATGATACTCTAGGATGATTGAGATTATAGAATACAGTATGTAAACACTTTCACAATGCTCAGCAATTTCTATTCACTAAAATAATAATTATTATTCTTACGCCAATATGCGGCCACTTTACCGAAACACCAAATTACTTACGGCATCTAAAGCACATATTTCACCCCTTGATTACAGGCAAAATAAACAGTCCCTTTTCAAACCTATTAGGTCACTCTGCTAATTTTTGCAATGGCTGTCTGGAGTTCACATTGAGATTCCGTGAATTTGCAGTCTTTTATGAGTTGTAGTGCAAGTTTGGTTAAATAACCATGTGGTCAATGTTTATGTTTGCATTACGTAGTTTGTAACAGACCTAACTTAACAATACTGACTGATACATACTTACACAACACACTTGATATAATAAAAATTACCGTGCCATATATTTTATGGTTAGCAGTGACTTGCCCTGTTTCTATTAATGAAATGCACAGTGACGCATTAGTGGTTCTCATTTGGAACATATGGATTAAATGATATATTTTCAATAAATTACTAGCTCTATAAAATCATGCTCACTTACATAACACTTCTAAAATAATATCACGTGTCCTTGTTTGGGACACTTCACTGGTCAAAACCCTTTGTTTACATTTTGTACACACACATGTTAACATACACATAACCCTGAAAATAGACGTGGCACATTGCTCATTGCATTGGTTGCACTCAGAACACTTACCCCACGATCTAAAAAGGCCATACACAATATAAACAAACAAATAAAATGACATATATTTACAACGCGCTCTATCACAGCACCGACACAACTGGTGTGCACACACAGATCAGTACGCTGGGCATAGCGGCTCTCATAGTGACATCTCTGTGGCCGATATGTGTTCGCCGCTGAGACGTGGAGAATGGCCTAGGGTTGACGGCGCACGTCAAGCATTTAAGCAATGTCTGATAGAGGTTCGGACGACTCTTGACGTCTGTCAAGCCAACAAAAATTAAATGAGGTAGATATGAATCAACCCCAGAATCCAGAATGCAAAGGCGGGGGGAAAACAAGATCTCCGAGAAAACACGCCAGCTAGTGGCATTGTCCATTATGACTCCGACATGAGGAAATCCAAGAGTGACCCAGCCGGGGATTGAACTCGGATTGCCTTCACTCTAGCTGCTACACGAACGCTGATGCACGATGAGTGATGTCATTCTCTCATCTAGCATTGCCACAGCCGTGGCCCGTCCTGAGAAGAGCCATTATTCCGTACATGCTACAGGATGCCTTCCAAGCTAAGGTGGTTTTCCCGGCCATTGTAGCCTGCTGTGCTGCAACCTGCTTCACATTTTGTAGCTCCAGCACCTGGCATGTGAGGGGAAATCTCTGCCACTCTCAGTTACTCTCTCCTCATCTTGCAACCCCCTTACTGTTACCGTGAGCCAAGTATAATAGGACCCGCAGTCCTCAGTTTGAGGCTATCTCATGCCAGCCCACTTGTCCATTGTTACTCTGCCTGATAGCACACCGACAGCTGTCTCGCGCCAGTCTGCTTGTCCAGTTTTACTTTTCCCGAGAGCCACCACACTTCACGTCTCGTCTTCACAGAATGTCACATTGCCCGAAGAACTACCAACTTTTACAAGTCACTTCAGTCTTATGCTGTTCAGTTGAGGAGAGCTCTGCTCTGTACGATACTGCCTCATTGCCCATCAGTATACCGAACCCCCCATGCTTCCAGCTACCATGCAACTTTCTCTCAACTATCACACGTGTGATTACTGCTGTCTTAGGGTAACCCTCGCTCCCTGCGCTGCTGTGTCTTCCGAGGTGTAGGTAACTATACCAGTTCGCAACTTAGGACCAGTCCTGCAGGCCTCAATCAGGGTACAGGCTGGTTTGTGTGTGTTTTAATTGAGGAATCAATAAAAGAGTCATAAAGCAGACCTTTTCGATTTGTCTCTCCAGCACAATGTATTCCAACACTTTTTGTCCTTTCTCTTTCCGGTTTGTCCCCTGACCTAGCAAGACTCTTCTAGGGTTAGCCATGAGCCGACAACTTGCTCATTTTCTCTCCTATTGACAGCTGTCTCTAAATGCAGCTTAGGAAGCTTGCCATTATATGCCTCATTAGAGCAGTTGTCTACTGGACTACCGACCTTCCAGTAAGTGCCTGAGTCAGATTGCAGCTTTCTGCGCACAAGGTTTCTTTCTTGGAAACTATAGTCCAACTCCCAACAGGAGCCCTACTCTTCGTGACATTTGGGTCAGATAGCGATGTTCCGCGCACCAGGGAGCTATGGAAGTAGACACCCTTTGCTATCTACTGTAACCTCCAGCTTGGAACTTGAGTGAGATCGCGACATTCCGTGCGCCAAGTCTCGAGGTTGAAGACCAGTAGTACGGGCCTCCCACCTCACCTGATCTCTGCATCCCTCATTCCATCAGGCTGTGTCTACCCAATACTGGCCACTCACTACCAACCTAATTGGTTAACCCCACTACTTATGTCTCATTATAGGGCTGGGCATGACAAAGTTGCCAAGCTAGGGTTAGCCTAGGCTGGGTACAAATTGAAAGCAGCCCAGTTGACAGCCAAGTATACTCCTGGAAGAAATAGGAGGCTGCATGTCAAAAAGGGTCAACCATCAGCTCACCAAGCTCAACTTCTAACCTCCTCTGGCACATACCACACACAGTACCTCTGCTGCTACCTACACTGCCGAAGAAGACACTTATATTCGCCCGACCAGCTAACATTACCAGGGTAGTCAGGGCCATTAAAGTTACATCAGCTTACATTCCAACCAGGATACCCACTCGCCCATCACTCGTCTGTGTGCCATTCAAAGCTCGACACACAATTATTGAAGGGGCCAAAGCCAACAACTCAGAAATCAGAAAAAAAACTTGTTCAAGCAAATACCACAGCTTCACAGTCATCCTAGGAGGGGAGAGGGGGGGGAGGAATACCTTGGCTGACCCTCCAACAGAAATTCCCACTAAGTAGAGCAAGTGACGAGGTGACAAGTTCCTTTCTTGGTGCCCAACATGAGGCCATTAGAGAAATATGGGCCATTAGCCACCTTTTTCCAGACCAGGAACGCTTGAAGAATGCCCCTTTTCGGACCTGCACAGAACAACTACTGACTTAACTTCGGGGAGTCAATTCAAAACAACGAGTGGCGCCCAATTCCCATCAATGGTACCGAAAGACCACATCCGAAAGAATGACAGACAGAAGGACAGATCTGCATCATGGAATTATGTCTTTGGCTTAGGCGGCCACTTTCTATCTTGCGCGCACTGCGACGCAGCATTTCACTACTTTTGCCTAGGTTGGGAATATCAGGTGTCACACGCAAGGTTTAGAGTACCGCTGCCCAAACTGCATGGATAAGCAACAGCGATGCGACCAAATATACTGCCCAGGAAGGTGCATATACCAGGTAGCCTGCCACAAGTGCTCTCGCATGTACCACAATCTATGCCTTGAATGGCAAGACCAAGCAGAGATCTGGACAGTCTCTATTTCCGTCGTCCGACATACAGAATGACACCTGAGCGAGTGCTGCCCATAACCGAAACTGCACCACAAGAGCACCTTCTAGTATTGGAGCCCCTCCCATTGCCTAAGTACTCAAAGAACACCCAAGAGAATGTCCAAGATTTTCTGCAAGCTTGTCAAATATAGTTTGAAAGGACACGCCTACCCAAGGCCTTGTGGATAATTAAGGCAAAGGCCCAGCATCAAGGCGAAGCTAATGGTGGGGAAAGTACATTGAGTTCCTGGGAGCACCTGGGAGGAACTGTCCGAAAGGATCGTGACGCACTTCTCAGGACCCCGAACGGTCGTAGAACTGACAAATGAGCTTTATGCTTTAAACCAAAGGAAAACAGGGAGGCAGAGCTCCTCATCAGGCATAAAACTTTGATTTTCCAGCGAGTACATCCAGGCTGCGATGATCTCGATGCCGTTGGACTTATCACCAGGCTTTTACTACCAGAAATACACTCACATCTCTGGAACCCTGAACCCGCGACACTTGAAGAACTGGTAAGAAGGGCATGTATTAGAAAAATATACTTGGCGAACATCTGAAAGTCCCATGCTAAATACAAATACACACAAGTTCGAGCAGGAAAAACAGCTGACGTCGAGAAATGGTGGCATTTTTCGACACTTTCACCGAAACTGCCCTGTCTTATGGCAGAAACTCCAAAACAGGCAGTCAGAACCAGCCCGACTGCTGGCAACCAAACAAAAGGAGGTGCCATAAAACACGGAGAAAAGCTCTAAGAAGCAGGGAAATGTAAAAACCAGGAATCCCGACAGGGCAGGGCACCGTCAAAGTAGAAGGAGAGGCCCTACACATCGCCTTTATGCAAGAAATCCTCCGAGAGCTGCCACGCATCACAACACTCATCGGGAAGACAGAACGACTAGCTACACTCGACACGGCTGCCAGCGCCAACTTTATCTGCCAGGATGTCGTCCCTGGCAAAACCAAAACAAAATACAGCGTACTGACGATACCAGAATTTACATGGCTCAAAAGGGAGTCCGGCTGCCAACAGAGGGAAGTCTAACATTAATCCTATGGTTCGCAGATGAGGCGATACCAGCAAACTTTTACATAGTAAAAAACCTGTATGAACAAATTTACCTTGGGAAAACTACAAGGAGGTCAGCAACTTGGCAGAAGTTTGCTAAGCCTGAACTTTACCAACCTATCACAGGCAACTAACTGAACCACCATGGGAACGAGAAGAAGGGAACCAACTGACTCAGATTATTCAGGAGCATCACCGAGATTTGAACAATGGGGTAGCACTCTGCATGAGATCTGCTTGACCAGCATTCGGATAATCCACGACTGGAAGGGAGAGGTCTTCGCCAAATGGATGTCTGCATCTACCCCTAATCAGGATGGCTACTCTGCATTGACATTGTGTACTGCGAGCTCACCACCATGGTCTCCATCCAGCGGCTTCCCTGATTTTCACCATCCACAAGTGACTCAACCCCTTTCGGAGTCCTCCCGAGGGTGAGTGGGCTGTCACCAGCATCTTAAGTGGTCTCCAGGTGCAACCATTATACAGTCTGGCTGGATATATCGATCCCGTCAGCAATTTGAATGATGATTGACTTGTGATTAATGACTCATATCGGTGCAATGCTAAAATATATGCCAATTTGTTTCTATTTTACTATAAAATGGATAATGAGTTGATTGTCGGTGTTATATTGTCACAATATGGTCTTGTCCAATTTAAGTGGGGAGAGGAGTTATGGACTAGTGGTAATTACTTACTTTGCCCAATGTACTGTTAGCTGTACTGTTGGTGGTATTGCCAGGCCATCAGTATCAGTCATGGTGGTGTCCTATGTGATGTTTGTACCACGTAAACCTTACCGTGAACAAGTAATAAAGAAATGTCTGCTATCTCCTTTAGTAAAACTGTTGCATATGTTCAGTTCCTTGACAGTAGGTACACAAAAACTGAATTACTAGGTGTCACACTGCAGTTCCACCTTGTCATTTCAGTATATAAAATCTTTTAAAAGCAATATTAAATCTGACATTCATTACCTAGCAACTGGCAGTGCTTCAATTTTAATCTCAATAAAATAAGGGTGTGCTGAATTTAAAAACTATACATATTAATAATTTTTAATATTCTGAATACAGGCCTAAACAAAGTTGAGTTATACTGAGAAATATGGTACAGAACCTTGTAAAATTAATATTTTTACTTTGTATGTTTAAAACATAAATTGTTTAAGTTGCACTGACCCAAGATTAAAAATGTATTACTAAAGTATTTTTGGAGTGCTGCTTTCATACCATAATTTTGAAAAATTTATGTTACAGTGATTTTCATATTGTTTTGTATGTTTACTTACAGCATCAAATAGTACATTGTGTGACACTGACAATAACACATATTTCCATTAGCTTCCCAAAATACTTTTAATGCAAGTAGAAGTCTTCAGTTCATTACTCATATGTCCATTGTATCGGATATTGGCTGTATCGGCAAGGAAGTGTCGGTTCGTACTAGTATCTGTAAAATTCTGTATCTGCTCAGCACTAGATGACACTTCTTAAACTGAAATCCGAAGAAGCCTAATATTGCAACGCCAATAAAATTGACAAATTCTCTCGCTTTTGTTCAACTGTAAAAATGTTAAAATGCTCCAAACAGAATTATAAGAAAAGTTCAGCTTTTGGAAAATTTAACTGCCTGTTTGATCAAACTTTATTTACTCTTTCAGCATTCTCGTGGGTTTTCGATGTTGGACGTCCCAGTCTTAAAACAATTCACATCTCTTACAAAATTGCTCATCAACTTGTAAACCGTTTTTGCGATAACTGCAAAATTCCACATAATTTCATGTTAACACAATTTGTGATTCACGATTGACAGCAAACTTTAAAACCCAGCTTAGTTCAGTGTGTCTACAAACGGGGAAAACGTGGAGAACAGAGATAAGTCAGGAAAGTTTTAACAGATCAAAAATCTTCACACTGCTTATAATGTAATAAATAATGGTGATGTGCGTGATGTCGGGTGGCAGTCGGCGACATCAAAGTCAGGCAAGGTTTTAGTCATGTTGGTCATGAACATGGGGTTAACTCTGGCTGACCGGGCCTTGGCCGGTATAAAGAACTGGACGCGTGGTCTGAAGGCATGGTTCAAAGTCAATCACTGGTGTCACCATCTGGCGTGTTCGGTGGTGCATAGCCACAGGTTTACCTTGGTTGGAGGTGGCCTGGGGTGACTCCTGACCCAGCTGCTGTGACGGCTGCTGGCAGCTGTAAGTCGTATCTCGTCCCGATGCTCTAGCAGTGCTGCGGCTGCTGGTGCTGGTGTGAGCCCGGGGTGTGCTGTTACTATGGTGTCCTCAGAACAATGGGTTGGAAATCCCGAAGGGAACGGCTCGGCCCTGGCTGAGAGAGGTCACAATTGGATGTGGACGTCTTACTGTCTTGGTCGGGGCTGCTAATGAGTGGGAGGAAGCTGGGAGGTGAGGCCTCTCCAGCTGGCAGGCGGCATGAGCTCGTTCCCGTGGGGTTGAGCTGCAGAGTGCAGTCAGGGCTGGGGTTCAGCTTCTGTTGGGTTTGGAGGCAGCAGCTACCTTCCCTTCTTGCCACTTAGTACTACTCCTCTGGTTGTAAAGCATAAGGTAGGTACGAATACCTACATCGTCGGAGGGAAGCAAGGGTGACAAACATTCCTAGCTATATGTAAGACTACAATCGAGGCCGACGACACAGTCGTATCCATATACCCCAACCGGTGACACAATGGCACAGTGATTGGAGAGGTGGGTTTACTGAGAATACGACAACGACAATTTGTGTGGGTTCAAAGGTGGTCGGACCTCTAGGACCAGGCTAGTACTCCCCCAGAGACTGTTCAACACGGTGGATGGAGTACCGACTGGGTTTGTTGACTAGCCGCTTTATGGAATCAGTTTCTATGGGTTGTGGCTCTGCCTTACTGTACACTGGGTGCACAGTACAGGTGGCTATCGAATGTGTGTGTGTTCTGACGTACGTGCGCACAGTTAAGGGAGCCCGCAGTCCTACACTAGATTCGAAACTGGTTTAGGCTATATACGCGAACTCCTGCTTCACTCTGGCGGGTTGGTATCTACAGAGGAATAAAACAATCACCCTTGCGAATGAGTACGTATAGGTTTGAGAGAAACAAGTATTTATTCCATGAGGAATAAAGACGGTGGCCCGTACTATATCCCAACTGTCCAAGCTGACCAGAAGTAACCTACGTAAAACAAGGGGAAGTGGACCTGGGTCTAACCTGGATAGGGCAGATGCAGCTTGGTAGCTATTAAAACAACTAACCCTTACTTACTCTAATAACTTTATCCAGCAGGGACTTATGGAAGGTCACTACCAGAAGAGCAGTGTGGTTGCAGTTACCAGAAGGGTAGGCAAGTCAAGTGGTGTTCAAAATTTCTTCGGGGTTCCTGGTGAAGAGTTTTTGGAAGATCTGGTAGACATTGGTAGACAGCAGAGAGCCCCAGCACACTAAGTGAAGCGAGTTGATGGAGAAGAACTCAAGAGATCAACTGGCATTTCTTGGCTGCGCACAGGCATATATTCTGCCAGCCCGTCCTGAACTGGGATGTGGGCGTAATGAGCTCCGCCGCTAAGTAGTAGAGCCATCTCTTGGCGCGCTGTGGAACTATGCGGCTCTCTAGAAATGCGGTCTTGGCCACTTGACTGGTGGCTCATTCAGAGTTCGGGATGGGTAGGGGCTGTTGGGGGGGGGGGGGGAGTTGGCGTGAATTCCGACGTTGGGTGAACGAACAACCTGACATGTCTGTAGGAGACCTGACGACAAGAGGCATACATCGTAGACACTCGGGTAGCAAGCTATTCGGGTTCAAACCTTGCCTGGGGTAAATTAGAAGGCACGCTCTTATGAAGCTAAGTCGTATTTAGGTATTGTCAGAAAAGCTTCACAGGTTAATCACCCCCTTCCACTTATCCACACCCTCCCCTCTCTTGAAGCGTAGACTCATCTGCGCGAAAAAAAATTCTTTCTGGTGTGATGTAGAACTGTCATCCCCAAGAAAGCTGTTTGGCATCTGTAGCGCTACCTCTTCTATGTACTGGTCTCAGGGTTTCGGCGTGCCACACTGTGTCACTTTCACTTTCGGCTGGAGTAGCGCAGTCTCTCTCTATTGCAGACAGCTAGCCGGGCGAATGACCGTCGAGTGACCGGCTAATGGCTTTTTCCCCCTGGGGAGTGTAACTGTGTCATGCGTAAGGGCCGGCTCGATCGACAAGAACAGTATGCGAAAGATAGAGATTTCAATGCAAAATTGTAGGTGACATTACACAGTCAGTTTACATTATAAAGCATTAAATAAAAAACCATAATACACGTTTTAAAAACGATGCAAGACGAAAACAAATTTTCGTTACTGAAAGTAAGTTATATAGCAAGTTTAAATATTAAATCTGCTGCACGTTACATGATATACAGTTTAATAGTTTAAAAACCGTGTAGCGAACTCCGTTACTATGAAACAATGAAAAAAGTCAGTGGTGGCATAACTGTATTTATTATAGGAAGGTCGTAATACATCAGGACGTAAACGAAATATTCGCGAAGTACTGGACGACCTGTTGGATGATGACAGCGGACCGAGAGGGGCGCGGGGAAGTAGGGTGGGGTGGGCTGGTGTAATTGCCACGTCTGTCACAGTGGTGACCGAGCGGCCTTAAGCCCTTCTCTGGGACTGGCAAACAGATTAAAAGCCCTGCTATTTTTTTTTTTTTTTTTCCCGGAAATTTAGCATACCAGGTGGGAGTGTGTTCCTCCCCCCCTCCCCGAACAGGCAGGGAGGGGGGTGGGTAAACATATGAACAACTGCCTCCACTGGGGGCAATCTGCTGCGTTGGGATGTGCAGGGCATCCCAGCCACAACGGGCTGATTGTTCTCTGTGGTCTGGGGAGGGAAACCTCCTCCAGCCTGCAGAGAGATACAAGTGCTGCAGCCGCATGGGTGGTAAAAGGACCCTCACAAGGGCCCGTGCATACCCCCGCTCTAAGCTTCGGCCTTGATTGAGAAGGCGGCGGCGGCCTTGAGCAATTATGCTCGGACATGTCTGTAATCCCAGCTGCGCTCCAAGAAGTTGACGGCCGCGCGCGAGTGTTGTAGTTTCACGTGCGTTTATCAGACAAACGATACACAATGGGAAAAGCAAAACGTAGAAACAACTGCCATTATGTAGCAAAAGGAAGTCTGTAAAAAGGAAAATACAGCATGTGCGTACAGCTAAATTTGCCAGTTACGTATGCACCGTACAAATAAGGTTATAATGTCTGTAGATAAAGAAGTGCGAAACAGCTGTTGTGGGTTTTACCACGAGTGAGGTGTACTGCGACAGCGCAGTTATAGTTACCATGTATGAAACAAAGCACGAGCAGGCCTACTTTGTTGATGTACTGTACGAGTAGTGATGTTAATATTTTCGTGTAATACAACAAATACATGTGATGTAAGTGCAATTTGCAAGAAAATAAGAACAAACTATGATGTATGCATGAAAATATGTACTTTGGTAGAGATAATCATAAGGATCCGTAGGAAAGTCCGAATTGTCAGAAGGGGTAAGCAGGTTTCATACTCAAGACAGTTTTATTCCGTAGGGACGTTTTTCACTAAGCGACAAATAGGTTAATGAGTTTGATAACATATGATATTGCATACAACTTTCAGTTTCTGACAAATGTCCACATTAATGTTTGGGTCTGAAAGGGCAAAAAGAGGGGGGGGGGGGGGGGGGAGCAGAACTCAGTAAACAACTAAAAAAAACTTGAAAATAAAACGAATGATATAACTTCCGAGGTTCCTGCAAAAAAAAAAACCTTCCCCGTGTTTTACTAATTACAAACAAATTATGTAATAGTATAATACCAGATGTCTGCGTGAGATTGTCCTCAATAAGTAAACCCCACAGCCAAGTACCGACGCCCGTAGCCAAACAAGTGGAAACAGCTATATATCAAACGAGTAGTAGGGAAATGGCGATTGAAGCATAAGGGGATCAGGGATCGGATTCGGATTCAACCGGACGCCATATCGTTATGTCACCCGTCCGCCATCTTAGACCCATGACTCGACCTTGACCCCGGTGACCTCTAACCCCTAAAACCCAAAATATTCCGAAAAAAATTCTTCCGGAATTATAGAAGAAAGTAAAATATACAAAAAGTCGTTAAAAAATTACAATAAAAATTATTAAAAATCATTTTAAAAATGTCTTATTATATTTTTAATTTAAAAATTCCGAAAATATTTTTAAAATTATAAAAAAATGATTATTTACTATTTATTTTAAAAAATTGTTAAAAATATTTAAAAAAACGCTTTTAAAAAACTTTTCGCAATGGCCTCGATGTAAGTAAGCGACTCGACTAAGTAGTAGCGTTCGACCCTGCCATATTGGCATGCTCTCACTTTGTTAAAAAATATTTTAAAAGTTTTATTAAATATCATAAAAAAAATAAAAATCGTTAAAAAGTAATTATTAATAATAGTTTAAAAGTCATTAGAAATGTATAGAAACATTAAGTTAAAAAACTTTCATTTCCGGGGGTAATAAGTCGAATCCGCTTCATCCCCTCCCCATCATGTTCATTCCATCAATTACTAACTTTAGTTCAACACCCAGCAGACGACTGACTCCCCTGCCCCCACTCCCCTCACATATATTCAGTCCACCATCTTGATTTTTTCGTACCTCGTTTGTTTATACATTACTGGAGGCCGCTGTATTGGTGCGTTGGACGTCATATTAGTAAGCTCATTTGTTTCGAAGTTTGTTAGAAGTTATTATTAAAATTACTATAAATTATTTTAAATAATAATTTTAAAATTATTTTAGAAAACTTAACATTCTGAAGATCACCTCTCACCCATACCCATTCCACCATATTGGTAGGTGAGCACCATCTGGCAGAAATCTTGGTAAGCGATCATTTGGTTTTTTTTTTTCATTCATTTATACTATTATATAAAGAGGTAGTTTGTTTAATAAAGGTACTCTCTGAAACTACTAATCTTATTCTTATAATTGTTTCACTGTTAGGAAGCTACATTTTTCCCTATGGAAATAGGCTATGTTTAATTTTTTTTTTTAAGCATTGACATATTTCAAAATTTGTGGGAAAAATGAGTTATTTGGCTGCTTTCTAAACATCCTCTACCACAACTGCAGGGCCGATTGTTATAACTCTTTCACTGTTAGAAAACTACATTATTCCAGATGGTCATAGGCTTTGTTGAATTTTAAAAAAAGTCCTTGAGAAGTTCAAAAAATGTTGTGGACCAAGTCGGAGGGAAATGAGCTACTTGGCTGCTTTCTATACATGCTTACCAAAACTACAGAGGCCACAGAAGGCCCAGTGGCTAGAGCGATTCCAAGTGGGGCCATTGTGGCTCAGTGGCCAGAGCACTCTCAAGTAGGGCCGCAGTGGCTCGGTGGATAGAATTATTTCAAGTAGGGCCGCACTGTTGGTAGCAAAAAATGTTTTAAATCAGTGTTTAAAAAACACACTTGGTTTAAAAAAAAAAGTATTTAAAAAAGTTTCGTATCGATATTAATAAAACACTGTCGGTAAAGTTAGTGGAGATACAGTGTAAAGTAAAAGAGAAACCCTAGACACCACAAACATATATATTGCATGTACGAATGTAATTCAATTTATAAAACGAAGGAAGTATGTGCGCCTCAAGGCAGGCTGCCTTGTCGTCTCTATACTTGGACGGCAGGAGGTATTCGCAGCATCAGCATTTTTCTCAGAACATATGACCGGAAGTGCACTTGTGAACCGCAGCGGCCAGCCACCCGACGCGCGGTCCACCGGAGGGTGAACTATATTCCAGAGACAGCTATCAAGGCTTGAATATTTCTCACTTAATGTCTAGAATCCCAACAGACAGCGACGGCATATTCACTTACCATATAATACATCGAGGAACCTTCGCCCAAGTCGAGAATAAGTAAGGACCACGCTCGAGCCCTGGTTCACACACAACTCACTAGCCAAAAAAATTATACTGGTGGAGACATACAAGACTAACACGATACAATACTTATACAAAATTGTACAGCAACGACGAGCGAAACTTATAGAAAGTACAGTACTGGTAAGAAAAATACTGTGCAACATGTATAAAATAAATAATAGGCTACAGGCGGAACAAAACATACGCTACTATACCAATGGACAAACAGAGAACACATTGTTCCGAGGCAGGCGACCGAGCAGTTTCGGCATATCAGTTACCTCAAAGCGTGTCGCATTTTTAATCTATTTTTCACGCACGCTGCTTACCCTGGCAGTATTGTTTTTCGGCCGATATCTGAAGAATGCTCTGGATTACTGACCTCGTCCCTCAGCACAACTCGAGGTGTGATGAAACCCTCGAGATGGTAAGCACCGATGCTGTTTAATCCTTTCGGAGGCCACGGGAAGTATACATCCCGCGAATTCTCACTCTTATTTTGGGCCACGGTAAACATACTTACCACCTTATTATTAGTACGAAATATAATAGAAATTGTTTGCAATGGGGGGGAAAAAATATTCAGAGTTATAAATAATTACCAGCCACTCATTTTGAAAGGGAAAGAGTATATATTGTCGGTGTACATAGTGATTTTTCAAGCAATTAATTGTTTTGTGGCATATGCTTACAATTCATGTTCTTTTCTATTTAGCTGCACGTTTTTGTGATACTGGCTGTATGAATTTGATGTAGAGGCCATCAGTTTGTAAAAAAAAAATTCATTATTAGAAATACGATTGTTTGCCAACTCATTGTGCGTGTACCTCAGTTGTGTCTCTTCTTGAAATGCATTTTATTTTCGTGTAAATTGTATAAACAAGTAAGTGTACATATTTCTTTTCAATATAAAATCAACGAAATTATCATTTACTAAAAACATGATAATATTGTTTTAAGTGTTAAGTTATTTCGTTTGTTTACTCTTATCAAATTACTCACTGTAGGAAATAATATATGTGTATCAATAGATTTATAACTTTTCTAATTAATTAAATGCGTATTTCAATAACATCTTGTTGAGTAATCCTGGCATACTTTTATGGTAAAAACGAATGTTTTCTCTATAAGCCTAATTGTGTGTGTCTTTTTTTTCTCTTCAGAAATGCCTCGTGAAAAGAAGACACAATTGACTCAGGAAGAAGAACTTAAATTGCTTTTTTTTCTCTACCAAGTGATGAAGAAAATTCAGATGTTGATCCAGATGAAGGTCCTGAAGAAGAATCCACTGACTCGCAAGCAGTAGATAGCCAACATCAGGTCGGTGATCCAGTACTAATATGTAGTTCAACAACATTAGTCTCTAGTGATGAGGATGAGTATGAAAATGAAGGGGAAGTTGGGCGTGTAGATGAGTGGTCACAAGACACATCACATCTGGGTTTAGAAGATATTACTACTGATGGGGAGGCAGAAGTAAATAGTAGGCTAACAATTACTGCTACAGAAAAATATTATTTCTTATAGATTTTCAGTGAGAAATACTTGAACATATTGTTCGGCACACAAATTTGTATGCCACACAATCAAAGTGTAGAAGGCGATCTGGCCAAATGTTTCTACAAGAGACAAAAAACTGGGAAGACACGTCTGTAGAGGAAGTACATGCATGGATTGGCATTCTGACTTTTATGGGCATTGTAGTTTTACCACATCTATAACATTACTGGAGTTCTGATCCAGTTCTTTGTCAGTCAAATATATCCAAAGTGATGACATGCAAACGTTTTAGAAAAATTACGGAAACAATTCATTGTAATGACAATGAAACAAATCTGCCTGGAGGTAATCCAAATCACGACAAATTACGCAAAGTTAGGCCCCTAATAACATTCATCAACGAAACAATTCATGATGCATACAAGCCAAGCAAGATATTAGCAGTTGATGAAAGTGTGTTACCATTCAAAGGGCGGTCATCTCTAAAACAATACGTGCTCATGAAGCCGGTCAAAAGAGGATACAAGGTATGGTGCTTAACTGATTCCAAGACAGATTATGTTATGGAATTTGATGTGTACTCAGGTAAAGCAGGCACATCAGTACGTAAACTAACCTTAGGTGAACGTACTGTGTTGAAACTCACACAAGACTTGAATGGGACTGGATCAGTAGATGCTTTTAATAATTTCTTTACTACTGCAAATATAATGAACATAATTTTACAAATGGAATACGTTCCTTTGGCACAGTGCAAGCAAATCGGAGGGGACTGCCGCCAATGTTGAAATAGAAAGCACAACTGAAACGAGGAGAGTTCCAGTATCAGTGTAAGGGTAAGGTTGTGACTTTCAGGAGGATAGATAACAAACCTGTGACTTTACTAACAACTGTGGTAACACGCAAAATTAAGGATGGTTCGTCAGTGACTGTGAGTTGTCCGACTGCTGTAGCACCATACAATGCAATCATGGGAGGAGTTGATAAAAATTATCAGTTTAGAGAAAGATATACAGTTTGCCGATATTATCAGAAATGGGGGCATCGGATTCTCTATTTTCTGACTGATTTGGCAATAGTAAATTCTTACATATTGTGGAAGTTCAACAGAAGAGATTATGTTTACCAAGATCAGTTGAGTTTTCGTTTCGGGCTAGCAAGACAGCTGATTTCTGGTTTTTCGTTCAAAAAGCAAAAAGGTCGACCCACAAGTTTCCTTGCAAATAAAAATAACTGTTCCAGGTGATGTAAGGCTAACTAAAGCTGGGGACCACATGCCAGATCTGCAAAAACCATACAGACGCTGTCGTGTGTGCTCCAAGAAGGTTCGTGACAAGAGGAGACAGTACATCTGCAGTGCATGCGATGTTCCTTTGCGCATTGAACCATGCTTTAGAAAGTTCCATGACAAGTAAGGTTGGGGAAATGTTTACCTGAAATACTTCGACAAGATACTTTACAATTTTACTGTATTCAAGAATGAAAGTATTTTTAATTGTTCTAAAAATTACATTTTGCTGTGTTCTTTTATTTCTAAATGCAATAATTTTGTAAAACAGACAAAATAAGGAGATAAAAAAGGTTTTACACAATGTACACAAATATGTGTAAACTTTTACAAGGTATTTTGTTTAATTGCATTCAACAATGAACATATTTGTGTTTTTTGGTATTTTTTCTGTATAATCAATTTTTTTTATTTTTACTTATTTATTTCATTTAGAAATAATAATCACACAAGTGTAAACTTTCACAAGTTATTTTATATTTTCACCATATTGAATGAAATGAAAATATCTGTGAAAATATGATGTACGGCATATATTTTCTGTAAAAACAATTGTTATTTTCTATTATTTCTAAATGCAAGGTATAAGTGAAATAAACCAAATAATGAGATATTTAGCGTCCATTTACACAAATAAGTGTAAACTTTCACAATGTATTTTACAGTTTCATTGCATTCAACAATGAAAATATTGGTGTTCATAATTTTTTTTTTTCTGTAAATACAATTATTACATTCTTTTATATTCTTTCTAAATGTTTTTAAATAAGTCAAATAGACAAAATAATGACATATTTAGCTTCCCGTTTTCCATCACGAGTACGCACACAGCATCCTTTCTTTTGTACAATTTTTTTTTGCACAGAAGGTTCACCTCAACACCAGCTCACGGAACAGTTTCTTCCAGGCAAGTTCTTCGCTCGCCTATAAATCATGGTAACGATTAACGCAGACAACTGACTACTGTTGTCAGACCGACCCCTCACAAAACTGACAAATTAACCCATCGACTCCTAACGACCCGAAATGACCCCAAAATCAACCCTAGATGACCCTGATTGCGATGCTGATTGCGGTGTGTACGGTGCTGATTGTGGTTCGTGCAGTGCGGATTGTGGTGCGTGCAGTGCTGATTCCTATGTGTATGGTGCTGATTGCTCTGCCTGCAGTGCATGCAGTGCTGATTATGGTGCATATAGTGCGTTTGTGGTTGATTGTGTTGCATGTGTAACAGATTGTGGTGTGTATGGTGCTGATTGTAGTGCATATGCTACTGATTGTAGTGCTGATTGCGATTTTGTGCTGATTGTGGGCTGATTGCGACTGTGGTACTGATTGCGATTGTGATGCAGATTGTGATGCGAGCATGTGGGCCACAAGTTAAAATAAATTCCCTATGATAAAATTAATATGGGAGCAATCTGAGAAAACCCACACACTCATTCGCCCCAGAAGAAAACCATACTTATACTTACATAACAATATATTATTTAAGTATGCTTGTAGGCATATGTATATCTAAATATTCAAATTTAAATTAATTTTTTATTTACATACCTATACATAATTATGTATAAAATACAATACAGTTAATTTTATATTCCCATATTTACACGTACATATTTATGTAAACATAAAAGTACACATTATGTATAAAATATATTGAAAATAATTCTGTATTTAGATATGTATAAAGCAAATTGAAAAATCTTTATATTTACATATTTATATACGACTATACATTATGTATAAAATAAACTGAAAATACTTTATATTTACTTATTTATATATAGCTGTAAATAATTAGGTATAAAATAATTTGAAGATAATTTTCACTTTTTCATGTTTATATATAGCTATACATAATGATGTATTAAGTAAATTGGAAATAACTTTGTGTGTACATATTTATATATACATAATTATCAGAATTTTTTTCTTCTGGGGCTAACGAGTATGTGGGTTTTCTCAGAGAGCTCTCGTACATTATTTACCTATCAATTTTATGGTGGAAGTTCTTTGGCGAGCACAAGCTAGGCTCTTTACTGAAAAATATATGACTACTTTTATATAGTATGAATTTATAATTGAAATTCTGACACGACGAGGTTATCATCGATTTGGAAGTGCTCTCTCGTCATATCATGAAGGCCTGCCTTTGACCTCAACGAACATGGAGCCGCGACCTGCATAATCGCTTCTTGTTTGTCGCTAGTGTCGATTCTAAGATTGAATTTTCACATATGGCCAAAATGATTGTCGGTATGAGAGAACGGCCTGTACGAAGTGACCTTTTCGCGCGATAAAGCATTACGACATTGGTCCCATGAAGTTTGTGCAAGGTGATAAATTGAAAAAACATACCTATATCTGCAAGGATTCGTCTACTAGGAGTCAGGAAGTGTTGCCGAGAATAGCTCTTTATGTATCGATGGGTACCGATTAATATGAGACAGTTAATGTTAAAGATGGAATGAGTACAGTAAGCACAGTAGGAGCCTGCCGTGGTGCTGCATTGTTCAGTACAAAGTCGAAGTTATGCATCGACCAATGGTGAAGCGTGGTGGGAGCCAGCTGTAGTTCTAGGCACTTTTACTGAAAAATTCAAATAAAGTTTACCCAAGTAGCGATGTAATATACCGAGGGATGTGGGTATATACTTCTTATAGCAAGATTAGATAAAATACTCTTCTTTCAGCCTTTGGAGGTAGGACTATATAGTTTCATTTTAAAATAGGGGGAATTTATTGTAACTTGTGACCCACATTCTCGCACCACAATCAGCAGCACAATCGTAATCAGGACCACAATCAGCACCACATGCACCATAATCAGCACTGCAAGCACCACAATCAGCACCATATGCACATCACCAAAACACCACAATCAGCACCACATGAACCACAATCATCGGTCATTATAGGTCGATAGGTGTCAATGGGTCATTAGGTATCACTAATGAATTGTTAGGTGTCATTAAAACATCATTATGGGTCATTAAAATGTAATAAATGGGTCATTTGTGGGCCATGAGTAATCGTGTCATGGGTAATTTATGGGTCATTGGTCTTGGGCCATTGGGTATTGGGTTACATGTCAAGGGTTTTTCGAGAATTCGTTGTGATTATTCGGAAGTTTTTCTCGAATTTTTGTTTTCAAGGTCATTCTAGGTCATGTGGTCAAGGTTACCTGCATTCAATATGGTGGCAGTAGTCCATAACCTGATATGCTTGTTGACTTGTATGCATTTTTCTCGAGTTTTGTTATCAAGGTTATTCAAGTTCATGGAGTCAAACTCATCTGCACCTAATATTGTGGTAGAAGTCAGTAATGTAATATACTTGTTGGCTTTTATGTATTTTTTTATCGAGTTTTGTTTTTCAAGGTAATTCAAGGTCATTGAGTCAAGGATAAGGACACATGCATTCAATTTGACAGTACTAGTCAGTGGCATAAAAATTCTTGCTGGCTTTATAAATATTTTCTCGAGTATTGGTTCCAAAGTTGTTCAAGGTTATGGGTTCGTGGTCCTGGTTACCTGCATCCAATATGGCGGTAGTAGGCTGTAATGCCATATGCTTGCTGACATGTATTTTTCCCGTGCTTTTGATTTCAAGGTCGTTCGAGATCATGGGGCCAAGGTGGTCAAGATCACTGGCTTACAATTTGATGGTAGTGGGTCTGAGTCCCCACAGCAAAAATGCAAGCTTATTTTGCTGCATTGCTGCAAGTTACTGTAGAAAAATGGGATAGAATTGCAGTTCAAATGGTTGCACAAAATGAAGTACAGCATTATAAAAGACAAGGTCGTTAAACATCAAGTAATTCTGGAGTGCTTTGCCAGCGGCAAGATTCCACGCCTTGTTGTAATTTGGTTAAGCGACTTCTGTACAAACCTAATATTTTGAGACCAGCTATGTAGTAATATATGCATTGGTATTAAGCGCTTCGAGGCAGAAACATGATCGAATGTCGACAGGTATGGCATATTTGTGGATTTGGAACGCTGTTATCTGGGGGCTAGGCCAGGTTGTTTAGTTACAGAGGAATGTGCTCTGGTCGAGGTGAAATTCGTTCCTTCTGCCAAGCCCCTGAGCCTAATGGAGACGTTTTAACAAAAAAGAACTTATTTTCGGAGAGGATGTCCGACAATATCTTAAAACGTAAGAAGACGCACTACTACTTTTATCAAGTGCAAGGAGCATGGAACAAAACTGGGCGCCCAATTCTGCTATTTTGTGGTAATGAGAGACAAACAGGAAACTCTCCATACAGAAAAATATCAGCGGATGAAACATTTTGGAGGCAGGAAATGACAATTTTATATGCATTGCATGTTGCCAGAAATCGTGGACCCTATTTTCCCAGTATGATATACGATTCGAGAATCTGCATTTATAACTGCAGCACAGAAATCAGTCATTCTTAAAATAGAACAAAAAACATAATGCGTTCCACATAGGGAGTGTGCATCATAAGGAAACACGATTTCACTTAGTTGTTTCCGTATATTTTGACGACCTACTTCCGTAATTTGTGAGATTGTATGAACAGTGTAACATAATTGTCATTATAACAATAGTGTTTGGGTGTGTGCATTTGCATCAGTTAACTGGAATTACTAGAGATATTTGCTATTAAAAAATTGTTTAGGCTTATAGAACTTCAGCCAGTGGTAATATATCTTTAGTGTGGTATTTAAATGTCATAAAACTAATGCCTATTTCACTTCTGGCAGTTATTTATACTATTCCATTCTTTCGTTTTTTAAACGAATGTCATATTTAATTCACGCTATTTACCTTTTAAACTGTTTGCGTATTTTACGGTTATTCCGCTTGAAAGAGACACGTGTTTGCAACGTCTGACTTTCTGTACCAAATAGACTGCATATATGGTGTTCGCTGTTATTTATTTGTTCACATTATTTTTTTTTTATTACATAACTATTAAATGCGTTACATATATTTTTTTGCTACCTTAGCATTTCAACGACATTTGTATATTTAAAATGTGTTTATAGTTATTTACTGTAAATGTTTACTATCGCGTTCACACGAGTGGTCTAAACGCATTTACTGCAAATTCGTACGGCAGCCATGTTTGAACATGTTTGCCAACGAAACTAGTTTCAGTAGTTACACCTCAATAACTGAATGCACACAGAGGGAAATCCTAACACCGAAAACACGCTCCTATATTTATTTATAATCTCTTCCACCACTATTAATATTGAGTATTTTATTAATTTTAACACAACTTGTCCTATTTTTACTGTAACAGTACAGATAATACTGTTTTTGACCTGGCTTATTATTTATTTTAACGAATGCATAGATTCCCGCCAATTTCAGCCATTTTAATAATACTTCCTATTACTTCATAGCAGCCAATTAGAGCAGAATACAGAAGAAAAGTCACTTCGATGTACTTACCCAATCTGTTTACTTTGAACAAAAAGTGACTGCGATCGAAACAAGTTCGGAGCCGGTGTAACCACATGCAGTGCTGAACATGTTTTAAGTGGAGTAGTTTTGTACACCGCGTGATCACGGTCTTAAACTACTTTGATATTGAATCTCTGTGTTTTTATAAAGCAGTTATATTAATTTGACTAAATATTGCTCTTTGTCAATTTTGGAATTTTGTTTTGGGTGACTTCACGCGCCAGCCACAGCAGTCACCATACAGTGGCAATTGGTACTGCAATGTAGACGCAAAGTAAACATTGATAGAAAATCAACTTAGACTAGAGCGCATGTTAGAAAACCGTTTGCTGGTTTATCTGTTTTAATTTACGCACTCTTCCTGCTATGTTTGTCATGATACGCCGCGTCGCTTACGAATATTTTGTATTTATTTACAGTAGAAACCTACATTATGTGTCCTATTTTACACTTACTTCGTTAATCGACATTTACTAGTTTCTTTGTTGTCGTCCACGTGTCATGGGTTCACTGCTCGCGGTCTGTTTTTGAAACTCAAGCTTACATCGCCTTGCTGCGTTTTCTGCTTACGTCAGTTGGATGTGGTGATTACCCGATACAATATTGACGAAATTCCTCCCAAGACAATGCACTAATTGCAGTAGCACTAGAATATTTCATATTATACATCACATGCTTCTCTACTCCGGAGGATGTACAGTAGCTTATTACATTTATGCATTCAAAGTAACATGCATATTTCGTGACTCGCGAACACGTCCATGCAAACACTTATGGGCTTTCGTAGTAAAATGTCGGAGACACATCTGGCACGAAGATATAGAGAAACACCGACAGAAGAGCAATTTGGCTGCAAGAAAGCAGTAGAAACACATTGCTTTTTGTTGATTAAACTACCAAAACCACAAATTACATTTTTGTGTGACCATTTATATTGTAAATCAGTGTGAGTGTAACATTTTCCTTTATTGTTTAGGTCAACTTTATTGATTGTTTTACATTTCACTATAAAAATACGTCTGGCATAGTAACCTATCATCTTAGTGACGCTGTGTTGCGGTAACCAAAGAAAGTATTGATGTAATTATTCAAACGAACATAAGTAAACTTCATTACTAATAATATGGTGGACTATAGGATATAGTATGTAGTAGGCCTATACAGGTGTTGATTATGGGTGCATTTTGTTGCAATTGATTCGACTGAATGTTCGATACGATAAAAAAAAAAAATAAACGTAACTACGTTTAAACCTTTAAACTGGATTCCTGAATTAATATTACCTAGTATTATGATTATCAAAACAATTCGTCAACTAAACAATTTTCATAAATATGCTCTAGGAGTTAAACACAAAGGCTATGATACGTACGTTTGCAAATATGTACACGTTTTTCTGTAATGTCAGTCTATGTAACCACAAAATGGCACGATACCTAAAATATTTCATGCTGCCTCGTGAAAAGTATTGAATCTAGAAACGTTTTGTTTACAGAACATTACATCTGTATGCTTAATTCAGGTTTACGAGGCTTAAATATTACATTTGACCAATACCCACGATTTAGCATAATTTTTAGTGGACCACGTTAAATCAGGTTTTTGAGTTTAAAAAATGTATTAGATTACAATTTTTTTTTACAGGTCAACTTCTATACGAAGCCCCATTATGTGTAGGGCTAGAAGGTGAAAGTTCCATGAATTATCTTCAAATAGTTTTGACGGACAAGCGAGTTGAGTGGCTGGTTGCGTCAGTTCTTCCTGATAACGCGCTGCTTCGCATATGTTCAACCCATAGCATGGTGATCGCTGGGTGGTTGGACATACTCTGTTCTCCGCAGGTGCTGACGACTTGGCAACACCGTACAGTTTTCCGCGAGAATGGCGTGGCACCATACGTCCGAGCCTGCATCGCCTCCTTCCTTTCTCCTCCCCTACCTCCTTTATACAGGCGGCGGTTTCAACAATCCACGTGCTCAGAGCCTCCTGTTAATGGCCCGGTGTCAGGTGTATGCATGCATACTTTTTTTCATATAAAACAGTGCTGCTCACAAAAGTGAGCTAAGGGCTGTGGTTACGTATACAGGAATCAATTTACAGATTTCACCCTGGGGGGGGGGGGGGGACCAAGTACAAGTGGCACAAAAACGAACACTTTAGTATTTACAAATCCCAATAATGAGGATTGTGTCAGTTCTAGCTTATACCTGCTGTGACGCTGGAAGCGTGTAAAATTGGCTTTGCCTTGTAGCTGACCTGTGGGTCACGTGGCAGGTAGTTTTACGTGTGACAATTTGCTAAGAGGGTGCCAGCGCGAGACCTGCCATTTCCTAGGCGGGCAGTAAATATATAATATCTATAACAAACACGAGTACCTTTGAATGAATAAATGCTAATAAATGATTTATGGACCACCTACATGAATTAAAAATGACATAATACCCTCATAGCAAAGTAAAGTACTACAAAATATTTACAACAATATTTTCAGAATTTACGATTTTCCTTCTCTTTCTAGTGAAAATTTCTGGTTTCAAATCAGGCGTTCGCCTCACTTAATCTTCTCCTGTAAGGGAAGTCCTAGCTTCACTAGAAGTCACTTTGTTTCACTGGCTCTAATGGGATCTATATCACATCTGCTTATCTTACACTGGCACTTCGTATTGTCCTTCGGTGCCACGAATCTCTGGTTCACGTAACACTTAGTCACTGGGCTACTATTGGATTATTTACGGTAGTGTTATACAATCCATGTCTTTACCTCTCAATGGTTCAAATTAACTGTTGCTAGGAACCTCTATTTACATCTGTTTTAAAAACTGTTTTTTATACTAGTCACTGACATGGTTCACAGCAATTTATGGCTGCTTAGCTGGCGGTTTTACACTATCTGCGGATTATTTTACAACTGACTCACTCTGTTCACTGGGGTTGAGTCAGGGCTTTCGCTGGTCGGCTACGTTTCCTCATCGCCGTGTGTTGAGGGTACAGCCAAGTGAAACGGGAAGTGGGCGGCCATGGTGATTCCTGGTATTTGTCTGGTTGAGGTGTGCCACTGCAGGTACGGGTAGGAAGCTCTCTTGATGGATGGCTGGCTGGTGGGGGCGGTGTTCTCAACTCCAGCAGTTGCCAGTTGGGAGCCACCAGGCACCGGGGGACAATCGACTGCCCTCTCCTCCTGGAGGCAGGGTGGCCATCAGAAGCAGAGGCTTTTGAGGCTCCTATACCCCCTCGGCGCTGCTGGGCACATCCTCCAGTGTGGGTAGCTGAACCTGGTGTCAGCCTCGGCATCCTCCAACGTCGCGACCTGGGTGGCCGTCGGAGGCAGAGTCTCTTGTGGCTCCTCTACCTCGGTGACGCGGCTGGGTACTTCCTTTCGCTCAGGAGGCGAAGTGGGGACGATGGCTTTGGCATCGTCCGACATCTTGGCCTCGGGGTTGGCCATGTCCTCCAGAGCTGGCGTAAGCTGGGAGGTCGTCTGAGGAAGAGGCTCTTGGGACCAAACGACATTGCCTCGGATTTCAAACCTCAGGGGGTGGTTCTGGAGGAGACGCTGGATTTCTGGGCCCTGTTGCTGGTGGTAGGTAATCTGGTACCTGCTGAGCTGTAATTTCAGTCGCCGGAAGTGCTCTTCAGGGCTTTGATTCGCAGCCAGAGGGGTGGGGGAGTGTCATTCTGTCATTCTCTCTCTCTCTCTCCTCGTCTTCCTTGGCTCCTCTGTCTAGGTCCGGCTGGCGTGATAGTGACGTCGGGTTGTTCTTAAGTTATGCCCGGGTAGTGTTGCACCTTGAAATAAAATTCCGTGAGGAACATTTCCCACCGCCCGAGCTTGGCCTTGGCATTCTTGGATTCGCACAGCTATTGAAGAGCTTTGCTATCCGCCCTCAGCATTAAGTGCTTCCCTCTATTTAATAGCAGTACTTTCTTTCCGCCCAGACTATGGTAAGGCACTCCTGCTCAATTATGTGATAACTCTCTTCAGTTGCGTTAAGTCTAGAACTGGCATACGCGATGACTTGAGGCTGGCACGTGGAGTCGTCCTGGTATAAGACGGCCCTTACGTCATTCTGGAAGTGTGAGTTTGGAGTACTAGCGGGTTTTCCACTTGAGGTCGGTGGAGTTGTGAAATGTTTTCGAAGCTGTGCTTCATGGCGAGGAAGGCATTGTGATGAATAGTGTAATTTAGTCGGTTCTGGAATAGGATCCAGGGACCGGGGGCGGGGACCGAACACAGCCAACTTGGATCACATAATTCCCGGCCACCATATTGGATTACGTAATTTCCAGCCGCCATATTGATAAGTAATTTCTGGTCGCCATATTGTTAGCCAGCATATTGTTAGCCAGTGTGCTACCATATTGGTGACAGTATGCCAATTTACAGGCTCTTTTGTTTTGTATATGTAATTCCGAGTGTTTTCACCGAGTGCTCCCATTTTTCATGCTCTTGCATTCCAGTCATGCAACTGCCATCTTATTTTTGCACTTAATTTTCTATAATTCCATTCATGCAACTTCCATCTTTGATTCACGGATTTCCTGATCTATCATTCCACCTCGACATCCACCATCTTGGATTACATTTTTATTAGTCACTATCATGCCACCTTGACATAAACCATCTTGGATTCCGCCATCTTGGAATCCACCATTTTGGCAGTCAGTATGCTGACATTTTGTTTTTTCACTTCATACTATATTCCATTTAGCCTCTCTTGCATTCCAAGGGTTTTCTCTGAGTGCTCCCATTTTTTCCTCTCTTGAAATCTTTCTCCTTTCCTATCTACCTTACTTTCTCTTTCTCTCACCTTTGCTCAGCTAGTCGCTCCACCGCCATCTCGTAAATTTACTACCAAAAAATCCAGCAATGCCATATTGGATTTACATTTATTTCGCAAGTTAACTTTGTAGTAATTTTTTTCTGCTCCACCTCTTTCGCCCGACTCTTTATCGATGACCATGCAGGTTCGTGCAGGTTCTTCACAGTCCAGGTCGCCACTACTACATGACACATCACAAACCCATACTTGTTTATCAGTGTGCAGGTTCGGACAGTGTCGTCACGACCCACACTTACTGTCGTAACTCGCCTATCGTGACTTGCATGTCGCTCCGTACACCTCTCAGTACAGGCCCTGAAGTTTCAATCATATTTGTTCAAAAATATTAAAAATTAACCGGGATGCCTATAAGGGCGATTTTTAAAAATCTTTAAAGGCTGTAAATGTGTACTTAATGTGCATCGAAAGTTTTTAATATCAACCAAAGTGCCTTTAAAGTGTATCAAAACAATTTAATAGCCACTTGATCGTTTTTAAGAACATAAATCCCATTTAAAAAGTATGGGAACAATAATTTAAAAACCAAAATTCTATATATAATACATAAAAAATTATATAGTAACGAAATATTACCAAACAATATATTTTAAAACCAAAAACGTCACCCAATATATATATATATAATATATATACCGATCGACCTTATGAATATCATAGGAAATACAACTGCATAACAAAAACGAAGTATAAGAAGAAAAAAAACCAAGCCAAAATTAACTTCTTCTTATACCCACCAACATGCTTAGTGACACTTGTCAAAATACACTGACCACCCATACCAAACAATATTTAACTCAACCATACATTAGCTTATAGGACTCACTGGTACACACATAATGTCCACCCCATTCATCATGTACCAGCAATCACAAAACATATATACTGGCAAACATATCACACAACATACCATCCTTGATAACCCAAGTGTACCAAGCAAATTTATAGACCAGACCAACAGTCATTACTGACTGATACCAGCCAAAACCAACTTACCATCACCTATAACCAAATAAAAACTCAATTAAACCATACCACCTATATCATTTGCTCTACCAACTGTCATCAGATGAAATATACGTATCACTCAAACCAGAATTCAAGTACCATCACACTTCAGGCATACAAAAACCAAATATGAGTAACCCTGCTGACCAGGAGTATTGGGTACTATACCAACCATAACCCAGAATACTTCAGCAATATTGCACAGATCATGTTGTATATGCAAAATAATAACTACCCATTTCGTACCACCACACACCATCCATTAACCCCCACCAACTATATCATACCAGGTAACATACCTCCAGCATACCTAATCAAATCGATAACTTATTGGTACTGAATACCAAAACAGATACAATACTTTTCAACATGACATTAGCTTGCCTCAGCCACGCATCTTCAAAAGGCATACAACCCAGCATACCTACATACTATGCCATCTGATTATATCACCGAACCACCACAGCAGGTAACCATACCAACTAAAACATACAGCCCCAAGCCATATCATTCACTCTAACCCCAAGCATACCTTATTCATGCTGTTAACGATACAGACCATATCAACCACCATACCAAAGACTCACTAATCAATCATAACAGTAAACTAGATTGACTGCCATCTAGACCCATCTAAATTCACCATTTACACATATAAACAAGTCATACCAGCAGCCGAGTCAATCAAAATATTCCTACAAATGCTCCAATCGTGCTATCATAAAATCAGTACTAATAATTTAAGCATCCATATAGTCATGATTCCCAGATTTCATCCTATTATACTAACCAACCATACCATCTAAGTATTCTGCCCTCTCATACTAATTTATCAAACCATTCCGCCCTTACAAACTTATCACACAATCAAACCATTCTCCCCACACACCATCGAAGTTACACTTCTAGCTTACTGCCAAAACAACCGAACATGTGATCAAGTCATATCAATCAACATAATGGCTATACCAAACATACAAGAAACAAACTGTACAATCATGTCATACCGATAGATTATACCATCAAGCTGTACCAGCCATAAAAAACCAAACAATACCGGCAGTCACACCAGCAGACAATGCAATCATGTTCTTCCATCCATATAAGTTATTCCAAGATACCATACCAACCAAAAAACACACTAGTCAGTTATACTACCAAAACATATTACCAAAACAAGCTACATATAACATCCATGCAGAGAGGTCATACAGTAAAAGCATTCTAAAACACCTCTATCAATGATGAGCCTACATACTATTCATATTATCAGACTGACCTACATAATATTCAAGCCATACATTTAGACTTTCTATACTAATCATCACGCCTGTCATCACATCTCCTGCCCTCCTGTTTAACAATATTACAGGCATGTCACACTTAAAGACAAAGTAGTTGCATAAAAATACTCCCTCCTACCATCAATCCAAACTACTACAATGTCCCAATAATTCATTTCGGACATCGCTCATGTTGACCTCTATCTTTGGAACTCTCACAGGCAGACTCAAGTCCTTGTTAATAATCTGTATGTTATTTTCTCGATTTATATCATACATTGAGTGCAGAGGGCGCATAGTTAACTGCAGAGCATGCGGAGCTAACTGCGGTGCATGCAACTCCAATTACGGAGCATGCGATGTCAATTGTGGAAAGTGCGGTGTCAATTACAGTGCGTGCGGTGCCAATTGTGGTGCGTGCTGTTGGAATCCCCCTACTGACAAGGGTAACGAAGATGGTCGAAGACCTTGGCGACTCTAGCAGATTATGGTTGTGCACTTCAGCGGTCAACTGGAGAAACGAAGATGGTGATAGCATCTGTGTGTGTACGATGTATTGCTCAAACAACCATCGGTAGGTAGTGGAGTTCAAGACTTGACACTATACATAAATTTTAAATTTCCTTTCAGACTTAGACAAAATCTAATACTTTTTCTAGTGATGGAGGTGGGCATAATATTAGCCTGGGTTTTGTTGGATGAGTAACATAGACATACTTTATACACTTTACCTTTATTTTACAGACATTACATAAGACTACATACTAATATGTGACATATGTTCAAATTATTCTTCATTCGAGCAAATATTAATGGTGACTGTTTTTTGAAGAACACTTCTTGCCAGGAGTATTCCAGGCACTCTTATTCGCATATACCATACTGTAGTTAATGCATGTTTAGGTCTTTTAGTCAGTTTCAAATCGGTAGTTAGTATCTTCACGAAGTTTGGCATCGGTGCAGTTGGAGACATTACCTTTACACGTATTGTTATGCACATACAGATTATCACTGTGGGTAAACACAGTGGAACGACTAGTATGCTGGACTGAACATGCAATGGCGTCTTTTATGTCGGTGTGCATTACATCTTCGGCTAAATGTATTTCCACAATAACAACATTGATACCGTAATGCTTGTAGCGACTCTTTAGAAACGCCTGATTTCGCCGATTATGTCGATGTTATGGTAAGTCTTCAACCATTGATGCCATCTTTAGTAGAGCACACAGTCATAGTAGATGATTCCACTCGTGACGATCTGTCTTCCACCATGGTCGTTGGCGAGGATATATACGTTCTTATATGATACAATTTTATAAACTCTTTTCACAGCAGAACAACTAGTACATGTTATACTTTCAACTATCTCGCTATAGGTCTGCGGTGTATGAATAAGTAGAAAATCAATATGCATGATCCAGTGTTATAAGAAGGATAATCAACCCGTTCATTATCTAACCTACGAATCCATCAATCAAATCACCATCCATCATTACACTTATACATCTTTCAATGTTGGATACACCTTTTTTTTTATTTCTCTAGTAAACCCATTATATTTCATAGGATAGATTAGGTTAGGTATGTTGTGTCAAGTGCTGCAAGTGATTGCCGCTTTCCGAATGTCACTTTAGCTGATAAAAATGATCTGACTACGACAACAAACAATCATTTTCACTATAGCTTGGCAATAAGAGAAATATGTTTTGGATTATTTGCACACGCGCGCGCGCATGTGTGTGCAAACACACACACACGTGCGCACGCACACACAGAGAGAGAGCTTTTATATGTCTAAATATGATGTAGCTAATTCTTATGTCACTCAAACTCAGTAAGAGAAAGAGAACTACCTACACTACCCTTGCAAGAAACTAAAGTTTAAATCCGACATCTGGGACCGCTCGACAACCTGACAAGATCAGAAAAAGATTCTATAATGAAAATTCTTATCCTTAAATGATGTCATAGGATCTTCAGCTTGATTTTCTATTCAAAATCTTCCATTCAAGACAAAAAGAAACATAATATTTTACCAAAATTTTAAATACGCAGAAACTTAATCATAATATCTTCGCGATTCGGAGTACTGAGAAAACCCAAGGACATGTTCACCCAGAAGAAAACACGTTATATATATAATTCCTATCTTATATACAATTAGGTATATATCTATCTTATAGATCATTATATATGTGTAACTATAATATATTATTAGCTTATAGATATTTATGCATTACTTAACTTGTGGAATGAATGTAAATCCAATATGGCATCGCTGGAATTTTCTTGTTGGTAAATTTACAAGATGGCTGTGGAGTGACTAATCGAACAAAGATGAGAGAAGAGAAATAAGGAAGATAGTAAAGGAGGAAGAATGGAAGAGGGGGAAACATGGGAGCACTCGGAGAAAACCCTTGGCTAGCAAGAGAGGCAACATGGACTGATAGGACATAAATTTAAAATACAAAATGTCGCCTTACTTGCTGCCAAAATAATGGAATCCAAGATGGTTGATGTCGAGGTGGCATGATGGTGACTAATAAAAATGTAATCCAAGATGGTAGTCACATGACTGGAATGATACATATGGCAGTCTGTGAATCACAGATGGCAGTCGCATGAATGGAATGATACAGCAAGAAGTGCAAAAACCAAATGGCTGAATCAAATATGGAAGTCGCATTACTGGAATAATAGAGCAGGAAGTCTGGGACTTAAAGATGGTGGATGCCGAGGTGGAACGGTAGAACAGGATGTCTGTGAATCAAAGATGAAGTCGCATGAATAGAAAAATAGAGCATGAAGTCAAAAAACAAGATGGCATTTGCATGACAGGAATGCAAGAGCATTAAGTGCAAACACAAGATGGTTTTCGCATGGCTGGAATCCAAGAGCATGAAAATATGGGAGCAGTATGAGAAAACACTGAGAATTATAGACTAAACATGAAATGATCGAGCATGGAAACTGACATACTGGCTACCAAGATGGCGACCATAAATTATGTAGTCCCATATGGCGGCAGGAAATGACGTAATCCAAGATGGCTGCCAGAAATATTGGTCGGCTCCCGCCCCTTGTCCCTGTTCCAGAACTGACTAAATTACACTGCTGTGGTGTTATTGCCCCCACCATCAACATGCCTCGTCCTCTTTCTAGGGGAGCCATCTGGCTAGAAATATCTGGCACAAAGACCCACAGCCAGTTACATAATTCTAGGAAGAGGTGCAACTGTTTGTTTGTAGGCTCCTTGGCTTCCTCGATAGCCCATATTGATATGGTCTGGGGATAGTTCCTTTCGGGCGAGACTATGTGCCCCAAGTAATCTATTGTTCAGCAGAAGTGGCTTTTGGATAATTTGCATCCCCTGTAATTCTTTTATACCCCACTGACATTTGGCAGTATATTTCAGTTAGCGCAGGGAACTCATTAGGAGCATGCCACTCTTGCAGTGCCATGTGGTTGTAATTGAACATTGATTTAAGGTCCAATAAAATTGCTATCCCCTGGCAGCCATTTTTTGGTCCTAACTTTATGTCCTTTCATCCTTTATTTCGTGGTTTGCTTTTGTAAGTTTCACAGCAGCTAGGTCATGCTCTGCGAGACCTAGTATAACAGGTGACAGGATAATAATTCTCTATCTTAACCTGGGAATAGTTGACCCTTGCCCTGAAATTTTCCATGTCATCTGATGCCACTTCAGAACAAGATCATGGGTATACAATAAATTCATCGGGTTGGAATATGCGGGTGGATGGTGGGATTATTTCTTTAAGTTATTATTATTATTACTATGGGACCTTACATCTTCTTAACGAGAACACTACAACCCAAAAGAAAGTATAAACTCAGATTATCAGATACTTCGGGAGTAGACCTTTAGGCCATGTTCGCTATTAAATAAACGAAAGCTCGCAGAGGCCATGAATTATCCTTGTATTCGCACTCCATACATACGAACCTCAATATACCCATCCGCTGTAATTCACATGTACCCCATTGACTTTCGAAAGTAAATTGGGTTGGGCATTGACGATCTCTTTGAGAAGATGCAAGATCCTAGAAATAATAAGTACTTTAAAAATTAGTCTCACCATCTACCCACTTACTCCAATCATGTAAAATTATTCTAAGTCCATGACCTTGTTCTGAAGGGATGTCAGATGACCTGGAAAATCCAGGGCAAGGGTCAACAATTCCCAGGTTAAGATAGGGCATGCTTATCCTGTCACATAACTGTAGTACTAGATCTCGCAGAGCGTGACCTAGCTGCTGCAGAACTTACAAAAGCAAACATGTTACTACCAGAAGGACAGTGTGGTTGCCATAACCAGAAGGTTAGGCAAGGCATGGGATGTTGAAGAGTTCTTCGCAGGTTGCTGTTTAAGAACTTCTGGAAGGTCTGGTAAACATTGGTAGTCAGCAGAGAGCCCCAACACACTAGGTGGTGGAGAGAGCTGCCAGAGAATAACTCAAGAGATCAAGTACTGTGTCTTTGCTGCGCACTGGCATATATTCTGTTGGCCCGCCCTCATCTGGCCTGCACTGGTGCAGGCAGTAATGAGCTTCACCACAGCTCTGTCCAGGGCGAAGCTGAGTACTAGTGCCATCCCTTGGCCTTCTCTGGAACTATGCGGCTCTAGGAATGCGGTCTCAGCCACTTGGACGGTTTTCCATTTACACTTCGGGTGGTTGGCATGAATTCTGATCTCGGTTGAACAAAACAATAGTTCAGGTTCAAACCTCGCTTGGGGTGACGCGATGGCATGCTCTGATGAGGGAAAGTCGTATTTAGGCATTGTCATTAAAGTGTCATGCATTAACTGTTTCTAATTCTTCTATCCAGAAATGTGTATTGAGCATTTGCTGAATGTGCATGAAGTCGTTTATTTCAATTGCTCGTAGTAGTAGTAGTTTAAGAATTCAGAAAATTCTGTTACAGAATATGCAAAATATAAAAAAATACATAGCTTTTGTGCTTCATAAAATGCAATCATTACCTTCAATGAGTATATTCTGAGATGTAGGTATATAATCATTGTTACCTTGATGCATGACATCCTTTCCTCGCTATTAAATCAATGTCTTCTCATCAGTGTGCTTCACTCAGCCTCATGTTTCCACCGAGTTTGATTGCATCCTCCTCTGTTGAAGACGCCTAACTTGTACTGCCTACCCACAGCAAAGGATGGACACTCCATGCCAAACTTTTACTGTTCACCTTCCATGCTATCTAGAGTATGAAACTATGAATGTAGATTCTCCAAGTACTAAAGCGCACCACTAGATGGTGTCACTAGCACACACACTGCATGCAGCCCTGGATCCAGCACTGGCCAGCGACATCACACATCTAGAGTATCAACAGAGATCACCCCCTCCACACATCAAGCAAGGGCGACCCAGGGATAGTATAAATACTGGGGAACGACCCACATAACGATAGTCTGTTCTGTTCCTTCACCGCATGCTGGTGCCAAAGGAACCATCGGATCCCTGGTCTTCACCACACTCCAGTGCTGTAGATCATCACCTACCTACCTTGTCTTCACTGCACTCCTGGTGCTGAAGATTCCTACCAGTACGTCGCCTGTCTTCACCGCACCCCGGTGCCAACGACTCCGGCCATTGTCTACGTCGTCGAACACACACACTTCAGGCCCCTCCAGGGCAAACCCTGTGGTGTAGCTAGGTTAAGTTATTTTCATAGCACATTCTTTACCTATCCCATTAGCCTAGGAACAGGTCGCCTTCACCTGCCAATGCATAGCAGCTTCTGTTAAGCTCCAATTCATATTATGGTGTAGTGCGACACCACTGTGTTTATATCCATAACTGGAATAAAAAAGCTTTTAATATACTTGAGGGTATCTTTCCCATAAATATAGAACCTCTCTCTGTAGACATCAGGCCCATCTCAGAGGGACAGCAGGTGACCAGGAAATTTGCTCAAACTGCCACATACACCAGTAGAGTACCCACAAGCATTATAGACGGCCACCCTTTCTGTTCACTATGTTGTATGGAATGGTAGTGTCCCGACACTAGGTATTCTGCCTTTTGGGGTTGGCTCGTCAGCTTGGAGATTGCTCTTCCAACTGCCCTGCTTGCGCTGGAAGGAGTACTTCTCCAGGTCTGAGAAGACTCATTTTCTGGAGGCACTTACCCACGTATTGGGACAGTCAACCAGTGATACCCGACTCTCAGCATCCACCTCACTCCCCATGCCAGGTGCTTAGACAGGGACACAGCATTGGGTTGGTGGAGACTGTACATGGTTGTACTCCTGTGAAGAACCACGCCTTGCCTGCTCCACTTCCGTGGGGTTTGATATAGTGATTCTGTCCTCATACCCTACTCCCATCGGAGTGGTATCCAAAGGCAGGTTAAAAGGGTAGCAGCAACCTCCCAGTACCTGCAGGAGCTTAGCAACTTCCATGCTGCACTCGTGCACCTAGAACACCAGGAAAGGGAGCACACTCTCTACCACTTGGAGAGGCCACCATGCCAGAAGCAGCACCGGAACTCTTCACACCACCTGTAAAGCTACCAAAAGACTCATGCCCCGTGTTCGCTGTGTACTCGAGTGTTCAAGATAAATCCCACGGAATAGCTAATCCATGATTATGGAGAATCCAGATTGCCAAGTCAACTGCAACAATAGCCAACACTCAAGAGCACCTGCATGTCTTTACTACATCTCCCAGGTATCTTCATAAGTGAGGTCCTGCCAAAATGCAAGGTCGTTCTAGCCGTGCCAGACATTGTGCCCTATCGGAAAGCCACTCGGCCAGTACTATACACTGGACACGCACCAGTGCCAAACAAGTACTATAGTCCAAGGTTTCTCCCGGGTGTGCCTGTCTTAGCACCCACCAAAAACATTTGGTATTGCGACGTAACCCCCTCGCCACAAGGTGTCACGCTTCAGAACCAGTTTTCTGGCACCCATTGTGGGGCATAGCATCTAAATTAAGGGAGAATTAATTAAGAAGAACCAGGCCATCATGACCCCGAATTAAGCTATTTAGCTAGGAGTCGAACCAACTACCACACAGACTTCGGGGAGTCTGTAAATACCCCGTGGTACTCACCTATTCTAATCATGTCAGAAACCGAGGTGAACGAACGCGAGTCATCCGCTCACAGCATGGCTGATGATGGACCTGCACGATACTACAAACCTAACAGTTCAGGCACAGGGAATCTTCACATGGAATGTTCCCACTGCCAGACACACTTTCACTATCTCTGCTTAGGCTGGGTAAATGAAGCCAGTTCACAAGTGGGTTGGAATACCAGTGTGAAGACTGTCGCATCCGGCAAATGGGTTACTGTAGCTGGATTACATGCCCAGGACATCGTAACAAAATAGTGTGCTGCATGCTATGTGCGGAACATCATGGCTTCATAGGATGGCCAGACGAAAGGGTCACCAGTCCAGGCATGGTTTATCAGTGCGAAATATATCTGCACACCGCTGAATATCGACTGCACAACCCAGGGCCAGCCAACCATTCCAATTCCACTATATGTACAGGAGAACCACAAATCCCAGAATTGTTCATGGCCGAATATAAGGTTTTTCGTGCTGACGAAATTCGCGAAAAGCAGTGTGTGAGCAGGGCACATGCGATGCTCAAGGGCAAAACCCTTGAATGGGTGCAAAAACACTGCAAATTTATTACCGAATGGAGCCAACTTAGTAGCTGCCTCACCACACAGTTCACCGATGAGGAGGCACTAGCGCGACTCACAATGGAATTATATAGCCGGACCCAAATGCCCGACGAAAAGGCAGAATGTTCGTCTGGCACAAAGTACAAATCTATCAGAGGATATTCCCATACAGGAACCAAGAGAATTTCATGCGACATGTAATGCGCCTGTTGTTACCCAAGCTATGCAATTTCCTGCAATACCCGAAACCATGGACAGTGGAGGAATTGATAAAGCGGATGAAGGAGACTGAATGCTATTACAGTGAGCAGGATGAGCTATACCTCAGACAGAGGGGTAGAAGGAAGCAAGAAGCAAGAATGACAGGCCACACGCATTTCCATACCTCCTCCCGCCCCCCACTCACCTATGTAAACAACCCACCATTCCACTTTTCCGCTATGCAGACACAGAGGAAGTGGGGAGAAGAGAAGAAGACAAGGTCGCTCCCGCCCCCTCCAGCACTACCACGCTGCTCCCAAAATGTTGACTTTGTCCAAACAGTCATTTACACCAAGATTACCCTGAAAAGCTGGCTGGCTGGAGGGGGTAGATAGAAGACACTACTGCCCTTCCCCTTTCAACAGGTTAAATGTTAAATGAAACACGAACCCAAGGTCAAGCTACAAACTTTGATCGAGGGATCCAGCTCCCCCCTCCAACTTCACCAGATTAAAGTAAGAATACACCGGCGAGCGAGTGTAGCCATTATCGACACCGCAGCCTCAGGGAATTTTATCCAGAGAAAACTGCTCCTGCCCTAACAAAGAGCCCACCTGATGCCCCATAGCAGCAAAGTACAGATGGCCCAGCATGACCGCCTCCTACCGGCTGAAGGCAGAATATGACTACCCATCTATATTAACCAAATGACTACCCATGTGGAGTTCCTAGTGGCACCAGAAATACGGGAAGCCACTATTTTGAGACGGCCATGGATCCAAAAACAAAAGTGTGTGGTGGACTATGAGCAATGCCAGGTTCATGTAGGAGGGAGAGAAGAGCGCCTAGTAATCCCCTGGGAACCAAACAGTGATATGACCTATCAGCCTCCAGCTCCACCATGAAGACCAAGGGAACTGGTACAGCTGTTACAACTGAGGACAAATTTGGTTCTTCCCGAGGGATGCTGTTGACACAGAAGTCAACATAGCCATCTCTAAAACCTCTGAACCGCTGGCCGATCTCGACGACCCGGCATCAATCATCGCCCCGCAAGTCCGTCCACCTTCCCCTAAAGGGCCAGAGAAGAGAGCCGACAGCAGCCAAGGAGTGGAATTTTCAGCTGGAGTGGAATTTTCAAAACGAATGACAGAGTCTGTCCGCACTCTGCCTTCAGTGCCAACAAAATTCGCCAGAAAAGTCAAAGGGCAACAGGAAAATTGACTCCCAGTCAGCGAAATCTCTTGGTGAAGTCCACTGGATTGTGAGCCCTGCAGGAAAATGACAACACCAAGCCCAATCCCTGAGAACGAAGAACATACTGCTGCCGAGACAGTGAGATGCCAAGATCCACAATCTCGACAGGTGACACCAGCAACTCCAACTCCAATGGGCCACACCAGCATGGAGGTTGCAGTGCTAGACAAAGTCGCAGCCACTCCCAAGATGTTGCCTCCTGAAAGGCACCCCGTGTTCGCTGTGTACCTGAGTGACAAGGAAAAATACCACGGAATAGCTAATCCAAAGTTTTTGGGGATCCAGATTGCAGAGCCGACCCCAGTGATAGCCTGCACACCCACACTACCAGCTCAAGCCAATGCTATAGCGCATACACATCTGAGCCACCGCAGGTCCAACAGGCTCCCCAGGTTAACCACCTCGCCACGGGGTACCACATGTCAACCTTGATTGTTGCACACTGTTATGTCACTATTCTCTACCACACTGAACTTAATCTTTAACATCAGCTGGTCAGTGGGTGTGTCTGCATGTGGCAATTCTAATCAGTCTTTGAAAGGTCTTTTTTGGTGTAGGCCTACCATAACTTTAATAATTGCATTTCTAATCAGCATTTGAAAGGTCCTTTTTGGTGTAGGCCTACCATAACTTTAATAATTTGCAAAAGGGAAATTTTGCAATAGACAGTAGTAGATGTGGTCATGTTATTTCCATATTGTTACAATATTGTATCTGGTACATTTCACCCATATGCCACTAGTACAACACAAATATTTTTAAGACAAAAACTTCTAATTTTCATAGGAAAAGTCAGTTCATACATATTGATAGTGAAATTACAAAATATTTATTCTGTTGCATTTATGCACGCACACGCTCATCCATATATAATTAATTATACATATATATAATTAATTATAATTATACACATATATAATTATATATATCATTACAGTTTGTCAAAAAAAATTTTTTATGAGTATTTGCACAATTATCTTTTTATGGAAACATTTTTTTTTTTATTAATGTAAAAGGCTTTCACTAAATAAAATGTTCACAAAAATTTTATTTTATGCTGTGTGTATCCACCCTGTAGTAGCTCATAACCGAATGAATGCATTAAACAGGTTGAAACCTGTAACACACACAAGGTTTGATATGCCACTTTACAAACTGCTAATACCTGCCTTTCCATTATGATTTTTATCGCAGTTCATATGCATGTCGTTGTAGTGTAGGATTTATTCATCTGGCCATTTGTGCTATCATAGATCTTATAGTACGTATTTACTGCTGTCTTGTTTTCATAGTTGTTTAAGAATGAAAATTTATATTTTTGGCTCCCCCATTTGAAATACCACTGAAAAGGTTAAATTGTAATATCTGTAGTTGACATTACACATTTGAATGAGCATCGAGAAGCTGATATTTTTGTAGCATTTTTGGTTACACCCATGACCATTACATAGGTTGTATTTCAGTGTTTACAGATGGTGCATCATAACATGGCACCAGAAATTATTTATTTTAATGTGCATGCGAGAGTTGTGTACATATTCCTTATTGGAGGACGCATGAAGTGACAATAATCTGTATACTAGGGGTGTTGGATACCAAAAAATTAATTATTGTATTTTTGTACCAAACATTGTTCAGTTTGTACATTACATTCGATTTGACATTTTCTTTGAATAAAAAATGTTATACTTTTTTTTTTTAATAATCTGGTGCCAAATTCAATTTTTTTTATATTTTCCTGCTTCCATATTAACAAATACTAAGTTGTACAGTTGGGAAAAAAATAATACAATGTACTTGAAATATGTCATGGGTTACCACATGACAGATACCTAAATCATTTACAAATAAACAGCCATATACTGTATATTTAAAAATAAACAAACTATGTTTTGCTTTTGAAATATTTGTAACCATGGAGGAATATTTGAAATTCTGCAAATGATTTTGATAATGATTCTTGTAAGTGAATCTGTAATTTGTATATGTATGATACATATTTTGACATATTTCTATGTTTGTTCTGAATTTGATATATACGTTTTATACATTTTATATTGACGTGTACAACATTTCTGACCCCTAGACCATTCACCATGTCTGGAAGAATCCGTCAAGTCATCTAATCGCCACCCCCCTACATGTGAGTACAACCAGTGTGACGTGTGCACGTATGAGTATGAATCAAATAGGCGTGCTGTAGTAAATGCACTTAGGGTTTGTTTATGTTTATTTTGTGCCCTATTGTGTTATATTTTTAGTTTTGTCATTGCTTTCAGTGTGCATGAAGTGATAAATATATTCACGTAATTTTTCCCTGCCATCAAAAGTAAATATTATTGTTGTTTTCATTTGACCACATGGTCTAGTGTAGTGTTTCGCAATTTAATATATCGCTGGTGTGATTCAGTGTTGTGAAATTTTGATATTGTTTCAGGGTTTTATTGGGTTTAATGTCTGCAGTGAAATGTATGTGTAATAAGTATGTTGACATGCACAGCTGGCACTAAGGTAAACACACCGCACAGCCGTGTTTAGGACACTATACATGTGTACTATTTAACCAAACATTTTCAGAGTTGTTTTGTTTTTTGCGCAGTCTTACATTTCTTAATGTAATATTTTCGCAAAATTAACAGTATCAAAGACAGTACTAATAATGGAGAAAGCCAGCATTGTGTTACGTGGTTTGTGAACGATGGACACTAGTGACTTAACGTAATGACCACGTGTCAAAAAGCAGCCTAAAAATAATAACTGTAATTTCATGTTGAATTAATTATGCAATGTGTTTTGATTGTGTTGTAATAAATAAATAAGGGTTGTGTAAATGAATGTAGAGGACTCCCAGCACGAGTAGGGCCATGCACGGAAGAACCGTAATACACCAGTGTGAAGTTAGAGTGCCTTACCCGGTAAGTTTAAGTTTATATATATAATATTCAAGTGAGCTTTATTGTGTAGTGTTTTATGTGTTAGGTATTCATCTAGGGCCATGTTCACGCACTTCATTTAATTAATTATTGTGTTTAATATAATTTGTGGTCATGTGACATGGTGGTGAGAGCTAGAGCAAATGAGCAGGCAGCCCGCCGCCATGTATGACAATCGCTTCTCGAGAGCCGTGTGAGAGACGTACATCGGTGTCCCCTCCGGACACATCATCACTTGGTTCGAATCATATAGTTTTAATAGTAACGTAACTCATTAACCATTTTATCTTTATTTGGCTTGGGGAGTGAGCCGTCTCACAGTCCAATCCATTTGTACATGGCTGGGACGTAATAACTAATTTTCATGTAGGCACTTTGCCGCCTTTTCCTGCTGTAGCGTACACTCTGCTAAAATGGGGCGAAGTTGTATGTGCTTCTTCGAAAGGTGAACTTGACTAAATAAGTGATCACGTAAACTGGCTGATTTATTATTTATTTCACCGGCCACTTCATGGCTGTTTAAAGATAACTTGTATTTTTCTTTAAGGCATAAGGCAGCCTATAACAGCCCGGGAGTGGGCATGAGTGTATGGAGGTAACTCGGTTAACCTTCACTAGCCAGGAACTTGGATATCTTAAGGCCACTTAAGGCCATCGGCCACACAACATCATCTGTACTTGTGCTCTCTGCTGAGAATGGTGGCGCTCACCTGGAACCACTATGGTAGTATTTTCTTACCCAGTCCACATAGCCCATTCTCCTCGATGATCCAGCTACATATGAATGCCAATATGTAGAATCATATATTTTTGTATGCTAAACCTGTAATTCTGAGTGGGAATCTTAAAACCCTTGTGTCTGTCTCGTTACCTTATTGTCATTGTAACACGCAAGGGGTCAAAATAGAATATTATGAATAAATTACATTTGCATGCTACTGAATTGTGTAACTGTACACACACACATGAAGTGGACACAGTGGCTATCACTGAAATAATGAGAATTAGCAGCATGCATTCTGGCAACAATGTGGCAGTCAAGAAGCTTCCAGCACACAAGAATGAAAAGTACTTGGGGAATTTTGAAAACAATTTGTCAAGAATATTCATTATTTTTTAAATTGCTGTTGGTGGAAACCACCAATGCTAAGTCCGAGGATAATGTGGGCCAACCATAAATATTTTGTGCAGCTTTATATCTTGTTGTGCTCAACACTGCTTGGCTTGTCTTAATTTTTGAATGGAGCTGAATGTGTGTACACAACGCTGGGGCAGGTTGCCAGTGGGATCCAGGCTGAACTAGCAGAGCAGGGGTGTGTGCTCAGGCATCACCCTGGCCTGGGGATTGTTGGGCACGCACATATTTGTTGAGGTTCTGTAAGAGCACCCCCAGCTGCAATTGGGCATCGTGGGGTGGGGGGTGGAAGATGCCAGGCGGGGGGTATGCGGCCAGCGGCAGTGCCCACTCCAGGCGGTCCAACAGCCGTCCTAGCCGTACATCAAGCTGCTGCTCCCGCCCGCCACTCTGCGTGCCACGCTCCAGCCGCTCTAGCACCAGGTCCAGCTTGGCCTCTATTCGTGCATGACGCTCCCGGTCTGCCTCCAGCACCTTCAGCAGGAAGTCGTTCTGTGCTGCCAGCACGCTCGTCACTGCTGCACTTTGTGCCTCCAGGAGCCGCTGCACCGTGCGCTCCAGCACCTCCTGGTTGGCACGTTCTCCTGTGGGCAATGAAACCCCACCATCTATTATGCTTCTAAGAATGTAAAGTGATAAACTAAAACCACATCAACATTGACTAAATGAGAGGTAGGTGTAAATTAGCCTGTGAAATACAAGTCAAGAAGGAAATAATACCCCGATAAAACTCCAGCATCATAATAGTATATGCTACTCCATTTATGCAAGAATATTTTTTCTCCAGAATTTGTGGTCTGAGGTTAAATTATGAGTTTCAGAAAGGAACAGTATGAAGTACATGCCACCATTTAATGTGTAATCAGTCACAGTGAGCAGCTGTCCTGTAGAGCTTATAAATATACCTCTAAGCAAACACAAATTTAGTATTTATTAGCTACACAGATCCAAATAAATTATTACCATATCCAAATCCTTTTCTTAAGTGACTGTTTAGCTTTAACACTTCTGGAGTTTAATTTGAATTGGGTTGAAAACCAAAATAGGGATAGACAATGGGTATCGGCCAGAATAGGGGCCCTGAAGGAACAAAGCAACAATAGTCTTATACACATACCAAGTGAGCGTTAACTTTTCACCCATAGATAAGACTTGGGGTGCACAAATTCTGCCCACTACAGTTGTATAGATAGCTTGCAGTTATTCCCACATTGGTCCTTGTCTCTCTGGTGGCATTAGTTTGACTGTAGGTAGTGTAATGGACATTGCCATTTAAGAATGCGCATTTGTTCTTTCAGCATTTTTCTTCTCAATCACAGATTAAAATCCAGTGCCAGCCTACTTCTATCTTATGTTGATTTTGTACACAATGGGAAAATAATATTGTGTGTGCTTTGTCATGTCTGCACACAGGCAGTCAATTTTTAACTTAAATTTGTGAAATGTTTTATCTTAATGTGCACATAAACATAATGTACAAAAGCCTTACTTCATATTTGCATATTACAGGAACACTTACCACAGAATGAAGCATGCAGTATGAAATATCCCGCCACAAAAAAGTTTGTACAGTCCTAGGTTTTATTTTTCTTACTGTGTATTGTGAAATAAAATAGGTGGTTGAACTAAAGAACAGATATCATGTGAATGTAGGTCCACATAAAAAAAAAACACTGAAAACTGGTTTTGTTGAAGTGTGTGTTACGCAATCTCTGTTTTACACTAATTACAATATTTAATGGGGAATATGGACAGCACCCCATTTAAACCATTAAATAATTTGAAACCAAGGACAGGTTTTGCAGTGCCTGTAGATATTCAATTCAATCACGTGTTATCACAGACTCAGGTGATCCATATATCTCTCATTGAATAGCATACTATTTTTTAGTAGTGTCAGGCATTGATGAATCTCCTCTCCCCTCGTCAACATCCTCCTCTCCAAAAAACAGTTCAACAAAAGAACCACTTTGGTATCCCAAAACTGTGAAAAGCACCTTGCCTGCTGAGAAGGTTGATACATGGCCGGGTTAATGAATATACGGCACGGCCGTAGTGGCTTTGACTGCACTAGACCAAGCGCACGGTGATAGGGATTTTCTTATCCAATCAGCATTTATGGCTAGAGATCTTAACTGGATGCGTCAGTCTGCGGGTTGGTACGAAGTTGTTTATGATTACCTGTGTGTTAATGTGTAAGTAGTTGGCAGGAGGTATCGGGTTTACCTGGCTTACGTGTCTGTGCTTCGGCCGGTTGTCTTACTGCTGCTGGTCGCTGACTGGCACAGGTAGTGCTGTCTGCTGACTGTGGGTTGGAGATACCATGTCGGCCAACATGGTACCGCAGGTTCCAAGCTGCTCCTTCTTCGCCCCAGAACCTGGGGTTGGCGATCCCATACCTTACCTCAGTACCTCGTACAAGATCATGTAGGACAGGGTGGTAATCTTGATGGGTATGGATGTGTGGCGAAAAGGCGATATACTGGAATACGGAAGAGGTCGGTTTCTCCAAAGGTATTACTAAGGCTGTGCAGTCCCGTTTCGCCTGTCTGTCCTTAGCCGAAGGAGCCAATACAGAATGCTGCTTGGCAGCGAGGTGAGCTGTCATTTTCTCTTCTCTCCATAAGCAGTGACTTACCTTGATAGGCATAGAGTGTGGTCCGCCACCGAATGATACAAGTCGTGCACCATGGATGCGAGACAATTTCCTAGATTAGTGTACTGCCAGCAGCAGCTGCCGATACGAGCTTGGTGCTCCAGAAGACCCCACACCACTGACAGGCAGATCAGAAGCATTGAGCCATATAAGTCGCCTTCCTGCTACTAATAGGTGTGGTATTACAACCAAGGCCAGGCTGTAACACTCGAGCAAATACCCCCGCCAGCACTTAGGTGCTCCAGTAGGGATGCAATCCAAGCGTACTGTCTCTCCCTGGTTGGAGGAGTTTCTAGCGGTTGTGGCTCTGCTGTTCTATCCCCGGAGGTCTAGAAAAGGTGGCCATCGAATGGCGTATGTATGGGATTGGTGGATTCCGGAAGGGTATCCCCAGTCGTAGTCTAGTTCGTATTAAAACACCTGGTCTCTGTCGGCAGTTCCCAGCATGTATCGTTCCTAGCAGGCATAGTAAAAGTTACTCTATAAATAATACTCGTGGCTAAAAGAACAAAGCTGTATTTATTGAGAACTCAATAAACACAGTGACATGTGCTATCTCCTATCAAGCAGACAGTATGTTGGAAGTAACTTATGCTGGCCAGGTGTAGGTGACCTGGTTCTAGGCTAAATGGGAAGTAGAACTAGTTGACTGCTAATAGCAATACTGAGCATTGTTAACTAATTACGGTGTGTCTAGATGTGACAAAGAAGTTAAATGTACACTGTTCTAGTAGCAGGGAGTGTTAGTGTTGAAGACTGACATCGTTGAAGCTTCTAGCTGGTGGTAGCTATTGGCGTCACTGAAGCCTCTGGTGACAGCAATGGTAGTAGCCTCTGGTGGCTGCTGAAGACTGTTGTCGATAATTGGAGCAGCCTCTGGGAGGCTGCTGAAGATTTGGAGGTCGTCGGAAGCCCCAGCACTAGAAGTGGTGGAGCAAGCTCGAAGATCTGAAAGAAAAACTCACGAGCCCTGCTGTGCACGGATTTGTATAGTCCGAAGGGCAGGTGCGTCGCAGACTTGGGAGGGGGTGTGTGACGTCCCTCTAGCACGAGGCCGGAGTGGGGGTAGCAATCCACTGGTCATCTCTTGGCTTCGTGAATGTTCTATGGCGCTCTGCCATACCCTGAGGCGGCTGATAGCTTGTTGGCTCTCACTGCAGGGGAGGTGACAGCGACTTGTCCACTGACTTGCACAACCTACACATCCACATGTTCGGGCTCCCTACAGAATTGTGGCGGCGTGTAATGTCCGTGTACAGTTTGGGGGGGTTCAACTCTCATGTGGGTTTAGTATAAATACTGACAAAGTGGCACGCGTCAATTGCCCCCCCCCCCCTCCAACACTCCGTTGCGATGAAGCCTCATCATGCAAGTTCGGTGGAGAGGAGAAAGGTGTAGGTCCCCTCATCTGGAAGTTCTAGGTAGGAGATGCGAAGAAAAAAATTTCAAAAAGTTAGGCGGGACACGTAATGTTGGGCTCATTGTCCGCTGTAATTCTGCTTGCTCTGTGTGCCGGGGCCGGCTCGAGATACATGGTGCGTGGCACACCAACTGCAGTTCTGTCTCTCTCTCTTCAGGCAGGCTCCCCCTCTGCCCCTCGCCTAGGCAAAGCTGAGCATTGCGCACTGCTAATGGGTTTTCCCCTCTGTGGCGAAGCAGTGTCAGGGGTGATGCGGTGTATCGGGTGTCCCACCATTCCCACATATTTTATGCATGTCGTTGACAAAACTCAGCATAGTGCTGATGTTAATTACAAGAACATATACAAGTATCTGGAATAAAAACACACAAAAACAACAACATGACAAATAATAAGGGCTAATTAAAGTTTGTTCATGTCTTACTTGCAGGAGGCGAGGACAGTCACTATCACGGACCTTGCTGTGGTTATTTATGAAAGAAAGGGAGCCGTCTTTGTGGGGTAGCCTGTTCTCTCACAGCAAGCAAAACATTTACGCGTGACAGCTAAAGAGTTTGGCAAACTCAGACCTTCCATCACACTACAATATTTTGAATTTAATATACCTTGTACTTTGTCTCATCGTAGCGAGTTCATGGGAGCTCTGTGGCTCAGAGTTCAGGTTCAACTCTTTACAGGTATACAAGATAAACAGAAAGATAATATACACATACACACTTATAGAAAAACATGAGATAACATAGCATAATGACTCATAAACCCTACAAGAAACTGTAATAATGTTAATGGGTATTGTCTTCACGAAGACACTTGTTAAAACCCATAGGCATATTTATATGTGTACCTACACATCAAGTCATAAATACAAAAAATCTACGTTAGCTAATTCCTTTATGGGAGTCCATCTTAATCGAAGTTCTAACTCTAATATGAATAATCTGTGAAGTTTTTGTCTTCATGTATACACTGGCACTGTAGTAAACGTCCATCAGCCCTTGTGCAGTATATGCCGGCACTATGGAGAGTGTCTCTAAGTAATACTATCTATTTATGTGTGCTGTCTGCCACCATTCCATGGAACCTTGTCGCTGGTGAGGTATAAACGTCAATTCGTACTGGGTTAAATTCCTTATAGCGTAATGAGCTGTTATTACAAGTTCAAAGTATACCACTTAGTCGAGTGTCTAAATAATAGTTAACACATTTACCTCACCGGTTCCTTTAGTTACCCTGCTTGGTAACAGCTGGGCTTATTGTTGTCGTTGCACATTATTAAACTAGCCTGCTTCTGAGTGTCTTTGCCTAGGCTGCAATTTTAAATGTTACTAGTTTCATGTCTGTATCGAGTTCTGTTTCACTATTGTTGAGTAGGGGTTTACAACCCCTTTACTGGTTTTGTTTACTTATCGTGGGGCACTGCACTTACTTGTGTTCGGCGGGTTTGGTTTTGGCCAGTCTTCCTCTCGGCCTAAGTGCAGAGTGTGCTGGATCTGGCCATGTAAACCTGGACGTATACCTCCACTGAGATTCCCGGTACCGGCCAGGTGTCGAACCTACCTTGGCGGCAAATGGGGCCATACGGCGTCGTAGTGCAGCACTAGGTGTAGTGGCATCTGCTTATGAAATTACTGATGGTGAGGGCACAGGAACAAGGGATGTAGAGGCAGTGCGGGGGAGTGACACAGGAAGGTCCGGCATCCCGACTGCATGGGTTCCTACCCGTAGGGCAGGATGTTTCTGTGAAGTGGCAGTGCGAGGGAGTGTGGTGGTCGGCTGCCCTCCACCTCGAATGCAGATACTCCTCGCCCAAGGTCCTGGTAGTTGGAGGAATCGACGGTCGCGACATCCAGGTCCTTTGGCGAGGCTGTTGCACAGGGTGGGGAGTAGTGGGAGGCATCGACGGTCTCGATGCCTGAAGTTTCAGTGCAAGGGAGTTGCAGATGACCGTTCTCCACCTTAGCTGCTGATGGTGCATCTCGTCGAAGGTCCGGGTAGTTGGAACCATCGATGGTACGATGTCCAGGTCCTTCACTGAGGCAGTGCAAAGGAGTGACTCAACCTCGACTGCGGGTGTTGCACCAGATTAGGGTTAGTGGGAGACATCGATGGTCTCGATGCCTTGCTCATCGGTGGCCAATTGAGCGGGAGTCAGAACGGGCCTCTCGTCCTCGATGGCGCCGACAGGTGGAGTTTCCTGTGTGGCAGGAGTTTGGGACAGAGCACTGTCGTCGAATGTGCTCAACGTACCCTACAGTCTTGATTCTTCGCTGGCAGGAGCAGGAGTCGGCTTCGTAGAAGCTGGAAGGACCTTGGCCACTGTTCCAGGCATATTTTTAAATACAGCAGTCGGTTCTGAGTCTACTGCATGTTCGTTGTCGGGTAGTACCAATTTCTCAGAGTCAGAGGTCGACTCTGTGGAAGCTGGAACGGCCTTAATATCTTATTCAGGAGTTGTATAAGGTAGAGGGGTAGGCGCTTGGGTTGTTTCTACCCCCCTCCCCGATGGTGTTTCCGATCGTACGTCGATTCGGCTCGATCAGCGGGGTGTCTGGCAGTACTCCTGGACTCGGAGACTGCCCCATGACACTTCGGAGCAGCTAGGGGTCGCTTTGTCATGTCTGGCTGCAACTTTCTCTGCATAGCTGTGGGGCGTAGAGGGCAGCGATATTATGGAAGCTGCTCCTCTGCACTGGCCTAAGTCTCTTTCCATGGTGTGATTTAACATGGCTTCCTATCTGTTTCTATCGATCGCACCTCGGGCTTCTTCATTGGCCTTGGCTCGACTTTGGTAGTTGCCATAATAGGTGTTGGATCTTCAGAATGCCCGGGTGTTCCATATATGTTGTCGCCGTCCTCAGGTTGAGTCATATCGCCCGGAAATGGTCGGATTTGGCCTTGGGCCAGTAGATGTCTCGCTTGCCTATTATGCGGTATGGTCCGTCCCATTTGTCAGCGAGAACAGCACTAGACTGATTGCTGGCCTTGCTGAGGGGATGTATTTTAAGCCGAATAGCTTCTCCTAGATTGAATTCCCACACACCCATCTTTGGTTGGAGATACTTCCGTCAGATGTAGGCATCCTGGGCCTTCTGGACAGTAGTGGTGCAAGCTAGCATGCCTAGTAGGATGTCCTTGGGTTGTGGCATATCCATTGGCTCGCTGTCCCACTGCCAGTCATCTGGCCGGTGTAGTGATTGACCTAGAAGAAGTATACTTGGCCTCATATCCACCACTTCGTTTGTCAGACATCATAGGGCAAACAAGATGGTGGGGATATGCTTATCCCAATGGCGGTGGTCATTCCCCACACTCAGTCGGAGGCACTTCTTTATCTCCTGGTTCTCCCACTCAGTGGGGTTGGCCTGTGGGTGGTATGGTGGGGTAGTCGACGTCTCTACCCCCATCCTTGACAAGCTGACTGCTATCGGCGAATCGTGAACTGAATGCCATTTTCAGTCAGTATGGCCTTCGGGTAACCCCATTATGCGAATATCTCGGTTTCCATTTTTCGCACTATCAGTGCAGTTTCCTGGGTGGGTAGGTGAAAGGCTTCTACCCACCTGTAAAATTGTTCTCTAACCACTAGTAGTGGTTCCTCTTTGTGATCCGGGGATATGGTTCGATTAGATCGGCTGATGCACGAGTCTATGCCATCTTGGGTCTCCTCTGGCGTGCCATAGGTGGAGGAACTGGGTACGCTTTGCCACAGCAGCAAGTGATGCAGTTGCTTACGTATTATTGGATGTCGCAGCTTATTCCATCCCAGCTATGACGAATCCCAATGTCCAGCAGGATCTCTCTAGTACCCGGGTGTCCAGCTTGAGGGTGATCGTGGTAGTGTTGACATATATTGGTGCATAGTTGTTGTGGGACCTATATCTTCCACCAGGAGGTGTGGGTTGTCTGCTACACATCCACACAACATCATTTCTTAACTCAATTCTTTATGGTTGCTCTAGTAGAAGGCGGCGAATGTCAGGTTCTCCCTGATGGCTTATTGTGATCAGGTGACGTGTTATTTGTAGCTGGAGGAGGCGGATTTGTTCTTCCTAACTTTGTTCTGTCTAAGGGAGAATGGACATCTTCTCCCCTTCTTCCTCCTTGGCTTTATTGTCCTCCTCCAGTGCAGGGAAGCAGGACACGGCGTCTGGTAGGTCGTTCGTCTTGCCCAGGCAATGTTGTAACTCATAGTCGAACATGGTAAGGAACATTTGGCCTTGGCATTTCTTGACTCGTGCAGCCACTGGAGGGCTTTGGAGTCAGTGCGCAGGATGAAGTGTTGTCCTTTGAGGTAATAATGGTATTTCCTTACTGCCCAGATAACTGCCAGACACTCCTGTTCACTGATGTGATAATGCTGCTCGGTTTCATTCAACTGTGTTGAGGCATACACTATCACATGTGTCGGTTTGTAAAATAAGAGGTTGATCTCCTTGAGGTCGGTGGAGTTGTATTTCCAAAGCTGTTCTTCAGATTTTGGAACACCTGTTGTTGTTCCGGTCGCATCGCCAATGTGTCTCTTTCTCAAGGAGCAGGTGAAGTGGTGCCATGTGATGTGCGATGTTTGGTACAAAGTCTCTTAGCAAGTGTGACAAACCCGGGTACCGTCGTAGGTGTTTTTTGTTAGTGGGATCTTTGGTCTCGTATCGAGCTTTGTTGTGCGAAATTTCCCTTGGGGGAACTCACATTGCCTGGGTAGTCAATAGATGATTTGCCGAAACAGCTCTTTGATAGCTTGGTGGCCATTCCATGGAGTTCCAGTATTTCAAGAACTCGCTGTAAGTGTCCGAGGTGCTCCTCCCAGGTATTGGATTAAATGATCACGTCATAGAGATATGCAAAGCAGAACTCTCCGATGTATCCTGTCAATACCTCTGCGGACATTAATCATTGGAATGTGGCAAGGGGGTTTTTCAATCCAGAAGGCATTGTCCTGAATTGTAGGGTTTCCCCTCGGGTGTCGTATATGCCGTATACTTCCGACTGTCTGGATATACCACAATTTGCCAGTAACCGGAATCCATATCCTGGGTACTAAAAATCTTTGCCTCGCCAATGTCCCGTAAGGTATGAGTCAGATCGGTAGCAGGAGGAGCGATAGAGTGCATCACTTCATCATGGCTTTGTAATTTATGCAAAACATGAGCTTGCCATCTTTCTTTGGAACTAGGACCAAGTGGGAGTTAAGGTGAATTAGAAGGTTCTACAATCCCCTGGTCCCTCAGGTAGTTTACTTGATCCATTATCAGGTCGAGATGGCACTCTGATACCCGGTACAGACAGTTGTATACAGGGGCTTCGGTCGTCATCCAGATCTCATGTTGAATCGAACGAGCGTGACACAACAACCCCCTATGGCTAAATGCGCTAGCATGTTCGTCCAGTACTTGTTTCAGGTGGTTAAATTCGGTTTCCCCTAGTTCATGGTTTATTCGAGTGGGGTCTATGGGCATTGGCATGTTGTCTTTGGGATGTGGTCCCAATTCACCGTTACTCTCTCTCTCTCTCCTTATCGCCCAAGTCCACGTGGTATTGCCCATGGTCAATAATACATTGCTATTGTCTCAGCCATGAACAGCCAAGTATCATTGCTTCGGAAAGTACAGGTGATACCACGAATTCAGAATTGGCGCCGAGATACGGTGCAGATTTACTGTTAGGGTGATTCGGCTGTCGTTTCTCAGAGTAGCATCGTGTTGTGCCATTCGAACAGTCTTAGTTAGAGGTCGTATAGCCGATAGCTGTTCCAGAGTTAATAGGTTGCTATGGATAAAGTTTCTGGTTGTGGCTGAGTCAAGCAATGCGAGTTCTCTGCTTCCATGTATTTGGGAGTAACTGTTCTTCATTTAAGCCCTGAAGGCTGGGCCCTTGTGGACCGGTGGTGGCGGCCCGCATCGCACCCTGGCAGCGTCGTTTCCCATCTTCGTAGTGGGGGCAGGTTTATCCATTATATTAGACTGATTCGGAGTTTCCTTCCGACCGAATTTATTTGCTGGGATCGCCGATCCAGCAGGTTTGTGTGGGCAGTACTTGTTCCAGTGGCTTCCTGGGCAGAACCAGCACTTAGGCATGAATGCCATGCATGGTGTGGGGGCGGGCACATTCTTAGGCATCTCTACAGGAGGAGCTTGTGGCTCAGGGATTTTTACTCATGGCGGTTTTTCGAATGTCACTTGCACCACAAAGTTATGTTCCTCCTCTCATGCACGTTCTACCATTTCGTCAATGATGGTCAGTTTACATGTGAGAAGGACGTTCCTCAAGCTTGGTAACAGCATTCGGCCTATCGATTGCAATACATATCCATTCTCCATGCTTGCTGGGCATACACTGTTCTGCCGTCCTGTCTGTAACACAGCACTGTGCTTACATGATGATGGTTGTACATCTCATAACAAGGATGCCTGTGTAAATACAATACATTGACATTACACATTTCCCGAGAATAAAACAGGGAAACTTTTTTCCTAAATTTTATAAATTTTATTTTCAGCATACTTTATACCACTTCAAACTACACAAGTGAAATTTTCGGAAGTATATGTTTTTTTTTTTTTGGTAGACTCTTCTTTGCTGGCAAATAAATGAAAGTGAAAATGATGCTCTAGCTAAATATACAGAAACAGAAGACATATTTTAAGTTGTACATTTGTGACAATTGCAAATGAGGTGTATGTTACTACATATAGAAGTGTAGAACAGTTGCAAGGAAGGGGTGTGTTACCAGAGTTGCTTGGTGGTAACTGCTTCGCCATGGGTGACCCTGGAGAGGCGAGGGACTCCTCCATAGTCGTATCCACTGTCTCAAAGAAGTTCTGGTAGCGCGAGGAATCGTTTGAGACATCCTGCACTTGCTGGATGCTGCATTCTTCTGCACATAAATTTACATTATTTTTTAACAATTCAATATTGCACAATATGTGCACATTAAAATGACCATGTTCTGCTTGATGGAGAACTAGTATGTTCCGAGGTGGATTTATTGCATTGTATTTTGGCAGTTTAATTTATTGATTTCTAGAACTAGCATTTCCCGATATTCAAAGCGTGAAAACAGACAATTTTTACAGAAACAGCATCTTCGATACTCCTGAAATGAATGAAATTGGTTTTAATGTGTGATTCTTACTGGCTAATGAGATACGTTAGCTTCATTTACACACTTCACCTAAAGCACATTGGACAGGGTTTGGAAGCATAAAATTTCTACTGGAACGCCTACAGAATTTTCCCTGGTAGTGGGATAAGCACAGAGATGTTAGAACTATATGTTTTGCTGGTGAGTAAGCAAACCAAGCTCAGCCTCCAGTCGAGAAGATGCCAACAATCGATTGCCAGTAATTACTCTTCGCTACAACCTCGAGCAAGTTCGACGGTGTGCCAAGAGATGATCCCACTTGCTAACAATGGCTGCCCTTAGCTCCGCCCAAGATGTGACCACTTACCATCCCCCACCACCAGGGCTGGTGCAGCCCTCGGCCATGGACTATATTGCCATGCACGAGCCAAAAATACCAGTTGACGTCTGGCTCTTCTAAGAGCCACATCAGCATAGACAGCTTGCTCCACCGTGTTCATTTGCCAGAGCTTTCTGACCTATCACCGCCTACACCATCTAGAGATCTTCAGATCACTGCAGCCTACTGCAGAACTCCTTAGAAACTGTCTCCCAGCGAAGCCTTCCAAAAGCCATTTATCATCCTTCATCGCTTTCCCCTGATAATAGCGACCCCACACCCTTCAGGATGTGGTCCCCCTAAGAACCTTCAGGACACATGAGACAGCATAGGCAGTGAATGTTGTAATAACCTACCTAGTCGAAACTGCCCCAGTTAGTTTAGAACCATGCCCCCTTCACCTGGACAGCATAGTTCAGCACTTCCAGTCAACTCTGGGTAGAGAGCAGATAGTATGGGCAACCATGTTTTATTCCTCCCAGAATAAACACGTTCTAATACTACTCATTCTCTCATTTTACCTTGAGTACTTCTGGAATTCCATAGTAAACACCTACTGGTGTTTACTATGGAATGCAAGTGTGGAGCAGGAGACAGGGTCTGAATATACCAATTTGCTGCCTAGTGTGTTACTAGTTGGGAATAAGGTTGTAGTCACCGCCAGACCAGTGCGCCTAGATGGCAGAACACGCTTAGATAGGGAACACATGTCGCCTGCTCCTATCTCCCTTGATATGGTTCTAGCACCTGATGTCGTTCACAAAAAGAGGTGGGAAGGACATTAAGAAGAGGAAGTCTACCACTGCCTACCAGTCTACCTGGAGCTGCACCATGCCAATTAAACCACTTTGTTAATAGTTACCTAAGGAACAAGCTCAAGCCACCTGCAAGTAAGTGGGGCTTAAACCCCCGGCTCCCTCCCCTTCTCTGTTTTAGTCTCCCCAGAAGGTTCCTGTGACCCTGCATTCTGTGGCAGCAGCCTTAGACGAGGAGAGGTGCCCATGGGGCTAGCATGCCGGTGGTTCGCCATATGCCACTACCCCAGCCTGCTGAGAACATCAGCCAGCAGCCCATGGAGCAGCAGCAGTTCCAGCCGCATTAGTCCTTGGAACAGCAGCAGTTATACCCATAGCTGTAACATCGCCAGCAAGTCCGCCACGCCTAGCAACCGACCCAGCAGAGTAAGTAAACCTCTGGCTCCAAAGCCAGCAGCCAGGCCAGTAGTCAAAGCAGATGTGGATTTTGTACCCAGCCGCCAACCAACACTGTCCACTTTGTACACAGGATGAGCTACAATGCACAAGTAAAGCCAACTCAAACCTCCCATAGTAAGTACACTTGGCCATCACTAACAAACTCACTGCTTCTGACATATACACACATTGCCCAGAACCAGATAGCATCACGCATCAAGAAGCAGGTAGGAACTTTCTTGGCACCCAATGTAGGGCATTTACATTTGGCGAAACGAATAGCGAAACCAGGAATAGGTTCGGCACGACCTGTGATCTGCGAAGCTGGCCAGAAGCTAGATCTGGCCAGACCACAGACTTCATGGGATCCTCAATAACCTTGTGGCACTGAACTACCAGACTTGCTATGTCAGTTAGCGAAGCCAGCCTACAAGACACCAAAGAGGCCATGATGGCCGAAGGCAATAAAACGTGTTGTCATATAGCCACCTGCCCTGGAACAGGTTTTAATTATTTCATGCACACTCACTGCCAGGGGGTATTTCATTATTGGTACATAGGATGGGCTGATGACATACACTACGTGGACGGCTAGAATTTCGATGCCGAGAATGTCAGACACGCCAGTCGGCGTATTTTAGTTGGATCACCTGCCCGGACCACTGCATTGATTTGGTCCACTCTATAATATGTGCTCATCCATTTCATGACAGCTGCTTAGCCCTTTGACTGACTACCAATGGAATATATAAGTCCAACTAACAGTCATCGGGCATTGAGGCTTCTTAAAAGTATCTCATTACTTGTTCCACTGGTATACTTCTTCACTAGGACTTTTAGTTCAGGAAGTATTCAAAAGATGGCACCAGTTAGATGGAAAAAAATGTCCTTGGTTTTTCCGCCTATTGTATTGTTTTATGGTTATGTTTTCGTTAGTTGTGTATTTGTTTTTTTGTTGTTTTGTTCCAAGGGCTCCATTTCGTGGTTATTTCATCTCCTGGTACATCTAAATGCTATTTCATGGTGACTTATTTTTGTGGTTAGTAAAATCTATCTATATTTTGTTATTGGGACATATGTGCCCCTCTGGTTTTTAGAAATGGAACACATTTATCCCACTGGTATTTAGAAATGCGACACATTTGTCCCACTGGCATTGTTTACATAATTTTTCTTTGTATTTTCAGTAGATGGAAAATTCGAACAAAAAGAGAAAACCATTTTACAGAAAAGAAGAGTTGCAACATGTGGTGGAACATTGGAATTCGATCTCTGATTTGTCTGTTTACGACTCGGACGACTCGTACCACCCGTCTGATGACAAAAATGTTTCAGACAATGATGATGTATCCGACAATGATGGCGAAGACAGCATTAGTGAAGACACATTGGAGGATGAGACATTTCCAACAGCTGAAAAATCATGCTCCGAACAAGTAAGTTTAGAACCTTCAACTTCAAATTCGAATATTGTGTGGTTTGTGCATGAAAATTCACTTATTCCGAGACTCACTGCAACCAAAAATCGTGTTACAGTTGTCCTTCCCAGACTGGACCGATCATCGAGTGAGTTAGAAGCCTATTAATTTACATTAGTCAGTGTTCAAACAAAAGATTAGATATACTACACAAGAAAAAAGTGGGACAGAAAAATGCTGAAAAAAAAAAATCATCCAACAATGTTGATACAGATCCACATGAAATTATGGAGCTTGTGGACACTGTACTAGTTATGTGATACAATAAGCTTCCCAACTTATCTGACTACTGGTCTAATCACCCATCAATGGGAAATGAGAGAATCAAGAATGCAATGTTATGTTATCTTTCCCAAGTTCTAATCTCCAAGCTATATTTAAATGAACCTGAAGCACCTACCGGTGCTCCTAAAACATAATATGCAGAACAATTGATTTCTTGTCTGAAGTTTACCTTCCTGAAAGCGAGGGAAGAGAGTCCATATCAAAGCATAGATGAGTCTATGACCAAGTTAAAGGGGAGGTCTTGTTTGAAGCAGTACCTCCTTATGAAGCGAATAAAACAAGGAATAAAAATATGGGAACACTGTGATTCACAAATTGGATACACATATGATTTTGATATCTAATCTGGAAAACACACATCATCTGTGCTTCCAACTGAGTCAACACTTGGGAAAAGAGTACTTATGAAGTTGGCAAGTTCAATTCGATCTCCTGATTTAACACTAATATTTGACCATTTTCACAAGTGTTCGCCTTGAAAACACAATCTCTTAGCCAGCTTTAGGTACATGCAACTCAACTCGTAAAAACATGGCTAAATTCAGAAACCGAAAGTTGGAAAAGGGACAGCATGAATATCTAGCCAATGATCAACAAATGTTGGCCCACAAGACGGCAGGATAGCAAGGAAGTAGTAGACCTTAGCAACTGCCATTACATTACTGTAGATCAAAACACTAGATGGCAGAAAGATGGGATCAAGATGACAATTTCATGCCCTTCTTTAATAAGTTTCTAAAATAAATATATGGGCGGTGTAGATCTCTCGGACCAAAAAGTTGCTGTCTACAATTTTGGACGAAAATCGAAAAAATTGTGGAAAAACCTTTTTACAAGCTTATTGTAGTTTCCGCCGTGAATGCTTGGATCCATCATCAAGAAGTTATAAAGAGAAAAGCGAAGTTGCTGAAGTATCTTGTACCCCTGGCTGAAGAACTTATTGGAACTGGGAATTCTAAATACGACCTGAAATTAAAGAGAACCTGAGGAAGACCATCCTATGCTGCAAAAATGATACTCAATGTCTGAGATCACCTGCCAGTGGAGGAGTTAACATGAAGGTGTCGCTTCAGACTCGCACAAACTGAAACACATACAAAAAGTCTGCAAAATGTGCAAAGTGCCTCTCTGTTGAAAATGCTTTGCTCTTCATTATCCATGCCCCCATGGGTGAATAAAACCTCTAGTTCGGAAAGAGAATTAAAAGGCATATAAACGTTTTTTTGGAGACATTAAATAGCTGTTTCGGTTTCATTTATTTTAAAAGAGTATTCAGTTAACTTAGTGAATTTGGTAAAGATTATACTGTTAGTTTTTGTTCAGGACTTTTCAATTTAGTTTCCTTTTGGCTAGCTTCAGCAGCAGAGCCGGCTGGGCAAGGCAGTAAGCACACAGTTGGTGTCGGCCGTGGTTGCGTCCCACACTCGTTATCGGAGCACCCGATGCAAGCTCCACTCTTTCAGGGACGGCCAGATGTTTAATTTCAGAATCCGTTGTGCTTTTCAAGCACGACCCGCCCACACAGTAAATTTTCTGCCGTGTTTACCATTTATAGCTCGCTTCTCAGTGGAAAAGTATACTAACCACTGCTTGAAAGCACCTTTTGAGCATCCTAGTGCCACCTAACATTGCACACTGAACTAAATTTAGTTTGTTTTATAGCTGCTGGAGTGCTAGCACTCATGCACAGCTCTGCGACAGACTCCGTCCATCTGCAGCATTACTGAGACCGCTTTAGATGCGAGATCCACGAAACTCGTTAACTGAACTTTTGACACTGCAAACTGAACTTTTGACACTGCAACCCCAGAAAAATATTCTACGAATGGCACAGTACGAGGCCACACTACCTATAGAAGTACACCTACCGAAACACATCAACACTGTGGAGTTTGTCGTCTCACCAGACCTGACTGAAGCCGTCATTTTAGGCCACCCATGGATGCGCTGATAACAATGCATGCTTGATCATGGACAAGGAAAAGTCTATTTGGGAGACAAAAACTGGGTCATGGTAGATTGGGAGCCCAGTCCCATTGCCATGAGCCTTCAACCAATCAATCCCAGCGAGATCGGACCAGAGTTCGACCAACTGAGACAAATTCTCGACAAACACGCCAGAGTATTTGGACAACCAGGCCAACTACGTCATACCAGGAAGGGAAGAAATCTGGGCGATCACAGACATGCCAAGCTACAACCACCGTACCATGTATTCACCAGAACACACAATCTCATTATGACCAAGGTCGAAGAGATGAAGAAACATGAGATCGTCAAGCCATCAGATTCACCCTACAATTCCCACATCGCACTGGTACCAAATAAGGATGGCCAGCTATGCTTCTGTGTGAATTACAATGATCTGAACGACACCAAGCACAGAATACCAACACACCATCAACCTTGCCCATATTCTGAGATAAATTGGAGAAGCCATAATCTTCAGTGCCCTAGATACGCAATGAGGGTACTGGCAGATCGCTGTCCATCTTGACAGCCGAAAGTGTGCAGCATATACCATGCCAGAATGGGAAATACTTCAGACCTCGATAATGCCATTCGGCTTGAAGAATGCACCTGGCACATTCCAATGGCTTATGTCCACCGAAGTTCTTACCGGACACAAAGGAAGAGCACTGTGGGCACCTGAAACATGTATAGCGCTAGGAGCTGCATGGACTCACTTGTAAACCATCTAAGAGCCATTTTGGCAAGATGTCAATTGACTACTTGGGCCACGTCGTCTCCCCAGATTGAAACTACCCACAAGCATCGTCGATGAGGGCCATTGAAAAGGCTGAAGAACCAGCTATGAAGAAACAGCTGCACTGTTTTCTTGGGACTCTGCAATTGGCTGCGAGACTTTGTCCCTGACATCGCCAGTAAGATGATCCCCTTGCACTCGCTATTATAAAAGGATGCTCAATGGAAGTGGGGTGCAGAACAGCGCCAAGTATTTCAGGCACTGAAGGAAATCTTTCGCCACATCCAGCTACTTCATTGACCACAAAGAGACAGCCCCCTAATTTTCTAGGTGGATGCCTGCAAGAACGGACTCGGGGCTGTCTTATACCAAGATGATGCAGAGAGCCATCCCCAGGTAATCGCCTATGCAATTACTAATATGAATGCCACTAAACAACGATACCATAACGAGCAAGAGTGCCTCGAGGCTATATGGGCCATTTGCAATTACCACTACCACCTGGAGGGCAAGAAATTCATTCTGCAAACTGACAGTAAGGCACTCCAGTGGCTCTGGAAGTCTAAAGGAGCCAAAGCCAAGATCGGCTGGTGGGAGATGTTTCTTACTGAATTTGATGTCGAGGTCCAACAGTGCCCGGGGAAAACCAACAATCTGCATGATGTCCTATCAAACCAGCCGGACTTAGCAGAGAGGAGGAAGAATCATGGGAGAATATAGTTTCCCTGCCAGCACCTGAACACAGCCCAGAAGAATACATCCAGGTACTCCAACTCTGTCTGAGCGAGAACCAGATAGCAAACTACCAACAGCAAAATCCAGGCATACAGAGACTAGTGCAAGACCAAACCCAGTGTTTTGAGCTCTGTGACGAACTTATACAATCTTGTATGGTCTCAGATGGACAACCTGGAGTAAACTGGTGGAACTGGATCCCGCAAGGTTTGAAGACAGAAGACCTATGCCAACACTACCACGATTACCCTCAAGCCACACACCCAGGTATCAAAGAGACACTACTTGACCTGGGCACCCATTATATATGGGACAGGATGAGTCGAGATGTCCAGCAGTATGTCAACAGCTTCAAGACGTGCTGGCGAAACAAAGCATACCCAGTACCCCCATCAGCCTCCAAGTCAAATTGTCCGCATACCCTACAGATGCAGATTGCAGACATCCTGATGGGGCCCTACCACCGGAGCACCCAGGGAAACTGCTACTTGCTGGTAGTTACTGACCTCTTTTCCCGCTTGGTGGAGGCATTTCCCCTGCCAAGCCAAGAAGCCTACCACATAAACACAAAGTTTGAGACAGAAATCTTCCCAAGATGCGGATACCCTCAATGCATTATCACAGATAACAGCATGTAGTTAACCAGTTGGTGCTGGCAGAAGGCATGTAATTCATGAGGAGTACAGATGTGGACGACAGCCTCCCTACCACCTGCAAGCCAACACACTGAGTGGAGGAATCACGAGCTCACAAAGAGTCTCCAACTCAGTGAGGGCACCAACCACAGCCTTTGGGACCAGTACATCCCAACCATCCTCTTCACCTTACATAGAAGAACGAATGAGATGATTAACATAAACTGCAGCCAGCTCATACTGGGACAAACACTATGCCGACCAGGGGACTGGCAGTGGGACAAACAGCCAAGCGAAATTCCGCAACTGGAGGAGATCCGTAAAGTAACACTAGCCTGGAAGGACCAAGCATGAGCAGCACAGCTCACTATATTGATAAGAAGTACCCGCAACCATAAACCAGAGTACACAATTTTAGTATGGGGAAGCTGTTTTCCTCCGAAACCACCCATTAAGCAAAGGCTGCCAATTCAGTGCAGGGCTGACCGAGAAATAGGAGGGACCATTTAAAACCGTCGACCGTCAAGACAATGTGTATTGGGCCAAAGATGCCAGAGGCCGTATCAGGAAAGCCACCAGAAAGTAGATACACCCCTTTCCTGGAGAATCTCCCGAGCCTGCCGTGCTTGACAAACAAGAGGAAGGAAAGGTCGATCCTGCACCTGAGCCCGCATCCATCAGATCACCTACATCTCCAAAGATGGGAGGAGGCTGTGAGATTCGAGACACAAGTTGCCATGTTACTCAAGTAAGAGTTGAGTTCCCTGCTCCACAAGCTGTCGCGTCGAACAGATATCTACCGTCAACCCACTGCAGCTACCTGCGTCAAGTCACAGCACAATACGCCCAGATGTCGCCTGCCACAACAAAGATATCCTGACGCAGTCCATTGGACTGCGAACCACAGTGCAGACCACCACCACCGAGTCTAGTGATGGAGAAGAGCGACGAACCCCAAGTCTTCGAGACATTGGAATGTCAGGAGCCGCCATCTCGATCGGCCACCCCAGAAACACCGGTCCTGGAGGGCCAAACCAGCGAAGTGACTGCCATGCCAAATGAAGCTGCAGCCACCGTCGAGATGTCGACTTCCGGAAGGGAAGCCCCCACCAGAACCAGTGATGTCGAGGTGAACCTGGTGACCTCGAACCAGCTGGACGAACCAGCCGGTCTTAGCGTTGCTCAGAGCTTAGGCCGCCGCCACCGAGGAGGAAGAAGAAGACGAGCCCAGCTGCCGCTGTGCCGAGGAGGTAGATGAGCCTGAAGAGAGACTGCCTCCATCGGCCACCTAGGGTCCATCATTGGAGGATGCCAGAACTGCTCACCCATTGCCGTTTTCCGAGAGGGAGGCCACTACCAGAACTCCGAGTGACATCGAGGTCAACCTGGTGACCTCGACCCAGCTGAACGAACCAGCCACATCCTGTCAGGATGACACGGATACCCAGCCGGTCTTGGCACCGCCCAGGGCCGAGACCATCATCACCAATGAGGAAGATGAGTCCAGCAGCCACGAGTCGAGTAGGCAGAGGAGCATGAAGAGAGACTGCCTCTGTCGGCCACCTAGGGTCCGTTGTCGGAAGATGCTGGAGCTGCCCACCAATTACCACCTTCCGAGAGGGAGGCCCTGCTGGAACATCCAGAGGCATCGAGGTCAATATGGCGACCCCGACCCAGTTGACCCTGCCGGCCGTCTCCACCCTGGGAATGGCTACCAAGCTGGTCTTGGCGCCACCCATCGCTGAGACCTAACACTGCACCAGTATGAGAGGATGAGTCAAACTGTGGCACTCCAAAAGAGACGTCGACCGGCCAAGAAGCCTTGCCAGAACCAGTGAGCGTTAGATTAAATTTCGCCAGCTGTCAAGAGCTGAAGTGTTTAAACAGTAACCATGTGGTCGTCAATTGCCACCAGTGTTTTGAAAATTCCACAGCACATAAAAACGGTTTATTGGCAGACATCATAATTTCTGCCTTACCAGTGAATGAACAGACTTTATGCGACTGTCAATTGCTGCCCAGTGACACTAGTTTAGAGACAGGCAGTTATGGCAGAGTAAACCACTGCCTTAGTTTATCACGCAAACTTCTCATGACCTTCAGAGACAGGAATTGAACTAAACCTAAACTTATGCTTTGCCTATATTGCATAATAAACAAAGTACTCAAGGGTGCTGATTTTGTGGCTAGTGAAAATGCTGTGATGTAAATATGAGTAGAAAAGTCTCCCTGCTCCAGTATTCCAGTGTTAAACAAGTGCTAGAGACTTCCCGTACTAAGAATCAGATGGCAATGGGCGAAGGCCTGAAGTCATCAAACTCACCCAGAGATGCCAGATGATAAACAAACGACTCTCTCGACGAGAAATATTAATTTTTTTATTGTTATAAAAAATATTTTCAAAATGTATTGTTGCAAATACTTAGTGTTCATGTTATTGTTTTGGGGGTTCTTTGTCATTCTGTTTTTGAATTTTTGTTATTGGTCCTGTATCACATTTTTGCTAGTTAACTTCATTTTTAGTGTACTCCTCTTTACATTAGATTTTAGCTAGCTTCCTGTCAGACAGAGTGATGGAAGGTCACATGTCACACGTAACTTTTACCGCTGTGCGACACATTAGGATGGACTGGCAGAGCTATTTCATTCTCTGTGTTCTACAGCCACAGCTGGTAGTATGTGGCTGAAGTGCCTCCACAAGTGAGGCTTTGAACACATGCAAAGTGTCGAACTTTTCATGCTGCTTGTTTTGCTTTCTTTCTGCCAACAGAAGTATCTGTAATTTGATATATTTTAACCCCATACCCAAGCCTTCAACTGATTTTGTGAATGACATGCTTAAAACGAAGGGCAGTGAGCACCCGACACCAGTGAGTCTTTTATCTTCTCTTTTATCCCTCTTCGTTTCGAGTCCAAGGTGAAGGGGGAGAAGAGACAATAAACCAGTGGTCATTAACCTGACCACCGCCCAGCTGATTAGTGTTAGAGAGAGACAGCGCTTGACACCAAGCGAGCCAGCCAGCAAGAGTTGATTCACTGGCACGTGCTGCCACTTGGTCAGAACTTCGGAGCACAGAGTAGTGAGCACTGCAGAGCACAATCACCATCTTCAAGGAAACGACAGTTCTACATAGTCTCCGAAATGATGGGCTGTCTTCAAGGGATGACAGTTCTACATCATCACCAAAAGGATGGCAACCCTGTTGAATCGCCCAGATGAATCTCTGTCGCACCAGAAGGGGCGAATTGGCACCTGACATTTACGGGCTAGTGAGATAAACAATTTCGCTTCATCTACACACTTCACCTAATGCACAATGAATGGGGTTTGGAAGCATATGATTCAGAATTAAATGTTTCATCATCAGTCGGCCTGTAAGCAAACCAAGCTTGGCCTCTCCTCGAGAAGATGCCAACAATCGATTGTCAGTAATCGACCCTTTGCTACAACCCCGAGCAAACTCAAGGGCGCACCGAGATATGATGCCATCTTCCTACAAAGGCCGCCATTAACTCCACCCAAGATGCATGTGCATAAAGCCCCCCACCACCAGGGATGGCACAGCTCTCGGTGACAGAATATATTGCCATGCATAGGCAGAAAACACTAGTTGATGTATGGCTGTCCTAAGAGCCACATCAGCCTAGGCAGCTTGCTCCACTGAGCTTGTTCGCCACAGTTCTCTAACCTATCACTGCCTACACTACCTAGAGATCTTCAACTCACCGCCTCCTACTGCAGAACTTCTAGAAGCCGTCCATCAACGAAACCTTCCACAAGTCATCTGCCACCCTTAGTTACTTGCCCCTGGCAATTGCTACCCAACATGCCCTTCTGGGCATGAGCCCCCTAAGTCCTTTCAGGACATGTGACACAGCATAGACAGGGCAAGTTGTAATTAGCTACCTAGTCGAAGTTGCTCCCAGTTAGTGTAGAACTAGAACCCCTTCTCCTGGACAGCATAGTTTAATACTTCCAGTCCACTCTGAGTAGACAACATATAGTACGGGCCACCAGTTTTATTCCTCGCATAATAAACACATTTTAATCCCACTTGTTCTCTCATTTTCCCTTGAGTACTTCCAGAATTCCATAGCAAACACCTACGTCGCATAAATGTGGAGCAGGAGACAAAGTTTGAATATACCTGTTTTCCGCCTAGTGTAGAACAGTATACTCCCCTTCAGGGACTCGTACATCAAAAAAACACACACCATTCTATGGCCACCCATTCGGTGCACTAGGCATACCAAATGGTAGCACCCCTACCACTGGTCATACCCTTACTAGAGAGGATAATTCGCTAGACAAGCTTGCACCCGTCCACCACACCATTTGTGCTGCAGTAGGGAGTGTTTGGTTGGCTCTGGGTCGGACCTGTTCGCTGTAGAGGCTCACTCATCAAAGCCATTAAGATACCTCCGAGGAACTCACCCTCCAAACACCGCACTGTTTGTGTTGCTGGTTGGGGAATAATATTGTAGACTACACCGGACCAGTGTGTCTAGGTGGCAGAACACTCTTAGATGGGAAACGCACGTCGTCTGCTCTTATCTGTCGAGATATGGCTCTAGCACCTGATGCCCTTCACCAAGAGAAGTGGGAGGTGGGAAGGACATAAAGGAGAGGAAGGCTGCCGCTGCCTACCAATCTACCTGGAGCTGCACCCAGCCCATTAAGGCACTTTGCCAAGAGTCACCTCGGGAACAACCTCAAGCCACCAGCTAGTCAATGGGGCTTAACCCCCGGCTTCCCTCGCCTTCTCTGTTTCAGCCTCTCCAGAAGGTTCCTGGGAACCCACATCCTGAGGTAGTAGCCTTCAGATGAGGAGAGAAGGTGCCTGTAGGGCTAATGTGCCAATGGTTCTCCATATGCCGCTACCCGAGCCTGCTGAGAACATCAGCCAACAGCCACAGTTTCAGCCACAGCAGTCCTTGGAACAGCAGCAGTTATACCTGTAGAATAACATAACCAGCAAGCCTGCAACGTCTACCAACCAATTCAGCGGAGTAAGTAAGCCTCCAGCCCCAAAGCTAGCAGCAAGGCCAGTAGCCAAAGCAGTTTTGGATTTATTACCCAGCAGCCAACTGTTATGGCCCACCTTGTACACAAGTACAGCCAGCCCAAACCGCCCATAGTTAAGTGCACTCAGCCTGCACTAACAAAGTCACTGCTTCTGACACACAGACACATTGTCTAGACCCAGACAGCATCACGCATCAGTATACACACACAACTCACATATTTAATGACCCAGAGTTTGAAAATAATATGTCTAATGGAACAGAGACTAATATTTTATGAACATCTAATGATTATTTGAATATTAAACATATTGACTATTCTTGTTTGCAAGTACATTTTTGTAAACATCACCATATGTTTCATTTTAACTGAAAAATGTAAAAAAAAAAAAAAAAAAAAAAACGGTTTAACAAAATGTATGTAGGCTACCAGTAATCAAATTATCAGAATGCAAAGTGTAATTTTGTACAGAATACACTATATGCAGAATAACTCTGAGCCTGGCCGACAGTTACAAATGGGATGTAACAGGAACAGTCATGGAGGAGGAGGCGAAGCTGCAGAGCGATCACGTGTACTTGATACCAGCATGGCTGCAGCTACTCAACCGAGTGTAAATGTAGTCTCTTTGTCGAGTCTGAAGCAGACGATGGTATTGCGAGCACGTCCATATTACTTAGACACAATTTCCTTTACAGTTTCTATCCGAGGTTGGTCTGTGTGAAGTTCGTCACTTCTGCAGTCAGTATTCTGTAGTACGTAGGAGAAAACACAGGGAAGTATGTACAGTACAACATTATACACTGAAATACCTCCAGTTTTGTCAAAAGTGAAAGGTTAGAAACTGTACTCAGAGGCGCGAGAAATGGTTTACAATGTACTGCAGTTTATGGAAAACGAAGCGAGATTGAGGGAACCATCCATTCCACTTGAGAAAGGACAGCTGAGAATATCTAATGCGATGGGCGTGTCTCGTACCACAATGCAAAATAATTAAGAGCGAAGCTAATCAGAAAGAAGCAGGCGAATGAAAGTATTTCTCAACAACCAACAAGAAATGGAAGAAAACATCTAAACACGACCTTGATACGACGAAGCTGTGGTATGACGTACATACTGTTTACAATTCTACCTAAATAAAAAACTTGTGCGGACTGTCGAAACTCTAAGACAAAAATTACCAAGGAAGTAATTCGATTTTAAGAACGACTTTGAAGAAGTTAGGATTTAGGTGGCAAAAAACAAAATCTCAGAGCCTGGTTTTAATCGAAAAATCAGATATTCGGCAAAAACATATAGCATATCTCAAGAGTATGCGACAATATAGAAATGAGAAACGTACAATTATTTACATGGATGAGTCGTACGTTTTGTCATCGCATGTGAAAAATAAAATGTGGAGTGATATGTCTTCCAACAGTCTGATAGCACCTGTGGAAAAAGGTAAGTGTTTAATAATGATTTACGCAGGAGGCGAAAACGGTTTCGTCTGTAATGCTCTTGCAATATGGAAGTCGCATCAGGCAACAGGGGATTATAAAAAAAACATGAATAAAGAAAATTATGAAAAATGAATTAACGAGTAATTAAAACCAAATCTTCCACCTGACAGTATTGTTGTGATAGATAATGCTCCCTATCACGATGTGAAGGAAAACAAAACTCCTAGTACTTCCAGTTCAACGAAGACGGAAATGCAGCAGTGGTTAGGTAAGGAGAATATTTCATTTACTAGTGACATGCTTAAACCAATTTTGTGTGACCTCATTAAGCAACACAAACTTCGGCAAGTACAGTACACGGTAGTCAGACTACTGGGAATTCATGGCCACACAGTAATTTGTCTGCCACCCTATCATCCGGATTTGAATCTGATAGAAAGCACATGGGCTAAAGTTAAAGGAGAAGTCGTTTCAAAAAACACTACTTGCAATTTGACAGATGTGAAAAACTCTGCGAGGACATATTTAACCGAATGGGGCCAGAAGTCTGGATACCATTATACAATCACAACCAGACACTCGAGAAGACTATTATGACAAGGATGTGCGATTTGACATTGAAATTGATAAATAGATTATAATTTAGGTGGTGCGGACAGTGACAGTAGTGGCAGCAGTGATGTTTACACGTCAGACTCATCGGCTGGAGCAATGAGTGGCATTGAAGAACTGCCATAGTAATTTATACCTCAGTGGTAAGTAGTCAATGTTTTCTACTTTTCTCTACCTACTGTGAAGGCTTTGTTTTATTCCTGTTTCTCTCCTGCCCTTCCTCTCGCCCCTCAGCGCGTGTGCCGCCCGACCCTCCATATCTGTGACGTAGCTCAAGCTCGGAGTTATTCTGCATCTAGTGAACACATTTCTTCAAATAATGCTACAGTCATAATCAAGTTTTGTTAGATCGTGCAAGAATTCTTTAAAATAAAAAATAGAATTTAGAGTAAGACAAGATCAGTATGCAAAATAGAATCCGCAAAAATAAAATATGGTAACCCTATCTAGAACTGATCATATTTCGACAATAATAGTGTGTAGCAGCAGCAGCAGCCCAATTTAATCAGTTAATTCTTCATTTAAACAAAACATTTGAATTTGTGCAAATATGTCAATAATCAGTTAAGGGAACTTGCTTTCTAAATGATTTGTTTAACAATTAATAAGGTACAAACATTACTAAGATTTCACATAAGCAATTAAAACTGGAAATGAATATTTATATTTATTAAAAAGGAATAAAGTAATAATGCCTAAGCAAGCAACTATAACCATTAAATTACAACCGAGTTCGTGAGTTGATAAAAAAAGAAATGAATCGTGTTTACAAACATTTTTTGGTCCTCTGGTTTGGATACGTGAATTTAGCAACCAGTAATGAGTTTTTGTCTGTGAAACAGAGAAATAGTAACATTGTGAACAACCACATGTTTGTTTTGGTAATTATGATGGCATCAATGACCGATTTGCAACTTATAATCTTCAATAATGTAATGGACAAAGTAACTGAAGTAAAGCGACTTCGATGAAGCCATTACTGATCTGGAAAAATTAGAAGAGTTCACAATTGCATTCAAGGAAGTGTCGGAAAAAAGGGATGAATTTCTTGCGAACTATTTTGCATTGTATGCTATCCCGCCAAAGGCCGAGAAAATAACAACTCAAGACCTGAAGGACGCTTTTATAACGTTTGAGAACCCTTCGATTTGAATCGCGCATAATAGATTTACGGTCACAGCTGCAGTCTTAACCTCTTGTGTAGCAGTTCAACATGCAGTGTTGCCACCACTTCCCCTGTCTGTGTTTTTATGGCACTAGACCTGAGTGGGCTTCGGTTTCGGAACTGTTCAGATATATTATTCATCAGGATACAACATGCAAAAGCTGCATTCTTTAATAGGTTGCTTGAAATACGAACCTAGAGAGTTCGTAAGCAACCTTCCACTTACCAATGATAATTATGATGTTATTTGGGAATGACTTGAAAAAGGTACAAGAACAGACGCATTACAGTAACAATCCATGATCAAATGATACTGCATCTCTCACCTGTGACTTGTAAATCAGCAGACTGGTCACGTTTTGTTAGTGTAGTTCAAGAGAATTTAAATGCATTGAGAACTGACCATTTTCCAGTGCCTGTGTGGAGTTTCCTTTATTTAAATATTCTTCATGAAAAATTAGACCACTCTCTGCACCAAGACTTTGAAATGTCAGTGGAACGAGATTTACCAACTTGTGAGGATCTTCTAAATTTCTTGGAGTATCATGATGTGGCAGGTGAACATGTACAGTTGGTTGGCATGCAGAGTGTATCCACGACGAGTAATGTAAGTAGAACACACAGCAAACCCATAATGTCGAATGTGAAATCAAATTCAAGACAAAATAATGGTGAAAATACTACAGTAGTTAAATTGGAACAAACAACATGCTGTATGCTATGTAAAGATAACCATTTTCTTAAGTGTGAACAGTTTTTGTTAAAATCTATTGATGATAAGATTACATTTATGTTGCAGCAGTCACTGTGCTTTAACTATCTGAAACCTAACAATAGTACTGTGAAATGCCTGTCTAAATTTTCGTGCATGCAGTATCAAAGGAAATACCACTATCTTCTTCACTTCCCCAATGAGAAGCCAGACACTGGATAGGTACTCGGACTACAGAAAATAGAGATTCATCACATGATACATCTGCTGATAAACTGCAAACACTACGTCTGTCAAATGACAATCAAAATCAACACACTACCAATTTGCTAGCAACTGCTCTTGTTCAAATGAAAGACAGTGGTGGACAGTTTCAAGTCGTACGAGTTTTGTTAGATGGTGCATCACCAACTGCATTTATAACTGGAAATTGTGTGCAATGATTGGGCTTAAAACACCATCGGGAGTGGGTAGAAATTTCTGGATTTGGTCAAACTCCTGTGCCAGGAGCTAGAGGGGCTACACATTGCTTCATCAAACCTATGGGCTCATGCGACACTCATTTTTCTATTAAGGCCACAATTTTAAGTAAAACACTCATACCATGCCATGTTAAAGAATTTCAGCAATTTCAGTCCAGTACCTTAAAGGTTTAACTTTAGTCGATCCATCATTTGATTGTCCTGGACCTGTTGACATGCTTCTATCAGCAGACCTTGTCAGTGAAGCAATGACAAGGCCTAAAATATCAGGGGAACCTAGTACTTTTTACTCAGTGTTTGGCTGGGTTGTGACTGTCAAGACCAAATGTGAAGTGCGCGTAAATCCATCAGTGTCATTCTTGATCAGAACAACTATACTTAATGTGCAGCCACAAAAATATTTGAAGGTAGATGAAGCATCATCAGCTCGTGTGATATCTGCAGAGGACAAGAAATGCGAAGAGCACTTCCACACTACACATGCTCGTAATGCAGATGGCAGATATGTACTTCAGTTGCCATTCAAGCAAGAGCTGCAAACCTCTGGATATTCCTTACAAGTTGCATTATCCAGATTTTGAATGCCTTGAGAACAAATTGAAGAAGTCGCCAGAACTGGCAAACGAATACCGATTGTTCCTTAAGGAGTATGAGGACTTGGGCCACATGTCATGTATGGTAAGTGTTAAGCAGCTTTACAGTTGCTGGTACTAACAGACACCTTAAGGGTGCGCATCAAGCTTTGTTCTCTGAACCAGCATGGTAGACACTGCATGATCATTTATTTGACCGTAATATTGTTTGGCACTTCAATCCACCAGCAGTACCACAGTTTGGATGTTTGTGGGAAGCTGCAGTCAAATCGGTCAAATTGCATGTGATAAAAGTGATTGGTGAACAAATACTTACCTTCGAGGAGTTAGCAAAACTATTTACTGAAATATCAGCAATTTTGAATGCCAGACCATAATGCAGCCTGATCCAGTGGAGAGTTATGAAATAGCTTACATGATACCCCATCATTCTGTACTCAAAGAAGCTAGTTCCACCACCAAAGTTCGTGTAGTCTTTGATGGATCTGCAAGGACTTCTACTGGTATTTCATTAGATGACTTGTTGCTTACTGGGCCAAAACATCAAAAGGATATAGGTCATATCATCCTGAACTTTCGAGTGATGCCAGTGGTCTTTTCTGGAAACATTTGTAAAATGTATAGGCCGATTGAAATCCACCTTGACGACCACAAGTACCAGTGCATTTAGTGGTGTCCTTCTCCACAAGATGATGTTCATGTCTATCAATTAAACACAGTTACAAATAGGTTAGCATCATCCCCTTACCAAGCGTTTAAGACAGTGCAGCAGTTTGCACTGGATGAAGCTCATCAGTTTCCTCGAGCATCAAAAAGTTCAGTTACAAGACGTGTTTGTCGATGACATAGTTACAGGGGCCAGCTCTGTAGAAGAGGCAATACTATTGAAAGGTGAACTTGTGTCAATGTTAACTCGAGGAGGATTTGAGCTGCGAAAGTGGTCCACTAAAAACTCCCCTGTGTTGGAAAATATGCCTGCAGAGCAATGCGAAATTCTGAGAAGTTTTGACCAAGAGACAAGCCCAACTATCAAAGTTATTGGTGTTCATTGGTGTCCAGCTACAGATGAGTTTTTATACCCCATCAATATTCATCAACTATCAATTGCCACCCAACCACACGGGTCAAATAGTCACACAATTTCTGAGAGAATACCTAAACGAGGTATTCTCTCAGAAATTATGTGACTCTTTGACCCGTGTGGTTGGGTGGCACCAGTGATTGTGAGGGTTAAGATATTTCTTCAGACTCTGTGGACATTATGATTGGAGTGGGATCACCAAGTCACTGAAGAAATTGCTCATCAAAGGCTGCAGTTTCGAACATCACTATCTTTCCTTGCTCCTATGCGAATCCCAAGATACATCAGTTAACATGATGCAAGCACCCTTCAGTTCCATTAGTTTAGTGATGCCTCTGACAATGCATGCACTGCTGTGATCTATGTGCAGCTTGTTGACAGTGGTGGAGTGATTTCGACCAATCTGGTAATTGCTAAATCAAAGGTTGCTCCGCTCAAAATACTGTATATCCATATGCTTGAGTTGTGTGGTGCTGTGCTCCTAGGAAGTTTGTGGCTGTACTTGAGCAACCAGTTTGAAGACAATAATCATACAACTTTTATCACACACATGTGGGGTGACTCTACAAATGTGCTGTCGTAAATAAAATCATTTCAAAATTAAAAAACTTTGTAGCAAAAAGGGTTTATGAAATTCAGACCATCGAATCTTTGAGCATATGGCATTGTGTCCCATGCAGCTGCAACCCACCAGATTTAGCTTCTCGATGTGTTTTTCCAGAGCACTTAGTTGGTAACATACTGTGGTTTCATGGTCCTGACTAGCTGGCAGGCTTGGATGCAATTTGGCCCGTAAAACAGATAAGTACCTGGGATGTGAACGAACTTCCTGAATGCAAGTGTGTACAAAATCAGGTCCTTGCAGTTCAAGACAAGAGAAATGAATTAGTTGACTTGTTGGACACATTTTCATCACTATCGAAACTTAGCATGTGACAGCATGGATTCTCAGAGCTAAGAGTGCCTTCAGAAAACATATTCACTGTGTGTAAATTATTGAGATATGAGGAAATACATCCTGCAATGGTATTTTGGATCACAGCTGTGCAACAATGTTATTTTTATTTTAGGAAATTAAAATTTTGGAGTGCAGTATGTGTCCCAGTAGTCTTCAGAGTCTGTAGCAGTTCCTAGACTCCTTTGTAGTCATCAGGATGGGTGGCCAGCTACATTATTTCCTGCCTCAACAAACATCCAGCATTACTTCCAGGAAAATGTCCACTTTCAGTGCTCATTGTAAACTACCATCATACCACTTACCTTCATGCTGAATCACAGGTTAAGCAATCTTTCATCCAGCGACAGCTTTGGATATTGAGCACTAGATGACTAATTCGGTACTGTATCCACAGGTGCAGGCTGTGTTTCAAATTGACAGCCAAACCCCCTACCCCACTCATGGGAAACCTGCCAGCTGTGAGGTTTTCAGAAATTTGCCCTTTTCTGAAGGTTTGTGATGACTTTGCAGGGCCTTTTAGCTCAAAGCCCTCCAAAGCATGCACGATCCTTATCACGAAAAGCTATCTCTGTGTGTTTGTGTGTAAGTCGAGCAAGGCAGTTAATTTGGAAGTTGTGTCATCTTTGTGTACTGATACATTTTTAGCAGCCTTGAAAAGATTTTTATCTGTGAGAGGAACACCAACCATAATATTTTCAGATCACAGCACACATTTTGTTGGTACTAACAGACACCTTAAGGATGTGCATCGAGCTTTGTTCTCTGAACCAGCATGATCACTTAGTTGACCTTAATATTGTTTGGCACTTCAATCCACCAGCAGGACCACAGTCCAGAGGTTTGTGGGAAACTGTAGTCAAATCGGTCACATTTCGTGTGATAAAAGCGACTGGCGAACAAATACTTATCTTCGAGGAGTTAGCAAAACTCTTTGGTGAAATCTCGGCAGTTTTGAACGCCAGACCCTTATGCCCGCTTTTGACAGACCCCTCAGAATTTGATGTTCCCACTCCAGGAGATTTTTTTTATTGGAGCTCCCTATATTGGGATACAAGAACAAGACCTCTCTCACATCGTGGAGAATTGTCTCGGTCGATGGTAATTCCTAGAAAGTTAAAACAGTGCATCTGGAAATGATGGAGCACTGAATATCTCCATACACTTCATCAAAGAACTAAATTGAATGTTGCAACTCCCAACATAGAAGAATACATACTCGTCCTGCTGAAGGATTCAAATTTTCCACCACTGAAATGATGAACTGCAATGTGCAACTAAAACAGAGTTCGTGAGATTACAAAACAAGAAATAAATCGTGTTTACAAAAAGTACCATTAATAAAGTAAGGCTCTTGCATTTAATATAAGAAAGAGAGACGGAAAAAAATTTGGTAAGTTTATAATAATAATATGTCGAAGTTAACATTTTTTTCTCTCTGTCTAAGAGAAATGGTAACATTCATTCAGGCTGAATAAGCTTTGTATTGTGTCTCTTCGGCAGATGAACATACCTGACTGAGGTGAGCTGACCTCTGTCTTGATTGCGAGAAGTTTGTCGCTGGTGCTTGTGCTTGGCTGGGGTAGGACATCCTGCGATATAATCTCTGCCAGCACAGAATCTGTACAAACCGCAGAATAAGCATAAAAATTATTGGTATTTCATTGACAAGTCATTTGTACACCATTTTTCACAGGACACAAACATGAGGAAAAGTACACTGTAACACTGTACAATTCTTAAAATAATTGTTTCTACTTAACTAGTGCTATAACAAATTATTTTGTGAAAATTCATCGACAAGGCCTTCTCACTGCTTAAGGTAGTGGTATTCATACAACACCGCTAATGAACACAATTCACAAGTTGGTGAGTCATTGATAACACAGCGAATACCTGCAGATCCACAAAAAGCAATTGTATGGAAGCTGAACAATAAACATTGCAATTTACGATTACATTAAAAAACCTGCATATTAATTCATGGTCTCTATGCAATAAAACTTGAACAGAACACACATTAAATTTACTATCCGTTGCATCATTTTGTGTTACTTCAACATTTCAAGGGCCACAGTGGCTGAGTGGTTAGACTGCTCACCTCCCACCAAGGCAAACCGGGTACAATCCCCGCCAGTCCACTCTGAATTTTCGCAAGTGTGAATCGTGCTGGACGATGCCACTGGTCAGCAAGTTTTCTCGGGGATCTCCAGTTTCCCCCGCCCTTGCATTCCAGCACTGTCCCATACTCACCTCGCTTCACCCTTATCAAGACCTCCATGTTAAGAGCCACCCAAATCTCTTCACTCACTCATTCAACATTTCAGAGGAAAATGTTGCACGACAGACCTAGTCAGTACATTATGTAAGTATTCGTGTGGGCGACATCGCCGCATAGGTGTTGGACTGCGAGGCAGCTGCCGCATGATAAAGTTATCCCCATGGTGTGGTGTTGCTAGTCAGAGGGATTGATACCTGAGCCATCAGCTGCAAACTTTGTACAATGAAGACAGTGAATTAAGCATGTGTGCACGTCGGCGACATCGGGACACGACACATGGTGGTCCATTTGCTGGAACATGTATTTATTTACACATAATTTGTATTACTTTGCCACATCGCACTGCAACAGTATATGGGACGGAGGGCAAAAACACTCATCATTAGTCTTTGATCAGTCACCTTCAGTTGATGATCAGTCTTTCAGCAGTCGGCTGGTGGTAGTCACAGACTCCTGGCAATATGGTTTCAAGGGCCTTGTGATGTGTATCACTCTGCACAGGGTAGCTTTGCAGTTGCGAAGGATGGTTAGGGACAGATTGTCAGATATAGTGTTGGTAATTCAGCAATGTAATTTACACAGCAGGTAGCTTCCCTGTGATAAATGAATGCACTGTAAGGCACGAACATAGAGTCGAGTGAGTGAGTATACAGAGGACTATCGCAGCTGTCTGTAGTCTCTACACTAACACCAGAACAGTAGGCACAACTGCAGAGGCCATAACAGTGGATAGCTGTAGAGTGCCAGCAGCAAGCAGTACACTCTATTGCCTACTCAGGCACAACCGCGGGTAGAACATTCTCTTTGAGGGAGCAGGGGTTCTTTATGGAGTGCATGCCAGATTAGGAGGCGTGAAAGAAGTGTGATGTGGTTCCCTGCTAGGCTCCTCAGACACACTATAGAGGTGACTAGAATTTTTGACAGGTACGCCCGAAGACCCAGATCCCCAGAACTTGTCACACAATTGTAAGACACACAGTATACCGGACAGCTGCCGCCCAGCAGCAGCAACAGCGACCTTGGCGGGATCAGCCTACCTCCACTGCGACCTACTATGGTCAGGAAATTCCAGCCCACCAGGTGGGCTCATAAAATGTCACATAGAAGGATGCTGGGCGCTGGCCAGGTTCCCGCCTCACCAAGGGATGGGATTGCGTGCTATAAGGCCATGAACTTGCCTCACCATATCCAGCAAGGGAGCCTTATGGCACAAGGATTGTAAAAGTCATACTGGATTGGAGCACAGGGATTGTAAAAGCCATTCTGTATTGGAGCACAGCGGTTGTAAGAGCCATACTGAATTGGGCCACAGGGAGGCAGTAGGTGTAGATGCAGAGAATAGGACCTGGTGCAACAACAATAGATGAATGCAAATCATAAACCATTTATAAATGTATTTCAGAAAAACTGCTTGAGGATAATACTTAAACTGCTGGTAGTATAAAATTAGATTTCTTGCCATCAGTGATCAAGTTTTGTTAAGTAAATGCATGAGCATGATTATAGTGCCTTGTTGCTAAACATGCTCTACACTGTAGGGGTTCTCACCTGGGGCTGGACTATTGGACTGTATGCATGAGAAAAACACATTTATAATTATGGCAACTGACAGACTGAACATGTGTTAATGATGAGAGTGAGTTAACTGACAACCAAACAGAGACATCGAGGACTTTAATTAGAGTTGAGTTAGATTTTAAATACTGCACTCATTGAGAAATAATAATAGTAAGAGTGGGGGTAGATTAATGCTGTAAATTATAGCTGCGTGAGTAAATTAAAATCAAATTTTGTTATCTTATTTCTTTATAAAGACCTCCATCCCTCCTAATTTCTGATACGCCCCTCAGGCATCTTGTAACTATATTTTAAAATCAATGACAGTAAAAATGTGTTCTAAAAATCAATTTTAATTTTACAATGGTGTGGACTGTAAAACAGGCACGATTGCTAAGTGAATTCATTGCCATCAAGCTATGAACATCAAATTAAACAGAAGTTTTATTTGCCTGTAACCTCAGCAACAGCACCAACAAACAAAATTCCTCATGCGTTCGATACCCATATTACTATGCGTTCGATACCCATATTACTGTATCACTAAAGCACAGGTCACCTATGTAAGAACTCGTGCTGGATATCGCAGCAGATGACTAGGGGTGGGGAATATTTGCTGTCACTGTGACACGAATGTCACATGTTGCTGTAGTGTCGGCAACTGAAAGTAACAGGGCCAAACCTGTGACAGGAAGTGGCATTGCTGCAACGCGCCACTCGCCCTGGCTCCAAAGAAGTGCCCTAAGTCGCTATCTGTTACCAGCACCGGATAGTGCATCGTTGCTCTCGCCAGGCGGATCACGGCGGCGACCTGTGACATTACACAGCGACACGCGATACAAACAGTGCCAGTCGTTCTACTGGAAATTATTAAGTTATAATTTGAATACTTTTCTATCACTTTGACTCTGTCAAACTACGAAATTAAATAAACCACAATTTATAGTATTTTAAGTAATAATATGAAATTCAATTGCAGAAGATATTGTTCTGCTGCGTGTTTCTTGATGTATTCCAATATTATGTGTTAGAGTACAGTTTTGGCAGTGAAATGGAGTAGGAATTGCACTAGTTAGAAGCCACTAATGTTAAATTTAAATAATTAAATTTATATGTAGTAAAATATTGATGAATCAGTTCTATGATTGTTCATTGCAACAAATTTGATATAAACACTACCAATAAAAACAAAAAGAACATATAAATTCGCACACTTAAGATTCTTAGTATACCTTTGCTTTTAAAATTAGCTTTCATATATTCTTTGACGACCCAATTTCCTGCTCACCACTCCTACCGAAGTCCATAAGTTCATCTCTTCCCTCCGACGTAATGCCGTCCCCTGGGCTGCAATGAACTCCCTACCCCTATCCAACGTACCCTTATCCACAAAGCCACCATTTTCATCACCGAATTAATTAACTCAATCCTGTTTCTCAGTCACATCACCTCCTCCTGGAAAACCGCCATAGTCGTCCCACTTCCCAAATATGGCAAACCTCCACACAGCCCAACCTCCTATCGACCCATCTCTCTACTCCTAATCCTATCCAAAGTCGCTGAGAAAGTTATCCTCTCCCGACTCATACCCACAATCACTACCTCCAATCTCCTCCCACCCCACCAATTTGGCTTCTGTCCATCCCATTCTACCACCCACGCTATAGTCCGTGTGGAGCACCTGGTGGTCCAAGGATTCCCCTGGTGGCAATGCACAGGCATGGTCCTCCTAGACCTGGCCAGAGCCTTAGACTCCATTTCACACCCCCTCCTCATAGAAAAACTGTCCACAACAGACATTCCGCCACATATAGTCCATATCCTTTGCTCATACCTGGAGGGACGATCCTTCCAGGTGAGGGTAGAGGGCCACCTCTCCGCCCCACACAATATCCCTGCCGGTGTCCCACAAGGCTCTATTCTCAGTACCATCCTATTCTCCCTGTTCATTGCCAACATTAATCCCCTTCTGACACCTATCTAGTCCTGTATGCAGACTAAACCTGCATGCTGGCCTCCTCTGACCACCAGCCAGTGCTAGTAGATCTCCTCAACCATGGCCTCCATAATCTTAGCTCCCAGTTCCGAAATCGCATCAGCTTAAACCAAGCAAAAACCCAAGCCATCCCCTCTTCTCCGACAATTCACACATTCGGATATCCACCCTACATTTGCCCAATTCCCTATCCCATAGTCTCCTTCCATCCACTATCTAGGTATCACCCTAGATAGCAAACTTACATTCATCCCACTCCTCTCCTCCATAGTCACTCAAACCCGGGCTGTCATGGCTCAACTCGCCCTCATCCTGAAACCATCCTCTGGTGCCCCCCCCCCCTTAGCAACCTGAATTACCATTCTCTGCACCTACATCTCTCATCTCCTCGCTTATGCCTGCCCCACCTGAGCACACTTCTCCAAATAACACCTGCACCTCCTTACCTGCACCTACTTCCTTACTCTCATACTAACCTTGAGCCACCTCAGGGCCAACCTCCACCAATCTCTCCTCACCCAATCCAAACTCCCTCACATTCACGACACCATCTCCATCAAAAACCGCTTCACCACCAAACTCCCCAACCAGCCCAATCCTCTCATCAGACGAGTGGCAGATAACGAACTGGCGACGCCACACCCCAGATGCCCACTACACAGTACCGACCACCTACATGATGATGAGTCTGAAAATGGTGACATGTAAAAGCAGGGGCCACAGACGCTGATCCTGGTACCAGAGCCACAGTGTACAATGTAAATATTGTATAGAGTGTAAATACCATAGAATGATTTTGTAAATTGTAAATTCTTTGTGTACCAAATTTAGTTGAGATTTGTTTTTAAGCCTTAGACATGTCATCAGAACAAGCATTGTAGAAGCAACAAAATACCATATTTCTGTTACAATACAGATTATATAAAATGCAAATACAGACTTTATGTTACAAACTTAATAGGATTTCATTTTTAAGTCCTAGCTATAAGTTCACCGAGAGATGCATGAAAAGAACAATTGAGGATGCAATGAACCATGTAAATATTATATTATAACAAAATATATTTCATCAATGCGGATAAAACTCGAGAACAATTGTGTTGGAAAGCTTTAATATAACGTAAATTCCTTGTACCTTAAACAATATAGTTTATTTGGATGGGACCGAGTTTGGCTACGTCCCAATAAAAAAATGTGAACATAGAGAATCTGTTCATTTACTTGCCTAAAATGGCCTGAAATTTATGACATGTCGTTACTTGTCATTGTAAAGCAAAGTGCAAAAAATGCATTACTTAACTGTAAGCTACAGAAAAATGTCATAGAGACAATGTCGCGGCGACTTGGCCCTGTTACTTTCGTGTCGCTGGGTCGTGACACGTCGCACGTACATATTTGTATCACCCCTCCCAATGCTATAGATGATGCAACCTACCCCACCACAACTACAGTCAAATTAATACTTCTATGAACACTCCCTGAGTGCTTATCGGATTTTCAAAATAATCACGTTATTGAACTCGCCACTCTATATAACATGCTTGCTATCGGGAGAAATGAGTTGTTGCCATGAGGTGAGGCAAAAGGGGTTTAGGTTAGGTTTCAGGGATGGTAAAATGTGAAGTTTGGAATTTGCTGTAGTTTACCCGACTAGGTGCCAGAAGTCGCTCAAGGCGGCATCACTGGTGGTGATGATGGAGCATTGAGACTGGGCGTTCTCAGGGTGTTGCGGGCCGGATCAACCGGGCACGAATTCCCATTGTGCATACAGTAGTCCCTGTGATATGTTGTTTGACACGTCAGAAATTAGGTTTACTAAACGATGGACTATGCAGTAAACCGTTAAATAAATATTGAAGTTATTCTCAGATTTCTTACGCATTCTATGAAATGGATTATTGGGGCTATCCATACACCCAAAGAATTACACATCAGGGATAGGAATGTCTAATACCTTAAATATAAGACAATTTGTAGACTTACACTTTTGAAAAAGTAGACTTTGTAGACCAATAAATCTCTTTAAAAGGTAATTAAAAAAATAATGCCTCAGTCATCAAGAAAGAGAACTAATGTAAACTTCTTTTAAATATAACCTTACCAATGTTCCGGTCAAGGCCAGAAATAAAATATGTATATACATTTTCATAAAAACTGTTGTTAGATTTATTGATATATTTATAAACACTAAATCATATTTTACATTAAGAATGATGTAAAAAAATATGTGGCTGTAGAGCTGCAATTAATTTTCATATAGTAACTGGAAGATTTATTTCTGGCCCTGGATGGGGACTGGCCTTTTTTCCCTTAAGAAAAATTATGATTTACTTTTGTTTTACACATACTGGAACTAAGAATATGAAAATATACAACAAAATCCAGTATATGTATTGTATTTACTTGTGTATAGCGCACACTTTTTCTCCAAAATAAAGGGAAAAATATCTGAAGTGCCCACTATACAAAGAAAAAAAAAGGGAGGCTGAGTGGCAGTAGTAAACTGTCCGAGATGTTTAGAGGGAAGTGTAGCGGAACAGTATGTTATCTCATCTCTCGCTCTTACATATTCACTCCTCTCCCTTCTCTCTCTATCCATCACCACCCCCTACAGTTCGCTCCTCCAGCTCTCCCATAAACATCACTGCAAATGCCACCCTTTTTTTTTGGCTTATCCACATCCTTTTCCAACTACTTCACGGCAGTGCTTGCGCAATACACAGGCAATAAACGTGTAATGATGAATGCCGGAAGTTGAAGTGCTTCTTACACTGTGATTTTTAAGCTGTCAGTCATAAAATATGTCCTCCGAGAGTGACAATGATAACTGAAATTCTTTTTTTTTTCTCCTCCAACAGTAATACGATTTTGATCAATTGGTTCCATCGTGTTGTTTATGGAGAAACACTTTTGGAAATTTGTTGTGTGTTGTTAGGAAGGATAGCAATCATTTTTAACAATTTTGATAAAAGTTGTATTTTTTAATCATTATTATAAGTTTTGAGCGCAGTAAAATACACCAAATTCAATATTAAATATTGTTTCCAGTAGCTATGACTATTTTTAATGGTAATAAAAATCAGCGATAAAATGTATATATTTTGAAATTGTTATAGCATATCTTGCAATTAAATATTTCTCTTAATAGTGATAATGCATTATTGGTGTTTAATTAGTACACACTGCTTGCAGCATTTCCCTTTGTGTGCCCTTAAAATAGTTAACAATCAGTAATATTACCTGAACTGTGTGCAGAAACTACGTGACTCTGTTCAGTCCTCGCATCTAGGTGATGTGTAGGTCACAGCCGCATTCCCCCATCCATGGCAGTCCCGTGCATCCGCAAAGCTGCATCCTGTCTCGCTGCAAAGCAGAGCTTCCACATGTTTACGTTAGCCTCCCCTCCCTTTTCCAATCCATATGTTGCTGATACATTCTTCCCGGCCTTCTTTGTTTCCATGTAAGGTAGAGGATAGCCAACCACAGTCAGGAGTTAGAGAAGGGAAAATGCAAACTTTTTTTGCATACTGAAGGAAAAATCAGGGTAGTTATTTCTTGTTTCCCTCAATTGTATATATAACTGGTTAGTGAGGAACTTCCCTAACCAGATTGATTCTCTCCCTGATACATAATAGAAACAAACTGCCTGAAATTGGATGCAACTACCAGGACCTCAACCAGAGGGAAATATCCCATATCATGCATTCACGGGGATGCAGAGTGGCTCTAGGTGAAGTCGCACGAGTTGTATCGGCGAGTGCACTCTCAACATGCATGTTGGCATGCAATTGTTTAAGTAGTGGCGTGACTTGCTCGTCCTTTCTTAGCTGACTGTTAGAATGATGGTAATTTTTTTCATGTTACTAATTACATGCGCACATTTTATGACGTGATGTCTGAATTTTCTTATGGAGAAAGATGCAGTCTGTCCGAATGCACTGCTTTTATGTGGAGAAAGGCGATCAGTTCGAATCTTCTTATGTATATAATTACTTTTCATGCTAAAGACTTTTTTGGGCTCGTCCCTGCCAAAAGGAATATGGCTAGGTGATTGACATATGTGATGTTTACAGTTAACGCCAGAATACAAAAGGGAATTAATGTACCACTTTGTTTAAATAAAGTGTGCGGTCGGGAACTATAACTTTGTGATCTGTCCAACTTTTCTGAACGATGATATTTTTTTATTACTTTATTTAAGAAATGTGCGTGAGTATTTCTTAGCTGGCAATATAGATTCTTTTTTCGCGATTACCAGTCTGGCGAGTGCACACTCGTATATCTCATTTGATTTCCTAACATGTCATACGTATTGGTAGTCGTGTAGTTAGCACACCGGACTGGTAACCCAAGGGTCGCTCGAACGAAATCACACGACTCCAGCATTTTTTTGAGTTCACACTTAAAATAATAATTACCAGTGCTTATGGCTGACAATGTGTGAACACAAGATGGCTGCGAGCGCTCCTAGTCACCAACCATAGAACTTCAAAACGCACACACTGGTGGCGAGTGCAGGAATCCGCACACTCTGGTGGTGGATGTGTGGGAATCAAAGATTGTCGCATCCAGCTGACTATGGCAAACAAGATGGATACCAGAAGACAAACAATATGGACGTCATTAGCAGACGATTGAGGGGTGAGAGGAATATGAGAAAACCCCTCCGAGAGGAATAAAAGAGAAATATAGGAAGAGAGGACTGAAAGAAAGATAAGGAAGATAGAGAAAGAAAAGGGAGAGAGAGGAAACATGGGAGGACTCAGAGGAAACCCTCAGAAAACAAGAGTGTGAAGTTGCGCTGACAGGAAGAACATGAAGTAGAATCTAAGATGGCCATCGTTGGAGAGGAATGACTGAATGTGAAGTTTCGAGATGGAATGCAAGAGCATGAAGTTACGAGGGAGACTGGCTTCCAAGATGGCTGTCGGCGATCGGAGAGGAATGGCAAAGGAGGAAATGTAATCCAAGATGGCGGCCTGCCCCCCAACTCCCCAGCCAAAAGCCAGGTGTGCCAGAACATACTATTTATAACTACTGGCAAAGATCAAAATTATTAATAAGCAGGCCTTTTTCTTGGAACTGGCAAAGCTCCACCAACATCACCAGCTATTATTTTTGCGCTTCATACAGTTGACGTAGAATTTTACATAGCAACACATTGGACTTCGTCAGAATATCGTTAGCATTCGCATGTTACATTAACCAGGTTTGTGCAATTTCAAAACTAGTCATATATTTGATAATTAGATTTGCATTGGCTATATAACCAAGTGGGGGGGGGGGGGGGGCGAGAAAAACAGTATATTCTGGGAATATACTTTTTCCAGTAACTTGTCTTGAAAAAGTTATTATAATTATGCTAAAAAATAGTGATTAGAGTGCAACGGATCCGCGGATTGCTCGCTGCTTTATGCCCAGTTGCGGAAACAAAGTTCAGTAATTGAGCCGAAATTGTTTTGCACATGATCCAGGATCAGCGGCCAGAAAAGGTGCACAAACCCTGATGAAGATCTTAAGCCATTGATTTTCTGTGGTTTATATATGATCTTGTGATCACTTTAATAATTTAACTCACCAATTTTGATATGATTTGAAACAAATTTTCGGTGAAAATAATTTTACCCAATACTTGCAGTTGATTGTAGAAAGATTTATTACCGAAAATATTTGTGTCATGTGTGCGAATTAATATTTTTTACTTTAAATAGAAAAAATGCAATTGCGCATTTACAAATCGTACTTGTTCTTAGACCTACAATTTCTACTGTAATAATCCAATTTCAAAATGAAATATTTGAAAGAGTTAAAGCCATGGTACATAACCATGAAAATAGTGTCGAAATTTGTACGTCGATTAAAACATACACACATATATAAGCTGATATATATTCTATCAACCAAATAGTTATGAAATTAAATTTTTGAGCGACAAACAGCTTTTTATCAAATTAATTGATAAGGGCGTTGAGATATTTCTGCTGTTTTATCTTGTGTAATAGCATCCGCAAAGGAAAACTAATTTTACGAGAAACAAAACAAAACTTGAGAAAACTGCCAGAATTACAACTGGCAAAGCAAACTTTTATTACAGTTAAATACAAGCAAGAAAAGAGTCGTTAACATCCCCTACTGCAGGAGCAAGACCAAACTTTTATCACTGGCTGGCTGTCAGCGAATGGAGTACCGAATTTATTATAATTGAACCAAATGTATTTTTATTTTACAAATGTAACAGAATGTACAGTAATTCATGTTATTTACAGTAATTATACAACAATCTGTATTTACCTTACTAAAATTGGTGCTATAATTATGTTGTTTTTCTAGTAATAATCCACATAAAATTAGAAAAACAATATATGCCTGGGCCAGTTTTTTATTTATACACAGAGATATATTCATACAAGTTACTACCAAGCCACATGCGGGTGTAGTCATCAAACTGCCAAGACCTTTTAGCCCAGTCAGAATAGGTTTCTCAACTAAAATAAATACGACAGTTTTGAAACTTGCCACACTTATTGATAGATATCTAGTGTTGATTGTATCCAAAGACCCAATGAAACAGAGGTGAGCTCTATCTGCCCATCTTGAAAAATAGGTCCGGTTTTTCATAGATATTTCGAAAACGGTTGGTCGCAGCTCAAACATTGCTCGTACAAAAATAAAGCTCACAAAATTGTACACAAGGAAGGTAATATTCACTTGTTTCATATCTCTAATATTTTCCCGAGATAATCGGATGTAAATATTGTACATTTTCTTTGCTTTCTACACTTAAGCTATTCTGTAGCATTACAAATAAGCTCATAATTTGTGAAACGTAGGTTTTTCGAAAGACAGTCCATAAGAAACATAAAAAGGTGGGGGAATGTGCTATATATGATGAAATGACGAGTTAAAAAATTGTATCAATATATTACAATATTGATTTAACATTATTGATTTATTGTATAGGCTTACATGATTATTAAAATTAAAATTTAAAACAATGATGCATTTTTTTTACAATACATGATTCACAGTATTCTTTGTTCTTTCCTCTGGTGGGAGGGTTTTGAGACTGGTTTATCAACAGCAGACATAGATAGTTCTGGATTCACATCCTCATCGGAAACCTCAAGAAGTGGTCTCAAGTCATCAACTTCCTCGTTGGCTTCTTCCAAAGTTACTCTGATGCCATTTAGGCACTCAACATAGACAGTTGTGGCAAATGGTGGTTGAATTCATTGCCCGGTTTCTACACCCTTACTTTCCTCCACCACAGTCTGTGGTACACTGCAGAATATGATATTCAGAACATAATCGGGTGCGATGGGGTCTTCTGTCGTCACTGGCATGAGCCGATTGGATTTCATTCCCTAGCAAAAGCTGTACCTGATGGTACACACGGAAGAAGTGCTGTTTGGTCGCTCATTCCGTTGGTGGCAGCGCAGAAATATCTTGTTTGGCATTAGATACTGTCTATGTGCATGAATGGTAGCGGTGCAAGTTGAGGGACGTTTCTTTAAAAGGTGCTCCATACAATTTCAGGAAAAATCTGTTCCTGCTTCTGCTACAGCCTTGTCGGAAGATGTGGAACTGTTGAATACATCAGCAACATCCTGCAGATCAGTATGCTTCTTAAAGAGTTTAAAACAGCTAAATTTTTCATTACTGAATACTGCTGATATATCACACCTAGCAAATGCATGTATGAAAAGTATGTTGTTCTTCAATCCCAGCCCTTGTAAGTCCTTCGATGAATAGATATTTGTTTTATTCTTGCCATTGCTCGGCATCCCAAATAATATTTCCCATTTGGCTGAGGTTAAAGCTGTGAGCAGAACCACCAGTCACTGACCATGGATTTTTCAATGGCAGTTGTAACAATTAATGTGTCAGCATCGTCAGATGCAGCTCGACATTCAATCCCACAGTCACGAAGTCTGACTGTTAGCGTGGAAATCAGTTTTGATTTATTGTTTCCATTGCAAAGGACGCAGTCTTGCTTGACAGTGGTTTCTGTGTCCTCACCAAAGTGCATCTCCACAGACTTCTTTAGTCGATCTTCGGCTCTGCTTATGTCTTTGGTACTGTTTGCTGTGCTGGAGTAGCCATCAAAAACAACAGCGCAACTCTTACCGGAGTAATGTTTTATTTGAGGATGTAATGATGTAGCTTTGGCAAATAGTCCAACATGTGGCACCTCTTGACCATGGAATTTGTGTAGGAGGAATCCACCATGTACAACTACCTATGTCGAAGTTGTAGAGATCGGCATTATTTTCTTTTGCTTCAAATGTCATATAGGGCAGATTTCTATGTTTTCCGCATTTCAGTTTCATCAAGGCGGGATAATGGAACTGGAGCTAACTCATGCTGCCTGCCTGTCTTCGAGTCATTGGTTTGCTTACTGATGGATATCCTCTGAAAAATCAAGAAAGGGTCAACTACTACTTTATCATTGTGAATTTTAATAGAATAAGTCATGCTGGCTAGAGAGAGTGCTTGATCTTTTCGTGAAAAATTCATATCTGTAAAAGGTTTACCAACCATTTTGGCCCTTGCTTGTTTTTCCAACTGTTAGAGCATCATAGCATGCGATTGTGTTGTATCCCACGACTCCAGCAGGTATTGACATGATTTAATCTGTAAGAGAATGGGGAATGATTTCCAAACCAAAGTGAGACCTTAGCCATGTTTGTGGAATCTCTAGCTTTATGGGCTTCCCCAAAATCTTCGTGCTGCTCAGTGGAGGAAAAATGAACCTCACAAAATTCTTCTGATAAAATACAAATGTCATGAGTTGCAGTTAGACCCAGGACCCACTTACTTACAACACTGTATGTGACACTCCATCCTTGTGTTAGGCCACTCACACTTTTCATACTCTACATCAAAGTCTGTTCAATGGTCAAGTCTGCCCAAACTCTTGTCCAATATAGATTTTTCCTTCGCATCGTGAAGTACCATACCCTTCACTTAAAAATTTCTCATATTCTTTTGGTACCATTATGAATAGTAGCTTCTGCATATCCTGAGTGTAAGGATGACAAGATTTTGCATTTGCAAAATTGCCACAGGCATGGAAGAATGGCATCATTCACTGCACACGTCTGAGGTGGTCCTCCCAATCACCTGATAGTTCAGCATCAATATATTCCTTCACCAAGGTAACCAGGTTCAAATATAGAACCCAGAGCATAGCAATCAGTCCATTTTTCTTAATCTGAGTCAGCTTGTTTTCCATTTTATTTGCTAGAGATACTAAGTGGGGATTTTGATTCAGTGAGCTCAGTGAAGGAGACTCATCTTGAAAATCTGTCATAATCTCATCGATAGCCCTCCATCCCTCAGCACTAATGTCAAATTGTCAAGTATTATATTTGACAAAGCTGTTTGAATTAGTAAATGAGCTCTCACTACTCTAGCAAAGGCATGACCTAGCAACATCTTATCGACTGTTATACTGGAGCATAGATGGCACTCATCAGTTCCTTCGGAACACTTACATTCATGAGATATCCAATTCACCGCAAAAAAATACATTAAAAGGTGAAATCTACCTAGTAGTACACATTTAGACAGTGGCGAGTCAGGTGGAACTGCTGCGACTATTTCTTCACCTTTAATATAAAGTGGTTGGTAAAATTTGACAATTGGGGAATTCTGATTACTTTCGACAGGTAAGTCAACAGCTACAGCACTGTGTAGACTATGTCATAACCAGATAGTAGTAAGTTAATGAAAAGGAGGGGAACAACCTTTGTCTATTCACCGAGATACTTTTTGATACAGAATTCATAAACCATTTCCATTCTGGAACCCCAGGAATACTGAACCATTTGGCAGACATCCATAGGGTGTCATAAGGTTTAGGCTTTGCCATTTCCTGTTCCAGAACTCCTAGGTCCTCTACAGCCACATTTTTTCAACCACCTTCCATTTTTCCTAATACTTTCAGTGGAAGAATTTAAAAGCTCTCCAGAAGTTTTTAAGCTGAGCATCTTGGTTAATCTAGGTAATTCTGTTCTTCTTACGACTGAACTTTCTGGGGTAGTGCTTCTAATGCCTCCCATAGCATGTAAAGTGTTTAATCCATCGATTGTGCAGACATCGAAGTCAGAAAACTGACTGAATGGCCTATACATGTCAGGATGAATGTGGAGAATGGTTGACATTTCCAGCAACTTAATTTCATAGTATGATGAACAGAACCCCAAACTATATAAAAGGTTTACCAAGTTTTTGGAGCAATATATCATGTATAGCAATAGACCTAGGCTTATTAATATGGGGGACATGAAGGACCGTGATCGCACAGAAGTGATGGAGTGTGCAATGAAAATGCATTTCCTCTCTCTCTTTTCAGTGTCTTTTGTTTTATTCACTGTCGCCTTCTCCAAAGAAGTAAATACAGTTGTGGGAACACAGGTACTTGTGTCCTTCAATAAGTTATCACCAGGAGAGTAGGTGGTTTTATCATACACACGAGACTGGATATCCTGCCTTATTATTGCCACTGAAGTTTCCACGATTCTAAATCGCTCCTCAGTCGTGTTTTTCTTATTGCATTCGTACCATGCATTCAAGATATTAATCCCTGAATCAATAAAATAGATGGCCGTAACATATCTTCCGTCTTTTGCTATAATGAAAAGGTTTCCATATTTCTCGAAGAGTTTGGTCTTTACTGCAAGATCGTCAGGGACACATCCTTTCGCAGCAGAGTGCAAATCTGAGAGGGCACGTTGGCAGTCATCGTTATTTTCTAAGAACGAATAAATTTCTTCCATTGCTGCTGAAACATAATCGGTTACAGATGACCAAGTTTATCTCCTTTTGTAGTAGCATGCAAATAAAATTTAGTGAAACAGTCTTTGTGGCATACTCCTTCAATAGCTACTAAATCACTTTCAGTGAACAGGCGGATTTTCACTTGTTCTGCCCACTTATTCTTCCTTTAGAGACTGCTTCCAAAATCTTATATTTCAGCGACAATCTTTGAACATCGTATACTACTCTACGCCTCTCTTTGAGTTTCTTCCTGTCTCTTTCCTTGAATGGTTCATCAATCACTTCTATAAAGAAAAAATCTTTTTGTTTTAAAGTAAAACGTCGGCAGTAAAGTCCTCAAAATCACAGGCTGGTCGTCATCGTCAGGATATGATATAAAGGCAACATGCTGCCGCTTCACATCGGACTCTAATACTACCTGGTTTCATGTAATTTTTCCGGCTCACAGTATGCACTTTCAAAGATGTTAAACCACTCACTTGAGACGTCTTGTAATTTCTTGCCATGATAGCTCGAAATAACGATGCTATTCCTTTTTCATCCACGAGAAACACCAACCTCTAATTATTGTAGGTCCTAGACACAAATAAAACACTTTTCTGCCATACTGTAAGCATGGCACTCATCTGCGAGAACAACGCCACTGCACGTTATCGAAGTTGCTCCCACACAGACTATCGGGCCGCATATACCAACTCATCGTCCCTAATGGAGGCCGTCTAGTCCGAACAGAGGGTGGCGGAGGAGCCCAGCTGCCTGACTGTTGACGTCATCCTCTCTTATCTGCAACGCTCCAGTCAAGATGCAGGCGATAGCGCAGGTTGGCTGTACAATAATACATATAAACTCTTACTCAAAACGGAAGTTCGGACGATACGAGCTTATTTGTATGTAAACACATACACCATGTAGAAGCGAGGATGTTATCAGCAAAAATGTACAGCGTTCACATCCGATTATTTCCGATACTATTAGAGATACGAAACAAGAGTATTAAACCTTTTTATTGTCAACTTTTTTGATCTTCAATTTTGTGCAGCTCAGTTTTTGTGCTGCGACAAACCGCTTCCCAAATATTTACAAAAAACTGTACCTATTTTTCAAGATAGCGTCTAGAGCTCGCCTCCTATTCATCGGAACTTATGATATAATCAACACTAGATACCTGCAAACCAGTGTGCCAAGTTTCAAAACTGTAAAATTTATTTCACCAAACTGGCCACTTAGAGCATTTGCTGAGTGGACACTAATTTCATGGGAATATTTAACGTTAACTATTTATTTATTTATTTATTTGCGAGAGAGTGTACTTGTTCTTCTGTATTTCAGACGTTTTGACAGTGTTAGTACATGCATTTGTAATGCGTTCGTTTTTTCTTAAGTCGTCATCTGAAGTTGCGTCGGGGATCAGTGATGAGGACTGTAAGATGTTCGATGGTGTTCTTTCATTTAGAGTACATTCTGGAAACACAGTTATTTTTTCAGTGCAGTTCGGATTGCGTGAGGAAGTGGTTGCGGCAGGGTTCACACCAGTGTCCGAAGGGACTCTCTGTACCACGCAATGTCGTTATTTTGGTATGTTTGTTGTGCAATAGGATTGGGAGCGGGGAGGGGGAACGTTATTGATCGAGAGCGCCCACTGCCACCTCTAATAATCTATTCTCGGTTTCTTCGCACTCTTGAAAAATCAACCCATATATGACATGTTGGTTGTTTCGTAAATATGTCTTGTATCGCAAGCAGTTTATACTTGTGTTAAATAAAAATTGAACTTTAATTTACATTTTATTTATAAATTATAATATTTAATGTGGGTTAAACAGGTAAAATATAGCTGTGTTGGTAATGCAGAGTAAGTATGTGAACTGCATAAACATAAAAGGAACATTTTTGATGTTTGATTTTTTTATGGTTCCTTCATATCCTAACTTTTTCATGCTTGTATTGAGTGAGTGAACCAAGCTGAGTTTCTGTCGTCTTTTGTTTTTGAAGGGTGCTACATTACAACATATTCATAGTGCAATGAACATTGGGCTGGTTACCCTTTGGATATGCTATATCAATTTTTACATAATTTTTTATTTAAAACTTTTATTAAATTTGGGCATGGTACTAATGCATACCGTCGGTCTTTACAAGTAATCCCTTTACAAAATGCATTTATACATGTAATCATCGACACACATTTTTTTCCTTTGAAAGTATTTAAAAAATCGCCCGAAAAAACAACACACAATAAATTTTTTACATAGCTAAAAATTTACACATAACTTCAGGAATAATATTTTATCTACAGATGTTTCTTAGCAAGAGTGTAGTACAAGTGGCACATAATGTGATAATGAATTATTGAATTCTTTCAGAAATAAAACATCTTACAGTATACAACTGTACTTCGTAATATTCCAAAAAAAAATCTCTTTTTTTCATTCATGCACAAAAACTTTGCAATGGGAGCACTGAGAAAAAGGTCTACGCTGGAAATTTTTGGAGCTGCACACTTCACAACGACCACGACGAGAATCAAATACTGGGGACAGAGAAATGGCTTTTTCTCCTCTTCACATTCATTGCTGCAGTCTTTGTTCCAGGACTTGCACCACGATCGTTAGAACATCTTCTTTTGGCTTTCAGAGCCTGATGTGTGATCAAGCCTTGCAATACAGGTCTCCTAAATTCAAGAAGAGAAATATCTATTAAAAAGTTCTTTGTACACAACAAAAGCATTTACAAATGTCATATCACACATCCCCCAGAACAGACTGTGCCACCATTTCCGGGATTTTCGATCTACACAGTACAGCTGCCTTAGTCTGTCGGCGTAGTCTACCCCTCCCATGTGCTGATTGTAGTCGGATACTACTGTTGGACATCCTACTTGTTGCTGTTACCACTGCGGTCTTTTCTTTTTACAATGGTCATTTCCGACCCATGGAAATGTGATACTAAATGAACACGTTTAGTATCACATTTCCACTTGAAATAGCCAACATCTGTGTTTGTAAATCTGAAATCCGATTCACCTCTGTCAAGTTCCTTGTCATCAGTTATATTCTTTGGCGTGTGTTTTTTCTGCTGCCAATCTCTCAAGAAGCGAGGGCGAAGAAAAATAATCATTAAAATATAATTCTCTATAACTTCCCCACACATGTTTTGATAATTCAAGGACCACTCTTTCCCCCAAGCCTTGGAATTCGGTCTCTGCCAACTCATCCTCCCTTGATATACTTTGAAAACAAGAGTATAACCTTTTTTGTCAGCCATTGCCCACAGCATGTAGTCATGGTTTATGGGCTTCATAGGGCTATACTGCCTCAGTGTGGAACGACCTTTGAACAGTATTACACTTTCGTAAATACTAGGTTCTATTGTCCCTTTATACACTTGCTGAAACCTATCATTCAATTTGTTAACCACAGGCCGTAATTTATATATCTTGCCTTTGTTTCTATGAGGCACTGAAGTGTTATTTGCATGCAGGTGCCGGAGAATAGTTACGAAACGATCGCTCGGCATTGAATTTATCATCACTGGTACCCCTAAGTCCTCTAAAGTTGACCAGTAGTGCTTCCATGATGGCAATTTATGATAACCCATAATGAAATTTATCCCAAGAAAACCAAGTAACTCACCTTCCTCTAAGTTGAAGATCTTTTCATTTTGCGTTGCATACAGGTTTGACCGAAATGTGTCATCTCCAACAGCATCACCAATCATAACCACAAAAACATAAGTAGGAGTTTTACATTGGTTGAAAAAATGCTCGACAGGATCTGGGACAGAAAGCAAGTAGGATTTTATAAAAATTAGTTTATTTGAAATAACTTGACATATTTACAATAAGTGACGTGGAGAAATTCCAACGGCTCTTAGCAATTATGGTCTTGAGGGTGAATGAGGTAGGCGTGGAGCAGCACCAGAATGCAAGGGCGGGGGAAACGTGACATCATCGGGCACAATTCCTGCATGTGAAAATCCGGAGTTACCTCGCCGGGGATCGAGCACGGATTGCCATGGGGGTAGGCAAGCGCTCTGGCCGCTCGACCACCATGGCCCCCATATTTTCAATAAAAACATGTACCAAAATTATTATTATTATTATTATTATTATTATTATTATTATAGGCGGCCACATAGAAAATGATGCAATGTAGGCTATTATTTTTTTCCCCATTTGCATACTGTAACAAAAATATTTCATATTTGAATAATAAACATACAGTACTATTTTATGTCTGTAGTCATACCTGTATCGCAGGTGTAATCTTGCCTCGAAGTAGAAATGTCGTGTTTCTTCCACTTCCTCTTAGTTTCTTGTCTTGTGTGATCACACACGATGTCTGGCCTACTTGCGAGGCAAACTCCATCAACAATACCATTATTCTCTACCTACATTATTACCTGATGTGGTAGCCTGCTCATTGAAATTTGTAACATCGCGACCTGAATGTTATTGACACAGAAGGCCACCCTGAAATACTTTGTTAAAATTATAGCCGCCAAGATCAAGTCCATCAATTTTCCCACCGAATTCGTCATCGCTTCCTTCCGATTCCGAGGCAGCAGGAAAATTTTCATCAAATTTAAGGGCCAATGCCTCTTCATCGCTATAAAACTTCTTTGATATAACTAAAAATTAATTATTTACGAATAATTGGCAAAACAACTAGCATAATACGAGCCCATAACAATGGAAGACAGACTCAAAACAATAACTATAGTCCGTTCAAGACTGGAACAGACTTTCTCGAAATCTTTCCTACTCCCATTTTTAAGCAATAGATAAAAATATACGTTAAAACATTCAAACTATATTCTCTCTCCGTGCTGCCAAACTAACTGTACCCGCGCCAGTCACTGTATGTAGTAACGATGCATGCAGCTGACGACTGTTGTTTATTACTTATTTCCAGTTCAGTATTCACGTAGTATTTAAGTTAATGATACATCAAAAAACAATACTTGAATACATCAAAAAAACAATACTTGAATACATAAAGTTATAATTAGGTAAATAAAATGCAAGTCAATGGAGTCACGCATGGCCTGCAACCTCGTGGACAATGTATGCTATCGTGTGGCTGTCCAGCAAACTACGTGAATAACACAGACGGCGACACATTCTCAGTGGTACAACGAAGTACCGTCAGGAAGTAGGACAGTTCATGACTGCACAGGGTTTTTCTACGAGACGCTGAATAGCCTGGTACTTTTAAGTACCACCAGGCAAGAAACGGTTAACTTAGCATATCGTCGTATTTAGGTACGCCTATATGTAGGTCGCGCAGCGGTGTATTCGCTTAAGAGTTAAGAGTGACTTAAAGTTAAACTTTCCATTAAAGAACTCAACTCAACTTCATAATGTAAAAATAACGTCGCGAAGGACAATCGGATTCAAGAGAAGATTCTTTTCTTTTGTTTTAAGAATTAATTTTTATTTCTACCAACTCCCGCCAGTAGTTAGAAAAGGGAGCTACTGGGACTGGTTGTAGGCTGGGGAGCCAGGAAGTCATCTGCCATCTTAGATTGCGTCGCCTCCTGATCTGTCATTCCGGTCGGCCATCTTGTTTCTGGTCACCATCTTGTTTATAACCACCATTTTGTTTCTAGAATTTTCTACTTCATGCTGTTCCATTCCAACTTACTACTCCATGAGTAGAAGGTGCATGTATGTACTGACATCTAAATCCGAGATGGTAGCGATACACTTGCACATTCACCATGCTCATGCACTTGCATATGTACCTTGCACATGAACATGCAGTTCCCCTTCCTCCCTGTACCCCATCCACTCTGAGGGACTACCGGAGATTTCAGGACCTGTTTTGGTGGGTGTTATGGGCTGGACTGCCAACAGGATGGGCTTGCAGCGACCGGTGCATGGAGAGTGGGAGCACTGGGTTCGATTCCCATACAGGGTAGTTAGTAATTATTGTGTAATTGCACAATTATCAATTACATAATGACAATAAGTACACATGTTCACTCTTTGACTGCCGAACAGTAAGTAAGGATGTTGGAAAGTAAGGGTGCAGGGCAAGGAGGTATAGGATGGGTGAGAGGGAGAGGGGTAGGATTAAGGTTTCGGAGTTCGGTTCGAGTCCCCCTCAGTGCAATTTTTTTGACATAGTGACTAAATATGGGTTAGCGGATATAGGATCAAGGTTTTGGACCATGGTTCGAGCCCCCTCAAGGCAAAATGTAATTTTATTATTCATAACAACTAAGTATTGGTAAGGGGGTAAAGGTTTAAGGTTTAGGACCTCAGTTCAAATCCCGGCGAACGTAAATAAAATTTAACAGCGTATCGACAAAGTACGGATAAGGGAATATAGGTTTAAACATTCGGACCATGGTTTTAATCCCCCTCAGGACAAAAAAAAACTGTTTTTAATCGTGCAATGACTAAGTTGGAAGGGGGAAGAGGACAGAGGTAGAAGATACTCCCTGGTTCGAGCCCTCATTGACGGTAATTACATGTAATTACATACCAAGTACACATGTTACCCTTCGGCTGCCAGACCACAACTTAGGTACCTGTTGTTCCTTCGAGTGCTAGAACACAATACACGATGTTGGAAGGGGAGAGCAGGAGATGGTTCGATATTTGAGTAGGGTGAATATGTGTAATTAGTATACGTGGAATGAATAATTAATCGAGTAATGAATAATTTTGCGCAGTATGTGGACTGCGTGGATCATTATAGTGTGTGCTGTATTATTTAATGTGAGTTTCGACCAACTCGTTAATGTGTGCTTTGGAGTTTTCCCCTTCCTACTTTCCTTCAACCTCCTTGTCTTTACCCTTCCTCCTGTGCATGCACACTTTGATTCGATTCCGATTGGTTGTAAGATATTATTATGTTTTTGAGAGGCTAGCATCAGTGCAGGCCTCTGCCACTTCAAGTCTGCTCGTCTTCACGAACATACCCTTCTGGTATTACCTATACGAGGTCCCTCCAGGACTCTAAAAAATTGTTGTTGGAAAGTGTGAGCTGACTTGCTGCCATGTTGTGAGCAGCAAATAATTGAGGTGGGTTTCCCTTTGATTGAGTATAGAAGTTATGTGTGGTTTGAAAAGTAATTCGTTAGGCGCGTTCTTAGCTTGCATTCAAAATTTAGTTTGGATTTGTGTGTTAAATTCTTTTTGGCTTAACTTGTATAGCTGTGGAGTCCACTAACGTAGTTTACTTAGTCTTGTGTGGAAGTATTTTGATAGCATGGCAAGTGTTTGTGCGATACATTGAGTGCCTGTAAAATTCATGGCCGTAAGATGGGGTTCGCACAGAAATATTATTTAATATTTCATATAAATATGTAATATAGTGTGTAGGGAGCTGTGAAGAGCACACACAAGGCCTCCTCGTTGCGATAGCCAATATGAGATATAATCATATTATATTCAAATAGATAGTTGCTGTGTATGGTGTAAAATTTGCATACACAACAATGCAACAACACATAACACTTGAGTGACCAGGCTGAGGTAATCCGCCACTAAGTTATCTGGACCCTTAATATGCTGAAGTCCAAGGTCGAATTCCAAGATTAACAATGCCCATCGGGTCAGCCTGCTACTACATATTTTTTCAGTTCTAAGGCTGAGTAGTGCTTGGTGGTCCGTTTGTAACACTATTCTTTCCCCAAGCAATAAATTCCGAAAGTGCTGTAGTGCCCACACAACACTCAGCATCTCTTTTCCGTTATGGTACAATTCTTTTCGGTCTTGTTTAATGTCCTACTGGTCATTGCTACGGTTCTCTCTGTTCTGGATTCACCCAGATGTGCCAGTTTTGTGCCAAGGGCGTAACTAGAGGCGTCCGTGTAGAGTTAAAAAGTGGTGTTCTCGACAGGATGATTTATCACATGATCTGACAGAAATAGCGCTTTTACAGGCTCAAACGGCTTCTGCTGATCATCTGTCCAGGTCCAAACTATATCTTTATGTAAAAGTTCGGACAAAGGTATGCACACTTCCGCTACCTTGTTGGAATAATTTCGATAAAATCCCACGACACCAAGAAAGGCCCTGAGCTGCTAGACGTTTATGGGTGGGGAAAATTTGTAACTGCAGCCAGCTTATCCAGAGCAGTTTTTATTCTCCCCCACGTAAGGATATGTCCCAGGAATGGTAATTCTCCCCTACAGAAAAGCATCTTCTTAAGCTTGACTGTTATTCCTGCCTCTGCTAACTTGTGAAGGACTAAATTGAAATGCTCCATGTACTTCTCGAAAGTGTTTGACGCAATAAGTATGTCGTCTACGTAGCATCGCGTGAACTGCGCACACTCTTTACCTAGTGTGATGCTCATACAGCGATTGAATTGGGCGACTGCATTACATAATCCTAAAGGCAGGACTCTAAAACAGAACTGTTGGTTATGGGGAACAGAAATGCGGTATATTGCTGGGATTCCTCCGTAATAGGTACCTGCTAGTAGCCGTGTGTGAGATCTATTGTAGTCAGGTATTTTACGCCTCTGTACAAACGTAATAACTCCTCGGTAGGCCTAGGACTTTTACATGACTTTACTGATATGCTATTCAGCTTACGTGAGTCCAAACATAACCTGACCGAGCCATCTTTATTTTTTATGCAAACCATTGGGTTACAGAACGGACTTGACGAGAGATCTGGATAATTTACCACAATAACATATTATTTAGATATGCCTCTGCTTCTTGCATATATTTTGCAGGTATCTGGTAGTTCTTACAATGAAATGTACTTCCTGGCTCTACTTTAATTTTAGTCTTAAACAACTTGTTACGGCCTGACGTTTCCGAAAAAACTTGCTGGTGCGAAAATAATCGCTGCTCTAGTACGCACTTCTGATTATAGCTAACAGCTGTTACTTCTTCCAGTGCCTTAAAAATTTCTTCTGGCATAGCGAACGTATTCGTGGTTGGAGACTTATCTATCGGACATTTTTCAAGTTGTAACTGACGTACCACTTTGTCCGACCACGTCCAGCAGTCTGGTGTGGTTACACTGCTTAACTCCTTCCCGTTGGTTCGTACCATCCCGCCCCCAAAATCTAAAAAAATTTGTGACAGATTAAGAATTCGATTCTGACAATGAATTTTTTTTAACTTTTATTACTAATGCCAAAATCTCTTTAGTGTTTCTTAATCCCTCTATAGTCAACAACACTTGTTTACGGACTACTCGATTTGGTTTCGCCGTCGCTCCAATAATATGTAGCCTTGTTACTGGAACAATTGGTAACTTGAAGCCTGTGGCTAAAATTGCATCCATGTATGTTTCTGAAACACATGAAACCTCCGCAATACTGTCGAGCAAACACGGTACTAATAATCCACAAACGACCAGTCGTAATTCAGGGCATAAAGTCTCTTGAATATAAGAAGTATCATCAGTTTGGTCATGCAAAAGAAATTCCCTGTATGTTTCTCCCAAAACGACTATGTTTACTAGCATGTCTGTATAGTTATTATGCTCGGCATTCATTTCATTTGGGATGGTAATCACACAGTCTGACCCCTTGGTAGGGTTACTAACACTTCGAGCCAGCGATTGGGGTTCTTCCCTGGCCCTGCTTAGTTTAACGTATGGTAATTTGCTGGGTCTCGACCAGCTGCGCTAGGTGGTTGCCAGCTGTGGGGCGGTTGGTTGGGCATAAATACTGGTACACGCGGGTCGAGTGGCCCCTGATTAACAAAATAGCCTAATCTAGGCTGCTCTCTATAGTCTGCTTGTGTATAATTGTACACCGCTTGTGTGTTAGGTGGCGAATACACCAACTGTAGTGTGTTTACATCTATCCTCTATATCGTGCTTCCTTGTTTACAATGGTGGGAAGTGCCTGCTTCTGTGGGCTTGGCAGTATCTCGTGGTAGTGTTTGGCGACCTCTCACAGATTGTGGTGGTTCAGATGCCCCAGGCAACTCTGTGCTACGTTCCCCTCGTTGCCTTTCCTCCTCCTCCTCCTTGCATTTCGCTCGGAATAATACTTCTGTCCCCGGAATGCATGTTGCCCATTCCTTTGACTGGAATATTGGTGTATATGATAGGGCTCATAATAGTCTACTTGATAAGACTGCACCCTCGGATGCTGACCATGTCTGCCATTACCCCTCAACTGTTGTTGCGGGTGGCCTTCTTAAAGGAGTGGGGCTCGTTCTACAGGCGCAGCTTTCTCACCTTCTCTGTAGCCGTGTATTCGTTGAAACGGTCTATTTGGTCGAATGCCAATAAACCTTCTCGAAAAGCCACTAAATCATTATTTATACGACCAGTCCTATGCGCCTGGTAAGAGTATGCCAATTGGTTTAAAACCATTGAAATGAATTCATTACTATGGAGAGGGGTTAGATGCCTAGATCTTTCATACAGATCAGACAGGTGGGTTTCTAGGCTCCTGTCCTTTCCAGGAAAAAACTTTTCCATGTGCAGTTTGGCCCTCAAGTTCCCCTGAACTTTTGTGCTCCAGAAATGTTCCACAAATTTTGTTTTGAATTCTGAAAAATTGGTAATACTGTTGCGTGCCACCTCCCACCAATAATATGCAGTTGAGGTGAGGGATAAATAAGGCAGCGCAACATATCACTGTCAGGCCAAATAATGCAGCGTACTCTTCGAACTTAAGGAGAATATTTATAGGGTTTTCTCCTAGGTGTCCCTCAAACTTTGGCAGTTGCTCTGCCAACAACTTGGAAGGATGATGTGATAATGTTGAGAGCGGTGTCGCCAGGGCCTGAGCATTTAAAGTAGTTGCGGCAGGTGTGCTGGGAATTGGATTAGCTACTTCCAGTTGTGTGGCGCTGGAATTCCGTAGATGAATTTCCTCCCTGGAGATTTCTTTGGCAACTAATTGCAAGTTTTGTACACCCGCAATTACTTGGGTCAATTGATTTACTTTATCCTCCACACTGGAAAATCTGTGCTCGAATGCTCCTTCTATCTGATCTAAGCGGGTTTCTACACAGCTGTGTACTGATTCAAATCTACTAGTCACAGCTGACTATCAATGTGCGATCAGATGGAGGAACTGACCGTTGTTCGATTTCATTCAGGCGGCGTTCTACTTCGCAGGCCTACACAGTGCAATTAGCCTTCACTAATTCTAGCTCCTCACTGGCCTATGCTACATCCTGGCAGATTGTAACCTAATCCGCAGTAACCTGACACAGGTTAGCGTTAATGTCCTTTAATTCAGCTACTCGTCGCTGTACTAGATCGTTGTGGGTTTGTAGCTGGAATTGCAGCTGTGTGGTTTGTGCCTGCGCACTGCTCTCCAGCTTATTTCGTACGTCCTGCAACTGTGTTCGCATGTGTGCACTATGTTCCTGCAACTGTGATTGCAATTGGCATTTTACCTCCTGCAATTGCGTTTGCATTTGCACACTTTGTTCCTGCAACTACGTTTGCACATTTTGCATTTGTGTAACCTATGCCTACATCATTTGCATTAACATAGCAAACTGTTGTGTGGTGTCCGTATGCCATCTAACACTCGCAGCTGCCACTGCAGGTGTTTGTGGTTCCGTGTTTACTGCAGTGTCTGACGCAGATGCAGTGTTATCAACCTGGCTGGTCAGCGAAATCTCCTGTCTAATTTCTACAGTTTCCTCCATTTCATTAGTATACTGCAAAGTTCTGTAGTTTATGGGTGTAAGTGTATGTAGGTCGTACTGTGTTCTTGTTCGCCTACTCATTTACTAGATCCACACTTTCCTTTCAGGATTATTCGGCCACCACGTTATTGGCGCCATTGTGAAATATTGCTTATATTCGATATAAAGATGTAGTATAGTGTGTAGGGAGCTGTGAAGAACACGCACAAGACCTCCTCATTTCGATAGCCAGTATGAGATAATCAGATTATATTCAAATAGATATGTGCTGTGTATGGTGTAGAATTTGCATACGCAACAATGGGACAACATACATAACACTTGAGTGACCAGGCTGCACAGCTGGCTTGCAATAAATCAGTGGGAAAGGATGTGATCTTACCTAGGCTGCCTCTGTATAATTGCCTGGTGCAGTCCTGGCCCGGTAGGGGAACAAGTTTATTACCATTAGCACCCTCTAGAAACTAGCATTTTACACGTACACCATTTATGTATGTACATCAAAATAAGGCAGACAGTGGAAAACTCTAGTAAACACATATGTAAGACCCTGGGTAAGAAATTGGTTAATTGTCACCACAGTAGAGAAAACGACAAAACAGATACGCCCTTTGAATTAATTTCATTAATTTTACTTTTCATTTCCTTCTGTATTGTAATTGTTTAAATCAGAAATAATTAAAAACCCTGATGGCAATATGAGAAAAGCTATAATGACAACACGCTATCCTAACAACGCTAACAGTGGTAATGCCTAGCCTACTTGAAACCTTTTACGGTTACTTGACATAGCTTGCCAATGTCTGAATATTCTGGTTTAAAAATCAAATTAATTAAATTGTTCTCTGTAGTAAATATTACGTTTAAACAAATTGTGTTCTCACTAAACAGTCTGGCTCTGGTAGAAACTACTCTTATCACAGGCTTTGCAGTGGGCGCATGTGTGCTAGAAACTTACGTACTTATAAAAGTCAAGATGGCGTCGCTTGTGTAGTGATGCTAACAGACATCGAACTGAATCAAACTGTAAATAAATGTCAGATCTTTTTGTACGACTTATCTTTTAATCACCGGATTTAAAGTTGTGCATTGCCAATGGTGATGTGATGACCATCTTATGTTGTAAAATTGCATATAAAAATGGGATATTTCTCTTGAAATTTTTTATTTTGGATTCTTCCTATACAGAATTCTCATTCTTGGATAGAAATTTCTTGGTCAGACAAGGGCCTTAACAAACTCTCATGATCTTACGCTGTTTTTTTTTTGGGTTTACTCCTAATGTTAAGGTGTGTATTTCCCGAGGAATCATGGCAACTTAATTTTGTGAAGTCTAAAAATCAGGTTGATTCTGACAGCATTAGTAGTGGGAACAGCAAATTTGAGAATGCTCTAGAACAGCTGAAGCAAGAGTTTTGTGATGTGATTACGTCAAAGATAGGGAAGTGTGACCGTTTACCTTACCGGTTCATGTTAGTGGATGACATGTCGGTGAGAGGCCATCATTTCCGGTGCCCTCCTCCCAATCTTAAGGCCTTCAGAGAGATAATGGACAAACTGTTGCATGAAGGCGTCATTACTACCTCGATGACAGATTATTGTTCTCCAGGGGTTTTGGTTCGGAAACAGGATAGTTATAAGTATAGATTTGTGGTAAATCACACTCTAGTAAATCGTAAAATACATTTAGATCCATTTCCTCTGCCTACAGTAGATTGCACATTGCAGCACATTGCACATTGCAGGCTAAAATTTACCCTGTTTTATATCTTATCCACAGTTTTCACCAGTGTCGCTTGGACCCTTCATGCCACAAGTATACCACTTTTAGCACTCCTTGGAACCAGTATGAGTTTAGTAGGGTTCCAATGGGTGCTAATTTCGGAAGTCCTGTCTAGATCATTTGCTTTCAGAGTTTAAATTAGATTTTGTGTTTAATTATATTGATGATGTAATAGTGTATAGTGAGAGCAGGGAGGAGCATTTGGGTCACTTATGCAAAGTATTGCAACAATTCAGGGAAGTTGGCTTGACCATAAATCCTGACAAGGTTTCGATGGCAGTCAATAAGATTAAATTTTTGGGTTATGAAATTTGTGAAGGAAAATTACTGCTGGATCCGGAGAGAGTTGCCCCAATTAGTGAAGTTTCTGCGCCAGCATGCCCTGAAAGGGGTTTAACGATTTTTGGGCATGACGGGATATTATGCCCGGTTTAATCCACATTATTCAGAAATTGCTGGCCCCTGATTGGTTTAGAGAAAAAAGATGTTGAGTTTGTTTAGGACCTCGTACAGGAGCCGGCTTTAAATAATTAAAAAATGCTTTTAAGCTCTTCATCTGTTTTTATGTTACCCGATTTTAATAAGCATTTTGTAATCCAGGTGGATACCTCTGCTCTGGCTCTGGGGCTGAATTAGGGCAGTGGCGCGAAGGGCACATTACCCGGTGTCATTTGCTAGTAGATCGTTAACGGGGCCTGAACGTTCTCTAGGAACTTATGAAAAGAAAACTTTGGTGGGCCTGTTTGGGCTGGAGAAGTTCTCTCCCTATATAAAACATGACGAGTATGACATTTTTACAGATAATCAGGCCTTTAGTAGGGTACTTAGCCATCCTCATCAACTAGGAAAACTGGGCAGGTGGGTTCTCCACCTGTCCAGATTTAGATTCAAGGTCCATCATGTTGGGGGAGTGGACAATCCAGTGGCAGACGTCCTGTCCCGCATGTATGACACTATAGAGTTCAAAGAAATCCCTGTCGACCCTCCTGCCACCCTTGGGATGATTCAATGGTTCCCGGAGTTTTTTTTGTACAACTCTGCGATGCCCTAAAAGCGGACTCCTGGTGTCAGCAAATAAAGCAAATTCTGAGTTCGGGGGTGCAGTGCAGCATCCTTATCTAGAGCGTGATGGCTTATTGTATTTTCCCTGGAAATTTGGTCATGCAAAAAAGCTGGTAATGCCAGAGGCCTTAAGGCCCATGCTTTTGCGGTATTTTCACAATCCAATCTATGGTGGGCATTTGGGTACTCATAAAACCATTGATATAATTTCGGTATATTTTGCTTGGCCAAATATCAGGCTGGATGTTGCCAATTATGTACGGATGTGCGATGGTTGTCAGCGATGCAAGCAGGCACCCAGACAAATTTTGGTCACTCACTTTCAGGTTCCATATTGTCTGTGGCATGTGGTCCATATTGAAATTTTTAGACCTTTGGTTAGGTCGAAGAGGGGAAATGTTTGCCTGTTAATACTTTTAGATACGCTCACTAAGTTTGTGGTCCTCATTCCTTTGAAAAACATGTAAGCTTTTTCCATCATGAACTCATTATAACAACAGGTCTGGAAAGTGTTTGGTGCTCCTGCTGAACTGGTAACCAACATGTGTGGTATTTACAGTCAAAATGGTTTAAAGACAAATGTTTTAGGTGGGTGGCGGTAAAGTTCTTTACATCTAGCCCCTATTTTCCTAAGGGAAATCAGGCTGAGCGCTTCAATAAAAAACATAAAAGCCTGTTTGGCGATATTTAATACTAAAAACCACATAGAATGGGATGGTGATCTGGAGTTAATTAAAGTGGGTTTTAATTCCATGACTCACTATTCTACTGGCTCGCCTCCCTCTCTTCCGTTTCTTGGTCGCCACTTTCCGCATCTGTTGGTTAACATTTAGAACCATCTCTCTTCCATCTTCCCTGGACCCTTCCTCACTGGATAAACTCCTCGATGATGTAGCATGTCGCTTGATCGCTTCGAAGTGCGAAATAGCTGCACATTTTGATGACAGCTGTATTAAACCCCCTTTTGCTGTGGGGAATTAAGAATTAGTTAGAAATTTTGTTTTGGACGACAGTGGTAAAGATGTTGGATCCAAGTTCATTCCGAAGTATCTTAGGCTGTATCGGATATCAAAGTTTTTAGGAAATAATACTGTAATGTTGTGTGCTGTAGTTACTTCGCGTGGTTTTCGTAAAGCCATGTGAGTCACCTTAAATACTATTTTGCTAGAGTTTAAGTCCTTTTTTGGTTACAGTTTAATTAATGGTTAGACTTTAGTATTGAATTTTCAGTTTATTGTATTTGGTTATTGTGAACGCACTTGTGCACCCTTTCTTTATCATTTCCTGTTTTTGGTTTGGTGACTTTTTTTTCATCTTACCCTTGTTATTTGGTTTGTTTACATCCTCCCCTTTGGGAACTGCGGTGGAAGAAGAGGTGTTGTGGTCTTGTGGCAGCTGGAGTTCTGCTGTGCGGCGTGGTGCCTGAAGATATGCAACACCCCTGACTGTTATACCCTACTGGATGCAGATACTGTGGGTGCTTTGTGGAGTCTTCTTTCTATTCCGCGGCCACCCAGCCAATAATAACTGGACTTTCTCCCGGGAGAAGACTGCAAAAATGTTTGCCAGAGTGCTATGGTGTAACACTTGTTGGAATCGACGTGTTATTACTGGACTGTTACGACTTCGTCTTCTATGGGTTACTTCAAGATTTGGTCTATTATTTGTGTCATAGTCTGGCACTCTTTTCTTGTTCTTCTGTGGATTGCACATGTCTGCGAGTTGTGTGACCTGACTTTGTAGAAATAAAGCTGGGGTGAAGATAAGTTTTAGCAGGGGGGATTGCACAGTATGTGGACTGCACGGAGTATTACAGTGTGTATTTTTTAATGCGAGTTTTGACTACCTCGTTCTCATATGCTTTGGAGTTTTCCCCTTCCTACTTTCCTTCAACCTCCTTGTCTTTACCCTCTCTCCTGCGCATGCATACTTTAATTCAATTCTGATTGATTGTAAGAAATTATTCTGTTTTGGTGAGCCTAGCATCAATGCAGTCCTCTGCCACTTCAAGTCGACTCGTCTTCACGAACAAACCCTCTAGGACTCTAAAAAAAATGTTGTTGGAAAGTGTGAGCTGACTTGCTGCCATGTTGTGAGCAGCAAATAATTGAGGTGGGTTTGCCTTTTGATTGAGTATAGAAGTTATGTGTGGCTTGAAAAGTAATTCGTTAGGCGTGTTCTTAGCTTACATTCAAAATTTAGTTTGGATATGTGTGTTAATTCTTTTTGGCTTAACTTGTATAGCTGTGGAGCCCACTAACGTAGTTCGTTTATTCTTGTGTGGAAGTATTTTGATAGCATGGCAAATGTTTGTGCCGATACATTCATTGAGTGCCTGTAAATTTGATGGCCGTAAGATGGGACTCCCACCACTTGTATCCTTTTGGTTTAATTTTTTTTTCTGGTAACCCACTTTTTAAAATAATTTGTCAGCATCATATTTTTAATTGGTTTGAGAAAAAAGTAAAATGGAATGGTTTTAGAAATATTGTTTTCTAATGTATATGGTTTTAGTAAAAAGTTGTATGAGTTTTAAATCTGCCTCATGAGTTATTAGAAATCCCAGAAAAGAAGCATATTGTACTGGGAAGTTTTGAATTCAGCTTTTAGAATTTTATTTCGCTCTCGACTTTGCTCGGCCGCATAACGGCGACCAAGAAGCGATTTTAAGGTGTAATTTTTAAATTGTTCTTCCAATTGTTTGTGAAAGCTAGTATATAGAGTTTTCGAATTTTGTTAAATAAAACTAAGAGTTGCTTTTGAAATTTTGTTTGTGTAACAAACTCCTTGTGTTCCATCACAATTTAATTGTGCACTTATGGATTTTCATAATAACTTACTACATATGTCGAGAGACAAATTACACATCCTCCTGCTAGGACTACTCACTCGAGAATGACCTGAAATTACATATGCTTATATCCTTAGATTTTACTTCTAACCAATATAATGGAATCCCATCAGGTGCATGCTGCAGACACACCGAGCAAGTCGCCATAGGTAATAACATGTTCGAACATGAATCACTGGCCAGGGGAAGGCAGACAATAGTGTCTCTGGGGATGACACGTGAGAGATCGCTAGCCCTCCGAGATGAGGAAGTGTGAGGTTCAAAATACTGCCGCATGTGGCCAGCACTTCCCGGACAACTATCATGCATGCAAATATATCCTCGTATACTAATTTTTTAATGTTAAACTAATTACTTTATTTCACTTATGTTTTACATTATGTGACTCGTGTGTTCAACATTTATCCCACAACTTTTCTCAAATATTCTGTAAGGACACTCAAAAAATATCGGAGCTCGCAACATGGAATACTGTAGGAAAATCTGAAGGGACTAACCACCACATTGCAATGTAGTAGATATATAATGCTGAAATTTATTTCTAAAAATATTACTCTTGGTTTGAAACCAAACAGTTTCTGTTTGCGTATCGTAACTGGTGCTACTCAATGTTAATAGTGTGAAAGTTTAACAGTAAGCAAAACCCATTGAGGGCCGTTAGATTTCTTAATCGTGTAACCAATAAATTAACAAGAGTATTTGCTTATCGGATAACCACATGCAAATAGAATTCGTGTAATGAGCTGAAACTAAGCATCCATCGGTCGATGAAACACAATTGACGAGGTTGTGGGATATGTACTATAGGATTGAGAAATAAGTCCTTGCTTCGTATCCTGTCAAGGTCACTTAGATTTTATTTGTGTAACAAATAAATACCCATAAGTAGTATTTATGCAATGAACAAGCATCGATAATAATTTCACCCTAAGTACACATCCTACCCGAAGTTTTCACTTACAACTGACACAAGTTTAGATTTTTACGTTTAACTTGTATGCCTACCATGTTGTAATTATCAAGCGCATTACAGATGAAGCAGCCAAACGATATGCCTTTCCAGCTCCTATTTCGTTCTCTGAACATCTCTCGTTATGCGATCGCTCCTATAGCAAGTTACCGCGGTCATCAAGCGAGAAAGGAATAGGTAAACCTCCACTCATCCCTTCCTCTGTCTCTGTGACTTCATCTCTGGAAGGGAGAACAACACTCTCCGCGAACCCCGAAAATGCACAGACAATGGGAAGGCTACACAAACATTGTCTTCATATTTACGATATCACAAACCTGCCTACACATATGTTTAGTTAAAGTATATTGTTTTAAAATCATTTTTAAAAATAACATGTTTCTAATTATTACATATTATCATTTAAAATAAATTACTATCCTTGCATTTACTCAAATCATGCTTTCCACACATATGCTTTGAAAACAAAAATGCAAAATTATTCTACGTTAAAAAGTAAAATAGTTCACTGGTATCTTATTATTTTATACATATAGCAGGCAAGAACTTCATAAATTCCCTTCGAGGGTAAACTAACGATTTAAAACATTGATCCATCGCCCATCGAGACTACGTTTTGTGACGGAATAGTTATTGCTTCGAAGACCACCAAAAATAAAACATGTACTGAAATATTCCTACTTCAACCCAAACGAGGGTAAATACTTTTATACTTCCACATCCCTTAATTCAAACCCCAGCAAAGGTAAATGTGTGTATATAAATTAGTAATTTGCATATTGGGAATAAATACACAGTTATATAGGGAGGCAGTATACATCCATTTATCTATACCGGAACATGTAAGCACACACATTCTAAAAGCAATATTGTTTAAATATTAAATATGTAATAGTTTACAAGTAAAGGACTCTTTATCAAACTTTCTGTTAAATATATTTTTATTTAATATATACTGTATTAACAGCCACGGCAACATCGTGGTAGAATTGTTAACCAGAGAAACGTGATCATGTCCCTTGCAAATATTCATTTCACAGACTGGCACGAGACATGATTTGTTTCACCTAGGGATGTGTATTGCAGAACAACGTGGAGGGAAAAGCGACATGGCGATGTGAAGGTGAACTGCTATGCGAGGGAGATGAGGAGGTAGGGTGTGACACTAGTTCCAGCAAAAGCCCATGGGGGGCAGTCTGATGGGATTATCATTCTTCCTACACCACTCGTCCAAGACACACCGCCCTGTGCAGGTGTCTCAGGAGGCTGGCACTGCTCATTGCACTTTCGTTTGCTCAACGATTCGAATGAACAGAGGGATATAGTGATCTCCGATGCCGCTAGCCTCGCATATACACAATTACGTAAATATGAACACAATCTTACAATAAAAAGTTCCTTACACATATTAAATTGAACTATAAAAAGAGTAAAAAATATATTTCTCAAAATGTAATATTTTTCTAAGGGCCTACATAATAAAATTAAAATAAATTAAAGCCCATTACACTACAATTCCCGTTATGCTTGAGTTATGAAAAATCAATTGCTGAAATCATTCAAGGGTAAAAGTAAATACTCGTTGCTGCCATCATTTTTTCCTACATACACCAAATTCCATAACCAAACAAATTTTGTTAAGCTCTTTGTAGATATATAAATATTTTGCATTCCATTACCTAAAATATTGCACATCTCATAATTATATCTTGCTACATACAATCATATTTTGTCATTGTTTAAAGTGTTTTTTATCCCCCAAAAATGCGGAAATTGTCCATCGGACAACCAAACTTATTCGCACTGCTACATCTTGCAGTGTTGGAGGAGACTTTTTTTTTTACTGTATCACTCTTCCATTACATCAACTCTTAGATTATGTTATGGCTGTGACAGTAACACTTCCACGTAAACCCTCTAGATGGGAGATGTGAAAACGTACTTACGTGATGCATATTTATATTCTGTTATCACTACAGAACAAGCAGTTTATGTTAACCATCTCGACTTTCTCAATATATGTCTGAAAATTATTTGGCAGGTGTGAGAATCGGACTCGCGCTCTCCCTTACAGGGAACCAGAGCTTAAATCCAACACCGTACACAGCCCAGCCAACCTGACAAATTTTGCTATTAGTGGGGAAATTTCAGAAAAAGATTTTATAATGAACATTCGGGATTTCCATCCCAAACACCATCTTCGCAAGTTCATAATTTGTTTAACTTGCATATGATTAGTAAACACAGACTGAATTTTTTTTTCGCAAGAATATTTATTATAAACAGTTTTCCCAAACATATAATATTTTGTTGTCTTCTCAAATTGCAAAGTAAAGAAAATTTCCTCTCGCATTATATACACTGATGATGAGTTTATGTATATTAATTCTAAGTAGTTGGCAGCGATGAATTCGATTCAATAGCTGTTGTTAAGGAAAGTAATAGGAAATAGCCACATGTTTTCCTTAGTGCATTGTCTTTCGCTTACCTATGTATAGACATATAATTAAGAGTAACTATACCTATTGTTAAACAGATATGAAATGTATCTACAAATAAACACACACACACGTAAATATACATACAAATACTATATTTCACATAAAATATATGTCTCTTGCAGAAATCGACCATACATATAGGCTACTAGCGAAACCATACGAGCAGACGATACCATGAAAGCAATGTTCCATTTGCTAGAAACAGGTTCCTCATCTCCATCACTATATATATATATATATATATATATATATATATATGTCCCAAGCCTCCAGTTACCCATCGAAAAAAGTTTAAACTAACTCATAATATTTAATGTTACATCATAATCACTTTTAAAAATCATGCTAAACAGCTATTTATACAGGCTGTACAACCAAAATATTCCATCATGTGTTACCCCCAAACACATGAACAAACCATATCATCAATCAGTCATTACCTATACTTTAATTCATCAGATTATATAGGCTATACTAAATACTTCCATACATACCATCCATAACAACAAAGCAAACGTATCAAAACTAGTGCTTCCAGTAAATCATATACGTACCAAATCCTTTACAGCATAGGACTTCGGAATTCAGTACTCCTTTCAAATATTTTCTATATACTCACCATCACTTCCATCTCATAATAGGATAATAGATTAAGCTGTGCATATAGAACTACGCTCAGTGCTCGATTTCGCACCATCAAAGATATACCTCATTTTCAAACACATACGATCTCATACACCCAATCTAGTGTGAAAATGATTGCTACTGAGGTTGGTTAACATTTCAGATTTTTACTGAAGGCATACAACTATATGTGCATACATATTCAAAACATCCACAAGAAGTAGGAGGGAAAACATTATTATTTTTAGTTGAATTTCAACAATATCACAATTAATAGAGGGTTTGCTTCCTTAATTCAAAGACAACTCTTTAATTGAAAAATAATTTCGTCATAATTGTAGTATTTATTTTCTAATTAGCATTTAAATTTTCACAGAAATCCATGCCATTAGTTATACTAATCATCTATATACCCTACTTTAAGTTCTTATATCCTCTCAGCTTTCAAATATTTGACATTGCATACGACCACAAAAAATGTATATTGGATGATAAAATGATTATCATCTTCAATACACATTTAACTCAGACTAGAGATATACATTTCTTCCGAACATCCTAATATAAGAAGGGAACGAATAAGAACACAAAGTCTTCAACTTCATTTACACACATGTAAAATTTGTAAAAATTACATAGTAGTATAAAAATGTTTCTTCTGATGCAAGGGCTTGGGGACGAGGGGACGACTCGCCATCATCTTAAATGACGTCATTTCGCACAGAAAACCCTGTTTTTCGCTTAGAAAACGACCAAAATCATTCCAAATGACTGCAAAACCACCCAAATTTCGCTGTTTTTTGAACAATTTCGCACCCTGAAAGTACCCTTGCACAGACCAGAGAGCTGTTTTGCGCAATATGGATGATGAATACATAATGTATCGTTTGAATCAATTAGGAGGAGGAGGAGAGATTTCACCAGCTCTTGCATTCTGGTCAGTGCTCCCAACCGACTTTAGTACTATAGTTTTTTCTTTCCTACCAAAAGTGTGCACCTCCTGCTCACACATTCTGCATAGAGGGGGATACCCCATTTCAAGGCACCATGCCAGCCTCCGGTCAAGTATGACATATGCTTACATAAAAGCATAGTTAACTTTAAGTTCCAAACTATTTGAAATACAAATAGCAAAATCATTAACATATGGACAACATATGCAGGGCTAAATGTGACCTATATCTACTTATAAGCACAATTGGCTGTAATTTCCGAACCGTTTCAGATACAACCACCAAATTCATAACATAGGCATCACCCTGGACGATGAGAAGGCTTGCAAGGCCAAGTATACCCTATGTCTAATTACAAGGAAAAATGGCTGTAATTTACAAATGTTCAATGTATAGTTGCCAAATTAATGACTTTGGCATCGCCCTACACAACAAGAAGGTTCGCAAGGCTGTACTTTCCAAAATGGTTAAGATATAGTTACCAAATTCATAACATATGTATCACCCCAGATGAGGAGAAGAGAGGAGGGGTCAAGTATGCCCTGATCTACTTATAAGCATAGTTCAGTGTAATTTCCGAACCATTCAAGATATAGTTGTCAAATTCCTAACATAGGTATCCCCAGACAATGCAAAGGATCGAGGGGTGAAGTATGTCCTAAGTGCACTTATAAGCATAGGTGGTTGTAATTTCCAAATTTTTAGAGATATAGTGGCCAAATTCATAATATAGGGACCACCCAAAACAATGAAAACAAATAGACATGGGGTCAAGCACATCAGAAGCACACTTATACGCATAGTTGGTTGTGATTCCCGAACCAGACGACTGGTTGTGTGGCACCATGCAAGTCTCGGCAAGTCGAAGGGATGGTACAGAACACTTGTCAAAAAAAGAGAGAGCAGGAGAGAGTAAGAGAGACACATGCCAGGGCTCCAGGGTTGTAGACCAGCTGACATGTACTTTTTCCATGCCAACCAGTACAATCACACAACCATTGGGTGCTGTATGCTGTGTGTGTTAAACGATACTAGACACGACACAGCAAACACATTCCTTACAAACTGACTGAAATGAAACCAACGCCAAGAGAGAGAGAGAGAAAGATAGAGAGAGAAAGAGAGAGAGAGAAAGAGAGAGACGATACTGCTATGTACCGAGGAAAACATTTACCAACCGATGCATATTGCATCAGAATCGAGTGTTGTATATGAGGCGAAAAATATTTTCCATTTCAAAGTGGGGGAACAACAAGGCCAACACAGCAACACACCGATGCAAACACAATGTAAAGGAAACTCGTTATAAGTACTTAATAACCAGAACAATCCCACAAGCACTGAGTGCTGTGTTAAACAATGTTAGACAAGACTGTCTCGGTCAGTACAGGACCACCTTACTAACCAACTGAAACAAAATCATCAGAATGCAGAACATCACTACACTAGCAACGGCCGACCCGACCATCGTTGCGCGACGAACTAACATCGTGAGAATCTGTAAGGTAGGCAAGATGCTCGACTAGCAGAACAGGCAAATCGAAGAGATGGTACAGAAAACTAGCCGAGAGAGAGGGATGGCTCAGGCTCTAGTGTGGCAGGAGGAACTCAATTATATAATACAAGCAAACAAATTATTTCAGTGAAAAAATTACATGTAATTTATAGAGCTATAACTATAACTACATACAAAACAACAACATACATTTAATCCATTAGCTGTGCAAGAAATACATCACTGCTACACAACGATGCGAAAAGAAAAAATTAATAGTTTTAAGCATTTAACAACCTACATATATCGCACGAGCCTCGAGTGTCTTACATTGTTTTAGGAAAAGAAATATTTTTTTCTATTAAGAAGCATGGGAACAACAAGGTCTCTGTGCATTCATGTACCAAGATTGTAATTATGGGCAGACATGCTCTGTTCGACATGCATCTTCATTGCTCGAACTTACATCATCCCCCACACTGGAGCCCAAGATCATGCATGGTCTTGACTAATTGTTCAAGCATTGAACACTGTGTGTTACATTAGGCGAAAAGAAATTACCAAAGCGAAGTGAGGGATGATAAGGTTAACATTGATGAAAACAGATCTGAATATATAATGCAAAGAAAAATATGTACTTACCAACAAGCACAATCACACAAGTGCCAGTGTTAGGTGTTAAAATGATGCTAAACAAGACCAGGCCACCCTGGGGGGCACAAAAGAATGACCGCCTTACGAACTGATGGAAACAAAATTATCACATACAGAATACAGCGATCACTCACGATGCTGGCAGCGGCCGAACCGACTATCGTTGCACGATCGACTAAAACCATGATAATCTGTAAGGTAGCCCAGGCGGTAGACTGGCAGTGTAGGCAAGTCGTAGGGGATGGCACAGAACACTAGCAGAGAGAGAGAGAGAGAGGGAGGGTGGGAGAGGGAGAGGGAGAGAGAGAGGTGTCAGGCTCCAGGGTGGTAAACCAACCGACACACATACACATGCTCTGTTCCATTATGAGATTGATTAAATTACACAGTACAAGCGAACAATGTACTACATTGTATATACATAGCATTCATAGTGCTAAATGTATAAGCATTGTCAAAACAACATATGTTTAAAACGTTAATTATAAGCATTTAACAACATGTGCACAAGCATCGAGTGGTGTGTGTTACTTTAGGTGACAAAAATGATCATTGGGAAGTGCGGGAACAACAAGGTCAACAATGCAAAACACCTTTGTAAACTGATATAAAAATAATTATAAGCTTGTACCAGCCATTGCAATCACATACGAGAGGTGCTATATGCCAATTTAGGTGATGCTAGATAAGACCAGTCTGACCTGGACAGAACACCTTCCATACGAATCGAGTGAAACTAAACCTGCCAACACTAGCAGCATCAAAAGGCGTTCGACCTACTACTCGAGCAACTAACAACTTCAGAATCTGTAAAGCTACCCCAAGTGGTCGACCGACAGTGCAAACGTCGTGCAGGTATCGACAAGTCGAAGGGATGGTACAAAACACTGGGCGAGAGAAACAGCAGGGTGGCAGACCAGTCGAGTGCATGTCCCTTTAGGAGAGGATTTCAGTTATACAGTACCCTAGTGCCAGAACCGTACACACATACGCAACAACATTTAAACCATTAGTCGTGCAGGGAAAGGACACTGCTACATGCTGGGCAAAAAATAATTAGAAAAAGCAAATAGTACATGTACTTATTTCGAATGTGCCAGTTATAATGCTAGAACTGTAAGCTCATTACGAAACGAATCACCCATGAATAGCTAATGACGAGTAAGGAGGTATCACAACACACACACACAGACTTAAGACGACAATGTATGTACTCTTATTTTAGAAGATGCAAAACATAAAGAGCAGAGGTTTACCTTAACTGGCATAGCAGTGAAGACCTGTAGGTCGCGAGCATATCTCATCGATGTGAACTCACTGGAAGCAGAGACTACAATAACTGTTACCCTTTCTGTTCATGGAATATAATACCGACCAAAAGAGCAACTCGACACCTGCAAGTACATCACCATCGCTTTGAAAAAACATACTTACGTGTTATATATGCTATTGAAACATCATAGGAACTAATACATGTTCCCCAACTTCGAAGGCTAGACAGCAAACAATGGATAACGTAACATATTTCAGACAACTAGCCATCTACTGAGACAACCCGAGATGGGCTACGCAAACTAGCATGCAGTGTGAACAGTATACACGCTGACATAATGTAAAACAGATGTCATTTCGCTAGCAAGCGTGGCGGTGGAAAGCAGAATGTTACATCTACATTCATCTAGTAAGATCATGTACTCTGTTATAATACGAAGAAAGCGTCATTGGTTGAAGGCTCACCATCTGTAATACAATCAGCATAAGCAACAACAAGAGGCCCTGAAGAGTCGCTACAAGCAGTGCGGTATTAATGTTACCATTGCGATCATATACTCTGCTACAATATGAAGATGCATCATTGTTTGAAGGCTCATCATCTGTAACACCGTCAACATCGTCAACAGCAGGAGGTACTAAAGAGTCGCTACAGGCGTTACGTTATCAATGTTACTACTTTGTAAATACATCTAGTTAAAATTGTCATGCACTTCGACATGAAATTAACCGAGCATACAAGGTGTGCCACTGTGATAACTCCGGTGTTATGTTTACCCGCAGTGATAACCTGTATAGACATAACAAGAAGTGCAAAGGAAATGTTCGTCGTACATCGGGAAGCGAGTGCAAATATTGTAGCAAGACATTCACTAAGTGCACCGGTGCCAGATGTCATGAAGAGAGTCGCTGTCCATTTACCACCATTTACAAGACCTACCCATGTGTTAACTGCTGTGTGGTGTATGTGAATAAGTGTGCCTGGAGTGCACACAGCAGGAAGTGTTCCGCAAAGAAGCAGTTGCCCTTAATGTTTTGCTCGAATGAAGAATAAGTTGTGCCTGTGTCACATATTAGTACGCAGTCTTATGCCATGTCTGTAAAATAAAGGTAAAGTGTATATATATATTATGTCTATGTTATTCACCTAACAAAAAAAACCATGCTAATATTAGACCTACCTTCATCGGTAGAAAAAAATTACTGGATTTAGTCTAAGTCTGAAAGAGAATTTTTATATATATTCAAGTTTCGAACTCCGCTCTTTGCCTACAGCTGTTTGAGCAATTCACAAACAGATGCTTTTGCAATCTTTATTTCTCCAGTAAATCACTGGAATGCATGACCATCGTCTGCTAGGGTCGCGGAGGTCTTCAACTAGCTTCGTTAACCCTGTCAGAGGGAAACATCAACACTGTTTTACATTACCGATGGCGATCGCTAGGAGCCCTCGCATCGACACACATGAACTAATTCCTATGTACAGTGTACAGAACACTCACACATGCATACAGTACACTATTTACACGCGGTGATAATTTGAAGATATGCATTACATGACTTGTAAAGGCATACATTAAAACCAGTGGCCAAGCAAGAGACGACAACACTGCTATATATTGGTGATGAGATATAAAATACTTATAATCACCTACCACCCAACATGTATTTGCACAAGCGACGAGCACTATACATCACATTGATCTTTGCTAGACAAGAGCATGCATCTGAAAAAAAAACATGTTATATGACTTGTAAAGGCGTACATTTAAACCAATGGCCATGCAAGAGACGATGGCACTACTACATATTGATAATGATGATGAGATAAATTAGTTATAATTACCTACATCATCACATATTGCACAAGTGACGAGCACTGTACATCACATCAGTCGATGCATCTAAAAACTGATGTGGTAGCCTTGATTAGTACAGCAGAATAGCAAACGATTTTCCCCATATATACCCACCGACCGAGCTATGCTACAGTACAGAGGTACACGAGTTCCACTACCAACCATCACATAGTGTACGAGTATCGAGCAACATACATCACATTAAACTAAAATAAAAATACTATGAGTCGAGAAGCAGAGGGGAACGACAAGGTCGTCACTGATACATACTGCTGTAAACAGATACAAAGCCAAAAAATATATAATGTAAAGGAAACTAGTTATAAGCAATTACCAACCAATGCATACTGCACATGGGTCTAGCCTTGTATGCGAGTTATATGATTCTAATAAAGACCAGGCAGCGCTGTCTAGTATGGTAGAAAAACAAACGATTTATTTACGAACCGAGTGAAACGAAACCTTCAAATTCAGAGTGCAGCCAAAACTCGCAACACTAGCAACAGAACACGTTCAACCCTACCGACAGCACTGAAGCTATTAGAAGACGGCTTCTTGCAGAAACAGCACAGGTGGACCTAACATAAGCATGGGTTTTTTGGAAAGATGAATAACATATACATTATATATTATATATACACATACACACATAATACTTTTATTTTATAGACATGACATAAAACTGCATACTAATATTTGACACAGGCTCAACTTATTCTTCATTCGAGCAAAACATTAAGGCAACTGTTTTTTTTTTTTCGAACAGTTCCTGTTTGCAAGTATTCCAGGCACTTTTATTCGCATATACCGCACAGCAGTTAATGCATGGGTAGGTCTTGCAACCAGTGGCAAACAGTGACTCTCTTCATGACATCTGGCACAGGTGCGCTTAGCGAATATCTTACCGCAATACAGGCGCTCACTTCCCGATGAATAACTAACATTTCCTTTACACTTCTCGTTATACCTATACAGGTTATCACTGCTGGTAAACATTGCATTGCAGTTATCGTAGTGGAATACCTTGTATGCTGGGCTGAACAAGCAATGACTACTTTCATGTCGGCATGCATGACAACTTTTGCTAAAAGTATTTACACAGTAGTAACATTCATAATGTATTATTTTCAGCACTCTTCAGGACCCCTTGCTGATGTCGATGCTGACATTGTTATAGATGGTAAGTTTTTAACCATTGATTCCATATTCATATGGTATCAGAGTATACAATCGCAGTGGTAACATGGATACTATAGTGCTTGTAGCGACTCTTCAGGGTCCCTTGCTATTGACGATGTCCGCAGTGTTACCGGCGACGTCTTCAATTATTGATTTCGTCTTCATGTTGTAGCAGAGTACAAAATCGTAGTAGATGAATGTAGTCGTAACGACCCGCTTTACACCACGTTCATCGACGAACTCACATCTGTTTTACATGATGTACGCTTATATACTATTCACACTGTATACTAGTTTGCATTTCTCGTCTCTGGTTGTTTTAGTAGATGACTGCTGGCTGTGTGATGCATATGTTGGCATTGGTGTTGGACTGAAGTATGTTACCTTATCCGATTGTTCAGTGTCTAACCTGCGAAGGTGTCAATTCGAACTCTCAACTTCCGTACGTCCATTCATCTTAAATGCTCAACTTAGTCTTCATTCGAGCAATTCCTGCGGTGAGCAATCAAGATACAATTATTCACGTATACAACGTTACAGTTAACACATTTGTGTTTTGTAGTCTGTTGTAAATGAGCAGTTACTATCTTAATGACATTTGGCACTGATGTGGTTAGCGAATGTCTTGCCTCAACACTTGCAGTCGCATTCTGATGAACGACAAACGTTTCCTTTGCTTTGCACTTCTTGTTATGTCTATATAGGTTATCACTATGGGTAAACACTATATCCCAGTTATCACATTGGAACGCCTTGTATGCTGGTCTAAACAAGCAATGACTACTTTCATGTCGGCGTGCATTCATACTACTTCTAAAAGTACTTCCCCAATAGTACCATTGATACAGTAATACTTGTAGCAAATCTCCAGCATCCCTTGCTGTTGACTATGGTAAATCTTCGACTGATGTTCCATCTTCATATTGTACACTATCTGTTTTCCGCTGTCACACTCGCAGATGGACATCTATTTTACACGATGCTTGCTTGTATACTGTTCTCACGGCACACTAGATTGTGTTGCTGGTATCGGGTTGTCTCAGTAGATGACTACTGGATTGAAATATGTTATCTTATCCATCACTTGCAGTCTAGCCTTCGAAGTTGGTAATTCGACCTCTCTTTACATGTGTTCATCTTTATGTGTTGGAGGTGACTTGTTTTGTATTTTGTTGCTGTTGCTGCTGGCTCTCGTTGTTTCTTACACCAGCTCTTGGCGTGTCTGTAATTATAGCACTACCTTGACAGCATTCTAGGCATGGGAGACAGCCAGGAATCACTCTTAATCTTGTTGCTCATACGTAGGTAGGTGTTTGTAGACATTTTTTATATCGTGTTGTGCATATGCGAGAAGGAATTCTTTAGGCAGGCATGAAAGCTCGGTATCTTTGTCGAGTGCAGCAAGTGATTTAATTCCTCCACATGCCATAATAGCCTATAAGATTTTTCGACCACTAGAACAACATGCCGTCATTTTCACTATGTCCTCTCGATGAGATAAAAGACATTCTGAGCGATGTGTGTTGGTACGATCTCCTTTTGTAGACCTAAAAGTGAGTAGGGTGGACAGAAGCGATATCTTCTACCAACACCAGTTTATTCGAAGCGATATTGTAAAGAAACATCCTAATGTTTACAGTCGTTAGCTGTCTAGCCTGCAAAGTAGGCTTCTCAACTTCTTGACACACTTGCATCTTACACGATCGGATTAGTATTCATTCGAACACTTCCCGCTATGTGCATGCAAGGCACACACATATTTCGCATATGCCTGCAATGCATGGGTAGGTCTAGTATACAATAGTAATTACTATCATCATGACGTTTTGCAGTGGGGCGACTGTCTTGCTTCCACTCCCTTCCCGACGGACGATTGTCTATACACTGCAGGCAGACATACAATGACTACTTTCATGTCGACTTGCATTACCACAGATTTTTTATACCTGCGAAATGAATGGACTCTCTACGGGAAATTAACCTGCGATACATTATTTTTCTAAGGATGATGCACTGTCTTCACTGCCGCCGGAGTAGATGTATTAGTTCCTATAACATTTCAATAGCATGTGTAACAAGTAAGTTTTGTCAAGGGGGTGGTAATGTACTTGCAGGTGACGAGTTGCTTTCCTCGTCGGTAATGTATACCATGGATAGAAAGGCGGAAAATGTCATTTTAGTCTGTGCTTCCATTGAGTTCACGTCGACGAGATGTGCTCGTGACCTACCGGTCTTCACTGCTACACCAGTAAAGGTAAACCTCTATTCTTTATATTTTGAATCTTATAAAAGCAGAGTATATACAAAGTTGTCATATATGTGTGTGTGTGTGTTGCAATACCTCCTTACTCGTCATTAGCAATTCATGGGTAGTTAATTTCGTAATGAGCTTACAGTTCTAGCACTATAACTGGTATGTACTCGAAACAAGTACATGTATAGGAGAAGGGGAATATATGGGCCCCTACTTTGTTTTCTCATCATAACATTTGAAATTTATCTTAAATTAATGTCAAAATATCAGACAACACACTTTGGAATGTTGTCCATGTAATGTCGATGGAATTCGAAATAACTTTTTAAAAAATAAATATATAAATAATATTATAATAGATAATGACACTTTGCTGCAAATAAAACATGTGCTAGTAATATGAACCCCTTTGATTAGAAATACAGATTCACTAAACAAAACGAAAAAATCTCTGTAATTGAAACAATGTTGAGTAATATAAGTACGTTGACAATACAACATTTTTTAAGTTCTTACTCATGTGAAAAAATTAATTAAAGTTCAATTTAAAAGTAAGTTGTAAGTTTAAGTTGAAAGTGAAAGATATCTTAAAAGAACATGTTCATATTTACTTTCAAAAATCACAAATGTATGCATCTGTCTCACACCCAGCGCATTCATCGTGAGCCCAGAGTTCACAAGTAATACATTGTACCCACAATTAACCTCTCTGGTCTTCTGAAAAATATCATCACAGAAAATACAAACGGTATCATCACTGCCAGGGCGAGGAACACCTATTTCAATTTTTGGAAGTGACTCTTCTGAATCAATGTTGAACTCGTCATCCGATTCTTCAGCTGGAAAAATAGGCTCTTTTTTTATTTCTTTTGTCTTGTTTCACTGATCTCTGTTCATCTCCTTTAGAACATTTCTTCGCAGATAAAATATCTTCTTTACTTTTTCTCTTATTTTCCATTCCTTCTTTTAAATTTCTTTTCTTACTTTTTTCCTTTCCGAAAATGTTCCTTTGACTTGCATTTTCTGGAGAGATAGAAAGGTGCATACTTTCGTAGGGACATGCAGTTCAACGCACCCAGGAGAACCCATCAAGAAAAAACGAGTTGCTGGAGATGGTATAATTTATTTTAAAGAAATTTGCCGGCCAAAACTAGTGGAAGAATATCATATGGGGGCACCAGCAATCGGGAAGAATATCATACGAGGGCACCAGCAACCTATGTTCACAATCATATTAGACAGGATGGCCTCTCTCTGGATACTGTTTTGAAAAACACAGAAGTGGCAGCATAGAATATTTGCGTGTATTTTGGGAGTTATTGAAACAAATGCCTTTTTGGCATTCAATTATTTCCGCAAAGATGACTTGTCTAACTCTGTAGATCATGCGACTTTCACAGAAAACATGACCCTCGAACTAATAAATAATAATTTCACATCAAGTGGCTTCATGTAACGATGCCTAATAATACTCCTTGTGATGTTGCACTTCCAGGAAGCCACATCCTTCAGGCACTCTCAAAAGACGATGACAGGAAAAGGGTACAGAAAAAGTGTGTTATTTGTTCACGAGTGAGACACATGCAACAGAAAGCAAGCTTCTACTGCACACTGTGTGGTCCTTCGGCAGTTTTGTGCAGCCCTCAAACCAAATGTGACTGCTTCGCTTACCATGTACAGCATGGAATTCCAATTAGATAAACTTTTTCATATTTTTAAAACTATTTTTACATATTTTATCAACTACTTTTACTTTAATTAAGTAGTTCTGTACTATAAATCATCATTTGTTTATATTGTGTGTATATATCTGTTCATTTAATTTTATTACGAATATGTATTTAGATGTTTCCTTTTGATGTTTTCTTTCATTATTCTTTTAAAAAGACTGTAACTTACGATGTGTATTAAACAATGTGTTTAAAATCCAATTGATTTATTATCCGAAACAAATAATATGCATCGCATACATGTTAGTACTGCCAGAAGGACGACATCATACTGGAAGACGGGATGAGAATTTTTTGCGTCCTGCTGGTAGGACTTTCATCAAAAAGCAACCATGTACAAAAGTACTTCCCGGAAGAGCTTCTGGTAGGACGCGACACTGTACAAGCTAAGGTGAAACCCTTTTATATGCATACTTACTCATAATTTCCAATCTGTTGAAGCTATAGTCATTAAACTCGATCTCTAATGGACAGTGAGCAGAGTGCTACTGAGTTCGATTCCCAGACAACAAATTAAAAATCATTATTATTTGTTTCCTAACCCCCAGACTCAGACAAACAGTGAGCAGATTGGTACTGAGCTCTAGTCTCGTTCAGGATATTTACATTTTATGCAGTTTTTATTAGTTTTAAATTTAAACAGTGCACAACGAGCGAGGCCCGTCAAGGTAAATAGATTGGTGTAATTAGCAATGGATAACTACACAAATTAGTATTTACATATTGGTTCGACACCCATACTTTTCATTCCGATACAAACTTTTCATTCGAAAACAAACACGTACATACACATTATAACACACAGACCCACACACATACTATAGCACAGATTCATGCACACAAACACACACCATACACACATACACACAAACAGTAAAACATGCACACACTCAAAAACTCTCTCACACCCCCATAACTCATTTGCACATTCCATACCACCCACTTGCAAAATCCATAGCTTCAAACTTTGCAAGCAAAATTAAATACTTAAATATATCAACATATAATACAACACAAATGAATAAATCTACAACTGTCTTTCAATATACATTAATACACCTATTTAATTCGAAGTATAATTATATACAAAAAAGAAAAACGTTTCCAAAATTCATTTTTTATAATTTACTGTATAACATATTTTAAAATAAAATAAATATCCAAATGAAACATTCATATCACTTAAATCGTGTTTTCCCACATTACATATACAAATAAAAACTAGTTTATTTTATAAAAAAATTCCATAATCAAATAATATTTGTTAAGATCTGCTCTTTTTCTTTTTAACTTTCGGTTCGATCCTTCTAGGTTACTTAGATCTTATATGTGTAACAAGTATTTACACAATTAAACCTTGTTTCGTCTGACAAGAAGCTTAAGTATTGTTTAAATGTATCTATATTTCACTACTTCGAAAATCGTCAAAGTTGAAGAATACATACTGATTAAGTCATTATTTCAACCTAAACGAAGCTAATTGCAGTTATACTAACATATTATTTTATTCAAATTCCAACACAGTTAAATACGTGTGTATGAATTACCATTTGCAGTGTTTTTTTAAATCCACTCATCTTAAATATTAAATAATTATTAAAAATTAATGTTCTTTTTAGCTATCACTTAAGTGACAATAATTTAATATAGTGCAATAACACCCACGCTAAGTACTCACTATGAAACAATCATCATACACACTTATATAATTATGCATTATGCATTCATGAACTCAATACATGCCCTCTCACCATGACAACCAGCTCGCGAATTATCTGAGAATGCATCCATTATTGCTTTTTACCCCGTAGCGATATAATGGATTCCAGTCAGATACACGACATCAACATTACATCATGCAAGTTGATGCATAATCTAACATACCCTAACATGTCCAAAATACGTTTTAAAGTTTATAATTATTCTAGGAAGATTATGTTGTGAATACCTGACAAGTTCTCGCAAACTTCTAAAGAATAGCATGATTAATTTTTATCTGTACAGGTTAACTTTTTGATGGGTAAAACACCTAAACTATGTTTTGAGAAACTTTAAAAAATTGTATCAAAGATGCTATGTTAGGCTTACATCGGGAGAGTTGAGCACTCACTTCATCAATCATCAAGAGTAAAATATGTGTATTCGCATAACAAAAAGAATATTTGGTGAGAAAATTTGCACACAAATAGTATATACATAGCAATTCAAGAACCATACAAAGACAAGTAGAAATTTTAAATCATGTATCAAGTAAAGTATAGAGAGTATTGATGTAATGAATATCCAAATGCAAATTCTATGTATGTAATGTGCTGAAACCATCTACCCACCGAGCTATGGAAAATAACGATTGAGAATGGAATACAACTATAGGAGGTTTGTGAATGTAGTCCTTGTTTCATATCCAGTCAAAGACACTTATAAGTACTAGTATTTACATCTTGAATAACTAACATGATTAAATTCACCCTAACCAAAGCTAACTTCCGACTAACATATGTTTGATATTATGCATAACTTATATACATACCATGTTGCAATGCAATATACAACAAACACTAAAACAATACAACTTTCCAAACCCAAAGCATTCTGTATACAACTCCTGTACAACATCTTCGTCTCTCTCTACAAAACTATCACAGGTCATCAACATACAACGAAGTACTAATATACACCCGCTCAACCCTCCACCAGTATATCGTCATCTCTGGAAGGAGAATGATGGCCTCGTCTGAAATATACAGGTGAGTGCTTTATCTAGGATGGTTACACAATTATAAACTGCATAACATATATATGTAGTTAAAGTATATTGGTATTAAATCCATTTTTCACAAATTTATAATTTTTATATTTTTGAATTTCTAACTCAAAACCCTACACCATATTTAGCCTCTGGTGATCGCTTAAATCTTTATAGCAGACACACATGAATGCAGCGAAAACTCATCATAATTTTTTTCTAAGTCGGAGAGAAAATTAATATTTGTTTATAATTTAAGGACTTGAACCCAAGCTCCCATGACAGACCTAACTGATAAAAATGGTTTAAATAGTTATAGCAGACATGTATAAACATGTAAACAAATAGAAATTAACGTACAAAAGTTAGTTAAAAATTATTGAAACCTCGGATTGGTATTCGAACTGTGAACCATTTATCTCACTTTACAACCTCTATCCTGCCTCCAAAATGTGTCCAACAGCTTACCCGTATTTCTAGGAAGCAAATTTCATACTGTTTCATTTCGTGTTACCATTTTCAAATAGACTCCCTGAGACAATATCGTTCATGAGAACATAACTTTCACACATCGAGATATTCCATCTCAAAATATGAACTCCTTTGTTGCAAATCCATTGCTTGCTGTAAGCTTTCTTCTAAAGAACTAATATTAAACAAACAGAGTTTAACACACGCAATCACACAACTCATTTGCACGTACCATACCAACCACTTCCCAAACCCTGTTAAAAACTTTTTCATTCTGGTACAAAGTTTTTTCATTCCATTTCAAACTACACACTCACAGCATAACACCCACAAAGAACCCGAAATATTCTAATTTGTAAACTCGCTTCACCCAGCACTTGCTCCTAATGAACCAAAATGACTCAAATCGACCCAAAATAATCTAAATCGACCAAAAAATGGACTCAAAATGCCCAAAAACGACTCCAAAAACACACACGCCCATGCACACTCTCCCATGCACCCATCCACACACAAAATGAAGTAATTACCCAAACCTTCATCCCTTTCAACCAGTCTGCCATACCTAAACACACCAAATATTTATAACATTTGTGAACATACTAACATACGAGGAAAGAAAATATAATATTTAAATACCATCCCTGCATGATTAAACAAATCATAAGAGTTAAAATGCAAGCTTAAAGAGATTAATGAAAAACTCTTAAAAATGTTCTTCCATATACATCATAAATACATGAAATAAGCAACATATATTACTCGAAGAAAAATACCCATATTCGGAAGGACATGGGTTTGATTTTCAACCAAATTCATCCACAGTTCATTCTTATTCCCCCACTGGTTTCATAATTCACTCCAAGCGAATGCAGTATTGTGCACATAACCAACTACTTAACAAGTTATCAAAATGCTAACTAAACACATTTACCCTCCTCACAAACATTTAACTTTCCCAACACACAGCATGACCTCTCGTAGCGAAAATTTTGTCCATTATTAGAAACATTTTATTATAATTAAAAGCAACTACTGTTAAAAAGATATATTTACGAACAAACCTTCACACAAACATGCACACACACACCTAGCAAACCATACTAGCAGACATTATCATGAATCCATTTTTCCAACTAAAATATTCGAACTTTTAATACCCAAAAAATTTCTTTAGCAATACCTACATTTCATTCCATTACATCATATCGACTATACCAATCACTTTCCTTCAAACCATCCAGAACAACAAAACAACCATATATGCAGTCCTATGAAATACTCAAGAAAATTACTCCGATAAATCATTTCATGTTATAACAAAACACACACATTCAAATAATGCCAACCAAATAATATAGTATACCATAGTCAACGATCCAACCTTTACGAAATCTCATTCCAATAGACCAGATCACCAAACCAGCATTGCATATGCTGTAATAGAAATAGCATTATAACCATCCAATCACAATCCCCTTACCAACAAATAGAACCAGCAAAACTAACATGCCATACCGACAAGATTTATTAACCATAGAACCATTCATTACAACTAGCATTGCCAACACACATTAAGATCAGACTAGTCAACGGGACGACACCCATAACTCATATTATCAGAACATTCCTACTAAAAACTCCCATGGAAAAATATTAAAAACAAATCCTTGTGAACTATAATATTATCATATCTTATCATCATATATCATTTCATCATAATATATCATATCATCTTAAATCATCATATCAAAATCACTATATAATAATTTCATTTTATCATCATATCATATCGTCATATAATCATCATATCATATAGTCATATCATCATAATCATATCATATATCACCATCATCATCAGCATAATATCATATCAGCATCATCACCATATCATACAAAACTCTTGCTTATAGTTAATTGTAGAAGTTCGGAAGTCTGTTCTACTTTCAAACATTCGCTCCATACTCGCCATCAAAAGTTACTAAAAATATTATAATAAACACAAAACACTGTTATTTTTCCATCTAATGCTAAGATAAAATGTGTATTAGATGATAAAATGAATAAAAAAAACACATTCTTTCACACACTTTATCTTTATATCACTAACTTGTCAAAAATACAAATTATTACTTACATATACTCAAACATAATCACCATTCCACAAAAGTATTTATGCTTTACTCCAATTTGATTGTACAAATCATATTGTGAGCAGTCAAGGTACACTTTTTTTGCATATACAGCATTGCAGTTAGCAGATATATTGTACGAGATACCGAACATACAGTTACTAGCTTGAAGTTATCTGGTGTTAGACGTACTCGCGAATGTCTTGCTGCAATACTTTTACTCTAATACCGACATTGCTTTACACTTCTTATGCCTATACAAGCTATCACAGCAGGTAAGCACAGTATTGCACTTATAGTGCAACAACTTGTATACTGGGCTGAACAAACAAAAAATATGTTCATGCAACGTGCATTACGAATTTGGATAAAAGTATTTTCACAATAAAAATATTGATACCGTAATGCTTCTAGCGACTCTTTGGAAGTCCTTGCCATCGACGCACGCTTATATGCTGTCTTCACATAAGAACAATTGGATTATGTGTCACTGGAACTCACTCAGAGAAAGACAACTCTTACTCGAATGGCAAACGAACTGCGAATGAGGCCATCTCGAATGTCTCAATGTATCTGAAAAGTATTTGACAGATGTGGAACTCGAGCCCACACTCACAGACAGGGAACAATTACCAAAGTTCATATTAAAATCAACATAGGGATAAGATTGACTGTTTACATATAGTTTAATATTTTTCATATTACGATTATCGAATAATGATCTATCAGTTTTAAATTGTTTTGGTGGATGGTTTGAAAACAAATTACAACATGGGTCGGTTTTTCAGATGAAAAACTTGAATTCACACTCCACGCTACTTTTTGTGGTGTTGGTAGTGTTGGAAAAGACTCCAGACCCCCTGATCTGAAAGCAGTGTCTAAATTCTTTCCTTTTTCGATATATTTTAAAAACTTTACACATTCACGAGTGTTAACTTTAATATGTGGCATCAACCATTCGACACTGTTTAGTTCAAATGTTACACCTTCCTCGTTATTAGCTGTATCATATATGGCGTTCAAATGCGTATTACCGGATAGAATAATTAATTCTTACTTACCATTTAATATGATTTGTTTATAGTCTTCAGCGAAGCCAAGTACCATACTTGACGATATAACGACTTCATATTTTCTGCCTGGGTTTATTTGTAGTGAATAATCACTAGCATTGCTCCATACAGCCATACGCCCTGTATAAAGATTGTTTACACTTTGCAAGAGAGAGTTCTTTATCGTGGAAGTAATTCCAATGTATCGTGTTTGATCGATTTCAACATTAGTAAGCAGATATACAATTCTGTCGATTAAATTAAATATTCTGTTTCTTACTATTTTTGTAGCAACTGGATTCCTTGCATCAGCTGTCTTTTTAATTGTTCCTCTAAACCTTAAACTTGATTTCGACGGTAATGTGTAAATATCGTGATTTTGTATAGAAATCCTTATTTCCGATGGAAATGTGTACGCACCTGTTCGGAACGGTTCGTACACATGTATTTCCGTATTGGTGATTGAATCTTCATAGTTTTTGGTTCTTTAACATTAAGTATATCTTCCATTTCTATTAACCATACATCCCAATTCCTTTAAAAACAATTCTTTACCTCATTTTAACTTCATGGGTAACTTATTTGAAGTGAGCTATTTATGGTTGTGTTTATGTATTTTTATAGTAACTTTCTTCGAAATACATTAATTAGAAACGTGGTTCTTAAAAGAACCACCTACTTTACATCTGTATCGACTATTATACACAATACTGATTATGATTGCAATGCGCACGGAATGTAAGTGTTTATATAGCTATTTTTTAAATGTAAACAAACAGTAATTTCCTTGTTTCTAAAATTAATAAGGTTACTGTCTTGATCGAGAATTTTAACAACTATTCCATCAACATGATACACTATTACTCCAAGATAAAAAGTTTTTGGTTTTTTTAATTATTTTGTATCCTGGAGTCACCACACGCGTGAATTCATGTAATGTATTTGTCGGTTTTCCATTCAAATATGAACTGCGTACAATATTAACGTTCATACGGCATACGTTAACAGACAATAAATTAACATGTTTTGATGATTAATTCAATTCATTAGCAGGGTGCACTCTCAATTTGTAACCTAACATATCTGAAATTGAATTGTCTTCCGTGATATTGATATCGATGTTACTATACATTGTACTAGTTAAGGTGTTTGGATTTCCATGTAATCGGAAATGCACATTATCAGGCAAAGCTGCTTTAATGAACACTTATAAATCATCTAACTTATAAGATCCTACCGGTATCACAATCTTGTATGTATTTTCACCAATATTAACCATAAATAATTGGTTTTGCATATCAATGTTTGGTATGCTGTTGTAAGTAACGAACTCGATTTAACTTATTTGCCATTCTCCATCTAACTCCAAAGCTGGGAAATATACCGAATGCAATTGCGACTAATAAACACTGAATATCAATGTAATTGACATACTAACAATATGTTTTACTATTGCACTTACTTATATATCCTATTTATAGTCAAAAAAAGGTAAATATAAATAATCACAAATTATCGTATTTGGCAATTGTTCTATTTAGTAATTGCGGGTTAATTAGGTGTTTTTTTTTTAATAATTGCATATTTCAATTCGAGGACGTAAATCACCGAAACTGTCCTATTACAATGACTGATTTATTATTTTTAATTAATGCAAACTCAATGCGTTCCTTCATTCAACCCAAGCGCCAAGCTTTTCACCTGTTGATGTGGATGGATTCTCTCTTATATTTGCTGCTTTATCGGCTAGAATCGTATCTGCTATATATTTTTGTTACAAATCGTTTGTTCAATCGTAAACTATTTCATGCTCTTTACAAGCGTTATCCAAAGAGTTTATTCCGTGATCGTTCCGTGCCAGACATTTTGCAAGCTTAATTCCGGGTCCACAATAATTATATTTCGGTAAATGCAATTCAAAGGTAATATATTAATCAATGTATTCAATACACAGCGTTCTTTTCTGATATGTTTAGTATGAGCCATTATTTTCAATGGAACGCGAGCCTATACATACAGCTGCCATTAGAGTTTTTATTTTAGTATATTATGTGAAGTAATACTGTATTTGTGCAGAAATGAAGTTTATAAAACGAAATGTGCATCTTCCGGTAATTGTAAATATGAAATAAAATGTAATTGAACAAAAAATGTAATTTTTTTACCTCAACATGTACATTGTATAATAATTCTTTATGTGGAAAACTTGTGTTATTATGTCGATGTTGGAGCATCCAAATGGACTTAACTTTGAAAACATATATACGTTTTTTAAAACAAAGCAAGAGAAATACCAACAATTAGCGACCATTTGGTTGTTAATTGAATGAATGTGATATTTCCCTTTTACAAAAGAAGATATCGTGCCTGCGAATGAAGCATTACCCAATTCCGTGTTTCTATTTGACGACATTTGGTGTGAACCACCGGGTGAACTACAGCAATATTTTAGTTTTGGTAGGCATTCAAGCGTTGATTGTTTTTATCTGTCACAAAGTCATGCATGCATTCCAAAATATAATTTGCACGATAATGCAAATATGATAATTGTGTTTAAAATGGACAATGTTATAAAAGTTAAAAGATATGTGTTTTTAATGTTGGAAAAACAAGTATGGTTTTCTTGTGATTATACCAATACTTACCTATATAGAAGAAGATGTAGGTCTGGATTTCACAGTTTTTTACTTCCCGACCAAGAATAGCGAGTATTTAAAAATTTGGACATAGCGGTATAAAACGTAATTATTACAATACCTGTTTAACGAAAAATCGCAATGGGAATTGTGATTTGAACAGACATATATTATGTAATATGGGCATGGCTGTGAAAGATACTGATGTGGTAAATAAACCGTATGTGGAAGACTTAATCATCATTATACCAAATGCATTTAAATCAAAATAAACAGATTTTCAAGAGAAATGAATAAAGTTAGTTGATGGGAATGATAATGTTTATAAAAAACACGAGTGAAATTGTACGCATTTTAACCAATGTTCTGAATGAGTTGCAGAGTAATGAACTTAGAATAGAAGAGCGTTTAAATGGCTTACCTATAGACTTCAATGATGTGTTAAACACACTTTTTACAACACAAGTTACAGAAATTCAAAATAATCCAAGGATTGTAATTAATGATTTGCAAAAAGATATTGTAAATAAATTAAATAATGTTATAAGTAAAATCGATAAGATTTAAAAAGCACAAACTATTCGATCTAGTGTAGCAATTAGTCAACCTACACCATCAGTTAGAAAACCAATGAATTAAATTTATATATAAATAGTTGGAAGTTAATGTAATGTAATCAAAACATGCTGGACTTTGTTTCGCAATTACATTATGTTATATCTGCTGTGAAGGAGAAATATTTACAAGCTAAACGAGCCCGAATGGGATGTTTTAAACAAAGAAACATACATTACATTCTGTGTTGAATACACCTAATGAATCACAATTGTAAATTAATTTGGAAGAATCTTTAAAGAAGAAAAAGCAAATCCTTTCCCATTTAACACACCATTATTTAGCTTTAAAACATACTTTACCTATGCACGATACATTTGGTGTATACCGACATGGAAACATATGGTTCCTGGGAAATTTGGTAATTAGGTTTTTTGCCTGAGAACATAATTCAAGTCGGTGATTATGTAAATGATAAGAGTGAAGGACTGTTCGAATTATTATTCTAAAATGTTCCGTATGGATATTCGGACACCGATTTGGAGAAATATAAAGAACTTGTTTGTCGTACGAATGTGAATAATCGTTCAGGAGATGAAAACCACCCAAAAGTACACTTATTAAGCAATATTGCTGGAAGTGGAACATATAAAGATGAAGTTGGCGATCGGTTTTCTCCTGTTTATTGAATCAATCCTAATGAATTGGTCTATAGATTAAAACTTCTCATCGCTTTGGGAGAGTCTGGGAATAATTCACATACAAACGAAATTGTTTCTATTATTGAAGAGCTGATGGAAGATGGTTTTATTACTAATGAAGTTCAGTAAGATTGCTCAAGAACTTCATGCCCCTGCAAAGATAAAGTTTCCCAGACGAAAAGTTATTACTCTTGGTTTAAATTATCTTTATTTTAAGACGATTTGTGTGAAATGACATTGCTTTCGAAATACAATAAGGGATACAAATATATTTTAACCATAATAAATGTTTATTCCAAATATGGTTGGGTATACCTGTCAAGAACACGATTGGGAAACAGGTTAGTGATGCAATGAAAATCGTTTTGCAAGAAAGAATACCAAAATCGCTTCAAACCGATAAAGGATCCGAGTTTTTTAATGCACATTTCTAGAAACTAATGGCTGAATATGGAATCAATCATTATGTAACAGGTTCAGACCTTAAAGCCAGTGTTGTAGAAAGATTCAACAAATTGATCATACAGCTAATGTACAAGCATTTCGCATCAAAGGGGACTTACAATTAGGTGGACGTTTCACCTGAAACACTTAAATTTTATAAATCGAGATATGATCGAACTATCAAGATGGCACCCAAAAAGGTTAATGACAGTAGAGTAATTAAAACTGTATATAATTATGTTAAAGTATTCGAAGAGAGAAAAGAGAAGTTCAAAGTTGGCCAGTATATACGGAGCTCTAAGCAGAAAGGGATCTTTGAGAAAAAATATACGGTGAATTTGTCTTACGAAATATTTAAAATTATTTTAGTTAGACATTCGTTTCCCAGGGTGTATTACCTCGAAACCTATGATGGAGAACCTACAAAAGGCAGATTTTATGAACACGAATTGCAAAATATTGGTTCTCCTAATGAATATTTAGTTAACAAAGTCATTAAAAGGGAAAAGGATAGGTCCTTGGTTCGAAGGGGAGGTTTCTCAAAAACACGCGATTCGTGAGCGAAGAATCAAGACACATTGACTGCCATGGCAGACCACAGCATGAAATGTCTGCAAACCACAAACACTCATTTTTATTACTAAATACACTTAAATAAATGTTTTGAAAAATATATTTATAGATATATTGTAATTTTAAGTTAAAAAATTGTCAAAACACTGAGAGGTCACCGGTGTCCACCATGGCCCCAAGACAATACTTTTTCACTCTATGCCAGAGCAGACACAAAGAGCAGACACAATCGCGGATTACAGCACAGATACATCTCTACTGTGACAGTGTTGAACTGCTTGTATGTTAGCTCGTACGGTCACGAGTTCATGTAAGTGCGTATTATGTTTGTGTGTAGTTTCCTGCATAAAGCAGTTTTTGATGTGGAATTATAGAATTCAATGAATATTATCAACAAATGTTTGTAATTATTTGAAAATGAGTGGAGAAAAAAGTGTGTTCTCAAGTCGTACAAAATTATTGGTATCAGCAGCAATTTTACAGTCTGCAAAACAAAAGAGAAACCAAGATGATGAAGGTAAGTGGAAAATATTTAGTAGCACAGCAATTAATTTTGTTTGTGTTTTCTGGCGACTTGTAAATGAGAGTTTATTGATATTTTCTAGTATAGGCTGTTCACGGTAAAATGAGCACTCTTGAAAGCCCTGCTTAAGATCTACTTGTATGAACATTGTGTGTTCTTCTACCTAATGTAAAATTAACACTGGCAATGGCCTCATCACTTTTTCGATGAATTGATCCAGTAAAACTGTAAAACCATAAGAAAAGCGAACACAAAAAAAATCTGCTAATTTTTACACTTCGACGCATTAACAAAAACAGAAAGCGATGGAAATAATTTAAGTTATCACAAATGGCTATCCAACAATTTTTATTCAATGTTAAGATATCGAACTACTTTCCCCTTCATCATTATCAACTCTACTGGGCGCATGTCACTCAGTGCGCCCATTAAAATACATGCAGGCAGGAGCAGTGATTTGTTTTGTATAAGGTTGATTTCAGAAGTGCTCACTTTATCGTGAACAGCCTTTAGTAGGTTTTCCGTAACTCGAGAAATATTATGCGTAAGCATGAAACAAATTTTTCTGTAAGAAATTCCATTCCTTTTCACCCTATACGTGTTGGCAGTTGCAACAATAGACTTCCTAAACTACAAGTGAACTATCATAGAAAGACTCTGTATTCCTAAGTCGTTATGGGGAAACCAAAATATGTATACTTGCAGAGATATGCCAGAGTTAATTTTACAACAATATTTTATGTATGTAAGAGAATAAAATTACCATCATTATACTAAAATAAAAGTACCGAGTAAATGTGTGGCATGTGTGGTAGCTTTACACAGACAGTAGAGAAAATTTACATAGCAAAGGAATATCCCTTGTGTAGTGTGGGAAAAATATAGTAAATAATTAGCATGTGTTGGATTCAAACCGCGAACCACTGCAGCGACAGACATGTCTCTTCGTGATTACACTACTGTGACCAAAATAATACGAATCTGTTATGTTTAGTACTAATAATCTTACTGACAAAAGTACGAAAAACTAACTCGATTTTTCTAATAAAAATTGAAATGTTATATGAGCTATCATGTTATTATACCTGCACGTGTATTTTTCCTTGGTGTTTACATGGAAAAAACTATTTTGTAGTCGATACAAAATTATTTTGTTAGTATACACACAGCAAACTATTTTGTGGTGAACACTGAATTTTTTGTGGCTGCCACAAAACTATTTGTCCGTGATTACAAAATATTAGGTCTATAATTTTTAATAAACAGCTTAGCAGACACTACTAAAGTATTTAGTGACAGCCATGCTAGGAAATTATATGGCAAAGTGTGGTAATTATATTATTATATGGCAGGAGAAATAGCTTTCCAATTCAAGGTTTCGGAATATTACCTCAAAATTGCCAAGTTATTTCGCCCAGATTTTTTACAGTTTATACAAAATATATAATTGCATATTGTTTTATTTTCTTACATAAACGATTATTTTTCTAGGTCAAATATTTTATATTGTTTTTGTTCATCATATTGTTACTACGTTTTCATACACTCCATTACAGATTCATGCTCAACGTCGGATGTGGACGATTCAGACAAAGATCCAGATTATGGTATATCAAGTTCGGAAAGTGATGTCTCTATTTGTGATGGATCATATTCGTCAGACGAAGAAGACAGTGCAACTGCACATCAAATCCATGGAAACATTTCAAAAGAATGTGGTGTGCTGAACGTTACTACGAACTCACCAACCCCATTTATGAGACCTCCTTCAGAACAGCAGCTGGAACCACCTAACAATCTTGTAACCACATCGGGGCCCCGTTTACAATCACTGCACCAGAACTGCCTATTTCTTGTGATATTGTGATGTCCAGACCTTCAGAATTCCGCAAAAATATATTGGACAGCAGTGAAGCAACTAGGTTACCTCGGAATGAGTAGTATGTTAGTTCCTGGCGTGATGCTGAGGGAAGTGGACAACAATTCTTTTTCAGTGGGGAAGCCGGGTTCGATCCAGAAGTGACAGGAAACGTAATTGACCTTTCGGAATTTGAGTGCTACAAATTATTCGTAGGGGATGACGTGCTGGACATTTTCGTAGAACAACCAAAACTATATGCTGCTCAGCAGCTCAGAAACACTGACATATCATCAAGTAGTAGGCTGGAGATGTGGACACCAACCAACAAAGACGAAATTACAAAGTTTCTAAGAATAATAGTGATTACTGGACGACCGATCCATTTTTCAGAATAGGTACTGTGTCTTCTACAATGTCACGAAATAGATCAGAACTTTTGTTGCGAATGTGGCATTTCTCTGATAATGAAAATCAACCGGAAAACAATCACTTCATAAGGTTGAAAATGTCGTAGAATATCTTGTGTCAAAATTCCAGACATTGTGCACGCCAGGAGAAACTGCGTGTGTCGATGAAACTATTATACCTTTCAAGGGACGACTGAAAATAAAACAATACTGCTCTAAGAAAAGTCACAAATTATGGTGTAAAAATCTTCAAAGCGTGCTGTGGCAAAGAATACACGTGGAACATGAAAATATATGCAGAAAAACACCAGGATGCAGGACAGTCTGTGCCAACGAGAGTTGTACTAGAATTGTGAGACTCATTATTGAATGCGGGGAGAGTAATTCTAACTGGCAATTGTTACACAGCATATAGTTAGCAAATAAACTTGTAGACAAGTCAACTAACCTACTAGGCACACTTAGGTCTAACAGAAAGCATAACCCACAAACAGTTCTCAACGAAAAACTCAAGAGGGGTATATTGGTAAGGCAACAGAATGACAGAGGCATAACTGTACTGAAATGGGCTGACAAGAGGGACATTCTCATTTTGTCGACATGTTACGGGACTGAAAGTTCCTATACGACGCAGAAATGGGAATGTCAACAAACCGAAGGCAATTGTCGATTACAATAAGGGAAAAGCTGCGATTGATTTGTCAGACCAGCTCTCCAGTTATTGCAGACCTCTTCGAAGATCACTGAAGTGGTATAGGAAAGTAACCATTGAATTGTTGTTGGGTACTGCAGTAATCAATGCGCATTTGTTGTTCTGTCACGTAACAGGAAAAAATACTACCATCACAAGCTTTCGTAAAGCTTTAGCAAAAGAGTTGATGGCTGTCAAAGCAGAACAACAAAAAGGAAATGAAAACAGTGACTCATCGACAACACCTGTTGTGACGGCGCGCACAAAATGTATGTCTAAACACACCTTCCAGAAGAAAGAAGGTCCTGTAAGAGTTGGCAGAAAATACTGCAGAGGATGTCATGAGAAGAGAGTACGTGGAGAAATAGAAAATCCAAGGTGAAGAAAGTGACTACTTATTGCAGCGACTGTGTAGGTGAACCTACGTACTGTCTCGAGTGTTTTAATAATGTACTTAAATAATCATATATTTGTGAGTGGATAGATATGTATGTACGTGATACACATTGTAACCATTAATCATTTTGGGTATCAGTAATTAGTAAGTAATGTTTAAAATGTGTATTTATTTACACAAATTTTGTATTCCGTCGGCGGCACTGGCGGCCACAGCGGACACAAAGCAGATAAATAAATTTCATATTTCAGCTGCTCAAGCCAGCACATTTTGAAAACCAGACTTATTTGTGTTTCTCCTGAGGCCATAGCGGACACATAAGCAGATTAGACGCATCACTGGAGCGGCCACATGCCGCCAGAGGCTCGCTGACTTTAACGATGACGAGCAGACACCGGTGTCTGGTCTGCCGTGGCTCCCAGGATTACTGTGAAAGCAGACACCGGTGTCTGGTCTGCCGTGGCTCCCAGGATTACTGTGAAAGCAGACACCGGTGTCTGGTCTGCCGTGGCTCCCAGGATTACTGTGAAAGCAGACACCGGTGTCTGGTCTGCCGTGGCTCCCAGGATTACTGTGAAAGCAGACACCGGTGTCCGTCATGGCAGTCAACGTGTTAAAAGATTGTAATACAATGTTCATAAAATTATGCTAAATAAAAAAAACAAACGTATTTGATGTGTTATTTCATTTAATACAAATACTACTGATATCTGTTGGGGATTGGATGTACAATTATTGTGCAATCAATTCGCTTGATTGTATTACCCTTTCATTGGATTTGCGTTTTAACCCTGACATAATTCGTTGCTTTTGATTTGTAATTCAATTGGTAAATGTGATAGATTCGTTTAATTGGTAATTAGTTTGATTTGTAATTCAATTCGTATTTCGTGTTTTGTTTAATCGTGATGTAATTGATTGCTTTTAATGTTACATTTCTTGGAATTGGGGTACATTTCATGGAATTTGAGACGTAATTCCGTTTTAATGCTATTTAGACTGCATTTAAAACGTGATATATTATGTTTCTTGGAAATTGGATAATGTTTCCCAGAATTCGTTTTTCGGTGGGAAGATTCCAGTTAGAAATGTCTGTCTCGAGATGCGTTCTTCAAACATTCACTAGTTTCATGCCTACGAACGTGTTAGTCGAAGGCTAGTCTGTTGAGTAATCCCTTTTGGAACTGGGATTGTCTTAACGGTGTTTGAAATATGTTCTGTTTTAAAGATATGTATGTGATACGCATTTCGTTTTGCCGGTAAATTTCCTTTGATAATTCGTTATGTCGGCTGCATAATTTATATGTAAGACTGTTATTTGTTTCGGGTATCTCTTCACGATTTAAATAATTTGTTGTCAATCTGAATTTATACAAAATCCAAAATGGCCGTCACTTCCCTTAAATTTTGCTTAAAATAGGGTCTTTTCCCAAATATACTTAAATTTGACATATTACAACTCCGATAGAAGTAATTTCAGCCTGGAAACATGGCATTTCATTAAAATTATATCGAAACTTAGTATTTTCAAATAAAACACCTTCATATTTTTCCAAGTATACACATTTATGGTATATTTGGTAGATGGTGTAACCAAAAATCTTGCATAGAAACTTTATTTTCACGTGCATGCAACTTTGGTTATAACTTAAATTTCGTCTCGTAGAGAAATCTACACAAAAAACTTATTTCCTCTGCTACACGCAAATATTTGGAAGTTCTAATATGTACGTACGATTTCCATTGTAATAGTTGAAACCTTTGCCCTATGTATCGTGAACATATACTCATTTTAAAACAGTTTTGAAAATTGTGTTCTTTGAATATTTAAAACATAAATTATGTAAAAAGAAATTTGAATCGCGCAAATTTTAATTAGTGAAAATCTCTTGTATTTGTCTTGTACGAAATTATTCGTAATTTATTTAAATATTTTCTTATAAGTTTGCGGATTAATGACATTTGGAACGTAACTCTTAGTGTTGATGAAATAATTTTTCAGTGGGAGTTGTTGAATTTATATTCGTTTCAATCAAACATTCAGAACGTGTGAGTGTCTGGGGCTGGAAGCTTTTTGCAACTGTTTTCACGGACAGAGCCTTAGAGGTAGTTCAGCACCGGCAGCGTCCAAGCTTAGCTTGAAGGGTGGGTGGGTAGGTAGGTAGGTGGGTAGGTGGGTAGGTGGGTGGGTAGGTAGGTGGGTAGGTGGGTAGGTAGGTAGGTAGGTAGGGCCCGAGCTGGACAAAGACGCGCTTTGGCGAAGGAACATATGGCTGGACAGGCTAGGAAAAGCCGAGAACAAGCAACGTACGTACATGATTTGAACGAACACACAGCTGAAACGACTAGGAAAAGCCAGGAACAAATAGAGGAATTGACAGAACACACTGCGGAGAAGGTTGGCAGAACCAGATAACAGCGGGAGGGACATGCAGCCGAGCAAACCAAAGATCCAGAAATATATACGCAGGAGCAGCACAGTAACATGCAGTAGCAAATAACACTGTTAGTCGACGCTGTAGATAGCAACATCTCACAGGTGTAATTGGAAGTAATCATAATGCGAAGGGAAATTGCTGCTACCAGGGAAGACAAACAGGTCAAGGAACAAAACACAGTTCAATTCAGTGTGGTAGAGTAGCGCATTAGTGTATTAGAAACCGGTCTACTTCAGATGTAAACTCTGCTAACATTAACGAGCTAGTCAGTGACCAACTTGACTCGTTTACTAATCAATTGGAACACAGACTAGGACAAGTTGAAAAAGAATAGCAGGGAAAGCACCAGAGTAAATAACCCGCTGTTTGAGGTCGGAAACAAAGTCGGCCAGCTAAGCCACGTGGTGTCTAGCACGCATAAAATACAAATCTCCCGTAACACTGGCAGGAGTGCAAAATTAATTTCTGGTGACAGCACAGATTCTCAGCTAAGCACGCCGAACCAAGCCGCTTGTGTGGCAACCACAACATAGAACCCAACGCCTAGTGCACCCATGAGTACACTGTTGCACTGCCCTTCTAAATTGTGGGCGGAACAGCTACCTCGCTTTGAAGCTAAGGTGGGAGAGAACCCCATAATTTCTTACCTCGGTTCAAGGCGTATGCAAGCTTATTTGGACTACCGGACAGTGACATGCTCCACTGTTTAAATCTCGCACTTAGATCTAACGCATACTATTGGTGGGAAGTGGCGAAATCCACAGTAACTACCTACATTGAGTTACTCTTGGAGCTCTGATTGAAGATAGGGGAAAAAAATCCTTTCCTTTCTTCCATTCAAGTGCAAGTTCATGGGGCACTTACCGAACAACAAGATCCAGAGCATAGGCTGTTCACGGAAAAGTGAGCACTTTTGAAATCCCTCTCTTCTGGAATAATAGTAAATGAGTACATTTTATTTTAGCTTTAGACGTTAACTTCCGAATGCGGTGGAATATACACACTGTGATTATTACTTTCATGACAATATCTACTTTAAAAAGTTGGTTAAATGATGAAAAATGTTTAAAATAAAAAGTAACTAGGGCCTCAAAAGTGCTCACTTTACCGTGAACAGCCTATAGTTTGAGGGCTCAGCTACACGCGGAGAGATAATTCCCTGGCAAAGGGAAGAGCCTGGAAGCACGCTTAAGTGGCGAGGAGTGTATAGACATAGTGATGCACGAAACTCACTGGACAGGCACGCTGGATAGCGACCTGGTGTTATTCCGAGAAGGTTTGCTAGCTTTTGACCAGGTAGAGCGCCTGCAGAAAAAAACAGTCTAACCGGGAAGCAGAAATTCCGGGCCCGCACGGACGAAACCCGCATTTGCATCCAGGCAATCAGAAAAGGGAATTTCGCCCACCGCCTAGACAGGATCAGGGTCCCAGAGTAAATACATATCAGCTTCAATACTTTCAGCTCCATCAGAACCACAATCAAAATTACCGAAATTATGGCCGAAGCTCTTGCCGAGGCCGTAAATACAACATCGGTAGAAGATACACCAGGATAAGCAGATACCACGATGATAGGGATTCCGACAGCGACCAAGGTAACCGACCGGGAGGCGAGAACAGTTATAGAGAAGGAAAACATCTAGAGTCCCAACAGCCGCCACAGCCTGTTTCGCACGGACCGAGCCTACATGGCATCACAAGAGAAAATATTTTTTAGAGAAAGTATAGTTAGGGCTGCGAAAGGAGCGGAGGTTCATACGAACAAATGTGGTGGTGCGAGTGATACGTCACCCCCTGTTATCTCCGGTAGTTAACCGGTTTTCCGTAACCAACCGGTGGACCGGAGGACACACGCAAGTACGAGAAAAAGAGGGAAGGAAAGGCTGAACGCAGTACATTACACTTTCAACATTAATTATGCTATAGGCTGTTCACAGTAAAGTGATCACTTTTGACACCCTAGTTACTTTGTTCTTTCAGCCATGTTTTACCCTTTAACAGACTTTTAAAATAAATACTGCCATGCAAGTAACAAACCCAGTGTGTAAGTTCCACTGCACTCGGAAGTTATCGTATAAAACTACAATAAAATATATTTATTGATTATTATTCACGATGAAAGGACTTTGAAAAGTGCTCACTTTACCGTGAATAGCCTATAGCATTTACTACTCAATTCAACACGTGTAGGATCTGTTCTGCGATGAGGTCGTAGACGAACGGCAACCTACAAAGAAATATACTGTCTTGTATAGGAAAGTTGGGTAAGTTTGAAGTTCAACGTGACAAAATCAGGGCAATATAAAATAAGTATGCAATTCTCTTATCTGTCTTTTTAATGGGTATTCAACGGGACAATTGAACAAAGTGCAATGAAGTGGTTTTTGTACATGTTCGTCAGTGGCGATGCGTGCTATAATTTAATGGGCAAGCTACTGAGTGTAGGGGACGGTAGTGACGTTGGTCACTCTAATAAAGGGGGAGGGGGGACCGGTGGTCCTCCCCTGAGAAAATTACGATTTCAAGGTACAGAATGGTGCCATTTAAACATTTTTTCGTACGTAAATATAAACTACACCGCTTGTAAAGATATTAATATTTTTTAACATAAAATTTGCCCGAGTGAAAAATTAAATAAAAACAATACGATTCATGTTGTGCGCGCGAACTTGCCCACGCATCGATCTAGTTACTGTAAACTACACCGCGCCAACTGCCTGCGGCTAGACCAGCTTCGGCTATGTTCGCTTCAGTTCGGCGAAGAAAGCACTACTATCGTAGCTTCTTACACAAGTTTGAAGCTTCTTACACAATATAAAACTTTAGCATTTGACTTACGTTTCCTTTCCTTTGACGAAACCACCAATACACAATACAATACTGTAAACTCAGAGTTCAGACAACTGAACATCGGTTCGGCGAACTTCGTGAAAATGTGTATCTTGTTATGTAAATAATTTTGATATTATCCAGGAATACACTATACGTACTTTTTTAATTAGCTTAAAATTTATATTAAAAGTTTATTTCAAAACAAAAATCTCATTTGTTTACTTTATTAAAATATGTCAAGTTATTTATTTCCTCTTCGCATTATATTTGTTTGCCATTTATTTAATTCAAGACGAACTTTAAGATACCAAGATTAAAATCGCACTACAACAAAATAACGCACTTTCCAATTAACCTCTGTTAGATGCTCGAAAAAATGGCAGCTTGACTTTGACTTTAGATTTCAACTTTTCGAAATGGTAAAGTCAAGAGTGCTTGACTTTACCTTTGACAGTTCCATAGTGTCAAAGCTCCATAAGAAACAACGTGTCGGAAAGCAAACGTAAAGTAAAATGTTAAAGTTTTCAATTGTATAAAGGCCTTAACTCAGCCATAATCCCCCCCCCCCCCCCCGGGCTGTCTTCCTACCCTGCCTGTCTTCCGTCGGCCGGGAAACCATTGCGACCGCCTACCTGCGGAAAGCATTACTTACAGCACTTTCAAACATCTTGGTGTACAGCATTGTTTCCTGAGTAGAATGTGTACCGCATGAGTGAAAAGTTACCTTAAAGTAACCTAAATATAAGTTAGAACTTAGTATTTATTTTAAATATAACATTGTCAGTAAACTGTCTGGGCAAGCACTGCTTGCCCTAACGAGACGCCACTGATGTTCGTAGTACGTAATCGATTGTACACCACGTACACTTAATTATTAATAAAGAGGTATACAATCCAAAGAAAACCATCAGATGCCAGGCACTTCTTTGAAGTGGTTGAACAAAAACAAAAATTGGGTTTGGCCGTTTATTTTGCGTGACCACGCCTTCATTGAAGCGCTCGGAAGCCTTGGTGTTTTTTTTTTTACATTCCCGGCAATGCTTCACTCGATCATATGGGGTTTTATGGGTATCAATGGATTGCTTTTGAAATGCTCTTTCCAACCGTATACGATTTATGTATTTAAACTTGGCTTTTTCACAAATATAGGCCGAAGTTTTGTTAAGTTTTCTTAATTTTTTTACATTAAACTCATAGAATTTCACCATAACCACACCACACAAATGTTTTTAAACATGCAATAGATTGATCTTGACGAGAGCTGTCTATTGAAATCTAAACGAGCGTCGTAGCTTCTCCTAGTCAAAAGTTATACTACGCGGAAGTTAGGAGACGCGGCGAAACGAACTCAAAATTGCGCCCATCCCCACCCCCCTCGCTCGATGCTTCGCAGTCCTCACTCAACGTAACATGTTCTTTGATCATTTGAAAATCGAGTGGTGAAATTTAATTTTGAATGTAGACGATAGATTTGGAGCTGTATTGCCAAACTGTATCCCCCTATTTTGCTATCATCGGGTTTTCTGGATTACCTCCCACTATGGCCGCAAATTTAAAGATGTATTTACGTCAGAAGCTAAGTGCAAACTTTGCAGTAAGATTTATGCTACTGGAGGTGGGACGGTGAACTTCATGGAGCATGTAAAACCGGCGAAGGAAAATATAGATGAGGTGGTCACAAGTACGGGTAGCAGCCGTGCTGTTGCTGTACCGGTATATGGACGTAACAGCGAATATATAGTCCAGTCACGGTTACTTCCAACGTTTCTGAAGCCCTGCCAAAAGTTATAATTTCAGGGTATTCCTCCACCCCACGCAAACAAAGCTTAACCAAGTCTAGAAAATTACATCAACGGTACAACGTACCGCATTCATACGCGCTCAGTGTAATAATGTTCAGCATAATAACTATTTCTAACTAGGCATTACTTAGAAAATATATGTGTAACTGTTTTTATTTGTATGTTCATAAATGAAATATTACGATTTACAAATAATATATAAGTAAAAGTAAAATTTAACCTAAAATTAGATACCTTAACGTTAACAGAAGAATAACACTTTTGTGATAATAACATTTAGAAAACAACAAAGCACGTAATATATGGGGGGATTTTCCAAAGATTTGATTCACAAAGTGTGAAGAAACTGCATAAAGACTATAATAAGAAACTGAATCTAAGTATGGCCTCGTTTGTGGCGACTATTATGCAACCCTTATCTGTCGTAGAGGAGAAAGGTTTAAAAAAATTGAGACACGATTTAAATCCCCGGTGCGAACTTCCATGTCCCCAAACTCTGTCGGAACTACGCACATACAATGCACAACTTCTGTGCAAGTAATATATATGTTGAGAAATACTAGTTACATTTACGGTGTTCATAATTTATTAACAAATGTTCATGTGTTTCAAACATCCTGTTTCAGATACTCATGGCCAAACCCGATTAAGATATCAAGGCACAAGTGACTAGCGATTGGGCAAAAGCCAAACATGTCGCGCTTACTACTGACTACTGAACGTCGAATAGGCAGGACAGCTATGCGACTATGACGGCCCATTTCGTAGTCTACGGCGAATTTAGGTCCGCTTCTTTTCACACATCAGTCATTGCAGAAGGAAACACAGTTATAAATCTGGGCAATCACATTTCGAAAGTTATATCTTATTGGGATTTAGTAGGCAAGGTACCTGCTGTTCCAACAGACAATGCCGCTAACATCACAGCAGTGGATAAAAGTTTGAACATCCGACACGTCCCATGTGCTGCACATACACTGAATCTAGTGCTAAACAACATCATCGCGAAAACATAGCGCCGTGATGCGCTACTCTGTCTATGATCTGACAATATCAGGCATTTCAAATATGTTTGTGTTAAGGCTTAGGTTACCATTATTTGTATGTTCCGGTATTTGCTTTATCCTCAACTCGCTTCAATTCTCGATTAATAACTGTGCAATATTATTACTAGACAAAGCAATGTAGCTGCAGACAAGCTGAAGAAGATCCAAAGGAAGGCTGATGGTTCAGAGTTGACACTCTTCCAGCAATGCTTAAAGTGCTGGAAAATTAAAACTATTTAGTAGACCTATATAAACGCTTGGCGCAATATAGAACGTATACCTCATTTGTATAAGCGTAGTAAGCACATCTCTTGCGTAAGTCTCTTAACTATTCACGCCAAGTTTTTCTATACTAAATATAAATTGATACAAACATATTAATTTGTAGTAAAGTTTATTACAGCTGTTCGACCAGGTCTTACAAGTTCTACAAATTCTGTAACAACAATAACTATTTTCTCTTTTTAGTGAATTTATAAACAAAAGCTTGGTTTTTAAAAAAAATTTACAGTTAATATATTTTTCACTTTTTAGTATCACCAATTTTTTTTTTGTTATTATTACACACGCAGACTATTTATACCGTCAGAGACTCGTTCCTCATCCGTATCGCTTGCGATCCCGATGACGGACGAATCTGTGACGGTATAAATAGTCTACCTATATAATAATAAAACAACTAGTGGGACTGAAGAGGCTAAAAATGTGCAGTTGAATACTGGTGGCCACTTCTACACTTCGGGTTGTGACCTGACTAACAGTGATGAAAAAAACATAGGTGAGACTAAAAAGTGTGTTGTTATTGTAGATCAGCACATTTGACGCACGTTTGTAAGTTTCGCAGAAAAACACGAAATTCTAACACACTGTAACGCAGTTGAATCAAAAGGTAGGGAGGAACCTTAAGGTGGCAGGTAGGCAACACACATAGTCTGAGTGTGTAGAGCTCCAGCAGAAAACATTTTATTGAATAAAAACAGTTCAACGTGTGTGTGAGGGAGGTCTGCTGACGAATATCATTTAGGATACATTATAGGTTTGTATACTTATTTCAGTTCCTCCATTTATCATTAAAACATGTTTTGTGATAGTGAAAATTGCCAAACTTGTATTTTCACAGTAATTTTTAGGCATGAACATTCCGGTACAAAATATTAAAAAAGGAATAGGGACGCGCATCAAACATTTGTTTTTTTATTATTACACCATACAATGGAAGGGTATCGACAGAAGGTCTCCTAGAAACGTGTTATCGACGACAAGACTGCACGCCAGTTCAGTGCTTTGCACTTAAAGGCGATGATAATGTTGATGCGCATGTCTCGGTCACCCCTAGCGCCCTCACACATTTAGGTCTCAGCCATGCAAAATTCCTTTAACCAGGCGAGAGCCTTGAGAAGCGGTGCTCTAGAGCAAAGGTGCCGCAGCCCCAACAGCGTAGCGCCAACTACCGCGCTCATTATAGACGCAGTGCTTCGCGCAGACGACGTCACGTTATTGTGTAGGAGAGAGCTGGCGGCAGTCCTTGGCAGCCTGCAGACGGGGTGACACTTGCTAGCGAGCCATGGGGGTTGCATACAGGTTTGCTAGTGTATCAGTTCGGGCTGGACAGACACCTACTCTACATACAAACATGGCTAAGTTAGATAAAAGTATGTAACAAAGAAACAGGATCGAACGCGATCAATATGTTGGAATTGATTTGCGTTTGATTTTAACAAGCTACTTCAGTATAATTGAAGGCATATAAATTATAGTACGCAATTGGAAATAATATGTACACTTCCAGTCAGAATAAATGAGCGACGGCAAAAGTCCCATTCGGCAATCTTCAGCTCTAGACAAGATGTATCGCCTTGGCTCTTAGGCAACCAGCAACACAGATTTGTCCGGCCAATCGTTCAGCATTTCAAATGCGCCAAGAATCTCTTTAGCTTCTATTGGAACGTCATTCTGACATCGCCTTCTCCAAGTGAATATAATACATTACCTGGATGAAGCAACTCGCCCTGCGCTTTATGAAGTTAATGCACAAACCCAATATCTCACAGACTCCACATTGGAAGTCTGTGTCACACGTGCAAACAGGTAACTCTTAGTGGAATAAACAACCAATTATAAAGGCAAGTTGAGCTACAGCGTTGTGCAATACTGCTTCACTGAAATATTTGCGCGGAATTTCCTCACACGAGCTCCACACTGAATGGTCGTGAGTCGTGCAAGCAGATAGCGGAAAGAAAACAATCGTAAAGGCGTGCTAAGAGGCAGTGTTGTGCAATATAGCTTTGTCCCGAAATATTTTAGCGGAATTACCTCACATGGGCTCCACACTTAACGTTCGCGAGTCATGCAAGCAGGTAACACTTAGCGATAGAAAACCAATCATAAAGGCGAGCTGAGCTATAGTGTTGTGCAGTATAGCTTGTCTTGAGATATGTACGTATTGTTCAATGCTTCAAACAATGAAACAGTAAACGTATGTGCAATGTCTACAATTACAGATAACTGTAAAAGAGAAATGATAATTGTTCTCTTAAGAATTAAAATAAACATTATTATATGTGAGACGTTAAATAGTTATAATATTTGACTTTTATTATCGATACACAGAAATGAATTTCCTGCTGTCGTACGCATTTGCGAAAACCGAATATTACACTTTAGCAGTATATATATGCCTATAATCATCAGTAAGTTAAGCAACTGAACATTAATGAAACAATCGGTGGATGTTGCAAATGTAATTATTTTATGCGCATATCAAGAATGTTCCTCTTGCAAATAGCTGCTGTCTGCATTAAAAGCCACGTCCTATTGAAACGGGCCAATTTCTACGCTGTCAAATAAAATCCTCATTTAGGTATCGTATTAACTAGATAAGTCTGTATTGGTAGTCATTTTGGAAGACAGTGCTACCTCAAATTTTATACTTATATAGAATTTCTCGGAAATCGTTCCGATTTATAACATAGTATTCAATAAGTACTGCATTTGAAATTCTCTTCAAGTAAAGCTTCGAACGATATGACATATTATATACTAATATTATAAAGAGGTAATGTAAGAGTGTTTATTCGTTTATTTGTTTATATGTCTTGGGTAATCTCAAAAACTGAGCTGCCGATTCCTATAATTCATTTACTATTATAAACGGCCATAGACTATGTTAAATAGAAATGTCCTTGAGAAATTTCAGAATTTGTAAACCAAGTCGAAGAAAAAGGGCCACTTGGCTGATTTCTGAGCAGGGCCGACTGTTATAATTCTTTCACTGTTAGAAAGCTATATTCTTTCAGATGGACATAGGCATATATCAAGAGGGGTCACAGAGGCCCAGTGGGAAAAGTAATGCCAAGCTGGGCCGCAGTGGCCCAGTGGCTAAAGTGATCCCAAGTGGGGCTGCAGTGGCTCAGTAGATAGAGAGACCGCCATTGGGGCCGCAGTGGCTCAATGACTAGAGGGATCCCAATTAGGCACGCAGTACCTAGAGCGATCCCAGTGGGGATGCAGTGGATCAGTGGCTAGATCACTCCCAAGTGGGGCCGTAGTTGCCCAGTTAATAGGAATATTGCAAGTGGGGATACAATGGCCCAGTGGCTAGAGCAATCCCAAGAGGGGACGCAGTGGCTCAGTGGATAGAGAGATCTCAAGTGAGGCTGCAGTGGCTCAGTGGCTAGAGCATTCCCAAGTGGGGCCGCAGTGGCCTGGGGCTAGAGCAATCCCAATTGGGGATGCAGTGACCCAGTGGCTAGAGCGAACCCAGTGCAGCTGCAGTGACCCAGTGGCTAGAGAAATACTAGGTGGGGACGAAGTGGCTCAGTGGCTAGAGTACTCTCAAACGGGACCACAGTGGCTCAATGGATAGAAATTGAGGCCACAGTGGCTCAGTGGCTAGAGCAATCCCAAGTGGAGCGGTAGTGGCCCAGTGGCTAGAGCGATCCTAAATGGGTCTGCAGCGGCTCAATGGGTAGAAAGATCTCAAGTGGGGCCGCAGTTTCCCAGTGGTTAGAGCGATCCCAAGTGGGACTGCAGCAGCTCAGTGGGTATAGCATTCTAAAGTGTGGCTGCAGTGGCTCAGTGGATAGAAATATATTAAGTGGGGATGGAGTGGCTCAGTGGATAGAAATATATCAAGTCGGGATGCAGTGTCCCAGTGGTTACACAATCCCAAGAGAGGACATAGTGGCTTAATGGTGAGAGATTTCATGTGTGGCCACAGTGGCTCATTGGCTAGAGCAATACCAAGAGAGACCACAACGAATCGGTGGCTAGATCAATCCCAAGTGGGGCTGCAGTGGCCCAGTGGCTAGAACGAACCCAAGTGGGGCAACAGTGACCCAGTGGCTAGAACGAACCCAAGTGGGGCAACAGTGACCCAGTGGCTAGAACGAACCCAAGTGGGGCAACCGTGACCAGTGGCTAGAGTGAACCCAAGTGGGGATGCAGTGGCTCAGTGGATAGAGCACTCACAAGTGGGGCTGCAGTGGCTCAGTGGATAATATATCAAGTGGGGATGCAGTGGCCCAGTGGCTAGTGTGATTCCACGTGGGGATGCAGTTACTTAGTGGCTAGAGTACTCTCAAGTAGGGCTGCAGTGACTCAGTGTATAGAAATATACCAAGTGGGGCCACAGAAGATAAATAGCTAGATCACTCAAAGTGGGACCCCAGTGGCTTGAGCGATCCCAAGTGGAGCCACAGTGACTCGATGGAAAGAAAGATCTCAAGTGGGGCTGCAGTGGCCCAGTGGCTAGAGCGATCCTAAGTAGAGCTACAGTGGCTCATTAAATATAAATATCTGAAGTGGGGCGGCAAAGGCCAAGTGGATATAGCACTCTCACATGGGCCATAGTAGCCCATTGGCTAGATCAATCCCAAGTGGGGCCGCAGTGGCCCAGTGGCTAGAACGAACCCAAGTGGGGCAACAGTGGCCCAGTGGCTTGAGCGATCCCAAGTGGAGCCACAGTGACTCGATGGAAAGAAAGATCTCAAGTGGGGCCACAGTGGCCCAGTAGCTACAGTGAACCCAAGTGGGGCCGCAGCGGCAGAATGGATAGAAAGGTCTTAACTGGGGCCGCAGTGGCTAGATCGATCTCAAATAAGGACGCGATGGTTCTGTGGCTAGAGCGTTCCCAAGTGAAACCACAGTGGCTTAGTTAATATAACTATAAAGGAATGGGCCCACAGAGGCCCAGTGGCTAGAGCACTCTCAAGTGGGGCTGCAGTGACTCAGTCGAAAGAAATATATCAAGTGGGTATGCAAAGGTCCAGTAGCTAGAGCAATCACAAGTGGTGCCGCATTGACTCAGTGGATAAAAGTATATCAGGTGGGGCTACAGAGGCCCAGTGGCTACACCGATCCCAAGTGTGGCCACAGTGGCCCAGTTACTAGAGCGAGCGCAAGTGGGGCTGCATGGACTCAATGGATAGAAAGATCTCAAGTGGGGCCGCAGTGGCTCAGCTGATAGAAATATATCAAGTGGGATCACAGAGGCCAAGTGGGTAGGGTAATGCCAAGTGGGATCACAGCACCCCAGTGGCTAGAACACTCAAGTCAGGTCACAGTGGCTCAGTAGATAAAAATATATCGTGGGGCTGCAGTGGCTCAGTAGATAAAAATATATCGCGGGGCCGCAGTGGCTCAGTGGATATTAATATTATCTTAATATTATATATTCGATATTAGTCGCAATTTGTCGCTGTTAGTCGCAGGAAGTCGGAAGTAGTCGCAAGTAATTGCCAGTAGTAACGGGTAGTCGCAAGTAGTCACAGTCGCAGATTGTCGCAGGTAGACACAGGTGGTCGCAAGTCGTCACAAGTATTCACTGGTAGTCATGGGTACTCGCAAGTAGTCATGGGTAGTCGCAAATAAATTGGCATTTTTAAAATAACTCCATAAAACCTGAGCGAAGCGATCTTGGGCTGCTAGTAGTAGTATAAAAAGGGGCATTCTAGGAGGGACTTGTGGCTGGGGGCAAGGGGACTAGCCAACCTCCATATTTTTTGACATCACACAAGAAATATTTCCCATTTTTCTTATTTTTTTTCGAAAAATTTCTAATTATACTTCATGCCCATGGTGGCCATCTTTGATCCCAACTTCCTGCTCTGTCAATTCGATGCCAGGGTGTTGGAATCCTTTCACCTAGAGCCCTGGCAGGTGCCATATCTCATGCTCTGTCATTCCTTTTGGGATCCATCGACCTAGCATCTTATGCAGTGACTAATACCAGCATCGGCCTACACACTCACCAGACCAAAGCACACATATAAGCATAGTTGACTGTATTTTCCAACACATTTAATATTCAGTTGCCTAATACACAATGTAGGCATAACCCCCTGATGACGAAAAGGGATATGCCGAGCCAAGTATACCTTATGTCTGCTTATAGGCATAATGATTGTAATTTCCGAACTGCACAAGATATAGTTACCAAATGCATAACATAGGCATCATCCACAATGGCGAGAAGGGTCGCAGGGGCAAGTATTCCCTATGTATAGCTAAAAGCATAGTTGGCTGTAATGTCCAAACCACATAAGATTTAGTTGCTAAATTCATAACATAGACACCATCCCTGATGAAGAGTACTGTTGCATGCCAAGTATTCACTATGTCTACTTACAAGCATAGTCAGCTGTAATTTCCGAACCATGTAAGATTTAGTTGTCAAATTTATAAAACAGCCATCATCCCTGACAAGAATGTCTGTAGGGCCAAATATGCCCTATTTCTACTTATATATAAGCATAGTTGGGTGTAATTTCCGAACCACATAAAATAAAAATGCGAAATTCATAGCATAGGCATCATCCACAATGATGAGAAGGATTGCAGGGCAAAGTTTATTATGTTTCTACTTATAAGCACAGTAGGCTGTAAGTAACAAACTGCATAAGATGATATTGTCAAATTTATAACATAGGCATCATCCATAACAGTGAGAAGTATAGCAGGGTCAATAATATCCAATCTATTTATTAGCATAGTTGGCTGTAATTTCCAAACCATGTGAGAGACAGTCGCCAAATTCATAACATAAGCATATCCATGATGACTAGAAGGGCCACAGGGTTATCTCATACATCTACTTATAAGCATAGATGGCTGTAATTTCCAAATCATTTAAGATGTAGTTGCCATTCATGCTGACGAGAAGGGTCACAGCATCAAGTATACCCTCTGTCTACATATGAGCATCATTGGCTGTAATTTCCGAGACCTTCGAGATATATAGATGTCATACTCAACACAGATATCGCTCTCCTGAAAATGGAAAAGATCGAGAGGTCAAGTATGTCCTAAGTGCACTTATGCTTATAACTGTTTGTAATTCCGGGACCCTTTAAGATACAACTAACGAATTTGTAACATAAGCATCGCCCCTGATGATGAAAAGGATCGAGGGGTAAAGTATGCCATAGGCACAATTATAAGCATAGTTGGCTGTAATATACGAACCATTAAAAACATATTTGCCAAATAAATAAAATAGGTATCACCCCAGATGATGAAAAGAGACATGAAGTCCATCAGGGATCGGGGCGCTCTGGCAGGATCGGAGCATTTTGGTGGGGAGACGAGTCTCGTGCTCTCCACCTGTGCAACATGTAGCAAGGCAAGCCCATGCACACTAGGCTAGAGTCGCACTGTGCATATCAAGTAAGTACACTTATAAGCATAGTTGGCTGTATTATCCGATTTGGTCGACCATCAGCACAGGCATCATGCAGGTATCGTCAAATAGATGTTCCAGAACACTAGCAGATTATATATATGCCAGGGGGGGGGGCGCTCCAGGGGTTGCAGATGAGCCGAGTCACACATGCACTTTTCCATTATGAGAGGAATTATAATACTGGCCGACCAGTGCAATCACGCATGCATCGGGTTCTGTATGATGTGTGTGTGTTAAACGATGCTAGATATGATTAGGCTGTCCTGGTCAGTACAACAGAACACCTTCCTTACGAACCGACTGAATCGAAACCATCACCAAGAGAGACGACACTGCTATGTGGCGAGGCGAATAGATAAAAAAAAAACTAATAAATGCATGTTGCATGAGCATCAAGCTCTGTGCATTATGTTAGACGAAAACAGTTCCATTGCAAAGTGTGGGAACGATAAGGACGAAACTGCTATACACTGATGCAAACATATAAAAACACAATGTAAAGGAAAATAGCTATAAGTACTTTACAAACAGCACACTCACATAGCATATAATCATCGGGGTGTTGTACGATTGGTGTGTTTTAAACAATGCTAGACAAGACCAGGCTATCCTGATCAGTGCAACAGACCAGCAAACGACTACCTTATGTACTGTGACTATGTTGTGGTGTTTGCTTGTTCACCCATCATCAGCAGTGGCACGCTTGGATTAGGGAACATAGTTCAAGTTGGTAAAGTTTAATTGTTTAGGAACTCAAAATAATTCAGGAAGTGTACGGGATCTTCCGGATAACTTGGGTTATCAGTAAAATGCCGTAATCACACAACCACCACTGTATGACAAATGTTAGGGGATGAAATGGCATATATACATCCATTGGACCTATGCACATGACATACATTGTATGAGGAGAAAAAAATTAAAAACTCAAATGAGCCTACACACTTACCAGACAATAAACATATCATCGCGAACCAGCAAGGCTTGTTCATACTCATTCTGAACCCCGCCTAAACCAATGACAAATTCTACTAAGTGCAGGAACGATAGGGCAACACTGCTACACACTGATGCAAACAGATTAAAAAAACAATGTAAAGTAAAATAGTTATAAGTATATACTAACCAGCACAATCACACAAGTGCTGGGTAATATATGCTGGGTGTGTTAAATAATGCTAGACAAGACCAGGCCACTCTGGTCAGTACAACAGAACGACATCCTTATGAACAGACTGAAATGAAACTATCTCATTCAGAGCACAGCCATCAGTCACGAGACTAGCAGCAGAACACATCCGACCAGACCGTCGTTGTGCGATCAGCTAACACAGTGAGAAACTATAAGGAAACCCAAGTGGTCGACCGGCAGCACAGGCAAGTCGAAGGGATAGCACATAACACTAGCCGAGAGAGGGAGAGAGATGCATCAGGGCTTCAGGGTGGTAGACCAGCTGGGGCCATCTTCATCTGCCAAGGTCTTATGATTTTTTTTTTTTTTAGGTGTAACATTTTCTTAATAATTGCAATTTTTCTGTGATTTAAAATTTTTTTCTTAAAACATTGCGATTTGTGTTTGTTCTAAGCAGTAGATTTCGTTCGAGACGGGGGTCAAAAGTCAAGCTCAGGGTCGCATGACATCATCCAAGGTCAGGTCAAGGTGGCATGATAGTGTCGATGTCCTCACATGTTCCATTGTTGCACAACTCCTCGCTCACTAGTGGCAGTGGTGGCTGTACTCGATGTCCTCACAAGTTCAGTTGCTGCACAGCTTCTCCTCGTGCATTGTAAGCGGGGGAAAATCATGTCGGAAGGAGCATCCAGCAGATGAGATATGTGTCGCAAACAACAGGTTCATTTAGTATTCATTCACTTAGGAACTCACGAATGACAGAGACATCCGAGAGAGAGGTGTACCTGGGGACAAGAGAAGCTGAAGTTGTTGAGGTCGTGACAGGTGTCATCGTTCTGACATGGGTTCTGCTGAAAGTCATAAATGATGAACTCGCAGTTCTGTCCCTGGGAGGCAGTAACAGAGGTAGAAGCCAATGTGCTCTCGCATTGGTCGATCTCCTCCATGCGGTATTACAAAAATATAGGTAGGGTGCACTCTCGCACTAGTTGATCTCATCCTGGTAGTAAGTCAGTGTAACCATCCTGGCATTGGCAGTGGTGGTTGTTGCCGATGTCCTCACATGTTCTGTGGTTGTACAGCTCCACCTCACTCGTGAGTGGCTATGTTGGACCTTTATGCGACTTAATTTTTTCTTGTATGGGACGGTTTTATATGTTGTGCGTGGTTACCCCAACCCACGTGTTACCCTGATGTTTATTGCGACCTTTAGCCCTCATGGTAGAACCATACCTCTGGTGATACTCTGTGTTACCGGATCCATTGAGCTGCAGTCCTCATTGGCGGTTGGATCGAAACCTCATGCAACTGAAATTCTTCTTTGAGCTACTTGCACCGAGTACTGTATATATGAGTGAATGTTCTGCATGCTGTACGTCGGAATTGGGTCATGTGTGTCAACACGACTGCTCCTAACGACAGTCATCTGTAATGCAAATGTTTGTGTCCCCTTTGACAAGGGTAATGAAGATGGTTGAAGACCATCGCGACCCTCGCAGATGATGGTCATACACTCTAGCAGTCGACTGAAGAAACGAAGATGGCGAAGGCATTTGTGTGTAGTGCTAAAATATCTCAAACATTAGGGAGCTCAGAGACTTGACACTATATAAAAATATTAATTCTCTTTCAGACATAGACAAAATCAGGTATTTTTGTCTAGCAAAGGAGGTGGGCCTAATATTAGTGTGGGTTACGTGAAATGAATAAGATAGAAACAATTTATACACTTTACTGTTTTACAGATGTGACATAAGACTATACACTATCTACCAAAAAGTAATTGGGCACCTGTCCACAATGTTTGCTCGGTGGTTGTTACCCCGTTAGAATATCGTAGGGCCACCTCTTGCGGCTATAACAGCAGCCACCCTGTCTGCAATGCTCTCCACGAGTGTTTGCAGGACATCCACGGGGATTTTTCACCATTCCTCTTGCAACTGTTCCATGAGCTGAGCAATGGATTTTGGCAGCGCCCGAATAAGCCCTCACCCGACGATCCAATTGGTCCCAAAGATGTTCTATAGGGCTGAGGTTGGGGCTCTGGGCAGGCCAGTCCAATCGGCGAACATTGTTGTCGGCGTACCACTGCATAGTAGCCTTCAAACATGGCACCTGGCATTGTCATCCTGGAAGTAACACTGGTCCATTCCGTAAAAACGCCACAATGTTGGGAGCATTTCATTATCCAGAATGTTACAAAAGGCCTCTGTGTTCTTGCTACCACGGATAAACACCAGTAGTCCTACGCAGAACGAATTACGTACTGAATTACTTATCTTCACGGGTCCCCAATTACTTTTTGGTATATAGAGCATTTTAATATTTGGTACATGCTCAATGTATTCTTCATTCGAACAAAACATTTATGGTGACTGTTTTTGCATAACCACTCCTGCTGTGGCCATTAACGACATTCCTATTATCATATACCACACATAAGTTATCACATAGGTAAGTGCTGTAGATGGGACAGTTACTATCTTCGTGACATTTTGCACAGATACGGTTAGCGAATGCCTTGCCACAATACTTGAACTCGCTTACCGTTGAACGATTTTCCGACGAACGACAAACATTGTGTTTGCACGTCTTGTTTATGTGCGCGCACGCGCCTGCACAGAGAGAGAGAGAGCGAGAGAGAGCGATATATATATATATATATATATATATATATATATATATATATATATATATATCTATATATATATATATATAATCACACTGCGGGTAGAAACAGCATCGCAGTTATCGCAGGGGAATCCCTTGTATACTGGGCTGAACAAGCAATGACTACTCTCATGTCGGCAAGCATTGCCACTTTTGCTCTAAGTTATGTTATTGTAGGTAGTAACATGGACCAGAATACAATGCCACCTATTGGGAAATATTGAAATTAGTGGTGTGGAGAATCAGAGCTTCGGAATGATATTTAACGTCAGCAAGAAGACTATAAATTCTCTCAGATGCAGTTCAGCAAACTGCACAATATATTTATTGGTTTACGATTCTTTGCATCGGTATAACAGTTGCATATTGAAAACTGAAATATACGACAGAAAACCTTTAAAATGTTACCTTTGGTCAGTGGCGGATTTAGAGGAGGGAGGAGGGGTACGTGCGCCTCCCAGACCATAAAATGCACTACCTAAAATAACACATTTTTGAAAACATTATACCTGTAAGAAGAAAGGAAATTTTGCAAAGGAGTATATTCTCCAGTATAGTGGCGACTATTAATGGACACATTTGATGCACTGCAATTTATCGGAACTCAACTTCATGCCATGGACCTATTCTGGGAATACAATAGAATATACAAATGTTTGCTTCCGCAAGAGTTCGCTAAAAGAAGTGTTGTCTACCGAGAATTTTCATTTCCCTGTCTCGACCACAGCCCCCCCCCCACCCGCCTACTGCCCGTGTGCTTGTGTAAGGTACAGCGTTGGCGCATCTAGCATGCTATCACCCTTAGCGCAAGGCACTGAACACGCTAACACGTTACAACGCGATTTACAAGGCAGGTAGGCAGCTCATTCTCCCCTCCCCGTCATCTGTTCCCCTTAGTATTTCCCAATACCTGTGTTTCGCCAGCATTCCACCCTGCTGTAGTCCGTGTGAGTTATGATGCGATGACTGGGTCACTTTTAGTGAACCAGTCATCGCATAATAAATTCACCCCCCTCCCCCCAAAACCCTCAACATCGCGGCCGCAGCAGAGATGCCCCCCAGAGTGCCTGCCCATCAGAGCTGCTTCTAACCAATATCCTAACCACAACTACCACCCACTTTAGTGCTAATTATTTTAATGTCTAGTTCGTTTTTCGCAACCTAACTTCCCAGTCACTTTTAGTGAACCAGTCATCGCATCATAAATCACCCCCCCCCATCTATTCCCCTCAAAAAGCCCCCAAGAGTTCGTGGTAGAGACGCTCTTAACAGTGCCTGCACACAACGAACGCACTCTGGTAATATATTCACACTAGTATAGTATAGTTTTAGTGTAAATAATCATTAATTGTACATAATCTGTTGCAGGAAGGCACCAGGCGACCTCCCATTGCCACTGGCCGATGGCCGGGCCCAATTGTAACCACGCACCAGCCTGCAGTGCATAAGTATTGTAATCACCAAGCTCTCATCAGATTGGCTTTACTGATGAGAGCTTCCAACCTCCCCACTCTAGAACCCCCTGTCCTATGTCCTTGGGCCAGCGGGCGCTGTAAATCTTTTTGCCTTCGGGTGACAGGTTTCCTCCAGTGTGTCGCTGGTTTACTGTTGCTTCCCATCATCATAACAAGGGACTGCTAGGGCCTTAACTCCGGCTCTGAGAGTACCCCCCCCCCCCTCCCGGCGCACACACGCACCATAGCCGACTGGTAGCTCCCACCTCCCCCTGAATGGGGAGAGGCGGCAGCTCCATCGACAGTTTTGTACATGAATAATCGAAAGCGCATAGTCTTCTTGACTCCCACGCACTAGTACCACCACCTAACATCAAACCCGCAAATAATCCGGGAGGTCCCAGTAAGCAAACTTGCCGGTCGGGGATCACCATTTACTGCGAGGAGGGGCAGCAAATAAATAAATAAAATAAAACCCAAAAATGGATGTTGTGACAGGTCCTTAAGCATTATATGTACGTGGAGCGTTTCTCCGAGTCTGAGGCGACAGCAGCAGAATTTAAAATTAAAATAACATTACTAAAATAACATAGTATTTTTTAATAATAATTAAACGCATTCCAATTAATAATACGCCAACACTTTTAGCAGGTCCAGGATCAGGATGAACACGTAGAAGAGATGAAGGAGCCCGAAGAGTAATCAGTGCTTTCTTCATCCCAAGGGAAAGACAATTAGTTCGATTCTACTGATTCCATTTCCAGCTCTACTTCATCTGTGGTACCAGAACTGAATAGTGCAACATTAACTACTTCTTGCTTAGCCTTTGAGCCTGAAGAACTTCTTGACATATTTGCTAGGAAGCACAAAATAAAATTTTCGTTAAACTTCCTTTGAAGCACAGAATATAACAATTAGTAATTTTTGATCTTCAACATGTGGTTGTTTTGTTCATAGGAATTGCTAGCTGCGAGGAGTATATACTTGATTATGCCAGTTATAAGTATTTATTTACTTTCTAACTCAGGAATAGGGAGAATATTAATATATTGGAGGGGAATATTTCCTTTGCTGAAAACAATATTAATTATTCAGTTGCATTAAAAACGTGTTAATTTTTTATATTGTATTTAATCATATACCCCACCACCCCACCTACCCAAATGGTAATGACCAGCATTGTAAACTTGTAGTTTTTAAGTAAATTAGATGATGTGTGGTGATACTTCTTTGTAAAATTGTTCACTGAAACAAATTATATATTTAAAAATATTACAATTTCTGCCAGCTGTATATTAAATGTTTAAATTCAAACACTGCTCAAATAGCACCATTTTGCACCCTAAAATCAAAATTTTCCGGGGGAGAGCCTCCGGACCACCCTCCCATTCTAGCTCACTGTGCCAGAAAAAAAATTTTGATATGGCCTCCCCCTACTCAAAAACCAAAAATCTGGATCCCCCCCCCCCCATTGGTACAAATAATATTACTTTATTGGGAACAAAATAACCTCAAAGAATGTATATTTCTTTGCTATAAATAAATATATTGCCACAAAACAAAAACATAGAAAGAAAACGGTTATCAACAGCAAACACAAACATATGTTTCTGTAGCATTCTCTTTGAATTAAAAATACATTGTGTTGCTGTAAACAAAAGAGCCTCAAACAAATAGTTTTTTTTTGTCGTACAGAAAACTATGTATGGAAATTTATAGAGTATAAAAATTTACAACTGTGATTAACTAATCTCTCGTTTCACTACATTTGGCACACATAATAATGACTTCAATTATAATATTTAAAGATTCAGTTCAGTACTTTACATTAGATTAATTCCCTTTCAAGCACATTAGATATTGCAGTTGCAACTGTAACCTGCGCATTTAGTTCACTGTCATCACATATATTTAAACATGCATATTTGTTATTACTTCTTTCAGGCAATAGCAGTACTTCAGGGCTTTAATGCACATTTGCGTATGATAACTTCGTCCTGTGAAAGACGCCATGAATATGAATGAGTATGTGTGTTATGAGCTGTGGCAACCTCACTCTAGCAGGTTGGAAACGTGAGTGAGTGCGTGCGTGCGCGGGCGCCCGCACTGGAAATAGAGCTAGCAAGCAGTAGAATGTGCCTCCGTTGAACGACCAGCCGCGAATGCATTGAGGATCTCTTTACTCAGTTTGCGGAAATGCGCTACGGACTACACGCGGTACTCGCTTGTTCGTTCCAACATTTCAAGCCGGGTTGACTCGAGCAAATGAGTGAGTTCCGTCCGTTTAGCTCAACAAACGAAAGGAACTATAACGCTGGGAACTTGGACTTCAGCTAGTATCATTGCGTTGCTGTTTGTTGGGTCTTACAACGTTCATTTTTACCAGGAGATGATATACGATGGGACCTGTTGATAATTGTGACCTACGAATCACTTGGTGCTGACTTGATGCACCTAAATATGGGTTGTGCGGTATGTTGGCCTCGAACCGCACACAGTGAGCTAGATTCTATATGCAAATATTCTTTCTGCGAATATTATTCGAGGCATTGGTCTACAATTCTACGCAATCATCCTCAGCCAAAGGAATAATATATTTAAAGGAAGTAGTAGCGACCTGGTGGCCGAACGAATGGTGAAGCTATATCATTGCACATTAGATAACTCGATGATTGGGAGTGCTTGGGTTAAATTTCTCGGGGAGCAGGGAATTGTCACAATCAATTCCCGGACTGATTAACTTCGTTCGGTTAAGTTAACATGTAAGAAGATATTACCCTTAGCCTGTCGACGTAGGTGTGGGAGTTATTACCGTCAAAACTGTTATTTTCGAATGCTTGCAACCAGAACCACGGAAATATAAATTAATTTCTTTATTGCTGGCCTCACGTTCTTGCCTATTTGACCTTTTCAGCCACGCGATTATTTAAGAAGTTAATTGTTTTATTAATTGTAAGAGTAATTGGGCTTATAAAATCTAATTCACCATTAGTCGATATCACTTAGGCTAATACGTTGGGCCATAAACCATATAAGGTAGTGGAGGGAAAGAGTGCGCAGTAACGTTTTTCAGTAGTTGGTAGCACTGGTGCAACATCTGACATACAAGTATTGTAGCGAGTTGGAAAAGAAGTAAGGTGAATGATCAGCGACGGTTTCTTATAGAATTCTGCAATTTATACAGGTAATAAAATAGTTTCTCACTATTTAGACTACAATATTTTGATACTTTCAAATGCTCAAGCCCTTATCTTAACATAAGTCAATCATGTTCTAGCTTTTGTGGTGTCGAAAATGGTTGGTGTAGGTTACGTTGGCGCTGGTCCGCTTGTGAAATTGTTCCTTCTTATGCCACCTAGTGAGACTTTTGTAAACCAATGTAGTAGGCCGGCCTGGGTGCGCGCCAATTTCGTCCGTGCGCACACTTGCCCGCCTGCGTACACTTACCCTCCTGCCAACGACAAATACATGACATTAGTTTGTTATTTGTATTTTACTATGACATAACTCTTGTATTGTAATTTTTTCAATTTTCATTCAATATGGGGAAATACAAGAGGAAAACCGACCGATCATGTGTTACCCAACATCAGTTTGAAGAAGCAAAGAATCTTATTGACCAGGGGATGAGTCCGAGGGCTGCTGCCAAAAAAATAGAAGTCAAAGAATCTACACTTCGAAAAAGACTCAAATTGGCGAGTATGCGTATATCTGCTGTATTAAAACCCTTGCACAATTGAAAACTAACATTTCAGTAGTAGGGGCTGGGTAGTTCTACCCCACTTTTGATTTATCGGATTAACCCATTGATATTAAATTGATTGAAAGGGTTAATCCTTAATGCGATCTTAATCCGATCAATTTTGAAGAATCCTATGGGATTAATTATTAATCTGATCTTAATGTGATCAATTTTTTGCGTGAATTGATAAGTGTACAGTTTTGTACAAATATGTGGTAAGGGACAAATGTATTATTTTCTTTATTTTGGGTGGGTGGGGTGCAGCTCTGGTAGATGTTCACCCTCTGAACTCTGGCAGTCGATGAGGTGTGGCGTGTTGGAGAAAAGGGGTGGGTGGGTGTGTAGTGAGTTTTGTGCAAGAGAGTCATAAGTGTTAATTTTTTGGGTTGGTAGTGATATTGCTCGCAGATGGTGTTGGGAAATAGGCAGTTTTTTGGTAATTCAACAGAAAGAGAAAATGTTATGTATAGTTAACACACGAGATAAATTTCGGAGTGTCCTGAACCTTGTCCCGATGACCTTGAAAACAACTCGAGAAAAAATATACAAGTCAATGGACATATTATGTTACTGACTCCTACCACCATAGTGGATGCAGGTAACATTGACCTTGACCTCTAATGAAATTGAAAACAAAAACTTGAAAAGAGACAAGAGGCCTGCTTTCAGTAAATGTTGTACCAAGGTATTGAACGAAAAATGCACTTAATTACAGGTCTTCGCATATCTAAGTAAACTATCACTTCGACTGGACTGCTTACCGCACCTGTCACACAAATATGACAAACGACAGGGAATCGTGATACAATTAAAGCACTTATGTGGCCGTACATTATGGTTGAAAGTAAATTCCTTATACAAAAGTGACCCTGATGACGATGTAGTGGTTCAGGCAAAGACTCGGGAAGGCCTAATGGAGATGTAGGTGCTGGAGTTGAAGGCAATGCTGGAAATGATGTTCTAAGTACCACTCACAAAGAAGTCGATGACACTACAGTAGCTACCATTAGCTCTGGAATGCCCGAAGACGTAACAGATGCAGAATGTGACTTCGATGCGAAGGGACAGAAGTTAGGTGGATATTCTCTGCTTTCTCATTAGTCATTGTCTAACCAAGCTTCTCATCCAACCTCCCTACTGTTTATAATATACAAGTATGCAAGCCCTATCATGTCACATTGACTTTAAATCAATATAATACACCATTAATACAATGTTCGGATACCAACAAGCCAATCACCAAGTTGACAAGTGATTCCAGGTGACTGACTCATATAAATGAGTGAAATGACTCCATAGTGACCCCTGATTTTGGTGCTAATTGCAGTGTGTGTGGTACTATTTGCGGAGCTTGAGTCATAATGACTCCAAAGTGACTCCGGATTCTGGAGGTGGTGTCAAGGTAGTCAGGATCTAAAACTGCGGTAGTAGTAAGTATTGTATTGTGCTTATTGACTGTTATGTTTTTTTTCCCCCAAGTCTGTTTTCAAGGTCATTAAGGTTACGTGCATCCAATATAGCGGACAGGTGATGTTTACCAAGATGGTGGTCGCCTACCAATATGGTGGCTACCCACCAAGATGGCATTGGACTACCAAGGTGGTATCCATCTACCAAGATGGTGGAATGGTTATGAGTGGGGGGTGACCGCTGGAAAGTTAATTTTTTAAATGTTTTAATGACTTTTTAATAATTATTTAATAATAACTTTTACAGATTTTTAAATAACTTTATTCATACATTTCTTAGTAAAATTTAAAAGTTTTTAAAATTAACTTCAGCTGTGTGGACGGATTTTTCTACAATGCCATCATTCCTTTTCATATTCATTCGAATGATTTTCTCGAGGATTTATATATTTATCCAATCCTTTAATTTTCAAAGCTCTCACATATTCGTTGGTTTCTCAACTATAGAGTTAAATGTTAGTTTTTAAAAGAATTTCATAAAATAAAAATTTAAAACATAATATAAAATAATTTCTTTGTAGTATTGAAACTATCACTTCATTGTTTACAAATACTCTATCATTCACATCCTCACAAAGTTTAATAGTGTAAAAATATTGTACAATAAAAAATGACATATCCATTCATCCACAAATACTTCTTTAGACATACTCAATCTCCATTCATACACACAATATTAAATAGTGATGTGAGGAATTCAAACTATTAAATAATAAGCAACATTTTCCCTTTTAACATAGAAAAAAATTTTCTTTTCAAAATAATCCTTAAAACTATATATTTACAATCATTATACAAAGATTACAACAAACATTTCGAAAACTTTTATAGACATTTAAATAATTTCTTATTACTATATTTAAAATCTTCATATTTTACCAAAACACTTACTTTATAACATTATTCTTTTCACATTTACATACTATAACAAAGTTCTCCACAAATTTCATATTTCACCAAAAACAAGTTCATATGTACAACAAAAGCAAGAATTAATATATACAAAAACACTTAGCTAAACAATCATTTCTTAAAAAACAAGTTCATAATATACTAGAAATCAAAGACTTAATAAAACTACATTCTTCTTTACATAGTATATATAAGAGCAATCTGAAAGAAGTCTGCAAACATATATATAAAAAAAGAAAAACTATTTAAAAACAATTAAGAAGAATCTTGAGCAACTGTTGGTCGTCTTTTTGAAAATGAATTATGTACAAAATTCACAAACAATCTTGTGCCTCGCATAGAGGTGTGTTCATTTGTCACGTCTGGGAATATATTTGCCACACACACACACGCCAATGAGAACCTACAACACAGACACATAGCACTTTGTATTCGTAGATTTAAAATGATGTTATGTAATACCACGGTGTGAAGAGAATAATAGGAGGTGAACGTAGTTAATTTCTTCCTTCAATAGTGACAAGAGAAGTTAGATTGAAGACACGGTCGATACAGTTAGGCAGTAATATTCTCTCGAGTGGAGAGAGGGACATCGATTCTATGTTTATGCAGCAGCTGCTGCAAGCAGTTGTAGATGTTTCAGAAACCTGTTGTAGAGATTGCAGACAGCTGTGGAGTCTGTGCTGCTATGCATGGTGCTGGAAGTAGTTGTGTAGGTGGCAGGGCTGTATTTATTATGGTGTTGAAATTAATGTTGCGGGGAAAGAAAAAATTACTTAGGGATTTTGTAGTGCCACAAGGGTAAGGTCGATACTCCATCTGCTTTAATGTAGCGATTATCGTCCAAACCTGACAACACTACCTTGGTCACATGTTCGGTGTAGACTTTGTGACCATGCGAACGAAAGTTATATTGGTTGTCCAAAACCCTGGTGCAATTTTCGAGGCAATCTCGATAATCCTCGTATTGGAGCTTCTGTTGGAAGTTAGATTTTATGCCCTTCGCCTTATGTATACATTGTTAATTCGAAACAACATAAGTGTAAAGCTTGGGATGTAAACCTATGAAATATGTGACTATATGGCCAGCACATTAATCTTTCATAACTCCAGTACGGCCTTTGTTCTCGTGGGAAAATTTTTTGCGGGTTATCGAGCACATAGTTGGATGTATCACACCACGCTCTTAAATATGGGGTAATTACTTTATAGACATCATCGCAAGCAACAGAATTGACCAATTAATCGGTATCGCAATAAAAGCAGTGCAAGTTGGAGGAAATTTGATACAAATGTACTGATAGTGAAATTCATTTAGGGTTAATTTTAAAATTCACAGCGTACAAAGGTTTGTTAAATGTAACAGAACTCTTTGATATCACGATCAGGACTAGATTTTCATCAATTATCTGCCTTGCCTGGAATGTAGGATGACCTATAAGCTCTGCAGCCCTGTATATCATTTCATACCTGTAAATGACTTATGTTCCTTTCCTGGAGGACATTCTGCAAAGTTTTTCCATATACGGAATTATTCATCAGCTTAAAAACGATTTCTCGAATTCATTCGCAGCCTGAGCATGTTTCTCAATGTTAAATTCGATGTACGGCTCCAGCTATGCCTTCTGCTCAAAGAGCAGAACGCGATGAACAGAGTCAAGTTTGGCCTCGTACATCAATTAGTGCTTCAGCGTTTCCCAGTGTATAACATATTTCTTCCGTGGCACAAGTGCCAAAAGAAGTTTTTCAGGCGAGCCATTCGGAGGTATGGCAGTTACTGGAGCCAAAGGCAGATATGATAGAGCATCATTTCATTCATCTGGAAAAGACAAATCTACTTCCGCAAAAAAGCACATGCCACTGTCATTCACAGTGTTTGCAAAATCCAAATATGAAAACATGTCAGCCTCAACACACTCAAAATTGCCATTTGGAAGCTTGGATCCCATTGTGCGACTGTACAGCCCATTCATGTCGAAATAGCATATATATTTAGATGCCACACTGGGCTCGTTATCTTCACCCATGTAAATATTATTGGCATTCCACAAACTTCTGGAAACCTGGGTAATGCAACCCCATATCCCATGTTCTACAAAAATATACATGTCTGGGTGGGTCAACAACTCTAACTGCACACGTGTCATTGACAATAAAGCATCCTATGAAAGAGATGTAGCTGTGACACACATGGTGGGGTCAAGACCGTAATGAGCCAAACATGTGGTCCTGAAATTCTCAAAAATATCTGCCAGCGAACAAGTGTCCACACGTAAATAGTGAATGGCATAACAAAGCCATAAGGAAAAACTCCCTTCCATTTTGCCAATTCCAATGGCGTGTTGTATGGAAACCTCGAGAGGGTGATAATTGTGCATGTTGTAAATTATCTGTCAAAGTTTCCAGATGGTCGCTCATGAACTGGAATGAATCAATAAAATATAATTTGAAATACTGCGCCTTTCCATTGTAATAAATCCTATTGGGAATGTGTTTGGTGATACATTTATATTTCTCTAGGGCCATTCCAATCACCTGGATTTTACCCTGGTTTTCGATTACCACAGTCCCACCAGGTTGTGTTACGTGATGTTCAGTCAAAGGCTTTATAAGAATGTGAGCATCGTAATTTTGCAGGTTATGAAAGATAGCAACAAGTTGTCTCTTGGGGAGTCTGATGATCAAGTTGCATTTATGTGTGATTAACCTCTAATTTCGCCCATCAGATGACCATTATCGACCAAAATATCATCTGTACTGAGATTTTCCTTAGAAATGTGACCAAATTTCTGAGCCGCCAACCTAGCTTCATCAGCAGAGGTTTTCGGCTTTGTTGGAACAATTACACTGTAAATTCCTGCAACCCACTTTGTTAATCCAACTAATTTATCTACTAATAGATACATCAGCACCCATAAACTCAAAATATATAATAAACTTGGATTGTATGAACAAACCAACAAAATGCACAAGGGTTTCAGGCAACTTTCAGCACCGCAATAGGCGACAAAACCCCATCTCTCCTATTTGCTGTAATCCTTAAATTCCAAGCACTTGTCGGTCCTAGTAAGGAAAGTACTGCGAACAGCCTTTTGTTGCTGGCAAAGAATAGTGTGACTTGCGAGTCTCTCTTCAGTTCTGAAATACTGCACACAATGCTCGCAAACAAATTTATTGTTTTTCTCCTTACTCGGCTCACAACCAACCAGCCGTGACAAATTTATAATACATACAAAATGCAAATGCACTGCTTTACCACTTGTGCGAATGACCAAAATATTTGTGGCAAGCATAACATACAGGAAAAATACACATCAGTATGATAAACCGTCCTTTTTGCAGGTTTCGTCAATTATATTGCTAACTTTGTCCACCACACAGTAGACACAGATAGAAATAGAATTGTTCTTCTCGAATTTACGAATATACTGTATGCCTACAGGTGTCGACAGACCTTCAATATTCGAAACCTGACGATGTTTTGCAAAGAGGTAATTCTGTGAGGATTTTGTGTAGCAGGAAACAAAGATGCTATGGAGGCATAGTGGAAACACATTCCTCTGGGCAGTGTGAATCGAAACAAGCAAGGCAATTGGAAATAAACTTGGGTAGTTAAGTGTGTGAGCAGCACCTACAGTGAATGCCCTATATTGTGACCTGAACATCCATGTACAATATTGGTTGCAAACTCCTTAAGTCTTCTCATTAAGTAAGGCTTAATTGTCTCATCACAGATTATACCAACATTGGAAGAATAAAGGGCAGGGAGGGATTTACTCTGAAAATAGAAAGTTTCCATTGTGCCTACCTCCACCATGAGGGATTTCAAGTACTTGCACGCTATGGTAACACTAATTATAATAGGCTGGGGTGATGCCAGTACTAAGTTTAACAAAGGAGCTTTACACCTCGAGAAAAAACAAGAAAAGTCCGCATCTATATTAACCCTGTCATTAACTATCTGCACATTAGTTAGCCTACCTGCAAACACCGTGGCCAATATCTCATATGCGAGGTCTGGCAAAGGCTCTACTGAAGCTGGGGAATCAGAAAACTAATTATTTTCTGTTTCCCTATACAAAGTCTCTCTAACTGGCTCGAAAGTCAGCTGTGAGATGGACGAAACACTTTCCGAATGACATGAATTTTCCATGTCAGATAGAAACAGATTGTCTAATAAGAGATCGACCTTTTCTTGTTTGGGGGAAGCCGACACAATTCGACCTTTTGTTGTTGAACTCTCTGTGAGTGAATCCATGCTCGAATCACTTATATAGAGACCTTCAAGCAAGAGATCGAATCCCATCTGCTTAGGCGAAGCGACATCTTGACAGCTTGTAGTAGACAGTTCTTCTGTCTGCTATTCAGACTCTGAATCACTTACGAATAGATCTTCCAACAAACTGTCAATGCTTTGTCGCTTTTGTTCACTCATGTCCAACTACATTTTTTTTTGTTTCCCACAAAATTAATTTCAACACAACAAATTTAAAGTGCCTCATCATTCTGGAAAAATAAAAAAAACACTATATATTGACTTACAACAATGTATCTGTAAATAAATGTTCTGTTAGTAGCATCCTAAATTTTGTTTAATAATTTTGTTGTAATTTTAAAATTAGATTTTAAAAATTTATAAATTTAATGGTGGATGTAAGTTGTGTGTGTGATTAAAAAAAGCAGCATGCTCAAATAGTTTTTAACAGCACACATGTTTACAAAAAATACCAGGATATGGCGAGAACCAGGTAGCAAGAGCCAGGTAGCGAGACAATGGAGTGGTTAGCAGGCGAGAGCAGGATGTGCACAGTGCAGTGGGGAAGTGTGAGGCAAGTTGCAGGAGTCCGCCACTGGATCCAGCCGATGCCACCTTAGACTTTCTCTCCCCTCCCCCTGCCAGCAGCCTTCCCTTGTGCGCTCCACCTTGCATGCACCATGGATGCCTTTGCAGTGCAGGCAGCAGAGTGTTGACACTTCCCTTCAACACCCCTCTACTGATTAGGCCACACCACAGTGGACTGCGTCCCTACTCTAGTATACAATACACCATGCTTTGCAACCCACCTAGCCTGGCTTTCCTAGCACACGAGCTACACGTTTCATACCAGGCGAGCAGACTGTGTTTAGAACACAATATTGCATTGAACTTAAGCAAGTAGTTGAACCTAATTTGTTTAAGACAAAACATTACATATGAAGTGATGTTTTACCAATTTAAAAAGGAAATATTTCAAAAGTCATTTAAATTACTTTTCAAAATTAAAACATTCCAAAAATATGCTTACTAACAAATTTTTCTCTACATAGTTTAAGCAATAGGAATACTTTATTGCACTCTTAAAATTAACTTTAAATACTCTTATAGTAACTGAAAATACTTCAATTTAATAGGAATTTAATTTTTAAAATTAATTTGTTTAACGTGTCAAATAACATAACTACCCGACCCACCTCTTTCATACACAAACATTAAAAATTCCGTATACACACCCAGGTATTCTCATCAGACAATTCCATTCACAACAAAAGTTTCAGGCGTTAGTTCTAGAGATTTTGTCTCTTATAAAAGGTGAAATATGGCAGCAGACCTAACACCTTTCCTCTCATTCATACTCTTACACCCACTGAACAATTTCTTTTAAATTTAGATTCTACGTACTTTGTAAGATATTATAGGAGGGTTTTGGTTTTATGTATGTTTGGGACTGTTTGATGGAGTAGGGAGACAGTTGGATTGTAATATTGTCACAATCGTTTCTCCACTATAAAAATGACGGATTTCAACTTTCTCTCTACTCCATCAAACACTCCCAATCATACATCAAAACCCCCTTGAATATCTTCTGAACCATAAAACATGGCGGAATATCTAACACCTTTCCCGACATTCTCACACACATCCATAGCCAAACCCACCCAGACTGTCTTAAAACTACTTACAATCTAACTAAACTTAATTCAGAAGAAAGTTAAACAATCTAAGCATATTTCAATCAAATTCTAGAAATTTAAAGAAATTACTGGAGAAAGTTTAAACAATTTAAGCATATTTATATCAATTCTAAAAATTCTAACAAATTTCTGAAGAAAGTTTTATCAATTTCAATCAAAATCTAAAAATTTTAACAAACTTCTGCAGTAAGTTAAATGATTTCTACCAAAATCTAAACATTTTAACAAATTTCCACACTAAGTTAAACAATTTCATTCAAAATATAAAATTTTTAACAAATTTCCACATTAAGATAGACTTTTTAGATTTTGATTGCAACAGTCTAACAAAATTACTGAAGAAAGTTTCAATGATTTTACGAATATACCTGATAGAATTGAGAAATGGTAAACTTATTTATTAAAATCCTAGAGGTTAATCAGAATTACTTACATAAAGTCTACTACCAAAGGTGGTAGTTGCTGAATGATACCTGAACCTCAGTTCAGGCAGCTGAGTATCCAGGCGAGGCCTGAACCCCAGGCAGGCAGTTGAGAACCCGGGCGATAACTCCAGGCGAGCTCCATATGTAACTGCTAGGCTATGCTAGCAGCAGTCCTAAACAGATGATGGGTCCCCAAACACGAGCGATGCAAGCTCTTAAAATCCAGCAGCTGGTCTGGTGGGCGGAGGATGGTGAGACCAGTTCTCGAACGAGCACATGACAGGTGCGTACTGCATGTTGTCAGAATTGCAAATGAGGGGGGTTGGGCAGGATCTCCTATATATAGGCCAGACACCCTCCCTTGTCGTTTAATTTATATGTCGCTAATTGAATCAAATCAGTTCAATCGAATATCATATTTTTAATTAACAATCAAATAATATATTTTTAATTAACAATCAAACATTATGTATTTAGTTCATTATTCCTTGACGGACTATGCTACATATATTATTTTTAACTGTCACTGACTTACAAACTAGATTACAATCAAACATGCCCTACCCAGGATTCGAACCCAGAAGTTACACACTAGATTACAATTAGCCATGCCTTATCCAGGATTCGAACCAGAACCTCCATACTATAGCATAATCGAATTACTCTATGGAGATTGGCAAAACAATGAATTATTTTTTTTTGTGTAAATAAGGTGTGTGGTAAAATAATAGTACGTTTTCAGCAGACATCTTTTCCTGACAACAGTTACAAATATCTTTAGTTGTTTTGAACCAGTATTTTGGCAAACGAATAGTTTGTCTGTTATTAGATTTTTTTTCCCTCTGGCTTTTTCATTAAGGTTACAACACTCGTTCGTGATAATGAACATAGTTTGTTTTTTGATAGAAACCAAACACCTTTTAAACCATTGCAACTTTTCTAGAAAATTTTATTATTCCTTTCTTAGGAAAACAAATTTTCATTTCACAGATTTAAAGAGGCGAGGTTAAATAAACACACGAAAGGAATTTGTTTTAAAACATGTTTATTGACAAATTGTTAAAAAATATATACAAGTCCAGGTTGGTCCAAAATTTGCAAAATCATTTTTAACACAAATTGTTTGTTTCAAAATGCATACAATTAAATACAAAATGTTACAAAAATATATACAAATGTTAGAAACATACACAACATTCAAATCATAGAACCAGTAAGTATAGGCTGTTACAAGAATTAATATACAACATTTATTTTACTACAAGATGTTTCAAAATCTATACAACATTTTTATTTATCCAAAAGTAGTTTTTTTAACACAAGGTGTTAAAAAAAACACAAATACTTTAAAGATAAGTTACAAGCTATTAGCAACTTCTGTAAACAATGTTTTCAAACACTTTTGTTATATTGGAGCTAAGTCCTCTTCTTGAACTCTACTTTCAAGAAGGGAGCATTTCTTACATCCTGGTTTGATCCTATTGGGTTGAACACAAATGCATTTACATTCGGGGGAATGAAAAATGACACTTTCAACTAAGTCAGGGTATGTTTCGACATAAAATGAGTGAACAGCTTCAATAGTAGACAGAAGGTGTTGTTGCAGTAATGTACAACACAGGACATTCGGTAGTATCATTGCATTGAATCAATTCATGACTTTTTTCGTCACCTAGTGGAAAATAAATCATTTTAAAATGGAAGACTATCACAAGTTTCTGTAAACTCACAGACATGCCCATCACACCACAATGTGTAAGTTATATTAGACTTTCCTGGTTTAACACTAACATAATGGTTTCCAGGATGAAAATACATGTTTCTCACCTGCGATCCAACACACTGCTGACAACAATTTAGTCAGAAACAATGTACATAGAAAATCATCCTCTTCTATTGTTTAAAGTTAAATAGTTATAGAGGAAAAAAACTTAATGTTTGCTAGTTTTATTGCTCGATGAAACACACCCAGTACATGATATGTAACCAAATGTTTTGGAATGATGATATAAAATATGAACATATTTATCACATTCTTCGAAATACTGATATGGTAAAGCATTATCTCCTGTATAGATAAGATGGTTCAAAATCTGTTCTTCCTTACAAAATGTGTTTACAACACGCTCATTCTTAAACTCAGGATTTCTATCTACTCTGTATGGTGTGCACTGATTTACAAAACATTTCGAACTGTTACAGTTAGTTAAAGTAGAATCAAAACTATATGACTTATTACATGCTAACAAAGATTCAGATCAGTATGTACACTTAAAACGAATGTCTGACTCACTTAATTCCTTAAAAACATGTGAATATGGCAAGCCATAAGTTACAGAATACAAAACCTTTTAAGAAACGAATAGGCGAGAACATTATTCTGAATCAGCCGCTTCACACATATATGTTGCACATTGATGGGAAAACTAGACTTTATTGCTCGAAAATAAAGTTGTGGATGTATCCATCACAAATATCCTTCCAGCGAATGGAGATTCACTGGTGAGATCTGGTGAGTTGGTAGGCAATTAATATGTTTCCTCATTCCTCTTCCACCTTTTCGGTAAGGCTGGCTATAATCAGGTCTTCTAATGTAGATGGTAGATCATTATCGGGGAGGAGATATCTCACAGCACAACCATTGCATACTTGAACTTGTAAAATACTGTCATGCAGTTTAAAAAAACTCTTCTGTATCCTATTTGCAGGATTTTGTATGTGTCTGTAGGCTTGAAGATACTAACCATGACTGACAATTTAATACTACACATACTCCTTTATATAGTCTGGCAGATTATATGTTCTTGCTTTTAAAGACTTTGCAGTTCCACATGCCACACAGAGTAGTTAAATCTTGATTTCCTATGTAAGAAAATGTTCATTGTTGTTACATTGTTCACGCCATGCTGTAGGAATAGAACAATAACAGCATTCCTTATGCATGATGTATTTAATTTTTTGTATTATGTACATTCATAATGTGTCCAGCTTGAGCTTCAAATGTTAGTTCGTTCTCACTGCAAAGTAACATACTGTCAGGAAGTATATTACACAAAGGACAACATTTTCACTCAAAACAGACATCGAAAACATTTAAAGTACATTCAGGACTGATTAACGAGAAACGCCAATGTTCTTCTCCATTACACATCTGTATCTGTAGTGGACTACATTCAAGTGAAAACCATACTCTCCTATAATCTGGTGTAACACTAGCGCAATGAAGTGATGGGTAGAACCTCTCCATCATAACTGATGCTTCAGTTTGTTCTTTATATAGTTAGATTTTCTTACAGTGTGGGAAAATATTAGTTGTTTAATGACATCTTGGTTAAATCGAATTTACTGCCAAAAGCATTACTCTACCAAACTTCACAATCCTACATTCTACAAGGTGTTATTTGAATGCCTGCTACTTCCTTTCATTTGTGTGATGTGTTTGTTGTTATTACATGTTTCCGTCCACGAGACAGGGGTGTCCTAGAACTCTCTACTTAATTTATATTTAATATGTTTAAGTTCTGCTACCTTAGTTATTTCTTCACTTAGTTTTAAATCATATATGTCCAGAATAACAGGGTAGTTCGCTGCCGGGTCGCATGTTAAAAACTAAGCAGCCATCTTGCTCATAACACAAAACTCGTTCTTTATAGGTATTTCCTGTGAAACTGTGTAAAAAGTTCCAGTGTCCATCTTCGTTGCACATGTGTAATCGAAAAAACATTGTCTCTAGACTTGAGCCACACTCTTGTAAGCTGGAATAACACACTTGTACACCTGACCTCGGTTGAATGTCTCCATTTAAAAGTCTTACGTGGCCATGAGCATGTAAAACCATTTTTTCCAAATTATTATCCTTACATGTAGGTAGGATGCTAATACAAATAGTCTCTTAAAGCTTCGCTTTTGCATTGCGAAGAAAACATTTTTTCTTACAGTGATTAGTGTTATAGCATTTTACTATTGAATTAATGTTTAAGACTTCTACATTGGTTAAACTCTTCAAAATTTCCTTCTGCATTTTTCCAAGTACGTATACAGGTTAGTTTCCGAGGAGCGCATCATTCACTTACTGGAAACATTATTTGTAAGCTATATCACCAGAGTCAAATTTTAAATCATGAACTTGGTAGGTCTGATGTCGAAACATAATTCTGACTTCTAGATTTAAAACAAACCAAGGCATGGAAGATTTAAAACTAAAATTTTACTATTATTATCATAATTTGCATATGAAATGGCAAGTTCTTTAATTAAAAAAGACATCTCGTGATAATTTTCAAATCCTTGCGCATAGAACATCATTATGACTTTTATTTGACATTATTAACTTAAGGTTATATAGTATGCACAGAAAGTCTCCCAATATTTTTTACAAGATCTCAGTGGTCGTCTCAGAATCCACTTCGTTAACACTGGAATCATCCATTGGAAATCGGGAATGATCCTAGCTGTTCCAACCTTCATGACATATGATCTCTCCACATATGTTGTTGGTTAACATCGTTAACGAAAGTGGGCATGCTGTATCGACAGTCTTCACATGGAAGATAAGACAATATCCTCGCCTGCTCTTAAATGTTTGGGAAGGAATGGATAGATAAATATTATTTTGTGGGATGCAAAAGTGATAATAAATTCTTTAGGCAGCACCCCCAATTGAGAACAGTCTAAACTGAACAACGATTTCACTCGTCCATAAGTTATAACAACATTGAATACTTCTATGCACTACACATACAGTTATCGCAGCAGTGGCCTTCGGGCATTATACCTGTTGCGATATGATGTGGATGCAGAGAGAAGTAATCCCTGTATATTATTTGCTGTGTAGCTCTCTGTGGCGTGGTTGCCTGGCATAGCTCTTGGTGGTGTGGACGCTTAGCATATCTCTCGATGGTGTGGATGCTTGGTGTCGTTCTGGGTGCTGTGGACACTTGGCATACCTCTCGATACTGTGGACGCTTGATGTATCTCTCGGTGATGAGAATGCCTGGTGTAGATAGCTATGCTGTAGGCGTCTATTGCTATGCACACGCACACACATGACTTTGGTAGCTGTTGACTTAACACTGAGAATTAATTTATTACCTTCTTATATAGTAGACGAATACAACATGGGCACCATTTTTCTTTAAGTTTGTTTATAATGGGGTCTTAGAAAACTTGTTGAAGTATCAATATATTTGACATTTTACTAGTCCGATAGGAGTCATTTCTGTCTGGCGTCATGCTATTTCATTAGTATTATGTCTAAATGTGGCATTTTTTAATTTAAAAAAACTTTATATTGGTTCATATATAAATATATGCATTTCTGGTAGATTGTGTAAGCGAACATCTCGCATGGAAGCTTTGGTTATAACTTAAATTTGAGAGAACTCTACATGCAAAATACATACAAAAACTAATTTTTTCTGCCACGCATAAATATTTGAATATGTACATTTTTCATAGTTAAAACATTTTACTCGTGTATCTCTTAAATCGAATTATACATGTTTTGAAAATTGTGTTATTCCAATAATTAAATTATAAAAAAAAGTTTGACTTGCCTAAGATTTAGTGAAATTATTAATAGTTTACTGGATTTCTGTGGAACTTTTAGAAAGAATAAGTTTACTGGAAATACTTTAAACTTAAAATTAATAAGTTTAGTGAAAAACAGGATAAAATTTAAAGTTAAAACCTTCTTCAAAGTTACCGGATTAAAATTCCTTTTGAATGCAATTCTTACTGTTGAAGAAATATTTTTTCAGCGGGGCTTGTGGAATTTTATTCGTTGCCAGCACAAGATTTAAAACAAGCCAGTGCCTGGGGTTGGAGGCTACGGCAAATTGTCATCAGAAAAGGGTCAATGCTCCGTTCCCGGTCGCTAGGGAGGGAGGTAAGCAGGCAGGGCTCATTTGGACAAACAAATGCTTCGGGTTAAGAGTGGGATAGAGGGTGGTGTGTAACTGTGTCTTCCAACTGCCCTTGCTGCCTAGAGAGAAGCCAGTTTTAGTTTCGTCTGAGATCTCGCATGCCACAGATGGATACCTACACATTCTTCATAGCAATATTTTTCGAAATATTTTCGCGGATTTAGCCTTCATACCATTTTTTTGCAACAGGTGCTATACAATTAACTATTTACGCATGTTAATAAAACAATTTTATAGTTTTTCTTTTTATAAGTGTATCGTGTCAAGTACGTTTCTGAGATCTACGAGAGTTCGTAGGATTTCAACTACCATTGTGTTAAGAAGTGCATTGAATTTCCAAAGGCGGTCTCCCGGGACTAAATGGAATTTGTGTTTAAAAAAATCATTAATTCTCATGTTAGGAAAGTGTGTGTAGATCTGTTGTTTTTAATGCAAGTAAGTTATTTATTATGAGTTTCTTTAAGTATTTTTCCCAGGGAATTTAAATTGTGTATTAATTTAAAACATGGCATTGGGGCAAGTTTTTCTTTATCTATTTGTATTTCTGTTTTCTTTTTATATTTCATTCCAATCATTTAACGTTAACATATGCTACGTTTTCGGCTTCTTTGTAGGTATAATCCAGAATGCGACCTTCTCTTCAATTTGGAAATCTTTATATTTTCCTTCTCTAGTATTATCAATATTATACAATAAAAATATAATCCAAAGAATTCATCACAAAATATCGAGCAGCTTCCATTCAACCATCCTCTCTTAAAAACCTTGCCTAGCTTATGATTTGCCGCAAGTCATACACGACTCATTTCTGCAGTAATATCCCAGCCAAGCAGATGTTTTAAATTCATTTAACATATGTGGATATCCTACACAGTATAGAACTCTGAGGCAATGATGGAGAGGTGTTTGTATGTCTAATACAGTAATTTATATATGGGTATGTGTTTTAAACTCGTTACTACACCATGCTAGATGGCCCAGTCATTGACATGGAAATGGGTTCTGTAATTCGTTTACTGAGTTAGCATTTGTTTAGTTTATTCTGCTGTTTGAAATATATTTCGTTAAGATACTAACATAAATTTTATTTGGTCCATTTGTTATAGTTTTGTGGTGTACGATGTATTCGGTTTAATTCATCTAAATTAATTTGTCTTGTGTTTTGCGACTTCTGTCGTGTGTAACATAATCGGTTTAATTCATTTTAATTTATTTGTCTCATAGTAATCGCATCATTAAAGTAAATGTTTCGTATTCCATTTAATTTGCTTTGCTTGAATATTTATTTCTACCATTTCACATATCGAATAAGGCTACAATCAGACGTGTCATTACTGACATACAGAACGGCTTAGTAAAATCACGTAGACGTAAATCGTATTCTACTCAATTTTTCTAATTATTTAATTAAATACGCCATAACCTCAGTCTATAATCGGATATCGCTGAACATGTCTTATCCCTCAGTCAATTGCCAGACCAAATAATAATTTTAAAAAATTACACAATACCTATTTACACCCCTTAGCCAACACATCACACCTCAGTACAAGGACAAACCTCCGAGGGTGAGTATCTACCATCATGCTCCCACCCAAAAAAAAAAAAATAAAGATTAAGACCCTCAACACATATATACCCCTTCCCCAACACACAATACCTCAACACAATGCCAGAACTCCAAGGGTGAGGACGTACCATGCACTCCACAACACCCCAAAAAAATAGAGTCCTTTACCACACTCTTGCACCAAACTATACACTCATCAATTCACACAAAATTCAAAAATTTAAAAAAATATATATTTTGATCAATTAATTCAATGAAATTAATTGGATCTATCAATCAAATTTTAATACAATTAAATTTATCGGATTAAGATTAGCGGATAAATTTTTGATCGGATTAATCAAAAGTGAAATGAAACCCGTGCGACTTTACTACTAATGAATCAAAACATTGGTGATTAAAGATAAATGTATTTGAATATTTGTGTGGATAAGCTGTTAAGCTACTACAAAGAATGTGGTAAACACTGTGAATACGTTTTGCAAATCAACTATGTACCACGCATTAATTAGCGTTTCGTATGTACTTATGTTCTTACTAACCACATTCACTTTCCAGGGAAACATTTTATCTACCACAGATATTTTTCATAAGGAATAAAATTTGTCTTACCTACAATTAACTGTAATGTTGCAGATACATGGAAACTGGTAACAGTTTATAGACAAAGGTAATTTTTTTCATTACACAATAATGGATTGTTGTGTGAATATAAATCGTTAACGGACCGCAAAGTTAAAACATAAAACATTACTTTTACCAGATTAAAAATACAATGTACGCATATATTTCATCATCATCATCACAAATACTCTACACTACATTATATCTATTTTTCATTTGGCGGTAGTTTCAAACAAGCAGACACTAGGAGGTGAAAATACGAAATTGGCAACATACTTTATTTGCCTCATGACATAATACAATTGGGGATGCAGCTGCATAAGAATGCTCCGCCACCGACCGAGACTATGGGGACATGTGTCTACTGGTCTGCATTAGCATCACAACGAAACACCATGACGTATGAGAGTTCAATAATTACCTATATATTTAGACGGCACACTACAAAGCCATGGACAACCACTCTGTTACGATTTTATCACGTAACATCGCAATCAAGTAGTGGGGATATATTATTCTGCCCTGATCTGCGTAAAAAAGAGGGGGGCAGTTATATTTAGTAATTTTATTTCACTAGACTCACTAAGGCTCCCGTTGTAAGTTAGTGGTTTGAAGAGAGAGTACTTGCTGTCCACGTGTTTATTTCTATACGGAATATTTCTACTCTAGTCAAAATATAAATCTGGTCTTCTGTTGTTCCACCAGCGCATTGAACACTGATCTCTCAGTATCTAGCTCTAATATGTTTACATTCAGTATGCGTCTATGCGACTACAGCATTTTAACATTCCGTGCGAGCAACAGCAACGAGCTGATGGGCGGACAGTACATGTCAGTATAATATAAATGGCATGCAAAATTGACACTCAAACATATATAGAAGCACAGAAGTAGGACATTTATTTTAGTTATCGTAAGTATTTTTTTTTTGCATTTTTTTAAAGTACATCAAGTTCATATTGATACAATTTCTCAAAGTCAGTGGACTCAGCCAGGTTTTTTTAAGGAACGGAGGTCTTAATTAAATAAAGGAGGTGATTTCCTAATGCATTAACAAGCACTACAAATAAGGTACCCTCGCCGTAATAGCTGTAGATATGAGACAACTTTGTACAGTTGTGTACATATAATTGCGGAGTCTGGTCTACAGATAATTAAAATCACGAAATATCCCTGTTCCTCCAATAACGTATTCTGGAAGCAGTTACATTCATATTATGTTTGTCATAAATAATTTTACGTTCATAGTATAGTAAGGGCCTTGCCAAAATGGTCACAATTTGCATATCTGAGCTGTTAGACATGAACAAGCATATACTGAGTGAAAATTTGAGTGGTCCATATGAAATGTGACGTCGTATGCTAATGGTGCAGTCAAGTGGTGCAGTACCGACCACCTTCACCTTGCCAAGTATTGTTTTTGAGGTCGGGTCGGGCAGCTTGAGCTAAATATTTCAAGAAGATGAGAGTTGCGTGTAAATAGATAAAAAGAAAAAAAACAGCGCAAAAAATTGTCTAGGTGGTTCACAAATAGCGCAGCACTTTACCAGAAGAACCCCGATGAAGTCCCGCAACTGATAGATCACGTACGTGGTTATCCCCGGCTACCAATTACAAGGGGCCGCGGTGGTGTAGTGGTCAGACAACTCACCCACGTAGGCGAACCGGGCTTGATTTCCGGCGAGGTCGCTACCGATTTTCGCATGTGGGAATCGTGCCGGACGATGCCGGTGGTCGGCCGGTTTTCTCGGGGATCTCCCGTTTCCCCCGCCCCTGCATTCCGGGCTCTGCTCCATACCCTTCTCGCTACCCTCATAGGCTCTCAAGACCTCTATGGTAAGAGCAGCCCAAATATTTCCACTCAACTCCAATCTCCACCAAACACAACAGTCGCTCGCCCAACCCACAAGAACAGTTTCCTTTTACCGTAGATCTCACATGCGCAACCTTTTCCCCTTTGGCAAAGTGGAGGGCTGCGTTTATTCCCACGCACATATGCTTTACGGATTACTCCGCGCATATGCACACCCAAGATGACCCAGTTTATAAACAATACGTTTCTCAACGAGGGTTGCTACGCCCAGCATTGTGAAAGGTGTTAATCGCCTCCAGGTGTGAGTTGTCAATCACAGGCACGTAATATCTCCCTCCCTGTATCCCGCGCTTGTCTTCCACGGCTGGACCCGTGTTCTTGCAGAGGTAAGTCTACTTGCAGTATCTTCGCAATTTTAAATCAAATCTTTGAAAAATCGCCTTACGTATGAAGCGTTTGGTCGTTTCCTTATGTCCCGTATCACTGGCCTTATTTTGTACTTCTGTTGGCATAAAATTATTTTATTTTTGGTTAAATTGAACTTTTATTTATATTTGATCAATTATATTTTATTTATAATCAATGCGATCAAAACCGGGAGAAATAAGGTGTCGATAATGCGTAGTGAGAAATAGTTCTCACGTAAAATATTACTACAAATGTCGTGCGTTGTCCATCGATGTCATTGTCTAAACTTGGTACAGCTTTGTTTGCATGAGGTAGAGGATACTGACAGTAGAACTAACTTTAGGAAGAACCTCCAGGTAATTTGTTAAAGTAACCATGAACGGAGTACATATTCTGGGTTGCGGGTTGGTGGAGCAGCCGTAATAATATTTACAAAAATTTTACTGAAATAGTATAGCGGCATACGAAACTATTTCGACATAACTAAGGTACTTCCCACAAAAAAAAAATTGAATAAAAGTTGCCTTAATTGCCAAAATTAAGACATCGCATGGACAAAATCAAAAACTTTCTTATTTACAAACACTAGACTAACAATACATCTTTATTTGAAAAATGTATAAATTCTGTGTTCACCAACAATGATTTTATCATTTTTAAGTCGATGTTTTAGTGCTTACTGTAAAAATGCCTTGAGGCGGATGTTATGGTACCAACTTGAAGGTTAAACTAATTTTACGGGTTGCCATTAATTTCTTGTTAAAATTCTGAATAAAATTTGTTTATTGAACATATATGTAAACATTTTACTTTAAATTCCACTCCTCGCTACTTCAGTACTGTTCTTTCAAGAAATGGGCAGAATTTCTCGGATTAAATAAGTATAGGCCTAAATGTATTAAAGAAATAAATTATCTAAATTGTAATTAATTAAAATTTTGAAAACTGATTTATTTAAGACTAATTACCGCAAAAGTTAATGAACGTGATACAAGAGTCACGGGAAGGAATTTGTTACGTTTAATTTTTTTACTGTCAGTGTGCAATACACACCGGTGATGAGATATTTCTTCTGTGAAGCCACGCAACCGAAAAATTACTTCCTAGTCTTATTTACGGCAATGTTATACTGCCATTATACAGAATGATCCCGGACGGAGTGCGTTAATTTCGGGAGGTGGTTGCTTGCGAGAAACAAAGTACAAATGTATTTGGGCATTTTTCGATAAAGTGAGATTGTCAATTACATTTCGTAATATATTTCTGAAACCATTTGAGACTAAGCAACACAATTTCGAACAGTGTTACAGAAAAGGGAGACCTTAAACCTGTTACGAGTGTGGTGATAATACAACGCCCTTCCCAACATACTTGGGGGTTCATCGCCCTGTTTTAGCCGTTAATTTCGAAACGCTGATATGTAATGCACGTTCACATACGGTATGGTAATGTGAATGCGAGAAGCAACAGAAAAGGTCGTTGTGTCGGCACTCGCTAAGGCTAACCGTTTTTGAAAATACCAGCATCTTTATGAAGTGTGCGTACGAATGACTGAGGGGTAAGCAAAATGACAGCGTAGCATAAGAATCAGGCGTTGTCCAAGTGTAAAGATACAAGCTGGCATGGACACGCCTCGTACTGATTACGAATGTCCGTCGAAGAGTTACTTCAAAGATGATGGGCTGTCGTGTGAGACTAAGGCCATGACGCATCTAAAACATATTACCGTCACAATAATACGGATGGTAAGAAATACTAAACACAGCCTGAAATCATGATATACTGTGCTGCGATAAAGGTTAACGATAATGAGTACCAAAAAAATGGGGTGTGGCTGTGTTGGGGACACGGCCGTTTGTTTTACGTGGATACGTCTACGTTGACGCCTTGATGTATTTCTTACGCTCCCGGCACCGCTTCATTCGATCCTGTGGGGTTTTATGGGTATCACTGAATTGCTTTTGAGATTCTCTTTCCAAACGTATACGATTTATTTATTTAGACTTGACTTTTTCACGAGTGCAGACCGACGTTGTGTTAAGTTTTCTTTATTTTTTATTTTTTTACATAAACTCTTACAGTTTCACTATAACCACGCACCACATATGCCAATTGAAACTCAAACGAGCGCCGTAGCTTCTCCTAGCCAAAAGTTATACCACGCGTAAGTTATGGGACGCTACGAAACGAACTCAAAATTGCGGCGCCCCTCTCTCCTTTTCGCCGTGCCCGATAATTTGCAGTTCTAACTCAACGTAACATATTCATTGATCCTTTGCAATTGAGTGGTGTAATATAATTATGACTCTAGACAATAGATTCTGAGCTGCAAATGCCAAACTTTATCCCCCGATTTTCTGGATTGCCTCCCACTATGGTCGCAAATTTAAAGACGTATTAACGTAAAATACTGGGAACGTTTCTGCTTAACGACGTGCTGCCACTGCATTACTCATTTTGCCATGCGTCAAAACATGTGTCTGAACTCCGCATTTCTCCACTCCGCCTCGAGTACTGCGTCGTGTAGCATACAAGAGTCAGTTCGACTCTACATTGATAGAAACTACGCTTCATAATAGACCCGCATGTCTGAAGGGGCACTGCCTTGACGCACACCATGACTGCTTGTTCGCTAGAATGTTGACGTGATGTTAGCCTCAGGCAACATTCCGTCCTGTTGGTCTGCCTAACCTAACAGCAGCACATCTGTAAATTACAAACCCGACGTAAATTGAATACATTTTTGTCCGATAAATGCTACGTGTTTACACCCTACAATTGTAACACTAAATGTAATAAGACAGTGCGTGTGGTGTGAAACCTTTCCTAATAAATGACAATATTAATTCCGTCGATAACATAATCGCAGCGACTGCATTTATGTGCCAGTAACTATATTACGTACGCGGGCTTTCATTACAAACATATCAAATACACTGACATTTTTTCAGTAATAATTCGTAATGTAATGATGCAACAAGTGTAATTCCGCTTAATCCACGATCCTCGCCTCATTCATCAACTACTCTCTACGCCTTTGTAGTGACTTAATAGACATTAAATCAAAAGGCATGTCCATGCCTGCTTGTACCTACGCGTGGACAACCCCGATTCTTATGTTACGCTGTATGTCTGTTTGCATACCTATAAACATACAAATGCTGACATAGCGAAAACTGTTAGCCTTAGCGAGTGCCGTACACGACCTTTTTTGTTTTTCACATTATCATTACCATACAGTATGCAAACGTGCATTACATATCGGCGTAGCGGCGAAAACAGGGTGATGAACTTCAAGTACCTAAAGAAGGGGGTGATATTTGTGAAGAGATTTCGGCGGCTCTTAAAAGCGAAGTCTTGAGAGCCGATGAGGGTGATTGAAGTAAATATGTAGTGGTGCTGGAATATAGGGGTGGGGGAAATGGGAGATCCCCGAGAAAACCCGACGATCAACGGCATCGTCCGGCATGATTCCAACTTGTGAAGATCGGTGAACCGGTCGGGGATTGGGCCCGGTTCCCCTTGGTGGGAGGCGAGCGTGCTAATCACTCGGCCACAGCGACCCCGCGTATGATATCACCACATTCAAAAACAGGTTGAAGGTCTCCCTTTTGTGTAACACTATTCGAAATTGTGTTTCTTAAACTCAAACAGTTTTGGAAATATTTGACGAAATTTATTTTGAAATTCGATTTTCAGTGGCACGTAGTGAACACAATTCTCACTTCATCGAAAAATGCTCAAATACATTTCTTCTTTAAAGAATCACCTCCCGAAATTAATTCACTCCGCCCCGACATCCTGTAAATGCAAAAACATCTCATTTTCAGGTATAAATACATACTTTTTTCTATGGAGATGGGAGAAATTATCATTAATTACGAAACACGTTCCGGTAGATAAATACAAAAAATAATTTAAAATATAATTTATTCCAGTAAATAATCTTTTCCTTAAGACTATGTTGCAGGTATAAAACTTCTCAGGCTTTCAGCCTTGGGTTTTAACAACAGAGCGAGTGGGGTATTCTGATTCGGTTTGAGTCAGATCGTAAATATATTACACCGCATTAAATTAGGAGGAGTTAGTAGAATTTTGAATATAAGGGTGTTGAGCTCACATTTCCCCTGCAACATTCAAAGAAGCAACCAGTAATACGTCCGTGCTTTCTTTCATAAATTGCTTATCGATTCTCGTGCGCAGGCGTTGTTAGGGAATGCACTTTACATTTTACCCACAGGAAGTGGCTATTCTCTTACTTCGCGCCTACAGTAAATATGTGCAGAATACCTATGTGAAATGAATTGAATACCGCAGTTTCGTGATTTCAAGTATAGCGTGCTTGTGCTAAAAATACACACATTTATACAAAATATGTTAAAACCATAAAAATTAATTTCTCGAGCTGTTTATCGTACCATTACAGACGAACTTGTGGGTACTGTTCTTTTCTTTCGAGAAAATGTTTAACCAATTTTATTTATTTACGGAATCCTTATAAAAATACAAAATCATGAAATTGATGGTTTTCTTTAATTAATTCTTATTAATTCTCAATATTGTACGTAATCGTCGATTGCCTAAATTGGAATAACAATAATAAACGCTAAATCCAAGTGTGAATGGTGCTTTCGTTTTTATAGGACTACGACCAGGAATTGAGAAATTCTTCCTCTCAAACCCCCCTCTCTTTCCTCCCCGGTCATACTCTCATCGACATTACGTATGTGTATGTTTCTCGCGCTAATTACGTCTATGTTTATGATAACCACGCGTCGTACTTGTTTATATTTATAGAAAAACCTGAGACCACAAAAATTAAAACTAGTAAGCTATCAGAATAAATGTCAATCTGAGAAATATTTAAATTATACACGCTACTGCACTGCTGACTTTAAACCGAATTACAAAACTGAGAACATTGAATTAAATTTACGAAGCATCATGACTAATTTCGCAGAAAGTGTCATTTAATTAAAGTAAGTTCATAGTACCGCCCTTAAAAGATAGCTAGTGCGAGTCTGCTTCTAATGCTGGATTCCATGAGCAAATATTGACACAATCAACGATCTGCTGACAATTCGATACACATTTCGTGTCTGAAAGCGGTTCTTGCAAATCCGGAGTTGACTCAATTCCGTGACTAAAAAGAAAGTACCATAAAATTCGGATTTGAATCAATTCCGGGTTGTCTTAATTCCGACCGGTGTACCACGAAATGCGGAGTTGAGTCGATTCCGGGTTAACATAACTCCTGTACAAATTTTGCGCAAGAAAGTTGGTAGTTGAATCAAGTAAGGTTGACTTAATTCCGGTAAGACGTTCGGACTAAAACAAGGTAGCTAAAACATCCGGACTGACTTAATTCCGGTTGCATTTTTTTTTGCATGAAAAGTGGTTCCTGAAAATGTCAACTCCGTCTCGAGTTGACATATTTCCGTTACGATTTTCTTATTAAAAATTGTGTACCTTAAAATTCCAGGTAACTTAATTCCTGTCTAGGTACCACAAAACCAGGAATGACAATTTCCAGCCGACTTAATTCTGCGTCCCCGTAAGCTGCGCCTAGAACAGTTTTACGAATCAAACATTCTTTGCATTACTATCTCTAAAATATTTTGGAAAAAAAGGGCAGACCGACTAGGTAATTATTTGCTGTATTCGGCCCCAGGAAACTTTTACGTTGGAGAACTTTAACATAATACCGCACACATTTGTTTATCTACTTTGTTTATGCACTACAATATTCCGCTCTTGGCCGGTTCACAATACATGTTTCTGATGCTTATGGGGCGTATTCAACAATTAAACGTTTGAACAATGTGATGACTGGCTAAAATTTTGGAGAAAAACTGCGTACATGTAGAAATGCAGAACGTATAAAATTGACCTCTGACTTGACAAGTGGATTACTGAAACAACTATCACTAAAAGGCTAAAAATAAAATCGTGTAAGCGCATTAGTGGTTACTCAGGTAGGTATGTTTCTTACTGGTCACTTCCGGATCTCTTAAGGCGAATTAAATCGAATCTACTAAGAAACAGAAAAATCAGACAAGACATGCTGATAACTCTAAATGCTATACAACTTACCTTTCGGAACGCTCTGAACGGACGAAACTGCAGGGTTGTGTCCTTTATTTCTCATTACTCTGTCAATATCATCGTAAAACGCCTCAATCCCGCTCCCAGGTAAATGGGAGGACTTCTTTTTTATTTCCCTGTACCGAACAAGCATGTTTTTGATCCTCGTACGGCACTGTTTCCCGCTAACACGGAAACCTTTTTTCGTCAGATACCGAGCTATCGCGTCCCACACGGGCTGATTCCTGAGCGTCGCCGTCAACTGCTTCTGCACCGAGCTGTCCGACCAAATCGAAATTAGTAAAGCCGTCCCTGCGTGGTTCCACATGTATTTCTGCTCGTTTGAATGCGCGGCTTGAGGCAGCATTTCGACCAGCTGCGACTTGGCAATATAATCCCAATTCGAAGGAGGGCGTACCGAGACCGATACTATTCACAACCAGGCTCGAGCTTGAGCTTTGAGCTAATCCAATTCAATTCAACTGGTTCGGGCGAGCCGAATCCAACTCACGGTCGGGTGGGGAAGGTATAGCATAACCCAGCTGGTTCCACTTTCATACTGTTTGAAAGGTTGTCACTTGACGAAAGGTAAATTCAGTTTTTATGTCAGAAATTTCTCTCAGCGAAAGCTTTTATAGTTCTGAGGTGTTATGTATGGCTGATTATAAATCCGTGGCTTGTAACATATTGATAATTGAGTAAATATGTCAATTTTTACGCTGACAGAAAGTAATTGTTATTTTGACTATCAATCCCTCTTCAATATTTTCATAGGTCGTACCAAGGTGATGGCTGGTAACTGTGGCCAATGAACGATCTAGTTTTAAAGCACACAGCGACCAAAACAAAAGCAGATTAAAAAGAAATAAAATGGCTTTCTGCAGTGTGGTTGTGTTGTTTTTTACGTGATTTTTTATTTTATTTTAATTTTAATAATACTCGAAAATGTACTTCCCGATTGGTTGGCCCAAAGTTCTAAGCATACCACAGTCTCACAAATGCGCCTTTCGTCAAGTCATCTGCAATAGAGATAAAATACTCTTCGCCATTCTGACAGATGATTGCTTGTCAATTTGGTTCTGCAAGGTTAGGTCGGCCTTCCGCAAAATTCTCATGATGGCCAAGCTTTTGTAATTATTTGTATGTGTTCAAGTATTAGATAATGCTTGCAGTAGAAATACTCTCTTAAATCAAAAGGAGTAATTTTTTTTTTAGTATAAATGTTGAGGTTATGTTCGTACTTACTTGTTTTAGAGATTACCAAATTCAATAGAAACTTTACAGTTTCCTTATGTTAATGTGTTCGGCATGTTTATTAACATAAGTTCAAGAATTTACCTCTTAAAGTGCTGGAATAAGTTTTTGCACAAGGTTTGGAATGCAAGTAATTACCTGTTTTGATGCTACATGTTGCAGCCATGTGTTCCAATTGTTCTCCACCGACGTTCAGATGAATCCATCGGAGATTGTGGCATCAACGAGTTAGTAGAATGGCGTCCAGATTCGAGCATGCTTGTTGTTACGGTACATATGTTTATAGTTGTTCTTATAGGCTAAAAGTTTTTGCATGGATGTGCGAATTGTTGGGCTGTTTAATTTTCGTTTATGGGAAAGCAGAGGATCAAACTATTATAGTTGCCACCTAATTTTATCTCCTGGAAATGCCAAGTCTTTATCATTTAGTGGAAAATTTTTCAGAGAACAAAGCTTGAGGCTGTTTCTGATTTGCCAGTTAGTATATACATGTAAGTACGTACATTTGCGTACTGGCAGTGATGTGTACTTGTAACTATTCGGACAGGTCATCACCTCTTCATGTTAGACTGGTCGTGCATTCTGGCAGAAATATCAGAAACTCTGTGACAATAGAAAAATGTGGTGCGTGTTATTTATATACATTACTACTTCTTTGGTTATGCCAAAAACAAACACAGCCATGTAAACATTTATTATGTATTTTTGTGTCATAATTTTGTACCTTGACATCTTACGAGTGTAAGCGCTGAAACATGGCTTTAGCAGGGAATGAGGAATTAATAGGAGCATTAGTGGGTGCACATTATTTACAGGAGGGAAATGAAAGGTGACCCAGGCATATGGTTGTACACTGGTTGCTTGGCAGAACAGCAAGACAACAGGTGTGTGTTGTTTTGCACGAAAACTAGTACACAAAAATTTATCAATAGGTATAATTTCTGTTTTTGGTCATTGTACACTTTGAGTAGAAATTGTACAGGAGAAAAGAAATTGCAGAAATATAGAAAGTCTTGCACCACTGTATTCTGATGTTATTATCTCTTCAACTTTACGTACAAACTGGCCCTCGATTCGTACATTACCATATGTTTGAAATATACACATTGATAACAAAAGAAAGAAAAATACAATTCAGTGGGGTTTGTAATAACTTAGAAATGTGGATTGCAATTATAATATTATTTTTTAGCATACACCTGGGAAATATGATGCAGACGAATAGGGGCCTACAAATTTTCTGGTATCTGACTTGTCCTCTGCATATATAAAACAATGAAGTTACTGCAACATAAGTGTATTAAAATATTAACTTGTGACATTTCCTGCAAACCTAAATATTCTCAAAATGTTTTGACATACTAAGGCCACTTTTTGATCGCCAACAATTGGAAACTGCTCTATATCCTCTTGTGTACTGTATTTCCAGATTTAATGTATGTTAACTGTTTTGTATGGTCATACCACTTACTGTCCAAGTATATGCATTCTACGTAAACCTACACTGTAATAAACCTTTATGTTTACTGCAAGACAGTATTTTTCTTTCAGTTTCTCTGATTATGTAGTTCATTTTATCCCATAATTTTTATTCAAGTTCCTTTAAGTTTCTTATATTGAAAGTGTGCATGCTTGCACATATTTTTGCCCTTGCCTACTACCCCTCATTCAGAAGTGGTTCTAATACCTACACAGTATTTGTCAGTTTTCATTCATGTAAATCTTTCAAAATAACTTTGAGACAAAGAAATTATGGAGTGTAGCCAACAGATTCTACTTGCAAGGTTTTCTTGCTGGTGAACACTGTGAGCAGCTGAAGATATGTGTTGTCTACAGCCAGAGCATGATGACTTGTTGCAGACCTCCCAGGGCCACCTGCTGCTTTACAAGCTGGGCGTCGTTGCCCAGCAGAAGGGACTGTACGAGCAGGTGGACTCCCCCCATGCCAACCTGCGACGGGACAGTGCGGAGCTCTTCATCAAGGAAGTCGTGCCACCACTCTTCCTCACCTTGGTAAGCTTTGGGACCTCTTCTAATGTAGAATGTGCTTTACACATTTCATTTTCGTACCTACTTTCTTTTGCTCAGTTTAACATGATCTACCATAATTTATTTAGTGTTGTAACAACAACGGGTATATATTGCCCCTCCCTAAAATTAGTACAGGGTGCCAAAATGAGAGTAAACCAGCACCCAAACAATACTCTTATACATCTTTGCTTCTGTGTTGTAGACTGTTCTCTGTCATTTATGCATCACATATTTTAGGTTTTGATTACACCGAAATGAAATTTATAAGGAAAGCAAAAATGTTTTTGAGAATTGAAGGGTTTTATGTATGATATTATGTAACGACCAAAATATAACAAAATGTGAATAGGCTATAATATAAAATCATTATTAATAATAGAAGCTCTGGCACCTACAGATTCAGCTTTCTGATTCACACACAGAGCACACACATGTTTCTTCACACTGACACCTGACACTAACTGCGCTTTTATGTAGTGCACTCTATTCGGAATCCCATCTTGGAATGCAACAATCCTTATGGGCCAGTCCACAACCACTAAAGAAGAAAGGAACGGAGATAGGACACATGTCTGCACGAGCACCTAGGGAACAGCCCCCATATTAAATCTCTAACACTTGCTCCTATAACCGAAGCTACACGTCAGGAGTGTCACAAGCATGACCCCTTTGCTACAGTTTGAATTGCCTGCTACTCCAGGATGGCTGCGGTATTCACAATCCTGCCACTGGAGAGCCTAGTGCCATCTCCCCAAGCATTCACTGCCTCCAAGATGCGCGGACTGGCCAAATCACATCAGCACCTCGCAGCGAGCACTGCAGAGAAATGAATCCAGTCGCCAATGCGTGATGTCACAAGACCAACCCCCAAGAGGGTGGAACTTGCTTCGCCCTCACCCTTCGGAGCACCTCCGAACTTAACTAATCAGTATATAAGCGGCAGCAGGATCTGGCCTCATGGCGGTCTGCTGCACCTCCACCACTGTCAAAGGTCACTGGAAGGTGTCAGCCTACAAGGGTAAGTACTAGCCCCTGTCTCCCGTTGTAAGAGGCCACGAGGTATGTCTAACAGGGATCGCTAGATGCTCAAACTCTTTACGCCGCATCGATATCCACAAGACTCCATATGATCCTCGATTTCAACATCCACTGGCAGCTCCGGAGAACCCACCAGCAGTTGAGAGAGTATTCCACCTCTTCGGGATCTCCAACTCAAGATGCCTTCTGGATGCAGATGCTACCAGAGAGTTTGCCAATGCCGTCAGCCCCTAACCTTCCTTAGTATCCTTCCTTGGACTCCCTCCATTGATAACGTTCCTTCTGATAACTATAATCTCCCAACAGCCACCATTCTTCTTCAGCACCCTTCTGGTGCTGTTTAATTGGGTTCCTTCAGAACACGTCTCAATTTTATTAATTCAATTTAATTAATCAGTGCGGCTATTTACCAGTCATGTAATATTTCATATTCACAAATTATCATTAACTTTGATCAGGACGCCTTCTCCTGAGTTAACTTCACCCCTTTCTTTTTGCGTGTATTTTAATAATATTATTAGGAGAGTGTGGCCCCATTGTTCAAGAAGTTTCACAATTTAATCTCATATAATTAATTTTAATCTTTTATTTCTGGTGAAAAAGGGTTACCTAAATTTCATTAAGCCCATAAGGCATTGTTATAATAATTTACTTATATTCTATTCAGGCCCTTCTAGCTAGCATTGATACTTCCTCATAGGAATATCAGGCGCCTCATGTCAGAAAGCCACAAAGGCACTCTAACACATTTGACTTGTGGAATTCTTTGTTCTGAGTTCATCCCTACTCCGCCTCACCACTGTAAAAGGCCAAAGGAGAGGAGAAAGGTGTGCTCTGACCACTGAACCCACCAATGGAATCTCATCTGTCATTGTTACCCCAAAAGGCTCATTACGCACCGTACCTTTCGCCCACTGCCTTTAAAAGCCGGGCAGGAACACAGTGTGTGTGAACTTATGGAACGTAAAGTGTACAGCTCTACACGGTAGGACGGTGTGATACACCGACTATCTCCTAGTATTTTGTTAATGGCATTCCGATGCCCTTCCACTGTAAAGGAGGCATAAAACACAAACGTTGAAGAGATATACAGAACTTGATCAATGAGATACTTGAACTAGTAAAGAAACAAGTAGATATTCCAGCATCCTTATTCGAGTCACCTACACAGACATCTAGTAAACCACAAGTCATCCACTGGTTGATTACATAACCCCAAGACTCATTATTAGGTTAAGACCCAGTTCTTGCCGCATATCCTCCACGCCTAGTACCATTCATTAGCTTGGATTGCTACCTGGGCACGACTTCGCTGCAGTCAGCATTGGCCTCTGATACGCCACCGTCACCTGCAAGCTTCCCATCTACACCAGCTCTAGCTCAGCGCTCAGGAGTATCCAAGGTATGGCATCACACTGGTATTGTTTTATCCATGCCTGACTTTGTACACACCTCCATATTTACACAGGGAAAGCACCACAGCATGTAACCTCCCTGTAATTATAGTTTGACATTACTTGAATGGCCTTTACGATGCTGGCATCGCGTTGGTCGATGCACAATTTTTTCTTTTACAAAGCAAACCACTCGCATATCTACTCTACACTATCAACTTGTATTAACACTAAGAGTCCGAGGTTCGACTCCCCAAGTAACCATCCACAAACTTTCTCTACCGTATTCCCAATGTGGCTGAAACCACACACCCTTGCTGAGATTGTAAACCATCACCACGGGCTTATGACTCAGCTCCGACCTTAGCTAGCTTGTGTTTTAAGTGTGTAGAGTTTGGGCAGGGCTATTTTCTATTTTACTCGTATAAAGGCAGTGCACACACGACAACATTTAGCATAATTATGACAACTTGCATTTGCTACTGGTGGACCAGTTTGCAATATCTCACTTCAGAATGTGGTCAATTAGCACAGTGCTGATACTGCAAAGTGAATGGACATCCCCATTGCAAGGAAAGGGGCGAGTGGCAGATAGTTGATACTGGCCCATAGGTTGAAGATATGTACTTCCAGGTTTAAATCAGGCGTGAGGTTTGAAATTGTAGTGGAGGTGCAGGTAACCTGTCGTTTCTAGCAGGTCACATGTTCATTACCATCCTTGTCTTATAAATAAATAAATAAATAACGAATTAGATGATAATTTAAAGAGAGGAGAGAACTGAAGGAAACAACTGTATTAATGACAGACCATGGTTATCTAGCTGTTCTAAATCATATGAAGCATTGGATTTTCTGAATTAAACTCAAACACACCAAAGGCAATAAACTCATCTAAACTGCCTTGGGATGCATTGGATTTGGTTTTGGACTGTAGGCAGTTGTAAAGAAATTTCTGAAACATGGGTTAAGCTGACTAGTTCAGCTTATTTCCCGGTAGGGTCCTGACCAGTGTAAAGTGTGGGTCGGACGACCTGGCGGCTAGGTATGAAGTTGAGTCCCGGCTTGGCTGCGTGCCGGGCTGTGTGACCAGCGGTTACCTGTTTGCTTATGCTGTTACTCAGTCTGCTCTGCTCTGGCACTGAACAAGTACTGCTACGACTGGAACTGCTGGTGCTGGTCTGGACTGATCCTAGGTGGTGCAATGGTTGGAGATCTGGTTTTCTCTGAGGCGTCCAACAACAACTGCGGGCCGGACAGGTCCAACCCAAAACCGGTCAAACACTCCCTCTGGCAACTAAAGTGGTGCGGTGGAAGGAGTGCAAACAGGCCTGGTGGTCTAGAGGTTGTATGACTAGTGGTTGGGGCTCTGCTGTTCGATGCACTGGGTGCACCGAAAGGGTGACCACCAAGTGTGTGTGTGTGGTTTTGACGGAGGAGCCAGTAGTCCTACACTAGATGGTAAAATTGGAGTAAAACGTGGTCTTCCTGTTCCACTTTGGCAGGCGGGGTATCTACTAGTGTTCTACTGTCACCTCAGGAAATGATAGTCAAAGTAGGTGAGAAACGTGTTTTATTCCAGGGAGGAATAAACACGATGGCCCTTACTACTTCCTAAGTACCTTGAGCTGACCATAAGTGTAAGCTATGCAGATTCCTGGTGAAGGGGACCTGGTTCTAAACTAAGGGGTGGCAGTTTTTACTAGTAGTTATTATCTTTCTCTATTTACTCTGTGTCTGTGCCGTGTCCTGAAGGGACTTAGGGGGCCCACTTCCCAAAGGGTCCTAGGGTAGGCGATACCAGGGGCAGTCAGCTGGGTAGGGTTGACGACTTCTTCAGGAATGGCCAGTGGAGATTCTCTGGAAGGTTTGGTAGATGCTGGCGATAGTGCTGAAGAGCTTCTGGGTTGTCTAGGCATCCAAGAGTGGTCAGAGAGCTCCAGTGCACAAGGTGGTGGAGCAAGCTGCCGGGGCTGTTGTAACTCTGAGAAGAGCCGACATACAACTGGCTGTTACTTGAAGACACTGCATCGGCAGAGGGATTTGGCGTTCTGAGTGGTAGAGTGAGCTGTCGGAGTGGTCCTGGCTCTGAGAAGAGCTGGCAAACAACTAGTCATCTTCGGCCTGGTCACAGGTACATATACCGTCGGCCGGCCCTTCACCTGGGCGGCGTGATGGGGGTGCGGCAGGCACATGTCTTTAGGCACTCTGGTAGAAATTACACTTGGTTGGACTCCGTCTGGTGCGCTAGGGAAATTATGCACAGTTGAAGCAAAGTCGTTCATCTTGGATCACTAAGCGTCACGCATCAGGTCCAAAGTTATCGTCACAACTTACAGCAGCAAATGGCTTCCTGTGTTTCGAGTTTTTATGATGTGTACCTCTTGCAAAAAACAGATTTGTTTTCAGATTTATAAGAAATGTAATGATAACAAATTGCCTCTGGAAAGATGTAAGTTTAGAATTCCACTTCTGGTAGTCCTTTGCATGTTTTCACTTATAAGTGTATTAACCGAGTACTTTTAGCAGCTATGCTTTCTTTCCTCTTTCAGCAACTGTGTATCATTTCACCATATCCAAATACAAATATTGCTGTGTAACGAAATCAACACAGTCTCTACATTCTACTGGTCTCAAAAATGTTTCCGTAAATATTTAACAGATCCAAACTAATGTGATCTACAATAGGTATAAATTAATTTTAGGGGAGATAATATGATAATCTGGGTTTATTCATTTGATTCAATGTTTATGATTTTTCTTAGACAGAAATGCAGTTACATTATGTTCTGTCCAACTGAGGCTTTTAAGTGAGCAGTGTAACAGCGGCATTACCAGTGCTTCACAAAAGTTCGAGGGCTGTGGTAAATCAGTACAAATTTTGAAAGAGGGCTTTCATGTTTGTATCTGACACTTTGTATAAGGTTTTTGATGAACCGTCTAGCATAGTGTATCAATAGTGAAATATTCCTATGGCCTCGTATGCTATTTATGTCAGCTGTCTTTACTGATGTTGCTAATGAATGTTAATGGACACTGTTGCTTACGGCACCCTGCATGAGTCTAAATTAATTACATGACTTTATTAGAGCTCAGATAGAAAATGCAGTGTCTAAAACGAAATGCACAGGGTAGAATAAACTGTAGGTAATTAGTTTTGTTGGAAATAATATGGTTTAGCAGTACATATATAAATAGCCTCAAGGTAGAACTTATTTTGTCAACAAAATTAATTTTTTCCTGTCCTGTAGGTTTCAGTAATTTTTAGGTTTCAGTAATTTTTAATGTATACCTAAGTACTGTAGTCTTTTAAATCAATAACAATCAGATTTGAAACCAGCAATTATAGTTTAATAACTTCCCATTAATTTTAATGAATATTTCTATCAAGCATTCTGAAACTATCAATTGACTAATGAATAAAAATACCTAGACTTGTTTTGTTGCTGCTGATGCACACAGATGAACCATCAATGATGTCGGAGCTTGTCAGAGGTATTTGAATGTGGTACAAGCAAATGGGTTCGTCAGCTTGTAAAAGCTGAGAAATTTTAGTTCAAGGTTTACAAAAATTAATGCCTGCAGACTGGCTAGCACCCTTCAAGTCGATCATAGGACTGCCTAGCACCCTCCAAGTCGAGCCTAGGTCTGCCTATCAACCTCCAAGTCGAGCCTAGGTCTGCCTATCAACCTCCAAGTCGAGCCTAGGGCTGCCTAGCAACCTCCAAGTCGAGCCTAGGTCTGCCTATCAACCTCCAAGTCGAGCCTAGGGCTGCCTAGCAACCTCCAAGTCGAACCTAGGACTGCCTAGCACTAGAATACTAACTTATCGGTTCCTAGCTGATAAGGATGCTACCAAATATCATCCTCAATTTTCATTAAGAAATTATTATTTACCTCTAGATTTATAGTTAATATTTGATATTATTTAGCCATTTTGGCTACACATTTCTCCACATCAGTTCATAAAAAAGGCAGTTACAGTAATATGGACTTGAAACTTTATTTGAATGCTGATAACATTTAGGGATGTTCCATATGAAGTATCACGTAGTAGTTTCATGGTGTTATTTTTTAAGAAGGAATGGCATACAAAGGTAGTGTCATGTCAAGTAGTGGAGAGATTTGGACGACTAACGAGGTTCCTCTAGGTGGGATGCAAGTACTCTGACTACTACACCGCTACGGCCCCTCTTGGCAAGTAGGATTCTGCACTCTCACCATGTGTACTAAGTTCTCATATTTTACCACAATACTAATGCTATAATAGGCAGTACAGTCAGTAAGTTTGTTGACTGGCACCCTTAGTGTACATGACATCCCCTTACACATATGCACATTTTCCTTTGAAATAGTCACCCCTGACTCTGCTATGCACATCTGCCAGCGTTGGTATCACTGTTGGAAACACTGCTGAAATATATCAGCAGAAAGACTCTGTATGTCGTCTCTTGTAGCAGTGATTATCTCCTCAGCAGAATGAAATCTATGCCCACATTGATGTACTGGTTTCATGGGGGAAAGAGAAAGAAGTGATATAGTGCTATATTAGGTGAGTGTGGAGGGTGTGGCAACATGGTGACCTGTTGCCTTTGCAGCTCCTCTTGGACAAGCACAGAGCAATGTGCAGGGGCATTGTGTTGTAGTAACAGCCACTTCTGCTGCAAGCCCAATTAGTCAAAGAAGAGTTCAAGCCTCATCTTGCCCTTTGTCCTGTCTTATCTCTGTTTTTCCATTGTGATGATGATGGCAATTTCCAGGTGTCAAATTCTTGTGTCAGTTGCAGATCATACTGAAAACACCCTGTTTTGTCCCCTGTTATGATTTGGTTGAGTAACTCCCTATCATCATCAGCACACTGACCAGATCACTGCAAATGGTCATGGGATCCACATTGGTCTTACATCAGGATGCATGGCACACTGTGCTCTGTAACATGTGACATGTTCAGGTTAGCAGTCAGAATTTTGTGCCATGTTCCATTACTAATCCGTATTGCTGTTGTGAGATTGTCTACTGCTTTGGTGTGGTTGGCACATGTAAACATTGCACTTCTTAGATCTTGTGGTCAGTTCAGCTCATTCGCATGCTCATCATCTTACAAATGGTCTCTCCTCTGCGCAAAGTGTTGGTGTCATGTAAGCAGAGCATTGAGGCCCATGGCATGGTTGTGGTACGCGTTTCATCATCTGAAACATTTCACAAGCAGATTTGCCCAACTTTTGGCAGAACGTGAAGTTTTCCCATAACTCAAACTGAATATTTCCATGTTTCACGGCCTACTTTCAGCTACCCTTCACAACTGAGACCGTCGTTCCGCTCACAGTGTATTGTATGCACGAACAATTGGTAATACTGTATGTAGGCATCCTTGGATTTGATGGAATGTGCTGTTGTTTACCAGGCCCAGAAAGTATGGTAGAACCTCATGTTTCCAGCCCTCATTAATCCAGTTTCTTGTTTATCCAATTTCACAGTTTCAGCACAGTTTGTATGATACTGCAATTATTCATTTTATTATTAAATAAATTTTTTGCTGATGTGAAAATCACTGTTACTCCTACTGAATGTGCGTGCTCTGTTCTGCATAGCATCAGTCAGACTCATGATAGTTACATATTATGTAAACTTCATACAAATTTTGCACAAAAGAGCTGGTCAATTACATGCCGCTTTAGCACTTTACATTACACAGTAGGCTGTTCATGGTAAAGTGAGCACTTTTGAGTGCCTAGTTACGTTTTTCTTTCAGCCATTGTTTTACCTTTAGCCACCTTTTTAAATAAATATTGCTATGTAAATAATAAACACATAGTGTATATTCCACCGCACATGGAAATGAACCTCAAAGGCTACAATAACGTATATTTATTGACTATTATTCCAAATGAGAGGGCTTTCAAAAGTGCTCATGTTAACATGAATAACCTATAACAGTGTTTATGTGTATAAAATAAGTATGCAGTATGTAACTTATGTGGTAGTAATTGGTTTTATCCCCTAAATTTTTTTTAATTGTATGATTTTTGATAATTTGGAGCACATTTGATCCAATTAGTTCAGATAAACAAAGTTCTTCTGTATTTTGAAAATATAATGTAATGATATCATACATTTTTACTGAAAACTATTACAAAAGCTACCTAATTATATTTTAATTATTGCTTAGTATATTTTATTCTTCTATGTCTGAGCCTAAAATCGTGCTTTATTTAACTAGGAGTGGCATAACAAAACAGTTTATTTTATCTTATAACAGCATGTGTGTGTTATGCTGTAAAATTGTTATAACATATGTATCTGTTATGACAATGTTGTGTATTAAAAAAAACAAAGAAACAAATTTACTTGCAGCCACTCTCAACACTGCATATAAGTTAAGTGATGTTAAAATGGTAGAATTACTTTTCCTAATTAGATGTTGACTTCACTAACAGTTCTTCAGCCAGTAATTGCCTGCTGTTATGAGCATAGATTTCTATTCAAAATTTGTTTTTAAGAATGTTGCATTGTCTGCGACTCCTCTGTAGTGTAAGTCAATATAATTATTCAGTAACATTGCTATGTAAACAGTTGTGATAAATCTGTAATGTCTAGCCGTTGGCTTGCAAAAGGTGGGAATCATATTCAGTTTGCATTATGCTAGGCTCATATTTGATGAAACTCTAACTCAGTACATCAAAATCTAAAGTGACAGGACTCCAATGATGGTAAAGGAAAGTCCAGTGGCATTTGGGAGATGTCCAAGAAAACCCTTTTATCGTCAACTGTTTTTCATAGAGTAGTTATGCAGAAATCTTGCACATTCGTTTAACATTAGGCCAAACTTGAAACAATTTTATAATTGCAGAGCTTTGACATTGTACAGAAAGTTACTTGATATGCTCTGCAGACGTGTGAACCAATGATAAGACAGCACGGAAGAAGAGTGAGCGAAGTACGCACGGATAGTCTTAAGAGGTGCAGCCAATGGACAAACATAACATTTACAAGTGTACAGCACTCTGAAGTCTGGACTGCTGCTACATGAATTCACAAAATTAGTTTCACTATGATAGTGCTGAGTGTGAACCATTGGCCCTAGCAGTGGAAATTGTTTTTACATAATTAGGAAATATAGTCTGTTGTTTCCTTTTTTGAAAGTTTTATGGTGTGCTGGCACAGTGTTTGTAGGTTGGGTTGGTTATGAGAAGCATGAGAGAGTGTGTATGTGTTTACATCATGTGCACACGTGATGGTGCATTGTTATGTACAGGCAAGAGTGTGCATGGGAGGTTCACACGTGTGTTTGCATGTTGACAGGAGAAGGTGGTGAGTGTGGATGGGTGCATCATGAGTATGGTCTGCATCAGGGACGAGTTGATGCTGGCCACGACCCTCGGCCATGTGTTGCGCTACCGCTGGGATGGCTCCCTCAATCGTGACTACTGCCTCGACCTGCGCCGAGTCCCCTTCTGCATCGACCAGCAGGTGGCTAAAGGTTCGTGCCTGTAACCACACAGGAGCACTGTTATTGCTGAATCAGCAGTGTTTTATTTGCAGCACCCTAAAACAGGTTGCCGAGGGAATGGTTTACACACTACGTAATATATCCTACCTAGGTTGTTTTACTCAATTACTGCAAATACTTAGGTTACTGGTTAACTAGAAGAAAATAGCAAATTGTGATTTCTATAACATAATACTCTATAGTAAAGTTGTGTGAGAGAAAACCTGGAAAACAGAGAAAAAGAAAAATGTGTGGGAATTTTCTGAGAGGTCAGGGTATTTTCATGCTTTTTTAAGTGTTCAAATTAAGTATGTTTAATTCTCCTCTTCAGAAATGTTTGATATCCCTGTCATTGGTGTCTTAAGAAAGGGACATTTGCGGAATGTCCATGCAGTGTGCTGCAAGCAGTGTATCTTAGTTGTTTACAATACTATTTGCAATAGCATCTAAAATCCAGCTAACTATTTGGCTGTTTTCTCTTGCTTGATCGAACATAGTGGATGTGCTGGTAGGTTTGCAGATGGGAAACATAAAAGAAAGGTAATGTGGAGAGGTGGCGGGTGTAGGTCTGGTAGATGCAGGATAACTTTTGGGCAGAGTTGGTAGCAGTAGCGATGTGGCCCTGGGTACAGCAAAACAGCTAGGCTGGTAGGTTGTAGTGGAATTGTGGCGGCTAAATCTCTGTGGTGCTTGCCAAGTGCAGGCTATGGTGGTGCTGCCTGATCGCTATCGTGCGGCCTTACTAGTTGTTTATTTATCACAACTAAAACAAGAATTACGGAGGACCCGAGAAAGCTAAAGATCTTTCTCGTGATACAATGCCAAGATACTTCCTGGCCGCCATTTTGAAAACAATTGGCGGTTTCAACCTGAAGCAATGTTGCCAATGATGTCAACACCAAACATTGTCTTCTAAGGTCGGAAATCAGTTCATTCAAATACAAGTTTGTTTTAAGTTCACAATAAATTACTATTTGTAAATATACACATCAACATGCTCCTCCCACCAAAACAAAATTTTCCTAGTTGGGAGGGAAGAGGACACATCTTCCGAGTTGGATGCTAGAGAATGCCTTGCCCTATCTTGACAGAGGCCTCTCTTACACCACCATCTGGTCGTGGGCTTACTTGGGTCACTCGTCCCAACTTCCACTTCAATCTTGGCGGTCTTGGTTTGATCTTCTTTGATCAGCACAAGAGTATCAACTCTCTGAGAAACTGATGGGTCTGCCCACTTCTATCTTTGCTGCAGCATGTGCAGGTAATCCTGACTTCAACATTTTCAATATGTCTGATAGATTTGCTGGATCAGCTGCCACTGGTTCAATCGTGAAGTAGGAATGTCCAGCATATCAGGTTCTGGAATGGAGGTTAATGGTTCCATTATAAAATAGTTTGATGGTGTCAATGCTGTAAGATCATGGGGATTTTCACTGATAGCACAAAGGGGACGAGAGTTCAATATTGCCTCTATCTGAACAAGTACTGTATTCAAAATATATAAAAGGACAGGAATCCAGGTACTCACAGTCTAGTACTGTCAATAGCCACACACAAAGTAGGATGACACTTTTTTTTCATGTGGTTGCACGATTGTGACGTTTCGCTGGCTAAGCCAGCTTCATCAGGTGGTGAGTTGTAGGACACTGCAGTATGGTGGAAAGGCGCTGTTAGTAGTAAATTTACCGGCTGGGTGGCGAACTAGGGTGGGGCGGGAAAATTGAAAGATTGCAGGTATATTAGTTTGGTGTGATAAGGAGCAGTGATTTTCTTATGTTGAGATCAGGCTGCTGCCTGAATTTTGTTATAAATTGGTGAGCTCACCAATTTATAACAAAATCCAGGCAGCCACCTGGTCTTAACATTTGCCGTTATGTCAGACGTCAAGTGTCTGGTAATCACCCCCACGTGCGACAAAAGCCAGCAACGAAGCCCAGCACTGACCCTAAGCTGACGGGAGCAACATAACCTGTACACAAGGAAACTGCCACTTCCAGACTCCACCGAGAGAATGCGGCCTTCGTTGCAAAGGGAGGAGCTCTGGCCTGATGATACCCGACCAGCCAAAGGACCTGCAGCCGGCTGACTATGAACGGCGACGCGCAGTGCCAAGATGTCAGTTGTATACTCTGCAGCTCACTCCACCATATTGTCTACTGGAGCTCTCTGCCCACCTCTTTCCTCATGAGAGATCAACCAGCCTTCCAGAAGTCTTCCAGACCTTTGCCCAGTGACCTCCGAAGAAATGTTTGACCCCCTCCCCCCCTTTTTACACTCACTAACACTTTGGATAGTGGACTCAAAGTCCCTTCTGGACAACAGTATAGCGTAGTTATGGTCAGTTGTTATAATAGCTATGGGGCCTTTTCTGCTCTGGTTTAGTTTTACCCTACGTCCCCTTCACCTGTTTTACTGTAGCTTGCTTCCACCGGTTTCAATTCAACTGATAGCTAGGAGATAGTACGGGCTGTTGTGTCTATTCCTCTGGAGAATAAACACTTATTCTTACCTAACTCCATGTGCTTATTCTAGGGTGATTGTGACTTCCAACCTCGTAGACGTGAAACCATCAGGAGAAACAGAAGACTGTGTCTTGAAACCACTTTGCTGAAGCTAGTGTAGGACTGCAGGCTACCCGTAACCAGGTGCATGTACGTCACAAAACCTTCACCCATTAGATGGCCGCCCATGCTATGGACCAGGTACGCAAAGGTACCTGATGGCCACATGGGGTAGAGCCCCAACCACTAGGAACACATGCTACGAAGCGACTTGACATCCAGATCTGCTAACCCCCTCCATCCAATGCATTGAACTTCGCCGGTTGGAGTAACATGACTGATTCGGTTTGTCCTTACCCCTTCTGTTTACAATTTTAGCCAGGGAACTCATCGCCTGCTCCTACTTTGTGTGCAGATAGTAGTATCTTCCCGTATGCTCTTCACTCATAGAAGTGGTACAAGGTGGAGTGCTAAGAGGGCAGCTACTGCCTCTAAACCTAATCAGTTGCTCAGAAATCCATTGCCATTTGCCTTCAGCAGCACTTCTTCACAGGACTAAGCTTATGACGCTCGACAACTGTTGAGCCCTCACCTCCCAGTTTCCCCAAGATTCCTTTTCCAGTCACCCCCGAAGATTGCTGGAGAGCCTCACCTGCTCGTAGTATGCCTACAACTGGGCTTTTCAGTGCCATTGGGTATCACCTGCCCCTATTTCCGGCCTGCGAGTACCAATAGCCTTCCACCAAAGCCAACCAGCCCAGTCAGCAGCACCACCGCCGCCTCAGGACAGGGCCCCAGATCCAGCTAACCACTGCAGTGGTTAGCTGGAGTGAAGCCCACTGCTGGTAAAAGAATGCCTTTGTCCAAACCGGCAGTGCGTATAACCGTCATCAACACACCTGACTTTGTGCCGTGTCAACGGGCTATGTGCCCAACCCTATACCGCAGCAGGTTTACTAATAGGCGACAGATAATTCAAACTCCCCCCCCCCCCCCCCATCCCCCCCAGTGAGTTTAACCAGTGTGTCTGTCTGGCACGAAAGGAACCTATATATGATGGTGATGTCGCCTCAATTTTAACCAGACATCACACGTCAAATTCTTCAAACAGCTTGGGTATTTGAGATGCACTCTGCCTTGTTAGTTGGTATATAAGATGGCTGTCATATTCAATAAAGTCCTGAATACCAAATTTACCGCATTGTAAACCAAACTTTTTTTATTAATTTAATCTTCCAAATTCATGCCTCGGCTTAGAATTTGGACAGGCAATATTACATACAGTTCCGACGAAGTATATATAAAATAATTAAAATAAGCTGATAAAATGGACAGTGTATAATCAGTATCATTACAGTCCTACTACTAATATAATAAAATGGTCCCAGTTCATAAAAATGTGTGGTTTTGGTGTCAAGCTCATCCCCTTATCACTTGGCTAGGTATGACCTCTTACAACAGTTGTAGAGTATACGGTGTCTCATAATTTCTCTGCCACTGTGCGCTCCCTTCTTCGCCCTTGCTCCCCTCCCCATGTCTGCCCATCCCACCACCGTCCAGCGGTTAGCTTACATTCAATTTCCGCTTGCAATTGCTTATATATGGTGATGCGTGACACATTTCAGCGCTTAGAAGAAGCGCTCTCCAAATGGCCGACTTCGCCCCATATGAAAATGGCAAAGTTCTATGGGAAAGTTAACTCAATTTACGCACCATAATGGAGGCAGGACACTAGGGACTTCCAGACGTTAACAGAGCCTCAACACATCTCCAAACCCGTGCTCCTAACTTTTACTCTTCACTCTGAATCTTCAAGAAGCCATCACATCATTGCCCCTGCCTATTTAAAACACCCCTATATTTCGCCGCACCTGCTAGAGCAATTATACGCTTTTCAAACTTAGTGCGTTTGGAGGAAGTGGGCTAATCAACGAAGAGTCACTGCCTCTCGAGCACTTGTGGACCAGAGAACTCGACATCACGCGCCAAGTGGCAGGCAAAGTAAGGATCCAGGTCTCATGCATGTGACATCACAAGCTTAACCCCTAAGAGGTAGAGATAGCTCTCCCGCACTACTCTGAGCACCTATGGTCAGCAGAAATTAGTATGAAAGGCTGCGCCCACTGAGGTTCGGGAATTGCTCATCATCTTTGAGACTGCGAAGGCTGGGGATGATGCTAAAGATGGAAATTCCTTATATCGTGGTGGCAGCTCTGTCTTGCAACACCTCTGGCTGTGAAGGCCGGGGTATCCTGACAAGGGCTAGACGCCCTCAGCCATGCCGGTAGCCATGAGTGAACTCCGATGATGCCACCCGCTGCAGAGGGTGCAGCCACCAGAAGGCACCAGAATTGCAAGCGCCTCCAACCTCCTGGGTAGTCTTCACCGCCTGCAGCTACCACACATTGACCTAACCTTCCTACCCCTTACCTCTCCAGGTAAACCAAGGTCACTGCGACATCGTCCCTTAAGGACAGCCTTGCCATCTTTACCAGTTGAGTAGAGAACCTTGTACACTACGAGGTCCCTTTGGGATGTTCCCTAATTAAGGTTAGGATTCCCAGAGCTAATTGAGATTTTGAATAATTTATTTAGTTATCAAATCTTCCTTTTATATCAAATACTTTTAAATGTAATGTAATCAGGTTTCCTTCACCTGAATTGCTTTGATTGAACCTCCGCAGTGTATTTTTTGAGAGTGAATATTTATGTTATATCTGTTTAACGTAATATTATTAAATTCTTTTCACTGTATTTCTTTACCTGTAATTTACGTCATTGTAATAAAAACCATATTGTGATTTAATTCTAGGGCCTTCTTAATTCTAGTGGTTAGGAACCTTTTTGTCTCCAAGTGTTATAAGAGCTCGGTATATTTAATTATTGAATTATTACTTTTTTGAATACATATACAACACCAGCTTCGCGAAAATACCACACGGCAAATACAAGGAACATTGAGCGGTATTCCGAATTTTGCCATGGGAATTCTCAGTGTATTGCATTGGCTAAACTTTGGGAGAGCCCTTCACTAGGAACTCACTACACCTAGGTATTACGGCTGCTTATGGGTTCCTGCTGTGTAACCCTTTAGGCTAGTAAATGGTTAGAAGGAGTTGTGCAGTGAGGCGTGTTGGGCATAGTCATGTATCTGGACGAACATAGTAGGACCACTATTATAACCGGCTTCGTCTTACGTACTCTTTCGGTTTGCAGTGCCATACTCTTTAATGGCCTCAGTCACGAGCTCATAAAAGTGGAATTAAGAACAAACTTAAGAGAACTCTCAAAGTACTCGAGGATATCAATAAATTAAGTAATTCTGATACAACTGAAAGTAAGTCATTATTTGCTTTACTCTCCAGAACAAAAGGCAGACTGCCATATGAATACTTATTTCTTTTACACTGTGGACATTCAATAATTGGAATAGAACCAGCAGACTTCATGGAGGAATACACTGCCATACCCCCTTGCCCTTCCCTTTCTTCTTCAAGTAGTACAAGCATGACTCTGCCACAACCAGAATCTGTCGCTGTTCCCCAGCCGGCCGCCGCAGCGCAGTTGATGAAGCAGAGGAGAGCTCCACTTCCGCTGACACCACAGGTAACCAGTCGGAAAAATATACCGACAGCAGTGTGTGACTTTGTCCAACCAACATGCCCACACTTTACATTGGCTTTTTGCTTAGCGGGATTAGCTCCCCAGGGCATGATCACTGCTGCAGTTACGTCGAGATATTTGAAGGCCACAACCACCACCTCTCATATCCACCTGGTGTACGATAGAACACTTAAATCCAGGTTGCTCATCAGGGTTTTAGTTCCTCAGGTCACCACAAGTAAACTCTCCACAGAATCTCACCTACCAGCATGGAAGGTTACCCATAAGATAGAGCTATGCCTGGGACATGTGTGTGATTCCCCTTTGGTGATTACTTAGATGGACAATCTGTTATATAGTGTAACCTCAACGTGCCGCCCCAGCAGGCGCGGTATTCCTCCAACTACTCTCACGATATGAGGAGCAGTCTCCCTTTGTATCAGGTGGTGTTTAATTAATTTTAAACTCGTAGTGCTTCAATGGTAAATAAAAATATTCCAAAGCAACTGTCAACCACTCATACTAGACCGAGATTTTTTGTGTATGTGCTTACTGAGAATACTATACTAGTCTAATGTTTGTTCACACTAAATTATAATTTTTAAAACAGTAACAGATTGTAGCCAATTTCTGTTAAAGTTGTTGTGTTTTATGTGTTGCAGCCATACCAATTGTTGAAGCAAACACGTTTGTTACTGATATTGAGTATTCTCCCTTGGTGGGGGGATTTGCTGTTGTCCTCAATGATGGACGAGCTGCCTTCCTTACTGCTGCCTCGCTGAGGTTTGACCCCAATGTAAGTCTTTGCTAATGGTGTTTAGCATTACTTGTGGCCACGTGCAAGTATTCTGAAAAAAGATCTGTGATATTACAGTATTTGTGAACATTTTCCATCAAGCATTTGTGTAACAAGCACTTATTGTTAATTTAAGTAATTTGATCAATTTTAAGTATAAGAAAATAGTAATACAATGGAGTACTGCACCCAGTTGTACAACATTCAGAGTTCACTCAAAAGTAGTACGTAGGCTACGTACCCTACCAATATGATTTAAGTTGCATGTGAAATGTGTACTTCTACCTTAAGTTTTAATGCAACATGATATGTTGTGGTTAAATTAGGGATTATATTACAGTGTTTATTTTAATCAGTTCAAGTGAAAACTGTACTTTACAAAAACAATTTTAAGTATTCTGGGGACTGACTGGGCTATGAAATACCTAGAAGCTATCATTCATCTGCAAGTTAGACATATGGGAGCAGCATTGTAAGTATTTTCTACTACTGTGATAAGGATCTAGAAAAATGCAATTGCATACTGAATAAGACAAAGCTTTTAGATTTGTGTTTTTTCAAATCCGAATAACTTGCTTTGTGAACCTATGGCTGAATAAATTAGTAAAAGATTATTATTTTCATCCAGCTCTCAGTATAAAAAAAAGGAAATTTGTATTTGTATAAAAATAAATTAGATTAGTATGGTATTTTGGAAGACCCTATACTCAAAAGGAGAAAATAAAATGTTTTATCGATCAGATAACATATCTATTCTAGGACTATTTTTATGGTTCAGAAGACATTGGCAGTAAGTTTTAATATCTTACTAATGTCCAAATCCTTACCTACCATGATCAAAAATTTTTTATGATTACTATTTCGTTGCCTGGTTTTCCTCTCAAAGACACTTCAACAAAAGCAGAGAGATCAATGTAAAAAGTTAAATAAAAAGAAACAGAATTAGCTTTCACCTAATTTTTGAAAACTAGAAAAATTAAGGCTTAGAACTGATAAAAAGTAGTAATTTAATCAAATCATTAATCATTGTAATGATGATTCCAATAAATTGTGCCAATCCATAATGATAGTGGGAGTTTGTTACAAACAAGATTGTAGCTTTACGCTTGAATTGCCATGAGTGCTGTGGGTTATATATACACTGCCTCAACCTCTGGTCCGCCTCTTAAGACCTCGCTGTTAAGAGCCGCCCAAATCTCTTCGCTCACTCACTTACTCACTCAGCCTATGGTGCTCTCCCATAGTACACAGCATCGCCGAACGCCATTGCTTATTTTACCTTTGTACCTATCCATTATACAAGCCAAGGGAACTCCTTGCTACCTGAGATGTAGGCAATCCCCTCTATGCTGCACTCGAATTCAAGGGGGTGGACCCATTCTCTCGCTAGGCTTGTCCTAGCTGGCAGGCACCGAATGCACATGCTGGCAGTGCATCGGGGAGGTTTCTTCTAGTGCTGAGTAGATATGTGTTTTTACTGATACCGGTACGAACCGATACTTCCTGCCAATACAACCAATATGCGATACCAATACAATAGGACTTATGATTAATGGACTGAAAGACATCTACTAGCACAAAAAATATTTTGGGTAGCTGATGAAAATCTGTGTTAAAGTCAGTGTCACACAATGTACTATTAGATGTTTAAAACCTTAGGAAAACTAATTTCACATTAATTCTTCAAAATCAGAGATTAAAAGCAGTACTCAAAATATATTTTAGTAATTTATTTTTAAATTTAGGTCATGGCAATTTAAGCAATTTATGTTTTAAACAAATAAAATAAAAAATATTAAATCCACAAAGTAGTGTATCACAATTATCAGCATAATTCAACTTTGTTCATGTTCAGAAAATGAAAAATTATTAACATGTTTAGTTTTTAAATTCAGTTCTCCCTTATTTTACTGAGAGTAAAATTGAAGCTCTGCCAGTTACTGGGGTATGAATGTCAGAATCATTGCTTGTAAAATATTTTAAATACTGATGTGACAAGGGGGAGCAGTTGTGCGACCCCTGTAAAGCTGGTATAGGTATTCAACGTTAAAGTGAGCATTTTTTAAGGCCCATATAAATTTTTCCTTTCATCCAATTTCCATCTTCCTGCTGCTTTTTAATATAAACATTGTAATATGACCAATAAACACAGTGTATACATTTCCCCACCACCTAAAATTTAATGCCTGAGGCTGCAATAAGATATATTTATTAGCCGTTAATGCCTGTTGGGAGGGCCTTAAAAAGTGCTCACTTTATCATGAACAGCCTATAATTCAGCAACCCGCAATACAAGCTGTACATGATTATCTCCTCAAGTGCCTGTAACTGGTTTAATGGCAAATATCAAGTCTCAATATCGGTTAAAAATAAAATTGGTTTGGGACGGGGCAATGTTACTAATATCGGCACATTTTTAACATCGGGTATCTGTATCTATCGACTCAGTACTAGTTTCCTCCTCCATGCGGTGCGCTCCAGCTGCCCCTCGCCACGGCTCTCGAGTGGTATTCATTTCCTTGCATGCTCCTCTGAAGGGGCAGTTGGCAGCAGGATGATAGTCAGACTCCACAATAACTTGCTAGCTCGCCAGTGATGCCCTACATTATGGGTGTTACTGGCGTTGGATAGCGTCTGAGCCTTACTCCCCTTTACCATCCTCCAGATGGCTACGATGTTGGCATCGTCCGCTTAACAGGATTATTGCTTCTAGAGGAACTGGTGTCCTTTGGCAATTTAATTATGGTCCTATGAGCACGGAGAGGAGCGCTAGTTGGTGTTGGCCTTGTTTGCACTCGGGAAGATGTGTAACTGGACAGTAGCTCAAGGCATTGGACCACTTTCTGTGCAGCTGAGGGTCAGTATTAAGATACAGGCTTCTTAGGAGGCATTGGAGGTCGTAGCAAGATGGCACGAAGGACAGGTCAGAGTAGGCTTTTACGTCCACTGGTTGAGCTGGTGGATGTTCCCCTCTGCCGAACTGCTTCCTCCCTCTTTCAGGAATACACTCAGTGGGCACTCTGTTCGCCCCCTACCAGGCCTCCAATCAGGGCTTTATCTCGCCCAACCCTGTGGCAAGCCATAAGGGGGTGGATAGCATAGAGAGGGTGACAGTAGGTGTATTGTAGGGATGAGCGCTGCCTGAGAGGAAGAATGGTATAGGCAAGTGGGTGTGGTTGATATGCCTGACTACTGATCTCCAGCAAATGACTTGGCAGGTGGGTCGTTTTTAGGCAGAAACAAGCACTTAATTGTAGGTGTCAATAGCAGGAAAGGGGCAACTGCTCTTGTGTCTCACTCAAGAAGGGAGGACGTCACTATAGATCCAAGCAACATGAAGAGACGGAGCTCCTTAACAGGGGTGGCTGTTGGCTTTCCTTTAGGTATATTGGCTGTGTGGGACATCGCCGGCAGACCCAAGTACTTACAGGGTGTAACTGTTGAGTGGACCATCACTCCGCAGACACGAGGCTCTCTATTGGTGAGGAGGGAATGGGGGCAGTGCCTGCTTCTGCAAGAATGTTTGAGGTTCTCTTGGAAGAAGCATAAATAGTAGGATGCAGGTTGAGAAAGATTGTAGCTGTCATTAATAAATCAGCCTAATTGGTTTGTGTGTGTTTATTGACAACCAGTCTGTACCCTGACTAGGGCCTGAAAGGCAGACTAAGATGTACACACTGCCAACTTTTCAATTTTCTATAATTCTGTTCTTTAAACTGTAGGAACCTATGTTCTTTGTAACTGATACAGCCATATCTTAACAAGTGTTTGGAAGTTAGGAAGTTTGGAAGTTAGTGCATTTGGATTATTTTCTTATGTATGTACGTTGACTAAAGTTAATTTGTTTGTTTTGTTTGTATACTTGTTCTTTGTTTTCTAAGTTTTCTAAAATGTTTGTAAGTAATTATGTTTGGGCTTGTTTAGGATTACTATAGACATACCAAAAATGCATAACTACATGTTTTTCATCATATGTTGACTGTATAGTAACTTTAAGAATCATAATAATTCAAGCTTGATTTAGGTAATGTAATTTGTGACTTTGAAAGGACAAAACTGTTCTGACAGTAACAGTGAGAAGTGCATGGAAAATAGCTCATCAGTGTTGCTTATTTTCTGATCGAGGGAGCATGTTGCATGTTTTGTTCTTGGTTGCATGTTTGCGAGTTCTGTAGCAGGTTCCTTATTTTGAAAGCAGTTGGCTGGGACACCAGCAGAGGATGGCACGGTAAGGGATACCGCTTGCTCATCTGGTATGACTTGGATTCGTACTTGTAACCCCTGATCGATATGCCTCTTTTGAGCTACCCTGCCTTTTAATACAAGTTGAAATCAACAATTCTTAACAGTGTTGGTCTTTTCGTAATGGAATTTATGTTAACAGCCTCCATCTAGTCTTCCATAGTAACACCTTATTTTTTAAATTTCTCACACAATGGCTTTCGTAGTTGTGTATTTGGTATTGCTGGTTGTAAAATATTTAAATCTGGTCAATTTTCTTCTTGTAAGTGCATTATTGCCCTTTTTAGATGAAGCAGATGTTATTGCATTTATCCTGTACAGAAAAATTTTGCAGTGATTTTGTACAGGATGTCCCATTTGTAATGGATCCAGGATGTCCCATTTGTAATTATTTTGGTTTGTTATGCGTAACTTGTGAAATGACCAATCAAAAGAGGTGAAATTATAGGGGGACCACCATGTTTTATGAGGATACCTCAAATGAAGAAGGGAGGTGGGTGGGGGAGGGGGGGGAGAGAGAGAGAGAGAGAAGAGAGAGAGAGAGAGAGAGAGAGGGGGGGGGTAGGTCCAGGCATTTTCAAGAGGATGTTCGTCCTTCGTGCCTGTGGCTCCATTTAACGCGGGATTGGGGAGGGGGGGGGGGGGGGTGAAGCACCATGAGCGAAGTCATTCCCTCATCTAGCCTCATCACAGCTACAGCCCCCTCCTAAGAAAAGTCATTACGCTATACACACAACAGGATGCCTTCAAGCCATGGTGGCTTGCCCAGCTGTTGCCGCCTGCTGCTCTGCAGCTTGCTTCGCATCACGTCGGCAGTCTCTACCTCTCCAGTCTTTGGCCACGAGAGGGGAACTCGCTGCCAGCTCCAGTCGTGATCGGCCATTTGTGCCGGCTCACTGCAGCCGCTTTCTCTACGCCTCTTCTCTCTGAGTTTTCTCTCTCAATACACTCTACAACCTTCATGCTAGCCCTGTGCGCCGCATATAAATAGGACTCACAGTCCTCAGTTTGAGGCTGTCTCACGTCAGTCATCTACATAACTTAACTCTGCCCTAGAGCACACAGAGAAGGTGTCTTGTGCCAGTTCAGTAGCATCCTGTTACTTTGTCCGAGAATGTACAGACACCGCATCTACCTGCGTAGAATGTCTCTCTGCTCAAGAGTCAACCGACTTCAAGTCGTCACTGCTGTTCGCAGCACTGTCGAGAGTTCTATACTGCTCGACACCGCCTCGCTGTCCGCCAGCACACCGAAGCCTATCACTATTCCAGCTACCTTATAGTTCACCCACAGTTGTCTTGAGTACGAGTACCGCTGACTTGGGGGTCAACCTCACCCACCGCGCTGCCGCGTCTTCGGAGACTATGTCAATTACTGGTTGGCAACCTAGGATCGGCCCTTCAGACCCTAGTCAGAGAACAGGCTGGTTTACGTGTGGTTTATTGAGCAATCAATAAATAGGCATAAATCTGACTTGTTTGAGTTGTCTTCTCCAGCACTCTATACTTCATACACCTGTTCCCACTATTTCCTGTTTCGTTACCAGTCCTAGTAAGATTCTTCCAGGGATAGCCATGAACCACAACCTTGTTCCTTACCTCACACTTTGGGAACTGTCTTGAATTGCAGCTTTGGAAGCTTTCTTCCTGGGACACATCAGAACAGTTGTCACTTGAACTATTGTCCTTCTAATAAGTGCTTGGGTCCGCCTGCGAAGTCTCGCTCACCAGGAAGCCATAGAAATGGTTGCCCCTAGTCCTGCTATTGTGATCCTCAGTTTGGTATAGGCTGTTCACTGTAAAGTGAGCACTTTTTAAGGGTCTGTTAAATTTTTCCCTTTAGTCAATTTCTATCTTCCCGCCACTTTTTAATATAAACATTGTCATGTTACTAATAAACGGAGTGTATACATTTCACCTTTCTCAAAAGTTAATGCACCAGGCTGCAATAGAATACATTTATTAATTGTTAATGCCTGTTGGGAGGGCCTTAAAAAGTGCTCACTTTTTCGTGAACAGCCTATACTTGGGTCTGCCAGCGATGTCCCGCTTGCCAAACCACTAGACTGAAGGCCAGTAGATTAGGCCACCTAGTCTACTCTCCATGAGGCTGTGTCTACCTCTTACTGACCACCCACTATCTGACTTTATGGTCTATCACCTCCCATTATTCCTCACCATAGGGCTGGGTGGGGCAAAGCTGCCAAGCAGGAGCTAGCGCAGGCTGAGGTTCTGAAGAATAGTGGTTCAGATGTTAACCAGGTATACACCTGGAAGAAAGAGGAGGCTGCACGTCAGTGAGCGTCCGCATCCAGCTTGTCAAGCTCAACCTTGAACCTCATCTGACACATGCCGTGTGAAGTTTCTTCGCTGCCTCCAACGCCGCTGATGAAGCCACCTACCTTCGCTTGGTCAGTTGACGTCACTAGGGTTGTCAAATCCCTTAATTTCACACCCGCTTATAGCTCTATCAGGGTACCCACTTGCCCATCGCTCGCAAGCTCTCCTAAGGCACAACACTCTATTATAGAAGTGGCCAAATCCAGCAGCGTATGCCCCATGAAAAATACAGTTCAAGTGGTGACCACTGCTTCACCGGCTCCTGCGGAGGGAGGTGGGGGAAGTACGTTGACGCCGCTTCTCCAATTGCAATTCCCAATAAGGGTAAGCGTCAAGGTGACATCTTATTTGTGCTCATCTGCCTTCATAAGTTTACAAGAAATACACAGAGGCCAGTTGTGAGTGGGACTGCTAGTAGGTGTTAAAAACTAACATAGGCAGATTAAAATTTTTTTTTATATATAGATTTTTTACGCTAAAAATATCTTGTATATTAGAGTAGTTTTTTAGTATGGCGCCAAGAGCTAAAACTTTGTCATTTCCTTGGCTTGCTAACACTTCCTGTTAACAGAGCACTTACTTTCCACCCACCCAAAAAAGTCCTCTTATAATGAGTTGCATTTTAATCCAAGATATGTGAAGTTTCTGTTTACCATGTGATACTGGCTTTGTCATGAAGAGGGGCAGTAAAGCTCACTTACGTGTGCAGGTCAAATTGATGCATCACATTAAGAAATGCTCCAAGGGTCAAGTGTGTGTGTTGTTAAAATCTTAGTTATAACATACTGAAAATTGCAATTTCATATTTGCTGCATGTTCACTGGAGAAATTACACAGCTCATGACCAGTGTTCTTCTGGTTCACTCTCTATGTGCTAGTGCACAGTTGGGTGAAGACCTTGTATTAACCAGCATCTACGAGAGCATCAGTCTTGTGGATACAGAACAAAACAGTCTACTGTGGCACATAGCAGTATGTGGCAGTATTCAGTATATTCCTGGCAGACTTAATGGTTGGAGCTAATACCAACCCAGCATGATTCCAGTATGTGTGATAGCTTGGTGTATGATGAGGTCGGATCCTCAGGGTCTGCTGACAAATAAAATTTACTCCTTCTTGACCTCCTTCTGGTCATCCGAGGTTAACATTATCTTTTTCACCATTTTATTTCTTGTGGTCATTTGCCTCACTGAGCACAGCTCTTCATGTCCTCTGGGCACGTTCTCCTGTCTAAGGAGAACCCATTCACCATCTTTGCGAATTTTCAACCATTACCACCACAAGTCCAAACCTCGTCTGACCTCATGGGTGTTGGATGGGGTCGGTACATCACTGGACCCAAGCCCCATCAGGGTTTGTGCCCCAGGCTCTCCCAACTAGGGGAACCTCGTACAGGGTCGGGGTCTGTCCCTGCTTCTCCGTCTGTTTTCTGACACTTGTGGATTTTCAAAAAGGTGAGGGAAGTGGTGCTGCAACTACGTAACTACTTTCAGTTAACACTACACTGAAAATGTTGTATTGTAAAACCGGTGAATTTCAATACAGTAAATAAATGCCATAAAAAGGAGTGTTTCACTCACACTCTCAAACTTTAGACAGGACATGAGGGATTGACAAATGCCCAGTACATGCACAGAACATCAGTTATTAATTATTTCACAAAAAATGCAAATATAGTTTTCACCAGAAAAACTTGGTAGTGTAGTTGTGGTGGCATGCCACCACGGCCACTGGGTAAGTGAGCGTAAGCTGATGGCGCGGCACAGAGTGCTAATAGACTGTGGTGAGAGCACTAGTGAACTGTTTTGAACCAAGGGGGGTGTGTGTGGGAGCACGCACAACCATCTTTAAGACAACAGGGTATTTCCTGGCCCGAGGCTCGTCGCGACAAAGAGAGCAGCTGGCAGCCAGTTCCTAGCCACCAGTCGAGCAGAACAGTTGTGTTTGTGTATGTTTGTAAGTTCTGAATAAAATCTGTACACACGTGACGTACATTATGTTTTCATTGTCTCCCTCGCTTGCCCTTGCACTAAAGTAACTCAGTAGCTACAGTAGTGTTTTAAATTTTGTTTTTAAATAAAATTTTTTACAAGTTGTAGAAAACTGCATAACTATTTAAAGATGTAGGTATTAATGCTACACTTAAACTAATAAAACATGTTCAGAGTAACTGTTCTTTAAATAATATTAAAGTTGTCTTTGATCTCACGGTTACTTTCACAATGTTTGTCATGCTTGCTGTCTTTCCAAATATTATCTTTAATACAATCTAGAATATCGAAGATGCAGGAATTTTTTGATTCTTCAGAATGAATTCTAACAAGATTCTGGTCGATGATGTCAGAATCCATTCACTCATCATGCTTATGCTTTTTTTAAATTTTGCCTGTTGGTGTGAGAGCACTATAGTCTGATAGTAGGTACTCTAAATAAAGTTTCTTGAAGTGGTCTTTCAATACTTGTTGACAGCCCTGTTGTGTTGCAAAATTGCACCGCTAGGAATTATAACTAAATTGTTATTGATGGAGAAATCTTCTTTACCATTTGGTCAGTCAAGCTACTAAAATTAATGTAATTTGTTGAGCAATGCAGGTGATGTGCAGCAACTGAAAGTAGTCGGTCATCAGTTCAGTCATTAGATTACTGTATTTTGGAATGTATAGGCGGCACCAGAAGTTTTTTATGAAAAATTAGGGATAATTATTTCAAATATAGGCCGCACTGAATTTTTGTATTCCTGTAAATGTTGTTAAGTCACGATTCCGTACAAACATAATAAATTCCGACTTAATTGCTCTCCTACAAAATATATTTGACAGAAAATGTGTGTTATGTTGCAATGTTTACACATGTACATTGGACAGTTACTGTTCTGTAGATGGTAATGTAACTTGAGAAAGCAAAACCACAGCAACATGTTACACAAAATGACGTCTTATCAATGTGCACTTGTAGAGCCACTGCGGGCGTGCAAACTGTGTAAGATATCTTTCTCTTGTACAGCAGAGAAAATAATTTTCTCATGCACGACATCTATGGGTGAGCCCCAACATGTTTACATTTTACACGTGCGGGATGGTTATTTTTTTTATGAATGCGAGCAAACAAATAACTGCACTAGTGTGTATTTTTGTTTTTTCTTTTCTTTTCCTTCCCTTCCCTTCCTTCCTGCCTTTAAGAATTAAAACATTAAAATGTACTGCATGTTGACAGATTTCTAAACATGTTTTGGGTAAAAAATTAAAAAAAAAATTTTTAATGCCAATATCTCGTATATAAGACGCACCCCTATGTTTTGTAGTAATTTTTTTTGTAAAAATGTGCGACCTATTCATACTGAAATACATATTCTGTTAACAACAAATAAAAAGTATATAAATTCTTCTTTGGACATGTTTTTGTATTTTCACGTCACAAATTGTGGTTATGTTTTCTCATCTAAAGCCAACTTTGCAGCGAGGATAAGTTTGTCCATTTCCAGTAGTTTAAGTGTTCCCAATTAATGTACCGTTTTTTTAACTGTAATTTTACTAGGTATGTTTAAAGAAACAATTCTCTTCTGCATTTTCAATGTGTCCAAGCGTATAGTTGGATTTTGTATTTAGATAATAGCATACTGGTGAAATTTTCAATAATTTTGTATTGAAATTGTTCACATTACCCCGTGCATCCTTGACACGAGACAGGCCTTAAATACACTATCCAGAATTTGCAGCTCCCTACTTGGTAAATTCATGTGTCATTTAATTGAGATCCTTGAGTGGATATTCGCATACCATTGTTCATTGTATCCTGGATAAACATTGATGCCTCTGTGTTAGTAGTACGGTCTCTGGGGCTGTATCTGGTGTCAAACCACAAACTGCTACAGGCCTGCAGCTTAATCTCCACGTTCAGACTGCCAGGCACTGACTACGGTCTTGTCACTGTTTTCCCACTGGGCTATTCTGTCCCCTACAGCAAGTTCGCGTTGAGTTCTGCCTTGTTCCTTGTCTCTGCTTGTGACTTTGGGCTGAACTGCCATACGTGATTGTTGAAGGCACTGGTTGGACTTTACTGCGTATATCCATTCTCCCTACGACTAGAGTAAGCCATGGAGTAGATGGCTGGGTGAGTTAAAGGGGGAGGTGGTAGGTAGGAGGTCTGCAAGGCAATGACGTAGGTAGGTAGAGTAGGGCCCCGACATTCACTTCCGCATTTTCCTATGCTCGCTCCATCTGTGGTTAAACTCTGTAGGATATGTTCTGATGTATGGCACATTCATGCACATTTAATACACGCACTCTGCATTTCAACTTCACCCCATCTTTAGAATTGCTACATTCATTGGGGAAGTCACATTACAACAGATCATTCAATCATGTGCACACAGGATCACTCCCAGTCTAGTGAGGAATTACACACACGTGGCAAGAAAGGAAGAATTGTACTGTCTACCGAAGCCACTATGCGGTCGCCCATTATTCTCCCTCAAGATATTTTACTATTCGACGGAGCCATCGACGCCGATCAATCAGAGATGCGAGTTCTAAGGGATGATGCAAGAGAGCAGCAACCCCTGCTACAAGGACACAGCAGTCTCCAGAGCCTCATGCCGAGGTGATAAAAATGTCAGCAGCCTCCAACGGGCAAGATAAGGGAAGGGTGTCGCTGCCCTGAAGTCAGAAAAAACCAACCCCTGTGAAGAGAGGCTAGCAACCCATGCACCTCTTCAACAGCCCACAAGCTACAGATTTTGGTATATAAGTAAGTGCAAGTTTCAGGCATGGCAGAGTTTGCCGACCCTCCTGCCTGAATAAAACCAAGGGCACCACCAGCCTGAGCAATGGTATGTAGGGCCTCTCCAGCTTGAGCAAGGCTAAGTATAATCAGCATATCAAGCCTGAGTAAGGCTAAGTATAGTTCAGGGGTAAGTGGCTCAAATCCTGTCTTCATAGTCTGCACAAGTCTCGAATTGATTGGCGCTGGCTAACATCCAGCAGTGTTAATCCTATGACAGAGCACACCACTCACATTACACATGGGCATGCACGTGCACAAAGAGGCTCCAATTTGAAATTTACCCTAACTGAATATCTATTTAAAGTGTAAAATTATGTCTCTTGTTTATTTTCATGTTTTCGAAGTGTATAAAAATGTTTAAAAAGTATGTTTTATAATATTGCACAATGTTTAGTTATGGATTCAAAATGTGCGCTGCATGAAGATTAAGAACGGTATTATTCCGGTGGGAACGCCGTCATAAAAGGACATTCAAAGAATACAGAAAATTAATAAGAAAAATAAAAAATGTAAATCAATATTTAAATTGCTTGTGTGCCATTTATTAAAAAATATCAAAGCTTTACTCGGCATGCAGAGCACTTCCGCTTGTATGAACGCCGTAGGCAGCCATGGTAGGTTCACGTGACCCTTGCGACTCAGCAGTCCGTGAGGAGAGCTGGCAAGGTAAGACGCTGTCACGTATGCACTACAAACTTTTTGCAGTGCTGTAGATTACCATAGTTTCACTTTAGTATACCGGTTAACCTTTGCTTCACGTATGTTTGCCAGACATTCCCCAGCATTATGCTTCTGCTTAACCTAATGATTTGTGCCCTTGTGGCTTTTTGAATTTAATCGAGGAGGAGGAGAAAGATGTCTGAGAGGCCACACGGCCCGCGCAACTTGACCTAGTGCCGTGTGCCTATGTTAAAGGGGTTTCATTGTAATTTCTGTATCATTGCCGCATGCAATTTTAAGGGCTTTATTTTCACATATGTATTTCAGTGTAATTTTCATGTTTAGTTGTTTTACAGCCACATCATTCGCGACCACATGATTCATAGCCGCCAAGTCAATATCTGCACCATACATGCGCTTTGAGGGTCTATTTGTGTAAAATCATGTGTGCCGTAATTTATTTCAGGGTTCTATGTAGTTTTTATTCAGAGTTTCATGTAATTAATGATTTGTATGTACGACCACGCAGTCAATCTCAAGATTGATTTTCCTGCCATCAGGCATGCTAAAAGACTTCAGTTGTCACAGTTTGCCGGAGAATATTTTTCCAATTCATAATAATAATTTATCTGAACAGAATTTGCAGTTTTACAGGGGAAGGCTGGAAATTCATGTGCACCGCATGATCCGCTACGAAGCATATCCAGCGGCATGTGCTCCATCAATGTTCGCTTTCACGCATCTGCGTGTTTATTGTGACCACTCATTTCATGTCCCATCATATTTCAAGTGTATTTATGTCATGTATGTAAAGGGTACGGTGATATTATTTCCGTACTAGCCTGTGTATAGGCTGTCACCTCACTAACCACGCGCGGCAAGACGAGCTCCGACAAGTCCGCATTAGTGATGCTAAATAATGACACGTGTTTGTTCATTTGTGTCATTTTGTAATTTGTTGTGCTCTTTCTTCAAGGAAAATCGCCAGTCCACCCTTGTGAAGATTGTTTTTTTTTTAACACTACAGAGAAGTCATCCCTCTAGGAGTGTTGGACTCTTTCATAAAAGTAATGTTGTCAAAATCTTGTATGGTTACCAGAATAAAAGCAAATACACAGTGCTCTAAGTTTTTCCTTTGTAGTGGCAGCAACTTTTCACCCAATTTTGCAAGTGATCCAAGTTTAGTAAGGATGTTTAGTAATGCAAAGTGTTTTTTAAGTATGCTTGGGTGAGATAGACATCCAGAACTCATAGATCCGTGAGAACCCTGAGTCTGAAAAGTGCGGTGACTGGGAAACACCGCTGTTGCCCACCTACAGTAAGTTTGTGTCACAGTTTGTTTCGTGTCTCACCCGATGGTGTCAATTGGCGCACAATATGGGGTCAGTGTGTTCATCCGTGTCAACTGCGAGACAATGGCGGACACCACATCTGATCAACCGTGAGAAGGCATCAAGACATCCGCATCGCAACCACAACACCTGCGAACGCGAACATGAACTACCTGGACATGCCGATCGACAGATGCGTGCATTGTTGAAGAGTAAGTAAGATTAATCAGTTTGACGAGAACTTGTGGAATCAACCGTTATGCCAATGCATGTCCGACACCTTATCCACACCGTCAGAACCAACACTGTGTGCGTACCGGATATGACTGTGTGGGAACGAAGTGGACGCATTGCGAGCAGTACAAAGTGAACTTACATTTGTGGTGCATAGGGCCTTATGAGTATGTAACCTACCGCGAAAGTGTCATAAACTGTGTCGAGTGCCGTAAAAAGAACTGTGCTGAGATTGCACCACCGACAACACAGAGGTAAAGCACATGCCTCCACCAGTAGTAGTTACGTACATGCCACACGGTTTGACGGGACCCGCTAGAAATATATTGTTGCCAACTTTTGCGGGACGTGATTCGGATGACCCAGGTACTTTTCTTGTGGTATGCGAGGAGAAAATCCACTGACATCGCGTACATAGGGATGATTGGACTGAGGTTACTACCAACAGACTAAGGGGAATCGCTGCCATGTGGTTGAAACTAGTCCGTGATTACCGAGTCACTTGGGAAGAATTCTGTGAACGCTTGCTGGGTAGGTTGGATATGGATGGTGATGCCATACAAGCACAGGCCAGACTCTACCATGAACAACAGCGCGACAGTGAGGGCATTGAAGAGTTCATACAGAGGAAACTGGATCTGTATAAACGCTTACATCTGGGACAAGTGACTTGCGGAGTACTCGAGATCATTGTGGCATTATAAACACCTGATGTTAGGCCATACCTGTGGCGAGCGACACGTGTAAGTGTAGAACTGTTCACGAGAGAGGCGTGCTTCTATGAGAGAGATGTGCATGCGAGACAGGACTACCAATCCCCAAGAAATAATCACAGTACGTCAACACCTGCAATGATGTCCGATGTATTGAGACCACCGCTGCCATTCACACCAGTGAGAGAAAACCGCAGTCAGGGGTCAAACTTTCACAACAATAACCATGAGAACTATTACCAAGGCAACAGGTTGGGAAACTAAATAGGGGGGTTGGCGAAACAGCACCTGCACCAATCTCATCACCAGAGCTTAGGAATCCATCTAATGAAGGGGCCAAAGTGTTCCAGGTTAGTGACAGTACTGTACGTGTATTAAGGTTCAAGGTTGAACTCGAGGGTAAAATGCGATCACTGTCATTGACACTGCCACAAGCCATAATTTTGTATGTGAGGGCTTAATCCAGGCAATAACAACAAGAGTGCCGCCACAACATCTGCAATTCATGACCACTAATCAACAAGGTGAGGCAAAAAGTGTAATGCACGTGATGGTAGGGATACGTGAACTCAGTACAAAATGTGATGTTTACATTGTGCCGGACTTGTGCGAGGAGATGATTCTGGATTTCCGTGGCTAATTGAGAACAGTCCGTAATTGACCCACAATTCGACCGTCTACACATGGGGACACGTTGGAGGTGGACTCTATACGCTGTGGGAGCTACGCCGCCAACAGCAACAGCTGCCATGCCGCTAGCTGATTTCACACACGAGGTGCTTGAACAACATCAGCAACGTCTGCAACATCTGCTGGACCAGTATGCCAGTGTGTTCCACACTGCTGGGAAGCTGCAGTGCACCGACTTTATTGAGCACGCCATCATCATGATGCACGAGGACTTGGTGTACTCCAAGCCACGATATCCAGGTATTTTCTTCTGGTGTGTCACCAATCAGCAGGTATGTGTGATGCTCAATGATAATGTGATTGAACCCACGCAAAGTCTCTACAACTCAGGCATTACACTTGCCCCTAAAAAGGATGGTGAATGGAGGTATTGTGTTGATTTCCGTCTGCTGAATAAAATAACCGTGAACGTGCCACCTCCAGTAATCAATATAAAGGACACTTTGTTAATACTAGGGCCAGCTACTGTATTTATCTCACTAGATCTCAAATCCGGATATTGGTAAGTGCCTATCAGCCCCAGGACAGAAAAAAAACCGCTTTCACCACGCCAGATGGGCGTAGATTTCAGTTTGTTGCAATGCCGTTTGGCCTAAAATGTGCCCCTGCCACCTTTCAGAATTTAATGGTAAATGTATTAGATGGATAGATAGGAGACTTTGTGATGGCCTACCTTGATGATGTATTTGTATGGTCGAACAGCTGGGAAGAACATCTGCACCACCTGAGCCTTGTGTTCGAACGGCTCGAACGCAACAAATTTACGTGCAAAGTTGACAAGTGTAAGTTGGGTATGAATAAGATGGAGTTTCTGGGACACTATGTAACAGGGAACGGACACGAACTGGAACAACATGTCCAGGAAATTCAAAACAAACCCACACCCATGTCACGTAAACAAGTTAGAAATTTTTCTGGCTTGATAAATTGGTTAAGAGAGTTCGTCCCAAATTTTTCTGTGATAACTGCACCATTGACTGAATTGCTATATGAAAAACGCAAATTTGTGTGGACACCTCAAGCCAACCAGGCATTCTGCGAAATCAAGCTTGCTTTCCAAAATTGCAAACCACTAGCCAGGTTCAGGCCAGAATTATCTGTTGTCGTTTAGACCGATCCGAGCCAGGAAAGCATTGGAGTGCTGTTATATCAAGTGGGAGAACACTGGGAAAAACACATCCTGAATTACCACAGCAAGAAGTTTGGCATGGCAGAACGTAAATATCACATTGAGCAAGAGTGTTTAGCAATTGTGCACACACTTAGGAAGTACCGACCGTATCTGTTAGGGAGACAGTTTACGTTGAAAACAGACAACCGTTGTCTCGTGCTGTTAGAGGACATGCATAACGGGAAGAGCAAACTTGCCTGCTGGGCTTTACTACTCCAGGAATTCAATTTCACGTTAGAACATGTGGCGGGGAAAACCAATGAGCTCGCAGACACATTGTCCAGGAACCCCTGTCCAAACCTAACAGTAACAGATGATGCGGAATGGGAAGAGGCGCTAGCACCATGCTGTACCACCCCGACAGCAGGCACACCAACTTTTGTCTTGCAAATCATTGTCGTCACATCACCCGGTGAACTTGTCTCGTTGAACATCCGTGATGTATTAAGGGAGGTCCATGCAGCGCAGGAAAATTTTCCAGATGCTGCACAACGCCGGCAACACTGTGTCATGCAGTATTCTGAGTATTGGAGAGTAGTAGACGGGAGATTCAGGTGAAACTCTCCGGTAATTACGCAAGATGGTGAACTCCTGTACCGAAGGAAGCACGTGAACTTGAGTTAATGTACGGGCATGACAGCTTAGAACATGGGCACCGAGCTGTTGCGCAGGAATGTGCAAAAACTCTTTCGTTGGCCAGGAGTTCAAGGGGATGTACGTAAATGTGTGCAAAGTTATGTCACGTGTAATACCCGGACGCCGCAGAGAACAGACTGTGATGCTCCACAACAATCAAGGCTGCCAACTGAGCCATTCAAAACCGTTGCACTTGATATCATGGGCCCGTATTCCCGCACCAAAAGTGAAAAGAGGTTTTTGATTGTCATTACGGATTTGTTTACAAGGTGGACCAAAGCGTTTCCTGTAAGTAATGTACGTGCACTCACGGTTGCCCAGATAATGCAAACAGAATTTTTTCAGAGATGGGGTTATCCGGAATTTTTGTTGACCGACAATGGCACCCAGTTTTTGGGGAGAAAGTGGGGAGCACAACACCATACCACCCTAGCTTACCACCCCCGAGTGAATCCGACCGAGTGCCGGAATTGAGATATAAAAATTCAGTTGAGAATTTGGCTAGGTGAAGACCACACCAGGTGGGTAGGTTTAATTCCTGAGGTAATGTTTTGCATAAGAAACCGGGTAAATGTAGCCACCGGAAAAACCCCTGCCGAAATTGTCCAAGGCTGCAAATTGCACGCACCTGGAGAACCAAGAGAAATCCCCCCGATACCACTCGAGGAAATAGTAGTACACCAACAACAAATTCATACACAGGCAAGGGAAAATCTGGAAAGGTGTTGTTTCACATGGGTACCGGAGAGCAGGATAGCACCACCGGAATTATTGCCAGGGATGTTTGTGTGTGTTAGAGAAAACCCACTATTGGCTGAAACGAAAAAGTATTGTGCAGTACTTGCACCTAGATGGACAGGGCCAGTGAGTGTGGTAGAGAAACTGGGAAATTATACATTCGTAGTAAAGTTGGCCCAAGACGTGTTGTGATATGGTATCGTGACGACCTGCGTATAGCCAGCCCACCTGCAGGGAAGAGAGCCAGAGAGACACTGTTATGCCCAGTACTTCGGCAAGCACGGTGTAGCATACCAGGAAGTACATAGGGAAATATCAACAACATGTGCACCAATGTAAACAACAACACTAACACTGGAACAACAGTTCTGCCAACATAATGTCGTTTAGGGGTTTTGTACCATCAGGACACTCCACACCGAACAGGCGACGAAAACATACATGCGCACGTGGCAGAGAAGAGTAGTAGTGCAATACCGTTTCAGGGTTTCCCCACAGAAGCAAATAACAGTGTAACCAATCAAAGTAGTTTCAAGGGTTTCATGTGCACAGATAATAAAAGTTGCAACACCAGTGTACACGTAAGTTACAACACAACCAGTGCCGTTGATCCAAGTTTTAAGGGGTTTCCCCAGGGCACCAGTCAATATTGTTGTAACCATAACCAAAGTGAAAAATTAAACAATAATACCACCAGTGTAAATTTCACATCTTTCAGAGGTTTTTCGGCATTCCCAGGGGATAGTTTAGCACGGCAAGACTGTTTCAAAGGCTGTGGGGAGTTTAGTAGGAAAGTGAATGTGATGTCAGCTGCCAGCAAAACACAACGCACCGCTCGCAAGAGGTGAGGCGAGTCACTGCTATGTCCCCACAACATGGTTCCAGCCTACATCCCCACCCCCTGCAAACACTGCAGAGTAAGGAGGCTCCAGAGGCCATGCTTCCTTTGCCCGCAATCGATGGACCCGGTTCACAGCCGGGCAGAGCCCACCAGAGTAATGTTGAGTTGCTCGCATTGTCTTGGCCTTCGAGGGAGGGGTCGTTTTGACGCTGCGTTAAGGCCATGGCAGCGCTCACCACTCACATGACACGTGGGCATGCATGTGCGCAAAGAGGCAGCAATTAGAACTTTTCCATAACGGAATATCTATTTGAAGTGTAAAATTATGTCTCTTCTTTTTTTTTTTTTTAAGGTCTTCCAAGCATATAAAATGTTGAAAATGTATGTTTCATAATATTGCACAATGTTTGGTTACGAGTTCAAAATGCGCGCTGCGCGGTGATTAAGAACAGCATTATTCGGGCGTGAATGCCGTCATAAAATGACATTTAAGGAATACAGAAAATTAATAAGAAAAATCTAAAATGTGAATCAATATTTAAATTGCTTATGTGCCATTTATTTTAAAATATCAAAGTTTTACTTGACTTGCATAGCACTTCCGCGTGTGTGAACCCCATAGGCAGCCATGGTAGGGCCATGCGACCCCTGCCTCTGGGCAGTCCTTCGAGGAGAGCTGGCGAGGTAAGATGCTGTCATGTACGCACTACAAACTTTTTGTACTGATGTAGATTACTTTAGTATACCGGTTAACCTTTGCTTTGCATACGTTTGCCAGACATTCCCCAGCATTATGCTTATGCTTAACCTAATGATTTGTGCCCTTGTGGCTTTTTGAATTTAATCGAGGAGAAGGAGAAAGATGTCTGAGAGGCCATGCGGCCCGCGCAACTTGAATCAGGTGCCATCCGCCTATTATGTTAAAGGCATTTCATTGTAATTTCTGTATCATTGCCACATGCAATTTTAAGTGCTTTATTTTCACATATGTATTTCAGGGTAATTTTCATGTTTAATTGTTTTACAATCACATCACTTGCGAAGACGTGGTTCATAGCCGCCAAGTCAATGTCTGCGCCATCCATGCGCTTTGAGAGTCTGATTGTGTAAAATCATGTGCTCCGTAATTTATTTCAGGGTTCTATGTACTTTTTATTCAGGGTTTCATATCATTTTCATGTAATTTATGATTCGTATGTACGACCACGCAGTCAATCTCAAGATTGATTTTCCTGCCATCAGGCATGCTAAAAGCCTTTAATTGTCACAATTTGCAGGAGAATATTTTTCCGATTAACAATAATAATTTTTCTGAACAGAATTTGCAGTTTTATGGAGGAAGACTGGAAATTCATGTGTACGACATGATCCGCTACGAAGCATATCCTGCGGCATCCGCACCATCTAAGTTTGCTTTTACGCATGTGTGTGTTTATTGTGACCACTCATGTTGTGTCCCATCATATTTCAAGTGTATTTATGTCATGTATGTAAAGGGTAAGATGATATTATTTCTGTCTTAGCTGGCTATACGTATAGGCCATGTAACAGGTTACTGTCCTGTCCTCTCGTAGTTCTCAGTAAATACCAACGAACTAGCTCAGCATGAGTTGGAGACTTTGACTACATACTAATGGAATTTTGTTGGTACCAGGATTGCAAATAAATAAAAGAAGAAGTTAAATGTTTACTGGAGATTTATTGTCGTCTCAGCAAATCAAACTATTGACACTCGCAGCTGACGAACAAACAAAAAAAAAAAAGACAGAATGGCAGCCTTCATAAAAAATAACTTCTCACTTCAAGAGTTACGAATGTGAGAGAGAATTGTTACCTTTCCCTCCCGGCACCCTATTGACTCTTCGAATTGATGGGAAATAAATTTAATAGATATTTAATAGATAAATGTCCAAAATACAAAAGAAGGTTAAAGTCGCAGGTGCTGTTCGGTGCGAGTAACATGGTCACTCGCTGCAAGCTGTTTGACTGACAGCTGACAAACGATCATGATGCGACGAACTGTTGTGATTACTGAGAAAGGTCGTGCTTCCCTATATATTGATCAAAAGTTTCCTCATTTGAAAATGTGTTGTTTTCGAACAGTCGGTCATGTCAGCTAGTGACCTCTGTTATTTTCCTTGTTTCGCTGTGTCGTGCATGCGGTGGTGATGTTTTTAGTTTATCAACCTAGTAAAAAGGAAAAGATGCGCTATCGTCCTATGACGTCTGTTGTTGACGTCTTTTACTACTGATGAAATGAGGACAGAATAGTAATAAATTTGGAAAACCAAAAATATATGAAATACAAACAAGTTGTCATTGCCACGACCTTTCAAATATTACATGAATTACTATCCTTGACTGAAATATAGACAATTGAAATACTTACAGAATATACCATATATATATATATATATTATCTCTGCAATGCTACAGCAGTCACCTCATTAACCACGTGCGGCAAGATGAGCCCCGACGAGTTCGCGTTTGTGATGCTAAATAATCACACGTGTTTGTTCATTTGTGTCATTTTGTAATTCTCTGCACCCTATCTTCAGGGAAAATCGCCAGTCCACCCTAGCAACTGTCGACCCCTTCCCTTGTGAAAATTGTGTTTTCTAACACCACAGAGAAGTCATCCATTTAGGAGTGCGCTAGATTAATTGCAGGCTGGGGAACACCCGAACGGAGTTAGCTAGATATGTCTGAGTCTTTCATAAGAGTAATGTTGGCATGATCTTTTATGGTTAGCAGAATAAAAGCAAATACACACTGCTCTAATTTTTTCCTTTTTAGTGGCAGCAACCTCTCGCCCAATTTTGCAAGTGATCCAAGTTTAGTAATGATGTTTAGTAATGCAAAGTGTTTTGTAAGTATGCTTGGGTTAGATGGACACACAGAACCCACACATCCCTGAGTACCCTGAGTCTCAACAGTGCGGTGACTGGGAAACACCGCTGGTGCCCACTTACAGTAAGTATATTGTGTCACAGTTCGTCTCGTGTCTCACCCGACGGCTTCATGATATACTTCAGGATTTTGACCACTAGACCAAATGCGCTGGCAGTAATTAATTTTAAAGTTTCTAGGAGATAGCTGTGCTACTGGAGCCCTCACAGTCCGCAAAGACTCGATAATATTTGAGAGAGTAAGACTGCTAGACGCCACTCGCTGAAAATACGGTTTCCAATGTGTCTGCAAAGTGATCTATGTCAGCAGCATCAAGAAGACATCTCCACCCAGCCATCCAGATGTATTATAACGTCCTCACCTGAATCTCTAACCTGAAAGCATTTTCCTTTCGTAACTGCGGTAGTAAGTCATGATATCGCCTCTGGACAAATAGATGTAATTAACTTTCCCCTATAGAATCAATCTATTGATCGTATGCTTAATACACATTTTATGCAGTTAGTCTTCATCTACCTTAAAATTCTTATTAATGTATTTTAATTTGCAGAGCGATGAATACCGTTGTTTTCACAGTGTATTGAATAAATACGTTAATTGTCAGTACTTGTGCATATCTTCTTTTTCCTAGTTCCGAGTTAAATCTTAATTTATTTAACTTCTGATAATGGTCCTGGGTAATTATCGTTTCACTCTCTGACTAGTGCAGGTGGAACCAATTATCTGTGATTTCCTCCAGCCTGATCAGGGCCAAAGGCTCCAATGTTCATTGCTCACCACCCAAATTTCCAGGGGGTAGAACACCCAAAAACCGCCAGGTCAATATATCGGCCACCATCTAGATCCCAGCGAGTAAGGCCGGATTTAGGAGATAACGGCTGTCATCTGGAGTTTTTGAGAAGCTCTTGTTTTAATGGACTATTACTTGTAGTAATAGTTACTTTAAATTACTAAGCATCACCTTTTACTTATTCTGAAAGGGAAGTAAGGAGTGGAGTTTTCTGGAATTCTCCAGCCTGAACAAGGCCAGTCTATTCCAGGAGCACCCCATATGGACAGCTCCTCAGCGGGATATTAACCCTGGGACCACATGCCGGTTTTATATCCCCTGCTTCAGTCCCAACTGGAACAAGGCCGGACCAGAGAAGCATTGGATACTGCCCAGTGTTTAGCCTAGCGTATTTTTACTATTTTTTTTATCGAGATGCCTTATGACACTAAAGGACGTCAAAGTAATTTAAGGAAATTAGCTTGATGAGAGCATTGCAACGAAAATTAGACGTCCTACTTGCTAATAATCCTTCAACAAGTGAAAATGAATCTCAGAGTAAATACTAATTCAGAACCGTTGCTTCAACCAGGGATTAAATAAGGATGATCCCACACACCCTGGAGGTGAGGCAATATTGCTGGGTGGAGATGCAGTATTAGGACTAGACTTGCCGTATCATGCAATTGATTATCATGACAATTTTAATCCAGATCCGCCAATTTCGGAAACATTCCATTCATTTTTGACCCCTCCAAAGCTAGGACCTGCTGGCACCATGTTTTCAAGTAAACACAGCAGCCGGTAAGCTCATCACCATCTGCATTCCCTCTCAGGTGCCTAGTCGCCGCAAAGTAGCAACACCCTCCTCACCTGACTTTGTGCCGATGTGCACACCAACTAGACCGGCTCCCCATAAAAAACTCCAAAACCCAAAATCCACTGATTCTATTTAATCTTGCTAGAATCTGTCCCATTCACGTGACAGCTGGCGTCATGTTTTTTTTGACAACCTTTACGGTGAGCATAACCAAACTCCTGGGACGGGAGATGTATTTGGTTAATCTCACCCTGGGGTTTTAATACCCTCCTGTCAATGTTACCAAATCCAAAGGGCACAAATTCTAACCTTCCAACTTGGGAGTATCTATGACCTTGCTAGGCAAGCACATTTCACATACTACTCATTCCCAAAGGGAACCTTAAATCACTATATTCCAGGAGGGAATTCAGCTTTTCCACCTCTTGGAAAATAAATCTCATTAATTCCAGAGAGAGCGAGATGCGTCAGTTCTTCCTTCTTCCAATTCTATGTTCGGGGCAGATTGATATGTAGTGAATTGAACAGAGATTGGTGAGTTGGGTTCCATATCCTTCCCATGCTCCGGCTGTGCCAGGGGCCATGGCATCACGAGCTTTCGTTCTACAGCCGTCTGTGTGTGGCAGGTAGAGATGCAGTTGATCGAATAGAGGTTGATGAGTAGAGAGGTGCAACTCTGGGTTCCCCTTCAGTGTTGCGAGTGTTGGCAATCTAATATTGTACCTGTGAGCACTGTCTAAATGATGGGATCAGACGAGGATATCCTGCATGGCTGCTACACCAGGCACCTGATGGGGAAGTTATCCCCTGTCCCACTTAGAGTGCAACCATTTCTGTACCTCCCTGTCTTTGATCCATACTCTGTTTCCCATTCTATCCCTATTATTGAGTTACACCTGGTATGGCTGGTTGCGGTAAAGAAGATGGGAGATTGGATGAGAAATGGCAGAAAGCAATGTGTGTAATGGGGTTTGAATTGCCCCTCTATTATTTGTAATAACATACAATTTTGGTGGAGAGAATTTTATTGCCATGAAAGCAAAATGTTTGGAACGCAAAATGTTTGGAACACAAAACATTCTATTTGTACAAGAACATAATTGATAGTCCTGCTCCCTATTGCTATTTAGATATTGCATGGCATGGTATATACGGGGATGGTGCAGGCCAATTAAACATTGTTTCTCTATATGTAAGCTTCCAGGCTCTTTAAGCGGTAGAGAAATCTCTGGCGGTGAAGGTCGCTGGAGATCAACTGATCTTTCTCTGGCTGCAGCAGTATATGTAGGAACTGCGATGGGTCAGGGTGTGCCAGGATCTTGGATAGAATTGCCATCCCTACTCCACCGCGGTGGCGCGGCCAGGGGGTGGATGTCTAGCTGACCCTGTGTGCGTTCAGGGAAGTGGGCTAGTATGAGAAGTATCGGCACTTTCTTAGAGGCAACACTCCTGACATCTGGTAGAATGCATGGTTACCGAGGCGATATCAGCAGCAGGGTTAATTGTCGCATGCGTGAAATGCATCAAAATTAATACTTCATCAGTTTCCAAATTCTTACCATATATTAGTCCTCTAAATGCTTTTGTTGTGTTAAATGCTTTTTGTAGCTTGTGTTGTGTGTATCTGCGACCCAACACCACATATTTAATTTAATTACCAATTCTTATCCTTTCAGTTATCTACTTCCAAAGCATAATGAACTCTGTGATTTAAAACATTGCGTTGTAGCTTCATTTTGTTTGTCCAGTACACTATGCCTTACTTTATGCTTTATGGCTTGTGTATTTAAACTGCAGTATGTAACTATGTAGGGAGAAAAATACTTACTCACTAACCACAAACCATACATAAAGCAAATGCCACAAACTTTCAACAATGGACTTGTAAAATCCGGTAAAAACTGCTATAATTATATAAACAAAGGAATGGTGTTTGTGTGAATTACAGACCTTTTTCCAGGTGGTGTTAGTGATATAATCCTTCATTATTTTGTCATTACAATGCTGCATTTTTTAATGCTGTTCAGTTTATTAAAAAAACTATATCACATTCTGTACACACTAAGTTTCAAGTGTACATGTTATGTTGAGGTTATCTTATGATGTAAAATGTGTTGTCCATGAATCTACTTTAACAGAGTGGCCAGTGTTCTGCTTATAGTGCTCATGTTTGTGGTTACTGATATGCTCATGACATACGTACATATAAAAATTGCTTGTGATCATGCCATATGTTGTGGACTGGACACCTGGCACATGGTTGACCATGGTTTTTCTACAAGTACATATATGGAGTTCTGCTAGGGAGCTTCATGAGAGAATATGGGTTGCACAGGCAGGCTGCCAGATGAGAAGCTACATATTGTAAAACACTTACGTCCTAGACTGAAGACGTTTCATGGGCCACTGGGTCTGAGTCAGGCCCTTTCTTGCTCTATTGGACCATGTTATTGGACAACTACCGGTGGTTAGTTGGAGTTTTCTGGCATGTAACTTTAAAACCAATATGTGAGACAGAGCTGTTGTTCCACCCTAATGAAAATGCAGCCTACTTAGATCAAGTGACTGTAGACCCAGTGAAGGAGCATTGTTCCATACTCACACTCGTGTCAACTACCGGATCCTCGTGTGGGATCATGTGCATTGCATCAATCTAATTTGAGCACATGTTGGTGCCAGATGTTTATTGCAAAACTCAGCAGTATGCTGTGTAGTAAATACACTGACTGAAGCAATCCCAAACCTTCCAACATTTACACTAGCTGTGCCGGCAGCTCAGCATGAATTCATTATCAGTAGATTTTCCTTACACCTAATTGGAGCGAGCAGTCTACTACAATCAGAGCTCAGGTCGAACACTGACCAAATATTGAAAACAAATACTGCTGACTTGCTACTGTGTGTGTCTATGTATATTATTTTTTTTAAAATGATTATGTGAGGAATAGGGATGTTCACTCAGCCATAAAAATTGGAGCTGGTGCAGAATTTCCATCTCTTGGAATTCTCTTGTCATTCTCGTACACCACTTCTCCACCTGGTGGTTGAGTGTGGCAGGTAGATAAGTCTGTAGGTGAGCTGCTGAGGAGTGGGTACCTTACAGCATACCAGCCATGGGAGAGCTGAAATCCTGGCTGCAATTAGCTGCCTTTATTTTCAACATGCTTAACTGTTGGTTGAGGACATTAACCCTTTGTCCATCTACATGGGTACTGCTCAGGAGACAGTACTGTAATTGTCTCAGTGTAGTAATTTCTGTGAAGTGACCCGTGCCCGGTTAGACTGACTGACACGTGTGTTGAGGGTTTTTCCGCTAGACCAAAAGCGGGGTGGTTAAATCTGGTTAGAAGGCGTGAGGCGAGGGGTGTTGATTAGCGCTTATTTACACAGTCGTCTTGGGTGTGGTTGTTGATGTGGGTTTACCCAATAGTGGCGAGCTCTGTCTATTCCGAAACGGTGATTCCAGTTGTAGGCTTCACTGATCCACAAGTTCAGGTTTGCCCAGCCGTATCTTGTCTTCGTGCGGTTTAGCAACCCTCTTATCATCGGGTGGCACAATGGGTGAATATGAAAGCAAGGCTATGAGAATATTACTGTTGCCGAAGCAGGTGCTACTGCTTGGTGTCTAAGTTGGGCATCCCGTTCCGCCTGCCTGTCCTGCGTAGGAGGTGGTAATACTATCCATGGTTTGAGAGCAGCGTGAGGTAGGTATTGTTCTCTACGTCTTTTGCCACTCCTTACCTTGTAAGGCATAGAGTACAAAGGTCTGACAGTCTACGCAATGCACTTAGACAGGAATGGTAATTTACAGTGTAACCCAATAATGACTTGCCGGCATGAGCTCGGTAAGAGTCCCCACTGATCCCCCACGCATGTGGGCTGATCAGGGATGTGAAGCTGTGTGGGCCACCAAACCTCTACTGGTCGTGCGTTCGCACCGGGTTGAGCGGCGAATCCCAGGCTAATGTCACTTCAGCACTAACTTAGTGTTCAAAGTGAGAGATAACCTGAGCTTGTAGCCCCTCCCTCACGAATGTGTTTCTAGTGGTTGGGGTGTCTCTGTTTCTCCCCACCAGCACTGATTTAGCGCTGGGAAGAAACGGGTAGTCGTCTAATGTGGATGTCAATAATCTCTGGGTTCCTGTTGCCCATGCACGTTGTACTCTGTCCCCGACAGTTAACACAGACAAGTACCCTGTTAATGAAAAGCAAAACGGTAGTGAACAATGGGTGTTTATTGGAGACTCAATAAACACGTGACCTGTGCTACCTCCTATCAGACCGTGGAGAGCTGAAGGTAATTGCAGTTCCAGGTGTAGGCGTCCTGGTTCTATGGAAAAAGGGGAGTAACTGGTTCTAGATGAATGCAAAATTATTTAAAGTTAAACTCGGCTAAGAAAAAGGTGTCTGGAAGAGACAAAGTGAAGTTAAATATGTGTGTATGTGTTGGATGGATATTGACGCATAATGAGTAGCCGCTGGGAGCAGACTTGAACCTTACGAAGTTCCTGGAGGTCCCAGCATTGAATTAGTGCTCTGTGATGCCACGAGAGAGTTTGCGAAAGAATGACTCCCCGAGCCGTTTTTTTTTTCTTCCAAATCTACCCTATTGCTAAGTATTAGATGTGTGTCCGCGGTAGGAGGGACTTGAATGCGTCTCAGGGCTGCGCCCCTTACACCTAAAAGGAGAGGAAGTTGCATGCGAGGAGATGTTCATCATGGCAAGGAGGGATTGAGCAGCCATGGCCGTTGTTTTGGGCCATGGCTGCCTCCCTTGGTGTACCTATAGCTGAAACTGGAATTAAGAAGAGGCTGGGAAAAACCGGCATAGTACCGTAAAAAGCCAGTCGACAGAAAAGAGTTCAAAAACTTGGGAAACATAAATGAAAATGTTGCTAGGAGACAGCAGGTGTGGAATCCGTGCCATTTTAATAGGTTTTGAAAGAAGATGGGGCGGCGTCTGTGAGCATGGGGCGCCCTTGACTTAACTACTGCCACAATATTCCTGTGCAGGCGAACCATCACAACAATATTGGCAGCAGCTATTTAATGCAGCGCCATCCTTGCTTCGCATTGAGTGCGTCGGAATACTGGGTAGCTCGATCGTGGCACCGTCGCCATCTTCTCTCTTCTGCGCCGACATCAGGGTCTTCCCGCTGTGAGTGAAGGTGATGACCTGCAAGAGGGGAGCCACCCTATCCTCATTCTCTTCAAAATCTCAGTCGGTCTTGGGTGAGCACTTAAAAGTGCTTGGCAAGACATCCAGGAGCTACCAGTGATGGAGGCGAATCCGCTAGCCCAGGCGTGAAGGCTGACATCGGGGAGCTTCAGAGGTACGATGCATTCCAATCCATTCCTCACGCATCCGCAGTCGACAGCCCGTCAAATCCAGCAGTGAGGTTCGCTACACTTCACCGTTTGGCACCTTTAGATCCCCCTCCCCGCCTTGATCTTTGAGCCGCCTCCAGCAGATGCGCTTCACCATTTCGTACTGAGCTACCCAGATTCCAGACGTCCATGATGACGGTGGTGTAGAGCCGGCCAGTTAGTCCACGATCTGGCATTCAATTATTCCGAGACACCCCAGAGCCTGGAGATCCCCGATACGCCACCTGGGGACAAGTCGAGTTGCGGAATGGTCGCTGCACCTGAGCTGTCATGGTCGCACCACACTCACAGAAGCATCTCGTCTTCGTAGGTCCCATGGGGCGGGCAGATCCCGGAGAGTGAGCAGCCACGAGCGCGATGTTCATCCCATGACAGCCCAGCTCAAAAGTATTCAATTGCTTTAACAGCAGCTTATTTTAAGAGTTTCTATTTAGTCAATCATTCAAACTATTTTGAAAAATAATTGTTTAGTGTTAATATTGTTACTTTTATGTGACATTAATCACAAGCGATGAAGATGTGTAGTCTCTACTTCAGTATACAGTAGTTTAGGGGTAGCAGCTAAGTATCTTTAGTTTAATGTGCTACTTTAGTTAGAAACTGGTATTGTTGCTTTTGTATTGTGTGATTTGATTGATTTGTACACTTCTGTAGAGTGTGAACTTCATGTTTCTTAGTGAAAAACATATTTACATTAAAAAAAAAAAATGTTATTTTCTGTAATATTGCACTCGGGAGAATGTGTGTGACAAATTTCCTGGATTTTGATACAGAAGTTGCATATTTTCTTTAATCTTCTTTTACATTACTACATCCCACAAAAAATGTTTTTTGTGGTAAAACTGTAAATTTTATGGTCTCTTTAAATACACCATTTGTTATGCCCACTAGTATTTAACAAGTATTTGCTACTCATGTAATCAAGTTGTTTTTTGTGGTTATGTTATTGTGTTGTAATACAGCAGGAGGTAACAAGGATGGTTATAAATTTTTTTCAGCAAGTCCAAGGTATTTGGGCACAAAACATAGACGATGCGTCTTGTGCTTCTGTGAATCACAAGTATCGGCTCATAGTATTTGGGAGGAAAAAGTGAGTTTAATAACTACTTTTGTATGTGCATGTGTCAACTGTAATGTGTAGCATAATGTTTGGTAATGCTGATCAACAAAGTTGTGGGCTTAATCTCTTTGCAGGATGTTTAGAAAAATGTTTGAAAGTGCTGTAAATACAAATTGATGCTGTTTTATAACATTAGACCAATTTTGTCATGGCATTTCTGTTGTGCCTAACACTATGAAGCATTGTCCATACCATGACTGCTTATCTTATTTTCTTCAAGGGGGCTGCAATGGTGTAGTGGTCATTGTTAGTCTACATACCTCCCACCTGGGTGAACCGGGTTGGATTTCTGGCATGGTCGCTCCCAGAGTTTCGCACTTGGGAATTGTATTGGATGATGCAGCTGGTCAGTGGGTTTTTCTCTGGGATCTCCCATTTCCGCTGCCCTTGCATTCTGGAGCTGCTTCATACTTACTTCACTTCATCCTCATCGTCTCTCAAGGCCTCGGTGTTAAGTGTCACCCAAATCTCTCCATTCTACCATTTTCTCCGGTTTGAAGTAGAAAAGTCTGTAAATGTATTTGATTTGATTGTTGATTGCAATGCAAATATTATATGGCATTGCCACTGCGATGGCCTGAGAATATTATACATAAATGTAATTGATAACAGGTTCCCTTTTAGTGTCTAAGATAACTGCTCTACACTTCTCAGGCTCACTGTACCTTAATACTGATTCATGAAATATGGAAGATGTAACCTAGGCACTCTTAACTTTACTCAGAGTATTTCCAATCTCTCGCTTTCAACTTGTACACCAATTTTACCACTACTGCATTGCAGTTATCACACTCTCTGCACCAATGGGTGTAAAAATGCACCACTGTCTGGGTTGGTTATGGTAGTATTTGGTTTGAAGTGAAGTACTTAGCCCTGTTCTGCATGAAAGTGGCTAGTCACCAGTGCTTGGCAATGAATTTTCTCATTAATTCATAATTGATGACATTGGGATGAAAATGTTCATCCCAATGTCATCAATTTTGATAGGGTTTAGTAGAAAGTGCAGGCAATTCTGTGCTATAGTCTATAAATTATATTCTATCTTCACAGTTTCTAAAAAATAACCTTGAAATAATTAGTCCATATATCACTTGTTTGGTTATTAACTAAATAAATTTTATATCAAAAGCATGTCATACTTCGTTAAATATTAACACACTTTTTTTGTTTAAATAAAACTTTTGTGACAGATAGAAAAACATGTAAGTCAGTAGTAGTTTATGAGAAACACTTTGTTATAAAATATTATTTAATATATTTTATTTTGTTTGTAAAGTAAACATTTTTTAGTGTCAAGTTTACATTCCCAAAAATACATTTTTGGAAAAGTATTTTATTGTTGTTTGTAAATTTTTTTAATAAAAAAAAATTTTTTTTTCCCCTGTCTGACCAGTGCACAAAATTGATGTGTTGGTTTATGCTTGACATTTTCTTCCAGATTGCTTATGTTCTGTTTGCATGTTGCGGAAGGACACATAGCGAGTATCGCAAAAGTTGAACTGTAAAGTAGGAAGTAATGACAAATTTTCTGTAGTTGAGAATGGAAAGGGAGGCAGCTGTGTGTGTCAGTTCGCAGGCGGTGGTGTATTGCATCGACGAGAGCACGGGTGGACTGGAGGTATCTCACCACATAGTGCTGTCGTCGCGGGACTACCCCGGGTCCCCCGGCTCGGTGACGTGCGTGCGATGGACTCCTGACGGCTGCGCTATGGCGGTGGCGTGGCAGCAGGGTGGCCTGTCCTTGTGGAGCACTTTTGGGGCACTGCTCATGTGCTCCCTGGGCTGGGACTATGGCCTGCATGTCGACCTGGCCCGCGAGAACCCCCTCCTCATCACCAGCATGGTGAGGCATTTCATCTTGGTCCAAGTGCTGGCTTATACTCAACGAGCTCATTAAGAGTCTGAGATTTTGACTTGTGATTTTGATAGTGAGGACGTGCCTACCTGGCACTTAATGCATTGCAGAATGTTTGAAATACTGTATTTTGGTGTGTTTAGGCCACACGTGTGTATAGGCTGCATCAGAAGTTTTTGATGAAAAATTATGGATAATTAATAGTTCAAGTATAGGTAGCACTGAATTTTTGTATTCCTGTAAATATTGTTAAGTTACTATGCTGTACAATCATAATAAATTCAGACTTAATTTCTCCCCTACAAAACATTTGTGACAGAAAATTTGTATTACTATGTTGCAATGTTTACAAATATACGTACTGCGATTACTATTCCACAGATGGTATCGTGACTTGAGAAAGCAAAACCACAGTAATATGTTACACAAAATTGCATTTTATCAATGTGCACTTGTGGTGCGGTGGTGGGCTTGCGAACTACATAAGATATCTTTCTCTTGCACAGCAGAGAAACTACTATCTCATGTACAGCATCTAAGGCCAAGCTCCAACATGTTTACATTTTACACGTGCTGGATGAAGGTTATTTTGTTGATGAAGCAAGTGAACAATTTATTGCACAAGTGAAAAGTTATTCTCTCCTCTTTTTTTTTTAAGAAACTAAATTAAAACATTAAAATGTACTGTTTGTTGACAAATTCATAAACACGTTTTGGGGGTAAAAATTTTTTTAATGCCAATAGCTCGTAAATAAGCTGCAAACCACTTTTGGAAGTTTTTTTTTTTTTATGTGCGGCCTATATACGTCAAAGCACGGTACACATTTTTCCACAGTGCTGATCCACTGAAAGAACACACACTTGAGACGAGTCCTGTTAAGTGCTTTCAAGGTATCCTGCGCATTACAAACACCATTTCAGGATAATGCAACATAGGTGAAAGTTCCTTTTTAAAAGTGCTGTATTAATATAGGCATGATATACATACAATAATACTCAAGGTGATTGCATTGAATCTTGCTTCAGACTGTCCTTCAGTAAAATGACGTGTCAGCATATGTCCCATAGCCAGCATGATGAGAAAACTGCACTCCAGTTCAAAGCCTTGTGTTTAGTAGCGATTACGTGATGTTGCATGTGACAGTGTAGCCTTATTATCGCACCCTCACATCTCTGCCTTGAGTGCAGAAGACAGCTCCAGGTAAGACAGGCCCCTTAATAAGTATGGAATAGCAATTTTGTTGTTACTGAGAATGTTTGATAAGTTAGGGGTGAATGTTAAAATTCACAGGAAACAATAATTAGATAATCTGCTATGTCTCAAATGGGCATTATGCAACTTGTTGAAAATTTCTGTGTTGATATATTTTGTGTGTGTTTGTATGTGTGTGCATGTGGCACATTTATATATGCATGCATGTGTGTGTGTGTGTGTAACGGGAACACAGCTGTAGCTGTATGAATATGTAAAAAATTGGAATGATTAATTATGCAATTTATGTATGTTTTACTTTTTGTATACATTTCAAGTTACGAGGTTCATGTGAAGTTACGTGGTCAGCTGTATTGCTTTACACTCAAGTACAAAGTAAGTTGGATTCATGTCTGCTGTATTCTTATTTAAGCATGTTTCAAGTAAGTGAACTGTAATCACCATGATGCGCAGGCTGCTGGCATGTTGTGGGAATTGTAAAACATATATGTAGTAGTTTGGTTGTGGTGTGATGCAGGAATGGTCTGCAGAGGGCTACCAGCTGTGGATGGTGCACAGGCAGTCCATGTCAAATGAAGTAACTGATTCTGTGGTTCAGCTGGACTTTGTCAAGAGTGCCCTCACGGTCAACCCTTGTATGGTAACTCCTTAGCCTAATATAAATTCCATGTTGTTACCTGAATTGACTATGCTGCACCTCTTGTGGTGGTGGGGGAATGTATTAATGGGTGTCATTTTTAGAATAGAAATTATTAGTACTTTTGATACTTTTAATGGTGCAACTTGCATTAGTTTGGCCATCATAATTTTGAGATAAGTGTAACGATTGTCTTACAATACCTAAATACGACTTTGCCTCATCAGCATGTGCCTCCATGTCACCCCAGGTGAGGTTTGAATACAAACAGCTTTCTACCTGAGTGCCTACCAGATACGCCCCTTGTCGCGGGGGCTCCTACGAGATACGTCAGCTGGTTTCGTTCACCCAATGTCAGAATTCATGCCAACCCACCGAAGCATGAATGAGCCACCGACCAAACAGCCGAGATGCATTCCTAGAGTTGCATAGTTCCACAGGTTGCCAATGGATGGCACCGCTTAGAGGCAGAGCTCATTACTGCTCGCAACCCCACAGCCCAGATGAAGGCGGGCCGGCAGAATATACCGTATTTACCACATTCTAAGCCAACCTTTTTTTATCAATTTGAATATTCCAATATCATCCTTCAGCTTAGAATCAGGACAGGTAATATCACATCATACAGTTCCGACCAAATATATATAAAACAGGCTGATAAAACGGACAGTGTATATTTCCCAATACCCTTGCAGTCCTAATACTATCTTAATAAAGTGGCCCCAGTTCATAAAAAAAACACAATTTTTGTGTCAAGTGCATCCCCTTATCGCTTGACCAGATCTGGCCTCTAACAAAGTCACGGTCATGGCGGCAGTCATGGAGTATAGGTGTTGTGTTCGCACTATACCATATCTACAATCCACCAGTCCCGTTTTTAAAAGATCAAAAACTACCCCAGTCTACAGCATCTGTTGTAAAGTAAAAACACAAATATCTAAAATTTTAAGTGTGGCGCGTGCCGCTTCTACAAGTAATTTAATATGATTACGACTCATCGTCTAGAACACCTCTTCCATCTCTACAGACGTGAGAATACGTTGCCTACCCTACAGGCAACAGGAACTTATAAGCAATTCCTTCTCACCTGGAAGATATGCAACCCATCAGGCACGCCACCCTCCTTACCTCGTGCTCGAAGCCTACAAGCTGCCCAGACCTCGGGCAAGGCCGAGCGACTTCGGCGAGGCACGGAGCAGAATTGCTGACGGGAGGATTCTCACGTCACCAAGGGCCGGAGGACGTCACGCCTCCCCCGCATCCTGCGCCGGTAACCTACAAGCTTCCACTATATAAGTCCGGCCTCTGCCAAGCTTGGGAGTCATTATTTCGCATCTCTAGCAACCGCCTAAAGCCATACCTACCTCAACTACAACATGCAGGAGTAGTGAGTACGTTCTAGCCAACACCTCTCGTCTCACCTCGGCTACATAAACCCCGTTAATCTGCTTTTATTCTAGTGGTTAAAATCCTAAACTAAACTAACGTGCAGTCAGTCTAATTGGACACGTGTCAAGTGACATAAATGTAATGGTTAAGATCATTTCTAATACCAGTATTTTGAAATACTATTTCATGATTCGTGGTTTAGACAGCAGCAATTGCATTCCATTCCCCTGCTGTGCCCTTCCTCCCACTCTCAAACCCTATTCTTTCCCCAATGCTGGCTATCCCTTTCTACTTCTTCCTCACTCCCTTCCTTCAGCTTGCCAGTCTCCCCTTTCCAGTCTCCTCTTCCCCATGCACACCCATTCCGCTCCCTCCCTTATTTTATCCCTTTAACCACGCCCGTACCACTCCTCTCCCTTCCTCCTTCCACACCTCCAGCTATGCTCACACTACTCCAAGCTCTCCCCTTTTCTTCCCTCCCCCACATCACTTATTCCATATCACTATTCTCTCCCTGGGTCGTATTGTGAAATATGCAATCAGACTTGTATATCCTTCCACGGAGATCTACTTTCTACTACAGCCATGGTGTCACCGCAAGTAGTTCCTGATACCAGTGTGATTCAAGATGGCAACATGGTAAGTTTGCCACGGGCGTGTCCGGCAATATAAATGCATAATTATGTGTTGTTTCTCAGTCTCTGCTAAACATTTTGGTCCTCCGGGCCGGATTCGTACCCGCCTTTATTCCGTACAGTGACTGTGATACTTTTTTGGTCGTTTGAAGTGTTCTGCATAATTGAAGCTTTATCTCACGTGTGTGCAAAAATTACCGCCTCTCTGAATCCTCTCATCACAGAAACGTCCCAAGAAGGAACCAGTATTTTCTTCATCGCTGTCCAGTACATTTGTGAGAAGTGTTGTGGTTCGTGGAAATTCTAAGGAAACCACGTAGTTGTTCGTATTGTTGTGTAATGTTCTATTACCAGCCTGTGCTGAACACGTGGGTGAGTAGTTTTTTTTTGTCATCTTGTTGCATCATCCAGTTTGCAGCGTGTTTTGTGGAGCGAATCAGCGTTTTATCGCCGAGATGGTATGCAAGATGCCCTAACCTAACTTTCGACGTATGTTTCGCTGTATTCCCATATTGCATGAAGTGTTGATAATTCCTTGTTTGTTGTGTGGATGATTGGTAGGTTCTAGACATGGGATTAAAAATATTTTTGGTGAAGTTCAGAGCAAGCTGAAACACATTAACAAAAGGGTGCAAGCTCTTGTTACGGCAGAAGTTACAGTAAATTCCGTTCATGAAGTAAATGCATTCGGCGCACAGCTAGATACAATTGAGTCTGAAGTAAATTTTTTGTGCCTGGAACTTTTACAAACTGATCCCCTGCCGGATAACATTGGCGAAAATGTTCTAACCTCGAAGCACGAGTCTGTCTTTGCTATGTTGTCAGACGTCCCCAATGCAACATAACCTCATTTTTGACCATTCATGCTGTGCCAGTTTCGTCAACCAGTAATCTTGCCTCCACATCAGCAAATGTTAGACTTCCGGAAATTATTTTACCCTCTTTTTCAGGGCAGTGGGAGGAGTGGCCAATGTTTTCTCAACTATATCAAGCTACAATCCATGACAGTCAAGCATTGGTCAACATAGAAGAATTCCAGTACTTGTTAGGATATCTTAAGAGGGAGACTTTACAGTTGGTCAAAAATCTGCCTGTTACTGCTAAAAATTATTTAGTAGCCTGGGAACTTCTTACATCCCAATACCAGAATGTGAGAAAACTCACCACCTTGTATATTAACAGGATTATCGATTTGCCTAGTGTCGACTCCACAAACCACCAATCCATTAAAAACTTTATCAACATGTTCAGTGAAAATGCTCGAGCCCTCAAAGGATTAGATTGTGACATAACACAGAATATTCCAGTGCTTGCCACATTCTTGTTACGCAAATTAGATGTAGGTGTCGGAACAAAGTTTGAAAACTCACTGACAGAAAATACTGACTCATTTCTCACTGTTTCAGAGCTTATTGATTTTCTGTGACCAAGGGTAGCAAATTTGGATTGTGCTGTTGATGTGAGCAAAGTTGCGGCTGGTCAAGTGCATCGGAAAATATCCCTAACCAAATCAGGTCACATAACCTCGCAACCAAGGTCGGTCCTCGTTACAGATTCTGAACCTAAATTACCTAAGCCTTGCCCATTTTGTCAGAACACCTCTCACAGTGTTTACAAATGCCCAGAGTTAGTCAGTGCATCACCCATTGACAGGCAGGTAATGGTTTGCAAAAGAAAACTCTGTTTCAACTGTCTTGGAGGATCCCATGCAATAGCTGAGTGCGCCTTATCTCACACATGTTATCGATGTAAACAAAAACATCATACTTTGCTCCACATCGATGGGAGTTCTAATGTAACTTCAAGATCTCGAAACAAAGGTTCTGCCAGCACTGAGGGTCCAAGCAGTACATTTCCATGTGTGTCAGCCCATGATCGTAAATCTGTTTGTCTACAGCTCTGGCCAAAGTGTATGGTGCCGATAACAAACCTCATGTCATGTGCTGTCTGCTGATAATGCAGCTCAAGCATCTTTCATATCTGATGCCTCTGCAGAGGTACTGTTTCTGCCTCTGTATAAGGCACCTGAAAGGGTGTTCGGCCTCTTTCAAGGTGCTGTAAATCTGAAAGGAATGATTAGTTGTAAGATACAATCTTCCAGGGAACCTTCGATCACTCACTCTTTGTTGTGTCAAAGATCACTAGTAATCTGCCACGAGCCTCTGTAGATCAGCGTGTCCTAATCCAATTGGGTTCCCTTCCTTTGGCAGGCCTCCACTTTGACAAACCTGCTCCAATTGATATGTTGTTAAATGCTGATGTTTATGCACGTGTGTTTATTTGTGTGGTAGGTTGGAATTAGGACACCACATGCCTGTGGTGCTAGAGTCACAATTTGGATGGGTACTGCTGGGGGAGTACCCAGAGTCGTGCACCGATTCCGATCAAGACGTAGTCTCATTGTTCATTGGCATGGAGGATCCATTAGATTTGACTCTAAAGCGGTTTTGGGAAGTTGAAAAACCACCATGTGTTAATGCAAAGCCGCCAGATGCTTACTACTGGGAGAAACATTTTGAGAACACCCAGTCACGGGACAACATGGGGAAATAAAAGGTTCATCTTCCTTTCAAACCTCAGGCTCAGCCTCTTGGGGAATCATATTTGAACAATGAATGTCTTTAGAAAAGAAACTTTCATTACATCCTGAAAAGAAAACCATGTACACAGATTTCATGCCACACTATTCTGAGTCAGGCCATATGAAGGTATATGTTCCTTCCACCCAGCCGACTGATACTAGGGAGACCACAGAATGTTTCATTCCATGTCATGGTGTTCTCAAAATGTCGAGCACAACCACCAAATTGAGGGTGGCATTCCATGGTAGTGCCAAGACCACCACTGGGGTCTCACTCAACGATGTTCTATTTCCAGGACCCAAACTTCAGAATGAAATCTGTGATGTGATTTTGAGATCCAGGTTGTATAGTTTATTATTCTCCTGTGATATTAAGCAAATGTACTGGCAAATTTTAATCCACGAGGCTGACTGACCGTACCAACTCATTCTCTGGCATGACAATCCATCCCTTCCGCTCACAGTTTTTCAGTTCAATACGGTAACCTATGGTCAATCACCCTCTCCCTTACTGGCTATTCGAACACTACACCAGTTGGCCTTGGATGAAGGTGCCCAGTATCCTCTTGCTGCAAATGTTCTTCATAATCACATTTTTGTTGACGATATTGTTACGGGAGCAATGTCCATGAATGAAGCGCACACTTTGAAATCCCAGCTGATTAAACTTCTGCATCAGGGTGGGTTCCAACTCCGGAAGTGGTCCAGCAATCAGCCTCAACTCCTCGATGATATTCCTGTAACTCATCGGGAAACCCTAGAGATCTGAACTTCTCATCTGGCCCTGTTGTAAATGTTCTCCGGTTGTACTGCAACCCAGAAAAGGACTCATTTTCTTATCACCACCGGGGTTGCAACTAAACACTTTGTCCTTTCACAAACAGCACGAATATATGATCCTATGGGATGGTTGTCGCCAATAATTGTGCGAGATAAGATGCTAATGCAGTGGGTATGGTCTCAGGGCTTAGGATGGATGACCCTCTTCCATCTCCGGCTTTGTAGAAGTGGAACCAGTTCTTTGATGGGCTATTAGAACTAGAAGTACTTAGTCTGCCTCGTTTCATGTGTCTTGATGTCATCAGTGTGGAGCTGCATAGTTTCTCGGATGCTTCGGAAAAAGCCTATGCAGCTGCTGTATATCTCAGGAGTGTGGATACTCAAGGGAATGTGTCTGTGCATCTCGTCCTGACAAAGTCACGGGTAGCTCCACTCAAACAGGTGTCTTTTCGTCAATTAGAATTGTGTGGTGCTCATTTACTGGCAAAACTTATGCTCTATTGTCATGCCTTCCTGGTACAACACTTAAATGTCACTGCTATTCATGCCTGGACCAATTTCAGTATTACTCTTACTTGGATAAAGACAGAGCCCTACTTATTGAAAACATTTGTGGCGAAACGTGTTGCACAAATCCAGGACTGGGTCCCTCCCCAGCTTTGGAAACATGTCATTTTCAAAGACAATCCTTCTGATTGTGCCATCCATGGCATGCTGCCGCATGACTTGTGGTGGCATGGCTCTGGCTGGTTAGTCGACCCTCCAGGGCAGTGGCTAGTGTCCACAATTAATCAGATGGATGAGATCCCAGAATCAAAGCCTTCTCAGTTCGCATTACTTACCACACATGACATTTCTGAAGAACTTCCAGTATTACAACAAATTTCCTCGTGGTCCAAACTGGTTTGTGTCATGGCATACGTAAAGCATTTCATCAATCACATTAAGAAACAGCCTTGTACCTGAGTCATCCTGTCTCCTGCAAAACTGAAAGAAGCAGCTGCTTTGGTGTGCAGATGTATCCAACAAAAGCGTTTGTTAGAGGATTTGAAACGACTCAGAGGGGAAACCTTGCTCAACACCAGTGCAGTGTTTGGCACCATTCTTGGATGAAAATGGTGTGCTCAGGGCGGGCGGTCGTTTGTCATATGCCAACATAGAATTTTCAGTAAAACATCCTATCATACTACCTAAAAACCATGTAGCTGTTGAAGTTTTGGTAGACCATTACCACATTAAGTATTTGCATGCAGCACCTCAGTTGCTGCAATCACTTTTGTCACAATGATTGTGGATTCTCTCAACCAGGTCCTTGGTTCGTTTGAGAGCTTTTACTGTGTGCGTTGTTTTCGTTGTTGGCCTGTAAACAATCCCCCATTGATGGGTGACGTGCCTTCTGAACGTGTCACATCTGCTGGGACCTTCGAACGGACTGGTGAGGACTATGCTGGACCTATCACCATAAGGCTCAACAAGCTGCTTTGCATGGTCACCCAGAAACCCTCTCTCTCCATTTTCATCTGTTTTGTGATGAAATCCATACACATTGAGGTTGTTATTGTCTTGACCGCTGACAGTTTTGTTGCAACCCTTACCCTGTTTGTATCGCAGAGAGGTTTGTGTGCTCATCTCTACTCTGACTAGGACCAATTTCATAGGAGCTTCAAAATAGCTCAGGCGATTTTTCACCCAGCTCCTGCGTCTCCACTCCTGGAAAACTTTACCTTGGCCCATTCAATTAGTTTTCATTTTCTCCCTCCTGCCAGTCCTCACCAAGGAGGATTGTGGGAAGCTGCTGTAAAGTCTGCTGAATATCATCTCAGGCGAGTAATTGGGAACCAAATTCTCACTCTGTACTAGAGTTGAAGCAGTCCTCAATTCCAGGCCCCTGACTCCACTGTCTTCAGATGCAAATGACTTTGCCGCCCTCACACCGGGACACTTCCTCATTTGTAGACCTCTGGTAGCTGTACCAGAGTCCTCTAAAAATAGTGACATGTGTATCGAGAAGGTGGAATTTGGTGTGTGTATTAGCAAAACAGTTTTGGAAGCGATGGTATGGAGAATACCTGCAGCAGCTGCAACCTAGGGGTAAGTGGTAAACCCAACAGCCAGCATTTGAAGTTGGAGATCTTGTTCTGGTTGGAGAAGAGCGTTTATCACCCCTTGACTGGTGCCTAGCTAGAGTAGTGAACATTCATCCTGGAAGAGATGGTGTGATCAGAGTGGTGGACGTGTGTACCAACAAGGGACAACTGCGTAGGTCAGTACACAAGCTGTATCATCTACCAGCATAATGAAGTTTGCCAGTGGTGTCATGTAAATATGTATAGTATATGTAGCGTGTAAAACTGTGTTGTGACTTGTTGGACTGAATCTTGGCCAGTCTCGGTGGGCGGTATGTTGCGTATTGTGCAATATGCAATCAGGCTTGTATATCCTTCTGCGCAGATCTACTTTCTTCTACAGCCATGGCGTCACCGCAAGTAGTTCACGCCAGTGTGATTCAAGATGGCGATGTGGTAAGTTCACCGCGGGCATGTCTGGGAATATAAATACATAATTGTGAGTTATTTCTCAATCTCTGCTAAACACACCCTCTTGCTCATAAAATCCCCCTCCCCCTCTCTAGACCATCCTTTATAACACACAGCTGAATTTTCTTTGTCCTACTCTCTCTATCTTCACGAGTCTAGAGTGGCACTAGCCGTCACATCTTTTTGACTCTTCCTCCCCTTTCCCTTCCCCGTCCTACAAAACCGTTCTCTGGATGTGAAACTCTGCCACAAATAATGAGCTCACCGCCTGCACTCAGCTTATAAATCATGCACAGGATGTTCAGAATTCGACTTGCATTCAATACCATGTTTTTTTTTCTTCGAGGGTTTAAAAGTTACGGGTTGGCTTGCATTCAGTGTCGGCTTGCATTCAGTGTCGGCTTACAATCGATGTATTATATACAATGCACGTGCACAGCCAAGAAACACCAGTTGATTTCTTGAGTTCTTCTCCAGCAGTTCGCTCTATCACATAGTGTGCTGGGTCACTTTGCTGACTACCAACGTTTACCAGATCTTCCAGAAGCTCTTTACCAGCAATCCCCAAGAATTCAACACCCCCTTGCCTGACCTACCCTTCTGGTAACATCTAACCACACTGCCCTTCTGGTACCGTTAACACACCCCACTACCCTTCTAGTAGTGGGACCTGCAAGTCCCTTCCGGACAATGGTATTTGAGTTAGTTAGGGTTAGTTGTCGTAATAGCTATCTAGCCACATCTCCCTTGTGCAGGTTAGACCCATGGTCCCCTTCACCTGGTTTAATGTACGATACTTCTGGTCAGCTCTCTGATAGGAGGTAATATGGGCCACTGTGTTTATTCTTCGGGAAATAAATATATGTTTCTCTTAAACCTCTGCATATTCATTTCTATGACAGTTTAGTCCCTCTGTAGATACCAGCCCACCAGAGTGAAACAGGAGACCACATACTTTATCAAACCATTTCCGAATCTAGTGAAGGGTCTTGATATACCTTTCCGTACCTCCTAGACCTGTGTGTGATTTAAGAGTTTACAAATGGCATTTGCCCTATTAGGACAACATTTTGAAGCTTTATCGTGATGGCACAAGTCTAGGGGTTATGTTACACTACTCACAAACTTAAATAATTAACACCTGGCTGGAGCTGGAGGTACTCCATATTAGGATAAATATTATTCTTTGGGATTACTTGCACCAACCGGGAGATTAGAGAATTCAAACCCAATGCTAAATCTGAAAAGATAGGTAGTTTTACATGAGGCCAGAATCATGGGGTTTGTTAAGGGGAATTTTCAGTAAGACTGGGTCCTTAATCCCTCTTTGGGTGCCAGCAGTTATATAAAGTAGGTCTCATAGGCTTTCTGGTGGGTGCAAAATCAGGTATGATAGTCACCACTCTGCGTCTCCTTGCACACAGTATCTTGGCTTTGTTGGGAAGGGGCTGGCAGCTCCTTGGTGCTGGATCTGTGTTGCGGGCGGGCTACTGTTCAGGCAATGTCTTGACGAAATTGGAAGAGGTGACAAGGTCCGGTGTGTTGAGAATGATTGAGTTACAATGACACGTGTCCAATTAGACTGACAGGACACGTTAGTCGAGGATTTTATCCGCTAGATAAAAAGCAGCTTAGGTAGCTGGAATGAGACGAGGGGTGGTGGCTAGTTCTTATACACTCTTACTTCTAGTTGTGTATTCTAGATAGATATGTCCTTAGGTGAGCCAAATTATGGTTCCACAGACAAGCTTCTTTAGACCAGAAGATGTGGTTGTCCCAGCCTAGGCGCACTTCAGTACCAGTCAGAAGTCCGGTGAAACTCTGATGATACTTGGTGTGGATGCGGACACACTGTGGAAAGTTAATGAACACAACCGGAGCAGGCGCGACTGCTCGTTATCTGAGTTTGGCAGCATGGTCCCGTTCCACCTGTCTATCCTGCATAGGATGGGGTGATGCTATCCTCGGCCTGAGAGTAGGGTGAGCCAAGTGATGCTCCCTGCATTTTCTGCCACTCCTTTCGTGAGGCATAGGGTAACAGCTCTATAGTTTATGCAGCGCACTGGGACAGAAAAACAAACAGTGTAACCCAATAGTGACATGCCGACTCGAGCTCGATAAGAGTCCCCACTGATCCCCAACCGTAGGCAAGCTGATCAGGGATGTGGAGCCATGTGGACTGCCAAGCCTCTACTGGTTGTGCATTCGTACTAGGATGCCCAGAAACACTACAGACCACAGTCAACGTGCACTAACTAGTGCAGATGGTGAGAAGAAACCTGAGTCTGTCGCGCCTCCTAGTGTGAAGGTGTTTCTAGTGGTTGTGGCGTCACTGTTTCTCCCCCACGAGCATTAACAGTGCTGATGTGTAGCTGGTAAGAAACAGGTAGAAGTCTAATTGGTATGTCTTAATTCGGTTTAATAAAATTCCCGGTTTCTGTTGACAGTGCACAGCGTAGTCTACCTTCAACTGTGGATACAAATAAATACCCTGGAAATAAAAGTAAATATGTCGAGAGCAACGTGTGTTATTGAGAGCTCAATAAACCAATGACCTGTGCTACCTCCTACCAAGTCGAGGATAGATTAAGATAACTGCGTGGTTTCAGGTGTAGGTGACCTGGTTCTAAGTAAAAGGGACATACTGGTACTTGACGAAAAATAAAGAGTTAAAGTTAAACTGCTAAGTAAAGGTGTCAGAGTAGACAAAGTGAAGTTAAAAGAAAATGTTCATATGTCGTCGGTTGACTGGTCGTCGATGAACGTAGTAAGTAGCCGCGAGAGACTCGAAGGTTGGTGACTTCTCCGAAGATTATGAGCACTGGCAGTGCTGTGGGAGGTTTGCTAGAGATGTGAAAGAATGACTCCGGAGGCCGACAGCGGCCGGACTTATAAAGTGGTAGCTTGTAGGCTGTCAGTGCAGGGTGCGGGGATGACGTGAGAATCCTTTCATCAGCGATTCTGGCTTTGTGCCTGGTCGGGTGTGCTCGGCCATGCCTGAAGTCTGGGCAGCTTGTAGGCTTTGAGCGCTGGGTAAGGGGGGCGGGCGGTGTGCCTGCTGGGTTGTGTATCCTCCAGGTGTGAAGGAAAAACACAGAAGTTCCCATTGCCTGTAGGGTAGGCAACGTTTTGTTCATGCCTTTAGAGACGGAGAGGTGCTCGAGGCTATGAGTCGTAATCGTATTTGAATAAATCGTCAATTCCCCCCCCCCCCCCCTACATTGTGATTAAGACTCATCGTGGAGAAGGTGGCGGAGAAAGGTATAGGCCCCCTCTCTGGAAGGTCTAGAAGTTCTGGGTAGACATGCTGAGGTAGCTAGCACAAAAAAATTTTTTTGTAGACAGGTAGGTGGGACCCTTAATGTAGTGGTACTTGAACGCTGTAGCAGCGCGTGTTCTGTGCGCTCGGGGCATCCAGCCGGTGAGGCGAAACGTGTGAAACGTGGAGCGGTGTCGGCTGGCTGGCGACCTTGATTCTTTCTCTCTCTCTTACGGTTGCCGGGCTGGCATTCTTCTCTGCCCCTCGCACTGGTTGTCAGGCTTACCTGATGCTGCGAGAGCATGTATTCCCCCCGTGTGCAAAGATTACTAAGTTAGGAAGCAGCGTGTGTCGGATATCCCACCGGCCTACTTTTTATAATGCGTGCCAGTCACAAAAACCAGCATAGCGCTTGTGGATATTACAATGGAATTGTACATAAAACCTGAAAGAAAATTATTAAGAAGAATGGCATGTCAAAACAAGGGGTTTAAAGTAACACTATTTATAATATGTACAAGCCTTACTCGTGGAAGGCTGGGATACGCCACTACTATCTGGAGCTTGCTGCAGTGAATTAAGAAAGAAAAGGAAAATCTTTCCAGGGAACCTTTGGTTACGTATGACATATTGCGAAGTGGCCAACCACAGGCCCTTCAATACCTGGGTTGACCTGCTAGACGAATACAAAGCAAGTACACTTCATGCATGATTAATGCGGCAAATTGTGCGTACATTGGTCACAAGATACAATACATATACACTTAAAACTGGAAGTTAAAATAACTTACACCATATTAAGGGAGCTTTAACGCTCAGAGTTACTGAGTAGGTGTACAAGATATTGCAAGATATTTAAAAGTGTGCCTACATATCAATTCATATTTAGTTCTTAAAAGCATAAAAAAACTAGCCTAGCTATCCCTTGCGGGAGTCCATCTTATATCGTAGGTCTAGGCTGTAGTATGTACACTGTGTATCTTCATTGGAATGTTCAAGATATGTTCTTAAGGAATGTTCACTTTTGTCTGTGCTGAAAACACACTCTTACGATGACATTCTTCGTGTAAGTGATCTTCACATAAACACTTTCAAAACGTATAGTGACATATATAGGTTTACCTACACATAAAGTCAGATTTACAGGAGATTATTATAAAATTATAAATAGCTAAAATGTGATTGTGATGTCAAAGTCTCTTAATTACTGGCACTGTGGTGAGCATCTATTCGTAATGCTACTTACTTAAGTGGGCTGTCTGCCACTAAAACACTTGAACCATGAGGTGTAAAATGTCTATCCAAAAGTTACTGATGTACAACTTTTTACAGTTGTATATAAAAAGTTAATTATCACGTAGTTGAGTGATTAATTACTGGTTCATTTACCTCATTGGTTCTTTTCACTGGAACTGTACTAGATACTTTTAAATTAGCCTAAATGTGCTTGTTCTGCTTATGTCACTGTCTTTTGGCTTGTGATTAAATTAAATATAGTGCACGCGACCTGTCTATAACGAGTCCTTTTTGTCACGTGCACCTAGTAGTGGTTTACGACTGCTACACTGTTTTTAAACTTCGCGGACTTATTGGCAATCTTCGGTTTCACCCTCATTGTCACGTCCCCTCGAACGAAGGGCAGCATGCTGAGGGTACAGCCTCACATATCTGGTTGTGGGTCTCCATGGCGATTCCATGTTTCGGCCAGGCATGTGGGCGGCCTTGCCGGTACGTGGGGGCATCAGGTGTCGTGAGGCATCATGCCATCTGCTTCTGCCATAAAGTGGGAGGGCACTCATTCAAGGGACTTGATGCAGTGCAGGGGAGGGTCAGCCCTTCCATCCCGACTGTACAGGTTCTTACCCGTGGGGCAGGATGTTTCTCTGATGGGGCAGTGCGGGGGAGAAAGATCTCCACTCCAACTGCAGGCAGCACAGCTCGTCGTGGTACCAGGTCATGGTCGGCATCGGCGGTCTCGGTGACCAGGTCCTGGGGCAAGGCAGTGGAAGGGAAGTTCACTTAGACCTCCACTGTGGGTGATGTGCCTGTTGAGGGGTAGTAGGTGGCATCGATGTTCTCGACAGGAGCAGCCTCTCACGTAGCAAGATGGTGGGGTGGAGCACTTCCAATGTGGCAACTCGACGTTCGCTTCTGTGGGTATTCCTGCGTCGCAGGACGTGAGGATGGAGCACATCTGTTGCAGCTCGACGTCCCAGGTAGCGGAGTTTCCTGTGTAACAGGGGGCTGGGACGGAGCACTCTAGTTTGAGCTCGACGTCTAAGCAGGCGGTAGATCCTGCGTGGCAGGTTCTTGAGGTGGAGCACTTCCAGCGTGGCAGCTCGACATCCCAATAAGAGGGTCTACCTGCGTGGCAGGTGGTTCAGGCGGAGCACTCTCATTTGAGCTTGATGTGCCGGGTTCCGGTAGTTTAGTGGCATCCTGTACTTCTTTGTCTGGGGACGACCTTACTGAAGTTGGGATAGCTTCGATTTCCGGTTCCGTAGTTGTACCAGGTGGAGAGGTAGGTGCCTGTGTGATTCCTACCCCTCTCACCAAAGGTACTTCCGATCGCTCGCTGATGCGGCTTGATCGGCGTGGTGTTTGACATGGTTCTCTGTCGCAGGGCTTCACCAGGATAACTCACAGCAGCTAGATCTTGATTTGGTTGCTATCTTATTGGTGTAGCTGCGTGGCATTGAGGGCATTGATCTCACAGAGAATGCACCTTGGCGTTGTTCTACATCGGCTTTCCATGGCGCAATGTACCTGGGTGCCTTGTCAACCACGATGGGTGTTGGTTCGGGTCTCCTTGAAGGGTCCTGGCTCTGTATCAGGTTCTACCCTTTTGGTTGGAGGTTTGTCTTCATTCCCAAGTATTGACATGTCCCCTGGGTATGGTCGTATCTGACCTCTGGTGGCTTTATGAATCCGTCTGCGTATTTTTCCTCGGCCCAGTAGACGTCTTGCTTGCCTATGATACGGTATGGTCCATCCCATTTGTCAGCAAGACCAGCGCTGAATTGATTGCTGGCTTTGCTAAATGGATGACTTCGCAGGAGGATGGCTTCCCCTAAGTTGAATTGTCTTACTCCTGTCTTCTGTTGGGGATATTTCGTCAAAATATGTGTGTTCTTATCTTTCTGGGTGTTTTGTGGTATGCACTATGGCTGCTAGCCGGATGTCCTCAGGTTGAGGCATGTCTGTGGGTTTGCTTTCCCACTGTCTGTCACCTTATCGGCATAAGGGTTGTCCCAGGAGTATGACTCTAGGACTGGTGTCAACGGCCTCGTTTGTATGGCATCGAAGGGCAAACAGTATGGTAGGGATGTGCTTATCCCAATGCTTATGATTGTTGCCCACACTGATACGGAGGCACTTCTTAATCTCCTGGATCCTCCGTTCAGTGAGGTTGGCTTGTGGATTGTAGGGAGGGGTAATCCAGGTTTCTATCCCCCACTCTTGATAGGCGGTTTGCCATTGACGGCTAGTGAACTGGGTGTCATTGTCCGTCTGTATGTCTTTCGGACAGCCCCATCATGCGAAAATCTCTGCTTCCATCTTCTGCACGATTGGGGTGATTTCTTGGCTGTGAAGAGAAAATGCCTCTTCCCATCTGGAAAATTGGTCTGTTTCTACGAGGAGGTAACGATGTCCTTCTGTGCTACGTGGATACGGGCCCATCAGATTGTTGGTGATGTAGGTCGAGACAGTCTTGGTTCTCTGTGGTTTTGCGGAGGGAGAAGGAACCGGGTATGCTTTGCAGTGGCAGCACGTCGCAGTTGTTAACATACTGCTGGACATTGCAGCTTATTCCGTCCCAATTATAACTGGTTTTAATGTCCAATAGGGTTTCCCTCGTACCCGGGTGACCAGCTTGGGGATCGTCGTGATGGTGTCTGCATATATCCACTCATAGCTGCGGTGGAACTCAGATCTTCCATTGTGTGTTGGGTTGTCCACTGCTTTTCCATACACCATCATCTCGTAATGTGTATTGTTGGAGCTGTTTTGTAGTAGGCTTCGGATATTGAGATTGTCTGTTGGTTTAAAGTTATTTGTTGATGGTTGATCTGTAGTTGAAGGAGCCAGATTTGATCTTCCAGACTTCTTTCGACCTGTGAAGTGGGGGGGGGGGGGGGACATTTTCTCCTCCAACGTCGGGGGAACGAGACAGGGCGTCTGGCAGGTCGTTTAACTTCCCTGAGCAATGTGTTGGACCATGAAGTTGAACTCAGTGAGGAACATGTCCCACTGGCCGAGCTTGGCCTTTGAATTCCAGGACTCGTGTAGCCATTGGAGGGCTTTAGACTCTGTTCGCAGAATGAAGTGTGCTCTTCGAGATAATACCAATATTTCTTCGCGGCCCAGATAATGGCTTGACACTCCTGCTCATTAATGTGGTATCGCTGCTCTGTCTCATTTAAGCGGGTTGATGCGTACGCTATCACATGGGTTGTCCTCCTTCGTCTTGCTGGTATAATACTGCACCCAGGCCGTTGTGACATGCGTCCATTTGCAGTATTAAGGGTTTGTCTCCTTGTGTCCGATGGAGTTGGTGGATATTCTTGAAGCTGTTCAAGTCGGTAAACGCTCGTTGTTGTTCGGGGCCCCATCGCCAACGGGTATCTTTCTCGAGAAGTGTGTGCAGTGGAGCCATATATTCCGCAATGTTTGGAACAAAGACTGATAGCCAATTACACAGGCCTAGGTACCATCGTAGTTGCTTATTTGAAAGTTCTTCCACCTCTTCAATTGCTCGTATTTAACTGTGTTGTGGGAAGTTCCCCTCGAACGATATGACGTGGCCCAGATAATTGATTGATGTCTTGCCGAAGAAGCTTTTTGATAGCTTACAAGTGATTCCATGTAATTCGAGCCTTTCTAATACTCGTTGCAGATGGCCTAGATGCTCTTCCCAGCTGTTGGAGTATATTATTACATTGTCGAGATAAGCGAAGCAGAACTCGCCGATATAGCCTGTTAGTACTTCCGACGACATTAATCGTTGGAACGTTGTGGGGGTGTTTTTCAATCCGAAAGGCATGACTAAAAATTGTAAAAGCGGTATACTTTCGACTATCTGGGTTTACAGCAATCTGCCAGTATCCAGACTCCATGTCGATAGTACTGAATTTTTTGGCTTAGCCAATATCTCCAAGGTTAAAGGCTGTTCACGATGACGTGAGCACTTTTGAAATCAACCTTACAAAAATGTCACTGCGCCTGCCTGCATATATGCAAAGGGTGCACTGAGTGACTATTCACCCAGTCAAGTTGGGAGGGAAAATAGTTCCATATATTAACGTTGAATAAAAAGTGTTACGTAAACATTTGTGATAACTTATATTATTTATTCCCCTTTTGTTTTATTTTAATGCATGGAAGTGTAATAATTAGCAAATTTGTAAAATTTTTATTTTGTTGATAATTTTACAGTTTCATTTGACCGACACATGAATAAAGTGATGAGGCCCATGGCAATGTTAATTTTACATAAGGCGGAAGAATACACAATGTGCACACATGTAGATCTTAAGTAGGGCTTTCAAAAGTGCTCATTTTACTGTGAACAGCCTATACCAGACAAGTCTATAGCTGGGGGAGCAACCATGTGGGTGACTTCGTTTAGCGATTTGTAAATTTTGCATAATCACAATTTGCCGTCCTTTTTAGGTACCAGTACTACGTGCGAGTTATATGGAGAATTTGATGATTCTACTATTTCCTGGTCCTTCATGTCGTTGACCTGTCCAATGATGAGGTCACAGTGGTGGGCTGACACTCTGTATGGCTGTTTGTAGACTGGTATGTCAGTGGCAGGCCATATTTCATGTTGTATGGACCATGTTTGTCTTAATAGCCCTGCTTGTCCGAAGGCGTGGGCGTTCTCATCTAGTATGGCTTATAATTGGCGGAACTCTAGTTCTTCGAGTTCATGATTAATGCTCATTAGGTCGATGGACATTGGTTGGATGTCGTCTGGGTTTTGATCCCAGTTTACAGATTAGGTACTAGTTAGGAGCAGTCAGCGATACCGAGGAATATCCACAATTTTAGTAAAAAAAAAAAAGTTCTTTCTGGAACTTGTTCCAAAAATCATGGTGTGCACTATACATGACTAAATATGGTACTTCACTTCAAAGAAGTTGAAAAATAACAATGTAACACAACAAAAATTACCAAACAAGTCATATTTAAATATTGTTTTTGTAGCAGTGATGGCAGCATATCTTGAACTCTATAGTATGAAAAACCAGGTGCTATTCTTTATTCAAATGATTGTATACAAAATAAGTGATCTGCATGGGTTTTTGAAAAATGACATTTTCAATTAACATTTTTTTTGTGCTCCTAATTTGTGGTTTTTACATACCATGTCTAAAACAACTAGAAAAATACATTTCCCAGTGTTATGATAAATTATCATATCAACCAAATCTATAAAAACGGAATAAAGTTCTACAAACTTTGTGACTCCGCGAACTCGTACATCTGCGACTTCAAAATTTATGTGGGGAAAGACAAAACAGATAAGACTCCCTAGCACAGCAATTGTAATTGAGATGATGCAGAAATGTGATCTGCTAAATAAAGGATACTCGTAGATAGACAACTGGTATAGTTCACCCAATCTTTTCCACAGACTGTTCTCTGCAGGAACAAATATTTGTGGTACAGTTCGAACCAATAGGAAACCTATGCCCAAAGAACTTGCGAAAGAAAAACTGAAAGTAGGAGAAGCTGTAGCCTACAGTAGCACTAATATTACAGCAATGAAGTGGAAAGATAAAAGGGAGGTAAGCATGTTGTCAATAAAACACACACTTGATTTCGCAGAAACAGGGAAAGTGCATCCCAAAATGCAAACTAAAATTATGAAGCGTACCGCAGTTATTGATTACAACATGAAGATGAGAGGTGTCGATGTAGGAGACCAAATATTGAGTAAATTCCATGTAATGCATAGATACCGTAAGGCTTACAACAAAATATTTTTTTATGTTGTGGACATGATGCTATTGAACAGTTTTGTACTGTATAAAAAGTTACATGGTAAGAACAGAACGTTCCATGTATTTAAACAAAAATTAGCAGAAGACCTTCTGGAATCCTACCTCAAAGAGAATGTGGGTAAGAGAAGGTCTGCGACACCGGGAGATGTGCCTTCATGTCTGAGTTGCCGACATTTCCCAGAGAAACTTGCTCCCTCTGTAGCAAAGGGGGCAAAATTCGCAGAACGTTGTGTTGTGTGCTTAGAAAAGAAGAAAGTAGGGAATCAACTTGGAAGTGTGACAGCTGTAATATTGCGTTGTGTATTGAGCACTTCAAGCCATAACACACACTCAAGAATTACTAGAGACAGCCCAGAGAGATACTTTTAGTTTTATTGGTAATTTGTTTATATATATATATATATATATATATATATATATATATATATATATATTATATACACACACACACACACACTTGTAGATTATTGAAATAATTGTTTTTATTAGTAAGTGGCTTTTAAAAACCACATAAGATGATTGGGAAATAATTATTTGTTTATTTTGTTTTCTTATAAACCACATATGATTGCTTTACTTATTATGCAAGTGAACTTTTGTACTATGTTTTTATGGATAATACTATATATATATATATATGTGTGTGTATTAAGTATATGTACATGTATTACAGAAGTTTTTATGGATATGCTTGTATGTTTTTATAAAGATATATATGTGTATATACACACACACATATACATATATGAAGCATATTCATAACAATTTATGTAATACAAAACATATAAATTAAAAAATATGAATTCATGTAGACAAAAATATTTACAAATGTAGATTTGCATACATGAATACTTAAAAATTAACAAAGCACAAGTGTGTGTGTGTGTGTGTGTGTGTGTGTGCACGTGCGTGCATGCGTGCATATGTATGTGTTATAAATATATTAGAGATTGGATTAAAAAATTGTATCCTTTTTTGGTAGAAGATTTAGTTAGGAATATTGGAATATGAATAATTAGAAAATACCACATACGAGTTATTTTGTCAAAACAAATTTAAATTATCATGTACTCCAAAATTTTCTAACCATTTTTCAAAAAAATATAATAAACAAATAAATTAAAAAAAAATAGCTTCCATTACACTAATATAAAAAAAAAAGTTGGTGGATTCCATGGTCTTTTAGGCTCTTAAGGTCAGTGGATGCAAATGGGTTAACAACCAGTTCGGTTCGTTTCCAAAATCTATGTTTGTCCCATCTGTACAATATGTTTAATTCAAAGAGAGGATTACAGATACATACAGATTTTCTGTTATTAGAATGTTTATTTATATATTTTTGTTAATGGTAATACTACATTATTTATAGTAAATACACATTCTTTGAGCGTGTTTTGTTTAAAGTAAATAAATCTAACTTTATACTAAAGGAAAAGGTTTAGCGCTTCTAAAAGCGGTAATTGTGTGTGTATGTGTATGTGTAAAATATTCTTTCTAATGGCGAACTCTTATCACTCTTTTCTGTTTATGTAAAGCAATTGTTGTTTTTCCTTGCTTCTATGGTAGACATAATGAAAAAATCTGGAAAACTTTCTATACCATGAAAAAATGTGTGCAGATGGGACAATATACACACATGCATACATTCATATTATATGATCTCCGATCACATAATTAACATATACACATTATCAGAATGTGTATATCGCATTTAAGTGTTCAAAAATTCTGCAAACCTTTTTGCAGAATTCGTGATGGTTTACTCAAATATTATCTGTTCATTTACCATATACACAGTATTGTAAGTTAATAACTAAATTTAATTCAATTGTTTTATTTCACTTAAAATTAACCTCTATTTTTTATTAATGAAACTCGCTAACGACATGGAGCTGCAATAATATAAACTACGAGATCTATTACAATTTGTAATTTTTATGATACCACTTCAAGTTACAAAAAAACAAACACAGAATTCCTGTAACTGTGCCAACTGTCAAAGTTCCATCATGGATTGGAACTAATACTAATTTATTTTACAATGCAAAAATACTATGAAGTGTGTGAGTGTGCGTGCGCGCGCGGCGTGCACACACACACACACACACACACACACACACACTTCATTGTATTTTTGCATTGTAAAAATAATTTTAGTATTAGTTCTAATCCATGATATATATATATATATATATATATATATATATATATATATATATATATATATATATATATATATATATATATATATATATATATATATATATATATATATATATATATATATATATCATGTATATGTGTATATATATATATATATATAATATATATATATATATATATATATATATATATAATCATGTATATGTGTCCTGTAGTGTCATGCAGAATCTATATATATATATATATATATATATATAGACACACACACACACACAGACATACACAGATATACATTCAAATGTTTACTGATTTATAGTTTACAGCAGACATGACAGACCACTGCATACATTTTAATATTTCAGTGTGCAAAAAAAAAAAAGCACAACTATCATGATCAAGCAATTAAATGGTGCAAGATCTACTTAGATAGTTTCGACCAGGGAAGGGGTACAAACCAATATACAATACCAATCATGTATTCGTTGAAGTTTCAGTCAAAGAAATTTTACTACTATTGCTGCCCTAGTGAAAACTGACAAAGAACTCTTTACGTTTCAAGGCTACAACCTACAAGGCAGAACAATGTGGAAAATAATTATTTTATTGGCACTTGTTAACTGCGGATTTGCACGCTTGGAATTAAAAAAATTTCCATTGGAGTAGTGTCATGCAGAATCAATTAAAACGAATCTTCGTCCACCACTTCGCCTGCATCTAAAATGAATATGCCATTGATATTGGTAGGACCACTTTATTTTTGCGAAAAGAATTTCTGCCATATGTATTAAAAACATTTTAGCTCTGAACAACTTTCCCCACTGGATGGTTTTATTGGTTCCATGTCTTAGGTGCATTCCCATGAACCACAAATATTTAGAAACAGAATAGGCCCTAACCAAATTCAGATTGGGTAGGCTACATTCCGCAAAATATTCTCTCAAGGACACGTGGTCAGTAACCAAAGAAAACTATGGAGTACACGTAGCTCATCTAAACCAAGGCTGCTTGAACTCTTTTCGAAAATCAGGTATCTTTGGATGTTGGCATTCGGAAGATAGAAAATAAATTTCTTGCCCACGACATTGCCCACTCAGAATTTGGATTTGTCGATAAATCAGGTAGATGGAAATTAAATACAATTTTTACCCAAAACCAAGCTCAACAGGTATGTGTTTTGTTGTTTTTGGTATAATGGAAATAAATAAATAGAATGATGTAAAAAAATTAAAAATGGAAATAAATAAAGAAATAAGAATAAATAAATAAAATAATTAATAAAAATAAATAAATAAAATTTAAATGAATAAATAAATAAACCGTGGCTTTGCTTGTCAGAATAACTGTGATTACCATGTCAAGTTATATACAGCAACCTGATGTTATCCAAAAACGTCTAACTCGCACTTCTGAGCTCATTTCTGACATTGCATGATTATTTACACTTTGCCTTTAATCCATTAACATAGCGAAACAGCATTATTACAATAAGCTAATACAACAAGGACAAGTGCATAAAAATACATACCTATGTATTGGTTTAAGACTTACTACACTCACAACAATTTTGGAAAATCCGCATAGTAGTTTTTACTTGATGCCTAAAAATGCAGAAAACAGTTTACGTTCTTTAGCTCAATTTTTAATGAATTTGCTAGATATTTGCATAAAATCATTTATATTTAATACAGTATTTTTGACAACATCCTCAAATCATCAATTTTTATCTGCAAAGTTATTGTGTTACTAAACAACCCTTTATACTCACAAATACGTACGTATGATTATTTGAACACATGAGTTACTGTTGGAAGCACGTATTATTAAGGATGGGTATATATTAATTACGTAACTGCCATAAGTGCTATCATGCAGAGTAATAAAGATGTATAGTTTATGATCAAAATAAATGGCATTAACTGATCACTATAGCATACAATAAACTGTTAAATTTCTATCTCTTAAAAATGTCACACTGTATGAATTTATACAAGCATCCGCGCCGACCTTCCGTGGCGCAGTTGGTAGGTGCGCCACCGATCTTGGGTGCGGGAGGCTCTGGGATCATATCCTGGGTGAGGCATGGGTGTTAATTTAAGTAATGTTATAAGTTAGCCTGTAAACCGTCCTCTGCTAAGCTTTGAAGCATAAAACCAGGGAACATTAAAAAGCCCTTTACAATACAATACAATACAATAGAATACAAGCATCTGCTGAATGGAAGGTTTAGCTGCAGCTTGTAATAAATTTGCTTGAGAACAATTTTAAACTGAACAATATTTTGTTCTCTGGAACAATCTGATGTTTCTCCAAATATGTGAATTTATTCCCTTTTACCAAGCAAAGCATTTAAACTAGAGTTGTTACGATACCATGTTTTCCGATACGGATACCCTGATACCACTGCCGATACCGATACCTCCATACCACTGCAGATACCCCCATACCACTGCAGATACCCCGATACCACTGCAGATACCCCGATACCAAAAACCGATACAAATGCCCTTCACATTGAATTTTAGAAAAAGTATTACTGTATTACATTAAAAACATTTTTTCTAGTCATTTAAATAAATAAATAATGTCTTAAAATACTTTACATAATTTATTGTAATCCGACAAAATGCAAGCTGACCTAAAATTTTTAAACCCTCTGAAAATGTAAGTCAAATTTTAAATGTCCCACACGCATTATCAACTAAGAGCGCACTGGGAAGTTATCAATTGGGCAGTGTCATGTCTGTTGGTTTACAAGGGGAGGGGGAAGCAGTGGGTGAATGACCTCTCCAGGCCGCTACCTATTGGCGACACCTTGCACACATGGCAAATGTCCTTTTAACGTAATTAATATTTTACTGCAAAGAAAACTTGTAATTTTTTGACACAAATGAGGCGATTATAATTGATTTCTTTACTTTCTTTAATAATTTCTGGCTGCACCAAAAGCAGAGCACAGCCTTTCTGACTTTACTGCATCCTACACCAAGGGTGTGGCAAGGCAGGTATTGCATAAACCCTAGCAAAAACCAATCAGAACACAAGAATGGCAAAAGCCATGCAAAAACCATTTTTCTGTACAGTGTGAAGGGTAGTTAAATGTTTTGCAACAATCTGTAATAGAAACAAAGAAGTGTGGTCATGTTTAATTTTATATATTTATTTTAATTTTTTCTTTTCATTAACATTTCTTTTACAAATATTGCGCATGGAATACTTTCTTGGTTATCTTACATTTCGTATTGTGGGGTAATATTATAATTTTCCTTTCCCATGTATAACAAATTTATATTTAAAAACATTTACATAAAACCCAGGTTGCCCAAAATATAGATAAAATGCAACCAAATTTAGGTACAAATACTTTACCTGATTTTCAGCTAATACTTATACAGGTTATATTTATTGGCCATATAAATCAGTTAATACAAACTGCAAAAGGCCATTACAAAGTATATTGAGCATGTGACCCCAATTTACCATAGTTTCAAATGGCTGCTATATTTCTGTCGCGCCTACATTTACCATTGACATTATTACATCATGTTTAATTCCTACCCTAGGAAAAACCCCATTTTGGTAACACATTACTGGTCATCAAACAATAATTAAGTTTCAATTTACTCGCAATCCCAAGCAGATGGGAGCAACTGCTAAGCAATGCCAGCCTTAACTCAGCGAGTGAATTGAATTTTTGGAACAAGCCCCAAACTTCGTAAAGTTGCTCTTACAAATTCATCAAATTAAGGAGTTTTGCATAGCTCCACTTAATACAAGAGGCTGAGACTATAATTGACATAATTGGCAAGTGTTTACAAATGTTCACCAAAGTTTACAATAGTTTACAGATGTTGAAAAATGTTTACAAGTGGTCGCAAAAGTTTACCCAAGGTTCTTAATGGTTACCACCACTTTGCGTCTTGGTGACGACATATCCACTAAAACTTGGTTACAAAAGTAACAGTATTGGATTTTGGCTAACAGGTGAATATTTCCACAAAATTGTAAAAAAAAACCTTAAAATTATTTTACGGCCATCATGACCCCTGCCTAACGTCCAAGTGACGTAAATGACCTGTTCGCTTTAGGAGCCTACATTGGTGATTCAAAATAGAGTAATACTAATCTCATGGTAGAAGCTTGCCCCCTCGAGGTCGCCAAACTAATCTAGAGAGCAGTGTGGGCCAGCATTAAATACATTGTGCCGCCCACTTGCTCTACCAATCAATTTAATACTCCCCTAAAAAAAGCAGTTTTTCTAAGAAATCAAGGGATGTTCAGTTACTCCTTGGAGGGTACAAGCAATGCTCAGCCAATGGCTGTTGATTTGACTAATTATTACCATTTATGGTGATCGATGCAGCGAATATCAATTCCCCTTATGGGGTCTGACAATGAATTTTTAAAACACCCGGTAAGATTATAGTGCGCTCTCCACTTCCGTCCTCTTGACCAAGATGCCAAAAGTAGCGTAACAAAAACTTCACGTTTTTGTCGGCACACGCATTGTCCCAAGCTGTTTACCAAGGTGGTTAAAAATCAGTTCGAAACTTCCTGTTGACAAGAGGGGAGGAGGTCCCTAAAATTTTAATTTAATATTGGCATATTGGGCTTATATCCAAAATCCCTTCTACAACTTTAAAGCACCTAATTTTCATAATATTTATCATCCAACCAGTAATATACTTAATATATATAGACACGCACATGCACACGTGCGCGCGCGTGCACACACACACCCATATATATATTCTTAAAAGTACATGAGCATGATGGACAAAAATGAAATGAGCATGAATTACGGTCAACAACGCCCCCGAGGGAGCACACTTCTATACCCAACTTAAAAACAATATGATCAAACATATTAAAAAATATATTAAAAACCCCATATCCGACATGACCATAATTAGTGACAGTTTATACCCACTACTTTAGTGAATGGTACACATCTTTAACTGTGTTACATGACATTTCAGTACAACTTTTTCAAGACTACATCTTCCAACTCGACAGCGACAGGGGTCAAGAACCTGTATATCCTTGAGGGTCCCTGATACTTTGGCGCCAGTTTAGCACTAAATTGAGCGGCCTTATTACTAAGAAAGTGTATTTCAACCATTACTTTGTCTCCTATTTTAAAGGTCACAGTACCACTAGAAAAACCCTTCCTGGCTGACAACTTTCTATGATACTTCTGCAAACGCTGCGTAGCCTCTGCTCACACTGCCTTTAATGACTTTTTACTCCCTACTTCATCCCAACAAAAACTGTGCAAGCCCCATGCATGAATGAGTGGGTGAAAAAGTCTTCGGCCCAAAAACACCTCAGATGGAACCTTTTGGGTAGTATCACTTACAACATTGTTAAATGCTAATGACAGTCGGTACAAAGCCATATCCCATTCCTTATGTGTTGAGACCTGAAAAAGTAGGTGTTATTTTTCTTGAAAAGAGATATTGTTTTCAAAAATAGCTGTTTTTCACCTAGAAAATTGGTGTTATTTTTTATGGGGCATACAACCTTTTATGTATCAAAAATTCATTTTTGAAACGATAAAAATCTTTGCTACATTATAAACACGATTAAACATGCAAAATTTTAATTATAAATGTAAAGAATAATTATAAAAACTGCTAACAAACAGAATGTGCACCATTCACAGCCAAAATTGTTAACGCAGTATGTAGGCCTGACTACACAACATGTAATTTACTTTAAACACGTTCTTTCAGCTGCTTGTAAAAAGTCAAAAGTTAGTCATCAAACGAAAACATGGTGAACGTTTCAATATTCTCTTTTTTCATATTTAGTCTTCTGTCAGCAACTACAAAATTATAGTCGTTAAGAAGGCGCTCACCGTCGACAGTGTTGGAAGGCAACCATATAGTTTTGAGTGCTGCTAAAGTGAATTATTTATATTCTACTCCCAAAGCCACCAGTAATTTTGATACATCTGGTTCTTTTTTTTCTCTGACCATATCTTGAACAGCTTCTTTAAGAAATTCATAGTCCTTGTATCGAACAGAATTACCCATTCCATTGAATGCAGGAATGTGATCAAAAACAGGCAAAATACTTTTAGTTTCATTCAGTAAAATGTTTTTTGGACTAAAAAGTTTGTTTGTTGCCTTAAAAATATGCACACTTGGATCCACCATTCATCAAACTTTGCAGTTTGGTCATTCCAAGAGTTGATGCTTTCTGGCATTTCTGTTTCACAAGTGCTTTTTCAGTGGTGGTGAGAGATGAGTCTGATGAAATATGAGTTTCAAACTGGGAATTAAATATACTTTTTGATGTGCACATCAATACCTTTCAACAAACTGTTCAGCCAGCCATATAGCATGTGTTCTGTGGGGTACTGAGAGCCTTCAAGTTTTGTGAGAAGGTCTACAATATTAGCTGCATGGGTTTTAACAAATGTGCACTGAGCAAGAACCAGGTTCATATCTGTATCTGAAAGATAAGCTAGGTAGTTAATACCACTGTTGTTGATGCCTTTCATTTCATCGATCTTGAAGAAGTTCACAATGTCAACATAGTATTCTGTCAAATAAAACACTGATCTGAACCACGAGTTCCATCGGGTGTTCACTGGTATTGGGAACAGATTTGGAGCCTTACTTGTATGTTCGGCTAGATATTGCACATAATGATGTTTTCGTTTTCGTGTATTCAAAAATGTGCAGTTTTGACTTTTACCACAGCCTCATTTACTTCAGTCAGTTCATTGCAAAAGATGTGACCTGCTAAAGCCAGTTTATGGGCCCAGCACTGAACATTGACCACATGCTCTCCAAAAAGGACCTGCATTCTTGTCACACATTTGGCCATGTAACCTGCCGAGTCTGTAACAATTGCTTGAATGTTTTGGAAATTTACACCGTATTTATTAACACACTCATTTATATCCTGAGAGCATGTTTACTGCAGCTACCTTCAAAATTGGTTCTGTTAAATTTTCTGAACAAATCTTAAAAAGCACAACAAACGCACATCTTCCTTTCGTATTTGTCATCTCGTCACAAATTATAACAATATTTTTCTGCTGCACAAGTTCCTTTACTGCATCAAAGTGTGCCTGTGCTGCCACAGGAACATATTTTATATTTTTCTCTGAGAGATTTCACACAAGGCAAGTCTCCAGTACCTAAAACCAAAATTTGAGTAATACTAAGGCAGTAATGTCAAACATCTTTATTTTCCAAGGTAAGCGTTACATGAACGAGGTCTTGTTCGGAAACCCTAGTAGGCCTAGTTATAGTTAAATATATAAATTTGGAAATGACACCTTCAATAAATTCAGCCATCCATCCTCTTAAACTAGGCTCATCCAGCTTTTCAAGCGGAATGTTGGCTTTTGCAAAAGCTTCAGTGGTTTTAATGGCAAAATTATCAAGTGCCAATTTTCTTATTTTTGAGCTACTAAAGCAAGCAAGCACAGACGTTTGAACTTGAGCATTGGAATCAGCACCTTTTTGTTTGATTGAAAGGTTAATGTGTTTTTGAGTTTTTGTGTGTTTTATTACTGCGTCTTTCTTTTCATACAAAACTATGCAGTTACAGAAACGGCACATTAGAGTTTGAGAATCGGAAGCATAAAGGCCGTCACTTTTGAACTCGGCTGCTTGTTGCTGTACATGCACTGCTGGTTTCGGCATCTTGGACAAGAAAATAAACAAAATTTACACTATCCTTAATTCTAATTATTTCTGCATATAACTTCCACAAATTGCACTTTGTGTTAAGGGAACGTGTCCCTGATAGCTACGTTTGTTTTGTATCTATTTTCATAGATACAGGTACACCTCAGTTTGTTTACATACATGTTCTGTAGGCCTACTTGCACATGCGCAGTTTGTTAGGATAACTGCCGCTATTGTTTCAGAAAAGAAATAAAATTCTTTCAAGGGCCGTATTTTGTAGAAAACAGTGGAGTAGCTTCATTCTGCAATTATTCCGAGGAACCAAATTTCAATTCCAATTCCATTTATGTAGTTTGTATGTAAACAAGCATCAGTATCACTGCAATTTGCTTACAAGTTAGTCAACATAACAAGTATATCTTTCTCATTTCTGTTCTAAAACTTTTAACTTTTGGATAAACATTGATCGTGTAAATACGCCATTGTGTCGTAGTTTTGTCACAAATAGCAGTGATGAAAATTTCATCTTGTGCGCTAATTTACGTTGAGATTTGTTGACAATTATTCTGTAGTCGCGTGTATTCTATGGCCGCCAATATCTTGTAATTCCCGCTACCTACCAGTAACTCTTTCGTTTAGTGATTATTATATTTTTTAACTGTGCAGGGTAAGAAAAAAATTAACGGGTGTGTAATTTAAAGCAAACTACAAAATAATGTGATCCATGAATTATTATATATATTCAAAATTTTTAACACGCAAAAATAACTTGCTGCAACGAAGGCGGGCCATGGCAGATGTTTGGTAAACACTGCGACGACTCGACGAGTATTCCTAACCTCAGTCACAAAATGTAACAAACGTTCGTTGCGTGCACATTTTCTCCCCATATTTAAATAGCAAAGCAACAAAAACAATCTTTTTGTAACACTCATTCCGCAAATATTGGTTTAGTTGCAAGTAAAAGTTGGAGTAAATTTTAAAAATAGCTTAATTTAAAGAAAAATGGGAAAAATCGCATTATACAAAATAAAATGCTAAAATTTACTTTATTTTTCGTTTTATCGCAAATTATATCTTTCAGGTCTCTACTTATGTGTTCCGGTTTGGAAAACTCTGAGCCACCTTCAAATTCCAGTTATATCTTTCCACCAGATTGGCCTGTGGATAATAAGGGGCGGTCTGCACCATCTTTATATCCCAAGCAAAGGCTAAATTTTTCACCTCCACCGACACAAAGTAGGTGGCATTGTCGGTAACAATATTCATTGGAGATCCAAATACTGGGAAGAGGCAGTGACTCAAAATCCTACAAATTTCTTCAGACTTCATGGTACGCAAGGAAAGAAAAATACAAATTTGCTAAAACTATTCACAGCAACAAGCATGGATGTAAACCCTGAAGTCGTGTGGGGTAGACTAAACACATCCAGGTATAATTGCTCCCAAGGAAACGTAGCAACCATAGAACTATATGGGCTGATATTCTTAGCATTACGGGGCTTAGCCCTCTGACAATTCAAACATGCCTTCACCAGATCTTCAATTTCACTGGTTGCAGTGATGGGATTTCCATCACAAATTAATCATTCAAAACCACGTCCTCTGATTTTCCCTGTCATGAGTTATACTGCACTCGGCTCTGTGCTTACCTACCCATTATTAGACGGCAAAAGTTGTCAAATAGGCACTTACATATTATGAGTTTATTCAAAGACACATGTCTATTGAAATAAATAAATATAAATCCTCCGATTTCCCCACAAGAAGTTACTGAAAATGAACACTTACAATACAAGGCGCTCAATCTTCAAACAATTTTTTTGCTGACAAGTGGTAGAGTATATGTTTTTGGGCGTATAATTTTATTCGTAAGATGCTGCCCTTTTAGCTAAATAAATAATGAGTTTTAAAATAATGTTAATTTTACTGCAGATACAATGAAGCACCAACTTTACTGGGTAAAACAACCTTGAAACACAAAAGAAACCGTCTTTACAGACAAAAATTCCTCGTTAAAATATTTTGCGTAACATTTTCCGGTAAACCATTTACTTTGAAATACAAGTGATATTAGGTGCAACTATTTTGAGTGACGCATACAGTATTTACTCGTGTATAGTGCGCCCTCGTGTATAGTGAGCACCATGAATTTTGCAACAAGTTCAAGGAAAAAATTTTTTCTAAATAAAATTGCACCAAAAATTTGTGGCATCCTGTTAGTAAGTATGAAACAAATTATTCATTTTTACATTAATGTATAGTGTTTGTGTTATGTTCGGAAAATAAATAACTTGAGTGCAAAAAACCAAGATAAAAAAAAATTCCGGAAACCTCCAGCTCCTACTATTTAACATTTCCAGCTTCCTTTTTCTTTTTTCTCCTTTCAGCAGTTACCAGCTGTCTTTATTTTTTGCCATGCTAGAATGTCGCACTACCCTTATCTAAAAAAAAAGATCTCCTCTTCTCCCCCCCCATCCAAGAACATGGCTCTGCCTGCCATGGAAACAAAGAGGGATGGCGGAATTATCGACTGGCAACCATCTGGGTGTTATTACAAGGGGGTGGGGGCCATAAACACATGGCAGCTCTGGTTTTGTGGGGACAGGATGCCATTAGTTAGGGGTGAGGGAAGCAGGGTTTCGACCTACAGATAACTGAGGGTCCCTGCGAGAAAGAGAGAGCGAGAAGGGAGAGGAGTGATGTAAGAGCGAGAGATGAGACAACAGACAGTTCCGCCACTTCCCTTAACCTTAACATCGCTGGACAATAGGTCTCTTAAAACAACCCCCCTCCCCCCCCCCCCCGTGTATAGCGGGCACTCCAGAATTTTTTCCCGTTAATTTGGGATAAAAGGGTGTGCTTTTCACGAGTAAATACTGTATTTGTTCTTAATTTTATTTTTCTTTTAATGTGCGACGTACACAAACCGAAATACTGTCATTTTTGTGCCTAAAGAAAGTAATAACCTGACTACATTGTCTACAACCGATACAAAAGTATCGGCCCGATACCATACCCGATACATATAAGTTAGAAAAAGGTGAAGTATCGGAACAACTCTAATTTAAGCATAACTTTTTGAGTAGAATAATTATATAACTGTCCCAGCATCAGTTAAACGCATTTATGAATACATACACAATTATTTTTCATGTACATTCAGGTAATTAGTTTCGTTGCCGTCAAAATTACAAATATCATGGTAGTCAAATATTTTCTTTAAAGTTAGTAATTTTACAGTTAGCTAACAATCACATGTGTCCATTGTTATAGAAGTTTTTGCGGCAACAAAATCAGTTAGGTGCAGTACTGACATGTATTTGGTTGGCTGTAGTGGAATGAGTCATTTGATGACCTTCGAATTTACAGCTCGAGAAATCATTTGTAATTTTTCTGAGTATTAGATGTACTAGTGTATTTATTGATGCTTAACAGTGTCAAAAACAATCCCAATCAAACAATTTAAACCAAAAAATCTTCATAATTTGACATTTCTGCAAATCTATGTACATGCCATGCTCTGAACTTTCAATAACAATAACAGTAAATTGCCAAAAATTTTACGATGGCCGTGTTTGCCAAGACACAGAATTCAATAGCATTGAATAATGGTTCGGAATCCTCTCCTGTTGGATCTTAAATTTATGACAGAATCTGTAGTTTATGGACACCCATAAAAATCTTAATTTCCACCAACCAATTGTCACGTGGTTGGGACAGCCAAAAACGAACAAAACATAGTATGTTTCAGGAACAAAATAGTTTGTTGCACAGACAGAAAAAAACTAATTTTACTGCACAACTAGCTTATGGTTCACAATCATTCAACAGGTGTATAGTGATGGTACAAATATATGCACAGATAGTTCTGAATATTCTTAAATTCTTTTGGTGACACGCTATACTTCTAACATTTACATTTTAAAGTAAATTTTGCAATTGAGCTACTATATATTTTATATAAGGACTGTTATTCTATGCTGATTTAGAAATAACATCACAAACTAATTTTTGTGCAACCCAAAATTGGCTTCTTATAAAGACAACTACACAACTGCAGTAAGGATTGTTGGGTCTTATCATATAGGACAATGAATGCACAGAATATTCCAGTCTGTAATTATAGCTCTAGTAGGAATGTGTCCAGTAGCATATAACGTCATAAATAATATAATTCAACAAATTATTTCACTTTTCACACATAATTTCTTCTGTTGAATATACATTGTATTTCTGTACAATATGGTAGCATAATGTTTTGTCTTCATATTTTTCTCACTGCTTTTTGGAGTTGTGATTAATGTTGATTAGATTTGTGTATTATATTAATCACCACATAAATTATATATATCTGCAATGCACGCAGTTATTAGTTTAATCAAAATGCAAGTTTCATTACAATACAGGCTAGACAATGACAAGAAACCATAATTAGTTTTGCAATTAAAATAAAAATTTAAAAAAATGTGTTGTACATATAAATGTTTGTAAACTAAATATTTTTGGTGACGAATTTGTTTTAAATTTTCTTTTCATTCATTCTCCTGAGTCAGTAATTTTTGGAGTCCTCATGACCACGCTAGCTCACATGTAGAGAAAGCTGAACCAGTGATGTCTGGGAACCCACTACCAGGATGACTCATGACTTTATCAAATAATTGGCAATCAAATCATTTGGACTTTACTAAAATAATTAAAATCACAACGTTCTGCCAATTTTAGCTAACCTTTACGTAACCAGGGGATGTAAATCTCAATGCTGCGCGAATCCTTTTACTAAATTAATGCTTTCATAACAAAAAAAAATGCTAATAAGATAGTATGTATGGATTTGTGTTTGAATATAAAAAAAAAAAAAACAAATAAAAATACCTAAGCTCTTTCAAATGAAATGAGCTATGTACTACATTTCATAAAAAAACATTTTGTAGTACTTTATTGTGTTGCAATCCCGTGTAAATAATCTAAGTCTAACAAAACAGAGTGCCGAGACTGCTCATATTAGCAAGTAGAAACGGCGTGTCATGCTGTAATCACAATAGTGTGACAGACGTGATGCAGATGGTCATTTTCCACCAAATCAGGATCGAGACTTCTGTGACAATGCTGCGAAAATGGCCCGCACTACAAGATTTCAGAATAGAAAATATTTCTAATTTATTTGCTTCGCGGGCGCGACAGGTCTGTAAATCTGTCTAACCCGCCATATTTTTGGTGCTAATGTTTTACGTTCTGTATTATTTACTGTATTAATAAGCAAAGCAATGCATTTTAATGCCTAGATTTAATTACAGCCTTGTTTTCACACTCAAAGTACTAGCTGGCATGGAATGATTTTTTTTAAAGGATTACAAAATAAGAAAATAATTGAAACATTAATGACCATCGTAAAAGTAACCATTTATAAAAAATATTTTTTAATGTTGATCACAAGGCGGTAAAATCTAGTGTACACATTAACGCACCCTTCGCATTGCATCTGTCCCCTTATTGTGATTCCAGCATCAGTATGGCTCGCAAACCAGTTGATCATCAGAAACCCATAAACAGGTAGGAAACATTCGCTTCCAGGCAGTAAGCCCATCCGGAAGGAGAGATAACAAGCTGCTGCTAAGTGGTTTCTCTCCTCCTTCCCCTTGTCCTCTTCCCACTCCTGGAAGAAGTTCCAAGACTCGCCGCTGCAATCTTATGAAGCAGTACTGCATTGACGAGAGAACGTACTGAAATCTGAAGAGAATTGTCTTTAAAACGACCAATATTATGCTTCTAATGAAAGTACGTTAGTCATTTTCGGACACGGCATTGATGTGTGGCAGCAATAAAAATGTTGGTTATTGTTTCTTCTTTGTCCTGCCATAGTTATTACCCTGGTACTCTGTGTGTACAGAGTGGGGAGCAATTTTCTACAACCTTGCACTCGTCGCCAGCGAAAATTTGACACTTTTTTATGTCATTCGTTTGGCTTTCTCGGAAGTTGTAATGGTATTTTATAGCCCTACAATGCTATCATAATGACTTGAAAGTAGCTTACCGTAGTTTTATCTGTATCCAAATTTTGTATAATGAATAGTGGACAATTTCTCCTAAGTCTGCCCATCAGTGGCATCTCGTTAGGGTAAGCAAGGCAAGCAGTGCTTGCCCAGACAGTTTCCTGACAATGTTATATTTTAAATAAATATTAAATTATAACTTATATTTACTTTAAGGTAACTTTTCACTTATGCAGTACACATTCTACTTGGGAAATAATACTGTACATTATAAGAAAACGAACTCATTAGCTAGCAAAACCAAGATATTTTGAAGCGCTGTAAGTAATGCTTTCGGTAGGTAGGCGGTCATAATGGTTTCCCGGCCGTTGGTGGGGGCCAGAGTAAGAAGACTTCCCGGAGAGGGGGGGGTCTTATGGCTTCGTCAACCTGTGTTAGAAGCTACAATGGTAGTGCTTTCTTCACCAAACTGAAGCATGATGAAGCTGGCCTAGCCGCAGGCAGTTGGCGCGGTGTAGTTTACAGTAACTAGATTGATGCATGGGCAAGTTCGCACGCACTACACAAATCGTATTGCTTTTATTTAATTTAGTTTTGGTGTTGAGAATGTTATACATATTCGTGCACGATGTATACCCTACATAAAAATTAAAAAAAATTACCCTGTGAGACTGAGAACCAAGTAGATAGAATGAGTGCAACAGAAACATGTGGATGTAAGTGTGGTGTGTGTGGATTACGAGTGAAGCATTTTTTGAGCAATGCTTTCACTTTTCAGGAAAGATGTGACATCATAAAAGAGGGTAGGCCAACACTAAATTTACGATCAGGACAACACGTAAGAAAGGTAATTTTGTACATCATTTCCAAAAAAAATGTTTATCAGAAACACTCATGGTTAGCTGGATGTAACAGCCTAAACAAACCGTTTTGCTGGCCGTGTTTATTGCTTTCAAAGGATGTTAACACGTGGACTGAAACTGGGTATTGTGACCTTAACAATCTGTGCAATGCTGTTCAAAAACACGAGCATTCTGAAGTTCACATAAATATGTTTTAGATGTTGTTTGTTTCTTGGGTGTACAGGAACTGCCTTTCCGTGGTCATGATGCGACAAAAGAATCAGAAAATTGTGGCAATTATGTTGTTACTTGCTTTAATTGCAACTTATGATCCAGTATTGTCACAGCACCTTGAGACGTCCACAGTATTTTCTGGCCTCTCATGCAATATCCAGAATGATCTAATAGAATCCCTTCAAAATATTATGTTAGATGAAATTAAAAATGAAATGTAAAAATCAGTTTTCGTTTCAGTTTTACTTGACGAGACATCAGACTGTGCCAAACTTTCTCAGGTGTCCACTGTTCTTAGATTTGTAATGGGTGATGGAAAGATCAATGAACTGTTTTATGGATTCATTGATGTTAGCTGTGACAGGTCTGCGGGAGCCATGGCAAGTCATGCAATTGAATTTGATATGACAACTAACTCTGTTAGTAAACTTGTCGCACAGTTTTATGATGGCGAGAGATTTAAATGGTGTACATAAACTGGTACGTGACAAATTTTCCAGTGCATTGTTTGTACATTGCGCAGCACATGTTTTGAAACTTGTCTTAACCCAGTCCATAAATAACATTAGCAAGTGTAGTGTGTTTGTCAGTACCCTTTCTGGCCTGTCTGCTTTTTTTCGCACTCTTCTAAGTGGTTAACATTGCTAGATAAGATAGTTGGGAAATGGCTTCCAGGTGTTGCGCTAACAAGGTGGAATTATAATGACAGACTTGTTCAAATTGCATTCAACAATTGGGATTCCCTCTTAGAAATGTTTTCTACAATAATGGAAAATCCACATGAATGGGATAGTGACACTATTTCTTCAGCAAAAGGTTTCATCAGTTTTCTAGAATCTTTTCAGAATTTTTTTTCCTAGTTTTGTTTTCCAAGTTTTTTGAAAGCACTGGATACCTATATAACGTAATACAGACCAAACAACTGGACATGAGTTTATGTATTCAGAAGATACAGGAAACGAAACTATTTCTATGTAAACTCAGACACGATTCTGAAAATGTTTTCTCTGACTCGCTTAAATTTGGTCTGGAACCAGAAAAAAAAATGTCGGGAATGCAAAGTCTAAGTAGACCCAAACATTGTAACACAAATCGAAACACATTTCAAAAACATGAACATATTAAGTTTTTAGAACTTGTAAATGCTACAAAATTCCAGGAGTTTTCTAATAGTTTTCCTGAAGTCCAGTTGAAATCCCTAATTGAATACTATGGCAGTTACTTTGTTCTTGATAAGCTTCGGTCTGAACTAAAAGTTGTGCATAGTGGAGATGCCATGAAAACCAGAAGTGTTCAAAATTTTCTTATATACATTCATGAAATTGATTTACAAGATGCTCTCCCACAGTTCCATAAATTATGTACATTAGTGGCAACAATACCATGTACAACATCATCTGTGGTGCGTTCTTTCTCCACACTAAAACAAATGGACATACTCATGGAGCACAATGGGGCAAAATAGACTCTCTGGTCTTGCACTTCTCTCCATTGAAAAGAAACTTTTGTCAAAAATGAAACTCACCGTCGATTTTCATGAACGTGTCTCAGCGAAATTCGTAAAAAAAAGAAGAGAGAAGAATTGATTTTGTGTACAAAAATTAGGGTTGTTCGTTATTTCAAATCCCCTACGCCCTCTAAAGTGTACCAACAATGCAAATACTTATGAAGAGTGTATACTGCTTTGAGCGACTTGGTAGTGATTTAAACAGCTGGGATGTTGCACATCGTAAGTGAGTTTGTAAAAAGTTCTGTAAAAATATAAATTCAAATTCGTCATTTACTGTTTGTGTTATACACTTTTATGTTAAAACATTAATTTACTGTATATTAATTGTGACTTGAATGTTTGCATATATAATTATAATTGTAATCTGGGCTCGTTTATCAGACATGTTAATGCAATGCTATAATATGTTATCTAACTCCGTACCAGTGATGAATCCTTGTATACTCTTGATTTCAGTATATATGTAAGAAAATTAAAATTAAGCATAATGAAAGTGATGTTTATAATATGGTAGCAGTAACGAGTTTGCGGCTATTTTAATCAAGTCGTTTTCCAATATGATTATGGCATGTGCTAGATCTTTACAATCAATGACCTCGGACACTGATCAAACTGGAAAAACGTGTGTACGCATTAGTTTACATGCACATTTCAAGACTGATGTAAATATTTGCTCTATAAGTGCAATAAAACTATGTGAAGTCTATTCACTGTAAAATGAGCACTTTTGAAAGTCCTGCTTAAAATGTACATGTATGTCAGTTGTATAGTCTTCCGCCTTATGTAACATTAACATTGGATGAGCCTCATTTCACTTTATTCATGCATCGTCAAATGAAGAAGTTAAATTACTTGAAAAGTAAATGTCTAACAAATTAGCTAATTTTTACACTTCGATGCATTAAAAAATAAACAGAAATCAAAATAAATAATTGAAGTTGTCAGAAATAAATACCTAACACATTTTATTCAACGTTAAGATACGGAACTACTTTCCATCCATAGTTACCAACTTTACTGGGTGCATGTCACTCAGGTCACCCATTAAAATATATGCTGGTATGGGCAGTGATTTTGTTTTTAAGGTTGACTTCAAAAGTGCTCACTTTATCGTGAACAGCCTTTACATGTTTGAATGTATCAATACCACATGTTCAGGCGGCTTTTCATGACACATTTTCCTGTAGCTATTTAGTGATGTGGCCTGTGGGATGTGTGTGTTGTCTAATCTAGTCGTATTACGTTTGTATCGGGTTGCGAGACAACCTTTGTGGCGCGAACTATCGCTCTGGGTGACAGTGTTCAGTGTCGGTGTGTCGAATTACACTGATTAGCAATTCAAGGACATTAGGGTATCGTAAACACCTGTTACACCCGCGGACTGTCTTCGCACGCACACCGCATGATCTGTTCATATGTCCCTATATCTTCGAAACTGTGCTGTAGCTGGTTGAAATGTAATCATCGGTTTATTTCTGGTGAAATATAGCTGCACGATAGGAATAGTAACTTACACGGATGCAAGGATAATGGTAAATATGTTTTCAGCTCGGCTGTTATGACTACACCTACCCTCCATCTCGTGTTCCCTCCCTCCTGTAGGCTATCACTGGACACCTCCCCTTCTGTACTCCTCCCCTCCCGCTGTGCGAGAAGAATCTTCTCTTTTGATGTTCACTGTACCTGCTTCGTTTTTTCCTGCCTCCTGCTCGTTCCTGTTGACTGCTTTCCATCTTTACACAAACTGATATTTTTCACCCTGGCAAATTTTATGTTAAAAAAATATTAATATTATTACAAGCGGTGTATTTTATAATCAGGTAAGAAAAAATGTTTAAATGGCACCATTTTGCACCTTGAAATCCAAATTTTTCCTTTGGGGGGGGGGGCGGACGGACACCTCTCTGTCTATAGGGGAGATCAACATCATTACTGCCCCCTGCATACAGTAGCTTGCCCATGAAATTATAGCACGCATCGCCACTGCTGCGCATTGACCTTATAAAGAGGTTCAAATAAATATTATTTAATAACAGAAATATTTTACTTACGTAAACCAAATTTCATCCGAACAAAGCAGAAGGTTGTATGTTCACATGATCAAAACCTCGTACACATATTTTCAACAGGTCTCGTATTATGAAGAGACAGATTAATGAAATTGATTATTAAATATCTCCACTAAATTTTAAAAATTTAACAAAAATAGGTATACACAACGAAAATAGCTTAACAAAGTAGTGTACGAATTTTCATTGAGATTAGCCATAAAAACTGTAACTAGCACTCCACCTTAAGCATCATGCGTTAGTGCATACTGATCACCAAGGTTTCTTCAGACCTAGGATGCACATGTTTCTGTATGCATCATGTATGGTGTACTGACAGCTGACACATGCTACTTCACCTGGAATTGCATGCTCAACATTTGAGCTCCTCCTCTGTCTTGCTCTCCCTCCGTAAATATTGCTATTAGAGTTGTAATACTGCTTAATGCCAACGTCTCTGTCCTTAAGTAAGTGGTGATGCAACCGTGGTGCTTAGTTTCTCAGCTCACCAGCTGCAACTTCCTCCCTGCACCCTCCTCTGGGTCTCTACTATCCCTCTTCCTGTATTGCTCCAGGGTGGATTATGCATATAAACTTCAGAGCACTTCCCAGAAGTGTAGTTTTTGCAGAGTTTTCCATGCCCTCGCTCAAGGGCACCTACTATCAGAAGTCTACCACAGACCCCTGCTCAGCTTACAAGAGTCCTTATTTCTCAATTAGCTTACATTCATTGAGCTCTGGCTGTTACTTAATCAGTTTCATGAAGCTTCCACACAATTTGCATATCTGAGGTCTCATCTTGTAAGGGAACCATTCACTTCTACCTAAATCTTGAGCCCAGCATGCTAGTGTCTAGGTAGTGTCCGTCTGGCACCTATGCCGCCACAGGCTTGGGAACCTTTTTTTGGGCAGTAGATTTATAACTGCAGGCTGAAGCTTTCTTTATTTACACAAGATTTTTCTTTTTGCCTTTTTTTTTTTTAGCACCATGTCAGCCTACTATTGTACCACTCTGCTACCTTTTATAATCTTGGACCACAGTTGATATGCCACAGGAAGGAAAATGAGAAATGAGAAAGTAAAACGCTACTATAGTACCACAAGGATTAAACCATTTGAATATAAATTTTTTTACTCTGTACCAGTTGCTATTATGTATCATCATAGATGGGGCTGTTGGGGAAAAAGTGAACATAAAACCTACCGAATTACTAATATTAAAGATTCTGGCAAGATTGAACTGAACCCAGTGGCATCTTTAGTACCACTGATTCTTGGGTTGTTGCAGGAACTACTTGTGATATTTACCCATATAGTCACTTATAGTAGTCCATACAGATGCACAGAGCAGTTTTCAATTGAAAGTACAGAACAGGGATAGTTACTGACAGCAGGTTGGGAGCCCCTGGGCTGTAGTGGGTGTTTGATTGTGTGTTGCAGAGCCAGCAAGGGCACCTCTATCTGCAGGGAGAGTGCTGCTTGTACGTGAACCTGGGAGACAACCTGGTGAAGGTGTACCATGAGCGTTCCCGCACCCATGCCACCGAGGATGCCTTGCTTGACATGTCTAGTCTCACTGCCACCAACTCCCTTGTCGGCAGCAAGCAGTGGATTGTTGTGCCCATACCATCTGCATATGCTGCCACCAACTGGCCTATCAGAGTGCGTTACACCTTTTCCCCTGCACTTTCTTTCATCACTCTGGATTAGACATTCTATTTTTCACATACAGTAAAATCTCATTCCAAAGTACAGTGCTTCATTTTGTAGTACTTTCCATTGTAAAGTATGTACAGTATTTTCAAATTCCTACCAGAAGTTTGTGTAAAATTTAAATAGGTAAAACTGTAATGCTGAGCCAATACCACTTTTTGCTGAAAGACAGTGATACCGATACTGCAGAGATGATACCATGGATACTCAATACCGATAGCAGTAATATTAATAACTAATGTTAATTTGGTTATTACAGTGGATTCTCAAAAATTAGTTTTTCAATGGACCATAAAAAGAATGAGGCCTACAGGAAAACAATATGTGCAGACTTGAATTTTTGACCAGAGAAATATTATACATAATTTCAAAATGCATGCGGGAACCAATAACAAAAATATGTCATTACAAACAACTTAAAGTCAATTTATTATTAAATATTCTCGTTAAATTTAAATCTTTTGTTCCTTAAATTTGATGAAACATAATTTTATTTATTTTAATTTTATTATCCACTGTTCCTTCATCTGCTGAACCATGCTCAATCCCATTGTTAAAATTTCCTAAACTGATGATTTATTTGTGACTATTTTCGTCAACAATTACTTGCATAGCTGTTTTCAAACCCGTATGATACTAACCAAACCCACAACCGATAATAATTACACCCATCAAAATACCACCACATCTATAAACAAACCTTATTCCAAGTTCTTGGAGATTTGTGATTCGTTCTCATTGTGGCCAACCAGTGAGTGTAGTAAATGCGTAAGAAGAATAAGAATGAGGAATGCTTTCTCACTGTTGCCAACCTACAAGTGCAGTAAACCTGTAGAAACCAAAGCTGCTGCGTGATGTAAACAATGCTATAGATAGCACCAGTTTGTTATTCACATTATTTTGCATTCACATAGTGTTCAAAAACAATCGTTGTGTGCAATCTTTGGCAAATTTACTGTCCATTTTGAACAGATGTTACATAGGAAAATAAACTATTGGCAATTATTGAATGTGGTCAGTAATTACAATTGTTTATATAGGAATATTGAAAGAACCAAAATTAATCAATGGGAACTACAGTAAAACATGAATAAAGGGAGTGAATAGTAAAACTCCACTGTACATTACTATACCAAAGGAAATTCTTGGTCGCAACAGGTAGCTGGATTTTTAACTGTTATCAAATTGATGCATGCCGCTTATACTACTAATACACTATGATTACAACTCATTGCTCTTTATATGAAGTATACCCTTACTTCAGCCTACGTGAGTGTCGTCTACCTCAATCACCCAAGTGAGAATTGTTGCACACAATACTTTGTACATACATTCTCGGCCACTTAAATTTCCCGGGCGGTGAAGCTTGTGGCTACAAGGTTACGCAACCAGCGAGCATGCCGCTTCCCCCCTCCCCCATGTTGAGTGCCTACAAGCTGTCAGCCACTTCGGGCACAGCCGAGTGCTGCTGAAGATACACGAACCAAGGAATGCTGACAAGAGGGTTCCCACCTCCCACGCCAGCCTTCACGGCAGAAGGACGTCATGCGCCTTCCCCGCACCCTGTTGCAGCAGCCTAGATTTCTGACTATATAAGTCCGTGCACAGTGGGGCTCCAGCAGTCATTCATATTCTTCTCCTGAGTTCACCCAGAGCACTCCTCAGTGCTGGGGCCTCCAGCAAAACCTCGAGTCTTCTGTAGCCATCGTGGCTACCCTCTGCAATGACATCAGTCTGCATCACCAACGAACATGAATATACCTTGCTACTAACTTTAACTACTTTTGTCTCCTACAGACACCCACATTAGACAGTTTTAGTTAAGTGTTTAGTTTTCTAGATCACTTTTCCTCCAGCTTAGAACCAGGTCGCCTGCACCTGGCTACCGTAGTTCTTCCTTCAGTACTCCATCTGCTCGGTAAGAGATAGCACAGGTCACTATATTTGTTGAGTCCTCAATAAATATAGCTTGTTCTCTATCCTAACGCTTTAATTTCTAGAGTAATGTGTGCTTCGCTCGCTAGGAATAAGTTGCATTGTGCACTACCGACAGAAACCGGTACTTTTGTAAATCTGAACTAGCTTGACTGTGGCCTTCCCTTTGGGACCTCTAATCTGGAACACACCCATTGGATAGCAGGCTGTTGCTTCCTATCACCTCCTGAGCACCCAGGTGTTGGGAGGAAGGAACAGAGGAGCCACGACTACTAGGAAAACCTTCTGCCAAGGAGAGAGAGCAAACCTAACCTGTATCACCTACCAGAGCACCTAGGTGCTGGGGGCAGTATTGGCCTGGGTGTAGCAGCCTGCCCTTGGCTGGAAACTCACATCCAGTAGTAGCATTGGTGGCCCACACGGCTCAACGTCTCTGATCCTCCAGCAGATGTGTGGGATCAATGGAGACTCTTACCGAGCTTCTGTTACGAATCAGCTACTAGACCTACACTATCATAGGGTATAGTTTCTTGTCCATAGTGCACACCATATATTGTTCAGCAGCGAACTAACTCTATGACTTACAAGACAAGATACAGCCAAAGGCGTGGGAAACAAAAGATTGCTCATCTAGCTGCTCAACAGCGGAGTAACTTAGCCCCTCCTACGCAGGAAAGACAGGCAGAACGGGACCGCGCCGCCTCGCTGAGATTACAGGCAGTCTCGACTGTCCACATGGTACGTTATATTCTTTTTCCACCCCTCGTCTGCACCAGTCCTTACTATCACTTGGTCGTGAGGAGTTTAGTCTATTGGACTGAAGCCAGATACGGTCTTGCCAACCGGAACTTCTGGAGTCAGGAATCGGCATACTGGAACTTGAATTACAACGTAATTTAACTCAGGAACTGTAGCAACAGTCTCATTCAGCCAGTTAATCCACCTTACTGACTGACCAAAGACCTTCCGAGGAAGTAAGTGTTCTAACACCTCCCGTCAGCTACCTATTACCGCGCACTTGGTCTAGCGCATCAAATCTTGACGACCGTGCAAGACAGCCAATAGCTGGGCACGCATCAAAATTTACAATGTAAATAACATGGTATTAACTTTTGCTAAATTGAAGTCTAGAGTCAGTGTATGTGTGGATTAGTTTTTTCACTATACTTAATTTTTAAAGTTTTTTTTTTATTACCATGACTTGTTTTCTGTAAGTATGCTGCAGTGTGGAGTAATATTGTTCACAATATGGAGGACGTTGCCATGTGTTGTATATGTTGGTCGCAATTCGAGTGATTTCAAAGCGCAAAAATTAAGTTTTCAGCATACGTATCGTATTATTGTGCAGAGTTTTGATCATCTACATTTGATGGACTATCACTAAGTGTTAAGTCGTTATTAGCAACTGTATCGGCAGTAGGTATAGAAAAATATGAGTGGTTTTACTGTTGTCCGATACCCTTGTATCTGCAGTTTCCTAGGTATCGATTTCTGTGTAGGCTCTACTTTCTAATGACATTTAACTGTATTAACTAACACTCTTGAAGTATTTTCTCTATATTTTTATTCACAGGCACATAGAACTTTTTTTCAGCTGCCTTCCTATATCTTCATTTTCTTTCACAATAATGTTTTTATATTGGGGAAAATTTTTGGTGTAGGTATGAGGTTGTTTGTTTAGATTAATACTTTACAGTCAAACCAGTGTTTTCCAGTTTTTATTGCATTGTCGAAATGAAGTTGGAAAAGTAGGGATATTGCAGAAATTAGGAAATGTGTATACTGTAGCAGGTAAATGTGAAATACTCTATAAAAAGTGAAAATGGATGTGGAAGAAAATAAAACATGATTGGGGAGAAAGAAAAATGGAGCAAAGGGATAAAGAGGATAGGGAATATAAATATCTGAGAATATTGAAATAACTTAATAAATTCAATTTAACACTAATATGATTATCAAAGGACAGTAAAGAAATACCAAACCACTCGGTAACACTACTGTATTGCAAAAGTACTGCTAGCAGTGGAGCTACGTATTGGGTGATGAAAGTATAATGCCATAGTTTTGCCTTGAGGTTTTTTACTGAGAGTAGCAGTTTACTTTCTTCAATTTTTATAATTATTACCTTTGGGTTTTATAGAATAACTTAGTAATATATAGGCTGTTCATGGTAAACTGAGCACTTTTGAAAACCCTGCTTAAGATCTACTTGTATGCAATGCAGACTATGTATTCTTTGATTATATATAAAATTAAGTTTTTTCATGGGACTTTTCACTTTATTCATTCTTTGGTTAAGTAGAACAGGGAAATGATTAAAAACGTAAATATTTTACAAATTTGCCAATTTTTACACATATATATGTATATAAAAATAAAATTGAAAGCAAATAAATAATTTTAGTGCTCACAAATGATTGCCTGACACTTCTAATTCAATGCTAAGGCATAGAACTACTTTCCTTGTGGCGTTACCAGTGTTGCTGTGGGCGTGCCAATCTTTGTGTGTCTGTGCAGGTCGGGACAGTGACATTCCTCAGATGTTGAGTTGTGAAGTGCTCGGTTAACTGTGAACAACCTTTAGCATGAACATGGTTACCGTGAAGTGGTAAAAAACAGTCATTACATGTTTGCTTCACCTTTTGTAACTTGCTTATTTCACCTTGAAAAGCTATGGGAGGTCCTTGAGCACATCCACCTATTAACCTGTTCCGAACTCCATGAGGAGAGAGCTGTTCAAACTGGTACTTTGGTGGACTCCAGGTCTGGTCCTATGGGAAATCATTAATTTTAGCCTATATTTTTGTTTTGTACGTGGGAGGATGATATGAAGTAATGCCATGGCCCCTGCAGTACACTGCAATAGACTGTGATGGCCAGAACATCGCGGTGGCAGGGCGCACAGGGCTGTCGCACTACTCGCTGGGAACCCGGAAGTGGACATTGTTTGGTAACGAGACCCAGGAGAAGGACTTTGTGGTGACGGGTGGGCTGCTGTGGTGGCGTGACCACATGGTGCTCGGCTGCTACAGCATTGTGGACGACCGCGACGAGATTCGCCTGTACCCACGAAACTCCCGCCTCGACAATGCCTACATGGGTGCGGCCCGTGCTCCCGCCCAGGTGCTACTGCTGAGTTCGCTGCGTGATCAGCTCATCACGTTCTGTGCCAACGGCCAGGTGTCGGTGCATGCCCTGGTGCTCCGGGAGGGACAGCCACGTGAGTTAGCTAGAACTTGAAGTGAAACCCCATATTATCAGTTCCCATATTAGAAAGTTACTGTTTGGATTTTATGTAGAACAATTACGGACAGAAATGTTACAGACCTGATCATTTCAGTAACATTTTTTCAATTTTTATTTTAATTAATATTAAGCAGATTGGTATGTTCTCATAAATTTTTTGTAAAACTCACAACTATATTTTTTTTAAACAAATAGTAGCAGTTACTAACTCAAATGGAATTGAATGAACAGTGTTCATTTATAGTAAATTAATCAGATATGGCAAGAATGGGCAGCTAGGCCATTGAAAAAATAATAAAAAGTAGACAGAATGCACAAGTACTGACAGGGTGGTACTCACAAACAAAAGTCAGACAAACACATTTTCCATGTGGTACATGGTTACACAATGTTTTGCTGGCTATGCCAGCTTCATCAGGGTGGTGAATTGTGGCACTCTGCTGTGTGGTGAGCAGTGTCTGGATTTGATGATGTAATGGTGGGCCAGTTCCCAGTATCGTAATTCTGCACTGTTATGCACTATTATTAGAATGTGATAGAGCCTTCACCGCTCTGGTTGTGTAACAGGAGTCGAAGCTCACTTCTGTAAATTTACCTCTACCCCAGCTATGGCTTGTTTGGTGTCCACTCTATAGCCATTCATTCTTTGTCTGAGAGTGTTGGTGGTAAGGCCACTGTACTCTGCATTGCAGTGAAAGCACTGTAGCTGATAGATAAGATTTTCTGTTACACAATTGTAGCTGCCCTGGATAGAATAAGTCTGATTGGTGAGCCTGCTGTTGATTGAGGTGGAAGACTGGTGTATAGCACAAGAGCTGCAATGTGGGCTATTGGAAGGATGAGACCTCCGGGGAGTAATTATATTATCGAAGTTGAGGAATTTGAATGACTTTTGCACAAGGGTATATGGGATCATAGCTTGGAGCTGTTCGTGCTCTGTCATTCCAATTGCCTAGTGGCCATCGTGGCAGCCAGTGACCATTGAAATTTGACCTATGACCTATAACCTCAAAAATACAAAACATGAAAAAAATCTTAAAGAAATCCCAAAAAAAATTATTACCAAGAAATTATTAAAAATTAAATATTACTACAATATTATTTAAACATTATTAAAAATTTATTTAAACAAACTTAAATTTCCGGAAGTCACCCTTCACCTATACACATTCCGTCATTTTGTGTTTTTAGTTTGTCATTTGTTTATACATTGCTGGAGGCCGCCATCTTTTTTTTTATTCATCTGTCATGTTTATACAGTGCTGGAGGCTGTCATCTTGGATTTTCTCTCTGTTATTTGTTTATACATTTCTGGAGGCCGCCATCTTGGATTTTTTCATCCGTCATTTGATGATACATTGATGGAGTCTCTCACCTTCATTTGACTGCCATATTAGATTTCATATGTTTTCATCACCTAGGTAGTGCTATTGTATTAATTAACGACCAGGCGACATACAGATTTGTTTGTCTTTAAAGTCTAGGTTGCACTGTTGACACCCTCCATGTTGGATTCTATTTTCAACACATAGCTGGCATTAATTTCTCGATTTCGTCACCAGGTGAGCTGATGGCGCTGATATTTATAAACATAGGAAAAATCTGTAATTTTTCATCCTTTGTAAAAAAAAAAATATTTTTCCAATGAACAGTATACCTTCATTCATGATGTGGATTTTTGGCTACCTGCATAATTTATTAAATATTAAGTTATTATTAAAAATTTTAAGTTCAATTTTGAAAAGTATTTTTTATTTAATCATAAAATTGTACATATAATACAATGGTACTCTATACAATGCTTTGACATGTAATGCCCTGTGGCAAGATGAAAATACAGCCACAGCGTGTAGTGCTTTTGGTGGTTGCTAGGACAAACACACCCAGAGGTGAGATTTTGGAGTATAATCCTTACATGGTACCGGAGTGCGTCCGGTGTATAACACTGGCAGGGTAGCTTTGCGGCAAGGCATGAAGTGTGATATGGCAAGAACTGCCTTGTGTCTTGGTGGGTCCGCTCTTATAGGAATACCTGTGCAGCGCATAACTTATGGAGGCTGCTTGATCTGTGGTGATTCTGTTGTGTGTGTGCTAGAACTTGGTTGGCTGGTGGGCAGGTGCTCGTAGTGTTGATGGTCGCTGGGGTCGATTCTGCAATCTAGATCCCCCAGAAGCGTGAATTGGCGATCTTGTGGGATTTGTCCTGACCACTGCTATACGTCGTGAACATGAGATGTGTTTCCTTGCTGAGTCTGACAGGTGTTATGAAGAGGTCCGGGGGTGTCTCCAGCGTGGTACATCTCTAAGCGGCTGATCGCTTGAGCCCTCTCCCTCGGCGGGAGGTTGCATGAGTGCAGCGAGGAAGGGTTTAGGTTCCAGCTGTTGCTCGGAGGCAGCGTTTGCCCGTTTAAGCCGCTCTCGGATACCACTCTGATGGGAGTAGGGCATGAGGACAGAATCCTGCTTTTAAAACCCGTGGAAGTGGAGCAGGTGATGAGTAGTCCTATATAGGTGTTAAACCACGTAATGTGTCTATGAACCAAGTGCAGTATCCCTATCGCAGTATTCAGCGCAAGTAGTGCGGTGGATACCAAGACTGGTAGACAGTCTCTGTACGTGGGTGAGTTCCTCCTGAGGATCAGTCTTCCTACCTCAGAGAACACTCCTTCCGGTGCAAGCAGCGTGGTGGAGACAGCAAATACCAAGCTGACAAGCTGACCCCAAGAATCAGAGTACCTAGTGTCAGGGCTCTACCATTCTTTACACCATGGTGCACAGGAAGGATGGCCATCCAGAATGCTTGTGGATACTCTACTAGTGTGTGGGGGTTTAAGAAAATCTCCCAGTCACCTGCTGTCCCTCAGGGAGGCCTGATGTCTACAGGACAATGTACTAAGACTATGGGAAAGATACCCTTGAGTTGATTAAAACTTATTTATTCCACTTAGGGAAACAAACAAAGTGGTGTTGCACTACCTCCTAACTTCAAAGGGTGTTTAACAGAAGCTGCTACGCATTGATAGTAGAATACTACCTGTTACTAGGCTAACAGGGAAGAAGATGTAGTGCTATCAAGATAAAACTTGGCTGTGCTGCATGTTACCCATAAGGGGTGGAAGTGTCTATTTGTTTTACTATTATGTTTTACGACAGCAGGAGTCTTTGGCACTGGGTTACAGTGAAGACTGGCGAGGTGCAAGTAGAAGTCTTTTGCATCATGATGTGGTGAAGACAATGGTTGGTGATCTTCAGCACATGGAGTGCAGTGAAGACCACGGAGCCGATGGTTCCTTCGGGGTGAGCGTACGGTGAAGGAACAGAACAGACTGTCGTTTAAGGGACATGCACTGGTATTTATACTATTCTTGGTCTCTCCCTTGGTAGGTTGTTGGAAAAGGGTGGGTTGGGGGGGGGGGGGTGTTTGCATGGCAGCTGTTTAGTGGCGCTTGATCCTCGGGCATGTGAGTGGCCGGTGCTGTATCCAAGATGCATGTGCTGATCGTACTAGTGGTGCCATCTGGTGGTGTGCAGAAGTACTTGGAGGATCTCGATTCATAGTCTCAGTGGCTCGGCTGGGTGAACAGTACAAGTCCTGTGTGGAGCGTCCGTCCTGTGGCTTGGGTACACACTACAATCTCGGCTTCATGTGGCGTGAAGAATCAAACAGCTTTGTGCACCCCATCCCTCACCCCCCTCCCTTTCCCCCATTGTGATGTAGGCTCATCTGTGCGAAGGAACGAGAAAAGAAGAAAATTCTTTTGAGAAAATGTCGGATCTATCCCCTCAAGAAGGATTTTGTTCTCTCTCAATTGGCTTCTGTAGTTATCCCTGGTTTGTGCGTTCTGTACTGTCGGCTGTGGAGCACGTTTTGTGCTCTCGGTTTTGAAGCAGCGTGCTGGAAGTAATCACTGGCAGGTGCAGGTGCGTGCTGTTTCTCTGTCTTTCTCATCTTACTCCTGGTGCCTAGGGCTGACTAGACATGCTGTGTCTCTTTGTGATGATGCGTGGAAGGCGAGCACTGTTTCTCACTTGGCCAGCAACGGGCGGCTGGTAGACAAGTAGGTAATGTCTCATCTTTGTGTGCGTGTATTGATGTCACGTGGGGTATCTGGTGTCAGGTTACCCTGCCTTTTTTTAAGGCTATCCTGCTGTGGCCACACTGGTGAAGAATAAAAATGACCTCTACCTGTGGCCTACGTTTGTGTTGCACAGCAGGAAAACAAGTTATATGTATTTAGTCGGCTAAGTGGTTTATTCTAACTGAGACCTGCCTTCATCTCAGCTGACTGGCTAAGCTTTGCAAAAACAAGTGCATGACAATGAAGTTAAATAAACAATCTGTTGAGACTGTAAATAATTGTAAATAGCCCGTTTAAATTGTTGTGAGAGCTTGAGTCTGAATATTGATGATGAGTATAGGGTTAATATGAGATGTTCAATGCATGTGTTTCTGAACTTGGTGCCACTACAAAACGCCACGACTTCAGTTCTCTTCTTGGTGTCCGCTAGGAGCGGTAAGGCAATAGAAGATGGTGGCAGGCATGGTCGAACACGTGGCGTTCGATACAGTTCATCAAACCTTAAATATGTAAATTTCATGTCGAAACATTTGATCCCCTGGTCGGATTAAGATCCGCGTAATTTCCGCCGTCTTTTGCTGTGTTTATGCTAGTATCTTGATTCAGTGTGGCTTATTCGTGTTGTTATCGCTGTGTTGCCCTAACCTCTTTGTCTCACTGGCACCGGCTTTGTTCACTGACATACAGCAAGGAACATATTTTGTGCAGTGTTATGAACGTGTGAGATTGAAATTATGCAGTACGATACACGTTACTCATAAACTATATGTTCAAGTAGTGGGAGCTGGTGCAGTCTGTTGTTTTGAATTACTGCGGCCGGTAATATTAATTGTGACAGTGCTTGGTGATTGGGTCTATGGGTGCATTCTGTATACTGTGCTGTTGGTTTTAGCTGTGGATTGAAGAAGTTTTGTGATTCAAGAGTTTTGTGTGTCACCATGGCTGACAAGACCGCAGCATTAGAGCGACACTTGGAATGCACGGAGAATAGGTTACGGTGCGCCACCGAATTCACCAAAAAGGTTTCCACACATCCGCTAAAAGGCAGCTGTTTTCTGCTACCTGCCGCGATTTACCCCAGATACGCTCAAGATTTAAAAATGATCATCTGGCCTACGAACTGACTAGTAAGGCAAAATGGACTTCGATGCTGTGACACACTCAGAAAGTTTAGATCATTTTGATGAATTATTCAAGGAAATTACCCAGTGAGGAGTCTACCAAGCCTACACACAGTTCTTGCTCAGTCACTTCATTCCCTCTTGTCCCCATCATTAAGCTGCCACACTTCAGGGGTAGTCCTACCAATTGGACAAGCTTTTCCAACCTATTCAGTGCTTTGGTGGCTGACAATCCAAAGCTCACTATGTGGAACGATTGTCGTATCTAAAATCATCGCTGTTCGGATGTGCATTGTCTGTAATCCAAGCATTGCTACTTACTGAAAAGAATTATTAAGTGACGGAATTATTGAACAAACAATATAATAACAAAAGACTTATTGTGTCTTTACACATAGATGCTATCATGAATGCTCCCTCAGTATCACCAGATTCTTCAGCATCCATAAATGGGTTACTGTCAGTCTTAGATGAACATATTGTTGCACTGCATGTATAGATGTTAATGTAGACAAATGGGACCCATTGCTTCTACGCATAATTGATACCAAGTTGAATCCCCTTTTGTGCACCCAATGGGAACTTTGCATAAATTACAAGATAGCTGAGCTGCCAGAGTTTCAACATTTTTAAACGGCACTGCTGTGCTGCTGAATTGCAATTAGCCACTGCATCACAACCTAATTCAAGGTTAACTATGCCACCACAAAAACCTTACTTTGCCATTCTGAGTCACAGTGATTTACTGTGAACACAATAACCAATGTGAATGTTAAGTGTGCTGTCTGCAGTGATGACCATGAAGTTTAGCGATTCTTAGTGGCATCTTCCCAAGAATGGCATAAGCTAGCTATGTCTTCCCAGCTTTGATTTAATTGTTTACCTTGTTCCCACCAGTACAGGGCATGTTGTTCAAATAGAAACTGTCATACTTGTAGCTCCCAACATCACACCTTATTACTACTGAAGCTTCATCTACAGGCAGCAGCTAGGAATTAACAGTGTGTGGTTCTCACGCCCTAATATCTCGAGGTCCAGACAGAAACATTCCATCAACAGTACTCCTGTCTACTGCGCTGGTGGAGTCCAAGCAGTAAAGTTAACTCACAGACAGTGCGTGCTCTTCTTTATTCGGCCAGTCAAGTTTTGTTACTGTGGGTTGTGTGAGAAGGCTTTGATTAAGGCACAGAAGAACATCATTGCCAGTGTACAGCATCTCTCAAGTGCTAATGTACACTGCGAAGGGAGTAATAGATTGCCTGTTAACTCCAGTTGGTCAAGATTGCCATTTGTTTTGCCAAAAATTACTAGTTTACTGCCCACTGCTCAAATTGAGACAAATTCATGGTTCCACCTCTCCCAGCTTAATCTGCACTGTCGATGAACTGTGTTTCACTTCATGCATGCTCACATACACTGGATGAAGCAGTCGGAAAATTGTGAGAGATTGAGGAAGTTGCAATGCCTGCAAGGTGTATCTCGGATGACCTATAATACGAGCAGGTTTTTGCTGCAACTTGCCAAAGGAATAAAACAGGTAGGTACAGTGTGGCCCTACCCTTCAAGGAGCCCCAGCCTCACTTCAGAGAAACATGAGTGGAAACCCTTCATCGGTTCCATAACCTTGAACGTAAGATAAATTGTGATCCTAGCCTGAGGGCTTCTTACACATTGTTCATGATGGATTAGTCCAGGGTCACATGTCCCTGATACCTGCCTCGCAGCTTAAGAGGCCTGCGTTTTATATACCAGACCATGGTGTCCTAAAGCCAGATAGCAGGACCACAAAATTTAGCATGGTATTTGATGCCTCAGCAAGAGATACTATTGAAGTGTGCCAAAACGACTCATTGCTCACTGGTCTACGGCTACAAGGGGACATCGTGGACATTCAACTCCGCTTCCGTAGTCATACTGTTGCCTTCACAGCCGATATAAGGCAAATGTATTGTCAGATCCAAGTTCACTAAGAGTTTCAGGATTACCAACACATTTTGTGGAGACCCTCAAACCAAGATCCAGTAGGTGACTATCGACTCAATACTGTAACCTAAGGTGTTTTATCACCACCCTTTCTCGCTATTCAAACACTGCATCAACTGGCTGCTGATGAGAGGGAGCATTTTCCGCATGCTGCTTCAGTGCTATTAACAAATTTTTATGGAGCACCGACGACACATGCAGCCTTGTTTTTACAGAAGGACCTAATTGACCTTTTAAGGGTGGACGGATTCCACTTGCGGAAGTTTGCCAGCAATGACGAGTCTTTAGTCTTCTGGCTCCCTGTAGACATGTTCCAAGGTAATGAGGCACTGTTGCTTGACAGTAATTGTGGTCTTCCGACAGTGAAAATATTGGGTCTCCAGTGGCAAGCTGAAGTCGACACCTTCTCATACAAGGTTCAGCCAATTTCTACCATCTCTACCAAACAAAGTATATTATCAGACTTAGCCCCGATATTTGATTCTCTTGGGTGGTTTTCACCAGTTCTGCCGGCAAAATACCTTGTACAACATTTGTGAATCTGCAATATTGACTGGGATGACCCATCCCCAGCATACATATTAGCCGCTTGGTAACACTTTCAGAAGGAGCTTCCAGGTGTGGCAAGTATTGCTATTCCTAGACTGGTACCTTTAAATTAGCAGTATGGTGGGTGCACGTGTTTTCCGACAGTTCGGAACCTGGATATGCAGCTGTGGTCTACCTGCGAATCATCTTACTGGATGGTCCAGTAACTGTTCATTTAATTATTGGCTAGTCGAAGGTGGCTCCCACCAAGCAAGTGTCTCTACCTCCTCTAGATCAATGTGGGGCTCTACTGCTTGCCCGTTACATGTGCAAAATAAAAGATAACCTTAGTCCCCGTGGTCACATCTCCTGAACCTTTGCCTGGACTGATTTGATGAGTTTTCTCACTGGATCAATGGCTCACCACAAGGCCAGAAAACATTTGTCGCTAATCGAGTCAGCCAACTCCAGGATCTTATTTCATCAAACAAACTGTAATTGTGTACCATCACAAAACAACCTGGCTGACTGCGCTTTTCGAGGTATCTTTCCTAGTGAGCTGGCCGTGCTTCTCAAGGTATCTTTCTTAGTGAGCTGGCTGCACAGCCATTTTGGTGGACAGGCCCACCATGGCTGCACGAGTCCCCGTAACACTGGCCTCAGCCTTACCCGACAAGGAGTCACACTGATGAAGCGCTTGTGGAACAACGTGTTGTCACACGCCATGCTATTGGAATTCCTGCTGACACTTCACTGTTGCACAGATTTTCATCTCTGAGTAAGATAAATTGTATTAAAATGTATCAATGCCTACTGTCTGCGAAGTCTGCATGTAAAGAAACATATTGTTGGTCCTACCTGCCCTGAGGAACTCAATGCTGCCTTGATGGTATGTATTAAGATTGCACAATCCGAAGCCTTTGCCTCAGATATAAGGTCACTGCAGACAAGGTAGCCATACATGGTCCCACTACCGAGGTTGTCTCCCCTTGTGGATTTTTCTGAATTGTATGGGTGGGCGCACTCTTGAATTTGTCTGATTTGCCATGTGACCATAGGCATCCAATATTACTACCAAAACACCATCGTCTCACAGAGCTCTTGATTGACCACTTTAATGAACACTTTTTGCACTGTGGGCCAACGATCCTGCAGTCAGTCCTGTAACAAGAATTTTGGATCATGGGTGCTCGCAACCTCATTCGACATAGACTTAAGCAGTGTGTGCCTTGCTTCAAGGTATGCCCCTACAACACTGGAACCACCCATGGGCTATCTCGCAGCTGACTATGTTTGGCAGTCAAAGCCATTTCTCAAGTTGGATGTTGATTATGCATGACCCTTCAAGATTACATTATCACGGTTGAGGAAGGATCGAGTCCTTGATGCATATATGTGCTTTTTTTTTTTTTTTGCCACCAAGGCAACTCATCTTGAACTTGCGTCTGATTTCACCACTGAGGCCTTTCGGGCAGCATTCCGTTGTTTTCTCTCTCTTCGGGATCGAAGTTCCGACATCAGTGACTGTGGTGCCAATCAATACTTGGCAGAATTGAGGATGCTCATGATTGATAAGGGCACGTAGGATGTGTTGGCACAAGTCCCGACCGAACACCAAGTGACATGGCATTTTAACCCCCCTTCAATCCCTCATTTTGGAGGATTGTGGGAGGCTGGGGTAAAGTCAGCCAAATCCTTGCTTATTAAGTGTGTGGGTTTGCAAGCACTTACATATGAAGAACTGTATACTGTTATAACACAGGTGGAGGCAACCCTCAACTCGGTCACTGTGCGATCTTTCCACCTACCCTAACTCCCTGACGGCATTGACTCCAAGCCACTTTCTGGTGTTGGGACCTCCAGGTCTGCTGCCTGAGCCAAATTTATCACACATCTCACTCAATAGACTCGCGTTGGCAACATACCCAGCAAATCCACTAATCCTTTTGGAGGCGATGGCATCAAGAATACCTCCATCATCTCCAGCAACGATCCAAGGGCTGTATTGTCCAAGAGAGCCTCACTATTGGCACATTGGTGCGAGTCAAGGATGGCTAATTACCTCCTCTTTTCTGGAAACTGGGGCGAGTATTGAAGACTTTTCCAGGTCCTCCAGACTCCATTGTCAGAGGACAGCACCCCGACACAGAGGCACAACAAGCGTGGCGGATGTGAAGACTCACCAGGGAGTCCTCAAACGCCCTGTGGTCAAAAAACCATAAAATGTGCATTGTGGTGGGTGGGATATTGAGACTATAAATAATTGTAAATAGCTTGTTTAAAGTGTTGTGAGGACATGAGTCCAAATAATGACCAGGACCATAGTGTTAATATGAGACGTTCAACATGTGTGTTTATGAACTTGACGCCACTACAGAGCGCCATGACTTCAGTTCTCCTGGTGGGCGCTAGGAGTGGCGAGGCAGTACGAGATGGCGGTAGGCATAGCTGAACGCGTGGCATTCGTTACAGTTCATCAAACCCTAAACGTGTAAGTTTCGAGTTGAAACACAAACCATATGGGCGAAACACCACCTACAGAAATAGTGCAAAGAAGAAAACACTCAAAGACAAACGAGGCACTGAAAATGTTTTATAATAGTATGCAAATTTTTATCATAAACTGTCACGGGTTTAGAATGTCTTTGGTTTTGTTTGTGATCTCTTGAAGGATTCTACACAATGCAGAAGTATTTAGTTAGAAAAGTATTCCATTATTTACAACAATAATTATAAAAGGCATGACATTTTCTTGATGTGAGTCTATAAAGCAAGAAATGTATATCAAAATTTTAAAACTTGAAATAGAAAATTTGCTAACATTTTCTTGACGCGATTCTATACAGTTCAACATTGTCAATAGAGTCTTTTAAAAATTTAAAATCTATATAATGCAAAATGGTTTAATGAGAAAGGCTTTCAAAACAGTTTTCAGAAAATCTTATTTTACTCTTCATTTCTATTTACAAGTGTCGGCTGGCTTCATGTTATGTGGTTATCACTGGAAGTCTCTTCATTGATAAATCATGTGAAACTGGCTCTGTGGGGGGGGGGGGGGGGGGGGGGGGGAGGGTCCAAAAAGGTTCACGTGGAATTATGAATGAATGGCTAGGCTAGTTATTGATCGCACTGGCTAATTACATAATTCACTGAGTAGGTAAGAAGGTTGAAACTTACAGCTTGAGAATGAAATTGCACTAGATTATTGCGCTTAGGTGTACGTCCAGAAAAGTCTTAAGTACATAACTGTACTGTTCTGATTATTGATTTACGTACTATTAATAGGTACCTCATTAAGGGTTTGAAACTGTATTGACTTCAATCAAAAATAGTAAGTCTATTTGTGCGGAGCACTTCACTCAGTGTTTTGGCAGTCTCTTCCTCTTTGTTGGTCACCACCGCTTTCGTAATGCTGCATGCTGTTGATACGGCCAGGTGAAGTGGGTGGTGAGCTTCCAGGGAGCCTCTCGGTACCGGCCTGGCACCGAGCTGGCTTGGCAGGAGCGGGGTGGATTCACTCGTTGAGGTGGGTCAGCCGCTGTGGAAGGACAATCCCTGGCAATGGTCATGGGCTGACCAGCAGGCACTGGGGGATGATCAGTGGCGGTGATGTCGTAATGAGCTGTTGCCTGGGTAACTGATGGAGATGGTGGTTAATTTTGTGCTACCACCTCTCGGTTGTGTGTGCCGGAGCCGGGAGCCCAAGGGTGGCCTACAGCTCGACTGCGAACGCGCTGTGGATATCCTTCCCTTGTCAGGGAAACTGTGTTGGCAGATCGGCCCTAGTGTCAAGCGAAACTGGTACCAGGGTGACTGTATGGGGCAGACTTGGCGACTCTTCTGCTACCCCTCCGGTTGGTGGTGCCGGAGACAGGGTTCGACATGGGACCCCATGACTTCGGCACTAGTGGGTTTTTCCTTCCCTCATCTGGAAAGCTGCGCAGGTGGATCTACCCTAGTATCAATCAACACCGGAACCTCGACGTTGTGGATTGGCCAACTTCCCTCATCCAGGAAGCTACGCTGGCATCTCGGCCTCGGCATCGGGTGACGTCAGTCATGTAGGGCAGTGGATGGACCTCTTCACCCACCCCTCCGATTAGGGCGCCTGAGTCAGATGCCCTGTGAGGACCTCCGCCTCGACAGCACCCAAGTGTGGCACTTCCCCTCTTCCAAGAAGAGTAGCCTTGGTGGTGACCTCAATGTTGGACCCTGGATGCTAGTGTCCTTTTCATTGGGTGGCGTCTCGGCTGGCTGAGTTGCTGCACTGTCCAGGTAGATTACCGCCGATGGTACCAGCTGGACTAGAGCAGTGAGAAAGGCCTCATGTTGGCTGGTAGTTCTGGTATGTGACTCTCATGGGAGGCGGCTTCTCTGTGGCAGCTGCGATGTCGTCCAGTTTTGCAACCTCTGCGCTGGTGTGGCCCGTCGAGTTGGTGTTGCAGGCATGGAAATTCGAGATGGTGTCGTCCCATAGTCTTGATGGTACTTTCTGCTTCACTCTTCTCGGCGAGTGGGCTTGGAGGAGGCCATTTGAGGCGTGGTTCTCTGTCCAAGGGGTTTTGCCAAGATATCTTGTTTGCACTAGGCGTCCATTTTTTCTGTTGGGCGGCATCATCTTGCACTTGAAGTCCATAGGTGTTGAGAGCAGCGTTATCTCAGTTTCTGCTGCTCATTTTGGAAATTCCACTTTGGTTGGAATGGAGAAACTGGCCCATTGGCTGCTGCTGGATCCCCCCTCTGGCTCTCTAGGGAAAGGTGGCCAGGCCTGTGGGACAATGATTGGTGCCGGGTCGCGTTGAGGTTGGCTGGTGGTTTGAGGGTTTCTGAGGTGGCGGCGTTGACTTCTGGGTCGACGGTTGTCCCTTGGGAAGGGCTGTATTTGACCTCTTGTTGCTTTGCAGATGCGTCCCTTGTAGTCCTCTGCCCAGTACACATTATCTTGACATCCAACAATACGGTATGGGACTTCCTATTTCTCTGTCAGTCCCGTGCTGAACTGGCCACTTGCTTTGCTTAGGGGGTGGCTCCATAGGAGGACTGTTTCCCCAATTTTGAAGGTCCTGATGGCAGGGTGGGGTGGCTGGTATTTCCCCTTGGTGTATGCCTCGTGGGAGTCCCTAGCATTGTCTGTTTGAGCGAGGGCTGCTAGACGTATGTCTTCAGGGAAAGGCATCTTGGTTGGTAGGGTGTGCCACTGCCATTCGCCGGGACGGCGAAATGTTTGCCCCAGGAGGAGCTAGTTTGGGCTGGTATTTATTGTCTAATTCGTTTGGCATCGTAGGGCGAATAGTGTCTTTGGGACATGTTTATCCCAATGCTTGTGATCTCCCACATTGAGGCACAGGCCTGTCTTGAGCTCCTGGTTCCTCTGCTCAGTAAGGTTGGCTTGTGGATAATAGGGAGAGGTTGTCCAGGTCTCGACCCCCCACTCGTGGTAGGTTGTCAGCCATTTCCAGCCAGAAAACTGAGTCCCATTGTTGTTTAGCATGGTTTGTGGATATCCCCAGCGGGGAAGTATCTCTGCTTCAAACTTACTTATGATGTAGTTGGTCTCCTTGCTAGGCAGTGGAAATGCTTTCACCCACCTTGAGAACGGATCGGTCACAATCAGTAACTAGCAGTTCCCTCTTGTACTTCTTGGGTAAGGTCTCATTAAATTGGCTGCGATATGGGTACAAGGCATGTAGGGTCAACGTGGCTTGGAGCTGGGCAGCGGTACTGGGTAGGCCTTTCCCCTGCAGCATGTCTCGCAGCTGTGCACATATTGTTGGACGTCCTGGCTCATACAGTCCCATATGTATCTCTCATCAATGTCAGCTAGGGTTTCCCGAGTACCAGGTTGTCCCGTTTCTGGGAGGTAATGGTGATTTTTGTAGATGTCGGCACGTTGGTACTTCGGTAACCAGATTTCCACTTGCTTCCTAGCTGTCAACTTCAGAACTACACGACATCATCCCTTAGTTCAAACCAGTGTGGGTACCTCTGTATTAGGTTCTGGATGTACGGGTCTCGCTGCTGGTGTATTGCAATTTGACTCTGGCTGAGTTGTAGCTGGAGCAACTTGATTTGCTCGTGAGGGTTGCGAGCTGGAAGTAGGTGTCTTCTGTGAGGTCTGGCTGATGGGACAGGGTGTCTGGGATATCATTCAACTTGGCCAGGCAGTGCTACCCTTTGAAGTGGAATTCCATGAGGAACATGTCCCATTGTCTGAGCTTGGCTTTGGCATTTCTCAACTCGCATATTCATTGGAGGGCGTTACTATCGATTCGCAAGATGAAGTGTGTGTCTTCCAGGTGGTATCTTTATTAACAAACAGCCTAGATAACGGCAAGACATTCATGCTCATTGATGTGGTTTCTTTGTTTGGTGAATTCAGCTGGGTGGTGGCGTATACAATCATCTGGGGTTGGCCATGTGGGTCCTCTTGGTAAAACACGGCTCCTAGGCTGTTCTGGCAGATGTCCGTTTGCAGTATCAATGGTTCCTTCCCTTGTGGTCAGTGGAGCTGCTTGATGTCTTGAAAACTCTTCTTCAATGCCTGGAAGGCTGCATGGTGTTCAGTACCCCAGCCCCACCGGGTGTCTTTCTCCAGAAGGGAATGCAGTGGGGTCATATTGTTGGCGATGTTGGGCACGAAGTCTGTGAGTCAGTTGCAGAGGCCAAGAAAGCGGCGTAATTGCTTCTTGGTGGTTTGTTCTTCGGTTTTTTGGATGGCCGATATTGAGTTCTTCTGTGGATAATTTCATTAGGGTGTTACTAGATAACCCAGGTAGTCGATTGAGGTCTTCCTGAAGTGGCCCTTTGATAGTTTTGCGGTCATTTCATGTAGTTCCAGGCATTCTAGAACCCGTTGGAGATGTCCTAGGTGTTCCTCCCGTGACTTGGAGTAGATGATGACGTCACAGAGGTAGGCAAAGCAAAATTGTCTGATGTAGCCAGTCAAGACTTCTGCTAACATAAGGTGCTGGAAGGTTGCTGGAACATTTTTGAGGCCGAAAGGCATAACTCTGAATTAGAGCTGTGTACTTTCGGCTGTCAGGGTGAACTGCAATTTGCCAATACCCCGACTGCATGTCAAGTGTGCTGAATATTTTTGCTTCCCCTATATTGCGCAAAGTGTGTGCTATGATGATTACTGGTGGAGCTATGGTGTGTGTGATGTCATTGAGCGCCTTGTAGTTTACGCAGAATCTTAGTTGGCTGTTTTTATTTGGGACCGATACAACGTTTGAGTTGTATAGGGGAATCGGAAGGCTTGACGATTCCTTGCTATTTCATCTCTCTGATTTGTTCCATTATCAGATGGCAGCGTCGATCGGACACTCTGTATGGCCGGTTGTATACTGGTGTTTTCGTGGTCAGCCAGATGTCATGTTGGATGGATCTTGTTTGGTGAATGTTTCCTGCATGCCCAAAAGCACTGGCGTGTTTGTCTAGTTCTTTCTTGAGTTCTTGAAACTGCACGTCAGGAAGCTTGTAATTAATTTCCTCTGTCTTGAGGGTGGGTGCAACAACTGCATCTGGACTGATTTCCCAGTTAACTGTTATGCGGTGTTTATCGCCCAGGTATATTGTGGTTGCCCATGGTCCACCATGCAATGTTGCTGGCTGAGTTAGTGTTGTCTGAGGATGACGACTTCTTGTATGTCTGGCGAAACGATTAAGTCCGTTGGCTGTGAATTTTTGTGCAGCTCTACTGTAAGAGTGGTGCTGCCGTCAGCTCTGAGAATGCAGTCTCTTTTGGCCATTCTTACATTGATAGTTTGAACACTTAGTGATGCCCTTTGCTGAGCGTTCAATGAGTTGCTGCGTATGAAGTTGCCTGTGGCGGTGGATTCCAATAAAGCTAGAACTTTATTTCCCATTAATATCAATTTTTATGTGGGGTGCTTGTGGTGTTTCCATCCCTTCTTCTAAGAGCTGGGCAATTGTCCCTTTCTTGCTTGGTGGGGTCGGCCCATTTTGCCCACCAGGGGCGGCGTTTCCAGCCTGCAATGATGTTTTCTTCTTGGCTGTCTGCCGAGTGATATCTGTTCTACAGGTTGCATCCCCATCCCTTGCTTGGCACCGTGGTGTCTGCCACTGTGGGCAATCCTTCTGAAAGTGATACTTTGGGCAGTACCAGCATTTCGGGAGGCTAGGCGCTGGAGGTTAAGGTCGTGAAGGATTTTGCTTCCATTCAGGAGGCTTATCAGATTCAGCTGGCTTGCTGGGTTTCGGGTCATCCAACATCGCCTGTGCTTTGAAGTTGTGTTCGGTTTCCCTCGCTCATTCTACTAGCTCATCAACCGTTGAGCAGCTTTGGTATCCGTAGGAGAGTGCAAAGTTAGGTAACAGCAGGCATGTTACCTGGCGTACGCAATTTGCTTTGTCCCCTCCTGGAAATATTCACCGTTACATCTGTACTTTACATCCTATGAATATTTCTACCTTCTCTTTGGGCATTTATGTCCGGCTATGAAATTCCGCTCTAAGGCACGCCAGTACCTCCTCACCTGTGAATTGTGTGGCGAGACGGCTACTGAGTTGGCCCCACTTCAAAGTAAATTTGCCGTATTTTTACCACCATTCGAGGGCCTTGTCTTTGAATTTTGCTTGTGCCTGCTCACCCACTACTTATCCGGAATTTCATTGGCATGAAACTCCTTGAATTGGGCTGTAAACACCAGTGGGATTCTTGTGCGGGCGCCCCGCAAATTCTGGGATCTGTGGCTCATCCGAGTATCGTGTTGTGCTGGTGTGTGTGGTTGGCCCTGGTTTGTGCGGCCGATACTTGGCGGCGTGCCTACATATTTCACACTGGTAAATCATACCTGGACTGGTGACCCTTTCATCTGGCAATCCTATGCAACAGTGGTGGTACGGTTCCCTACATAGTATGCAGCACACTATGTGGGTACCACGTCCTGGGCATATGATCCAGTTACAGAAAGCCATCTGCCGAGTTTGACAGTCTTTACACTGGTATTCAAGCCCATCTGTGCATCTGGCTTCATCTGCCTAGCCCAGGCAGACGGATTGAAACTGTCTCTGGCAGTGGGTGCATTCGATGCAGTAATTCTCGGCTTGGAACAGCTGTCTTATTGGGTTTCGGTTGTTACGTTGCCGGTTGGCTCATGCTCATTCATGCGGGGTGACAATTTTCTAGGTTTCTTGAGTTCCACGGTATTTACAGACTCCCGAAGTCTGTGTGGTAGTTGGTTCAGCGCCTGGGTATGTCTACTAGTTTATGGTCATGCTGGCTTGGTTCTGCTTAATTAAATGTCTCAATTAAGACACATGCGACCCACATTGGGCACTAGAAGAACAGCTGTGATGCGTGACGTCCTGTGGTGAGATGGAGATACTGCACAGTGTCCAGTGCTTTTGGTGGTTGCTTGGACAGATGCACCCAGAGGGTGAGGTTTTGGACTCTAGTCCTTATGTGGTATTGGAGCACATCCAGTATATAACACTGCGGAAAGGCACGAAGTCTGGTATGGCGAGAACTATCTTGCATTTTTTTTTTTATTAAGACCTCCTTCCCTCACGAACTCAGTTACATCCCTCAGGAGTCCTCTATTTACTATATAAGACAGGAATATACATATTTATGTATAGAATAAATTTTAAAAATTTATATATGTATGTATACACATATTTTTATATTAAGATGTACAGGATAAATGGGCATAATAGAAGACCTACTTGAATGAAATTCTCCTACCCACTTGAGTTGCATGATTACGACTACCATTCTACAAAGATTTATGATATGGATGAGGCTATGACATTAGTAAAATTCAAATGTGATTTTGGCCTTCAACGAAAGGCAACTCTGTCAGAATCAATGTTACTTGAAATAGTTATAGTTGTGTAGACTATAAAGGTGGATTATTCTAGTATAAAAAGTATGGGAAATTTTCTACCTTAACGTATACTTCCTTATAGAACATTTAATGTTGGCATCACAGCTAACGATGGACATGCAGTTATAAATATTAATCCATGCGTAGTGTTGTTTGGTAAAAAGTTACTTCCTGTGGAAGAAGGAGATAAGATATTTTTGGTTGTAAAGTCTAATAGTTTGAAACCATTGAGAATGAGAATAATATGTGAGATTACATTTGTAGTGTAAAGCTTTAAATATTAATTATTGTTAAATTAAATGAAATATATTTCTTGCAGGAATAAGTTAACCCATGGTCACAGTTCATTGACGATGTTGGTGGCTTTCAAATAATTCCTTACAATATTACAAAAATAATTTTTAGTGGTAAAATAAATTATTTTGAAAGAATGGTTTTGGTTACTATAGATGTAATTTCACTGTATACAGTGGAACTTCTGTGTATTGATCTTGGATGGATTGACAGTCTTCATGCATGAAACATATTCTGGGGTCTCATTTTTTATTTATCTGCATTTCCAGACCACATGCACTGAAAGTCCACATGTATTGAAATTTTTTGTCTGTCCCCTGAGAAAAAATGGTAAGAGTTTTCACTGTACCAATATTCCCCAATAGTCAGAACTGTCTGCAATAGAATTCTACCTCAACCAAAGACACCCCCCCCCCCCCCCTCCCCCGAACAACAAACCTTCCACAGCATTTGTGATCAAACTGGCAAGACTAACACTAAACAATAACAGTTTCAGGTTCCAATATAAGCACCATCTCCATATTAAGGGCTCATCCATGGGCACCCGCATAACTCCCTCTTACGCTAATATGTTCATGAGTAAACTGGAACAAAATTTTCTGAGCCACCAATCAACTCTGCCATGCTATTGGCTGCATCTGTAGATAACATCTTCATGATCTGGGACAAACTCAGAACCATTCTCAACTGTGGACACAACATTCTGGCCTCATCACCACTAACTCAGAACTTGTTCTCCAAACCACCCAGATTGATCTGTCTTTGAGATACCTCCCAACCTTCGAAACTGTTGCACCTCTCTCTAATTGCCACCAAATGCCACAGTCAATAATATCTTTATCCCTAGGGGTCTCATTCGTGCAATAGCCCACACTGCAGCTCTTGTGCTATATACCAATCTTCCACCTCCTTCAATAGCAGGCTTATCAATCAGACATCCTATCCAGGGCAGCTAAAACTTTGCATCAGAAAATATCTATCAGCTACAGTGCATTCACTGCAATGCAAAGTAGATTGGCCTTACCACTAACTCTCTCAAGCACAGAATGATTGGCCATGGAGCGAACACCAAACAAACCATAGCTGGGGCAAATATAAATTTGCAGGAGAAGCTAATTGCAGCACATGCAGCATCTTTTAACTAGAACTTTGACTCCTGTTACACAACCAGAGTGGTGAGGGCTCTACCATCTTCTAATAATAGTGTAGAACTGCGATGCTGAGAATTTGTCCACCAGTACATCACCAAATCCACACAGACATCTGTCTTAAACATAAGATAACCCCTCTGCCACATTTAAAATTTCCCGCCTCACCCTAATTTGCCTCCTGGCTGCTAGGTTAACTGTTTGTCAACCACCGCTCACCAGACAGCAGTTTATCACCGCTCGCTGCCTGTTGAAGTTGGCCTAGCCAGGGAAATGATGTGCGCCCGTGCATCCGCGTGGAAAATGTGTTCGCCTGACATTTGTTTGTGTGTGTATCTACGAGTACAGCCCTATGAGCACTCATGCATTTTGTCTACTAAAATAATGTAGAAAATAATTATACTAATAATAAAATAAAAGATAAAAGAGGAATTAGTAATGTCCAATTTTTTATTTCAGCAATGTGCTGAAACAATTGAGTTATTTTTAATGTATTAAATGTTGATGTGTGATGGCCTTGGGAGAGGGATGTCACGTCAAGAGTGGGGTGTTATTAATTCTGCACCAGGTCAGTTGCTCAGGTTGGGGGTGGACTCTACAGCGGAGGCATCAGTAGTATAACCTGTCGGCCTCACACTGGTCCCTTATATAATGTAGGATGCGTCGGGCACCTACTTGGAACAAAATCCTTGAAGGCAAGGTTATGCTTCCTTCCGGATATTGGATTCATAGGGTTGGGCTAGCTTACCACTGTTGTTGCTCCCTTTCCGCTGTGGCTAGCCCTGGCTGAATGACTTCCACTCAGGCTGGAGCAGATGGCTGGACAGGCTGGCTCGGCTGGTGCCTGCAGGTGACTGGGGTGCCGGCCGACTAGCTGGCACAGGGTCGGCTGGTGCTGGCAACTTGCCGGTGTCCTCTGGGTCGAACGGGACCACTCCCAAGAGGAGAGTATGCCCCTTGCGGAGTAGTTCAATGGTGGGGTGAGTAGCTCTGGGAATCCCGGGAGGCCAAATAAGTTGTGACAGCATTGGTAGTGGAGTGAGGCTCCACTAATTGTCGGGCGGCTTCTGCTCTTTCCCATGGGGACTTGCAGTTGAGGGCTGGTGTAGGTTGTTTACTTAGGGGCGGGCGAGATGCAAGTATAGCAGCTGTCCTCCAGGCATTCCTCCTGCTCCCTCATTCATTAGTTAACGTCATGGACAGGAAAGGTGCTAATCGTTATCCTGTAGGTTGTGGCAGGCAACAAACCCCCTAGCTAAAATGTACTCAAGCCTCATCAGGCCTGGCACCCCCTCCGGCGAGTTTCTATGATCTGGAGGGAATGGGTTAGCTGATTTAGTTGGCCCAGATGCTTCATCGTGTTTCTTTCTAGTGGTTGGGGCTTTACCGTTCGTGTGTACCAGGTACGTTTATGTACTGGGTCCACAGTATGGGTGGGCGTCAAACTTATTCTGTGTGTGACATATGTGCAGTCCTGGTTAGGGGCTCTCTGCAGTCGTAATCTACGTCAGAAACTGTTGCCAATTCGCAGTTTCCTGGTGCTTCCTTCGAGAGTGGCGCTTGCCAGGTTGGGGAAAGGCATACATTCACTACCAAGCAAGGAAAGACAGAAGTTAGATAGATTATGTGTTTTATTCTCTTGAGAATAGAAACGCGGTGGTGACCCATACTACCTCTTACCTCTACACACACTAGGTGTTCAACTGACTTTGTACAAGAGCAAGACAGGTGAAGGTGCCTTGGCTTTAGGAGCGTGACTTGAGCGGAAGAGAGCTGACAATTAAGTTGTTGTGAAAAAAACTAGACTCTAATTGGGGCTTGTCCTGATGTGACCTGGGGCACCACGTGTGGGGTGTGAGTTGGGCATGATGACTCTTCATGGCAAGTGTTGGGGTAGCGACAAGACTTCAGATGCTGCGGTAGGGAAGGCGTAATCAGATGAAGGACTGGTAGAAGACTGGTAGGTCCTGGAGAGTCCAGATGAGGACTGTGGCTGTGCAGTAGAGAGCCTTATTACGACTGGTGCTAAGATGAGCTTTGTGACAACTCATTGCTGCAGGGCACACAGCATTATATTTCCCTCAGCTGGAGAGTTCCTGCATGCCTTGTTTGCTTTTGGTAATCTTCGGCCGCCACCACTTCTGGCTCAGGCCGGGTGGTGCCACTGCTGCTTTCTCTTGGCGGGGTGGCAGCAGGGAGGTTTGGGTGTGATTGTGGGCGGTATCCAGCGCTTGCTTAGGGGCAAACTCTTGCATGCCCTTGGCTGCTTCTCAGCAGGTTTACAAGTGACGAGAGCGATGATGTGATTTTCGAGAAGTATTATGTGGGTGCTAGCCTTGGAGGCAGCCAGTCTGGTTTCAACTCCCTTGGGGGCACGTGACGCACACATAATGATACAAAGTCGATAATAATAATGAGTAGGAAGTGTCATGTGTCAGTGTTAAAAAAGAAATTCTGTTGTAGGTCATAAATGTCATGACATTGACCTGTTAGTGACATAGTCTATTTATTCCATGTTATGTGTGTGCTGTTTCTCAGTGTTTATAAATGATGTCTAGTGTTAAAATTAAGTCAGCTTTGATTTAGTAGGTGTACTTAAATGTTTGTGTTTGTTTGTACACAATTAATTTCTTACCATACGGAGCTAGACATTATGCAAAACAGATGTCTGCAAGTATTCTTATTTTTGAATCAAGTTGAGTTTCTGACCAGAACTCAAAATCAAGATTGATTTTTTTTTTCAGACTCTTAATAGTTCAGTAGCTACAAATGTAATTGTTTATGTTTGTATTCACCATATGGTGTCTGCTAATTTATGTGAACAATGTAACTCTAATTTAGAAAATCAAATTTAGCTCTTACCTCATGTTAGTACAATTATACCAAGAATACTGCCACTTAACACACATCCTCTGTACTTATTATTGATGTGACAGTGTCACAGGTTCAACCTCAAACAAGGAATAGAACATTTATTTGGTGACTAAGGAAATATGTTATTATGAGTAAATGCAACATGCAGCAATACTATTTACTGTGCCATTATTATTTTGTGAGAAAATGTTACAGTCAAAAAACGTTAATGGCAATCACGAATAGATATACAGGTTTTAAATAATACGGTCCGTTATAACATAACTATTTAGTATTTGGCGTGCGAAACTAAAAATACAAACATTTGTGGTGTGTATCCAATACATACGTACATATTTTTTCCAGTAATTTTTACCAAACCATATAACATAAACAAGCGTGTATGGTGTAATGATAAGAAATGCACCATAAAACAAGGCAGCGATAAAAATGGCACAGTTGTGCATGGGCATCTATATTGCATTAATATTTGTGCACCTAGGCAATTATCGGCCATCTTCAGCAGAGTAACAAGCATCTGTGTTGTATTAATGTGTTTACTTCACAATAATTGGTTGCCTTAACACTTACCCTTAGTGGAATTTGCTGTTGGATGATAAGGCCGAGGTACTTCCCCCTTGGACGACGGTGAAGCCGTGACCGTCGGTTGAATGGGGTTTTTCCTGGTGCCTGGGTTGTTGGCTTTGGCCACGTCAATAATTGTGCGTTGAGCTTTGGGTGGTGCGCAGGTGAGTGATGGGAGAGTGGGTATCCTGGTAGGAATGTAAGCTGATGTGATGTTAAGGGCTCTGACTACCCTGGTAACATTATGTGGCTGGATGATGGTAGGTGTCTTCTTCAGCAGCGTAGGTGGCAGCGAGATACTGTGTGTGGTATGTGACAGAGGAGGTTAGAAGTGGATCTTGCAACTGGTGGTTGACCCTCTTTGACGTGCAGCCTCCTCTTTCTTCCAGGAGTATACCTGGTTGTCAATTGGGCCACTTTCCCTTCATACCCCAGCCTGAGCTAACCCTAGCTTGGCAGCTTGGCCCACACAATCCTATAGAGAGGTATAAGGTAGGGGGGTAACCAATTAGGTCAAGGTGGGTGGTCAGTAAGGGGTAGACACAGCCTGATGGAATGAGGAATGCAGAGGTCAGGTGAGGTGGGAGGCCTGTACTACTGGTCTTCAACCCAGAGACTTGGCACCCCGAACGTTTGCGATCTGACCCAATTTCCAAGCTGGAGGTTACAGTAGACTGCAAAGGGTGTCCACCCCCGTGGTTCGCAGGCACGTGGAACATCACGATCCGACCAGGTGTAACGAAGAGCAGGACTCCTATTGGGAGTTGGACTATTGTTTCCAAGGAAGAAGCATGGCACGTGGAATGTCGCGATCTGACCCAGGCACTTACTGGAAGGTCAGTAGTCCAAGATACAGCTGCTCTAATGAGGCCCAGGAAGGAAAGCTTTCTTAGCTGCACCTTGAGACATTTATCAATAGGAGAGAAAAGGAGCAAGTCGTCGGCTCGTGGCTAACCCTAGAAGAGTCTTACTAGGACAGGTGACAAAACGGAAAGAAAAAGGACAAGGTGTGGAAATACAGAGTGCTGGAGAAACAACTTGACCAAGTCCAGTTTATGCCTGTTTTATTTATTGTTCAGTTAAAAACACAAACCAGCCTGTACACTGACTTGAGGCCTGAAGGGCCAGTCCTAATTTGCCAACTGGTATAGTTACCTATGTCTCGGAAGACGTGGCAGTGCGAGGGGCGAGGCAACTCCAAGACTGTGGTACTCACACTCATGATAGCTGAGAGTAAACTACAAGGTATCTGAAGGCACGGAGGCTTTGGTTTGCTGACAGGCAACATGGCAGTGTCATGCAGAGCAGAGCTCTCAACGGAACAGGGTAAGGCTTTTGTAACTTGAAAAAGTCAAAAGTTCTTCAGGGCAGTGTGACATTCTGTGAAGGCGAGACGTGAAGTCAGGAGGCTCTTGGGTTGAGTATCACCAGGCAATTGGACTGGTGCAAGACAGCCTCGAACTAAGGACTGCGGGTTCTATTTATACTCTGCTCACAAGGCCAGTGCGGGGGTTGCGGGGTGTGGAGAGAGACACATAGTAGAGAAGAGAGTAATTGAGAGCGGCTGAGACTTTCCCTCACATGCTGGGTGCTAGAGAGGTAAGCTGCGACATGGTGCGAAGCGGGTTGCAGCGCAGCAGGCGGCAGCGGCCAGGCTAACCACCCTGGCTTGGAAGGCATTCTGTAGCATGTATGGCATAACGGCTCTTCTTAGGAGGGGGCCGGGGCTGTGGTGAGGCTAGGTAGTGAATGACATTGCTCATGGTGCGTCAAATTCTCTGGCATCTTCGTCAATGAGCGTAATATTATCTCAGTATCTGGCCACTGAGCATTCAGGAGAATTCCAAAGGAACTAAAATATTAACTTGACTGAGACACTCGTGGTTAATACTACATAAACTTATATCTTCCAGCATTTGGTGTGCTCAACTATAGAGTATACATGACCCGGTATGGTATTTTTATCTAATAGTATGTTTATTAAATTTAATGTATTTTAAGTTTTATTCATTTTATTAACATTGCAAAACAAATATTGATGGTAATATAACTATGAAAACAGTTTTGCAAATTGGAGTACTCTTTTAATGCAGAGAATAATTCAAACAACTCTTTTTTAATACTTGAATTTGACTTGAGCTTGACTTAAACTCATGAACTTCTCAAAAAAATTGTTCAGATTCGACTCGGATTCAAAAAGCTGTGCTCGCAGACCTGTACTCTCTCTTGGCAGTTCTATGAATGTTTACTTCTTAGTTTATGTATCCTTTCGCCATCAGCTGGTGAGTCAGTTGGATGTTACACAAAAACAAATAAATGGGTTTCATGAAAAAAACATGACGTGTTTAGGACATAGACGGACAATTATTGACCCAATAGAAATTACTAGTAATCAAAATCGCTGTACACTAAATATATGTTACTTTAAAAATTATTCAGAGCTTGCGGCAAAATAAAACTATTGGTATCTGTTCATAAATTTGTTATTTTACATACAAAACATATTCATTTGAGCATTATATCTGGTTAGGTTCGAGATGGTAAAGTGTGTGAGCTGCATGCAGTGCCGACAGATAGCAGCAAGTCTGCCGCCTCTAGATCCTGTTTTTTAAAACTTGACTTTTCTCCTATTACTGTCTTGAAAAGACATGAATTTGAAATATATTTCATCAAATTATTTGAATAAATAATTCAATATTATTATGCAATATTTATGTAGACTTCTGGAATCAATATTAAGCACATATGGAAAACATGGATGGATAGTGGGAATACGACATGAACAGATTAATGTTTGAAGTCACGTTTCATCCGGCTCTGAATCATCTTATTGTGCATTTCATTTTAAACTCCTATACATTACTACTTTAGCACGAAGATTAGTTTGTACCACTTACAACCGCTGTCTTGTGACCACGTAAAATAAGATATATTAATTAATCTAGGAACTCTTTTTATCGCTTATTTTACACTTGTGTGATGTGCATCGCAAGTGTACTCAGAATAGCCAGCTTAATATTAACTTTTGTTCATTCGTGCATCACGGTTTTGTAAATGGCACTTTGTTTGTTTCGTACATGTCATGTTGTCACTCGCTGACTGTCAAAATCTTGTCATCTTATATGAGATAGACAGTAATGTAAAATATTGAGCTTCATTTTCAATTCACTTATAATTTGTTCTACAGTACTTGAATCATTTGGGAAGTTGTGAATTAGTATGCCTTCTTAATAATGCAAATTCCAGAAATGTTGAAGTTGCTTCCACTAAAAAATAGGTAGTGTTCTTAGTCTGGAGTAGCACTGTGTGGCAGAGGAAAGCCTTCATGACATCCGGCCCTGCACCACAGCATTGCAGCAAGAAGAGTATGTTGTTGCAGCGGAGGTGAGCCGTCTGCAGAGTGTGGACATCAGCGCGCTGTGTGTACACCCAGCCTGTGTTGTGTCTGTCACGTTGACTGCCTTGCGCACCGAGTCCAGCCGGCATGCTGCCCGCGAGGCCGAAAGCATCATGCTAAACATCAGTGGCCGGCTGCTGGTGGTTCCGCGGGAGCAGGCTCCTCGGAGGAGCAGTGAGGAAATCGATGACGACTCTGTCGTGAGTACTGTTTCATTACTGCTGTTTGTAAAATTGCACATACAAACAAATTAACCACCTGACACTTGTCTCTCACTGCTTTCCATTTTCTTCTGTCCCACAATTCAAGGTGCCAACAATTTATGAATACAACCTTCTGGGAAAAAAGGTGTAACCCTTTTGTTTAGCATCACATGGGTCTGAACATACCACCTGCTGGAAAATGTTACATTTTGCTAGTAACAAGTCAACAAATGCAACAACAAAAAAAAATTAGGACAAGAGATTACAACAGTAAGTGGAATATGATAAGAATGTGTCGTATATTTACAGATATACTCTTATATTAGTTGCAATTGACATTTCTTTGAAACAGGCCTAACAAGTTCACCATGGAGAGTTTTTAGAGTCACGGCTCTGACAGCACCATCTTTAGCTGAGTTTTAAAATGACTCTGGTAGTTCTCCATGTCAATGGTGGCAAGTTTAAGTCATTCACCAGGACGAGCATATATTCTGCTAGATTGGGAGTTGCAACATTCCATTTAGTTCTTTAATGAAGTGTATGGATATATTGGGTGCTCCATTGTTTCCAGATGCACTGATTTAACTTTGTTAGTTATTACCACTGATCGAGATGAGTCTCCACTACATGAGAGAGGTCGTGTTCTGGTATCCCAATAAATGGAGCACCAATCAAAAATGTGCCCCACAGTGAGGGCATAAAATTCTGAGGAATCTGTCGAGAGGGGGTGTAATGGTCTGGAGTTCAAAACTTATGAGGTTTCACTAAAAAGTTTTGCTAACGTCTCAAAGGTGTTTGTTCAACAATCACTTTTCTCATATGCAATTTGACCGACTTGACTGTGGCTTCCCACAAACCTCCAAAAAGGGGTCCTGTTGATGGATTGAAATGTCAAACAATATTAAAGTGATCATGCAGTGTCTGCCATGCTGATTCAGAGAACAGAGCGTGAGGCACTTAGGTGTCTATTAGTACCAACAAAATTTTTGCTGCGATCTGAAAATATGTCGAATGATGTTCCTCTCACAGATGCAAATATTTAAGGGCTGCAAAAATTCATCAGTACATAGAAATGACACAACTTCCAAATGGACTGTCATGCTTGACATGCACACAAACACACAAAGAAATCTTTTTGTGACAGCGACTTTGCATAAAAGAGCCCAGCAAAGTCAAATCCAACCGTCAGAAAAGAACGAACATGTGTGAACTTCACATCAGGCAGGTTTCTTGTGAGTGGATTAGGGAGGTTGACTGTTAATTTGAAACACTGCATGCAACTATGGATACAGTGCCGAATTATTTGTCCAGCACTCAATATCCAAAAACTGTATCTGTTTAAGATATTGCATAGTGTATGGTCCAACATGAAGTTAAGTGGTATCGTGATAGTTAACAATGAGCATTGAAAGGTGATGTTTTCCTGGAAGCAAGACTGGATATTTTGATTGCTTGCGCAGGGAAGCATGTTGTAACCAATCACCCACCCTGATGACTGCGATGGGGTCTAGGAATGGCTGCAAACCGGAGGCTACTGGGATGCTCATTGCACTCCAGAATTTTAATTTCCTCAAAAATATAGTTTTGTTACACAACTTTGATCCAAAATACCTCTTGTGTACATTCTGTGTGTATTGATGCATGCCCGATTAGCCTGACTTGGTACATTAGTCAAGGATTTTGACAGCTTGACCAAAAGCGGATTAACTGGGTTTAGATAGCTATGGTAAAACGAGGGGTGTTGTCTAGAACTTACTCATTCCTGATCCTGGATGTTGTAGTCGAGGTGGGTATGTCCTTCGGCGGGACAAATTATATCGATGCTGGAACGGATGTTCCACAAACAAGCTTCTTTAGACCAGAAGATGTGGTTGTCCTAGCCTAGCCGCACTTCAGTACCGGTCAGAAGTCCGGTGACAATTGGGTGACACTGGTGTGGATGTGGACACACGGTGGAAAGTTAATGAACACAATCGGAGCAGTCGCGACTGCTTGTTATCTGAGTTCGGCGGCACGGTCCCGCTCCACCTGTCTATCCTGCATAGGACGGGGTAATGCTATGCTCGGCCTGAGAGCGGGGTGAGCCAGGTGTTGTTCCCTGCATTTTCCCACCACTCCTCTCATGAGGCATAGGGTAACAGTTCTCTAGCTTACGTAGTGTACCTTAAGACAGAAAGAATAACAGTGTAACCCAATAGTGACTTGCTGACTTGAGCTCGATAAGAGCCCCCACTGATCTCCCATCGTAGGCGGGCTGATCAGGGGCGTGGAGCAGTGTGAACCGCCAAGCCTCTACTGATTGTACGTTCACACTAGAATGCCTGGCAACACTACAGGCCACAGTCAACATGCACTAACTAGTGTGGATGGTGAGAAGCAACCTGAGTCTGTCATGCCTCCTTGTGTGAAGGTTTTTCTAGTGGGTGTGGTGTCACTGTGTCTCCCCCATGAGCATTAAAAGTGCTGATGTGTAGCTGGGAAGAAACAGGTAGCTGTCTAATATGTATGTCTTAATTCGGTTTAATAAAATTCCCGGTTTCTGTTGACAGTGCACAGCGTAGTCTACCTTTAACTGTGGATACAAATAAATACCCTGGAAATAAAAGCAGAAAGTTAGAGAGCAAGGTGTGTTTATTGAAAGTTCAATAAGCACGTGACCTGTGCTACCTCCGACCAAGTCAAGGATAGCTGAAGGTAACATACGTTGTTCCAGGTGTAGGTGACCTGGTTCTAAGTAAAAGGGAAAAAACTGGTTCTTGACTGATATAAATGAGTTAAAGTTAAACTGCTAATAAAAGGTGTCTAGAGGCGACAAAGTGAAGTTAAAAAAATTGTTTGTGTTCTTATGTCATCGGATTGACTGGTCGTACACGTACATAGTAAGTAGCCGCGGGAGCGTACTTGTAAGGTAACAAACTTCTCTGAAGATTCTGAGCACTAGTAGAGCTGTGGAAGATTGTTATAGAGATGTGAAAGAATGGCTACCGAGGCCGGCAGCATCCGGACTTATATAGTGGAAGCTTGTAGGCTGCCGGTGCGACATCCTCCTGCCCTGGGTGGCGTGAGAATCCTCCTGTCAGCGATTCTTCTTCGTGCCTCGTCGGAATTACTCGGCCTTGCCTGAGGTCTGAGTGGCTTGTAGGCTTAAACCGCTGGAAGGGTTGCCGGATTTGTGTATCTTCCAGGTGAGAAGGATTGCTTGCCCGTTGCCTGTAGGGTAGGCAACGTGTTGCTCACGTCTGTAGAGATGGAAGAGGTAGTCTGGGCCATGAGTTGTAATCGTATTGGAATAGATGTGTAAGCAGCAGTATTTTGTGTGTGTTGGAGAAACCTCTTTTATTATTCCTTTGTGTGGGGGGACAGACTTGTAATTGTTTAACTATCTGCTGAGTGCAAAAAACAGTTTATGTTGCAAATGAAAATATCTACCACCAGGCAGTGTTCTCTTTAGTGTGCAAGATGGTGGCTTGGTAAATCATTTTTATGTGCTTGTCTATGGATAAAACCCTGATCCTCTGATAACGAATGTATTTCATGTCTCTACCAAACATTTTCGTCCTCTGGTTCCAGATGAACATCTTTGCACGGCAGAAGATTTAGTGTGACTGAAACGATGCTTGTTTATTATGATTGTGTTTGCAATTTTGTATGCAGATGCCATGATAGCTGCCTCCTCATTTAGTGAAGTACATCTCGTCATGTCCATACTTGTGTGTTGTGGAAGTCGCAGTATTTCTTTGGTGAATATTTTTTCTGTTATTGAGGTTGTCTCTCGTCATTTTAATGCTGCTGTTGCGTGACCATTATCCTTTACTCACAATAGGATACTCATTTTGCTTGTCCTTACTTGTTTTGTTTTGTGTGCATTTCATTGTTATTGTTGTTCTCTTATTGCATTAATTTGAGTAGCTTGGTCAGCAGAACATATTGTGAAAATTTAGCATTTGTTTCATTCCATTGTACATTATCATGAGTTTCAAGGCACTTTTATTTAAACTGAAAATTCAAGAGAACAGGTTAAAACAAATAAAAAAAACTGTACTCAGAAGCTTCTAAATGATGATGAAACCATTGCAGTTAATTATCATGAGGCAAGGGCTTTTTTGGACAAAGTAAATAGGATTCAGGGAACAATATATTGTTTAAGTGACTTGTTCCTACAGGCAGCTCCAGTACCCCAAGATTTCAGTGAAGGTACCTTTTTTTGGCGTCATTGTTCTCTGTGTACTCTTATTTTAGATACGAGAGCAAGGCTGTATTCTTTCCTTGCCACTGAAGTCGAGCAAGCAAAGACGACCACCATTGTCTCGCCATTTAATTTGCATCTGCCTAAAATCTATCTGCCAACCTTTTCCTGACAATGGGACGAATGGTCCAACTCTCACTATTGAAAAATTTCAGTACTTAGTGAGTTGCTTAAAGGGTGATGCAATTCAAGAGACAAAAAATATTCTGCTCACTTCAGAAAATTATTCAGTTATGTGGATGTCTCTGAATTTTCGGTTTCAAAATCCCAGAAAACTGACCGCCTTATACGTCAGTAGAATTTTAGATTTACCTACAGTTAACTCCACTCATCATGAATCTGTCTTGCAATTCATAAGTACATTTATAGAAAATGCTAGCGCCTTGTAGGGACTAGCACGTACTATCACCAAAGCAATCTTATTCTGTTCACCAAACTGAAAAGGTTGGATTTGACACTTTGCATAAAATTTGAATATTTTCGTACCAGAAGAAACCATCAGCTCCTTTCCAGAGGCGGACGAGCTAGTCAAATTCTTGCAGTTATAAATGGCTAGAATGGAGAGTGCCTATGATATTGGGGTAAAAAATAGTTCTGCCCTGGCCCGAAATCTCACAATCAAGTTAACCCACAACAAAGCTGTTCTACATTCTAAATCTCTGTCAGCTCTGGCCCAATGTACTTGTTGTCACAGATATCCCATTCTATTTATCAATGTCCCGACTTTCTGGGTGAATCTCCAAATGAGAGGCAGCAGTTGGTGCGCAGAAAATTACTGTGTTTCAATTGTCTCGGGGCTGCTCACTTGACAGTTAATTGTTCACAGCGTATGTACAGCCAGTGTCAGCAGAAACATCACTCGTTGCTATATGTAGAGCAGATGTCTAATGATGGGTCTTCTGAATCAGTTCCAGAGGCGACCTACCATTCACCAACAAATATTGCACCTGATATTCAGTCTCAGAACTCAACATTTGTTGGCCTTTCAGCATGTAGAAGTGCTCGTACCACTGTGTTGTTGTCTACTACACTAGTTAAGATTCAGGATGCACAGGGTCAGTACTACAAATATTTTACAATATTAGATACTGGTACACAAGGAAATTTTGTCACTGAAAATCTGGCTCGAAGATTGTGTGTGCCTCATTCCCAGAGTATTGACCATGTATCGGGTTTGTCTCAGTGCAATGTCAAAGTCTATGGTATGGTCACTACTATGATTTGCATCAATTGCCACTCACTCATCTTTAGCCCCTCAGTCATTGCTAGTTTTTTAAAAAATTAACCATTTACTGCCTCCTACTCAAGTGGATATTGGTATTCAGTAAATGGTTTGGTATCTTCCACTTGCTGATTCAGCGTTCGACACCTCTGGGATGGTAGAACTCATTTCGGATGCAGAGGTTTTTTCTGAGGTCCTCGCGGTAGGCAATTTCTGTCTGGTTGAAGGTTTACCAGTTGCACTTGAAACTGAGTTTGGCTGGATTTTGATGGGCAAATGACCAGAAGCATCATCTCAGACGTTGGCATGAAGGAGCCCTCCCACTGCCTTGTGTGTGACCTCGTAGGAAACGACACTAAGAAAATTCTGTGAGTTGGAAGAGCCACCTGTTCCATAGCAATCTCCCCTGATGATTTGGCTTGTGAAACATATTACATAGACACACACTGTCAGCTTCTCTAAGGACGTTGTGGAGCATGTCTTCCTTTTCGTTAAGAGGTAGTTCCAGGGAACTCACTTATGGTTGCTGAGAAATGATTGTCATTGGAACGCCGCCTCCTCTCTCAACCTGATATTCGTTGCATGTATTGAGATGTTATGGAAGAATATAAAATCCTGCAGTGCATGGAACGGTGGCATGGTCATCAGACACAAGAACCAGGAGTGTACTACATTCCTCCTCATAAAGTGCTGAAATCCACTAGTTCAACAACCAAACTCAGAGTAGTTTTTGACGCTAGTTCTAAACCGCCCAACGGAAACTCATTGAATGAATGTTTGTTTTCTGGTCCCAAGCTTCAGGCTGACATCACTGACATTATTTGTAAATTTAGGACCCATTCAGTAGTCTTCTGTTGTGAAGTGAAGCAGATGTATTGCCAGACCTTTTTAATTTTATATGACCAAAAATATCAGTTGATCCTGTGTTGCCCCGACCCTCACAGGAATTACAGATTTTTTAGTCAAACACTGTGACTTCGGGTGTAAAATGCTCCCCTTTTTTGGCCATACAAACACTGCACCAGTTAACTGAAGATGAAGGTAACCAATACCTTGATGCGTGCCCGGGTATGACTGTATGGCACAATCGTCGAGGTTAATTGCGCTAGACCAAGTGCGCGGTTATAGGTAGCTGACAGGAGGTGTTAGAAACCTGACTTACTCTGAAGATCTTTGGTCAGTTGCTAACGTGGGTTAACTGGTTGAGTGAAACTGTTGCTACAGACTCTGAGTTAGATTACGTCGTACTCCAAGTTCCAGGCCGCTCACTCTTGACTCCAGAAGTTAGGATTGGCTAGTTTGTACCTAGCTTCAGTTCGTTAGACTAGTCCCCTCAAAACCGGGTGATAGTCGGGACTGGTTCGGACGAGCGGTGGAAAATGAATATATCGTACCACGTGGACAGTCGAGACTGCCCGTAATCTCAGTGAGGCAGCGCGGTCCCATTCCGTCTGTCTTTCTTGCGTAGAAGTAGCTAAGGTACTCTGCTGCTGGGCAGCTAGATGAGCAATTTTTTGTTCCCTACACCTTCTGCCATGTCTTACCTTGTAAGTCATAGTGTTTGGTTCACTGTGGAACAAGATACGGTGTGCGCGCCGGACGAGAAACTATTTCCCTATAACAATTTAGGTCCAGTAGCTGATTTATGGCACAAGTCTCCACTGATCCCCCATGTCTGCAGGCTGATCAGAGACGTTGAACCTTGTGGGCCACCAATACTACTATTGGATGTGATCTCCAACCGTCAGGCCGCAACACCTATGCCAATACCACCTGCAGCACCTAGGTGCTCGGGTAGGTGATACAACCTAGGTTTGCTGTCTCTCCTTGGTGGAAGGTATTCCTAGTGGTCGTGGCTCCTCTGTTCCTTCCCTCCGGCACCTGGGTGCTCGGGGTAATAGGAAGCAACAGGCGGTCGTCTAATGGGTGTGTACCAGACTGGAGGACCCCAGAAGGGGGGCTTCAGTCAAGCTATTCCAGATTTACAAAAGTAACTGTTTCTGTCGATAGTGCACAATGCAATCTATTCCTAGAGGATGAAGTAGACGTTACTCTAGAAATAAAAGCGTTAGGATATATGACAAAGCTGTATTTATTGAGGACTCAATAAATATAGTGACTCGTGCTATCTCCTACTAAGTAGATGGAGTACTGAAGGAAAACTACTGTAGCCAGGTGTAGGCGACCTGGTTCTAAGCTGGAGGGAAAGTGAACTAGAAAACTGAATATTTAACTACTCAACTAAAGCTATCTAATGCGGGTGTCTGGAAGAGACAAAAGAAGTTAAATTAAATTAGCAAGGTGTATTCGTGTTCAATAGATGTTGAAGACTGTTGTCGTTGCAGAGGGTAGCTGTGATGGCTACTGAAGACTTGAGGTTTTGCTGGAGGCCCCAGCACTTATGGAGTGTTCGGGGTTAACTCAAGAGAAGAATTATGAATGACTGCTGGTGACCCGCTGCGCACTGACTTATATAGTCAGAAGTCTAGGCTGCCTTGGTGGGTTGCGGGGAAGGTGTGCGACATCCGTCTGCCATGTGGCTGGCGTGGGAGGTGGGAATCCTCTCGTCAGTATTCTTGGTTCTTGGATCTTCAGCGGCGCTTGGCCGTGCCCGATGTGGCTGACAGCTCATGGGCACTCGGCATGTGGGGAGGGGTGGAAGCGGCATGCTCGCTGGTTGTGTAACCTTGTAGCCACGTGTTTGGCCACCCGGCAGATTTAAGTGGCGCGCATCACTGCGTATTGGTTTGCATTTACAACTCTTATGTATATTGAAGTAAGGGTATACTTCATGAAAGAGCTATGTGTCATAATCGTTGTTAATTAGTAGTATAAGCGGCACATGTCAACCTCCATGTCTCAAAAATATTGCTAAATTAAACTTTTGACGATGACATTGTCAGTGCAGCTACCTCCCTTGAATATGCTCTGCTCTTGCAGAAGAAGCTAATTGAGTTATTTAAATCGGGGTTGGTTTTGAGCTCCGAAAATGTGTAACCAACAGGCCTGAGCTGTTGGAAGAGCTAGTCTAAGCAGATTGTGAAACTCTCTCATTTCAGGATTCTACACAAACATATGGTGTTATGGGAATTCAGTGGCATGTTACCAATGACAGTTTCTCTTATCGTGTTCTGTTGTGTATTGTCAGAATATTCTATCCATTGGGGTGGCTCTCTACAATTGTGATGTGGGTAAAGGTGTTCATGCAGTGCTTGTGGCTTCGAGGACTGGCTTGGGAGGATCCACTACCATCATCTGTCTGTCAGGAATGGCAAAATGGCTATTTTGCATCTGAGCCTGCCGGTCAGGACCATGAAACCACAGTGTTACCAACTAAGTGCTCTGGAAAAATACCTCGAGAAAATAAATTGTCTTCAAACTGGTTGCTTACATACAACCACAACCTTGTCAGGAGCACAGCACCATATAACTCAAGCCCAGGAATAGACAGTGTTGTAAGCAGAGAGACCTTTGATTTATCAGTTACCAATTAGGTCAAAATCACTTCTACTGTCAACAAGCCACACATAAGATCACAACAGCATGTCTTTTCGGAGGCATCACAAAACCCATGGAACTGAAGGTTGCTTGCATAACGTAAACTGATGTATTTTGGTATTTGCACAGCAGCAAGGGAAGATAGTGATTTTGGAAATGCAGCCATTGATGAGCAATTTCTTCAGTGACTAGTTGATCCCATTCTAATCCTAATATCTACAGTGTCTGAAGCAACATCTTAACCCACATTATCACTGGTGATACCCACCCATAAAGGTCAAAGAATCTTGCAATTGTTGAGAGAATACCTTGTTTAGTAATAGATAGCTGGGAAATGTTGATATGGTATACAAACTCATCTGTGACTGGACACTAATGAACACTAAGAACATTGATAGTTGGGCTTGTTTCTGGATCAAAAATTCTCAGAACTTCACATTGCTCTGCAGGCATATCTTCCAACACAGTAGGGTTGTAGAAGGACCACTTTCGCAGCTCAAATCCTCCTCAGCTAACATTGACACAAGTTCACCCTTCAGTTGTATTGCCTCATGTACAGAGCTGGCAGGAAAATTTCTTAACAGAAAACTTCTTATGAGAGTTTTACTGTATGTCTTCAACAAACATGTATCATAACAATACCTTTAATGCTCGAGGAAACTGGTGAGCTTCATCCATTGCCAACTGCTGCAAGGTCTTCAATGCTGTGATGCATGAGGCTTATTTAACATATATATATATATATATATATATATATATATATATATAAACAGGACTTTGTCTCATCTCTACGTATCATCATGTTACTCCAGGCAGGGTTTGAACCCCGAAACAACTTGCTATGAGAACCTACAGGTCACCCCTAGTTGCGTGGGAACCCTTGAACATGTCATCCAAGGTGGTTTCGCTCTTTTGTCGGATGTCTTGCTGACCCCTTATGTGTAATTGAGGTTAGCCAAGCAGCCTAGTTAAATGCCTTAGTTCGCGCAACCAAAGCAACCCAGCATTAAAGAGCCGCCTAGTTAGTCCACGGGCCGAGGGATCGCGTTAGAGAGCGAAGCTCCGCCTAGGAGGAGGAGCTCGTCGCCCTTATCCTCACATCTCAGATGAGCTCGCAGGCAGATAGAATATATGTCCCTGTGCTGCTGGGAAAGGCCAGTTTTTCTCCAGTTGATATCTGAAGTTCATCTCCAGCAGCTCGCAGCACCACCTTGTGTGCTGGGGCTTTCTGCTGCTACCAACGTCTTCGTGAAGCTCTCAAATACTTTCACCAGCAACCCCTCCAAAGAAGTCTTTGACCGCTTGATTAGCCACTACCTTTCTGGTAACAGCAACCACACTACCCTTTTGGTATCTTTAACACCCACTACCGTTCTGGTAGTGCCACCCGAGCATCTTCTGGACAACAGCATCAAGATAAGTTAGTTTGAGTTAGTATCATAGCTACCTAGCCGCATCTTCTTGTCTAGTTTATACTTAGGTCCCCTTCACCTGGTTTTCTCATGGTCTACTTCCGTTACAGTTACTGATTACTTAGGAGTGAGCACGGGCCACTGCGCATATTCCTTACGGAATAAACACGTTTTTTATTGAACTTCCAAGTACTGATTCTAGGGTGACTGTAATTTTTATCCCCTGAAGATGTCAGCCCACCAGGGAAAAGCAGGAGACAGCAGTTTCATTCTAACCCAGTTACCGAATCTAGAGTAGCACTGCGGGCTCTGTTAGCCGGGCGCACAGTCGTGAACACACTCATTAGATGGCCACCCACTTTGTGCACCTAGTGTGCAGTACGGTAGAGCCACAACCACTAGAGACTCAATCCACAAAGCAGCTAGTCAACCAGCCCAGCCAGTTCACTGTATCCACCATGCTGAACTGTCACCAGAGGCTGTCACCAGAGGGAGTGATAGACTGGTTCTGGAGGTCTGCCCACCTTTGGACCACACCCAACGTCGTCATTGGACTTTCAGGGTAAACCCACCGCTCTAACCACCACGCTGAACTATCACCGGTTGGAGTAATCAGGTACAACTATGGTTGACTCGGCCTCAGCTTGGCTATACACCTATTTAGGGATCATCACCACCTGCTCTTCCTTAGAGGGGCTGACATAAGTAAAGTAGTTACCTGTATGCTGTACACCCATAGGAGCGGTGCAAAGTGGCATTCTAGGAGATACTGCCTCTGATTCCAATGGGAGCTGTAACCCAGTCCCAACTGCACTTTTCAAACCCCCCCAGGAACGAGCTCAAGCTCCCCGAGAACTGGCGAGGCCTCATCTCCCAGTTCCTCCACGTACTCTTTTTCAGCCACCTTACAAGACATCTGGCAAGCCGCACCAAGTCAGGGAAGTCACGTCCCACTGAGGATAACAAACCTGTGGTTCCAGAGCATCAGGACCAGCAGACCTTCGCAGGCTTCCATCAGCACCGCCAGCCACAGCACCACCAGCCACAGCACCACCATCCACTCAAGGCCTGGGCACGAGATCCGGCCGACCTCAGCAGCAGCGGCTGCAGAGTCAGGAGCTGTCCCAGGCCATATACAATACAGGTAAACCAGTGGCTGTGTGCAACCAGTATGCAGGAACAGTTAAGCCCACACCTGACAATTGTGCCGTGCCATCAAGTCACATGCCCTAGCTTATATACCGGCCAGGGCCCAATCAACAGCTAGTAAGTTCAGCCCAGTTATATTGCCCATGTCTCAGACAGACACACCAAAACCTTGCCTGACCAAGATGTCATCAGTCACCCATTGTCACGCGTCAACCTAAATTATTTTTTCACATGTCAAACTTTATGTAAGTGTACCAGACTGATATTGTGTGCCCATTTTAATTAGACCAAGCATATTTAGGCAATTTAAGGGTTTTCTATTGATGCTGATTTACCTTATTACTGTGCAGCCATTAGTCAGTTTTCTGTGGTTGCCTCGAATTCCTACCCTGAAAGCTAGTGTGAGAGTTCACCTTAAGATATTGTGTGAGGACTGTGTTTTTCCATGGCAACTCACCTTTAATGTTTGTTACAACTAGAGGTGGGTCCAACCCCTATTTTACAGATATTTGATACTGATACTTTGTGGCCGATCCCACAGATAGTGCCGATACAAATAATTTTATTTTGTAATTTTTTATTTGGTGACTGAGAGCAACAAAAGACTTTTATCACATCGGGAAATATGTGATTACACAGTTAGAAAATGGCTTTGTGGGGAGCCATCTTAATATTAAAATACTCCCAAAATTAATTTCTTCTGTTTCCATCCACATCAGATTTAAAGTTAGCCTACAAATAAGTACAATGCAAACTTCAGGCTCATTTTTTCATATTTCACCACCAGGTCCAACTCAAATTCATGCATCCACTATTTGCACTAGGCGCACAGAGAAATTGTGATGTATTTTTTTACAGGTGCAATTATAGAGTTTTTATTAATATATTTGCACTTAAATAGTTTTTTAAATGGTCACCTGAGTATTTAGAGTTTTAAGCATTGTAATATTATAATGTATATATTGTATAAGGAATTGTATGCAAATTTTTTATTTTATTTATTGACATGTTTTCCCACATCCTGGAGACTTTGTACTCATATATTAGGATTCATAGAAAACTACAAATTGAATAAATGATTAAATACGTTTTTATGGTATTTTTTACTGCAATGCAATATTTCAAATATATTTGTTAAATCATATGTATGCCTAACCATTATGAACGACCATATAAAAGAGAATAATGTGCATTAATTATGCCCAAGAGATTGATTTTATCTTGTAAATAAACCATTCACTCTTGTTCCAGTAACCAACTGTAAATTAAAAAAGAAACTTGATTTTCTATTTCTTTAATTACGTATTCAAATCGGATCATTGAGTTAAACATATTAAAATTTGTTTACAAACTATCAAAAATCTTCACTTGGGAACATCCTGCAGTATTGGCAACCCACTACATTGTAGAAATCTATGGAATTTTAGGGCACCAATGTGATCAAGATGGCACCGCGACTTCAGATGTGGACATGTATGTTGTGCTACATGAGCTCAGCTACTTTGATGACTATTCGCTGGTTATATTGTGTTCACGAAGAAAAACGTATACGTGTTTAACGTTCGCATAATACATGCATGTGTTTGACATTCGCATAAAACACGTACGTGTTTGGCAACGGAAATATGTGGTTCTCAGGGAATTCTACTTGTCCTACATCCAGCCAATGATATGCTACCCTTAGTAAAAAATATGTTTGTCATAATTTTAAAAAAGAAAATAAAACACAACTAATAGACCTAGAGGCTTACACTTACAAATGAAATTTCCCCAATTCGTACCAGTCAATAAGCTTTGCTATCTGACACGTTTTCTTGAGTGCCGGAGGGAAGGAACAAAGTCAGCCATATCTGTATCCATTAAGTAATTTGAAATTACGTGTTACTAAAAGATAATAATAAACTCAAGAAACTAGTTTTTTGGTTGCAAAAATAGCAAGTAGTTACTGACGACTAATGAGCCTACTTTCCTCTACATGGGTGCAAATGTATTTTAGTGAAGTTTTTAAAAGCTAAGATGTAATGTAGGTGACATGACATGAAGACATACTCATTGGCAATAATATCATTAGAGATGAATCCAGAAACATGTGAAACATTACTAAGACAATTAAAATACACAAGTGACTTACCCAGGATTTGAATTTAGAAAAACTCTTAAAATTAAACTAGCTTGAAATCAACTGTATCACGGAGGTTGGATTCAGAGCATCAATTTGAATGTAATCAGTCTAATGTTTTGAATGATAGAGTTTACTAATCTGAAATATGTATTTACACAGCCATCCATGATGCTACTTGTGTGAAAAATTTAGTGGAAATTGGTTGATAGGTCTCCGAAATATTGCATTAGAGACTCTGTACATGATGTTTCAAATAGATACTGTCAGCATAAAATGTTTGATTGAAATTGTTAAATAGATATGCCAAACACATCAAAATATTTATATGGCCTCCATTTTGAAAATCATTGTCTGATCCCATTTAAACTATGTAACTTTACATGGCCTTCTGTAAGTGTGCAAAATTTGGTGGGAATTAGTTTAAGTGTTTTGAAAATATGGCAAAATGTTTAATTTACTCACCTGAAAAAAAATCGGGCTAAAGAGGATGTATGTATTCATAAATGATGCTTATAATGAATGCTGTTTGCGTACAAAATTTTGTTGAATTTTATTGATATATATATATGGTGTGTGTGTGTGTGTGTGTGTGTGTGTGTTATATATATATATATATATATATATATATATATATATATATATATATATATATATATATATATATATATATATATATATATATATATATATATATATAAATGAAGGTTATATAACTTACTTAGATTAGTTTGTTATATATATAACAAATTTATCTAAATTATTTATGTAAAGCTCGTTAAAATATGACTGCTGTATATAACATATGCTAATTTACATTCCCTACTGTAGCAATATTTTTGTCAAATTTTGGTATGAATCGGTTAAATGGTACTCGAGATATGGCATAAAACGTTCATTGTTGATGTGATGACCTTCATAAATGGAGGGCAAAAAGTTTATGTATTAACACATGCAATGATTATCATAGATAAAATATACAAAGTTAAATTGATATGTTTTACATAGTTTTGTAGATATAGATCTCTAAGCTAAAATGTTTGTACAGGCACCATTCAGAAAATAAGAGACTTGCGCACACAAAACATGTACTGGGTAAATTAATATGGCTTACCACAGTAGAAATTATTTGCCAAATTTGAAAAAAATTGGTTGATTGTTTCCCTAGATATGGCATAAAAATGGTATTAGTTCATGTGTGGCTATCTGACAAAATGGCAGAGAAATGAGACTTTGCATAAACAATTTTGGTGGATATAATTGATACTGTCAGCATATAAAGATATGTTGAAATTTGTTTTGTAATTTTGTAGATAAAAAAATTCTGGTCTAATATGTTTATATGTCCGCCATGTTGATAATATATGTCTGACCCTCTCAAAGTTTATTAAGTTTATGTGGCCTGTCATAGTGCTACTCGATTGCTAAATTTGGTAGAAATCGGTTGTTTTTTCAGAGGTATCACTTAATTTTAATTTGTCATGTAATACTACGTATGTTACAAAATAGCAGACAAAGGAGATTTTGTGTGGACACATTTGATGGTTGTAAACAGCCAGCATACAGTTTGATTGGACTTAGTTGCACTGTGTTGATTATATAACATACTAAACTAGAATAGCTATATGGTTGCCATTTTGATAATAAGTGTCAGACATACCTAAAACATATCATTTAACATCACCTGCCGCAGTTTTACTTGTTCGCCATATTTGGTAGGAATCTGTCCATTCTTTTCTGAGATATGATATAAAAACTTAATTTATTTGTGTTGCACTATCGTACAAAATGGAGGACAAAAGAGATTCCATGTAGACATATCTGATGTTTTTGATATATATATACTGCCAGCATACACAGTTAAGTTGGAATTGTTTAAGTGGTTTAAAAAATATATAGCATACTATTCTAAAATAGCTAGATGGCCACCATTTTCAAGATAAGTGCCTGACATGCTTGAAATATATTTTTACTTATCAACTGTCGCAGTACTACCTGTTTGCCAAATTTAGTAGGAATCTGTCAATTTTTTACCGAGATATGGCGTAAGAACTTTATTATTAATTTATGTAGCACTATCTTACAAAATGGCAGAGAAAAGTGGTTGTTTTTGGCATATATGTTGCTTGTAATAGATACTGTCAGTGTATAAAATTTTGGATGAAATTGGTCAAACGGTGTGGTAGTCAAACCAAATAAACCTAAAATATTTACATGGCCGCCATTTAGAATATAAGTGCCTTATAAAGTTAAGTTACTTATATTTATGTGGCCTATCATAGTATTACTTAACTGCCAAATTTGGCAAAAAGTTGTTTAAGTAGTTTTAGAGATATAACGTAAAAGTTTTATTTTTCCTGTAGTGCTATTTTCCAAAATGGTGGACTTACAACAATATTCACCACTGAATTCAATGCTTATGCTTTGCGCTGTCAGCATTAAAAATTTGGTTTGAATCGGTTGAATAGTTTCCGCGATATGACATAGCACCCTAGATTTTAAAATGGCTGCCTTTTTGAAATTAAGTTCCCAGTGTGTTCGAAAATTATAAAAGTCAAGTATGTTTATTTAGTACTATATGTGTACCGAGTTTGGTGAAATTCAGTTCATATGTTCAAAAATATGAAAATCAAACCATTAGCATTGAAACTATTTGGTTCGACCATGGCCAATTGTAACAGATACCAATTTCGGGTTAATTGGCCGATGTATCAGTATCGCTATCTGTTCAGCCCTAGTTACAACCTTTAAGCCTTATTACCTGTTGTTCCGCAGTTCCGTATCCTGTGGATATGGGTTCCACATCTAGTTCTACCGCTCTTCCCAGGCTTCGTTGACTCTCTTGCTACTTACCTTTACCTGAAGTTAGGTTAAGACTTTTACCTAAATTGCATACACTCCAAAACTGTGGCTTAGACCCTGAGGGGAGCATAACCAGAAGGATGATCTGCAAAAACTTTGAGACATACAGGATGATGGGACAGTACATGGGGTTCCAGCTTAACAGTTAAGGGGGGGGGGGGGGGGGGAAGGGCGCTTGACGCGCCAAGAGGCAACTTCCTTGGCTTGTAGTAGCCTGCACCTTTGTCACTGCCCCTATTGTGTGCCATTACACGCTATTGCTAACATGTCTGCCACATCCTCTCTTACCCCTCAACGCTGGAAGTGTGTTGCTCTGCCTGCCAGTAGGCAGTCCTCAAGCTGCCGCCGCTCGCAACTGTAGTTCCTACCTTAGGCTACGCTGGGCCAGCTGGTACTCTACATGCATCCTTGATGTGCAGGAGGGATGGCTGCCCCCACTTTCTTGCTGCTCCATGCACCCCTCGCTCACCACAGCTCTTGGAGCAGTATATAGGCCCCATGCTCACCACAGCCCTGGGAGCAGTATGTAAGCAGTGGACCAGCCATTCTCGGGGCAGTTCACTGGAGTAGCTCCCAGTCTGAACTCTGTGACTCTTATCCAGTTGTCTTTCTTACATACATCAGTTACCGTTTACTCAAGGACTGAATGGGAGTAAGTCCCTAGCCTGAACGCCGCGTTGCTAGTAAGCTATCGCTAGAGTTCCGAAGTTCAGTGTGTTTCAGTTGACCAGTGCTTGCCGTTAGTCTCAAGTTAGCCTTCTCCTTTCACAGCTACCCTTACCTACCACTATCCTATATTAGTCCCAACCACGACTTCGTCGTCACGCAAACCCCACCCTTATATTATCAGCTCCAGAAGGAAGTTCCTTGTTCTTGTCAGTGTATGGTGTTTGGCTGCCAGCAAGTCACGCTGTTCTCCTGGGCACTCCCTTGGCAAGGGCATACACAGTCTTTCGCGGCCTCCCAAGCCCAAGGAGGGAAAGCGCCGAGGCTCCAGCTGTGTGCCTGACTCGAGCGGTCGGCCGTCCCTCAGACGTCGCTGGAGAATTGGGATACGATTTAGTGTTCTTTGAGAGGAAAGTCGGTATGCTCAACCTGAAAATGATACTTGAGCGAGTGTGTTGCTCCCCTCACTGCAGGCTGATATTAGACTAGCTGACTAGCTTCTCGAGAAGACCACAACAGTTACTACTCCCCTTTGAGATTGTGTGTAGTTACCAACCCTCAACCCGACAGTAAGACTTGAGCGATTGTGTCACCCCCCTTACTGCTTGTTGAAGGGAAGGTAAAAGGGGACAAACCCCTATGGTATCGGCACCAGGGAGCATTGCCGGCGCACTGGGAGGTCCAGGCAAAATTAGTGTGTCCTTTAACTATTGAATATATTTAATATTATCCATACTTGCCTGAGCCTACAAATCCAGACAGAGCCCTTATCTTAGGTACCTTCTGTACATAACACTATCCCCATGTCTAGTCACCATGCTAGGAGGAAGAAGGTGGCTAAGGCTGCACTTGTCCAGACAAAGTGTGCTGTCAGGCTGGGACCAGCCCGAATTAAAGTCCCATTTATGGAGCACACAGCTACCTAGCTCCTAGGGTCCATTTCAGAAGCTGAAGTGGCATCAAGCATCTTCCATAGACATGGAATCTGGTTTTTATTTTAGTTGGAACAACATACTGATGTAAACAAATAATTTTTTCCTGAAAATGTTGGGAAAAATTATTTCTTGCCTAACTAGAAAAACATGATGTATTCCTGAAATTTATCCCAAAGTTTGAGATCCAGCATATCCCCAATTCGAATATCAAAATCCACTATTTGCACACCCCTAATGTTAACAGTGTTTTGTCGCCTGTCGTATGTAATAAAACTTCTATTTAAATGAAAAGTTAACGTAATTCACTACGCAAATATTCTGCAAATATTACCTCACAAGATCATAAACAACCTGTAGTTGACAGGAAAAATGTTTAGACATTTGTGCACTGTTTAAATTTTAACGAATGCAAAATCCATTTCCAAAGGCCTTTTTGTACAAAAATTAGACAATTTATCATCAAAACTTTTATGTATTTCAATAGGAAGGAATCTTCTGGATAAAAATACCATATTTCAATGTGTATAGGCCGCACATTTTTACAAAAAATATAGTGGGGGACGATGCCGGTGCCAATATCATGGTATCTGACTATATTTATAGTATCTGTATGGTAAGAATCTGACGAAGTAAATTCATATACTTGGTGCAGATACCGCAGTTTACCTATGCTTTGCCATAACACCAGAGGATAATAAAGATAATAGCGAATTTGGAATATGACAGGCTCAACTACTGCTGTTTTGAGGCAGCAGTTGCCATTCTTATTTTAAGAAATAAATTGACAGACTGTCACTTAACAAAGTGGAAGGGCGGTTGGGAGAAACTACCCTGCTGTGAGATAATCATCTATGGGAAGTGTGGGGGAGAGAGTGAGATGCAGCTCCCACCCCACTGTGGCCTGATGTGTAAGGCGCTGTAAGAGATAATCATCTACAGCCTGTATTGTAGGTCGCCGAATTACAGCTTTGCAGGTGTCACACTGCAGCTCCACCTTTTCATTTCAGTATTTTAAATCGTAAAAGCAATATTAAATCTGAAACCTGACATTCATTACCTGGCAACTGGCAGTGCTTCAATTTTACTTTCAGTAAAACAAGGTTGTGCTGTATTTAAAAACAATACATATTAATAATTTTTAATTGTCTGAATATAAATAAAGTTGAATTATGGTGAGATGTGTGTTACCCTACTTTGTAGATTTATTGTTTTTTATTTGATTAGTTTAAAACATAAATTAGGTCAGGGCAACTTAAACAAGATTAAAAATATATTACTAAAGTATTTTTAGTGCTGCTTTTATTCTCAGATTTTAAAGAATTTATGTGAAATGAATTTACCTATTGTTTTGAATGTTTACGTGGACGCGTGCCCGATTAGACTGACATGGCACGTTGGTCGAGGATTTTGTCCACTAGACCAAAAGCGGGGTAGTTCGGTTTAGGTAGTAGGCATGAGGCGAGGGGTGTTGGTTAGCACTTACTCAAGCTTTGTGGTTGGGGTAGGTTTCATCTAGACGTGGCGAGTTAGGTCTACACCAAATTGGAGATTTCATAAGTGTGCTTCATTGGTCCGGAAGTTGAGGTTGTCCCAGCTGAGTTGCACTTCGGTACCGGTCAGAAATCCTTTTACCACAGGGTGACACGTAGGATGTATGCGGATACAAGGTGGGAAGTCAATTACCAGAACCAGAGCAGGCACGACTGCCTGACGTCTAAGTTCGGCAGCACGGTTCCGTCCACCTGCGTCCTGCGTAGAATGTGGTAGTGCGATCCACATTTTGAGAGCAGTGTGAGCCAGGTATTGTTCCCTACGTTTTCTACCACTCCTCTTCTCATGAGCCATAGAGTAAACATTTTGACAGTCTATGTGATGCACTTAAACAGAAAGGTTTAACAGTGTAACCCAATAGTGACTTGCCGGCACCAGCTCGATAAAGAGTCCCTACTGATCCCTTACAGTATGCAGGCTGATCAGGGACGTGGAGCCGTGGGCAATGCCAAACCTCTACTGGTTGTGCATTCGCACTATGTTGAACTGCAAAATGTCAGGCTATGGTCACAGCGCACTGAATTAGTGTGAATGGTGAGAAATAACCTGAGCCGGTCGCCTCTCCCGGTGTGGTGTTTCTAGTGGTTGTGGCATCGCTGTTTCTCCCCCAAGAGCACTGACTTAGTGCTAATATGTGACAGGGAAAAACAGGTAGCCGTCTAATATGTATGTCTGCTGACATGCAGACACCTGAAAGGGTTCCACAGTCAGGCTAACTTGGATTAAACAAATCTCCCGGTTCCTGTCGGCAGTGCACGGCATATTCTGTCTCCAACTGTTAATTTAAACAAATATCTGGGAAATGAAAAACAGAACGGTAGAGAACAATTAGTGTTTATTGAGTATTCAATAAACACGTGACCCTTGCTACCTCCTACCAAATCGTGGAGGGATGAAGGTAACTGTGGTTTCAGGTGTAGGCGACCTGGTTCTAAGTTAAAAGGGGAATAGTTGGTTCTAAACGAATACAAATTAGTTAAAGTTAAACTGCTTAGTAAAAGGTGTCTAGAGGAGACAAAGTGAAGTTGGATACAGATGTTCATGTTCGTTGATCATTGAGATGTACTAAGTAGCGGCTGGGGACGTACTTGAAGTTTCCAAGATCTCCGGAGGTCCCAACACTTTCCTGACATGTAGTGGGAGCTTGTAGGCTGCCGGCACAGGCTGCGGGGAGGGCGTGATGTCCTGCTCTGGTTGGTGTGGGAAAACTCTGGTCAGCGTTTCTGCTTTGTGCCTCATCAGTAGCGCTCGGCCTTGCCCGAGGTCTGGGCTGCTTGTTGGCTCTTAGCGTTGGGAAAGGGGGGAGGCGTGTGAACTGGGTTGTGTATCCTCCAGGTGAAGAGAATTCTCTCATAATTTCCTGTTGCCTATAGGGTAGGCAACGTGTTACTCATGGCAGTAGTAGTGGAAGAGGTACTCTTGGCGATGAGTCATAATTGTATTAGATTAGTTGTATAAGTGGCATGCACAACTAAAGCATCAAAAAGTACATAGACTGACACTGACTTAAACACAGATTTCCATCAGCTTTCCAAAATACTTTTAGTGCTAGTAGGTCTTTTAGTTCATTACTCATACGTCTATTTTATCGGATAACGGCTGCATCAGCAAGGAAATATCAATTTGTACCGTTATTTGTGAAAATCTGTATTGGTACATTACTGTCATTAACATAAATATTTTTTGTATTGTCAAGTTCATTGAACCCTAAGAAGCTAAGCCAGCTAGTCTTCATTAATAAATATATTTACATCTTTAAATCTTACAAATAAGTATGCTGTTTGGAGTGTACATCATGATTTTTACTTTTCATATCATAAAACTGTTAAAAATTGTTTTAATTTATTTGTAGCATAATTTTTTAAAATAGATTATGGATAAGAACTGTTGTTTTGGAGTAGCGTAATGACTGTAAGAATCCTGAAGTGTTCTTGGCTACATACAATATAGTTTAATAATAAATATTGAAAGTATTCAAATATTCTTTTATGACATAAAAGTCTCTTCTAATGTAGGTATGGGTATCAAGTATCGGCAGTATTGTCTCACAAGAATCTGTATCGGTGGAATAGGCAAAATGTGGTATTGGCCCAGCCCTACATAAAAAAAAATGACCGGTAAAAGTGGGGTGCGGCTATTTACGAGATATTGGCATTAAAAATAATTTTTACCCTGAAACATGTTAAGAAATTTTTTAATATACAGTACATTTTAATGTTTTAACTTAATTTCTACTGAAGTAAAAACATATAAGAAAAATGAATAGCTTTGTACCCGTGCAATAATTTGTTCACTCATTTTCATAAACAAAATGACCATCCTCTATGCGTAAAATGTAAACATGTTGAAGCTCGACCATAGAGATGCCGTACATTAGAAAATAATTTCACTGCTGTACAAGAAAAATATATCTTGTGTAATTCACACGTCCGCTACCATGCTACAAGTACACAATGATAGACGTCATATTGTGTAACGTTTTGTCGTTGCTTTGCTTGCTCAAGTCACGTTACCATCTGTGAAATAGTAACTGCGCGATGTGTATTTATAAATGTTGCGACATAATACGAATTTTCTGTCCAAGATGTTTTGTAGGGAGAGTTTAAGTTGGAATTTATTGTGTTTGTGCGGAATCGTAAATTAACAATATTTACAGGAATACAAAAATTCAGTGCGGCCAATTCTTGAACTATTAGTTATCCTAATTTTTCATCAAAAATTTCTCTGTGTGACCTATACATGCATGCGGCCTATATATGCCAAAATACGGTATCTCATTACAAGACTGTAAACAACGTCACTTTGATGAGAAAATAGTTCAAACATTGAGGCCACTTAAATTTTAACATGCGCAAAATCTATTCTTAATGTCACATAGTGCAAAAATCAAAAGATTTATTAATGAAATATTTATTTCAAAAAGCATAAGTCTTCCGGAAAGTAATATACATCCCACAAGGCAGTGCACCTTCACTTGTTACAAAAACGCAAACATTGTGCCACATACCACTACGGATAAATTTTGTACCAGTATACATTTTTAGTCAATGAAACGAGATCATTAGTAGAAAAATGAAATCAACAAAAAAAAATTTGTTTGTATGCTGCACCTTGATTATGCCTTCTTTTATCCTAAAACACTGACGGCCTGTTGTGGCACATGTAAAGTAAGCGAACATGCATGCACACAGCTGGCGGAAAGGCAGTGGCCTACTTTTCAAGGGCAACTGCGGCACTTACGAGAGAGAAGTAAGCCATTATTATTGACGCAGTATGTTGTATTGCTGTATGTAATGCTGGTTTGCACTCATGTGTGCAAATTAAAATCCAAAGTTAAAGCCAAAAAACGTAAACAAGTTGTCAATTAATAAAAACCACATAACTAAAATCTAAAACCGTAAGTAAAATCATATTCCAATAAAGTAATGTAAGCAGTCATCAACAGGCAGCGTAGTCGATTCCAGTCGCAATCCATAATCAAAGTCCAGGAGGAAAAGCAAAAAGTCAAGTTCGTAACAGCACTATTGAAAAAACATATCCCAATGCTAAACATGTGCTAAATACAGTGCACAAAGACATAAAAATATAATGTGTTCAATATATAACGGGTACTCGTGGGTGGGAAAGGGAAGATCTGTAACACACGTTGTTGTTGGCTATCACTGTTTTTATGCATGTGTGATTAGAGGGCAGCCATGTGTTCAGTGTGAGGGAGTGGAGGGTGGGTGGAAGAAGGGGGTGAGTAATCTAGGATCCCTTTATGATGTTATGTGGCATGCAGTCTATCTTGCTAGGCACTAACTACGGCCAGAGTTGCTAACTGATTTTTATCAAAATTCAAATTTATTATTTTTTTCATGTTTTGTCATATGGTTTATGAGTACCTACCAAGAAATACCTATGTATTATTGCTGTGGCAAAGTGAATGTATTTTTAATAGGTTTTCATTACAATTTAATTCATGCAAAGGAATTTTTGTGGTTTAACAATTTTTTTGACGGTTCCTAAAAATCTTTACTTATGATTGATGTTTTTGTTTCTTACATGTATATTATATTGGGGTTTGAGTAGTTGTAACTAACAAATATTACTCTATACTGTAATTTATATAATCATTACTGTAGTAACTTTCGTCCCTATTGCCTACCTATTTCCTTTAACTTCTTACACAACACTTAGTACTCCAGGATTACTATTAAGGGCCGGTTTCACCAACAAAGAGTAACTTTTCAACATATAGAGATAATTTTATCCAGATGATAGGTTAAACTTCAATTTTAATCTCGATAATGTTCAGCAAAACCGAACTTTTTCATCCCATGAAAAACACAGTTTGTTAGAATTAATTTCAGAACATTTCAATAACATTGAAAATAAACGAACTGATGCTGTGACACAACAAAATAAAGCAAAAAAGTGGCAAACGATTGCGAATAGTTTCAATTGTACATATTGTGATTACTGCAGGACAGCAGACAACTTGAAGGCAGTGTGGGATAACCTGTAAAACCATACGCAAAATACCTATGTAGACGAACGTGTCCATGCTAAGGAGTTCAGTGTGTTCTGCCCTCAAAATAGTCACCCAAGATCACTGTATACTGCCACTAGTAAAGCCAGCAGAATGTCATTCCAGTAGAGACTCGGTTGTCATAAACACAGCTCAGATGAGTAACCCTGTAAATACTTCAGATAACTATGTCTCGACTGGGTCCGATAGTTGGAGGACAGTCTCTGCCAGCCACGTGAGAAACCGTATGGCAACATCTACCTGGACTAGTAAACGACAACCAGCAATACACTCAAACAAAAAAGAAGCTGATGTAAGTGCCCGGCATATAGCAAAAATTAAGTTAACTAAAGGTTTGTGATTATGCAAAACGAGGCAATGAAAGAGATTTGTCAACTAAAGTTACAACAGGAACAAGAAAGAACTAAATAGGAGAAGTTTCAAACGGAGCTCTTAACTTTGCAGATCCTTAAACTAAAGACAGAACTAAGTAACTAATGTGTTAACTGTTGTGGTTTAGTTCACAACATCTCTTTTTGAGTATATCCGCTGACATTTTCAATTAAAAACAGTACTGGTGTGTCACATTCTTGATTTGAATTAGGCCTACAAAAGTAACTTGTTTATTTTACATTTATACCTAATGTTAATGCAGAATAGTTGTAAAGGTAAATCATAAAAGTGCACTTTAACCTCTACATCATAAATTTCATAATTTATTCTTTCATGTAAACATTGCGGACAACAAACAATAAATTGCTCGTCATCACTTTCCTCTTCAAAAATTAAATTGTACATTGCCTGAGCCATTTTCTCTTTATTCTCGATGAAATAACTTTGCCCTCTCATTGCCTCCCCAAAATATTTGTTTATGTTTTACAGTTTAATCCCGATAATGTGACATAAACCACCAAAATTGGCGGGTTAATATTTTATTGAGATATTCAGAAAAAATTGAGATTGTATGTGGTGAAACGCAAAATATAGATGATCGAGATTTTTGTCAGTTAATCTCGATAAACTATCATTATCTCGCATGGTGAAACCGGCCTTAAGTTAGGTTATACTGTATAGGTTAGCCACGTACTTGGGGACAGTAAGCTCATTGATAAATGTCACGAGCGACTTGAGATTCACTAACCAAAACACTTTTATTACAACATTAAATACATTAATAGTATGATGCTAATTACATTAACTTGAACACTAAAATCCTTTACTCTTTTTTCAATTTTACACAACGATCATGTTCTCACGGAAAGGTGTTATCAACTATGCGGAACCTGCCTATCCTTGCCAGAGCGTAAGAATTCAATATTATAGAGAATGTTAAATTTACAGAGTCCCGAGACATAGCCTTGCAATCAACTACCAAGCAGATTATGTTCACCCTGAAGCAGACGACTAGGAGCCCCTCCAGGCCTGGACAGTGGAGTTGCCTTCAGTCTTCAACCTCGCTGGACCTTGGCGATGTTGGTTCCAACGAGAGTGATACACTGCTATACTTCTTACACTGCTGGGCTTGTCTAGGCAGGGGTAGCACGTCGTAGTCTTCCTTTATACCCGTCGACTGACTGGGTCAAGATGTGTGTTTTGTATATACAGCGGGCGGCCCAGCTCTGGCCGCCACACCACATTATATGCTTAAATTCTGTGAGCGGCCCAGCATTGGCTACTACACTACCACCTTGGTCGAAGAAGTAGCCATACCGGCTGTTTTAGTGGTTGTGGAACATCATAGTAGCCTGCCTGAGCCAACCGGCAGAGAGGGTCTGAATCACAAGGAAGGCAGAGGGGCTCAAGATCAGCAGCGGCGAACATAGAATGAAGGGTGGCATACGCGAGTTTATTAAGGGTAGTATCGAGAAGGCAAGACTAAATTTGAGACTCCATTACACAAGGTGACAGTTAAATATGTAATTTAAAATAGGAGAGTTAAGATTTTACTATTGACAATGAACTTAGAATTAAATATGTGTACAAGATATCATAGAAAATAATATGTGTTATGTTTTAAGCAATACTCATAAAAGGTCGACCAAAATGCTAATACCTTGGCGTGTTATGTAGCAAGACCGCAGGAAAGAAAGGAGTATGTCCAGCGCCATATTTAATCATTAAATTGTTAACAATCCCTAAAAACTAGACTGCGGACATGGATAAGGTGGATGTTTGATGAGTGCGCGCATGTGGTACTGAATTCGCTCTACAATGTGCTAGGTGGTTTTTGTTTTCAATTAAAGAAATTACTGTTTGAAATGTTGGCTGCCTGATGGCTTGAGTCTTATCAAATGAAATGCAAATAACATAACTGAGTATGAAAGTAATGTGTGCATGAGTCGTTTCCGTAATTTTTTACGGTTTATATATATATATATATATATATATTTTTTTTTTAACTTTTATTTTACATATTTCACCTCATGATATATTTTTGTTTTTATTTTTATGTATCTCTTACTCTTATATGCTTAATAGCATCAGGTCTATATGTATCCTATTAAGGACTGACCTACTAGTCCTGTCCTCAGGGCCTGACAGCTATTCCCTTTCTTAGTTAAAGTGAATTTTTATGAAAAGAAAGGCCTTCTTGTACCATAAATTCTATATAGTGAAACACTATACTTACACAAAGCCGTAAGTGAGAGTGAGGGCCTGTTGACGAAGGTTCTTCAATGAGTAAACCTCTGTGATCTAGGATGCTAGACACAATAAATACTTAGATGTGGCTTGGATCCTTGCCAAAAGGATAGATAACTTAATTAGTTTTACATACAATGAAATAACAGCAATTACTAGCAGAGTGCTTACTCCCAAGGTGGCGTAATCAAAATGTATAGGCTCAAGTAACGAAAATAATTTAGATCCTCCCATGTTAATATGGGTTAGTAGCAAGTCAATATTGTGCAGCACTGTCTGTGCTGTATGGTTCATTTGCCATTTAGTATCTAACACAGATGTGATATTGTAGAAATGAATTCCGGCAGTCAACGACAACTGTTCCACGTGGAAGGTTTGTTGGTGCAACCAATTAATAGGAACAACTGTCTGTTGTAAGGGGATAGTGGGTGCTCTTATTTCGTAAAGGTGGGTAGACTTAGTTACAGTTTGATGTGGTATGATAACCTGGCATCCACATGGTACATATAATTCTATACTCCCAAGTTTGAGATTTGTGACATCAACATCGGTTGAAGAGTTTACACATTTAAGGGATGATCCCTCAGGGGGATTATGAAGGATGTACTGATGGAGCAGGATGGGGTGAATCATGAATGATGTGTCGAAAGTGTAGTGATACTTACATTTTGAAAACGGTTTCGTGGAATTGGCAAGTAAAATTGCCTCTTTAATACATAGGTAGGCATCACTGGAGACAGATTGTTTTGGAATGTGTATTAGATCCGACGATATTTTGGATGAGAGGGAGATACCTTTAATTGTGTCTGGGTTCAGATCAATTGCAATCGTGGAAAATGGAATGTGAATCTTGCATGATTGATTGCGAAAATGGTATGGCATGGGAATTGATTCGGGAAAGTGGTATCTGTACCTTAATTACCATTTGAGTGGTTGAAAATGAGCATTCGGTTAATTCATGGGTGTAGTACTTAATGATATCTTTCACACTTATGCTTAAGGTTAAATTGATTGTCCGCAAGGTGAGGTCTAGTTTTTCAAGGTCTGGACCAAGCTGTGTTTTATTAATTGCCATTATAGGCAATTTGTTTGACTGACATGATATAATGTATTCTTGAATAAGGTCTTCAAGAACGAGATTATTTAACAAATGGAGTAAACTGGTGGTTAATAAGTTCATTTGTGTTTCAACATTGTCGATCTTACTAAGTGCAACTGGCTCATTATTTAGGACTTGTGATATTTTCTTTATTGTGTTGGCGAGCATGTTGACCTTCGTTTCTACCTGGTGTTGTACTTGGTTTATTACCTGAAATGTAACATTGACAGCCTTGTTTGTGGATACAATATTATTAGCAAGTGAATCAACCTGGTTTTGCAATTGTTGGTCGTTGTTTAGTAATAAGTGCAAGTGCCGGTTTGTAAGCACGTTACAGCACCAGCTGATAATGCCTCCTATTATTTGTATCCCTCGCTTGCTGCGAGTCCTGGTATTTACGTCCCCAAGGTATTCTCGGAGTATTCCCTATTCAACTGCATGCATGTATTCGTAAATTATTTTGCCATTCATACATGAATGCGATTTCTGGTCATTACATGCGTGTAAATATTGCTCGAGGGATGCCGGTGTATTGGGTTGTTGTAGTGGAACAGTGGAGATAAGTGGTTAAGTGTCTTCATATGTGAAGTGTCCACGTATGTGGGTGTCCAATACACGCCTGTGTGCGTGCGATATATAGCGGACACTGCAAGAATGGCAGGGTGATGCACACTGCGATCATGACCTTGGCCGTGTGGCGATTCCAGCTGGCTCCCGACTTGGTTGGAGTTGCCATGATGATGCTGGTGTATGCGCAGAGTGCACCTCACGCTCATGCACTGGTGCCAACAGGAACTGGCTGCAGTAGTGCTTCATATCTGCTAACAGACCAATATGGAGCTCGGACAGGGGTTTGGTGACCGTGGATCCTCTCCAAGTCAGTTTGTCCTTGTAGTTGCCCAACAGTGTGGCGGCAACAGGGAATGCAGTCCAGTGCCTTATACTGGCTGACTTCTGCTGCTGCAGATATGTGCTGAGCAGAGAGCCAAGTCAGCTCGCCCCAGTTGTGTTGTGTTGACTCATCGCTGGCATTGTCCCGTGAAGCAGGCGCAGTCTCTGGCGTACCCTTTTCATTTAATTTATGCAATGCAACACTGTAACAATTTTGAAATAACATAAAACACTGATCCAATTATATATACACAATACATGTGATGAGACATACATAGGGCATTACCGGACGTAAGCCAGTTTTGTGTGGAGGGTGCAGACCGTATCAAACTTTGGAGTGCCAGTTTTGTTAACTTGTAAGCGTACCGTGCTGTCTCCTAGAATGTCTGCAACCCTATATGGGCCATGATTGTGGTGTGTGAGGGCCTTTTGCCTACCACTATTACGTACCCACATGTAATCATTAATGCATAGTGAACATGGTTTATGCATTCTGTCAAACTGGGTTTTTTGGTGTTGTGCATGTAGCAAGTTAACTTTTGTGCTGTCTAGATCTTGTAATAATTTAGCACACCAGTTATTGGCACAATCAGAATACTTTGCTTCAATTACTTGTCCTGGTAGTGCAGCTTCTCCACCATGTAGAAGATAAAAAGGCATATATTTAGTTATAGTGTTTACGCTTGTGTTGTAGTTGAAAATAATGAAGTCTACATAAAGGTCCCAATTGATTTGGTCAGTATTAACACATGCTTTTAGTTTTTCACCTACGATGCAGTTGGTGGCTTCAACTAAACCGTTATATCTGAGGTTATATGCGGTTGTAGTTAACTTTTTAATTCCCAATGTCTTCAGCAATTGACTAATCAACTCATTTTGGAAACTGGTGCTGCAGTCAGTAAGAATTTGTTCATGACATCCAAATTGCAAAATTACCTGCTTAATAAATTTGGCACAAGTAGTGTCTATTGATTTGACTGCCTTCGCAACAATATATCGACTGAGGTATTCACTCATTACCAATATGTATTTGTCACCAAGCTTAGTGGATGGGAGAGGACCTTTCACATTAAGTGCCCAGGTTTTGAAGAGTGGTTGAGGTGAGATAGATGTCATTTGACCTGCAGGCTTGGTATTCAGTGCTTTTGTTTTTTGATATACTGGGCCAGCACGAACATAATTTTTCACATCAGCAGTCATTGTGTCCCAGTGGTAAGCTTGTTTTATCTTTTTGAGTGTTTAAATGCACCAAAGTGACCTCCCAGATAATGGCATTATGATGTGCCTGTATAATTTCGTTTACATAGACTTGTGGTACTAATGTGAGCTTCTTGGGGCCTTGTGGTATATTTATCTTAAGGTAAATTTCACAGTTTGCAGCAATACCATAACTGTGACTAAGTCTGCAGTATTTTGTGTCAGATTGTTGTGGGTTGTGTAACACAAACTTTAATTCTTTTATGTGTGGGTCATGCTCTTATTCGCCTGCAAAAGGTGACGTGTAAACGGCAATAGGACAGAGGTGCAGGGTAAAGTCATCATTAATTTTAATGTTTTCCTGCTTGTGGTTGTGTGTCAGCAATAAGTTTGGTTTCCCATTTTTGTTCACAATTATAATTTTACAATTTAAAAGTGGTTCGATACAATGAGTTTCAATTTTGTTACGTTTGTTTTCCATGATGACTTGCAAATTAACTTTGTATAAAATGGTGATTATTTTGCAAACGGCATGTATAGAAAAAATTACTTCATTGGCTATGGCTTTCGCTACACGAGTAGCGAAAGCCATAGTCAAAAGCCATAGCCATAGCCTTGCGACTGAATATCATTTCGGAAGAAGTGTTTGATTTCGATCCAATTGTTGACTGTGTAATTAACTATGCATTTCTTGATTTCGTTATGTTTTTCAGGGTTTTTGTAAGATACATTCTGCCATAGCTTTGTACAGAGATGTGCAAGTGAGCATGTTGTGTTTAATGGTGTATGTGGTGTTTTTAATTGTGATGGTTTGTGTTTGTATGTCCGTGTTAGTAATAAGGTGTCTGGTAAGGTGTTTAATTTGCCTTTTATAATATGGGGCTCAAAATCGTATTCACTTAGTGCAATTGCAATCTTTTAAATGGGGATGTTGTGTTCTGCCATAGTGTGTAGATATCGAAGGCTGGCGTGGTCTGTTTTGATTATGATGTGGCGCCCATACAAATATTGCCGAAAATGATTATATAGATAACATATAGCACCAAGTCCCCTCTCTGTTGCATTTCACCTCGATTCATTAAGCGATAACATTTTGGAGGTAAAGGCAATAATACTACGCTGCTTTGTCTGTGGATCCTCCTGCATAAGGGCTCCTCCAACCGCGTTGTTAATGGTGTCACAGGTTATATATTATGTTTTTGTGCATATCAAATTTTTGTAACACGGGTGCTGCTAAAATTGCTTTCTTAAGCTTTACAAATGGCTGTTGGTGGAATTCCTTCCATTTGTAGGTTACATTATGTTTGGGAGTGGTTGAGCTATATTCATTATATACCTGCGTGGGTATGAAGTCATGCCTAAAAATGTACGTAGTTGTTTGATATTGTTTAGTGTTGCCATGTGTTCGATGGCACAAACTTTTTCTGGGTCTGTGGTTATACCCTGCGGGGTGATGATGTGATCAAGTACCTTTATTGTCTGTTCTGCGAACGTGCATTTTTTTTGTATTTACTTTAATATTGATCCTGCTCAATCTCTCAAAAACCTTTTCTATATTAGCTACATGTTCCCCAAATGAATTACCTAGAGTAAATATATCATTGATATAGGCAAAAGTTGCGGTCCATTGTAGGGGCCCTAATAGTGAATTGATGAACATTTAAAATTATTATGGTGACGTTGATAACCCCATCAGCATTCTTTTATATTGGAACAAACCTACTCCATTGATACTAAATGCTAATTTGTAGCGATCTTGCTCTCTAATAGAGATACTGTAAAATCTGGAAAATAAATCTAAACTGCTAATGTAATGGGAATTTTGTAATGCACTGAAAATGTCTTCAGTTAGGGCAAGGGGTACTGAACTTTGGTTAGGTATTGATTAAGTTTCCTGATATTGGTAAAAAATCTTAGTCTGCCATTCTTTTTTGATACAACTAAACTCGGTGCAGAATAAGGTGAGTCAGCTTTATTATTCCCACTTGTACCATTTCCTTAATTTGTATTTAAAACACATTACATATTTTTGGACTTATGCGGTAAGGCCTGGTTGCTATGGGCTTATCTGTTGTAAGATCAAGCTTAATTTCAAAATGTTTGACTTCTGACAGCTCCAGAATGCTATTAGCAAACCTATCCGTATATTTGTCTCTAATGTTGCTAATGGTTGTCATTTGTTTGCTAGTTAAGCTTTTGTTGATTTTAGGTTGTGTTTGCAGTTCATTTTCCGAAGTATCTAATTCGTTAAAAGAATGTTCGAGAGACACATTGGTGTCAGGTATGGTAGTACTCGAGTGTATCGGTACCCAATAATTTGTTAAGAGTCATTAGGGGGTATGAAAAGAATGTTGTGTTTTAAAAGAGGGATAACATATTCCTTTTTAAAGTCTATGCCTAACATAATGTCGTGTATCAAATTGTCTATGACTAAAAAGTCTTGTGGGTATGTATGGCCTAAAATGCACAAGTTAATTGTAGTTTTGTATTTAGGTGTAGTTAATACTGATGTTGCTCCGACTAGTGTGATGTGTTCTCGTAATGTTTGGAGTTGTTTTGATGATATAAGTGTGCTGGCTATGCTGCTATATAAGCACCCGGTGTCAAGTAGTGCATAGTATTTCCTCCCTTTTATTTTCATTACTATTCTCGGTGTTGCAGTGTGCAAGTCAACATGTTGACACTCCAGTTTTGTATCCTGGCACGAATGTTGATTTGTGCTAGATTGAGGCGCAGGCCTGCTCTGTAAGTTTTGAAACTTGGACCCATCATCGCGGGCCTGGCGACTCGTGTTTTCATAACGTGTTGTGGTGTCGACAGCGCTGTGTCGTGTTTTGTGTTCCAGATAAACTGTTTTGGGTACCAGCCTGAATTTGTGTTAGAAACGCCTAAAATGGTCCCCTATGTTTGTCATGAATTTGGAAGTCTGGTGAGGAAACAGTGGGAAGTAGCTCTTTATGTCCCGAATAAAAACATATGGCGCAGGTGTCTTGGGCAAGGCTACGCAGTCCGCTGATTGTTTGTGTAGTCTCGACAATTTGTGGTGACTTGGCAACCTCACATTTCTCGGCGTGTGGCAGCGGCTTGGCAACGCTGACCTGGATCGCACGGTGAGGCAGAATGACATGTGTACTTTTCTGTCGCTCGGGCGGCGGGGTACACGCAATCCACTGAGGCGGAAGTTATCATGACCTAACTACATTTGCTGAAGTTGCCGGCGGCATGAAATCTATTGCGGACATAGTGTGTTGTTTAGTATTTTCATTGATTCATTGATTGAGAAAGCATTTCTTTGTATTGAGGGTGGTTTGCTCAATACTGTTTGGTCGCTTTGGCAGTTGAATTTAGCAATATCAGAATATAATCTTGTTAAAAATCCCCCTGCACACATCACAAACTTTGTTGTTCATTTTGTTGGTGGGGAGGTGCAGTTTACTCCCTCGTGTTGAAATTTTTTAACGACTGGCTATATCCTGGCCGTAAACTGCCATAATGATGTCCCCATGTGTTGTGCTGTCTGTTTGTGTTGTACTTTGGGGTACTGTAATTATCACATTGTGTGTTCCTATCTGGGTAGGTCCCTCTACGAAAGCTAGATCTGCCTCGTTGAAACTGTTGGTTCCTGCATTATTGGTGCAGTGGTGCTTTCATTAATGATAATGATAGACTGGCCGTTCCTTCGATAACTCTGCTGAGATTGGTAGCCGTGGCAATGACAGCGGTGTTGTGGTTCCTGACCACGTCACGAGTGGTGATTAAAGTTAGTTATTGGGTTTGGTGTGGTGTTGTTTGTTGCAGTGTCGATTCTAGTGTTCTGTTTTTGTAGTGAGAGTTGTACAATTTCTTCTTTTAATTTACTAATTTGAGATTTCAATCATTTGGATTCAGGATTAGGGCGTGTTTGTGTTAATGTCTGATGGTAACAGTACATGCCAATTTCAATCAGTTTAAGGTTGTCAATCATTTGTGGTAATGTGTCGTTAGATAACCCTATGAATTTGTCGGATGTGGATGGTAATAAGGATTTCCATAAAACATTCAAAAATTCTTGCTCAGAAATGTGGGAATTATACTTATGCCTGTAGTACTTCACAGTTTCTATGTGACTCATGGTGTTCTCTCCTACCCCTTGGCGTTTTGTGTAGAGTAGGTGTTTGTACCGTTTGGTGTTTGCAGTAGTGGTGAAAGTATCTTTTAATGTGGTCTGAAGGTCATGCCAGGTGATTTGCTGAGGCTGGTTTCTTATAAAATTATCTGACATATGCTTAGCCATTCCAAGGAGATGAAATTTGATGTGACATTTTTCCGCATCATTCCACTGGTTTATATCTGTTACGGCCTCGTATGATTCAAGAAAATACGCTGTCTTTTCCCCTTTTGCTCCCAAGAATGATGGTGGTTTTTCTGGTTGACTTATGACGATTTGAAGGTGGTGTTGTGGTGTTTAATGTGGGTGGGGTTGTTTGAGTGTTTGTGTTTATGTAGTAGTGAGTGTTGGATGGGGGATTGAATGTGTTTGATTCTGACGCTACCTTGTCATATGTGTGAAACCCACTGTGATTGTTCGTTTTGGTAGTGTTCTGGACTTGTGTTGAATGATAATGCTAAGTGTTGGTTTTGTTCTGCAATAGATACTGTGTGTAGCTTCCTGTAATAACGCTCTTTGCCTATTGCGATTGTCTAAGGCTTGTTCTATGTCTGTAGTGTCGATGAGCGCAGGTTTAAGGAATTTAGATACCGGTGACGGTTTTAATTTGCTATGTGTGTTCCATAAACGTGTTGTGTAGTTAGTATGTATTGTGTTGGTGTAAAAGGCACACTGTGCAACTTAAAAACTATTTCTAAATACAAAATAAAACAGAAGTGTGTAGAAAGAGCTCCAAAACCACACTAAAACAAATGGAGTCCTTTTTGCTTACAAGAAAACAGATGTTCCCACTTGCAGGAATAAGCGGTAAACATGCATGAATATAAGAGAAGCTATTATAAGGCTCCTGGGGTGGGCAGCATGACGTCAAAGTGCTAGCTGGCAAGGCCGTCGTTGTGACGTCACACTGCTGACGTACGCATGTGTCGTGAGTAACCTTGCACACTCTCGCATATGGCGCTTGCCCTTAACACGTGGAAGTTAACAGCTGTTACCTGCGCTGACACAGATACACTACTAATTTTATAAGCAAATGAATATAAAAAATGGTATTAAAATATTCTCTGATACTGGCTGTTTAACTTAGTTCATATAAATATACCTGAATGGAAAGACAACAAATGTACAGTTGAATTATCACTGAATTACTATGCTTAAGCATGCTGTGGTGTGCATGATGCGCAGCCACGTTTGATTCTCCTACGCCACTCATTTCCTGTAGTGTGCAATTAAACAGCATGTAGTGCAACCTACGAAAATAATTCCTTGTTAAGCCTACTCGCATAAGCGCGAGGTGGGACAAGAGGCTCCTCCACCAGTGTAATGTTTGCCCCTATTGCCTACCTATTTCCCCTTAACTTCCTACTCAACACTCAGTACTCCAGGATTACTATTAAGTTAGGTTAAACTGTATAGGTTAGCGATGTACTTGGAGTCAGTAAGCTCAATGGTAAATGACACGAGCGACTTGAGATTCACTAACCAAAATACTTTTATTACAACATTAAATACATAAATAGTATGATGCAAATTACATTAACTTGAACAATAACATCCTTTACTCTTTCTTCAATTTTGCACAATGATCACAGTCTCATGGAAAGGGATTATCAACTATGCAGAACTTGCCTATCCTTGCCAGAGCATAAGAATTCAATATTATAGAGAATATTAAATTTACGGAGTCCTGAGAGATAGCCTTGCAATCAACTACCAAGCAGATTATGTTCACCCTGAAGCAGACGACTAGGAGCCCCTCTAGGCCTGGACAGTGGAGTTGCCTTCAGTCTTCAACCTCGCTGGACCTTGGCGATGTTGGTTCCAACGAGAGTGATACACTGCTAGGCTTGTCAAGGCAGGGGGGGAGGGGGTAGCACATCGTGGTCTCCCTTTATACCCGCCAACTGACTGGGTCAAGATGTGTGTTTTGTAAATACGGCGGGTGGTCCAGCTGTGGCCGTTGCACCCCAATATATGCTTAAATTCTGTGAGCGGCCCAGCTCTGGCTGCTACACAATGTTAAAATTCACTTTTTATAATAAATTGTTTTCACTTTCAGAAGAGTAGGTTAGCACTGTGGCATTTGGTATGTGCAAGTCACTGTGAAATGTCCTATAACTGCTTAATTTATGAGACACTATTCTTACATAGATGCAGCCCTCCTCCTGTTCCAGGTGTATCCAGTGGCGTTTATTCCATAGACGCAAGGTGAGCAATGCTTACCCTATACATGTTCGAAATGTTTGACCGTTTATAGTTTTTGCCTTAACTTTAAACACATTTAATTCTGAGTTTCCCATTCTTATAATTTGTAATATGCTCTCTGAATAAAATTCTATTTAATTACTATTACATTTATTTCATTTCCATTTTTATAACTATTGTTAGATATTATAAAATGGTAAATACATGTGGAGGGTAAGCAAAGTTGGAAGTTGCGTTTGTTAGGAGAAATTGCTTATCCTGTAAAAAAACTGACTACATACCACTGGGGTTATCACCAATTATCATTTGTCCAATATTTATAGAATACTCGGTTGTCCTGTTGTAAAAGCAATTCACACATGCAAGTGTTTTAACTGTACGCTGTATGGAAAATAATAGTTGTCTTTGTATGTTCACTTCGCAGGATCCCATCACCAGCCTATATAACATGCTGCCCAATATTTTTAGTTCCAGTCATTCACATGTGCTCCACCCACGGTGCTGGCGTCGTGCGTGGAGAATGTGTGGGTGCCACGTCGGTCTCGCAGGGAGAAGCCTCATCTGACGGAGGCCCTGTGGCTGTTCTGTGGTGCTCACGGTATGCGGGTGTGGCTGCCACTCTTCCCCCGGGATGCAGACAAGCCCCTCTCCTTCATGAGCAAGCGCATCATGCTGCCCTTTCAGCTCAGTATATACCCTCTTGGTAAGGAAGCATTTTAGTCTACCTTCTAGCTGTAGATCGTTGCATGTAACATAGCATAGTCTGTACGTTTAAGGGTTCCACCAGGCTGGTGCATGAAGTGCATTGCAAAGGTTTGGTAGAACATTAATAATAAAAAAAGGTTGGGTATTTTGTAGTGTAGTCCAAACATGAAAAGCATTTAAGAAAAATTTTGAGGCCAATAACAAGTTTCAAGTTTTACCATATTTACTTGATTCTAAGCAGCACATCCCCCCCCCCCCCCCCCAAAAAAGAAAGAAAAAAAAAAGGGTAGTTCAGTTTAGAATTGAATACCATAAAATTTTTGGTTTGAAAAAATTTATATTCTGGCAAAATATATTTTAATTACAGTGGATTCTCGAAAATTAATTTTTGTATGTACTAACATAAAAAGAGGCATATTGGAAAACTGTGAATGCGTACTTGGATTTTAGACCTGAGAACTATCATACATGACCTAAAAATGTATGTTTGTTTGAACCAACAGCCTAAATATATCATTAAAAACACTTTATTAAAGTCAATGTATAGTTAAATATTCACATTAAATTGAAAACTTTTCTCTTGTGTAATGAACTTTATTTGATGTAAATTTGATGTAAATATGTATATTTGTTTAAATCAGAAGCATTTCTAATGACGGTAAAAATTTACCACCCTCCTGGAGTCAAATTTCCTACTTAAGTGGTTTTTGTACCGTTGGCTATCTATTATAAATATATATTCCCAGAATTTTTCCTATAAATACAGGTGCTGCTTAGAATCGAGGACGGCATATATTGGAGTAAATAAAGGAATTTAAACATCAAGCTTTATTTTATTTGGCTTGTGGAAGTGGTTAAAACAGATGTTTTCAGAATAAGTTTCAGTTGCAGCATGCTGCAGTGACATAGAGAGTAGAGTGCTCACCTGCCACCAGGTTAAACTGTGTTATATTCCCAGCGGGGTCACTCTTGGATTTTCGAAACGTCTCGGACAGTGTAACTGGTCTGCTCCATACTCACCTCGCTTCACCCTCGTGAGTTATTAAGACCCCAAAATGTTAAGAACCATCCAACTCTCTCCTCTCAACTTCAGTTTTAGCTGCAAAATTTTCATGCAGAATTTTTAGAGTTGTATATAGACATGCATCATACTTTCATCTTATTATTGGACCATAAAAATATAGGGCCACCACTTAAATGTCACGTTCATATGAGTTGCCGACCGAAAGACTGCACGGCAGTTGGGCAGGCGTGCACGATGCACTTTCGTAAGTAGCACTGTCTCTTCCCTCTCCCTACAATACACCCTTAGGGCATTACGCCATTTTTGACTCACTTCACTGGTGGTGATGTTCACAGGTCATCACACACCCAATGCATGTAGAGAATATGTCTTATCACAAACACCATAATTTGTTTTCATACCATATTTGCATGAAACAGCTGGGGATTATGTCAAGGGTAGCCCACACTCGGTCGATGTAGCATTTACAATATCCTCAACACCCTAGTTTCCCGACTTTGACAACTGGACACAACCGTTCCCGACTGTAGTAAGCAAGGTACTACTATGGCAGACACAATCTCGCTGCATCTGACATCACCAACATGGCCACCACAATACGTGGATAAAACTGACATGTCTCAACAAGGCCCTTTTGACCAGCCTGGTGTTTGGGCATGGGTGCAATCACAATGTAAACAACTGTGGTTTATCTGTGATGTGAGAGAGGTGCAAAAACAAAAGAATGTGTACTGTTGAACTATTGTTGGAAAGTTGTTAAGAAGTGACACCAAAACATCACAGGTGGTGGATCCGGCCTGGAGGAACATAAATGTTACGAAAACACACTTAATTCTAGAGAGGGTGAGAAATATAATTTATACATGACATTTATAGCTTTTAAATTTTTGCTTGTAGTTTTTATATAGCATTTATTACCAATTTTATAAATATTAATATGCGCTAAAAATATTGACCTGAAAAATTGATGGAAAAAATTGAACTTAACAACTAAAACATTCATTAGTTAGTTATGAAAGCAGACATTATTGACATAGTAACAAAACTGCTAAAGTTTTATGTTATGAAAAAGAACATTATTGAGGTAGCAACACAACTCCAAAAGTTTTTTTCCCTTCACATTGAATTAAAAGCCATCAATAGAATTGAAAGACAGCATTGAACAAGTCTCTACAGTTTGCTCACTCATCCTGTTTCTCCTGTCAGTCACAACCAAGTTATATTTGCTGAAAAATCTTTTGGCTTTGACACTGCTTAGTGGTATCCATATGCTGCGAAGTGCTGCGTCTGCGAACTCAGGATACTTGATCTTCACAGCAAGTAATATCTAAACTACATTGACTTTGCTTCACTCTCTCAGATTAGAAGACAGTTGTTTTGTGAAAGTAGCTGTAGCCCTCAGCAAAAGTGTCTGGGTTCATGCCAGACATAAACAAGAGTCTTTTTCTGTTTTGTTCAGCTTTTTGCATGTTGACTTGCAGATTTTTGGCCAGTTGCAGCAGGATTGAAAAGGGCACCTACACCCTGGTAAAATAAGTTGGTTTCTGTACCACCCATGTGGTTGCCAATGTCTGTAGCCATCTTTGCATGCATGATCTGATCTATCCCTTGACTGCTTCTTTCTCAGTTATATTTGAATATTTATTCAAAAGCTTATGAGTACCTTGTGGAAAACACTATCAGCATATATCGTTGCCGACTGCTTTGCAATGTTGCCAACTTGACGCGTATCCAATTAGACTGACTGGACGCGGTAGTTACAGATTTTACTCGCTAGACCAAACGCGACTTAGGTAGCGGGGATAAGGCCAGGAGTGTTGGCTAGTTCTGATACACTCTCACCTCTAGTTAGGTAGTTGAGGTAAGTTTAGTCTTAAGCGGGTGAATGCCTGCACGAATGTTCCAAAGTCGTGCTTCTTTTGTCCAGAAGACCAAGTTATCCCAACTTAGGCGAACTTCCACTCCGGTTAAGAAACCATAGACAACAGGGTGATACTTGTAGCTGATATGAACACCACATGATGGAAACTCAATATTATCGGAGCAGGCGTGACTGCTTGACGTCTGAGTTCGGCGGCACAGACCCGTTCCCCCTTGTCTATCCTGTGTAGGATAGGGTGATACTATCCTCGGCCAGGCAGCAGGGTGAGTCAGGTGTTGCTCTCTACGTCTCCTTCCACTCCTTTTCTCATGAGGCATAGCGTAACAGTTCTATGAATCACACAGTGCACTGAAACGGAAATACTAACAGTGTACCCCAATAGTGACTTGTCGGCCGGCTCTATAAGAGTCCCCACTGATCCCCCACCGTAGACAGACTGATCAGGGACGTTGAGCCGGAGTCGCACTAAGCTTCTACTGGTTGTGCGTCCATCCAGAATACCCGGCAGCACTGCAGGTCACCGTCACCACGCACTAATAGTGTGAGTGGTGCGAAGCAACCTGAGTGTGTCATGTCTCATGGTGTGAAGGTATTACTAGTGGTTGGGGCGTTACGGTTTCTTCCCCAAGAGCACTAATAGTGCTGTGTGTTTGATGGGAAGAAACAGGTAACTGTCTAAGGTGTATGTCTTGGTTCGGTTCCCTGAATTCTGATGGCAGTACACAGCGTAATCTACCTTCAACTGTGAATACAGATATATACCTTGGAAATAAAAGTAGTAAAGTAGAAAGCAATGTGTGCTTATTGAAAGTTCAATAGACACATGACCTGTGCTACCTCTTACCAAGTCGAGGATAACTGTAACTGCGTGGTTCCAGGTGTAGGTGACCGTGTTCTAAATAAACTGGAAAAGCTGATTTGAGACGAAAATAAGAGATACAGTTAAACTACTAATTAAAGGTGTCTAGAAGAGACAAATGAAGTTAAACGAAGAAAGTTTGTGTTTGTATGTCGCCGGATTGATTGGTCGTCGGCGTATGTAGTTGGTTACATCAAAGGCGTACTTGTAGGCTTCGAACTTCTCTAGAACTCCCGAGCACTAAGAGTGCTGTGGGTGGTGCAAGAGATGTGAAAGAATGACTCCAGAGCTTGGCTGCGGCCAGTGTTATATAGAGGTAGCTTGTCGGCTGCCGGCGCGGGGAGTGGGGGAGGCGTGACATCCTCCGGTATCTTGTCAGTGGTTTTGGCTTCGTGCCTCGTCGGGTCTGCTCGGCTGTACCCGAGGTCTGGGCAGCTTATAGGAGTCAAACGCTTGGAAGGGGGGCGGCGTGCCTGCCGAGATGCGTGCCTTCCAGGTGAGAAGGAAAAAAACATAAGTTCCCGTTGCCTGTAGGGGTAGGAAACGTGTTGCTCACATCAGTAGAGATGGTAGCTGTACTCGTAGGGGATGAGTCTGAGTCATATTATTATAGGTGTAGAAGTGGCACACGTCAAACTTACTCCACAACTTGTGGGAATAAGGGTATGCTGAACCTTTCCAGTCAGTAATAAGGGTTTTCATTGTACCACTAATTTCACTTACAAATTTTATTTGTATTTTAAACTTCTGACCTTAGTGCAGATTCTTGAATATGTCAGTGATATGCACACTGCTACTTTTGCTAAACTCACACTGGAGGTTACAGTAGGAGACTAAGTGCATCAACACCTGTGGCTCTCTGGTGCACGGGATGTCACGGTCTGACTCAGGTGTCAGGACGAGCGGGACTCCTGATGGTGGTTGGCCTATCATTTCCAAGCAGGTAATGTGGTGCACAGGATGTCTTGGTCTGACCCAGGCACTTACTGGAAGGTCAATATTCCATTAGACAACTGCTCTAGTGAAGCTTAGGAAGGCAATTTTCCTAAGCAGTACTTCGAATCTGTTATCAATAGGAGAGAAAAGGAGCAAGGTTTTGGCTCGTGGCTTAACCCAGAAAAGTCTTTCTAAAACAGGTAGCGAACTGGAAAGAGATGGGACAAGGTGTAGGAATTACAGTGTGCTGAAAGAGACAACTCGACCAAGTCAGATTTATGGCTGTTCTGTTGATTGCTCAATCAAACACGTATAAACCAGCCTGTACCCTGGCTGAGGCATGAAGGACTGGTCCTAAGTTTCCAGCTGGTATCTTACCTAGTCTCGGAAGATGCAGCAGCATGGGAGATTGAGGGCAATCCCAAGTCAGCGGTACTTGCCCTCGTGATAGCTGAGAATAAGCTACAAGGTAGCTGGAATCGCAATGGCTTCGGTATGCTGGCGGGCAGTGAGGCAGCATCATGTAGGGTAGAACTCTCGACTGGAATGCAGAAGGCAGTTGCCACTTAAAAAATTCTATGTTGTCTCGGGCGGCGTGACGTTCTGGAAAGGCGAGATGAGAAGTCTGGTAGCTTTTGTGCAGCGTGATGTTCTGTACAGTACTGACGCGTGAGCACAACGGCCTTGAACTGAAAACTGCGGGTCCTATTTATACTCGGTACATGGGGTCAGCGTAGGGGTTGCGGGATTTAGAGAGAGAGAGAGGCGAAGGAGAGAAGAGAGTAACTGAGAGCGGCCGGTGCTGGAGGGGTAGAGTGGCAACATGATGCAAAGTGGTTTGCAGCATAGTAGGCAGCAACAGCTGGGTAAACATTCCTGGCTTGGAAGGCATCCTGTGGCGTGTACGGCGTAACGACTAATCTTAGGAGGGACCCGCTGCTGTGGCTAGGCTAAATGAGAAAATGACGTTGCTCATCGTGCATTGATGTAAACCATGAATTTCATCTTGTTAGTACAGGTGTTGAAACAAGACTGCAGGTATCTCTGGATGATGTTCTTCCAAGTAAAGTGGAAGCCCTGAATACCGTGGCCTGGTATACCGCGGATTCGGTTATACCGCGGGGCAATTTATGTCTCCCGACCTCAATAAATAAGTAGAAGCGTGCGGTCAGGTAGGCTTTTGGTCTGTCGGCAGGTGGTTGTGAGTTGGGGAAACTGATGTATGAGGCGGAGGGAGCGGGCTTGCGGTCTCCCTCCTTTCAGCGCAGAGATCTATTTTACTTATTCATTACAGCCAATATTGTACAGTTTTCCGTATATGCAAATAAAATGTGTTCTTATATTACCATATTGGCGAGTAAGGCCGTGTGCGTGTGTAGGCCACATCAGAAGTTTTTGATGAAAAATTCAGGATAATTAATATTTCAAGTAGACCCCACTAAATTTTTTATTTCCGTAAACATTGCAGGGCCTCATCATGCCAGTGCAGAGGCCAAATGCAGCCTAAATTTTATAGAAATTCACCACATTGACGTGAATTGCATCAATCAACATGTTTTCCCAACACTGTGCTGCTGTTATGAATTGAACCGACCCTATAATGACGGCAGTAATGGCGGCCGTCTGGCCTCTGCCTGCCAGAATAATCTTGCAACGACCGACCAACAGCTGCCCAGCCCCGATGATCTAGGCACGAGCGATAACAGCAAACCACCACGTCAATCTCCTACGGGGTATAGCTCTATGTAATCATTATAATTATGATGTAGACACTGATTATAATGTATATATACCGGCTATGCGGTATGTCTTCCTATTTTCGGAGAAAAAAAAATCTGAAATTTGAGGTGCGCCTCAAAATTCATCCTTCGAAGTCATTTGCAGGTCTATAATTATTCTCCTACAGGTATAGTTCTATGTAATCATTATAATTATGATGTAGACACTTTGATTATTATATATATATATATACACCGGCTATAAGGTATGTCTTCCAATTTTCAAAAAGAAATTCATAGCAGATGAGCTATTGTGGACAAGGCTTAATGCAAAAAAGCAGCCTTTCTTTGCATGCCACATATAATTAGCTATTTTTTGTTTTAGTTTTCCTTTGTAAAATGCAAATGAGACAAGCAAGCGACATGTTTCACAATATGTGAGGCACTGATAGATCTCTTCTGCAGTGCAAGAGTGCATTCGACCTTTGGACGTGACCGCTTTCTCATTCTCACTTCCTCCCATACTGGCCCAGCAGGAGGCAAGGGTGAACCCCCTTCTTCAACCCACATGACAAACAACTCACAGCTAACACCGCCCATGGTGGAATAAGTACATCCTTTGCTTGGAAAATGCAGTATTTTTTAAGTTAATATTGATTGAATGCATGTGACCCTTCATCACAGCGCGTTTCTCTTCAGTTTCTCTCCCTTGGGTGCTGTCTAGTCCAGTGATGCAGATCAAAAAAAATAAAGTTCCGAGAGCAAGGAGCCAAATGTTTGACGAGTTACGGCGGTAAATAACAACACTTGCTCCGTGTTTGACAGATAGGTGCCATACCACATTAGAACACACTTTTTTTGCTACTGTACTCTGTCACTCCCAGAATAGCGCAGAAAGCTATAACGTGGGTCTGAGTTATGTCCCCCAACAGCCGCGTTATATCTGGCTTATACTGTATGTAATATATACATTTTGAATCTTCCTCAAATGAAGAAACGCCATTTTTATTTTTGTAACTAGTCCTAGTGTGTTAAGCTTCTCAAATTCTGTGAGGTAACTGTCATCAATGAAACAAATTTTATGTGCCCAGCACTGAAAGTGAATAAATTTTTCACCTAGAATAGTCTTCAAAGCTGCAAAACAAGTTTCAATATACCAAACTGAGTAGGAAACGAGACCCACTACATTGACATTGTACTTATTTAGTAGCTCAAGGATAGCTTGACTGCAAGTTGTGCCATTTGCTTCATTTAAAAATCAGCAGCTGGCCAAATAAACTTCTTGTGCTACTGTTGTAGATGGTGTACAAAAAGCACAACAAAAACACACTTACCAAAACTGTCAGTGGTTTCATCAGCCACAATGGCAATTTGCTTGTTTTGCACTGCTTGTTTGATTTGTTCCTGCATTGCTTCACTAACCAAAGGAACATAGTTTTTTCTTAGTGTAGATGCTTGGGTTATGTCTCCAGAACCAGGAATGTACTTGTTTATGTATGTCTTTACAGCTGGATCATAAATTTTTTTTGTAGAGGGATGTTGGCATTGTGAAATATTTTCACTGTCTCTTCAATAAATATCTGTTTCCCAATTTCACCTTTTTTTGTTATTCTGCAGATTGTTTGGTAATGTTGCTTGTCGTTTGTTGTCATTCTACTCAATAAATTGCTTCATTTTGTCAATCTGACGTAATGTTTTTATGGGTTTTTCCTACATGTCCTTTTTTCCCAGTTAATGCATAGGTTGCATGGCTTACAGATCAAAATTTTCATATCACTAAGATAAAAATAATGAAACTTATAATTGGTTGCCTGTGAATGTACCGAAATGGACTTAGTCAGCCTCATTTTCAATTTAACACTATGGGAACAGTTACTGTAGCCATTAAAATACAACCACTGTGTCTAAAATTTGCGTATATGTTGATAAACAAAGCGTAAAAACAAAGCAAAGATGATGAAGATAGCCAAGTATACCACATTGTATGTGTAGCAGATTGCACTACGAATGGTAGACGATCAATATATATTGAACCATAGTAATGTACATTCTACTTCAATTATTCCACTGAAAAAATATACAGTTGCCATGTATTCTTTGTCTCGTATAGACATTGTTCACACTGGTAAAAGCAGTTTTGACTGCAATTCGTTGTATGGAATTACATAGTAAGTTACTGTAATATGGCGCAGTCTGTTGTATTTATATGGTAAATTAAATTTGGGATGTTTTTCGTACCAATTTGCTAGAACATGGGATTTTCATGTTTAATCACATGTAAATAACTTATCACATTTATTTGCGGTAATATAGTTTTTATGATTTTTCACCCTCTCTTTTCATTACATTTTTTCCAGATGATCATGTGCATTAAGAGTTTTGATGGTCCGCCATCTTGTCAGACTAACTAACACACTTGGTCGCAGACAGTACAAGTCAAGTTCACTCATAACACGTCATCACCAAAAAAATAGGCAACATTCTTTCTGTATCATCACACTTTTTAAAATTATTTTTCAGCTTTTTGCTACTGTACAATAGATGTGGCATTTTGAGTGTTGTGATGGGTAGCCTTGCCACTGAAATAACTGCTTCCATTTTTCCACCTGAGGTTGAAGCCATTTCACTTACCAACAATTGTTAACAATCTTTAACTTAAATAAATGAATGGCTATAATAAGTTGCAAGTGATATTTCCTTTTTTATAAATTAGAAATAACTACGTGAGCAACACCATGCTCAATGACCATGTAACCATGTCGCTGCACGATTCTAAAAACATCTTCCTTCCTCCTGCCTTTCAAGTGTGCATGCTTTTTTCGCTGGTGTACTGTATTGCATTTCACATCCTACAAGCGACGAGTAAACACAATGAATACCATTTACATTCCAAGGGCAATGCAAGAATACTGTTTAAAAAAAAATTTTGCTTAAAAAAAATGTTGCGATTTAGTTGTTGTTAATTAAGATTGTGTTTAAAATTAACCTCATCCTGTGAAAACAAAAAATGACAACACACAAATTTGTTCGCGGGAAATGCCTATTAAGGGTTTGTTACCTTGGTTTTACACACTATTCTTTCATGTCAAAACTTCCAATTCACTCTAAAACAAGCAAAGTCGTGGAAAGATGTGTAAAACACCATGGACTGAAACACTTAGGCATGTTTATTACGAGAAGTTCATACTAATCAAAATTTAAATGAATAAAATGCATCGCTAATGGCAACGTCTAGGTTTTAAAAACTATATAAAAATGTGGCAATATATAGGAATGTGCTTTCTAAAATATACAAAATTTCTGCAGTACACAGAAACAGACATATGGGTGGGGTACATTCATGAGTTATGTACACACTCTTTAGATAGCAGATCCCACACAGCAAAGAATACCAATTGTTTCTGCTCGATGTGCAGTTTTGATTTAATCTGTTTATGTGTTCGTAAATAAACATTTCAAACACAAACCCTGACAATCAAGGGAATGTTACACGTCACAAATTATGATCATGGCTCCAGTAGATGCCCACAACATAGGCCATTGGACAGTTCCAAAAATAACTTCCATCCCTCTGCCTAGCACAGCTGTTCACATTTACGCATATCTCACCACTGAACAAACTTTTCCTGCCTGACTAACAGCAAGCGGACATGGCGATAAAAAAGAATTGTGTTAAATGTGAAGTCCACTGATAGAGGTCCGGTAAACAGAGCCATTACTATATTTTAAAAACAATTTCTTGGTAAGAATGTAAATATTATATTTGGGTTCAAAATGTTGTTATTAAATGTATGTAACTTCTAATTATATGAATTGTTTTTCACAGCAATTTTGTTTGAGGATGCAATCCTGCTGGGTGCGGAGAATGACACTATGCTGTACACATCTGATGCCAGCTCGCCGTTCTCCCTACCATTCTGTGTGCTCGAGAGAACAGTGAGTCTTGCCACTAACGTTGTGTAATTAGTTGTGTAGTTTATCTGGTAGAACATGACTGTACATTGGGTACTTGTGCTACCTATATAGCCTGTGTTTGATTGCTGGGAACCCAGCACCTCAGGTGATGTGGCTGACATGTCCAATGTATATTGTGAGGTCAAGAGTTTACTCTTTCTTGTCCACATGAAAGAAATTGTGTTATTTAAGGCTGGAGCTGGTCCATTTCCAAAGTGTTTGCATTCACGCTTCCTCATCCATCAAGTAACAATTCTAATTAGCCAGTTTTGCCTACAGGAAAACTTTTATTTTGGTGGAACTCAGTTTTTTCACTCGTGTATTTACAGTTACTATTAAATATACGTGAAGTTCTCTCAGTTTGTGGTTTTTTTTTTATATTTTCCATTATATTTTGCAAAGATGTTTTCTATTCCTTATAAAAGCATGGATGTCCCTTATTTGGTGAGATCAGTGTGCTTTTTGTACCAGTTGTCAGCTGCCTCTGGTAAAAATATTTGTCTTACATTTTTAATGGAGTGGCAAGTAATGTGTTACTTGGCTAGTAATAATCATCTGTACAGTGAAAAAAACCCATGTATTCACAGATAGGTACTTGAAGATAGTAATATCTACTAATAGTGCTACTGTTGGATGAGAGAGTTTCTTGCAGCAGTCCGTAATCTTGCCATTTTGCTGGATGGACCAGTTTTGTCAGATGGCAAGCAGTAGCACACTGAGGTTGCCACCTTACCTGGTGAATAAGTGTTTATTGGTATTCAACATCAAAGACTTTCCCTATTCCCTCTCTTTCCCTACCCGGCAGCTGGGAAGCAGGTGTCTTTTTGACAGGAACTGTGGTGGAGTGAGGAGTCTTAGCTCTAAGTTCTAAGCAGCTCAATAATCACCCTCTGGGTTCGGGGTGAATCACTGCTTGAAGCAGGGTGTGTGTGAACCCTGGTAGGAGCAAAGCTGGTTACAGTGAAATACTGAAATTGTAACTCCATGCACAGCACTTCTCTCCCAACAGGTAGGGTGCATTTACTGGTTGTGGACTGCTTGGGTGGTGTAGGGTGGAGTGGCGAGACATCACATGTAATGTGCCCCACAGGAGGAAGAAGAATGTATCTGTGCTCTTTTTTGAAGTACTGGCGTGGCTTAGCTCTGACGTACAGCAGCTTCCCTTTTCCCAGCTGGTCCTATGCACAGTTCCCACCAGGCCTCCAACCAGTGCCAAATCCTGTTTTGCTGCTTTTCCGTGCCCAGCTTGATGGTGAGGCAAAGATGGAACAGAGGTGATCGATAGTGGGTGTACAGTAGAACACATGGCCTTATGTGAGCAATTAAGGGGAACCCACAGTTGGTGGAAGAGGTTCAGCCGTGGAAGAGGTTCCTACACGTTGCATTGTTATTAATATATATCGTATCCCCATTCCTCAGTTATTGAAGTAGACGGGACATTGCCAGCAACTCCGAGTCTCCTTGGAAGGTTCGTGTTCCATGTCCCTAGGGACTTCCTAATTGGCTTCCTGTAAATATGTTGGCTGAGTGGGACGTCGCCTTAAAATTCAAGCAATAGACAGACACAGCACCTTTGACTATACACCTGAAGGGCGAGAGAGTGGAAGAAGGGGCAGTACTTATCCACTTGAGGGGGAGATGCTATGAGAGAGCTGCAAAGATCGCTGAAGGAGGCAGAACGCTTTGCTGCATTCCTCTTCGTGGCCAGCAGCCAGAGGGGTGGAAACCCATCAGTGTGTGATGTGAGTTGCTGTTTAGCAGGTGGTAGCCAGAGAGCCAATCCTTGGGCATTACAGTTGGGGGTGCCTGCGTTTGTATGGCCTAACACACTTCATGAGAGTGGTTTGCAACTGTGGCGAGGCTAGAGCATGTTATATTTAGTGGTCATGGCACATCAAGGTTCGGTAGTCATGTGGTTCAAAATGTATGAACCTACTGGTACGGGGGCAAATGAAGGTAAAGTGGGAAATTTGCGTGTAGTAGGTACTTCTCAATATTGGAAGATATAAGGGGTCCACGAAGCTGCCTGGATTTTGTGATGCACTGATGGCTAATGGGCTAGTTCCCAAACATAAGTACAAAATTTAGACACTGGTAACTAACCCAACATTATTCCATGAAATGAAGGCATCATCTAGATCTGAACATTGACTAACTTCCTCACACTTTCATATATTCCCTAGTACTTACCTAACATGTACAGCCAAATGTTGTGCTTTTAAATTTTGAGCCGCTCTGTAGTTCACCTTGTAGCTGCAACCTTGCGCTGCTCACCTACCACCTAAGGTGACATGGGGTATAGCTTGTGGCCAGGCAAAATGTTTTAATAACATGCTTTAATTCGCCTGGCTATATAAGCGCCTCCCTTAGCGGCATCCCCCCCCCCCTCAACCACCCAGTCACCCCAGACGGCATCAAGGTACAAGGCAAGACAGTGAGTGTGTGAGACAGAGCTGAAGCAGAAGGCAACTGTAATATTTGGCCAAAGTAGCTCTAGGGCCTACCTGCAGAGATCTACTGGTGAGCATAATCGCGTAGCGGTAGGACGTCACAATATTTATGAGTCCTCGTCAATCCCATTCTTAATCAGTACTTCTGGCAAGGTTAGGGCATACCTGAGTCATTTTATAATTGTTTTGGACAATCGCTGTAACGTAATGTGTCTTAAGATCTAATTGCTGTTCTGTACGAGTAGATGTATGAATTATCCAATTATAGAGTTTTGTAATAAATATATATTTTATATAATGATCTTTCTTATTAGTAACCATCATTAGCTCACCCCCTCCCCCACTCGCCCCTCATATAACCCCTTTCCTGCTATTGCAGTATTGCATAAAGTTTGACTTAGACCAGTCAGATAAACAACAGGAATTAGTGTGTATAGGCGAGAGGAGGGACGAGTGTTACAATCTGTTGATAGCTGAATTCATAATTAACAACACACTTCCTGTTGAACTGCAGCATCCCATTATTTGCCATGTGAGGAAGTGGCTCTCAAGTGAGAAAATTGTGATCATGCATTTGTGTGATATACTTTTTTTGTGTTTCAGTCTACAAATACTAATAATTAAATACTTATATTTCTGCCTTTTTAATTTCTAAGATATTTTGTTTCTTTATTTGTATGCTACTGGGAGTACATAAACATATTTGTAAACAATTTATGCTAATGTTGTTTTATTTCTTTGTTATTTGTCACAGCCCTTTGAATTGGGTATGCTGTTACCATGAAATTCTGGAAAAAAACCAAAAAAATAAATTAATAAATTGTTACGAGATCTTTAAAAAATTTAGTTTGTTAATTAAGTAACACTATTGAAATGCTCATTTTAGCCATGTGCTGTCGCTTGGGTTAAAATATTGTTGGTATTCAGTTGGTATGGAGACTTTGGTTTATTGATTTTTTCCACTGATCTTTGTACTGTATGTAAAGGTTATTTATTAATTTTTTATTATTTATTGTTGCTCAGGCTAATAGTTTTTTGTAGGTTTCTGAACTGTCTGTACAGTTATTAGTGTTACAGTACAATCTCTCTAATGATCTGCAAGAAATAATCAGTTTTATTTTTAAAGAACATTATTTTCTTACTTGTTAAAAACTACATTAAAGAGCACATTTCATTTCTTCAAAAACATTTAAAGTTGTTTCAAATATTGGGAACTGTAAAATTAAGGAAATTGATTATGTATATTTTATACGTGGGATGAAGGAAAAAAAACATCAAAATGCTGGAAAGTGTCAAAATATGGGATGTAGAAATAGAATGTTAGTTTCTAGAACGACAGAGACTCGATAGAGATTGAGGGCTGACAGTGTGTTGTATGTCGAAACAGAGCCAGGTGTACCTGCACCAGGTTCTGCGGCAGTTAATCCGGAGGAACCTAGGCTATCACGCGTGGGAGATAGCCCGCAGCTGTGCAGGACTGCCCTACTTTCCGCACTCCCTCGAGCTGCTACTACACGAGGTGAGCGCCTCTACCACCTTTCGTGTTGTAGCAACTGATCCATGTGCATAGCTTTAATACTAACATTACTTTATTGTTCTCTAATTTTTGCTTTAGTATACATATATGCTTTAAATAAATTTAGGCACACAACTCTCAATTCTACGATCCCAGGAATAGCAAAATTCTTGAAACAACAACCCTTTTTGGGGTAATTATTAAAAAATTTTACTAAAAAGGTTTTTTCAATATTGACCACTTTGAAATAACCCCTTTCCGGGGAAACATGAAAGGTCATAGTGATATGCCATGAGCGATGTCATTCTCTCATCTAGCCTCGCCACAGCCACTGCCTCCACCTAACAAAAGCTGTTATGCAGTACACACCATAGGGCACCTTCCAAGCCAGGGTGGCTTGCCCGGTTGTTGCCGCCTGCTAAGCGCCAATCCGCTTTGCATCACGTCGCTGCTATACCCCTCCAGCCCCTGGTGCGTGAGGGGAAATCTGTGCCACTCTCAGTTACTCTCTGCTCTACTTCATGTCTCTTTCCATACCTCACAACCTCTACGCTGGCCCTGTGCACAGAGTATAAAGAGGACCGGCAGTCCTCAGTTCGAGGCTGTCACGTGCCAGTATTCTACGGACCGTCATTCTGCCCGATCGCTATCAGACTTCACGGCTCACCTTCGCAGAATATCATGCTGCCCGAGCAGCCATAGACTTTTTCAAGTCGCCGCTGCCTTTCGCTGTCCAGTCATAAGTTCTATTTGGGACAACACCACCTCGCTGCCCTCCAGCATACCGAAGCAGTCACACTTCCAGCTACCATGTAGCTTACTTACAGCTATTACAAGTGTGAGTACCGCTGACTTGGGGTTGCCTCACCCTGTGCGCTGCCGCTTCTTTCGAGACTAGGTAAGATACCAGTTGGCAAATTAGGACCAGCGCTTCAGGCCTCAGCCAGGGTACAGGCTAGTTTATGTGTGTTTGATTTAACAATCAACAAAACTGGCTTAAATCTGACTTGGTCTAGTTGTCTCTTACAGCACACTGTAATTCCTGCACCTTTTTACCTCTCTTTCCAGTTTGTCACCTGTCGTAATAAGTCTCAGGGTTTCCCTTGAGCCAAAACCTCTTTCCTTATATCTCCTATTGACAACTATTTTGAAGTGCATCTTAAGTAGCTTGTCTTCCTAGGTCTCACTAGAGCAGTTGCCCCTTGAACTATCGACCTACCAGTAAATGCATGGGTCAGACCGTAAGATCCTGCAGCGCCAGGTCCCCTACATGGAAGTGATAGGCCAACCCCCAACAGGAGCCCCGCTCTTCGTGACACATGGGTCCAGACCACGACATCCCGCACGCCAGTAAGCCACGGAAGTGGATGCCCTTAGCCTTCTACTGTAACCTACAGGTTGATATTTGTGTCACAGTGACGTCCCACGTACCAAGTCACTGGACTGGAGACCAGTAGTACAGGCCAAACCTTCCTGACCTCCGCATGCTTCACTCCATCAGACTGTGTCTACCCCTTTCTGGACACCCACTATCAACGTAACTGGTTACGCCCCTCCCCTCCCCAATCATGTGGTGCCTCATTTTAGGACTGGGCGAGACAAAGCTGCGAAGCAAGGGCTAGTTCAGGCTTGGGTATTTGGGAAAGTGGCTTAGTTGGCAACCAGGTATATTCTTTGTAAGAAAGAGGAGGTTGCACGTCAGAGAGTGTCTACAACCAGCTTAGCAAGCTCCACCTGGAACTTCCTGTGGCACATATCACATGCAGTTTATCCGCTGCACCTCCACTGCCAAAGAAGATGTGAACCTTCATCCAGCCAGCCAATGTTACCAGGTTATTCAGGCCCCTCAACGTTGCACAAGCCTTATATTTCTACCGGGGTACACACTCGCCCATCGCTCGCAAGCATGCCACCCATGGCTCAACACACAACTATAAAAGTGACCAAAGCCAGCAATTCAAGGACCAGGAAAAGTCCTATTCAAGCGGCGATCATTGATTCACCGTTGCCCAGGAGGGAAGTACCTTGGCCTCACCCTTTTACTGCCACTAGGGGGTGAATGATGGTGGGACAATAGAATCGAGAGTTTATTGTAAAATAGTTTTGATTTTAAATAAATATTAGAATATGTACATATTATGGAGGATTTTTTTTAGAAGCAGCACTGGTGTTGTTTACAATTTTATTGTTTTGCACTAAAATAAAAAAAAACTGCAATCCATATCTTGCAAATAAGAAATTGAATTCAAAAAATTTTTTTTTGCTATATTTACACTGGACTGTAAACTCGAATTACTTGGAATGCGAAATTAAAACATTGATCGGAAGTGAGGCTACCTAATTGGCACTACTCACCGGCAGAATGCTTCACAAACAACTGAGAGCCTTCTCTCAGTGGCCCAGGGTTGCTAACTCTGTGATCCAATGCTGAATGCAGTTGTGCCAACTGCAAAAACAATGAGGGGTGGCAGCGCAGAAAATTCAAATATAAAATGTGTCCAGCAGGTGGGAGGAAGTCTGTAGACACATCAAATTTGTATGACAACATTCAAACAGTCACTAACACACGAAAATGGCGTATTCACATATTTACAGGTCCAAACATTCCGCCCAACTTGAAATGTTCTTTTTCAACAATTGAATGGCTATGGGCAGAGTTTCACCACAGGATGATTGAGTTGTCCAGTGCAGTTTGCGCACAGTTGCCACTCTTGTCATGCCATTCTTCTCTGGATGGAGCTCTAGAACTTGCCCCAAATGTCACGTTAGAGGTGGAAATCTATCTTCTTTTTTGAGACGGGTGGTCTAATTTTTGCTACAAAACTCCCCGTTGGCCCAAAGGAAACCTACCCTATATCATCTGCACCATGTCGTGTTCCTGTCCTTACCTAAGAAAATTATATTTTTCCGTCAGATATACATTTACAAACTGTCAGCAAGAATAGTAATAATTTGGACAATTTAAGTGTTCCTACTTTACCTGAAGTCTTCTTGTTGATGCAGTGACAAACTCTGATTAAAACGACCTGAAGTGACACAATCAATAAATTGGCACTGCTACAAGGTTACCGATCATGGTAGCTCGCGCACACATCCGGCAAACGGTTTGCCAACTGGCATGGCTGGCTGTAATTCTTCAAGGCCCCAACCGAGGGCAGCACCTTCACCTACAGCATTGCGTGGGAGGCAGTTACAAAATAGGCGGGGCTACCTATGTGTGTATTTCCTGGAAATGACTGCAAGCGAGAATATTCCATCCGTGTTGAGTGGCGAATTTATGATTAGTTAAAAATTTTTTTTTTTCTGGTTTTAAAGTTGGTATATAATGACCCACGGAGCCTGCCTCTGGGCAATACAACTCCTGGGATTGAGCGAGATAAGTACCTTTATACTTTGTAATATGTAAACTAAAAGCCCTTCAGTCTGGTCATTAAGATGGACCCTGAGCAGTTTGAAGCTTGGTAGCAGAAAAATTTTTAACTTAGAAAATACTATGTATAATTTTATTGAGAGGGCATGATTTTTAAATGAAATGTAAATTATGGAGAACATGTCCAAAATATCAGATTGGGTAAAGTTTTAGCAAAGAAATGCCCAAAATGGTGACATTTCAATGAAATCCAGTTAAGGCAAGTTGTCATTTGTAATGTAGTTTGTAAATGTCCCCTACCTGAGAGAATTAACGTTATGTTGTGAAATGTATAAAGTCAAAGAAAGATAAAATTTTAAAGAAGTCTATTTTAAGATCTTGTCAGTATATTCAGCCTTACATTGAAGTTTAAAATGTTACACAACGTTTTAATTTTGTGTCTATTTTGAAACTATCAAAAAGGAATGTTTGGTACCATAAATGTTAGAAATATTATTAGAGGTGTTTGTTGGAAAAACAGAATGATCTTGTGAATTGTGTAATATAAGGTGGACGTTCTTTAATTATATTTTCCTATGCCTACACTATAAAAAATATTTGCAATATTAATTCTTATATGAGGTTTTGTGTAATTTATTAGTAGTATTAAATATGTGGGCATTCCTAAATTTTGTGTCATGAAAGAGACATTAAAGGTTTGATAAAATGTATCTCTGCCCAAAGTATTATACTTGTGTATTTTGAAAAGAGCATAATATAATGAAGTTCTACCAACCCACACATTTTTGTTTTCTGAATAACTTTATAAAAATTATGCTGTGTTTAAACTCTGCTCCACTATATTTTCCCCTTCTACTCTTCTGTTGGATTTTAAGATGCTTTGGTGTTTTTTTAGATGAATGAATTTTTGTGTTGCCTTGTTTGTGCAGCAAAGCATAGCAACTTTCTCTTCCCTATACCACACTTGATCCTGTTTCAGCTGTTATCCTGTTAAACACTCTTCTAAGTTCTGCATTGGTCTTTTCACCGCTGTGCAAATACAGTCTTTTCCTAGGCTCCATCTCAGCAATGGGTGTTTGGTGACTGGCCTAATGCTGCCACTTTGAGCGCCTTGGGGATTGAGTGTAGGGTATTCCACAATTCCTATTGGTGGAATACTTGGTTGCTGGTGGTAGCACCATTCTTCTGGGTTCTCCTTTGGCAGGAAAATGGTCACTTTGCTCACCGGTAGGGGAGACATGTGATACTTCCACAGGCAGTTTGGTTGCTGGTGGTAACATTGCCTTCCTGGACACACACCATTGGCGATTAGGCTCTTGAAGGGGACAGAGACATCTTCCTGAAGGCAACATTACCAAAAATAAGTTCCGGCTCTCTGGGTGAACTACTTCAGATACCTCTAGCATTAGGCCCAGATTAATTTCAACCAGTCCATGCTAAAGTCTATTAGGACACTAACTGATGGAAGCAAGTTTCCTGCTGTCACCCTGAATGCCACAACCACCAGGCTGGGTGGATACTGTGGTGGCTGAACTGTTAGATTGCTCATCTCCCACCAAGGTGAACCAGGTTCAATCCCAAGTCTGGTCACTCCCAGATTTTTGCAAGTGGTAATCCATGCTGGATGATGCTGCTGGTCAACGGGTTTTCTTAGGTGCTATAGAACAGGGCCCAAGTGCACCAAGGGTTTACAAGACACATGGGAAGAGGCCATGAGACAAGACACTGTTACGTTGGTTACCTGCAACTGGTATTGCAGCTACATTACTGGGACTGCAGAGAGGTATCTTCTCAAGTACCTTAGTGTTCCACGTGCCATTTTCACTCTTCCTGCCACACTGCCTGAACTCCGTTTTCCCACACCCTGCCAGTTTTTATCAACACACACACTGCTCACATAATTAATATCTCCTCAATCTTGACGATCCCACTGCAAGCATCTGTTTAGCTAACATTGAAGCCAGTTCTGCATAGGACCAACCAGAATGTGATAGTGATTCCAGCTAAGACAAACCTCCTAGTCAAAGTTCATCCTTCTCAATAAAAATTCTTATTAATGGAGAATCGCTTCACTGCTTTTAAGGGGAAGGGGGGCAATGCTTGCCTACAGCAAAACCCCAACCAGTGGAGATGTCGCATTGTAGTAGTAGTATAGAACTTGCACCATGAATCAATGAAAAGTATAAGTGTGTTTAAAATACTTTAAAATGGGAACAAGTGTACCTATTGAAAGCCATCTCAGTCGCTCTTCAACATCACACATGGAAGGTCATATCCTGAAGGATCTTGCTGCGGGGCCCTACTCTACCTGCACCTAGGGCAGGTGCCCTAGGTGTACCTGACACTGGGAGGCCTGGCTGGGGCATTAGTATAACTATTCCTTGCAGATGAGAGAGGTAAGAGGACAGGGCAATAGCCATGGTTATCTAAGAAGTGTCAGGGAGTGTCTGCCTACGAGTTTTTATGTGCACTAGGTAGAAATCAGATTCTGGCTTACCACATCCGGAAGCTGAAGTGAAGAGTGCTGAGCTGGAGCTAAAATAGCTCTTGGGGCAATTGCCACAAACGCCGATATATGGGGTGTTTTGATGGGCAAGATGAGCAGATGTAGCTGCTGCTCCTTAGTACCTCCTAATCTTCCCTAGATTGGTGTCATGCTCATGTCACGTGGGAACAGGAGTTGGGCTGGCCCCTTCACTGGTTTTGGTCTTGGCAAACTCCTCTAGCCTGGTGGCTGCACATCTCTTTGCACTAACTTTCTCTTTTAGGCATTTTCTTAGAATAAAAGCATGGATGGGTGGAGAAGCCGACATGAGAAAAACACACTTGTTCGTAACTTCACTGGTTTTTATTGACCGCACTGGCAATGAGTACAATTTACACAAACATTCCACTGGCTTAGGAACACTTGCTTACATTTACACTTGAAAAGCACTGAAAAACACCCTCTCTACTATAACACAGCAACTGCATGTCACTGAAAGGGTTTACACGACTAGAAATAGACGGCAGCATGCAGTATGAGTACTTGTTCTAGCAAGGCATGGAGTGTATTCCATGTAGGCCTGTACCCGGCTGGTTGGAGTAGGAGGTGGAGAATGGCAGCTGACCATGTTTTGGCCCCTGTGCCTAGATATATATTGACAATGGTTGAGCGTGTTTTTTGACCCCGGCCCCACTGACAAGAAGTTTTGTGGAATGTCCTGCTAGCGCTGAGCGTGTTTCGCCCCTGAATAGCAAAACAAGGTGTAAGGGAAGATAGGATATCCTCTATTGTCACTGAAAGTATTTTGGCCTCCAGGCAAAGAGATGGGTTAGTGTTAGTGACACTGATTGTATACCAAGTGTATTTCGGTTCCTGGTCCGTGGGAGGGTGAGTGAGTGCGAAGAGCATATGAAAGCTGGGGTTCCACCTTGGGGAAGGCTCCCAGACGCACACTCTGCTCTGCTCTGCCCGTGACCAGCTGTTATACCGGCCTGGCTGTGGAGGCAGCTGACGTGACAAAATGGCGACTGCCTATGAGGAGGGGTGGTGCATGACCTCTCTTATGGCCAAGATAACAAAACAAAAGGCCAATGGACCCTGCTCTAAATATTAACAAATAAAATTTCAGTGCACAAATGTATTTTACATTAAATAATTACAACTACGTACATTAAAAAATTACTTAATTACAAATTTCCACATAGTTATAATAATTTTACGTTATTTATGCACACAATTTTACTATATCAAATGTTCTTTAATTCAGGTAGCAAATTATTTCTCTCGCTGAATGTTTATCTCTTGCATTTATAATTACATGATATTAGGGATAATCGTGGAAGCCATACAGACATTGTTACTTCCTTAATTATGTTAAGGTCAAATATTTTAATTGCAGCTTAACATTCATAGCTTGACGCATGCCCAGGTTACTGAGAATGTGGCACAGTTGTCATGGCTTTGTTTGCGCCAGACGAGCACGCGCATCTAGGGAATTTATTGCTCCAGTGTACATTTCCTGTTTGATATCTTAACGGAGAACGTCGCGGTGCATGTCGGAACAAAGTTTTCAATAGCCTGGCTGGCTAGCCTCTTATGGTTGTCTACTTTCTGGCCCACTGTGGGTTTACCTGTTAAGGTAGGTGGCTGGCAGGAGGTGTTGGGACTACCTGGCGTACTTATTGGTTCTTCAGCCGACTGAAGGACGGTGGCTGACTGCTAGCAGGTGTTGACAGTTCAGTCCTATGGCTTCTAGTCGATTGTACCATGTCTGCCAACATGGTACCATAGATTCCAGGTGTCTCCCTCTGGGCTCCAGAACCTGGGGTTGGAGAACCCGTACCTTACCTCAGATCCATGCACTACACCGCTCAGGACGGGGTGATAGTCATGGTGTGTACAGATATGCGGAGGGAAAAGAATATAGTCGTATACAGGAGATGCCGGTCTCTCCTCAAGCCTTACTAAGGCAGTGCAGTCTCGTTCCGCCTGCCTGTCTTCAGTGCTATGCCTCACTTTGAATGGCATAGAGTGTAAACCACCACTTAATGATATGGGTCGTGTACCACAGATGTGAAACGGATCCCTAGAAGAGTGTACTTCCAGTAGCAGCTGGCGGCCCTAGCTCGGTGCTTCAGAAGGCCCCCCCTCCCACCACTGGCAGGCAGACCAGAAGTGTTGATGCCATGTGGGCCCCCTTCCTGCTCCTAATGGGTGTGGTATCCAACCAAGGCCAGGCTGTAACACTCAAGTAAATATCCCCGCCAGCACCTAGGTACTCCAGTAGGGATACAACTCAAGTGTACTGTCTCTCCCTGGTTGTAGGAGTTTCTGGTGTTTGGGGCTCCGCTGTTCTATCCCTAGAGGTCTAGAACAGGTGGCCGTCGACTGGTATATGTATAGCACTGGTGAACTCCAGAAGGGGTCCCCAGCCGTAGATAGTTTGTGTTAAAGACACCCGGTCTCGGTCTGCAGTGCACAATTCGTATTGTTCCTAGCAGGCGTATTCAAGATTCCTCTGTAAATAACAGCTAGAAGAACAAAGTAGTGTTTATTAATTCCGTAATAAACACAGTGACTCGTGCTAACTCTTACCAAGTAGACAGGATGCTGGAAGTAATCTACGCAATCCAAGTGTAGGTGACCTGATCCTAGGCTATTCGGGAAATAAAGCTGACTGACTGTTAAAATAATAAATATTGTACAAAGCTATCTAGTTAAGGGATGTCAATAAGAGACAGAGAAGTTAAAGTCCACTGCTCTAGTAGCAGGGCATGTTAATGTTCAATGCTACTGCAGAAGAAGCGTCTGATAGCTGGTAGGTATTGGCGTCACTGAAGCCTCTGGTTGCTGTTGCTGTAGGAGGCTCTGGTGATGGCAGTAGTAGAAGCTACTGGTGGTTATCAAAGACTCTTGTCATCAATGGGAGCTTTATGGGCCGATACCAACAATACCGATTCTAAGCTGCCGATGCAGCTGATTACAGCGATGCCGATGAGCATGATCATAATTCCCAATTCTTAATATTTGTAAATACTTTTTCATCACTTAATTTTAAGTCTTCAGTTTTGTGAACACTTTTAGTACTTTATATTAGGTATCTAGAGCATAGAAATGAAATATAACACTAATTTTAATAATAAATGATAAGATAGACGATTTAATTGGCAAAATAAGTGACTTAACAGTCAAGCAAAAACTGTTACCAGACAATACAGCATTCATTACAAACTGAGTTCCTTAAAGACAAACTTCAAAACTTCAGGCAATGTGATGCGGACTTGGATTTTAGATATGAGATACCATACATAACCTCAAAATGCATATTTGTTCAAACCGAAAACCAAAATATGTCATTAAAAAGAACTTATTGAAATCAATTTAATATTAAATATTCACTTGAAATTGAGTGGAATATTTTTTTATTTTTATTAATATTTTTGCTTAGTATTATTTTGTCGGCAGAGACATTCTCAATCTCTTGGTTAAAATGACAACTGATTTATTTACGTAAATTTTTGCCAATTATTACATGCAGAGTCTTATACAGACCTTTAACATTCTAACCAAAACCACAGCCTATAGTTTCCAATAAGAATTACGTCCATCAAATTATTTCCACGTTTATAACCTTTCACTTGCCATTTACAATATCAACACCACAGATAGTTGAATACAGTGTCATAGTGTGCTATTTTTTTTTTTTCACTGTCGCCAACTTACGAATGCAATAACGCATAAGAAAAATAAGGATACAGGTTGCTTTCTCATTGTCGGCGATCTACGAATGCAGTAAAACCGTAAGAAGAAAATAGAAATAAAAAAACTCTTATGGGATGTAGTCAATACTATCAATAGCACCAGTTATGATTATCTGTGTTGTTTTGCATCCACGTTGTGTCCAAAAACGAATGATGCACACAATCTTTGGCGAATACACCAATAGGAAATACGGTCAAATGTAAACAACTGGAACAACTCATTGGAAAACAATTGTTCCAAATATATTTTGGGTTTAGGACAGAATATCTGATTGATAGATGCTGTAAATTAATGCTTTATGAGATATTGTATGCTGGTTTATTTAACATTGTTTTAAATAAATTTGTGCTACTAATCTGTGAATAATAATCAGCAAATAATGTTCAGATGCCGCCAATGCCAATGGTTGTGATATCGGCCAGTTAATCGGTATCGGCATTGGCCCATTCCTATTTTTAACAAAGTTGTTAATGTAAATAATGCTGCTTGTCTCCTTCACAAGACATTAATATAAACACCACTTGTCAACTTTACACACAAAACACCCTACAGTACAGCAATGTGATAAATTTTTATAGGCCTAAGCCTAAAACATTGGCACTCATCAATCTGATGGCATTCAGTTGATGCACCACAGACAACATATTAATCAATTGGAATCTCCGCGCCACTGCCAAGCTCTCCCAAGGTATAACAGTTACAGTCTCACATACCACTGAGTCTGCATGAGGATGAGAAGGTCGTTGTATGCTGGCGCATTTTGTGTGCCTACACTGCAGGAGCTATGCCTACTGCGCCTCTTACCACACCATCAGTGCGTATACCAGCTGCTGGTAAATTAGAATATATTCACAAACAGCAGAAAACACTGAAAGCTTGCATTACATTCATCACAGTGTGCAACATAACCAATACTAGACGTCATGTGTTTCAATGTCATCACAACTGTCATCACAAACGCAAACCGAAAATTACACGAAAGCCTGCACTTTCCGCCCCGGATAACCAAAATGATTTTTCCAATGCACCTGTGAACTATATTTCAACGAGTATTAAAACGAAACATGCAGCATTGTTTCTGAGAGCCAGCATAGATTTTTAAGTGATGTTTTTGATCTTTATTATTATAGCCAAGATTTTAAGGTTTTACTTTAATAAAAATTTTGTCATTAAAAATTATAGATTTCATCTTTGTCATAAAATATTTACTGTGTGTGCATCAATATGTACTTGCCAAATTCAGTTGCAATGACTTTGGGATACTACAATTAGTTATTACTATTAGGAAAAGATTTCAGTTCAACTTTATTAAAAAAAATTTAATATTTTGTTGTGATTTCTTTTATTTTTATGTTCTGAGTGTAGTTAACAATAGTATATATTTCACACATATTTTTGTAAACATTTTTAATACTTAACATTTATACAATTACATAAGCAAAAGTCAGTATCTATGTGTTCAAACTAAAAGAAATCATATTTGACGGTTTAATTTTTTTTCGGACACAGATGTTGAATTTTCCAGAGAATGTGGTTTTTTATTTGGTTAATTTCTCACGGAACTATTTTGAAAATAAATGTATAGGAAAAAATCTTTCATTGAAACCAAATTATTATTATATTTACTTTTTAAATTTTGCTAGCTTTGTGTAATATAACATCACGTTAGCCACATCTACACGCCATCTGATTCACTCAGTCTAGATGCTAAGAACCTGAAATATTTATATTTTTTCTTTCCCTATCCTTTGATATGTTTCAAAAAAATTAGAGAGTTAAAAATTTACATTATTTCTATTGGCACACAGATCATAAATTTAGGGTAAAATTGTTAAAGTGGTGCTTTATTCTTGTAGATAAAATTATGTACATATAGTGTTTTAACTTAAATTTTGTATTACATGGTATATTAACTTTAAATTTGGTGTTATTTAATTTTTATTTCTATTCACCATATAATATTGCCTCTAATTATTTTGTACTGCCCATCAAGGGCTATTTATTTGAGCATTAGAGAGGTGGCTCTGTTTGATTACCATGTTGCAGTTTAGTTTCCAGTGGAAATTACCCATTTATAGGCTGTTCATTGTTAATTGAGTACTTTTTTTTTAGCTGGGCATAGATTCTACTTTTACTTCTTGTTTTGTATCCTTCTGCCATGTATGAAATTAACATTGGCATGGGCGCTGATCACTTTATTCATGCACCATCCAGGTAAAACTGTGGAGAGTGCTAGTGTTGTTGGTAATGGTGTGTTGTGGTTGGTGACAGGTGCTGGAAGAGGAGGCGACCAGCAAGGAGCCTATCCCAGACGCACTCCTCCCAAGTGTGGTGGAGTTCATACATGAGTTCCCCGTGTACCTGCAGACAGTGGTGCAGTGTGCTCGCAAGACGGAGATAGCACTGTGGCCTTACCTGTTCTCCGCCGCTGGCAAGCCCAAGGACCTGTTTCAGCAATGCCTGTCTGCCAAGCTACTAGACACTGCCGCCTCCTACCTCATCATTCTGCAGGTGGGTTTCGTACCATTTCTCCAGGGAGACGTCTCTGCATCTCCCAGTCATTCCAGCTGAATGGTGGACTGGTTTCTTGATACAGCATTAAGATAGTATGTACATAGTTGTTCAAAATCATCTATAGTCAGGAGGATCCTTAAATGTTTCACCCAAAACTAAAGATTGAACGTATTTGTTGTACATTAGAAAATTTTCATTATTGAGGAAGGGGTAAATATAAATGCTCTTTTTGTCACCTTTGTTTAGAAGATCCTTTTGATATTATTAGTGTGCATTATTAAAGCTATGTACTTGCATTACCTACAACGCATACTTTGTATTTGAATGTCATCACACTTTCTGAATTTTGGTAGTTTGATACAAAATTGATATATAGGCACTTATCTCTCATCAGTGTTAATTTGTGCCAAGTAATTTATTGAGTTCCACCTTTAAAAGATATGTAGTAATTTCTGAGACTCCTATGCTATGTCAGATTTACCATTTTGAATGTAAGAAACCCAATAGAATGTACAATTAAGTGTCAGTTCTACAGTCATCATGAAGTGGCCCCAGTTCAAAAACCAAGACAAAATGAATAATTACTGATTATAAATTTTAATTTGAGGCAATGTTTCAAAATGCTGCTCTAAAAGTAGAATAAAGTAGTGTAGAAGTGATTGTGGAACTAGCATATTGTAAATAGTATGCTGTCTTACAAATATTTCCTGTTACATCAATCAATTGAAATTTATATATATATCTGTGTGCATGTGTGCGCGTGCGTGCGCAGCTTTGCGGCGGGGCACAAAATCAGGTGTGGGTAGAACAATTCTATGCTTGGGTGCCACCGCTTTTTTGACGATACCTGTGAGACGGGTTGCTGGAGTGGCGTCTGTGCTGATAGATGCAGGTACTGGTACAGTGGAGTAGGTTGGTGCGAACAGAGGCTTCGGGTAAGGAGCAGGGCGCAGTATGGCAGGAACCAAGTAAGTGATGACTGGTGTAGGTGGTTAATTGGGTTGCTGGAGTGGCGTCTGTGCTGATAGGTGCAGGTACTGGTACAGTGGAGTAGGTTGGTGCGAACAGAGGCTTCGGGTAAGGAGCAGGGCGCAGTATGGCAGGAACCAAGTAAGTGATGACTGGTGTAGGTGGTTAATTGGGTTGCTGGAGTGGCGTCTGTTCTGACAGGTGCAGGTACTGGTACAGTGGAGTAGGTTGGTGCGAACAGAGGCTTCGGGTAAGGAGCAGGGCGCAGTATGGCAGGAACCAAGTAAGTGATGACTGGTGTAGGTGGTTAATTGGGTTGCTGGAGTGGCGTCTGTGTTGATAGGTGCAGATACTGGTACAGTGGAGTAGGTTGGTGTGAACAGAGGCTTCGGGTAAAGAGCAGGGCGCAGTATGGCAGGAACCAAGTAAGTGATGACTGGTGTAGGTGGTTAATTGGGTTGGCTCAAATGTTCTGCTACCCACCAAGGGTACTCCATTGGGCCGTTGTTCACTGGAGTGGCAAACAGATCTCTGGGTATGTTGATTTCCACTGGGTCTTTAATATGCCTGAGGGCTTTTGCTTGAGCTTGTGGTTCTAAGCTAGTTATGTGAAACATCAGGGAGGGCTGATACTCGTGCGATCGGCCAGAAACCAAGAGGATCTGCTGAACTTTTCCTTCAGCCCCCTCCATTTGGAATAGGGCATTGGGAAGTCGATTTACCCTTTTGCTACTCTACTAAGACTGCAGGCTCCTTGTGCAATTCACTTTAGCACCACATATGGGCCAGGTACTGGCAGACACTTTACTCCAACACCTGGCAGAAACTGCAGTACACAATGGGAATCAGGCCTCACCTGTCCAAAGTCGCACACGGGTGTGTAACCCTGTCCCAGTCTTCCCACTTAGGAGACGTCTGACTCTTTTAGCGTAGTCCGCTGTGAAGAGGCTGACAAACACCAAGCTGACAAACTATTTCAGAACAGTATACCTGTTTGGCTTTTCCTTTCCTTCAATACCAGGGAGTTGATGGGAAGGGTGGCGTAGGCTATTGTGTGTTGGTAAAAGTTTAGTGTCTTGGCTCAATTTAGTAGTTTTCCCTGGATCACATGCAGTATTGTTATGTGCGGGTAACTACAGAACGTTGCTATGTCTATAGGAAGGAACTCAAGGTAAAAGCCGACCCACGTCTTATTTCCAAAAAAGGAAGAAAACACTTGGTGAATGCACCCTAACTCCTGGTCGACGTTGCGAGTACTGGCTGGGAACTAGAATACACTATTATGTCTGATAGAGGCGATCTGTGATATAGCAAGGGAATGCTGTGAGTAATGCTGAATGTCTAAGCAATCTCCTCTTGCATTGTTGTACGTGTGGATTGTGTGTAACGACGTAACATGGAGAAATTGACACATCAGCTAGGTACGTTAAGCAAGGACGTGACAGAATGAGCCCTGAGAAGGACTACAGGGATAGGTCCACCACAGATACGTCCGTATACTGCAGGGTGAATGGGTATGGCAATATACGTAGCTGGGAGAGAGTCTAATTAACGTAACCTTACCCTATCGTAAGCGTAACTTAAACAATGAAATGGTGTGTGGAGAATAGTGTCTGAGCAATGCGTGCTGGAGGCTAAATTATTCTGGTCAATTCCTGAGCTGCGAGCGCTGAGAAGGAATATTGGTGTCAATCTGCTTGGTCCTGAGCGACTGACGCTAGAAGCGAAGACTGGTCGTAAGCCAAGGCTTAGGGGACACAAGCTGGTCAATTTCGAGCAACGAGTGCTGGAAATGAAGACTGTCCTGGAGACGTGGGCTGTCTCTCCTTTTATACTAATTCAGGCCGCTGCCCGATGCTGATTGGCTGAAGACACTATGGTGAGGGGGTGGTCGCAGAGCAATGGGTAGCGAATGCATGACTTGCCTAGGTGACGTCACCGGCCTGCTGGAAGTGACGAAAAGCAAAGACAAAAAATATTCCTACTACTAGAGCTATCTAGCCGGGAGTAAAAGAACTCGATGCATCTAACCACTGTTACTGTGAACAGGTGAATAAAACAATCTGCAAGGCAGGCAGTACAATTTCACTTTACGTCGGGACAAATGAAAATTCAAACTTCCGCCTCCTGGTTAAACAGAACTGAAGATGGAGCGGAAGTCGTCTAATCTCCATTGTTGAAAAAGACGCCATGCGTCACTACTAATACGATTTCCCCTCATCAGTGCGAACCTAAATAAGAAGTACCTTCAGGATACGCCCATTGTATGAAGGGTTATTACAGGTGCAGAGAAATTGTATTGTTTACCCCATTGTAAAATAAAACGCTCATTTCTACAAGCTGAAATGAGCTGACCACTAAGCCACTAAGATGCCGTTACGTAATGTCATAGCACGCCAACGGATTGCATCACGATTGCAACATGAAAAGAAGTAGTGACTCTTGCTGCTTTAGCTGAAATTTGCGGCTGACCCAGCCAGTGACATTGCATGCCTTGAGAGCATCACAACTCCCCCAATCTGCAAGCAAGGGCAAGCCGGCCATTATAAATAACGGTACATGTCCCTTATTCAGGAGTCACGCTCCTTCACTGCACTACCACACTGCAAGATGCCGGAGGCAGCCAACAGGCCTTTGACCTTGCTGTGTGCTTATTCTGGTTAGAGACACAGAAGGAAAACTACACGTGATGAAAGATAAAATTCATATTGACATTGAAGCATGATGTCCTTTTGACAATGATTAATCAAATTGTATTTATCAGTGTGCAAGACTTTGCCACATGGCTCTACAGAGTTTGATTGATCAGGAATTGTACTGTCTACCCAAGGCAAAGGATGGACGCTCCACGCCAGACTATACTGTTCACCGGCCGAGCCACTGAGATTATGCTTCAAAGATAATCGAAGTACTATAGCGTGCCGCCAGATAGCCCTACAAGTATGATCGGCGAGCCATGAACCTGCACAAGCCAAGAGGATCTGTGCCACATCTACTCCCTCTATAACTCCAGCAAGGGTGTGCCAGCCAGAGTAAAAATACAGGGGCGAGCGCCCTATAACGTTAGTCTGTTCTGTTCTGTTCTGTTCCTTCACTGCACTGCCTGGTGCCAAAGCAACCATTGGCTACTCCCTTGGTCTTCACCATGCTCTTGGTGCCAAAGATCATTCCTCTATCTTCGTCTTCACCACACTCCTTATGTCGAAGACTACCGTTGTTCTATCAGTCCTTACCAGTCATCTACATCGTTAAACACTAGACACTTCCAACCCCTTCTGGGCAACATCATAGTGTAACCAAGTTTAAGTTATTTTCATAACCTGAGAGTCAACGCTCCAAGGACCTCCAGCTCTGGGGGTCTACACAAAGTAGAGGTAGGTCGCCCAACTTGCACAGCAGCAGCCAATCAACGAACCCCCTCAATATCAATCGGGGTTCTTCCAGCCACCCACCAAGGTTGCCACATGCCACGGGCCACATCTGAACAAAGCAACCCCGGAGCATACAAAACAGTGGACTCCAGATATATCATTTTTCAAGGGACTATTAAAAAATTTCTCTACATCCAGGATTTCAATAGATGAGAATCCAAAGAGGTGGGAGGGGAAATAATCTACCCCTGCCCTTCTAAACCAGTCGGCCCACAGAGGGAGGGTGCAAGGATACCAAGCTGGTTGCTAGGCAACTAGCTTCATCCCTGCCAGCCGTGTAAGGGGAGGAAATGAACTATGCCTAATAACGCAGACAGCTAAAGCTTACACATTTCTACATCAATCTAAGTTGGCGATGCCATGCTCGCTTGGCAATTATGTAGTTGATGTAATTAATAATGATTCATGTAAAAAAAGTGTGATTTTGAGAGAGAGATAAATTTAATGAGGCAATTAAAATTGATTTATATACCGTCTTCAGTAATTAATTATTCAAAACCATCTCCTTTGATTTTCCCATACACTTAGGCCTGTCGCAATTTACACTCCGCTCGTGCTTGGTGCTTATGCATTATTTTATGACAAAATGTGTGAAATAAGCCTTTCCAGGATAACAGTTTATTCAGAAGACGTGTGCCTATTGAAATAAATTAATATAAATCCTTCAATATCTCTGCTTCAAGAAGCTACTTAAAATGAACTTTAGTCTTTGTGATACAAGTCACTTGATGTTCAAACAATTTTTGGTGACAAGGAGATGTCAAGTATACACTTCTGGCCTAAAATTTTTATTCAAAAGCTGCTGCCTATTGAGTTAAATTAATATTTAGTTTAAAAATCACATTGTTTTTCACCAGACACAACTAAACACCAACTTTTTGGAGATGAAACAACCTTTAAACACAGAAAAAAAATCTGCAAAATATAATTACTCTTTGCATAACAATTTCAGGCAAAACCATTTGCTTTGAAATATTAGTGATGATATTTATATTTTGAGTGACGGATAATCTCAATAAAGTTTCTAATACCAGTTTACCATCGCATACTCGTGACTGCTGTGACCTTGTTAGGTCAGACTTGGCTGAGCACTTGACCACTCTGTGGTATGGTGCATTTGACAGAATGACAGTGAAGCATCTATATCAAGGGGTGACCAACGTAATCGAGTAAATGAGGAGTGTCAGACTTAACCTACTGTCAGACCTGCACTTTTGTAGCTAAGCCCTAGGTTGGGCGTTAATTTTGAAGCCTCTGCCTCTCTCTATGTGTTCTTAATAGGGTGATTTCCTGCTAAGCACACAGGGGTGTGGAGTTAACTTAAATGCCTTGCTAGGGCAAGGGTTCTCCCCCGTTGGGGATATTTATATGGTTTGGATTTCTTTACGTTAAATTGAGACCATAGGTTAGGGAGTTTAAACCCTAAAGTAAATTTAACCAGATATGTTTCCTTATAAGTGCTGGTCCTGTTCACTTGGAGAAATTTCAAATACCACGAGGCCAGAATCATCTGGTGCAATGAGGAAAACTAGACCAGGACATAAGGCTTCTGAGGTGCCTGACACCTTTTTGGGCAAAGAACCTTGGCTTTGATGTGGAGAAGGATGCTCTTCCCTTGTGCCAGGCTCACTCTTGAGGTGAGGGCCGACATCTGGGTCGGGAAGGATGACCATGTGCTGAGGTTCTGGCAGTGATGCCCTATGGCGGGTGTTGTTTACCGGGCATTTTTATTAAGGGCCCAAATAGAGGTGTTGTTTGTTAGGAGGGGAAAGACGTCTTACTGCCATCTATGATTGTGTTAGCTGGAGTTAATTTAACTACTTCGTTAATTGTGACATTTAAATCTTTGATTTACGTTATCCATAGAGGAGAAGCTGGTATTGGTAATGTCCCTAGCATGTACAGTAATTCCTCACCAACCAGGAGGGATATGTTTTTTAAAAACACTGCAGTTGAAAAAAATCACAGTAGAAGAATACAAACTTTTATGAGGAAAAGGGGTTTAGGTTAAGTCGACTCATTATTTAGCATTTTATTACTAGAAAATTGGATGTATTATGCACTGAACAGTTACTAAACACATAGTTGAAAATGCCTTACGTTTGAAGCAAAACACAGCACTGTATTTATCGATAATAGATATGAAGGTACATATTCAAAATTAAATCACTCATGTGCTGGGGTTAGCAGTGAAAACATTGCCATGTGCACGTAGCTGGGAGAGTGCCTAGATCCTCTACTGCAAGGCCAGGCACCGTTTGCTGCTGTCACTCAGGCCTAGATCCTCAGGCTGGGCTGTGAAGTAGGTGGAGATGTTCATGTCAGGGCTGCTCTGAGTGCCGCTCAGCTGTTACTAATGCTAGGCTGATAGCCATGGCTGGCGTGCAGCGTGGTTGTGTCATGCTTTGCTTGGTTGGTTGGTTAGGAGGGAGGGATTCTTGAGTGGGAGGCCTTGCTTCTTTGGCACCTCCCTCCCTACCACAGCGGTCGGTTGATCGCTACAAGATTACTCTGGCAGATGGCCGGCCTGGCCACCACCACTGCTGTCGTTACAGGGCCGGTTGGCTTCGTAACAGCAGCCCGTTATTGAAAAAACATGCTGATAGATGCAATTCATGTCAATGTGTTGAATTTGTATGAAAGTTAGGCGGTGGGGTTAGCCTCTGCACTGGCATGAAGTGGCCCAGAAATGTTTATGGGAATACAAAAATTTATTGCGGTCTACTTGAAATATTAATTATTCTGTATTTTTCATCAAAAATGGATGATGTGGCCTATACACGCACACTGCCTTACTCGCCCAAATATGGCAATATAAGAACACATTTAATTTGCACACACTTACCTTTCTTCACTTTACACACAAAATTTACTTCGCAAGAAAAAAAACGCTTGCTCACTATAAAAAATTAGCGTCTTATGTAGGACATTCAATTAAATTTGAAGTTATCATATATACACTGTGCATCTGTTTTTAAAGCAAAAGAGGAGAGATGACAGAATTAAAAAACAACAGGGAGGGTAAGGCAGAGGTGGCAGTTTGTGACTAGGTTAAACAATTCTCACTGATCCGGCCTGCAACTCCCCCATCCCAAAACACCCCAGTCCCCTTTTGGTATGAAGTAATTTATTGCTTCATGCTGCTTGGGACAACTAACATCAAAGTCTATGATGGCAGCTTGAGACTTCTAACTTCAGTAACGGCTAGTTTTCCATATACTGAAAACTGTGGACAATAGAAACTTGTATCGCAGTTGGAGAAAAGGTATACAAAAACAAATCCGTGCATAACTGAAACCGCATTTCAAGATACCCCGGTTGGCGAGGTATTACTGTACTTCCGGGGCCCAGACTTGTGACGTGCAATAACACTCGTGTGTTCCTTTCATCCAGTCTTTGCAAGCTGGGAGGGAACTGTGAGCAGCACAGGTCACTTCCTTGATGAGTCTTGGGTGTGACACCCACAAGAGTTTGATAAGTACCAAATGCTTCCAGCTCCTACCTGGCCTTTGCAAGCGGTGGTGGAGTACTGAGCACATGGCCTAGTGGGTTAGAGTACCTAATACATTCAGATGCAGTCGAAGGTCTACCTGCTGGTAGTGCTCGGTTTGCCTCTTAATCATGTGTGTTTTTAACTTGATGGCCTGACGTTCTTACCGCTTTTCCTCTAGGCAAGAATTAAGGTACTAGAAATAAAAGGTAAAGGTGGTTTACAAAGTAGTCGACTCCTCTATGTATCTTTATTGCATGTATCGATAAACCACACCAACAACAATTTTTTGTGGTCCCGGCCAAATCCTTATGTAAATAATGTTAACATAAACAGCTTGTATCGTTTATCGAATGGAGGATTAGTCAAAATATATTTTGGTTCCCTTCACCTAATATTTCCCGCAACTATCGTTTTTAAGCTGGTTGTTTATGCAAACATCTAGTAACTGGATGTGAAATACGTCATGCGTGTCGTTGTTTATAACTGCTCTGCAGCACGCTGTCTAATGTCTCGTCTTCCCAACATGTCTGTCGACACTGCGGCCATGCTGTGTGATGGAATCTGGCTTGCTGCTTCCTCTGATGAGAGGGGAAGTAGTTACCCATAGCAACGAGCATGGCGACCTAGCGTCCTCTCTCTCACCCTGTATTTCTGTCTCTCTCAGTCATACACCTTCCTTCCTCCCCTCGCATGTTATCCCAACGAAAGGGGAAGTTTTTGTTGAGCAAAAGATAAATCACCTTCTCACTCTCTCTGGGCCATGCCCGTTTCGCTTACGTTCCATACGACACCATGCCGCAACAGAGCAAATAAACTCTGCATGGCAAACATAATTTTATCAAGATTATGCATCGCTCAAAATAATTCCACCTATCATCACTTGTATTTCAAAGCAAATGGTTTGACGCGTGCCGCTTATACTACTAATAAACTATGATATTGACTCATCGCTCTTTATGTGAAGTATACCCTTACTTCAACCTACGTAAGAGTTGTTACTGCAAGCCAATTCATAGTTGTTGTGCGCCGTTTAAATCTACCGGTCTGCCAAAAAAGGTTATGCAACCAACGAGCATGCCGCTTCTCCCTCTCCCCCCGCGCTGAGTGCCTACAAGCTGTCCATCACTTCAGGCGCGGCCGAGCACCACCAAAGATCCATGAACCAAGAACGCTGATGGGAGGGTTCCTACCTTCCACGCCAGCCGCACATCAGAAGGACATCACACGCCTTCCCCACACCCATCCGCTGCAGCCTAGACTTCTGACTGTATAAGTCTGTGCACAGTGGGGCTCCAGGGGTCATTCGTATTTCTTCTCTTGAGATAACCCTGCGCATTCCTTAGTGCTGGGGCCTCTAGCGAACCTCGAGTCTTCAGTAGCCATTGCGGATACTCTCTGTGATGACAACAGTCTTCTACACCCATCGAACACGAATATACCTTGCTACTTTAGCTTTAACTTGTTTTGTCTCTTCCAGATACCCGTAATTAGACAGCTTAAGTTAAGTAGTTAAATATTCATTTTTCTAGTTCACTTTCCCTCTAGCCTAGGACCAGGTCGCCTACACATGGCTAGCGTAGTTTACCTTCATTATTCCGTCTGCTTGGTAGGAGGTAGCACGAGTCACTGTGTTTATTGGGTCCTCAATAAATACAGCTTTATTCTCTATTCTAACACTTTTATTTCTAGAGTAACGTCTACTTCGCCCACTAGGACTAAATTCCACTGTGCAATACCAACAGAAAATGGGTACTTTGGTAAATCCGAACTAGCTTCACTGAGGCCCCCCTTCTAGGGACCTTCAGTCTGGTACACACCCATTAGACGGCCACCTGTTGCTTCCTTCTACCCCGAGCACCCAGGTGCTGGAGGGAAGGAACAGAGGAGCCACAACCACTAGGAATATCTTCCACCAAGAAGAGACAGCAAGCCTAGGTTATATCACCTACAAGAGCACCTAGGTACTGGGGGCGGTATTGGTCTGGGTATTGCGGCCTGGCCTTTGCTGGATATTACATCCAGTTGTAACATTGGTGGCCCACACGGCTCAACGTCTCTGATCTGCCTGCGGATGTGGGGGATCAGTGGAGACTCTTACCGAGCTTGTGCCACAAATCAGCTACTAGACCTACACTATTATAGGGTAATAGTTTCTCGTCCTGAGTGCACGACGTATCTTGTTCAGCGGCAAGCCACTCTCTATGACTTATAAGATAATGCACGGCCGAAGGCGTAGGGAACAAAGGATTTCTCATCTAGCTGTCAAGCAACGGAATACGTTAGCCCCTCCTATGGAGGAAAAGCAGGTGGAATGGAACCGCGCCACCTCACTGAGATTACGGGCAGTATCGACTGTCCACGTGGTATGATATATTGATTTTCCACTGTTCGTCCAAACCAGTCCCGACTACCGCCCTGTGTTGAGGGGTCTAGTATACAGGTCTGAAGCTAGATATGGACTAGCCAATCCTAGCTTGTGGAGTCAAGAGTCAGCAACCTAGTACTTGTAGTACAGTGTGAGAAAACTCAGTACAACATAATCTTATCCAAGGACTGTAGCACCGGTTTCGCTCAGCCATCAAACCCACGTTACTAACGAACCGAAGACCTTCATAGTAAGTGAGGTTAACTAACACCTCCCGTCAGCTACCAATAACCACGCACTTGGTCTAGCGCAATAAACCTCGATGAACATACCATACATTCAATAACCGGGCACACGTCAGTTTTCGCCTGAAAGTGTTATACAAAACATTTTAACGAGGAATTATTATTTGAAAAATAGTTTTCTTTTGTGATTTAAGGTGGTTTTTTCCTTTAAGGTTGGTGTTTTATTGTATCTGGTGTAATATTTATTTAACTCAAGGGTCAAGAACTTCGTGAAGAAAATTATATGCCCAGAAACATATACGTGAACTTCGCTTGTCACCAAAAATTGTTTGAACATCGAGCGACTTGTATTATAATTGTAAAGTTCTTTTTCAGTAACTTCTGCAGGGAAATCAGAAGATATATATATTAATTTATTTCAATAGACATGTGTTTTTTGAATAAACTGATACAATGTAAGGAACTATTTGACACCTTTTGTCATCTAATAATGGGTAGGTAAGCACTGAGCTGAGTGCAGTATAACTTACGACAGGGGAAATCAGAGGACGTGATTTTGAATGATTAATTATTAGACAGCAAAGAAATCATTTATAATAGCCTTATTTATTTATTTATTTTTGTTTCAAAATTACAAGTTTTCTTTGCAGTAAAATATAATTAATTACTTTAAAAGACAAATATTTGCCATGCGCGCAAGTTGTTGGCAACATGTAGCGGGTGGAGTGGTAACCCTCCTGCTGCCCCCCTCCTTTGCCCGCCACTTTGAACACACTACCTTAATGATAACTTTTCTGCTCGCACTCATCTGATAGAGCCCGTGCCGCTCATTCAAAATTTGACTTGAATTCGGTATCATATTATTTTCATTTTGAGAGGGTGTGAAAGTTTTAGGTCATTTTGCATTTGTTGTCGGATTACAATCAATTATATATGGTATTTTGAGACATTATTTTCTTTATTTAAACAAGTTTCGGTGCAATTTTTTTATTGTATTATATACAATAATATTTTTTTCTAGAATTCCAAATTTTATTGTATTTATTAGCTATACTGTATTCACAAATAATTTACAGCTCTTACTATACTCAACATAAAGTTTTATAAGGTTAGACATTTAATGGATGTACATGTGAGAACCCTCATCTACTGAATGCCCGCAAGCATAGATATTTTTTGGCAGTCCCCTGAATAACGATAGATCGAGAGTCGACTGTATAATAAATTACACACAGAAGAAAACGATTGAGAAGACGTACTATATTGGTGAATTGAGAAGAACAGGGTTATCCCACACTAACTCCTATGCTGTTAACTTAGTTTTACAGAAGTTCAATCTTATAGTTGCATTCAAGTGAAGTGTTAAGTCTTTTACGCAATAGCCTTAAGATTTAAGAAAAAAAGAACTTATACATGTGACAGCACCTGACTGTTAAGTGGAAGTCCGTTAAGTGGAAGTCCGTAAGGAACCTAAATAACTGAATATTATCAGAGAAGTAGCCTCACTCTAGGTGGGCTGCAAGAAGTCTGGAAGGAACGTCAACGTTACCTGCTACCAAGGGTTTCTGTGGTTGGTAAGCGTCCTTATGAAAGTCTCCGGCCTTTGCAAACTGGGAAGTACAGCGACTGCCCTAAGTCAGGGTTATGCTGGCCCTTTTATACTAATTTCCGATGCGCGTGGGATCTCAGAAGGGTGATGGGGAAGCTAGCCTTGCTTCTTAGGGGTTGAAAATTCTTGCTACTGAAGGGGTGCCATCCTATTCTTATCTCCTGTGATGGAGGTGTTGACGTTTCTTATCTCCTCAGTGGGAGGCTCTGGAGGCTGGTACTGCTCCAGTGGCAAGCTGTGGAACTAGATAGCTGCCAACTTGTCCGATTTTTCGTATTTTGTCTGAATTTTTGCCATTTGTTTGATTTTACGAATTGTGTAAATTTTCTTATGAATGTCAATTTTTCCATTTCTTGTTTACTTTGTTTGAATTTCAATACTACCAAGTACTACGGATTTTTCATAATTATTACTGATTTTAGCATCTAGTTACAGAATTATGGAGGCTTGCTTGTTTATTACGGAAATTGATAGCCTTGATAATGCGTTTGAAATTTGTTGTATTTTTTTTTTTTAGTTCATACATATTTACGGTGTGCCGTACAGTAAATATTGTACTTCTACCAGAAGCGTGCATGCGAGTAGACAATTTCAACATTCTCTGTGAACAGCATGATAAATTCAACACTCTAGCAAAATTGTGGACACACAACATTGCCAGCCCGGTTAACGCCGTTGTCCGAGTGCCTTTTTCTCATTGTGTTTAAACAAGTATATTTTTGGTGTTGTTGGAATATTTTATCAGTAGTTTTTATTTCCTTTCTTTAAGCATAGTTGGTTGTAGGTACCGTTATAGTACGTTGTCTTGAATGAAATGTAATGTTAGTTGGCACCTGTCTACCATTTCCTAAAACTGCTAATTCCGCCATTTTCATTAATCGTCGCCCGCAATGAAGTGACACAAATATAATTTACGTAACTATGTTTAAGTGTGTTGGTTTCAAGAAATGTGTGCAGTGTTTATTTTACTGAATGATTCTGCAAATTAATTATTTAATGCTAGTGACGAACAAACATGATTTTAGTGAAGTAAACTTGCAAGGATTTCCATAGAAAAACAAATGTTTAAGATGTTATGAATTTTACAAACAGCAAGTTTGCGTGTTTTGTAAATAATGCAATTTAAAACCATTACTTTGTTATTAAATTCTCGCCGCCTGAAAAAGCCTCACTTTCAACACTTTATATATATATATATATATATAAAGTGTTGAAAGTATATATATCTGTATGAATACGAACTGCAACGTATTTATTACATTTGGTTTTTTCATTGAAGTTAAAAAATTTTCAGTTACAATAATTTGATTGGTATTTTCGTATGAGCAAAATTTTACATATCTCCATCAAAAGAAAATGCAGCTCACAATGCCACTCACTCTTAAGTAAATCAAAACAATGCTGTCTCATGAAAGAGGTTAAACTAAAGCTTGCCCCCCCCCCCCCCCCACACACAGTTTCCTTTCTTTTCCCCTCGTAATAAAATAACTGGAACACCAACAAACTTAACGTGGCAATTTCAAAAATAAAACTGGTTGGAATGCTAACTTATCCATAATATCCTACATTGATTACTGGACGGAAGTTAGCTAACGTCAGTCTTTCAGTGCCTGCTACAACAGAAAACACAAGGAAACAGGAAAATGCAAGTGTTCATTGGACTCAAACATATTTTTACCGTCTTTTTCTTCAGTGACAAAACAGCTGTGTTGGGAAGGATACATTGTGGCAGCACTACTTTTTTAGAACTGTCAAAATTTACCCCACTTGAATTAAATGGACAATTGATTTTTGTGTAGAAATTAGAGGTGGTGTAACGTGTAGTTGCATACATAAGTGGAATGTATTGCAAGTTTGAATAACATAAAACACTTTAACGAACTCGAATAATTACAATAAAACCACAACATTTTGAAAACATGTTGCTGTAAGTTTCCTAGCGAGTGATAAGTAAGAAGGTATGGATGTGTCTTATTAATTTTTTTAACATATCCTGGTGATTATTATATTGTTGAAATCAGTTTCCTGGTTCACCCATGTGCACATGCATTGTGTGTATGTCTAATCAATTTTGTGAGTATAACTGTATTTTGGAAATGAATTTTATCGCTCATGATGTATGCGTATTCTTTTTGCATATAACTGTAATTACTGATGGGTGTGGTTGGGAGGTTGCAGCTCTTTATTTATTTGGTAATTTAGGGTTAAAATATTAGATTAACAAGTTAGAAAGTAGGCCTGTGTGGAAGAAATTTTCTTTAACTGTAGGTTATTGACATTATCAAAATGTTGTACTAATTGAGGATGTGAAAAGTTGGCAGGTATGGAAGTAGCTTGGCCTTTGCTGGAGGGTGCCGGAGGCTTGTCAAACAGTAAAATTCAATGTCGGGGGTAGGACGACGGTGTGACAGCGTCTTGGCGAGTTGAGTCAACATTAAAATCTGGGACCACGTGTCTGTAGTTTTTCTTGACGTGTGTCAACGTACCCTGTAGGCACGTTGTACTGTTGTGGAGTTATAACTTGCCCTTGTATGAGCGGCTTGCTCGAAGATGGGGCGACGTCTGCGAGTAGAGTATGCATGGCTAATTCACAGAAAAGTATCACGTGTCAATGGTGTATCAAACTGAGATCAAATTATTAGTTTATTTTGATGCCATTGGGTGAGACACTTGACAAACAATGACACAAATATTTACTGGTAATATGGGCCCCAGCGGTGCTTCCCAATCACCGCACTATTCAGACTCAGGTTTCTCAGGAATGCTGTGGGTTCTGTGTGTCCATCACACCTGTGCGTACTTACAAAAACATGTTGGCAATACTAAAGTTTTACTTAACATCACTTTGAAAATAATCACTTGATAATGTACATGTGGCTAGGACACTGTCACTACTGAATAAAATAGGTAGGTTACTGATGCTTGCTTTTATTGTTACTGTGCGTACACATCAACGTGCCAATGAAATTATGATTATCTCGGTCATGACTAGCCAATTTTGCTTGGGTGCTCCCCAGCTCGCAATCAATCTAGTGCACACCTAGATGGATAATCTCACCAAGGTGCGTGAAAGCACAGCCTTCACAAGGGAAGAGGGCAGACAGCTGCTAGGATGGACTGACGGTTTTTACCTGAAGACAGGACACAGTGAATTACAAATGAAACCCTTGATGAAAACATTTTAACACATGTGTCTACTTGGCATCACTAACACAAACTCATTTGGGCTCGCCCACTAGCATGTGGGTAGTGTGGTGATGGCCTATACACAGAGCCGGCTAGGACGGAAGTTGTTGCACCAACACAAATTGCAAAATTACAAAAAATAAATAAAGACCTTTAATAAATGATGGGGCATGAGATGAGTATTCACAACAAACACACACATGTGTGAAAACAAGCTTAGGTGGCACGGATGCCACTGGATAATGTTCGTAGCAGACCATGTGGTGCAGATGAAATTGAAATATTTCTTCTTGAAAACTGGAAATTAAATTCAGACAAAATATTATTCTGAGAGAGAAAATTATCCTCTTTACCATTTAAGTGATTGCAGGCGTGCAACATGCCTGATGACTGTAAAATCTGACATTAAGATGACCGCGTGGTCAAGTACAAAAAGTATCAATTACACGAAAAATACATTGAACCCTGATGAAACATACATAGAACCCTGAAATGAATTGTAGCGCACATGATTTTATGCAAATAAACTCTCAAATTGCATGGATGGTGCAGATATAGACTTGTCATAGGTTAACCATGTGATTGTACATGAAATTGCAGTTAAATATTCAAACGTGAAAATATCCTTAAAATACACACATAAAAACAAAGTCCTTAAAATTGCGCGTAGCAATAATACAGAAATTACACTGGAACGCCACTAGCATAGGCGGATGGCGCCTGATTCAAGTTGTGTGGGTCGCGTGATCTCTCCGACATCTTTCTCATCTCTCCTCAATTAGGTTTGAAAAATACCACAAGGGCAAAATAAATTATTTAAGCAGAAGTATAATGCTGGGTAAATGTCTGGCTAAACATACGCAAGCAAAGGTTGACCGCTAAACTAAATTGACTATGGAAACCTACATCAGTGAACAAAAGTTGTAGTATGGACGTTACAGTGTCTTACCTCTCCAGCTCCCTACGACAGACTGTCCATAGGCAAGCGTCTCACGGACCTACCATGGCCGCCTACAGGGTTCATATAAACGGAAGTGCTATGCACGCAGAGTAAAATATTTATACTTTGAAACATAAAAGTGGCACAAATTATATTTAATATGTTTTACATTTTTATAATTTTCTTATGGATTTTTCATATTAATTCAGTGTCTATTTATTACGGTGTTCATGCCGGAATATCAGTGTTCTTAATCTCGGTGCCGCGGGCACTTTGAATTTAATAACCAAAAATTTTCACAACAAACATTTAAAATTATTTCAAGGCATATCAAACCCTGCAAATACAAATACAACACCCGTTTTATACTGCAAAATATTATTGATTTGAGAGTTCAAAAATATTGGTCTCTTTGCGCACATGCATGGACACATGACACATGCATGGTGAGCGCCATTATGGGTTCTAGCGCCACTGGGTGTTAGCCGGCGTCAATTTAATGCTTCATATATTCTAGCGATAGCTGTATCATGGGCATGTAAGGGGTGGAAGTAAGTACATGGAGCAGAGAGAAAGGAGGGAAGGGTAGAAGGATGCAGCGGGTTTTTTTTTTTTTTTTTTTTTTTTTTTTCCCCATGCATGTGATGTGTGGAAGAAAAGTACATGGCTGAGAGAGAGAGAAACAGAAAGAGGAGAGTTTGCTATGTATCCGCCAATGGTGTGCGAATATTGGATTGTGATGTTCAAAAATTTTCAAATTGAATAGTAAAATTTTTTAATAGCATGCAAATAGTTTTAAAGTCTAATAGCTACAAGTTAAAATTTCATTTCAGGCAAAAAAAAATTTTGACAAATTTCATTTCACTAACGATATAACAAACCATTCCCATACAAATAATATATCTTCAATTGCAGTACACAATTTTTGCTAGATAATTCCAGCCTATTGAACGTAGAAATTATGCTCCAAAATATAATGATTAATGAACACAGTGGATCCCTGTTATATTATAAAATTTCTCATGGGTCCCAATAAATATTAACCTCATATAAGGGACAACTTTATAACAGGGTAGTTGTGTATTGGAAAAGATGGTTGTGGACCAAGAAAAGGCAGCTTATTAAGCAGGAAAATGTTATGAGAGGGGGATGTTATTACAAAGTTACACTGTAGTGCACCATGTGTGTGTGTTTATTTACATACATATGTTGTGGCGGGGTGAAAAAATAAGAAAATCATTTACGTCTAGATGGTTCTTAACGTCTCATAGTGACTTTGTAAAAACTGTTAAAGGGCCAAATGTAGGTCTAATTAAAAAGGTGAAAAACGGCTTAACTTTATCAGCAAAACATAAAACTACCAAAGTGTGGTTACCTCAAAGGTTGACGAAAGTCCAAAGGAAACAAAATAATAAACTCACAACAGAACTCCAAAACATCTAAAATTACAGCTTAACATCCACTACACTTAAAACTACCAAAGCAACGTCTCAGAACAGCAAATAAACATCGCAGCTGAAAACTAAAATTAATAAGTAACATCTATAATTATGTTGGGCAAACTTTGAAGTAACTGAAGGTGGGGGGAGTGGGGGCAGCTCCACCACTGGACTAAATTATTGGCCATCCTGGGCCGTCCTGAAGCCTCTTACCAATAAAACTCGCTGTCTAACAGGTTACAGAGCGTACGCAACTTCTATACCTAGGAGGCAGGTACATGAATCTTCATGAGGACTATGGTATGTTACTTTGTCCTGTTCTCTCAGAACAGCTACTGAAAAAGCCTGTCAATATGAGCACTACATGTGTCTAGTCAGACTACAACATGTTACACATTTTATTTTCCAGGTTCTTTGTAAATGTTGGTAATTGTTTACTATTTAATTGACTTTATCATTGTGCTTAGAACTTGGAGCCATCCACCATCAGCAGGCAGTATGCTACATTACTCTTGGATGCTGCTCTGGACCAATCCAAGTGGGAGTTGTCAAAAGAGCTTGTGCGTTTCCTGCGGGCAATTGGTGAGTTTTACATGGCAGGCATGGCAAGTATAGTAGTTAGAAATATACAGCCAAGGTGAAGGTGTGATTTAATTTCATTACATTAGTGAATTTAGTTAAAAACAAGTAATTACTGATATAACTACATAATGAGCCTACTATTTTCTATATGGGTGCAAATAATTTTTAATGAAATTTAAAATATCTCAGATTGTAGGTAGGCCTTCATGTCTCATTGACAGCAATATCATTAGAGATGGAAACCAGAAACATATGCAACAGTAGTGAGACACTTACAAATACACAAGTCTTACCAAGGACTTGAATCCAGAAAACCTCATACCATAAGCTAGCATGCAATCAACTGCATTATGGAGGTTGAATTCGGAGCATCAACTTCAGAAGTTATCATTATACTGTTTTCGATGATACAGTTTACGTAACGCACAACCTGTCGAATGTTGTTGGTATTGGCGGAAGTCATTGATTTCCTCACCCCCATCACACCCAAATGGCTGTGGAGCAGGCATTGTCAACTTGATGACGTTACTGTTTGAAGTGGATCTGTCCTTTGCCGGAAGTTCAATTATGGAGTGTGGTACACAATGATGGGCACTAGTAGGTTTAGGCTTGGTTTGTAAATGAGGCGGTGCGTAACTAGGGGTTACGTTCAAGCGTCTTACCATCTTTTCTGTGGCTGTGGACTGACTTGGTGCAAGTGGTTTCTTCGATGGTGTGAAAAGTAATGGTGGAACAGCATGCGGGATGTGCCAGAGCAGGCTTCTTTTCCCTCTGGTGTGACTCAACGCGCACACTTTGTGGGTATGGCAGCTGGTGGAAAGCATCAAAGCTCTTCTTCACCCCACCTGGTCCCCGGGCGACAGTGAAGTAGTGGTTTCCACTTGTACTGGGTTTTTATTGGGGGCTATGTTGTTGGTTTTGGCCACTTCTATGATAGAGCTTTGTGCCTTAGGAAGCGTGCTTGCGAGCGATGGGCGAGTGGGTACCCTGTTAGGGGTATAGGTAGGTGTGATTTTAAGTGGTGTGACCCCTCTAGTAACGTAAGTGGTGAACCACTCCTTGGCACTCAAGACTGGAACTCCAAAGAGAAAAAGGCAGAGAAATCTTCAGAAAGGAGTTTGCCCACCCGAAAACCTCCAATCTGATTACCAAGGTGTCCCAGAGGAGAACTAGAATCGAAATCCACTACAAGCGTGATCCTTCAGGCCCCAACACAAAAGTATTCTTAAACACAGGGGCCGACCCATCAAATATGGATATTGTCTCACCTTATCCCTGATTCTGGCACTCTTACACAAACATTAGCCACATGAATACACAAGACCAGATAAATTAGCAAATGATAACCTTATATTATAAAGGTACCTAGTTCATTTCATTTTATCATAATTCCTTCAGTGTAATGCATGTTTAATGCATGTAAAATTAAATACTATTGTTTTTGTGAATTAAAAAAAAGATAAATACTTGGCACAGTTGATACTATTTGTGCCGCTCCTTCTCATTAATTTGTTATTGCTCTAAATTCATAAATGTTAAGAAATTCAGAAGTGACATAATTTTTTGTTCTATATTTTTGTTATTTTAATACCTTTTTTCGATGTGATTAAATGAACACACATCCCCAAAAGAGGGCACAACAAAAACAGAAGAAGTTCTCTCTTTCTATACAGTAAACCAGTAAACCAAATGCTGCTTGAGCATATTCAAGTATTTCAACCATTAGTGAGAGTGCTGGGTGCACCCATTAAATGATTATTAAATTATTAATACATTTATTTTTTTTTTTCAACCGAAAGTAAATTAAAGTTCATTAAGTTTTATGAAAAAGGTTTCAAATGTCGGGTAGTAAGTAGACATCACACCATGCTGCTAGGATTCAAATAGGAAAGTTCGTGCCTAGAAGATATAAGAATTCTTATCTGACCAAAATTTTACACACCGGGATCTGTGGTTTTAGCTCATGGTCCCAAATTCAGCTAGGCCATGGCACAAAGGAAGTACCCCAAAAGGTCTCACGTGGTCAGCAACTGCAGTCCACTGCAAACTAGGAGAACTACACTGTACACAACATAGCAAAAAATAAATAGAAAGAGTTGACTTACAATAACACAAACAATAATTGGATGGCAGGGACAAAAACTCCATTGAGTTTACTCACCGATGGTGGTCTACAAAGTAATTACAACATTAAGTTGTGAAGAAAAGTCCGCAGTTAGAAAATATTGAAGGTTACATGATGGCGGGCAGATAGGGAGAAGACAGAGTCGGCGAATTTTTTTATGCCACCCAAAAAAACTTGGAGATTTCCTAAACACACAATATGACCAATCAATAATATCGAAAGACCATGTCGCTGTGATGAAACATCGCAATTATATATTTTTTTATATATGAATTTGGCCATTCATGGATCGCAATGAACTCAAGATTTCTGGTTCATCTTATTCTGTCTTCCTTCCCAGAACGTCCTCATTTTTTCTCCAACTGCTTATCTTTGTTCTTCAGTCCACACACTCTTGGATCTTGGTTTTGGTCGGTCTTCCGGAAATCTTGCGTTGTCGATCAGTTGCCTGATATTCTCTGTTGTTGAACAATTCTTCCGTTATCCCAACTTTTTCTGCATCTTTCCTGTTCTCTACCATCCATCCTGTTCTGCATTTCAATCTTGCGATGTAGTTGAATATTTTATTGGTGAGTCTATTCTCATTCATTCTTTCTAGGTGTCCATAAAATTTCAGTCTACTTTTTCCCATTGTGTCCGTCATTTTTCCGGTATTTCTGTATAGGTCTTCATTTTTCCTCTTGATCCAGGTGTTGTCGGTGTTTTTCAGTGGTCCCAAAATTTTTCTCAGGATTTTCCTCTCTCTTACTTCCAGTTCTTGCAGTTCTCCTTTCTTGTTCATCATCAGGCATTCTAATCCATATATTACTTCTGGTTTGATGACTGTATTATAGTGTCTAGTTTTGGCTTCGATGGATATTGCTTACTTATGTAATGGTTTTGTATTATTCTGTATACCAATTCCAATTTTCTGACCCTTTCTTTGTTTGTTGTGCTGTCCAGTGCATTTGGTTGGATCTATTGTCCTAAATGATTAAATGTATCGATAATATGTATATTAACTTTTTTCTTTTCAAATTTAAACATATTTAAAAAAATGAATATACAATATTAATTATGCAAATACACTAATAGAAAAGTGGAATATCAAATATTACACTTGAACAAACAGTAACAGAAATGTCAAGCAGCAATGCATTATAACAGTACCTCTGTGTGTGTGCGTGTGCACGAGAGAGAGAGAAGAGAGAGAGAGAGAGAGAGAGAGAGAGAGAGAGAGAGAGAGAGAGAGAGAGAGAGAGAGAGAGAGAGAGAGAGAGAGAGAGAGAGAGAGAGAGAGAGAGAGAGAGAGAGAGAGAGAGAGAGAGAGAGAGAGAGAGAGAGAGAGAGAGAGAGAGAAGAGAGAGAGAGAGAGAGAGAGAGAGAGAGAGAGAGAGAGAGAGAGAGAGAGAGAGAGAGAGAGAGAGAGAGAGAGAGAGAGAGAGAGAGAGAGAGAGAGAGAGAGAGAGAGAGAGAGCTGGATGGATGGATTGTGCGGGGACAGAGTAATTCCATCAACATGTGATAATGGGGTGAAGTCGAAAAGTAGAGTGAGCATGCTCGCTGCACAGGAGTGTGGCATGCGTCGTAGAAATTTAACTTTTGCTGGATTTGCAGTCAGTCCTGCTTTTCTCAAACGTGAGAACACTTTCTCTAAATATTGTGTATGTTCTAAATTTTTAGATTAAACCACCAAGTCATCAAGATAATTATACATAGACTTAAATTTGATATAGGTAATGGAAAACTTTGTTTTTTTTTGCCAGACCGAAAGGAACATGGGTTAACTGATATAAGTTCTGTGGCATAAAAAAACTAGTTATGCGATTAGATTCTTTACTCAAAGGTATCTGGTGGTAAGCTGCTTTTAAGTCAATAGTGGTGAAAATGTTTGCATTACTGAACCAACAAAAAGCGTAATGTAAATCAGACAATGGCACTGATTCAATTTCAATTTTCTTGTTTACCTTGCGATAATCAATAACCATGCATTGTTTTTCATTTGGTTTAGGTACAAGGAAAGCTAGACTGGCATACTGAGAAGTAGACTGTTATATCATACCTTATCAATCAGGTCTTGAACCTGCAGTCTTAATAACTCCAATTTTGGAGGGGACAAACAATATGGTTGACTTTTAACTGGTTCTTTATCAAGCAATTTAATTTCATACTCCAGCCGTTTGGTGAGGCCTGACTCTTAAGTGAAAACACTAGGGAACTTATGGCAAAGTTTCTGACACAATTTTGCTCTTGTGCAGACAAATGACCGAAAGGGTTTACTGAAGCTTTCTTTTCACAGTCGACATAATCTTGTTGTGGTGTTGCCAACATTATTACCTTCAAAAGGAGTGTTCTTTTTTGGGGAAAATTTAAAGAAAATATGATTTCTTGATCATCCAAGACCAGACTGGTCTTCCTCATAAAATATGCTCCAATAAATAAATATAAACTTAACTCATCAGCAATGAGACATATTATCATCCATGTAAAACATGAAATCTTTACCTTTATGACTGCGTAACAAGACATTGGCAATGGAGCATATGAAGCTCTAAAACATTTGAAATAATTGTTTTCAACAGATTTTATTAAATTTAATTCCGTCAATTGTTTGAAAAGTTTTCTACAGATAGTGGTTCTTGCAAAACCAGAATGAACTAGTCTGCTAACATGCATTGAACCGACACTCAATTCGACATAAGTTGTACTCGCTCTTCGAATATCAACAACATTGGGAAAATGGACACATCACATGTTCAAAACATTAGAATGCTCATGCTCACTGTGAGCCTCTGATTGTCCAAACAACCATTGAAAAAGATTACAAATGTCCACTCTGGATGAAATGTGAGCATTGCATAAGATCTTGTTGGCTCTACCGTAATAGCGAGAACGGTTGCGCACTTGTCCTCCTCGCTGCCCACGTTTTTTTAAATTTATAACAATTGGCAGCAATGTGACCTACCTTTCAGAAAAGAAACAAATGGGTGGGTTACGTTTGCGAGTGGCGGAGGGTTGATTAACTGCCTCTTTCTGATTTTACATTTTTACTCTCTTTTTTTAGAATCTTTCCCCTGATCCTTAGAATCTTTATCTTTTGACTTAGGTCCACGTGATTTGTCATGATCAACATAAGCACCTGATTTATTCTGCTAGTGTTTTTAAAACATATTTTGTTTAAAAGAGAAATCTGGTCTACATAACAGAAGTCTAACTTTGACTGACTGACTAGCCATATTTTGGAGGGTCCTTATAGTATTTAGGGCGCTACCTTTCTATACTCTGGGGTGTACAGAATATGTGACTGTCTAATAGGTATGTACTGACGTACGTGCATTGCTGAGGGGTAGCCTGCAGTCCTGCACTATGGTTCGTAAAATGGGTTGAGCAATATTCTGCTGTCTCCTGCATGTCTCCGATCACATTATGTCTACCTGGAAATAGCACAAATACCTGGTGGAAATAATACTGATTGTTTGGATAAATACACATGTTAATCACAGTAGGAATAAACCTGGTGGCACGTACCACCTCCTACTAGTTGACCAGAAGTAAAGTATGGTTAACATGTGAAGGTGACCTGGTTCTAGACTGCGCAAGGTATAAACTGCTTGGTGGCTAGTGTAACAACTCAACCTAACTATCCTAAACTTGTTGTCCAGAAGGGACTTGTACGTGCTGCTACCAGAAGGGTAGTAAGGGGTGTTTAACCCTACCAGAAGGCAGTGGTAGGGTTTCTGTCACCAGAAGGGTGGGCACTATAAGAGGAGTCAAAGATTCCTGGACTGCAGAGCTTCTGGTAAGGCAAGAAGCCTCTGAAGTAGCTGCGGAAGAACCTCTTGAATATCTGGTAGCTGTAAGTGAAGTAACTGAAGAACTCTGTTAGATCACGAAGACCTGTGAGGCAGTAGAGAGCTCCAGAACATGTGGTGATGGAGTGAGCTACTGCTGTTGGTTCCTTTGGCATTGTACAGTGCAGTGAAGGAGCATAGACTTGGCGAGGTCGTGAGTACCTGGAGGTTTTCTCTGGCACTGGTCAGTGTGGGGAGGAGCATGGACTGCCCAAAGAAGCGGCGTGTAGGTATTTATACTCTGCTGGCTCGCCCGTGACTGGCTGGAGGGAAGTGGGTGGCATGATGTTTGCAGGGTGTGTAACGTCGTTGGCCGGCCAGAGTTTCTGCTGAGGTGGCTCGTGTGAACGTTAATACTTGTGGCGCCATCTCCTGGCGCATTGTTGTATTACATGACCTTGAAATGCCATCTCGGCAGCTTGGCTAACAGCTCATACATGCTTCGGAATTATGAGTGTACATTTTATCGTAGGATGGACAGTACAAATTATTTGAGTCTCTAATAGTCCCCCATAACTTAGGACATATTCTCTAGGCACTCTGGTAGATTGTAATGAAATTCGAACCCTGCCAGGTGCAGCAGGAGGGTTCTGACTAATGAGGTGAAGTCGTTGTTAGTTGGTTGGAAAAGACGTCACGCGTCAATCCCCCCCCCCCCCCCCCCCCCCCCCCCCCCGGTCCATTTCGATGTAGACTCATTTGGGTGAAAAGAAAAAAATGTTTGCTTGAGGAGATGTAGAACTGTCCCATCAAGAAAAATTGGTTTGGCTTCTGTTCTTCAATTGAAGGGTTGGCGCTGTCTCTTTCTAGCACAGCAGCTGGCCGGTGGTTAACGATGGATAAAGACTTTTCCCCCCCTTGTGTGGGAGATAAGTGTCGCGTGGGGATCAGTGTCTGGTGTTTCGCTACCTTTTTATTGATATGTGCCACTTTTGAATTCTCAACTGAAGGATGTGGATACTGAATACAGGGATCTGTTAACAGAGTTTATCCTATGGAAGATAATGCAAAACATGAATGGCACATTTAAAAAAAATGGACACTGGGGAGTATATACGTGGCCTCACTCTTAAGAGTCGTGTATGTGTGCTAGCTTCTGCCTGCTGTGGTGCTGAGGGTGAGGAAAAGTGACCCTATCCTGTGGTTATCGTATATGTCACACAGAAGGCAGCAGTTACACGTGACGGTTGCTAAGGAAATGCAGACTCCAGACCTTCTGTCACCTGGGTCAGCTAATTATTTACCATACACATACGAGTACACTCAAGATTTTAAAGCTAATAAATACGTACGTTACCACCTACATTAATAGGAAAACATAATACTCAAACATTTGCACAAACCCTTATTTACAATAATATTCTGAAAAATTTTCTTACGAATTTTCCGCTGGCTCTCTTGGCAGGAGTCCAGGGTTTAACACTGGCACTTGTTATATTTATTAAAAAAACTTGGAAGTCCTTTCTTTATTTTTATAATAGCACTGGCACATATGGGTGTCCTAGAGTGTTTACGTATAACTTCTTACAAATTGTAAGAGTGGTAGTCAGTCATTTGATGACACTTGTTTTGGAAATAATTTACATAATTTTCTGTCTATAATATTATCACAGCTATTTATGGCTGTTTCACGATCTGTATATATGGTTCTTTTGCACCTTGGTGAGCGTCCAGAACGTTTGAAAATTACGTAAAATATCACTACATTGTTATTATGTATCATTTGACATGTACGTGTTAAAAATGTTAAGTTTCACCTGTCAGTAGCAATTTTATGGCTATTTTAAAACTGAGTGTTTTTTTCGCATTGCACTTCACTTTAAACCTGCAGTGGTGGTATTTTCTACACCGGATATCCCCGCTTCATGTCCATTTATTGAGGGTATGGCCACGTGAAGCGGGATGTCAACCTCCAGCGCAATTCTTGGTACCGGCCTGGTAACGAGGTACCCTGGCAGGCCTGGGCTGCATCTTTCTCCTGGATAATCAGGCGGCCGTCTTGCAGTTGGCTTCGGTGTGTCTAGACACTAGGACCTGGGTGGCCATCACAGGTAGTGGTTCAGGCATTTTGCCTAACTCCTCGGCTCATTGCACCGGAGGCAGACGCTTGTGGATGTCATCTCCCTCAATGACGGGGCTGCTGGGCACATCCTCCCATACAGGAAGCTGGGTCCAGATGTCAGCCTCTGTGTCTCCTGACACCAGGGTGGCCATCAGAGGTAGTGGTTCAGCAGTAGTTTTGCCTTTCTCCTCGGCTCATTGCGCTGGAGGCACAGGCTCTTGGGGAACCTCTGCATCAACGGCAGGGCTTGTCTCATCTTGTTCTTCAATTGGACTAGACGCCAGAATATTTTGCTCATACTTGGTGTCATCTGGTCACGTCTGCCGGCGACCTTGTGTATGTATTCCGTCTGTGTCGAGGGCAGAGTTCTGATGGACTCTTCTCTCTAGGCTTAGGGAATTCCACCTTCATTGGAACTGAATGGCTGGCTCCCTGCTGGTGTGTGTCCTTACATCCAGCTCTTTGGTGGAAGTAGTCTGAAGTTTAAAGTTTAGAGGGTCCATCGGTGTAGGGTCGTCTTCATCTGCAGGTTGCTCTGAAAACACTGATTCTGTGGTTTCAACCTCTTACTTGAGGGCCTGGGGCCACAGAACCTCTTGGTCTGGGGCTTCTGTAGACTGAAGCCTCCTATAACGGTGCCTGGCTCTTCGGGCCTGGTTTTTGGTCGACTTTGGTTGACTTGGAGGTATAGGTGGTTTGAGGTGTCTTCGGGATTTCTCTGGCCTTCATGCCACCCCTCGGTGTCACTGTTGGCATTGGTTACGCAGGTATGGAGCACCTGTAGCTGTTGCAGTCATACAGGCTTCCTTGTGCTGCATGGTGGGGCTGTATGCCGGGAAGTGTTGCCGTCGCTTCATTCCCAGTGGACCATCAAGCGCTTCTCCTTCCCCCAAATGTGCATGCAGCATTGCTTGCAATCCACGCTGCATTCTGTTGCTGGAGCCAGGGCTGTCCCAAAATAATTGTCTCCCTTATTTTTGCTACCACCAAGAACCTTGTGTGGATGGTTGTCTGATTGATGTGAATGGCCAGTCTTATCGTCCCTTCCATCTGAAGGAGGCAGTCTCTCTAGCCCATCTTGACCTTCCTGTAATGGGGGGTGAGTAGGTCACGTCGACAAAGTTACCGGAGGCTGCTGTGTCTATCGCAGCCACGGTAACTTGAAGTTTGATCATCACCTTAATCCGGGGAGCATTCGGTGAGCCAGATGCCCTTGATTATTGTGTGCAGGGTGACGCCTGCCTTTTTATCTATTTCCCCGTAGCTTTGGGGGGGGGGGGTGGTTTCTCTTTGCTTGCCTCCCTCCAGTCCGCAGGCTGTTTGGGACACTAATGGTTCAAATGCCTCTCGGGGCAGAATCAGCACTTTGGAAGCCGTAATGAGCGAGGAGGGGGAGTCACAGCAGGGGGGAGGGGGTAGGAGGAGTAGGGGAGGCCATGTAGCCTGTCAGTTTTACTTCGTCCTTCCCCTTCTCACCCTATCTATGGTCTAGCACTGCCTACTTTTTGTAGTTGCACTCTTTCCCCTTTGCACGCTCTGTTAGTTCCTCCACCATTTGTGGTTTCGGGAATTGTAAGAAATTCCAATATTTGGGTAGCAGCATGCACATCACATGGCATATGCAACTCTCTTCATCTTGGTCTGGGAAAAATTGTTTCAACATATGTACATTGTGGCGCACAAAGAATTCTGCGTAGTCGTCAGTAATCTGGGTACAGCTGGAACTCTGTAGTTATATGTGCCAGTAACTCCTCACCTGTGAACTGGTGGTTAGACGACTACACAGTTATCCCCACTCTGCTATAAATTCCCCATACCAATTCCACCATTCGAGGGCTTTGCCCTTGAGCTTGGTTTGTGCCTTGCTTATCCACTTTTTAGTCGGAACCTCGTTTTCTCGGAATTCTTTCTCACATTCCATCGTGAATGTGAGCGGGTCCTCGTGTGGACATCCTGCAAATTTGTGTGTTCGGGGTTTTCCGGTGCATCAGCTGGCTGCTGGACTGTTGGTATGACCTGGGTTGCTAGGGAAGTATTTAGCTGCACGCCAACATACTTTGCAGCAATAAACAAAGCCCGGCCTTGACACTCTTTCTTCATGTCACCTTATACATTGGTGATGATAGGGTTGGGTGCACAGGATGCTGTGTACCATATTAATTCCCATGTCCGAGGTATGTCGCCCAGTTGCATTCTGGGCATGTGGGGCATTCTTCATTCCTAAATTCCAGCCCATGGGTATAGTATTGTTCATCAGCCCACCCCAGGCATGCGTAATGGAATTAGTGCTGGCAATATACACATACTATGCCAAATGTACCGGTGTCAGGGCATATGGCTGTATGGCACCGTTCGTCTAGAGCCTCTTCCATAGTAGCTTCTAGGTTATCGGATTGGATCACTTCCGTGTCCGACATATTGCCTAAGTATCTTGAGTTCTACGGAGTGTTCCCAGAAGTCTAGTTTAGAGGTCTATTGACTCCCGGCTAGATCATGTAGTCTCGGGGTCGTGCTGACCTAGTTCTGCTTAATTACCTTAGCTAATTAAGCACTCGGGCCTTACGTTGGACATCGGAAAAACTTGATGCGTGGCGCCCTTTAATTGGCTGAGGGCGGCATCACAGCTGGGACTGGGATTTAGGTGTGTTAGGTCAGAAAAACTGGTTGATTTGACATTTGACTTACTGCTGATGGGCTGTAAGATGGCAGGTGTACAGTACCAGACACATGGCTGTTCTGCCAGGCACAAAGTCCAGAACTGCAGTCACAGTCTTCCGGGTGGGTGGACACACTTTACCTAGACAAACGATGGCCTGGGGTGGCTGCTGACCCAGCTGCGGCAATGGTAGTCAGCAGTTGGAGCTGGCACCATATCCTGGTGTGCAGGTGGAGCTGCTGCTGCTTGAATGGCTAGTGGTCCAAGGTGAACAGGTGTGGTGATAGTCCACGAAATACGGGTTTGCTATCCCTTATATAACATTCTTGTTCCTAGTGAAGGCGGGCAGCGATGGTGTGCTGGATCCCAGCTAGCTTCACAGGGGCTATGAACAAAGAAGAGGAGGGAGTTGGGAGGTGCTGAGGCCTCTCCAACTAGCGGGTAGCTTGAGCTAGTTCCCTGGGACTGTGGTTAAAGACTGCACTCGGCTCTGGGTTGCAAATTTAAGCATGTGACGAGGTCCCTGGCCAATTGCCAATGTTAAACAAACCATAGTGGCACCCTTTGCCTCTCTTGTGTCCATCACCATTAATCGCAGTGGACACAGAGCATTGGATTACTAATGCATTCCTTGGATGATGCTTGGGTTTGGGTCCGAAAGGGGTCAGACCCTCAGAACAAGGCAGATACTGTCTCCGGTCCGTTAAGCACGGTGGACAAAGTATAACCTGGGCAGACTGAGTAGCCACCCTTAGGATTGTGTTTATAGTGGTTGGGGCTCTATCTTTGTGTACACTGGAGTCTACAGAACGGGTCGCCGTCTAATGGGTATGTACTGATGTGCGTCTGTGAGGGGAAGCCCACAGTCCTACACAATGTGGTTCGTAAACTGGGTTGAGCAATTTTTCAAGGTCTCCTGCTTATTTCCTATAGCATAATATGTACCTGGAAATACCACAAATATCCTGGGGGAAATATTTCTCAATGTTTGAATAACTACACGTTTATTCCGGTAGGAATAAACCCGGTGGCACGTACGACCTTCTACTCAAAGAAGAGTTGACCAGAAGTAAGCTACGGTTAACATATGAAAGTGACCTGGTTCTAGACTGCGCAATGTATAAACTGGTAGGTGGCGATTATAACAATTCAACCTAACTATCCTAAACTTGTATTCCAGAAGGGACTTGCGGGCGCTACTATCAGAAGGGTAGTAAGGGGTGTTTAACCCTACCAGAAGGCAGTGGTAGGGTTTCCTTCACCAGAAGGGTGGGTACTGTAAGAGGGGTCGGAGATTCCTAGTCTGCAGAGCTTCTGGTAAGGTCAGAAGCCCCTGGAGAGTAGCTGCAGAAGAATCTTTTGGAGATCTGGTAGTTGTTGGTGAAGTCACTGAAGAACTCTGTTAGATCACGAAGACCTGTGAGGCAGTAGAGAGTCCCAGCACACCTGGTGATGGAATGAGCTACTGCTGTTGATTCCTTCAGCACAGTACAGTGCAGTGAATGAGCATAGACTTTGCGAGATCGTGAGTACTTGGTGGCTTTCTCCGGCACTGGTTAGTGCTGTGGAGGAGCATGGACTGCCAAATGGAGCGGTGTGGTGTGCAGTTATTTATACTCTGCCAGCTCGTCCTCGGCTGCCTGAGGGAGGTGGATGGCGTGATGTTTGCAGGGCTTGTGATGTCGTTGGCTGGCCTGAGTTTCTGCTGAGGCAGCTGGGTCAGCGTTAATACTTGTGGAGCCTTCCCCTGGTGTGCTGTAGTACTACATGACCTTGAAATGGTGGTTCGGCCGACAGCTCATTCATGCTTCGGGGTTATGAACGTGCATTTTATCTTGGGATGAACAGTACAGTTTATCGGCATGTGTAATAGCCCCCGAACTAGGGGCATATCCTGTGGGCTGTCTGGTAGATTGTATTGCAAGTGTAACCCCGCCAGGTGCGACAGGATGGTTTGCAATGAAGAGGTGAATTCGTGTTAGTAGGTTGAAAAAGATGTCATGCGTCACATTGCTTTACAAAAGAAAGACACAATATTTTTAGTTCACTTGCTTGCTCTACCACAGGCACTTCATGCACTGATAAAGTGTCTTTCTGTATAAGTAAACCATTGTGGTTTCTTCATCTCAAATTATATTAACATTTTGAAATAGCTACGATATGGCACATTTTTTATAAACATTTTAACATTTAAATTAAATTTTGGTTACAGTAACAAAAGTATTTTCGTATTTGTATTAGTTAAAAGTACAGCAGAATGTTTTCACTAACATGAATGTTTTCTTGATGTACATAAATTAGTAACATAAAGATTTATTTCAGTGGAACAAGAACCCATTTTATTCGCTAGGCTTTAGTAAGCATTAAAAAAACTGTTCATTAAAGGAAATATTTGTTAGTTTGAAATTGGTTACATTGTTTCTGCTCTACTATACTAATAGATTATCGCTATACAAGTTTACCAATCTGTAAACAAATTTTGTATCTTCTGGCCTGACAACCTCTTCCCCCATATTTTTTTGTGTTTGGAAATATTTTAATTTCACCTGGTTGTTTGTTCCTAGATCCTAATGATGTGGAGTCCCCTCGTGCCTCATTTATTTTACCATCAAAATATGGTGTCAACCCACAGACACCCCCAGTCAGCCCCAATGAGGAAGATTTGTCCCTTGTCCTGGGCACCATGCAGGTTTGTATTTGCCCCTGCAGCATACAGTTCTTACATTACCACTAACCTCTCATTTTCTTGTAAAATGGCCACTTGAATCTGGCAAATTTTAATGTTAAAATTTTATGAAATCAGTTCATCAGTTTTTTAATAAAAGTTTGCAGAGAATATTGGAGTTCATAAATTATTGTTTAACCACTGAATATTCGTAACAGATATAGATTGAATCCTATGGTTTGATGAAACCAGGTTCTTATTTGAATCTCAAATCCGTATCCATCAGTAAATTTGACGCATGATGCAATTTATTGGGAACAATATTCCCTCAATTCAAAGTAGGTAGGAGTCATGGTGGTGTCCAGTTAGACTACTTGCCTCCCACCATGGCAAACCAGGTTAAATTCCTGACGTAGTGGCCCCCGAATTTTCGTATGTAGGAATTGTGCCAGATAATGCAGCTGGTCTGCTGGTTTTTTCGGTGATCTCCCATTTCCCCCATCCTTGCATTCCAGTGCTGCTCCATTCTCACTTCACTCCACCATCATCGGCTTCTAAGATCATAATATTAAGAGGTACCAAAATCTCTGTACTCCACTCAAAGTAGCTGGCATACGAAGGGTCTGGGTTGGCAAGTGGACAATACTCCTCTCAATTCAGATAGGGTTGCTCGCCCACTGGGTTTGTGGTATAGAGATGTGTCAAAGGCCTCCTCGTTTGTTAGTACCACACACCGGGTGCACTCTGCGGCTTTGGGTATTTTCAGTGTGACAGCCTAAACAGTTGCTGATTTGAGGTAGGCTCTGACTAGGGTTCTTGACTGATATACATTGAGGTGGGTGACACAGTGCACTTACAAGTTGTTGGTCTTGGCAGTGGACTCTTAGCAATGGTGATGCAGTGAAGCGTTAGAGTTGCCCCAACTGGAATAGGTCGCCTTGGCCAACTTGTCAGTGGGAGGGTGAGGCCCAGCCTAAGGATGATGTGTGCCGGGGACTTTTACCACTGGACCAAAATGATTCTTTGGGGCAAAATCAGCGGTGATGCTTCTGCTTGGCATCAGGATATTTGATCTTGATCTCTCAGGTCACAGTATTGGCAATATCCATGTACAGTAGATGGTCAAGTGACCGCTGGTGTACTGCCTCAGCATTATGGGCTTTGTAACTTCTCCTGTGTCAGGAGGGTAAAGGCATCAATATAATTGTAGACAGTGTAGCTAATTTTATCTAGAGGAATCACAAATACAATGCTGGCTAAAACACAAACGGTGGAGAGACTATTGTCCCGGGCAAGTTTCCATGGCCTAGAGCTGTTGAAAGCTGGGCACACAGTAATGCAGTAACCTTGTTAATTAACTGTCTTAAGGGTGTGAAGTTTAACTAATTTGGTTTTCCCTGTGGCATGTCATAACAATGATCCAAGGCCGGTTGCAGATAGTCTCTTTGTTTACGTGGATCCTTTAGTTAGTGGTCCCATGAATACCCCAAGCGCTATTCTCCCATGATGAGCAAGATTGCTTATGGTACATGAGGTTAGACAAGATTTGTGGTTATTTATTATGAGGGGACAGTTAGGTTAGGCATATAGCCTAAGCAAAGGGACAGAGCATAAAAGGATGCCAAGCAGGAGAACACATTGGGGAACCCCGCCAGAGTCACAATGGTTCGTGGTGTACTGAAGATACTAGAACTGAGCCGATACCGATACCCGATATTAAATATTGGCCGATATTATAGTATCGGAACCCGCCCGAACCAATTTTCTTTTTAGCAGATACTATTGAGACTCGATACTTTCATTTATACGTGCCCGTTAAACCACAGGATGATAGTGTGGCAATGTTTGAGTAAGACAGGCTCAATTGCTGCCGTTTTGAGTCAGCAATTGCCGTTCTTATTCCAAGTACCAAACTGACAGATTGTCACTCCAGGAAGTGAAAGAGAGTAATGGAGATATTACCCTGCTGTACCCATGATAATCATCATGGGGAAGAGCGAAGAGTGAGGAAGGGAGAGTGAGACATGCTACTCCCACCCCACTGTGGCCTGCTGTGACAGGTACTGTAAGAGATAATCATCTACAGCCTGTATTGCTGGTCGCAGAATTACCTGCTTTTCAGGCATCACACTTCAGCACCATTTTGTTATTTCACTATTTAAAATCTTTTAAAAGCAATGATTCTGACATTCATAACCTGGTATCTGGCAGTATTTCAATTTTACTCTCAGTAAAATAAGGGAGTGCTGAATTTAAAAACTACACATACTATTAATAATTTTTTTATTTTCTGAATATGAACAAAGTTGAATTAAGCTGAGAAATGTGATACACGACCTTGTAGATTTAATATTTATTATTTGATATGTTTAAAACATAATTTGCTTAAGTTGCCATGACCTAAATTTAAAAATTAATTACTGAAGTATATTCTTCTGTTGCTCTGATTTCAAAGAATTAATGTGAAATTAATTTTCCTAAAGTTTTGTGTGTGTTTACTTAAAACATTAAATAGTACATTGACACTGACTTTAACACAGACTTTCTAAGGCTTCCCAAAATACTTTTAGTGCTAGTATAAATATTTCAATCCATTACTCATATGCCCATTGTATCGGTATCAGGTAGATATTGGTTGTATCATCAAGGAAGTACTGGTTCATACAGATATTGGTGAAAATCTATATTGACTTATCAGTATAAGATACCAATGGCACTTTCTCTACCTGAAGGATACTAATTATTAAAACTGAAGTTAAAAGTAGCAAGAAATAATAACACTGGAATTATTTGAAGACTAGATTTACTGTCCTTGATTGAGAAACTGTAAACACTGGACAAGACATGTTCAATAATAAAGATTTTAATCACCCTACTACTTCCCGGCCAGGGCAACTGGTGTGACTACTCAAATGGCACAGACAAAGCTTTACAGGATTGAACTTATGAAGTAACCATTAAACTACACAATAATCAAACACCTTAGTGTGGGTCGTGAAGCGATGATATTTGACTTAGCTTTGATGTAACTTGGAGTGAGAGTTTCATGTAGCGGTGAGTATAAATTGTACACTACTGGTGCTCTGAACAAGCTCTGGTAGATAGCATGGTTGGATAGCTGGTTGACACTGGCTGGTGTTGGACGACGAGGCATCGCAACGGACGATGGTGATCTCAGCTGGACACAGAAGGCGAGCTGGCAGCTGCTGGTGCAGTTGTAGCTGCTTCGAATTTCAGTGATGGTGCTCTGTAAGGAAGTGGGTTGGAGTAGCACTTCTCAGCACGAACCTTGTTTGAGGGACGCCACGACACATGTCCTGATAGGCCCAGTGCACGGACCTTTATAGTCACTCAAGTTCTGGCTGACACGTCGGGGGCTGCTGGCTTTTGTCTCCCACTTTGCGGCATTTGCGTATAGTGATGCACGTGGGCAAGCCACTTGGGAGTGCCTGCAGCTTGAGTTGCATTCAGCATGCACTCAGGCACCAAATTGCTTACTTCACAACCTATCGCTTTTAGCTGGGTAGTTACTGGCCGGGCATCGCCTCGCCATGTGTTGGAAGTATGAATGGGTCAAATAGTTACTTAAGTGTAACGTGTTCCATCATTCCAGTTCTAAACAAGTAACACATTCCAGGAACATGTTATTTTTGTAACAGGTGACTGTGAAACAATTCTCGCCCGTCCCAACATTCCAGAATATAATTATTACGTTGTTCAGTGTTCCAAGGCTTGGTATTTCAAGACATAACGTTTGTGCATGCTCACTGTTGCAATCAAACCCAGATGTTTCAAAAAGGAACTTTTACGCATGCCCACACTCACAGTTTCCAGACAAAACGTAAGTGAAACTTGCGCGGCTGCGACCAATCAGAACGGAGCAGTCTGAGTTGTTGGCGGGAAACTGTTATTTACAGTAACGTATGTATGCATGTATAAATAATACTAAAAGGCATATGTATGTACATGTTTACGATTATATTTGTTCACAAAAATAAGCTTCTCTGATAGAAAATGTTGGCTTTGAAGTATGATTTGTTCAAATAAAGTTGAGATATACCAGGTTAGGTTAGGAACAAAAGTTAACAAAGTTAGACGTTCCAAAAAATAACTTTTATGCATGCGCAGTAGTAAGATGCCGAAACAATCCAAGAAGTTCGAAAAATCATGCTATAAACAATGGAACGTGTTACTTGTGTAATGTGTTACCAAATTGTAACAGTTTTTTTGTAACTGTTACATTAAATAACACCTATCTCTAGTTGAAAGGTGTCTGCCTTTGGGGGGTGTCTATACAAGGACACTCATATTTGGCGAAGGTATTTGGCTTGGACTGTGGCGAATTCCATTTTTCGATTTTGTAGGTATGTTGCTTTCACTGAGGTAGGGTTGAGTGTGTGCTTGGTGAAATATGTCAAAACAAATTTGGTGTTTAAATCATTATGTATCAAATTTTTCCATTAAACCGTACAAAATCATTTATAGCTTATAGAAATTTATTTTTATGAGGTGTGATTTTTCTGTATCGTTATTCATTCTCTGAGATACCAAAAAACATTGTTAAAAATTGTTCTGATGGTGAGTGATACTGACCAAATAAACAAATAGAACAAAATTCATTTGAAATGATAACAATACATGCCAGATATTAAGGAGAAATTATGTTGCCAAACTGCACACATTATTAGTAATGTGTTTTCAGCTACATAACTTTATTTTTAAAAGCTTAATTTTAGGTTATTAGGGCCAGGTCACTTCGAATTTTTGCAAGTGGGAATGTTGCCGTACGATGCCGCTGGTTGGCGGGCTTTCTCAGAGATCTGCATTTTCCCTCACCCTTGCATTCCAGTGCTGCTCCATTCTCACCTCGTTTCAACTCCATCGGCTCTCCGAACCTCATTGTTAAGAGCTGCCCAAATCTCTGAACTCAACCAATTTCTACCCCTAAAAGTTCCAAAAGTTGTATTTAGTGTCGTTGATTTTTATATTCCTCTGATAGTTGATTACATATGTCATTTGCATCCTCCCCATCTTGCATTATAATAACTTGATCATTGGTGAATAGTAAATGATGCAGATACTTTCTATCTGCTATTTCTAAAATTGGTGACATAGGGCACCCTTGTAATAGACCTTTGCTTGTTTTAAATGCATAACCAGTTCTTATATGGCATGTGCTACTTTTGTAAATTTATTGTATTATTTTTATTAAGGAGTTCTCTATATTTGCTATATGTAATGCTTTCCATAGCATTTTTCTTGGGACAGTATCCTAAGATTTTTCTAAAACTATGAAATATAATCCTATATTTTTTTATTTTTCATTGTACTTTTCCAGAATCTGACATAATGTGAAAATCTTATGGAGCAGGAATATTATGAATAGAAAAAAAGAATTATATTAAGTCCCTATTAGAGAGTATAGTCTTGTATGGAGCAGAGACCTGGAAGATTAATCAAAAACATATTAACAAGCTGAAAGCATTAGAAATAGATTTCTGGAGAAGATCAGCCAGAATTTCAAGAAAAGAAAAAGTAAGGAATACCGAAATAATAATGCTAATAAGTGGAAGAAGAAATGTATGAAGTTATAGAACGAAGAAGGTTGGAATGATATTGCCATGTAAGAAGAATGGAAGGTACTAGAATACCAAAACTTATACAGGAAAGAGAAGAGGAGGATGACCCATGACCAACTGGCTCCAAAATGTACAGATAATAATGAGAAGATTTGGTGCAGAAGAGGAAGGTATGCAAGAACCGAAATATCTGGAGAAATATTTTGATAAGATAACGTCAACTTCTGTACGAAACAATTTATCGGAGTTTATTGTTATGTTGGAGGAAAACCTCTGTATTGAGGAAAATCTCTCTTAATAATAATAAATTAATAATTTCAAAAAGCAGACATCCATTCCATTACTGTGGTGAAAATACACATCTGAACATCTGGCTAGTACATTTACACCTTTTACAAGGATATAAAATGTATTTTTTTTTTTTCTGATGAAAGGTTGAAAAATAGAAAAATCTGTGCAATAATGCAAGAAGCAAAAATCAGAATTGAATAAAAAATACGTTTGCTGTCAAGAAAATGTACGTGTTTTAATGAAAAACTAAGATAAAACTTGTATTGAAATGTTTACATTTCAGCATATGCCTATTGTGGGAATTCCTACAGGTACCATCAGCACCTGGTACACATCTCATGCACACATCTCTAGAGAATCCATACAACAACTCTCAGGGCAATGTGTATTAGAGGGACACGTATACATCAGACAATCTATATCCCCCCCCCCCCCCCTCATCAAATCTCATGACTTTCTTAATGTCCCAAACATGCAACGTTTAGGCTTCTACTAAATGTCTCTCTTAGGCTATGGCATATGTACTGGTGCGTTCAACCACCTCCACACACAATTCAAACCAACCCCATACTTTCATTCTTGTCTTATCCACCAGTCTACATGCTTGGGACAATCATAGGAGAGATTCAGTTATGTGTGACTAAATGCACACGCCACTAGAATTTTACATGTAGCCAGTGTGAGACAAGAGAATTCTTGCTCCTTGCCACATAATTTCCCTGGAAATCGAACTAAGCTTCCTACACAAAGTGGTCGTTTAAGCGACCAGGTATCAAAATAAGTTGATGTTACTTTTACCACACTGTTAATAGTTAAGTATTAGACAGTGTCCACTTTGAATGGACTCCTTTGATATTTGTATTTTTTTCTTGCAGCTATCGCGAGGTCGCAGCTTCAGCACAACCACAACCCCAAAGATGGAGGCAGCTGCCAGTGCAGTCCCAGGCCCCACCCATCACCGCGAGGTGCTGCGCTCCAACAGCGGTGCAGGAGATAGCAGCAAGTCCGTCCCCCTGCGCCGCAAAAAATCAGTACCCACCGGTCGTGCAGACACCAGGTAAATTAAGCGCAATGTTACCAGCAGGCATTAACAAATGGTCCTCACCATTTGTGTGGATTATTGAACTTTTTACTCATTACTGTAACTGACATTATTCTCTAAAAATTACAATACAAATTCTTTATGAAAATATTGTGTTTAATAAAAACCATGACTTTTGTCACTGGAAGTAGATTCCTTAGGGTGGGAAGGAGCATGCACGCAATGTTTCTCATGCAGCTCTCTTTGCTTTGTCTAAGGTATATACGCTTTTACATTTGTAGTTTCTCGCATATAAATATCTCAGCTTCTTCTTCTTTTGAGCTCGGGTTTGGCTGTGGAATTCAAAGGTTAGTCTAGCTATTACCTCCTCGTCTGTTATGAACTGGGGGGCGAGGCGAGAGCAAAGCTGTTCTCACACTGTCACAAAGTTCCCATACCTAGCCCACCATTCGAGGGTTTTTTCCTTGGAGTTGTTTATGGGTTCTGCTGACCCATTGTTTTGGAGGCACATTATGGTCTATAAACTCAAGTTCACACAATCTTTGGTGAATGTTATAGGATCTTCGTGAGGTCCATCTCCAAATTCCGGGAGCTGGAGTTTGGAAGTAACCTGGGCCGTGACAAGGCTCTGGCATGGGCCAGGGTTCGGTGATAGGTATTCTTGGGCACACCTACAAACTTCATAATGATTCACCAGACCGGGCCTTGGAGGCTTCAACGCCCGGCTAGGTCACTAGTCGACGGGTCTACTGGAGTATTAAGTTTCGTAGTCTGATGCTAGCCTAACAGGGGTTACCATGTACTGAGTGTGGTGGTTAGGGGACTTAGCTATCCGGCTAGGTCACTAACGGGGGGGATTGGCTTGCTTTGTTGGGTTGCCTAGTGTAAACTATTGAAACCACGCCCCACGTTGGGTACCATGAAAACCCATTTGACGCGTGCCCAACTGGGGATATCCTATTGACTGAGGCTAATCACATCAAACTTTGACCAATGACGTTTGAGGTTAAGTGCAACGCAAATTTTGGTTACATTACTTCTGAGCAATTAGGTTTTCGTCGCGGTCAATTTTACAGTTTTTTCATTCATGAAGCCAGAATCACGAGAAACAAACCTGTATATAAGATAGTTCTCGTGGCCTATCTTGTCAGCACAAAATCAACAGCCACTGTCACGGCCTTACGAACGGGCTGGCCCTTATTCACTTGATTATCTGGGGGTCTTGTTGATTCGCCGAGGTTGGTGCTTCACATGACGTGCAGGCTGCTGGTCACCGGCGTTCTCCTCAGGACGTGCAGTGCTACTGGGGGTACAGATGTACAAGATAGGTTGGTGCTGGTTTGATTACTGGTGGGCCCCGAACCAAGGAAAGGTTAAGGCCAGGGGTGGCTCTTCTCTTCTAAGAATCGCTCACCCAATGGGTGAGGCTTCGCAGGAGTCTTGACCACCCTGCTCGTGGGTGAGTGTCTCAGAAGGGATCAGTATCCCCCAACTCGGAGGACACTAACTCCGGCACCTGCTGGTGCTGTGGAGAGAGTAGCTGCTGAGCAGGAAAGCTTAGCCTCAAGAGACTAGAGTACCTAGTGTCAGTGCTCTAGCATTCTGGCCAACGTAGTGCACAGAAAGGGTGGCCATCCAATGTATGTTTGGGTACTCTGATTGGTGTATTTGGGTGTTAGTAAAATTCCCCGGTCACGTGCAATCCGTTGGACGGCATGAGATCCATGCTGAGAGGAATCACAACTACGGGAAAGAATACCCTTGAGTCAGTAAAACGTCTGTTTATTCCTTTTTACGGGAAGTAAACAGAGTGGTGTCGCACTATATCTTAACGTTGGCCAGAGCTTAACCTACTCTGAGCCAGGTGAAGGCGACTGGGCTTAAGCTGACAATGGCAGGGTAGATGAGCATTGCAAAACTATCTTAAACTGGTACTACTACACATGTATTGACCAGAAGGGACCACAGTGTCTGTGTATGTAGATGTCATCAGCACTGGATCTTTGGCACGGATATAGTTAATACTGAGCAGGTTTAGAAGGATGGCTCCGGCAAACTAGTTGTGGTGCAGTCAAGGAGAGGATGTTCCTTTGACACGAGTGCAGTGAAGTCCCGAGATAGAATGACGTTTAACAGCGGCGGCCCGCTATTTATACTCTGGCTGGTACTTCCCCTTCAGTTAGCTGGATAGGGGTAGCATTGGGGAGGTGGTAGCTGTAGCATAACTTCTTCAAGGATTGACATCACCGGCCAGCTTGGAGATTGAGATGCAGCGAATTCTACTGGTAGAACAATTTGGTGATGTGCTGTGTTACTTGGTGCCTTGGATGCATAATCTCGGTGGCCGGTGAATAATACAATCTTCTGCTGGAACGTTCATTCTTGCTGTGGTAGACAGTAAAATCTGGTTCTCGTGGCATAGTCATCAATAAAAACTCTGTCGGAATCAGGTGCAAGTCTTGCTTACTGGTGAGGCGAAGTTGTTTATTTCATTGTTGAAAAGACATCATGCATCAATAATAAAACTGGATGTTAAATATAATGCTTTCTTATATGTTGCCTTCAGGATTAAGGAATATTTTGGAGTATCGAGTAGTTGTGCTGATGTATAGAAGTCCACCAAATTATAATGTTTTTCACAGTCCTATGTGTAACTGTTTGATTTAGAACTGGAAAAAAATACCAGGTATTACCTCTTTCATCAACCATGCTAAATAACTAACTACATTTTCATTATGTGGTTGAAAAGTTCAGTTAAGTCAATATGGCATTAATCGTTAATTCCTTTCCTTTATTAACAAACGGAATGACATTTTCAGTTTGTCACAGCCGATTAGACTGTCAATATTTCTCGTTGTTTAATATTAAACATTTTTAAAGACAAGTTAAAACAGCACTGGGTATACATGCCTTACTCGTCCCCCCCCCCCCCCCCCCCCTGCAGACACATGCAGACAAACTGGTGCCATAGTAGCTTTGATGCTGCTACTACCTAGTGGCAGATAGCTGAACTACTTGGAGCTAGTTCCGGATATTTGTTAAAATCACTGACTGCTCCTAACTAGTGTTCCACCTTAAAGATGGCTGTAAGTGCTACATAAATGTTTGGGCTCTAATCTTTATCTGTAGTACATTATCTGCATCAGCATGATATCCAGGATTTATTTTTTAAAATATTGCAAGTTAAGTATGTAGTAAAATTTTATTTATAAGTTTATCATGTATTGCGCAAGGCTTGACCTTACATGTATAATGTACTCCACTGTACTTTTGATAATTTTTGGTCTGTTGGGTTGGTTACCCTACACCCAGGATACCTCTTTTTACTCTCTTTGCTAGCTGCAACCACCATCCCTGCCAGCACTTGTGCATTTACAGTGTGCAGGCTTATCCAGCCTAGGTCCTGTAGCTAGGATTGACATGCTCTGAGGGTAGTCATTAGACCATATTTAGTCTCTGCATGCCTGCATGTGGTGCTCCCGGTAGGCAACCATGACGCTGATTGCTTTTGCATACCATGCCTACTTTTGTGTATAAGGATGTACTTAGAGCTGCCATGTGAGCTAGCTGCCAGGTGGCCAGCTCACCTGCCTGGTTTGAATTTCCTGTCTAAAAGTGGGCAGACCCACCCCCTTAGCAGAGAGTGAGCAGGCCAGGCAGGTACCCAAGGCACATATTGCCCTTGCTCAGGAGTGGCTACCCCCTACATCCAGCCATCTTATTCCACTCCAGGTTCACCACACACTCAGGAACCCTTGAGATACTGCTGCACATGCCACAATTGTGGTAGTGCACTGTGAGGAGGTCTAGCAGCCTGAAATATGCCATATTCAGCTCTTACACTCATTAGTTCCTTTGCTTTTATGTTTAACAACCACTTTATACTCTTTGGTAAACCTGTCCTTTGTCTTTCAAACACTGGTATTTGTTTTGCCATTGCATTTAGATGGAATAAACATGTGTGTACTATGCTTAGTTCATCTGTACCAGTCCTTCATTTCTCATGTCTATACCTTTTTCCCAGCTTACTGGCTGTTTGTATGTCTGCTCTCACACTTTGAGGCACATGCCCAGCCCTGGGAAATAGAATCAACGTCCATGCCCTTTAAAGGATGCTCTTACTTCTGACAGAGTTTGGTGTACTGGTTGCGGGTAACTAACACTGCCATCCTGGTCACCACCTTGGCAAAGGGAGGGAGAATCTTTCCAAGGTTTCCAGGTTCAAGAAGATAATACACACAGAGCCATTGTGGGGCTTGGACTCGAAGCAGATCACACTGGTCATCTAAGTACCATCGTAGTCTAAGTGTAGAATACTGTAACTCCAAGAGGGATGTCGAGTTCTGTAGTAGTAATGTTGCTCAACCATTCCTAGAGGAGGAGCGAGGGACTCTCTCTTCTAGCTGCTATAGGCTTGAGCCTGTCAGCTGGAAGGCATACATCCCAGCAGGTCATACCACTAGAGATCTTGCCCCACTGATAAGGGCCAAACATGGTACACCCCACAGCACCAGCATCAGGGGGAGAGTCACTTCCTCCCTGGGAGTGCTAAGCCAGCCTTTTCCATCCCTACATTGCGTAAATGTTCTCTTTACCTCATTAGCTTTGGCCTTACATGTACCTGTGAACATCCACTAGATCCAGTGGTATTTAACCAATCTCCTTTTTGCTTATTACCTCAGTAACATCACATGTATTGCAATAGTTGTTGGCATTGCAACTGTATCAATGCTTTGATACAGGGCTGGTCAAAAGAATGCGGCAGAAATCTTTGTTGCCCAATCCTGGCACTGTGCGGTATAAGAGCAGAATGCCCCTAGGGTTTACCACAAGGAGAGTGAAGAGGCTGCCTTGTTAGATGGACATCATGTGCGCTTGTCACCTCGTGAAACAAAACTCGTGCTGCACCTCTTTCTACAGCAGGATATCAGGAAGTTTACTTCAATGTTCCCAGAAGGCTGTCACTGCTACCAGCAACAGCTCCAAAGTGTCAGCCAATAGCTGTCTCATGACCTCACGTCACAGCTCTGGTCTGGTGGCTTGACCTCAGCCTTTCATGCACCGCGGCTCAACGGCCGACCTGTCCCCCTGGGGGAGACTTTGTGCTAGTTTAGTCTCCTACCCAATCAACCCTGAAATCTGCTCCTCTGCCTGCCATATTGAGAATCATAGAGATACCGGCCCACCCACCACCTTCCAATAAATAAAGTGAATATTGCAAATACCCCATTTACAGAGCATGGCTTTGTAGCTCTCAGAGGAGACCAGACATCAACCGAGTTCCTTTCAGACAGTTGTCATCACAAGGCTTCAGAACTTGGATTGGAACACATGCCCAAGTGCTATCATTCAAAGCAAGTGCTTGACCAATTTGCAGGTTTAAAAAGGCTCAGCATGAGATACTTTCTGCCGTAGCAGTTCTGCCTTCATGTTTTTTAAGCGTTAGTTTCCTTAGCTCTACTTGTAGGCCTTGATGGTGAAGCTTCTTTTAACAGTGAATTTAACATACTTGCCTTGCTGTTAGTGAAGGACAGCTAAATTGTACTTGGTATTTTTCCAAAGCAAGACAATTGTTATATCCTCTTATGCATGGGTTATTCTATGCCATATGTTGTGTTGCATGAGCTTACTGGCTGTTCAACATGCTGCTGCTGAACATATGTGGCTATACCTCTGCATGGCAGAGAAAGTGACACAAAAGGAGGTGAAATGTATCAGATGAATTTCCAGTGGAGGTCAAGGTGCTAATAGTAAGTCCTTCCTGTGCCTAGCCCTTGTCCTAATTGTGGTAGCATAACTTTCTTCTAAAAATGATCAGATTACCAGGCCGTATAAGTCTGTGGCTGCTTCACTTCTGGTTTCAGTGCGTATGTCCTCATAACCATTATGCCTGAGTGAGGTGGCACAGTGGCAAACAACTTGACTCAAAGTTGTGAGGACTTGAGTTCATTTCCCTAGTCCAGCCATTTTAACTTTTGTTTTCCATGGTTTTCTGAACTCACTCCAGGTGTATACTGGCATTTTGGTTGATGTAGGCCCTGGCCAGTTCCTTCCTATTTCCCAAATAATTGATCTCTTACTAAGGTCTTGCACACTGTTCAGGAGCACAAAAACCATGAAATAAAATTTTGTAAAAATTTGTAAACTGTGGCGTGTTTGTGGTTCTGTTTGTGTGACACTGTTTTTTGTTTAGGGAAGCATCAGGCTCAGCAGAGGAGTTCTTCATTGACGTGATCCTGCAGCGGCATGCACGTCGTCTGCTGACAGCACACCGCCTCATCGACCTGGGCCACTTCGCTGCTCAGCTGGATTTCCACCTAGTGTCATGGCTTGGGCGTGAGCGTGACCGTGCCGCACGTGTTGATGACTTTGTGGGCGCCCTACGCCGCCTGCACCAGGACTTCCACTGGCCCTACCCCGTCCTGCATCACCCCGTCAGCTACTATCTGCGCCGATCTTCCACCTCAGGTGAGCTCTGCCAATATGTGCGACTGTTTGAAGCTCGTGATGGCCATGCTCTCTGGTTCGTTAAACTCCCAGCATAACTTCTAATTAGGTAGTAGAAGACAGGCCACTAGGCTTTTAATAAATATCGAAAAAAATATATAGAAGACACTATAACATGTACTCAAAGTTTGACGTGTGTCGCTTCCTACACATTATTCTTTCAACTCCGCATCATCACATGCGCGTCACATGCCCCCGAGGGAGTCTTTTGCGAAATCTGTCTGGCCACCTCCAAGGCCAGCACCAACATAATGAAAGGAACTCACATAACCCCCCCTCCCCCCCCCCCCCCCAGCTGCTTGTAAACCACTAAGAAGCAGCAGTCGGCATGCAAGACCAAACAGAACCCAAGGTGGTGGCGGCTGAAGATAACCGAAGTGCTCAAGACACAAAGGAAACAGCCCAGCTGGAAGGAATGTAAAGCAGTGTGCCAGTTAGAAACACCAGTTATTCACATAGCTCGCCGTAGCTTCAGTCGTGCTAATGCTCTCTACTACACAACCAAAATCCTTCTGAGGACTCTCCCGAGAGTTCCCTGAGTTCTACCAGTTATTCTTCAATGACACCTTTTCTACCAATGCAGCTAACGCTGTCAAGAATCACCACACTTGACATGTACACCACACGTGGTGCCATGGGTCTGTGCAGGACTACAAGCCACAATTAGGGTTCAGTTATTTTCACTGCTACTAAATTGTTCCCTCTCATCCTCTCTTCAAGCCAGGCTTCTCAAGCTGACATGTCCCTTCACCTGTCCTGCTCTAATATCCATTGAACACCTAGTGTGGGTAGAGTTAGGAGGTAGTACAGGTGGCCGTGTTCTAGTCTCAAGAGAATAAAACACGTTTTCTAGCTGACTTCTGTCCTTCCTTGCTCTGAAATGAACATGTGCCTTTTTCCCAACCTAGTAGATGTCACCCTAGAAGGGAGCGGCAGGAGACCACGAATTGGTAACAATTTCAGACATAGAGTAGGACTGCGGGCAGCCCTCTACCAGGACTTGACTTAACTTTGCTCACACAACAAAGTAGGCAGCCACCCATACTGCGGACCAGGTACTTGAAAGTATCTGGTGCGTATGTACGGTGGAGTCCCAACCACTAGAAAGAGACATGACGAAACATCTGGGCCAACTAATTTATCGAACTCATTCCTGCCAGAGCGTATAAACTCACTGGAGGGGGTACCAGGACTTACGAGGCTAGACTCAGCAACTTCTGAAGAACACTCCAGCTAGGGGTTTTTTGCCTGCTGCCTTCTGCAGGGTGAACCGTAGCACCTTTTCTGTCCATGATGTTTGTCCACCAACAAGGGAGCATGAGGAACGCATGGAGGACAGCTGCTATTCTTGCATGTTTCCACCCCTTAAGTAATCAAGGTAAACTAGCCCTCAGCTGTATATCCCCCAGGATAGAGCACAAGCCACCTGACTTGTAGTGGAGCCTCACTCCACTACCCTCCTGGCCAACCTCTTTGGCCTCCCAATTAGAATTCCCAGAGTTGCCCATCCCACCATCTCATTACTCTACCAGAGGTATACTTTCCCTCCTGGGAGTGGTTCCATTCGACCAGTAGACCACCAGTGGGACTCCAGTACCAGCCACCCACATTGCGGCAAGTCAGCAGACACCTCAACCACCGACGCACGACACCCGAGCCAGCGACTGCCGAAAGGAAACATCACCTCACCCTCACAGATATTGTGCCCAGTATGCGCCAGACAAGGCCAGCGAGCTATCATCCAGACGCCTCCACAGTAGAGAGTAGAGTCCGTCCCCCCTACCTGGTAGGGGGGACGGACTTCTGTTTCTGTGCAAACCTTTGCACAGAAACAGAAGCCCTCTACTTTGATATGACATCCCATTTCCTCGGTCATTATGCTTCAAGTTACAGTATTATCTTATATATAGGGCCCCATTTTTATTGTAATAAAATGAGCTGATTTCGTTATTTAAATTTCACAATTTTGTCATAAAAATATTTACATTTTGTCAAATAAATTTTATAGCAAAAATATGCATGCATTATTATTAGAACATGAATCTGTTGTATTTGTAACAATTTCACTCAAACTAAATGTATTTTGTAGAGATGGGACATTCAATACTTCAATATGACGATACCCCTCTATATAGAGCCGTATCAAAAGTATTGAGTATCGCAACATGAATATTGATACTTTGAAGCTAGCCACACTGCTGTGCAGCGTGACTACGTACTCTACAGACCGACTTTGCCCCATCAGCGAGCGCTGAGAAACATGGAGCAAGTCCGAAGCGGCACGTATAATTCCAAGTGGCTGCAGGGTTGTGTCCATGCGCTGGACAACTACACACATGTACATAATTAACACAATTAATTATGAGATTGTACTGCCCGCCCAGACTCCGTCATGCTGTCGTCACCCTCTCAACCTAAAAATAATTTTACCTAAAGAGCCACAGGCCAACCGACTCCGATAAGAAAGTTAACAAAATCGCCAAGGATCGCAGCACCCCTGCACCCATTGACGTCATAACCACCGAGTCTCGGGCAGAGGAGGTAATCCTGTCATCAGCCTCCACCCAGGGTGATAAGAAATGTGCAACGCTGCCCCCTACTGAAGATAATCAGCCCCTGTGTCGAGTGGCTTACAACGCCTGCATCCCTGGGAGAGCCGCGAAGATGAAATTTGGACTATATAAGAAACATCCGAAACGCTCTTGCCAGTTCTTCGGCCCGCCGACCGCAATGGTCAGTGTGCTCTCCTGGGTCTGAGAAGATCACCACCTCTCCCAGCCTGCAGCTTGCAAAAGCTCACTCCAACTACAGCACCAGCTCCAGCAAGGCTCCAGAGGTAACCACGACGTCCGCACCCTGCATCCACTACCCCCGTATTCGTTGACTCTGCAGTAGTAGGCCATCGCGATGTCCTAACTCACCCCTCAGTCTAAGTACCTCGCTGTTAAAAGCAATAGAATTTGGAATTCTAGACTGAATGTTAGTAAACTAATAATCAAATTTCCCTTCACCTGGCGTCAAGTGGATTAAATAATAACTCGGCTATTTTATAAAATAATCTGGTTCCCCAGTGTTTTCTCAAAGCGTAAATAAGCACTACGTAAAAATATTAAATATGGTTGAATTTGTCTATTTTAACTTCAACCCATTCTTTTCACATAAAAATACTTTCAATAATTTGGCTCTACATAAATTTAAAGTTCTCTCTGCAGAACAAGTGCGAGTGGGCCGAGCTCCTCAGTATCACTGGGTCTGCATAGATCTCTAGTCTGCAAAGACATACTCTGATACCTAGGCGAGTTCGAAACACCCACACTTGCCTGCAGACGCACTCCAACTCTAGCCCGTTGTTCTCATTGGTAGGGCCTCTGAGTGACTGAGAAATCATTCTCCCGAGGACTATCAATTGACGGCTAGGGGAGGCGTGAGTTTTGTAATATATTGAGAGAGTCTAGTATATTTGATCATAAGAGAGTTTTGTTAGAATTCCTGACTCAGTATCCTCATGACAAAGAAGGGAGGTGGACGCCCCAGCTGACTACGTTGCCAGCCCGACAGGCACTACAAATAGAATTATCTAGTTCCAACACCCCCCCAGTTAGACAACACAGTCCCAGATAATTCACCCCCATCGCCAGTGCTGGAGGTCACCGTACCAGGACCACGCCCAGTCTCGCCCCTAACAGCTTGCGTTCAGACATCTGAACTCGACTCCAGGCTGGATATTTGCTGGCTGTAGCCTAGTTACAAATTCGTAAGCTACTACTATCCACTAAAGCCCATACCTGTAGCAAAACCACCTACTCCAACCCCGGCCACCGAGTGTCCACCTGTTACAACATGTACCATCTGCACCGCCACCGGGAAGGTAGTTAGAATCATGATTTCACCTCCAACTGTACCGAAACGTTGGATAGCCATATACATCACATTGCGCAAGCCTACGAGACCATCTCCCCTTGGGTGCTTATATCACAAACGGTACGCTGACTAGAAAGCATCCGAAGGAGGATCATCTCATTAAATTTTGCGTACGCCGACCTCCTTATCTTTCAGAGCTCATTGTTTCATTTATTTTGGACAGCTGGCATCCTAGATTTTGGCAGCCTTCACGGACAGCAAGGCTGTGCTCCCTGAGAGGGAGACATTCACAGTCAAGCTCACCCTGGAGTTTGATTCCCCTCCAACTTCCCATCACCCTTTTGTTAGGCAATACCCCCAGCAAGGACCCTGATGTGGGCCAAATCCCGACCTGGCAGGCAAAATACCCATCAAACTGTAATTCACCGCTGAAGGGTTCCTTACATCCTGCCAGAGGGAAATCAGCACATTGAATTCAACTTTAGAGCTCCTGCCCCCTTCCCCCCCCCCAACCTCATTCATTTCTCTCTCCGCCATACGTAGGAAGGGGACGAATCGTAGGTTGACTGACTCGCTAGAGAGCGAGAGGGTGAGGTGAAGAAGACGAAAAGGCAAAGGAGTGGATGATGTGGAGGGAGTGCATCAATTTTTGATACTTTTTATCGACTCCTGTATATAGCTTGGTCCGCCATTTTCCCTATTGTCAGGAAGCGGCCAGTGATGTGAGCCGTACCAGTTTCTTGATACACATACCAGTTTTCAGGGTTTCGTACCACGTATCAAGATACTTTCACCCTGGTATGCGAGAATACCAAGATTTCAGCACTTGCAATCACTTGTAACAAAAAGCACCTCAAAATTATTTAAGTCCAGTACCTTACTTCACAAAAAAGTTTCTTGGGGCAAAGTACAACTGATCTCAAGATCCAAGCATGAATCTTTTGCATCCAGTATTCCGTTTCGTCTCAACATGTAGGTTGTTCCGTATTGCGTTATTAAGCATCGCCGTGGGCATGGACTGTTGTGGTTTTATTTTATTCATTGCAGTTCATTGAAGTTTTTGCACTATTTTGTTGCGTAGTAAACTATATTAATTTTTTTTACGAGTCAGTGTATTGTTGAATGCACAATATGTGCATAAAATTTTCCCATTTTGTACTAACTTACAGTTTACATTTTTTTTTAATAAATGTAAAATAAAAAGAAACATTTTAACATTTTCAATATTTTTGTTTCTTCAAGTAAATAAGTTGTGTTTTTAGTAATTCAGATGTCTTGCATGCATTGGGGTGCGGCAGGACTTGTGTCTGGCGCCATGAAGTCTGTGGGATCACACACTATCACTCTCCCATGCTCTGATTCTATTTGTAGCGGCAGAGCACTCTGGGTAGTTTCCTGCTCATTCTCACAATTACTGGCTTTCTTTACGTGCGTAATATGTACTTTGCGTATATTGCCATTGTTGTCTTAGACCTACAGGATGTTGCACGTTATTCTACGACTTCGTAGGGACCTTCTCATTTTGGGTGGTAGCCTGCATAGAAGTGTGTGTCCTTGCAGCTGAGAGGACGTGTTTTCACCCACACGTTCTCCCCTTTGTGGATAGCTTCCCCAGGCTTACATGTAGACGCTGGGTGTGCTTGATGTAGCGAACTTGACTGGCATGGGCAGCATTCGTTCGTTTCATGTTGATTCCACAAAATATCTTTTGTAACACATTCAGCTGTGTGATGTCAAGCAACATCGAGTAGCGGTAACTAACTGTTTTCCTTAATAGATGGCACTAAAAGTCAAGATGGCTGCCGGTCATGGCACTTGCAACAGTTGGGGCTAAGTTGAAAATTTAATCCAAGTACATACATTAATTTACAGACACAAAAACAAACCTAAACATACAGCTTACCTAAAATTACATTTTAAGCAAGCTAGATAATCAGTACAATGCCACAATGATATGTGTGGTTCTCAGTGACTGGGTAGGCGACACAATATGATAACGGGGTGCTTCACTGTTTGATGTTGCTTCTCAATGTTGGCCACCGTACAAACTCCATCCTTGCCCACATGCTGTGTGTAGCACTACACATTGCAACACGTCCTAGCTGCCCCTGCAGGGGTGGCAAGTGGTCTTCCTTTACAAGGACAAGGTCGCCAATCTGCACCTCGCTTAGACACGTGCCACTTATACTACTAATTAACTACGATTATGACCTATCGCTCTTTATGTGAAGTATATCCTTACTTCAACCTACATAAGAGTGATCTACTTCAATTACCCACGTGGGAATTGTGCATGCAACACTTTGCACATAAGTTCACACCTGCTTTAATCTCCCAGGCAGCTGAGCACGTGGCCACAAGGTTATGCAACCATCGAGCACACCGCCTACCCACCTCCCCAATGCTGAGTGCCAACAAGTTTCAGCCACTTCGGACATAACCGAGCGCTACCGAAGATACTTAACCAAGGAACGCTGACAAGAGCGTTCCCACCTCCCACGCCAGCCTCCACAGCAGAAGGACATCACGCGCCTTCCCCGCACCTCATTAAGGCAGCCTAGACTTCACACTATATAAGTCCGTGTGCAGCGGAGCTCCAGCAGACATTTTTGTATCCTCTCTTGCGACATCCCAAGCACTGCTCAGTGCTGGGACCTCCAAAGATCTACCAAGTCTTAAGTACGCCCCCAGCTGCTACTTCCAACAATGACGACCAGTCATCCAACGAACAACGAACATGCTAACACTCGTTAAATTTAATTTGTCTCTTCTAGACACCCACTTTCTTTAGTACACTTTAGTAGTAAAGTATTTTGTTTCACGTCTAGAACAATCTTTCCCTTTTTAACCTAGGACCAGGTCGCCTACACATGGCTAACGTAGGTAACCTTCAGCATCCCACTGTTCGGTAGGAGGTAACATGAGTCACGTGTTTATTGACTTTTCAATAAACATAATTTTTTTCTCTATCCTTATGTTTTTTTCATTTACAGAGGATCTTTCTGTTTCGCCAGCTAGGAACAATTCATACCATACACTGCTGACAGGAACCATGCTTTTTTCTAAACCATACCCATTAGACAGCCGCCTGTTTATTCCCAACCACCCAAGCACTGGTAGTGCTGGGAGGCAGGAACAGAGGAGCTACGACCACTAGGAATACCTTCATCCAAGGAGAGGCAGCAAGCCCAGGTTATTCCCTTTCTTCGAGCACTGATGGTGCTGGAGAGACCATAGTCTCAGTCTTGCCGTTCAACCTTGCCTGAATTCACATTTAGTAGAGGCATTGGTGGTCCAAACTACTCACATCTCTGATCAGCCCGCCAAGCGTGGGGGATCAGTAGAGACTTTTACCAAGCTCCTGCCAGCAACCAGCTACTAGACTGACACTGTTAAATTGTTCCTCGTCCAGGTGCACTACGTGTGTTGTTTAAGCAGCGAAACTCTATGCCTTACTAGGTAAGGCATGGCCAAAGGCGTAGGGAGCCAAACCTAGTGTTTCTTGCTGCCAAACAGTGGTCTGCACTCACCCCTCCTACGCAGGAAAGGCATGCGGAAAGGTACCGCGCCATCGCACTAAGGCACCAAGCAGTCGCTTCTTCTCCCGTGGTATTTGTATATCTTCCACTGCATATTCGCATCAGCCAAGAGTACCACCAAGATCCCAGGACTGGTTTACAGGGACAGAGGCTAGATACGGCCTGGCCAATCTCAAGTTCTGGAGCTGGGAATCTGCTGTTTAGAATAATCAATATGGCGTGGGACAATCCCGCACCCATTGAGTTGAGACAAAGGATCGAAACCTCAGTCTCATCAGCATCACGGAGGTCATCTGAGTAAGTCAGTAGCTAACACCTCTCGCCAGCTGCCGATAAGCCTGTATAAAGCCACTCTATTGGTCTAGTATACAAATCTTAGGTGATCGTGCCAAGCAGACCTTAACTGGGCATGCGTCAACCTTCACTCTTGGTCCACTTGCCACGGGATTGTAGTGTGTACAGCTACTCCTTGTGCCATCTCAGCCAGAAGTGCTTAGTGGCACACTGTACCAGCTGCCACCGGTCCAATCTGTTTGACTGGATCTGCATGAGTCTGGAACTGGAGGTGCTGTCAGGGTGGTGCCCACAAGGAAGTGTGCTGGTGTCAGGGCCTCTAAGTTACCTGAATCTAATGAAATGGAACTCAGTGGATGTAAGTTTAAGGACTGCTTCAATTGGGCAAAGAGAGTGGACAGCCCCTCAAAGGTAAGAACCTGCTGACCTAAAACTCTTTTCAGATGGTACTTTGCAGATTTGATGGCTGCCTCCCACAACCCACCAAAGTATGGTGCAAATGGAGGATTGAGGTTCCACTGAATGCCACAAGTGGCAAGGGTATCCACAACACACTGCAAGTTAGCACTCTCTCTTAAGAACTTCTGTAGATCATTGAAATAACTTTGTGTGCCTGTAAAGTTTGTTCTGCCATCAGAAAAAAACATTTTAGAAAGCCCTCACCTAGCAGTAATGTGAATAATGCATCAAGAAATGCTGTGGTGCTCAAAGAAGAAACAACTTCTAAATGTACTGCCTTTGTCGCTAAGCAAACGAATAGGCAAAATAAGCCTTTGACATACGACTGTTCCGAACATGTGACTGTTTGATTTGGAACGGGCCCCCATAGTCAACACCAATGTTTAGAAATGGTCTGGCTTGTTGAACAACCCTACTTGGTAAAAGTTTTCCCATAAATAGCTCTGTATTGGTCGCCCTGAACATGTATCACATTATACAACAACCCAGTACTACTCACAACGGATGGTTGCATGTGTGGCATTGAAACCAGCATGGAGGTGCACGAAATGATAATAATCAATTATCAGATTTGTCACAAAATTCCTCTTGGGTAGCAAGATTTGATGTTTCGCTTTGTAAGTTAGGTGCTAATTTTTGTAGAGGTCTACCCACGTGCAGAATACCATCAGAATCCAAGAATGGCTTTAACTTTCTAATACCAGTACCAGGGGGGCATTCACCCTCTGAAATCAAACATTCAACCTCAGAGCTGAAACATTCTCATTGAACCTGCTTTAAGCACATCTTCTTAGCAACATAATGTTCTACGATAGTAAGGGTACTAGTGCATCGACATCCTAGTGACACCTTCATGTTTGAAATGAATCTGAATACATAAGCAAGCACTCTTTGAAGCTGTGACCAGGAAGAGATCCGAGAGAGACTTGCAAGAAGGTTTGGCTCTCAATGTCCAACCAATGAAACTATCTTAGGCCGCTTTAGCTCTTCTTCACCATCATGAATACTGGTCGGTACTCCTTGAAATGGCCACGATTTCTTGTCAGATATTAACCAACAAGGCCCAGTCCACCAAAGTGTGTATGTCAGTAAACTTTGAGGTGAGAGTCCTCGAGAAGCACACTCTGCAGCATTATCAGCAGAAGGCACATGTCTCCACTGGATCGTTATCTTGTTCTCTTGAATACAAGCAATATTGTTTGCCACAAAAGTTTTCAGACAATGAGGAGGAATCCTGATCTAGGTGAGGTCCACTGTGGAATCGCATCATGCAGTAATACAGCTAATGTGAATACATTCTGAAAGGGTCGACATTACTGATTCAAGTAACTTAATGAGTAAATGTGCAACCTGCAATTAAAATTGCAGAAGTGTGACAGTTTTTTAGTGGGGAAGCACGGGATTTGGCCAGAAGAAGGTGTGTATTCACCTCACCTTCATGAGCAGTACGTAGGTACACAACATCTGCATAACCTTCATTGGATGCATCTCTAAAGCCATGAAGCTGATTCTCTGACTGCGATGCTGATACAAGAAAAGGTATGGACAGTTTGCTGAGAACACTCAGTTGGCAGTTGAAAGCCTCCCAGTCCTCCAGCACATCTCGAGGTGGAGCTTTGGAGGAAAATTTTAGCTCAAATGACAACTGGAATAAGCCACCCTACTGGGTCATACAACCTAACAATGTCTGAAAGAATATCTCGTTTGGTGACTGTTGTGCTGGCTGATTGAATATTAAAGGCAGTTCACAGTAAAATGAGCACTTTTGAAAGCCCTATTTAAGATCTACTTGTATGCATGTAGTGTATTCTTCTGCCTTATGTCAAATTAACACTGCCATGGACGTCATCACTTTATTCATGTGTCAATCAAGTGAAACTGTGATATTATTATAAAAGTTAATATTTTACAAATCTGATATTTTGTACTCTTCGATGCATTAATCAAGAACCGAAAGAGAAAGTAATAATTTCAGTTATCACGAACGGTTACCTAACACGTTTAATTTTATGTTAAGATGTGGAACTATTTCCCTTCCATCGTTACCGACTTTACTGGTCGTATGTCAGTCAGTACACCCATTATAATATATGCAGGCAAGGGCAGTGACTTTTTTGTAAGGTTTATTCCGAAAGTGCTCATTTTACTGTGAACAGCCTTTATATGAAAACCATCCAACCTTGAGTCCTACTGGAGACCAAGTACTTTGATCACTTCACTATTGTCTTTAAAACTTAGTGGATACTCTCTGTGCTTCTCTGGTACTTCATCTAAGACAGCTTGGCTATTACTGGACCATTTTCTTAATTCAAAACCCCTTGCTTTAGGAAATTTATCAGTTCCTGCTGCAACTTGAGGGCTTCTGCAACTGATGCTGCACTTGTCACGACATTGTCAACAAATATGTCTTCTATCACGACCTTAGCCGCCTTGGGATACATGCCACCTTCTTCAATGGCAAGCTGTTATAAAGCTCTCATAGCCATGAAAGGAGCTGCTGATACACTGTAACTGTCAGTTTCAAGTTGGAATTTACATATTTGCTGATTAGGGGAATCATGCCACAGAATTATTTGATAAGATTACGCGCACCTTTCGATACATTTTACAAACATCTTGTAACAGGCTACTGTCCTGTTCTCTCGTTGTAGTCCTCAGTAAACACCAACAAGCTAGCTCAGCGTGAGTTGGAGACTTTGACTACATTATAATGAAAGTTTGTTGATACCAGGATTACCATTAAATAAAAGAAGAAGTTAAATGTTTACTGGAGATTTATTGTCATCTCAGCAAAAACAAACAATTGACTCTTGCAGCTCTGATAAACAAATAAAAAAACAAGACAGAATGGCAGCCTTCATAAAACAAAACTTCTCTCTTCAAGAGTTACGAAGACGAGAGAGAATCGTTACTTTTCTCTCCGGGCGCCCTATTGACTCCTCGCACTGACGGAAAATAAATTTAATAGATATTTAAACTGAAATGCCCGAAATACAAAAGAAGGTTAAAGTCGTGGGCACTGGTCAGTGCGAGTAACGTCTCTCGTTGCATACTGTCCAACTGACAGCTGACAAACAATCCTGCTACGACGAACAGTTGTGATACCCGAGAAAGGTTGTGCTTCCCTATATATTGATCAAAAGTTTCCTCATTGAAAACATATTGTTTTTGAGCAGTCGGTTACGTTAGCTAAAGGTGACCTCTGTTATTTTCCTTGTTTCCCCATGTCGTGCAATGCGGCGGCGACGTGTTTTTAGTTTACTTACCCAGTGAAAAGGAAAAGATGCGCTATCGTCCTATGATGTCTGTTACTACTGATGAAATGAGGAAAGAAAAATAATAAATTTGGAAAAAGGAAAATATATGAAATACAAACTAGTTGTCATTGCCACAACCTTTCAAATATTACATGAATTACTATCCTTGACTGAAATATAGACAATTGAAATACTTTCCGAAAATACCATTTATATATATCTAGCTGCAGTGCTACAATCTGTGGTCATTAAAGCAGGATGAAGACAGAAGTGTGTAATAATGTCCACAATGTCATTCTGAAGTGTAGGTCCTGTCAAAAGAACATAATTGAGAGACCTTCCAGAAATGGTGGCTGCTGAACCATCAAACACCACTCTTAACTTGGTGGTTGACCTGGATTCCTTCAACACATAGTGATGTGGGATGTAATAATCAGGAGTGTGTACAAATCCATTCTCAAGTAGATGCATGTATCCCAAGTTCTTCATGCTCGCGCAAAAAAATTGGAATACAGTCGACTCTCGATCTATCATTATTCAGGGGACTGCCAAAAAGTGTCCATACATGCGGGATTTCAGTAGATGAAGGTTCTGACGTGTATGTCAATAAAATACAACTTCTAACCTTATAAAACTTTATGTTGAGTATAATAAAAGCTGTGCATTATCTGTGAATACAGTTTATCTAATAAACACAATAAAACTGGGAATTTTAGAACAAAATATTATTGTAAATAATACATAAAAAAAACATTTCACGTGAACTCTTTTAAATAAAAAAATGTCTCAAAATATTGTATATAATGGATTATAATCCGACACCAAATTCAAGCTGACCTAAAACTTTCAAACCCTCTAAAACTATTAATAATATGAAATGGAATGCAAGTCAAATTTTGAATGCCCCGCACGCATTTGTTTAGATAAGAGCGCATGGAAACGTTATCGATCGGACAGCGTGCTCAGAGCGGCCGCTTCAGGAGGGGCGGCCGGGGGGGGGGGGGGGGATAATTATCCCTCCACGCTACTTGTTGCTGAATGCCGACACTTTGCGTGTGTCTGTCTTTTAAAGTAATTTATTATATTTTACTGCAAAGAAAATTTTTATTTTGTGACAAAAATAAATAAGGCAATTATAATTTATTTCTTCATGGTCTAATAATTAGTCATTCAAAACCATGTCCTCTGATTTTGCCTATCGTAAGTTGCACTGCTCTCGGCTCGGTTCTTTCTTACGCATTAGTTAGATGGCAAAAGGTGTCGAATAGGGCCTTACATTTTATCCGTTTATTCAAAAGACGCATGTCTATTGAAATAAATTTATATAAATCTTCCAATTTCTCCACAGAAGTTACTGAAAGATAATTTTACTCTTATAATACAAGTTGTTCAATGTTCAAACAATTTTTGGTGACAAGGAGAGTTCAAGTATATGCTTCTGGACATAAAATTTTATTCGCAAAGATATTCCTTTTTGAGTTAAATAAATATTACATTTAAAAATCATGTTAATTTTACGCCAGATACAATAAAACACCAATCTTAGGGAGAAAACCACGTTTAATCACAGAAGAAAACATCTTTTGAAATAATAATTCCTCATTAAAATGTTTTGCATAACATTTTCAGGTGAAACCATTTCTTTGAAATACAAGTGATGTTACGTGCAACTATTTTGAGCGACACATAATCTTGATAAAAATTATGTTTGCCAGGGCACTTTATTTGCTCTACTGCTTGCGGGGCAACATGAGAAGGTAAGGCAAGCAAAGTGGGCATGGCTGAGAGAGAGAGGATGTGTTTTATTTTTTGCTAGACAACTTTCCCTCTCTGTGGCGAGAATGTATTGTGAGGTGAGGAAGGAAGATGCGCCACTGAGAGAGACAGAAAAACAGGGTGAGAGAAAGGATGCTAGGTCGCCTTGCTTGTTGCTATGTGTAACCGCTTCCCCCCTCATCAGGGGAAGTAGCAAGCCGGACTCGCACCACGCCACATGGCCAGAGTCGACAGAAGTGTTGTGGGAAGACAAGGTACTAGACAACGCACCGCAAAGTAGTTATAAATGGTAGCACACGTGACATATTTCACATCCAGTTACTGGGCGTTTCCATAAACAACCATCTTAAAAAGATAGTTGCGGGAAATATTAGGTAAAGGGACTCGAAATATACTTTGATCAATGCTCCATGCGATAAATAATACAAGCTGTTTTTGCTAACATTATTTACATAAGGATTTCGCCGGGACCACAAAAAATTGTTGGTGGACGCAATTTATCGATACGTGCGATAAAGATACTTTGAGAATAGACTGTACTCCCTTTTGGTTTCTGGCTGACTATGCAATCTGCATTCCAGTTAATGCAACCGTTTGACAGAGAAACTACGGGAATCTCCTAACTCTGGTTCCTTTTCTTTAAAAGGTAGTCTCACAACATATCTACCATCTGGGTCTTGCGAATGGGTTTCAACAAAGTGACTCTCACATTCAATATCTTCTGGGCTACAATGTTGAACAGAAGGTACTTCCTCGCTCTCCTAAAACTTGTGAATGGTGTCTGTCAGGGAAGCCTCAGATAGCACAAACAGCAAAACAACACCACGGGAGGCATCAGCTGCAGTCTGACTGACTTCACCCATTAGATGCCAACCAAATATACTGCAAAGAGCAATGGGGAACCCATGTGGTGGTTGGTACCACCAATATCAAACACATCTGGGTATACATCAGCACCCTAAAGAAGATAGATTGTCCCTGGAGTATCAAACAATGGGTCATTTAATTCCAAATGACAATACACATCCCTCATGTAATGAGGAAGTGGGATGCTGGGTAATTTGGAAGCTATCTTCGTCAAAACTAGCACATTGGTGATTAATTGAGGCTCTTCACTTGTCGCGGGTATCAGAACACAAGTAAAAGAACCATTGTTTGCAAGAACAATAGACTGAGCCAGCCCCACAACACAAACATGAGCCCTTTGGCGTTTTAACCCTAGCTTGTGGACATACTCTTCAGAAATGAAAGAGCTCTGGGATCCTGTGCAATCATTTATTTCAGGGTTCTGTGTCAGTTTTATTCAGGGTTCAATATATTTTCCACGTAAATTAATGCTTTTTGTAGTTGACCACGCTGTCACAGTAATGTTTGATTTCACCGCCATCAGGCATGTTACAAGCCTGTATAACCACTCTAATCATAAAGAGAATCACTTTCTCAACACGAATAATGTTAGATTTGAATTTAGTTTCCCGTTTCCATGCAGAAATATTGCAATTTCACCTGCACCATGTGGTTTGCTACTAACTTCATCCAGCAGCATCCGTGCCACCTAAGCTTGTTTTCACACATATGTGTGTTTATTGTGAATGTTCATCTCGTGTCCCATCTTATTTCATGTATCATTCGAGGGTCTATCTAATTCTGTAATTAGTGTACTGTGCAATTATTCCCGTCCTAGCGGACTCTGGGTATAGACCGTCACCACACTACCCACGTGCTGGAGGGCGAGCCCCGATGAGTTTGTGTTAGTGACGCCGAGTAATCACACGTGTTAATGTCTATTAAGGGTTTTCATTTGTAATTCACAGTGTCCTGTCTTCAAGGAAAAACCATCAGTCCACCCTAGCGGCTGTCGGCCTTCTTCCCTTGTGAAGGCTGTGCTTTCACGCACCTCGGTGAGATCATTCATTTAGGCATGTGCTAGATTAATTACGGGTTGGGGAGCACCCAAGCGGAATTGACTAGTTATGACCGAGATAATCATTTTATTGGTATGTTGATGTGTATGAATAATATCAACAAAAACAAGTCTACAGTGAACTCAGTTCTTTTATTCAGTCGTGACAGTGTCCTAGCCACATATGTTTTATCAATTGTTTATTTTCAGTGATGTTTATTAAAAGTTTAGTGTTGCCAACGTGTTTGTAAGTACACACGGGTGAGACGGACACACAGAACCCACAACATCCCTGAGAACCCTGAGTCTCAATAGTGCGGCGATTGGGAAACACCGCTGGTGCCCAAATTACCATTAAGTATTTGTGCCATCGTTCGTCTCATGTCTCACCCGACAGCGTCACAATACGTACAGTTTCTCTTCTATTTGCAATTGTCACCCTGTGGCTCTGCAAACAGTTGAAACACATCTTTTATCGCACCAACTCTATCCTCTCATCAACTGACTGACCATCGAATTTAGGACACTTATGAATTCGGTGTGTACCCTCACAAGTCATGCAAATATCTTGTTCCGCAGTTGCCAAGAATGAAGCTTTGATGTTTGTGCCTGAAGTTACAAACTTCTTGGTTGTTGATTGTGTAAAAGTGGACCCTGATGATGAATAGTTACTCATCAATGCTTTACAATGTGATTACAGAAATTCTAGAAGCTGATCAAATGTGGGCATCTGTATGGTTTCGTGGGCTTCTTCAAACTGGGGCCTTGTATCTGGTTCAAGCTTTGCTAACATAAGGTTTAGCAACAGAAAGCTCCATTCAGTCACTGGCATTGTTAAAATTCTTAAGGCACCCAAGTTCTCCTTAAGAATATTCATCATATTCTGCAATTTGTCTGGAGAGACAGTAGCTAAGCGAGGGAGTTGCATTATATTTTCCCAATGCATCGTGGCTATTGCTCTGACATTTTGGTACCTTTCAGTTAATGTTTACCAAGCTAGGTTATAATTATCCTCAGACAGTGGGAGTGCTTTGTAAGGTTGTATTGCTCTCCTGAAACTGACGTAAGAAGATACTGATGCTTCTCCACCACAGCGAGAGCCTTATTGTTGTGCACCAGCAAGGTGAACAAATCGTAAAAGGTAGGTCAGTCTGTAAGAACCGCTTAAATGTAGGCAACTGCAAATTTGGGAACTTTAAATTGGTTGAGGTGACATTGCTGTTCTCTTCCTACTTCTTGGATCGCAACAAGTTTGTTGAAAACTTCCTGTTCCTATTCCTTAGTAGGCCTCATCAAACTCCTCAAGCTCCCTCTCACTGGCTTATGACTCTGCAACTGATGCAGATTACAATGCTTGAACAGCAAGTTGCAGATGGCTTGCCTCAAAGTTTGTTTTCGGTTGCTGCAAATCATTGCATGTTGCCTTTAAAAGTCCTGCCCGACTCGGATTGTTGTCAACTGCATCAGCCAAGGTCAGAAGTCTGTTTATATGGCACTTCACGTGATGCAAACGTGTCTTCAATTGGTGTTGAGACATTATATCAATTTAATGTCGCGGTTTGAAAAATGCCAGCTGGGTGAAAAAATGAACTATTTTGGTTATGGTTGGTACACGGCTAACCTAAAAAAAAAACTTTTGTTCACTACGAATCGCGAAAATTATAAATACAACACTTATTGCATAACAGAAGTCTTGCGATTAAATACGCTGGTATTTGTATACATAACCACCATGGCGCAAAGCGAAGTAGTTTCAGTACCGCACCACTTCCGATTCCACACACAATGGAATACTCAAAACACGTCTGCTGTTTACGGTAATTATCGATTAAACTCTGTTAAGTTGCTCGAATAAGGCATATCTGACCTGAAGGACCAAAAATGTTTCCACACAATATTCAGCTGCGTGATGTCCAGCAGTACAGAGTAGCGGTAACTAACTGTTTTCCTTCATAGATGGCACCACAAATCAAGATGGTCGCCGGCCATGGCACTTGCAACAGTTGGCGCTAAGTTTAAATATGAATCCAAGTACATACACTAATTGTCACACACCAAAACAAACCTAAACACATGTTTTCACAGTGAATGTCTTCTGCTTGCTGTGTTCTGCTTCCCAGTCCCATTCCTTAGGTCGTCAGGAGGCAGCCAAACAATAGTTCACTCGTTGAGGCTTCCAAGGCTTTGTTGCATCGACGGCAGAGAGTAAATGAGATATCCGGCAGATACATGTCCCACTTCCGGTGATCCCCTTTCATTCTGATGCCTTTCTCTATCTCTTGGTTTCTCCTTTTTGTCAGATTTCCTGTGGTACAAGGCATTCTTTTACACTGTTGTGATGAACTGGGCATTATTATCAGTCGGGATGCAGCGGGATATCCCCAGCGCAGGAATAGTTTGATTTTCATGTTATCTACGATTCTCGGTCTCGCTCGCGGCTAGGGGGTAGGCCTCGTCCCACCTAGAAAATAGGTTGATGATCATGATGTACTGCTTGCCCTTCTGGGTTCGTGAATAGGTTCCCATCAGGTCTACGGAGATCTGTGTCCATGCTTGTGTGGGTCATCGTGAGATGTCTGCAGTACATAAGGCTTGATGCATTCCAACATGCTGTGCTGTGCAAATGCGCACTCTATGAGCGACTTTGCCCTATCTACAAGCGACCTGAGCTCAGGAGGAAGTCATAACAGTGGCAAAATAAATGAACATATCAAGCAACAAGATTCCACTAGCCTAAACAGCAGATTACGTAATTGTAATTTACCTACAGAATTACAATATGCATTGCCCGTCTGGAATCCCGCATGCAAAAGTCACCCCCGTGAATAAAATAATTAGTTTTGATATTCGACTACCCTTCATTTAGTCATGGAAGAAGTTCCACCGCACCCCCGAAATGGCAGCACCCCTGTGACCTCGTGACGTCACAAACCGCCAGCCTCAGAAAGAGTTTTAATTAGTCGCCTCCAAGTGGGGAGATAAGAAATGAGCAGCGCTCCAGCGCCAAGATAAACATACCTCTGCGCTGGGAGGCTACGCTACCCACCCACACGCCGAAGAGCTGCTGATCTGAAGATTTCCAGTATAAATAGAGGTCCAGCAGCCTGGTCCAGCAGATATGCCGGGCTCGCCTGCCAAATAGGATTGTGAGCCCTTCCTAGTCTGAAAAGACTCTCCTCAGTCTGCAAAGACTCTCTCGTCTGCAAAGACTCTCTTTTCTCTCCGCCGCCTGCAATACAGCATGTTACCTGAAAACCTGCAAGACGGCCTTACTCTACTCCACAGACTGTGAAGACTGCAGCATCCCCAACAGCTTGTGTAAGGCTCATCCACTACTCCACCTGTTAACTGTGATGACAGCACTCCTACTTCATGCACCCTGTAACCCTTTACTCAATTCAACTTCCGTGACTCTACGGTAACAGGCTGTCGCATCCTAGTTTACGTCTTGGATAACTTCCGGTAACTTTGGTTATGTTGTAGATAGCGTATATTTTCCATGAATTTTTTGGGGTAAGATTGTTGCAGCTTTTTAATTAATCATGTTCCCAGGCTCATCTTCACCAGTTTATATTACCTAATTTGATTACACGTTTAGCCAGTTTAGCTATTTTGCTGTTATTAACTAAGCCGGAATTTTCCCTTTTCTTTAATCATGTGATAAATCTTAGGTCAAACTTATGTTCCATTTACCTTCATTAGTAATTTAGTTCCCATTTCTTTAATATTGATCTGTCAGTGTTTTAGTAAACTTATGCCAGATATTTTCAATCTTGCTGGAGACGAGTTTGTGTGTTTCCTCAAACTCGACAGGAGATGGAGCCTGAATAAGGCTTTAGCCCGAAACAGCACGCCACTGCTTCTGGGTTTCCGGTGGATCTGCATTCTCCTTCAATGACATCCCAATACCTAATCGCACATATACACTTCAGGGCCTGGTGATTGCAAAGTCGTGCTCTCAGGATTGTATGTTGCGGAAGGGATCACGGACTGTACCAGATGTATAGCAGAAAGGGGGGCTTACAGAGTACACAATGGCGCAAGGAACATTGTGCTGTAGAGAGGTATTTTAAAGCTGACACCCTTGAAGGGGAAACGCAGGAGGTTGAACCTCATACCCAGACTATCAAAGCCATTCCTCAGTTGATCTCTCCGCTCATCCCTCCAGAACACGAAACTCCTTCTTACAAGTATTTAGGCGCCAATTGGCCCGGGTACGACCCTGAGGGAGAACGACTTACCTAGTTAGAACAGTCACCGCCAATTGACAGTGCTACTCCTAGTGACCCTGTGCCCAGCCAGGCACCCGCTGCGTCAAGTATAATCAAACTCTCCTCTGTCAAATTCATTCGGATTCAACACCGGGCGGAAGTAGAGCTACCCAATTTCTTTGTTACGAAGCTGGCATCGGAAAGACGGTATGGGTTTGACTCCCGCCTAAGGTAGCTCCCAAACTACGTGCTGCACCACCCTGTTCAGATTATGTCCCCACACGACGACCCACTTGTCCCGTTCAAATTGCCCCAGCCAGGTCATACACCTCCACCCCCACGCTCGCTTAACCGTGTCACCATTTCATCAGGGTTTCCACAGACCTGGAAAGTCAGAGAAAATGAAATTGGTCAGGGAAAGTCAAGGAATTCAGTTTTGTAACCCTGTTTTTATCAATGAACATATTTTACATACTAATGATGTACTTAGTAGGCAAGAATTTTGTTGGTGTGTGAAATATATATATATATATTTTTTTTTCAGATTTGCTAACAATTCCATGTGGCAACTCTGTTTATTTATTACAGTATTTCTAATTGTTCCTTTTCCATTTTTTTTTACAGTGATCTCGAAAATTAACTGTGTTCAATTAACTAAGGCTGTACTCAAAACTGAGTCCCAAGTTTGTTGGATGGTTGTGTAAAGGACCAGATATTTTTCATGCTTACTACAGAGCTTGCATGAAGTCCTTTGAATTAGGTAATATGGGCCGTCAAGCTGTAATATCACATGCTAAAGGAAAGAAGCACAACTTAACAAAATGTGTGGATTCCCAGACATCCTTGAAGAACTTTTTTTGTAGTAGTGAAGTGAGTGTCTCAGCCTCCTCTCATGTAAAGAACACATATACAAGTGTGGGAAGTAAAATTACAGACATTTCAGAAGAGTGTTCTAAGAAAGCTGGGTCTTCAACATTTGTAATTAGTACTGTATCTGTAGTCCGGTAGTTCAGTGTCAGTAGAGTTATTCTGCTTGAAGGATGATGTTGTAAGAGCAGAGGTTTTGTGGGCTTTGAAAATTGTGAGTACCCAAAATATGTCATTGCATTCAACCGCCGATTTGGGTGAAACATTTCGTTTAATGTTTCCAGACATTGGGATTGCCTCAAAATTTTCTATAGGTGAAACCAAATGTTCTTACATTATTAATCAAGGACTTGCATCATATTTTGATCATATTTTAAAGGATTGGTTAAGTGAATTCATTGGTTATTTTGTGTGCTTTGACAAGTCAGTAAATAAGATTGTTCAGAGAGGACGAATGGACTTGTTAGTAAGGTATTTTGATGTTAACAGAAACAAGGTTTGTACACAGTTCAATAATAGTGTTTTTCTAGGACATGCCGCAGCAGAAAACCTTCTACACAGTTTTATATCTGGCATTCAACCTATGTCAATAAACAAATTCTTGAATGTTTCAATGGATGGACCCAATGTAAACTTGAGTTTCATTAAGAAATTTGATGAGAAGATGAGAGAAGAATCTGGACTAGATGGCAAGATTCTTGTGAACACTGGTATTTGTGGTCTCCATGTTGTACATGGTGCAATAAAAACGGGACTGAACTCTGTTAGTTGGAATCTTCTAACTTTTCTTTGTGATATCTATTTCATCTAATGAGTCACTTGCCTGCATGCAGATTTTACTTCTGTTACTGGAAGAAAAGTATTTCCTTAAGTACTATACTACTAGATGGTTGGAGAATGTCACATGTTTAGAAAGAGCTTTACTCCTTTTTGATGATATTAAGAAGTTCGTGGAAATCTCAAAGGCAGTAAAAACCAAGACATTACTCAATGTTAGAGACCTAATAAAAAACAAGTTCATTAAGTGTAAACTAAACTTGCTTTCCTTAAATCATTATCAAGTGACTGTGAACCTTTCCTGAAGAAGTACCAAACATAAGTCCACTTGCTCCCTACTTGTTTTCAGACTTGAAAAACTTGATTGAAAATTTAATGCAACAATTTGTTTAGTCAAGCAAGATGCCTGCTACAGTTAAGAAACTTCTTGCTGTTGATTTACACTTTAGGGTAAATTTACTTGAACTCAAAAACATTGATATTGGATTTCAGCCTAAGAAACCTCTTAGAGAGATGGTTTCAACTGAATGTGAAGTACTGTACTTGAATTCAAGAAAGAGTGCCAGCAAATACTAACAAGAATGACAGCGAAGATACTTGAGCTGAGTCCCTTAAAATATTCAGCATTTCAGGGGATGTGCTCATTGGATCCAAACATTATTCACAAACAGCCAGATCAAGGAAAAATTATATTTGATATTCTCTTGGATGCTCTGTATTCAAGAAATAAAATAACAGAAACAGTTGCACAGAGAGCAAAGACTCAGTACTCTCTCATTTGTGATGAAGCACAGTGTGGTCTTCATAAAAGGTTTAGTGATTTCTTAGAAAAGAATGTAGAGTCTTCTCAGTGCATAGAAGACTTATATTCTTCAATTTTACATTGCAGCATTGAATATCAAGATCTGTTGGAAGTTGTGAAAATGCGCCTCATGTTTTCACATGGCAATGCAACAGTTGAGAGTGGTTTCTCAGTGAACAAATGCTTGTTTGTTGAAAACCTACATGAAGAAAGTCTCGTAACACAAAGAAAAGTTTATGATGGCACCAAACACTACGAGACCATACACAAGGTCCCGATAACACAAAAGATGTTGTCATATGTCAGAAATTCTCGAAGACAGTATAGTGAGCACCTTGACAATGCAAAGTAAAATCAGACTGAATAAAACAGAACCACATAAAAACGGCAACTCCAAAATGAAATAAAGGAACTAGAGGAAAAGAGAAAGATTGTAATGTTGGAAAAACAGCATGAAGAACAAATCATTTCAGCCCAGATTAATTTGTTGCAGGAGAAGGTGCTAGATTGAAGCAGCATGTGATGGTAAACCTATTAATTTGTTGCAGAAGAAGGTGCTAGATTGAAGCAGCATGTGATGGTAAACCTATTTTATTGGTCAGATGTGAGATTTTTGTAATGGTCAAGTTGCATTTCATTCTAATTATATTATATTTTAATTAAATTTGGTTTTTGTACTGGAATAAGTTTGTAAGTTGCATAATCTGGTAAGATTTATAACTAATAATGTGTCTTTGTGTGTAAATATTATGATATTGTAATGTTATTCATTTTTAGTTTGTATTCTCATTCATTGATGCATTTTTGATGTGGTTATACCAAATTTGTATTTTTTTAGGTACAAAAAGTTTTAAAAATATATACTCCTTTGCTTGATGATATATATATATATATATATATATATATATATAAAAGCTATGGTGATGATGGAGACTGTAAAAAAAAAAGGAACATTAAATAAGCAAGTTGGTATAAGCATATCCTTTATGGTTAGGGAAATTTGTAGTAAGTGGTCAGTGAAAGTCAGGGAAAGTTATTTTCATATTTCTGTGGGAACCCTATTCATTCACTGAGACAACTGGCATCCCAATTATTGGCATCCTTAATAGTGCGGAAGGTAGAACTGCCTGGATGGAAGAATATCTCTTGCCGCCTCACTCTGGGGTTTGACTCCCCTCATTTCCGATGGTACCCTACCATTAAGCGGCCACTCACAGCATCTAAACCCTCCACAACCCATCGGGCCAATAATGCTAGCCACTTACGCCGCGGTAGGCCTACTTAAGATTCCGAGATGGTAGTCGGCGGCTTAACCACTTACCCACCTAGGGTAAGTAGGGCATGCATCACATGTGCTTTCGTGCTTGCTACCCTAGGTGTATCTCTGGCTGATTTCACGGAGTGTTTCTTTGACTCCTAGTGTCCTGCGTGTGGGTGTTGGTGTAGTAATAGCAGATATCTGCTCAAAGTTTGAAACAAATGGGAGCAGGCCTATACATACCCTTGTTAGTCCTTCAATCGCTTTGGGTATTTGGCGAGCAGGTTACGTACTTCAGAGTTGGCCTGTCATTGCTCTGCGGACACGGTGCAACTGGTTTGCACCTCCAGTAAGTGTACGTAACCTTTTACGTGGTTGCTTTGGTGTGGAGCGTACACTAGCAGTGTGTAACCAGGTGAGTGTATGGTTATCTGTCCTTAGGATGAAAGGCATGTCTTCTAGTTGATAACGGAACTTCTTAAGGGTCCAAGTAACTGCTAAGCATTCTTGCTCCTTTGAGTGATACCTCTTTTATGTTTCTGACAGGAGGGTGCTGGCGAAACTTATTACCGGTCGAAATCCTTCTGGGGTCTCTTGGTAGAGAACAGTCCCAAGACCTATCCCGCTGTTGTCTCTCTGGAGGTTAAGTGGTAGGTTGGGGAGTGGCAGATAAAGCACGATTGGTTGCGCAAATTTGTTCCAGAGTTCCTGGAAAGCATTTTCTCCCTTCTCTGACTATTTTCAGGCTTAGTCCTTACGTAGAAGGTTATTTAAAGGACCCATGCAATCACAAAGCCAGTTGCACAGCCCCAAAAATTTCCACAACTTCTTCGTGTTCCGGGGTGGAACAGTTTCAGCTATTGCTCAAATTTGATCATTTTGTGTGAAGTTGCCTTCTGGAGTGACTTGGTGCCCCAAAAAGTCTATCTCCATCGTGCCGAAGTCACACTTGGATAGGCGGCATGTGAGGCTGTGAACTTCAAAACTTTCCAATACTAACTGGAGGTGGCACTGATGTTCCTACCAGTCTCTTGAGAAGATAATTGACATTGTCATGGTAGGCATAACAGAACTCGCTGATGTAATCAGTATGAACTGATGCGGCCATGAGGCATTGAATAGTTGCAGGTACGTTCTTTAGGCCAAAAGGCATGACCATGAACTGGTAGGCTTCTCCATTGGGAGCAGTGAACATGGTGTACAGCCTGGACTGCGGGTGTTCTAGGATTTGCCAATAGCCATATCTCATGTTGAAGGTAGTGAAGATTCTGACTTCCCAGAGTGCCTTTAGCATGTGCCCCAAGTGATGGGGGGGAGCTACTGGCTGAGTGATCTGGTTCAGGTCATAGTAGTTGACACAGAACCTTAGTGTGACATCTTTCTTTGGTACGAGGACAACTTGAGCATTGTAGGCAGAATCTGAGCTTTTAATGATGTCACGTTGTTTCATTTCTATGATATGCTGCTCCATTATCGTCTTTCGTTTGGTGGGAACTTCACCTGGTAGGTTGTGGATTATCTGGGAGCTGGTTAGGTGTGTCTCATGCGAGATTGTGGCTGTTTGGTGCAGCGTACTGCATTGTTCGAACACTCGATGGTGTTCTTGGCTAATCTGGATCAGTTGTTCCACAGCTTCCCCTTATAGCTGGTGGTTCAACTCGTTACCCATAATGGGTTGTTGCAGTTGAGATTCGGCAAAATTTCACCTGGTAACGACATTCTCTTGGTAGTACCTAGGTAGACTCGACCCTGCTGGCAGTCTATAATTGCTTGTTGCGTGGATTGCCAGGGTTGTCCCAAGATAATCTCCTCCCTCAGGTCTTCCAACTACGTGGAAATGTGTCTGGATTACTTCATCAGCGAACCGCAGGGTCGTCAGTCTACCCTCTGTTAGTAGGTGGTCTCCTTTCTGAGCCATGTGTATCTGGGTGTCGCTGCAGGTTTGATTTCGCTTCTGTGCTCATGGGGTATGATGTCCTTGCAGATAAAGTTGGCATTAGCTGTCATGTCGAGAGTGGCAAGTATTTCGTTCTTCCCGGTGAGCACTGTTATTCATGATGGGTCATGTAGGATCTGCTTCTCCTGCATAATGGCGACTTGTACGGCCTCTCCCTTTACTTTGCCAGGGTCCCGGCCCTGCCTGGCTTCCTGGCCTTTGCGTTTCCCTGCTTGTTAGGTATTTTCTCAGTGTTTTTAGGGTACTCCTTGAGGCGTGTTGCTTTATCTTTGGTTGGCAAGAGACTTTATTATGTGCTAAATCAGTTGTGCTACTAGTGTTACTAGTTCCCCTTCTTACTAGATACTAGCGTCAGCCTTGTAGGCTGTCTACTAGGAATATATTTTGTCACACTAGGTCTGGCAATGTGCCTCACAACAACAGTGGCCCTTGGGGCAAGGTTGACTTACCAGAGCTTGGCGAGGTGTTCTTCGTTAGTGGCGTTTCCATAGTGTGGGTGTAGCGTTTGGAGTCCTTGATTCCGCTGGACGTGGTGGAGGTCAGGTTACGGTAGTGGTCTGCGTGATGATAGCAGTTCCACTCTGTGCTGGGCCAGCTGCCAATGTGCGGGTTGGCTCTCCCGATCCTGGTGTCGGTGCCGCTGATTAGGGCTCGAACTACTGGATGCACATCATAGCCAGTGCGTGCCGGGTTAGAGTGAAACATGGATGTTCCGACGGGCGATGTCGGTCTTGCAGCACTATGGGCGACTTGGGCCTGCCTCTTAGGAGTGTCGACTCCTTGCGTAATGAGGTTTGCCGCACAGACCTGCTTGGCAGCACTGAACTCCGCCTTCTTAACTGCTCTTTGAGCTCCGTGCCTGCTGTGGAATGGCGTAGGCTGATGGCTTACTAGATTTCCGGTTGGTGAAAAGCAATCTACAGTCCCTGACTTTATAGTGTAATGCAGACAACAGCTTGCGGTGCGCTCCCTGACTGCTTAACAGTGCAAGCACTTGGAGTCGTGGGTCATAGATCGCCTTCTTGCCACTGCCGGGTGTAACCACAAACTTAGGGCCACCAATCCCCTGCAGCTTATCTCTGCCAGCACGTTAGCTAGGCACTCCTGTGAGAGACACAGTTGGGGTTGGCTGTTCCGCCTCTGTGGGGTATGACGTATTGGTTGGGGCTCTACCATTCTGAAAACCGAAGTGAACAGAATGGGTGGCCCTCGAAAGATGATGTGTGTGTATAACTGACAGACCCCTGAAGGGGGACTGACGTTCTATACTTAGTTAAACTCTCTGCTGATTGCTAGGCTACTGAAGTACAAGGGAATAACTTAGCTTTACTGTCGCAACTAGCACCAACTGGATTGCCTAGAAGAGGCCCTAACTTCAACTGAGGGGCCACTACCAGCAAATAGTGGAAGCTGTAGAACCAGGAGGTCACAACAACTTCAAGTGTTAAGTCATGTTCAATGTTTTCAGATAGACGAAGCTTCTGGTGACGTCAATGCCAGGAGGTGATAGAAGCCTCTGGTATGGATTGTGGCTGCTGCCACAGGAGGACTAGAAGTTCTTGGAAAGGACCATGAAGTCCTAGTGGTCAGTAGAGAGCCCCAGCACAAAAAATGTTGAGGCGAGCTACTGGAGATGAACTCTCGATCTCAGCCGCACTGTTCCTCTGGAGAGTGTGGCGAGCCCAGATTGGGAGGAGTCACGTGCCCCTGTGACGTCGGCCTGGAGTGCGCAGGTTTGGAGAACTACCCTCTCGCGCTTATGGTATCACCTCGGGCATTCGACCATCTTCAGCGGTGTGGCGACACTCTGTCTCCCAGATGCGCCAGGGTAGACTGGCGCATTGCACGGTCGCTTTAAATATCTTTCATATTCCAAAGTGCGTTTGAGTTGAAGCCACTCTCTACACCTTCGTAACAAGCTGTGCTTGGTTTTCTCCTTCACGTGTGTAAACACTCTTAGTAGGTGGAGAAGGGCAGTTGAGGAACAGTCTGGGAAACCAAGTATCTTCTGTCTCTGGTGAGAACACTTTCTGATAGGCATCTGGTCGTTGATTCCTGTGGTTGCTAGTTGCACGTGGATGAGCTGTAGTCGTTTATAACATAATGGTGTAAGCGACACGCGTCATCCTTTTTCTTTGGTTCGGGTGCTCTGGCCGGTCCTGCCTGTCTGCTATGGAGTTTCTGCCTTAGGACTGGGCAGTGTTGGTGGAAGTGCTTGGCAGGGCAATGCCAGCACTTTGGAAGTATTGTAGGTGAAGTAGCAATTGGCCTCGACATCTGGTCACAGATTGGGGTTTCAGGTACAACATTCCCTGTAGGTGCAGGTATGGCCTTGGTTCTGGCGTGCGACTTGCGAATGTCCGACAGCTCTATGTCCCGTATATGTGCTCCCTTCACCAACTGTTCCAACATCGCTGGCTCTGTGTTCTGAAGATGGGTGCATATGTCAGGTAACAGGAGTTTGATTATGAGTTTGACTGCATCGAGCTCCTCTCGGCCTGGGTGAACTGTGCCAGTTGTATTAGCAAATTAAATTTTTTTTAAATTCAATTAATACGTAACAAAGGCATTTTTCATTATATTTCTTTAACTTATATTGGCAAAATTATGATTTATAGAAATATTTAATAAATTTTTATTTATCCAAATTGAATATAACATAAACACACCAGTATGAACCAATACTTCCTTGCTAATACAGCCTATATCTGACACCGATACAATAGACACATGAGTAATGAACTGAAAGACTTCTACTAGCACTAAAAGTAATTTGAAAATGTGATGGAAATGTGTGTTAAAGTCAGTGTCACACTATTGTAGCGGGCACCAGTGGACCGAACACACAAGTTAAGGAACTCAGGGTATAGATTCCTTTGCAACCCCCCTGTTTATTCAACAAGCCTGGCTGACCCACTGTTGCTAGATTATAAATGATCTGAGCACGTACCCCCACACCCCTTCCCAGCCGGCAACAAGAGCTTGTACTGTGACGACGTCAGTATCGGAGCGTTACGAAGCAGAAGACTACGAGAGTCCAGGGTCTGGAGGAGCTCCAGGCAGAACTGCAATCTACACTTCTTCAGATTTTGGTGAGGATAACTCCAGGTAGGCAGTAGGGTGTCATCCCCGATTTCGAGGTCCCGTTAAATACTAGCTGATACACACGTTGACAAGGATAGGAGTAGCTGCATAGTAATATTCTTAATATTCTTGTAATAATATTCTTGTCACTCCCAAGTAAACATAAAGTAATTGTGTTTCTTTGTTGTAATGCCATTAATGTACTATTCTGTTCAGAGTCTGAGTTAATGTAATAAATGTGTTTTGTAGTAATCCCTCTCTTATTGAATAGCCATCTGTAGCGAGCTACCTCTCTGTAGGCCTCCCTATCCTATTGAGTTGGATATTGAGCTGACCAGCAGCAACCAACTGGCTCAGAGGTGACAGAAAAGAGCATAAGTAGAGTTAGGGATAGGGACAACTCCTACACTATGTACTACTTAATGCTTCTAGTAAACATACAAAACAATTGGTAAATTATTTTCACACAAATTCTTCAAAATCTGAGAATAAAAGCAGCACTCAAAAAATACTTTAGTAATCTATTTTTAATCTTAGTTCATGGCAACTTAAACAATTAATGTTTTAAACTTATTAAGTAGAAAATATTAAATCTACATAATTCAATGTTGTTTATATTCAGAAAGTTAAAAATTATTAATATGTATAGTTGGATGCATAATGCTATCTGGCTCAGGGCAACGTGACTTAACGTTGGAGTGCAGGCCAGTAGCACTTATTCAGGGCGGCTGTTTGCAAGATTACTTTGGCACTGGTGCCCTGCCTGTAGACAATGTTGGCTATGTTGATTGCCTGCTGGGCATAAAGTCAGTTACGGGTTTGGCTATGGGACTGGTTGCTTACTTACACCGGCACTTGGCCGGCTGGACGGTGCTGCTGGCTTACTGGCTGGGGGGCCGCTGCCGGTGGAGCTCGACTATCCCCACGGACTGTTACGGCTCTCAAGACCTCGCTGTTAGGAGCTGCCCAAATCTCTTTACTCACTATTTCCATTGCGTCGTACCAATTTAAATCCAACATTAGCGTATTCGTGGGGCCCTTAATTGAAGGACCCATGTTTACAAAAACATAAACATTCTGCGGCCAGCCGTGGTGCATCACACTTGTTACCTACCACGGGGGATCCCCCAACTAGATAAATGCCACACCAAAGGAGGGTTATTTGACTAGGTTGTAGTATTACAACGTGCCCAGCTTTCATCAGCTCAAGAGCATTAAAAAATGTCTGGAATAATTATATATCCTCTGCACACACTTTAGCTAATGTAGTATTCAAGATCCCTCCCTAGGTGCAATTAATGTTAGTATCCGTTGATTGAATTAATTCTTTTTCTCTCCTGATACGGGAGTTGCTGCAAAGCCCTTAAGGCCGAGGCAGTACACCAGCAGTTACTTGCCGAACAGTCTGGCCACAATTATTGCCCGCGCAATGACCTGAGAGATCAAGCTCACCCAGCCCAACACAAGTAGTAACATCACCATCTGTTCCACTTAAAAGGACTTTGGTCCACTTGTAAAAGTCCCCGGCACAAGTCATCCTTCAGCTAGGCCTTACCCTCACTGATACGTCTGCCACTACTGCCTATTCTAGTTGGGGTAACTCCAACTCTTCACTGCACCACTGAAGCCCAGGGTCCTCGGCCAGACCAATGACCTTACTAGTGGTAAATTCAACGAGTCACCCACCCGAACGTACGCCAGTCCAGAACCCTAACCAGAACCTACCTCAGATCAACTATCGCTTAGGCTGTCCAACTTATCTGACCCAAAACCGTGGAAGTATGTAGAACTAGTGAAGAGACCACTTGTCACGTTTCTGCTTTACCAAATCCTTTGTGCAACCCCATATGCTTGAGAGAGGATTGCACAATTACCAACCAAGACCCTCAATCTGCCAGCTACTTTCAAACTACTAACACTGTGTTACAAGAAGCAAGCCAATGACTGGCTCATAAAGGGTTTGGTTTTGTATTACATAATATCTGTTTGTTTGTGGCCCTATGGATTAAAATAAAAGTTGTTCAACACAAACTGGACCCAATGCCTGTAAATAACAGCGTTACCTCTGTCTCATGTTGCTGTTGAATCCTGATTTCAATCTTATTGATGGTGTGTGCAGCTGCTGGCTCATCGCCTGCCTCCCCTGCAATAGAGCAGCGCGGGAAGGGCACAGGGGTGGCAGCAACAGTAGATGGGGCAGGCAGCCACGTGGGGGACAGCGGCTACACAAGTTACCCTGGCTTGGGTGCTCCTGTCTACCCTCGCAGCATGTTGCTGTCCAGTGAATACCCTGTCAGCCGAGTGGTGGAGGCCAAGCTACTACCACACCTTCTGCAAGGTCAGTACTGATTCCAAGCATCCGTCACTTGCTTAATTAATGCTATTGAGGAAAAATTATATTTCATAACTTTATGAAAGCCAATAGAGAAAACTATGAAAAGGCAATCCTACATAATTGTTTGTACTATATTTGTGAGTATATAGTTAATCGTAGTGATGAATTTGTGCCAAGCTATTTGGTTTGCTGCAAAGTTTTGTGTGTCACTGCGATGCAAGATGTTATGCAAAATAAATGTACCAATATGACAAAATAGTTTCTCGTGAAAAAGTTGGCTGAAACATTTATCTACGGTTGTTCTTTCTTATTTTTCCTGTGTTGGCTTGCAAAAATTTGTTGATTTCAACTGACATTAGAGATGTGTTGATTCTAATTGGCTTCTGCTCAATTGCGATGTTGAACGAATCTCCGCTACTGCCGATGTAGGAACTGCAGATAATTTTCCGCTGACTTGACAAACTAAAAATGCTGTCATAGCTATGAGTTATTCTTCAGTATAAATAATTGATAAGACTTGCCTCTGTGAATATTGAAAGTTTTTAAGTATAATGAAAAATGCTTTCACCTTCAATAATAGGTTTGTCCCAAGTTTCACCCTGTTCGGAGATAATAATCTACGAGTTGAAGAAAGAAGTTAAACAGATTGTTTTTTGCTTTGTGTAATTATTTCATAAATATTATAAGTATATGTATGTGTGTATATATATATATATATATATATATATATATATATATATATATATATATATATATATATTTTTTTTTTTTTTTTTTTTTTTTTTTTTTTTTTTTTTTTTTTTTTTTTTTTTTTTTTAAATCGGCCAAATGTTTGATGAGAATTCAAATATCTGTTGAACTGAAAATTTGTCTTTTTAAAACCAGTTGTTTTACTGCTAGCAAAAATGAAAGTTCTGATTTTTTGTTATCATTTCGGCATACCGAATATTCACAAAACTCTATTTAATGAGGAGATCCTGCTTGTTTACCCTTCCTAACTGTCACAAGCTGCTAGAAGGCTGGAGCTTGCCTTAGTCCCAGTGTAACGAGGTGCATGTGTTTGCAGATGAGAGCAGCGTGGTGAGTGAGGACAGCTCATTCTGGGGTGGGGAGGACCGGGATCAGTATGCTTCTGATTCTGGGGACACGCGATGGAATGAAGTGCCCAGCAGCATCCTCCTGGACCAGCTGTCCCAAGAGCTGTCTAGCCGTGGCAGCCCCGAGGCAGAGGTCAAGCTCAGGTCAGTCCCCACATTTTTGACATTGTGCCATAAAATAGATTTTTTTTCCATTTTTAATGACTGTTCTGTACCCCTCTTCTGTCATATTAATATGTCTGCCATATGTTTAATAGTTAATTTTTTTTCAGAGTAAAATTATGTAAGATTTGTATAAGTATTGTATAACTAAAAAGTGTTGCAAAGTTATTAAGGATCGGATACATAACCTTTTTCTGTGGAGCCAGTTTATTGTTTGTGTTTATAGGTTATTCTTATGGAACTTTTCCGCATTCATAAAATATGTTCTTGCTTGAAGATTATTTAGGAAAATGCATATGTTTATAACCAAATATTGTAGATATAATTTATTTTGGTTTTCTGTATTGCCATACATGATGCTTAGTTTATTTCAAAAAGTGCGTTACAATTTTAAGTTACTTAACCAGTTCTTATTAATTATTATTTTTTATTGATGATATTTTTGCAGGAATTACAAATTAGAGACAATACAGTATAGTTGTTTAATTCAAATTTTCTTGAAGCAATGCCTGGTCCTAGTGTCTTTTCAGGCTAAAATAGATGATCACAAAGGTGTGTTTATGCATAGTCATATACGTAGATGGATTAATATTGGTGATACTGACTTGGTTGATCAGTATGTTCATTAATTTTTGTAATACAACTAGATTTTCACTGCCTCCAAACAACGTTCTCTTCTTGGAAGGTTTGAATTATCACCTTTGGTGTTTATAGATGCATTTAATTTGTAGTACAGTAAACTCCAGATTTACCAAGGGTGGCTTAATCGGGTTGCACCTTAACCATGAAGTCACTATTTCAAAGTCAACACACTACACCCAGGCAGTGTGTTGTAATTACCAGACTGCAGTCGAGTGATGCAGTACTAAATTATTTTAATTTTAAAAGTGTTCAGGTATTATATTTATACAAGTTTTTAACCGTGAATATATGTGAAACTTGAAGTATTTCATGATTAAAACTGGCATCTGCTATACATTATTCTTGAACGATGTTAAATTTGTTACTCTAATAATATAACTGTTTTGTAACAATATAAAATAAAATATGTACATAGAACTTTTGATATGATCCCTTCCTGACTGCATATTAGGGTTGTGCGAATGTGACATTTTTCTCATGAAACTGCAACGAAAATTAAAAATAATGTAATTAGAGCTCAGCCTTAATGAAAGGTTAACAAATTTCATTACATTTTAGCAAGTTATTTATTATAACAAATTTTTTGCAAAATCAAACCAAAAAGAATAGGATATGGAATATTTGCCACACTACTACCTATTTACTACTACTACCTACTAACTACTACTACCTACTTACTACTACTACGTACTAACTACTACTACCTACTTACTACTACTACCTACTAACTACTACTACTTCTACTAACTACTAACTACTACTACTAACTATACTACTACTACTAACTACTACTATTTCTACCTACTAACTAGTACTACTACTACTAACTACTACTACTCTCTACTTACTACTACTACTAACTACTACTACTAACTACTACTACTTACTACTATACTACTACCTACTAACTACTACTACTAACTTATAGCTACTACTACTACTTACTTACTACTACTACCTACTAAACTGCTACTACTACCTACTAACTACTACTACTTACTAACTACTACTAGCTACTACTTACTAACTACTACTAGCTACTACTTACTTACTACTACTACTACCTACTAACTAGTACTACTAACTACTACTACTACCTACTAACTACTACTACCTACTAACTACTACTACTAACTACTAACTACTACTACTACTACTTACTACTACCTACTACTAACTACTACTACCTACTAACTACTACTACCTACTAACTACTACTACCTACTAACTACTACTACTAACTACTACTAACTACTACTATTACTACCAACTAACTACTACTACTACTACCTACTAACTACTACTACAGCGGTTTATGTCTCTGGGCTATATCAGATAAGGGGACCCTTGTCAAAGTTGACAGGTACTGTCTCAGCACTACAAAAATATGTCCAACCATAGGACACAGGGTATTTAAGCATTAAAAGGATTTCAAAATCCTCTGCCTCATGGCATGCCAATTTTGGAGGATTAACTACTTCCTGGGTAAAAAGTTATGAATAGAAGCCCGCAGTAATATTGTGCATGTAATGCAGATTTAAATACTGAACCAGCAGTGTCACACATTTATGCTATTTGTGATCCTAGGTTTTGAATTGAAGACGACCCCTTATTTTTTCTATTCCTTTTCTGTCAAAAAACCTCAGCTTCCTTTCAGGTAAATATGGTATCTTGCATAACTACAGCCCTGTTGCAAACAAAATGTCTGTTCCACTGAAGACTTAGAAGGAAGAAGTTGATACAGTACCAAGTTGTTGGTGACAGACCCGCTAGGGGAAGCAGTGATACTCTGCCACCAGTGCCTGAAGTTCTATCTAATGGTGTACTTGAGAATCATCACATTGATTTGGAGAAAGTTGAACACATTTTGTCTGCTTTGAGACCTAGCATGCTTTAACACACACGGGGAAGAAATATGGACCTGAAGCACTGGTAGAGATAACATACTTTACATCAAGCCATGTGCCAGAAGTGTGAAAAGAAATACCCCCCACCACTATGTAAGAGCAATTGAAGATATTTTGATATCATTTTATTTAGTTTAAGTTTTGTCACTCTGAACTTTAGTTGTATGGTATGCAATAATAGACTATAATGCCGACAAATTTTTTCCATCTTGAGGTAATTTTTAGGAGATGATTTTATATTTATGGTAGTATTATTTTCAATATTGTCATGATTCAGGGTCATTTATTTTACAGACTATGTGCTTGTTTTCAGGTTGTTATAACTTTAGGCTGATATTATTTTCAATAGTCCTTGAGGGTTGTGATTGCTAAGACATTATGTTTGTAGCACGGAGGTTGGACTGGTGATTGTCCAGATTCATTATCTAACATTTTTTTACTTACTGAGCATCTAATAACGAAGTGGTTAATAGCCATCTGTAATTGGCAAGTCACATCATCCTAAGCTTATCTGTGCCTGACTGTGTGATATAAAGTTCTGTTTTTATGATTGCCAGGGTATGTTTTGTTCATGGTAATTAAACATTAGCTTGTTACATGTCTCAGTGTGGTGGTGTGATAGCATTGATGGTCATGGTGTAATGTGGTGTGGCAGGTACCTTCTACAGCTGTTCACAGAGGCACGCTGCCTGGAGTGGGCACTGGTGATCTCGGTGCTCCTCAGGGATGGGATGGCAATCCTGCGCACCACCAGTGCTGCACGTGGCCCCGACCAGACAGCAGAAGCCGTCCTGCGCCTCAAGGACGGCCTGCAACAGCTTTGCATCTGGAGCAGCACTGAGAGGTAATGCTCTCCATTTCCTGCTGCCACTCTACATCTTAAGAGAGCATGGGACATGAATTAGTTCCAAATGCTTGAGTTAAAGTCCACAGTCTTGAAATCAACCTATGAAAAAAATTACTCTCCGTAACTGCGTATAAGTGCTCACTTTACCATGAATAGCCTACATACCAGCGAACTTGTCCAATCTGAAATTCAGTTTATAATTGATACCACATTTTCACGTCGACGAAAATTTACATTTTGGTTTTGAGAACGAGTTACCATGGGGAAACTACGCCATGTCATTAGCAACAAATAATTAAAACTTAAAAAAGATAAAATATTTTAGAATTATTTAAAAATAAAAACGTAATATAATTTTTAAAAATCAAGCAAAGTGAATAATGTGTATTAAAGGTTTTTGTTTACTGTGAATGCTGATCGATAGTTTATTGAATGAGTCCATTTTGATGATCCAGCTGTCTTCTTTTGTCTTTGGTAGCAGGTGCGACATTCCCATTGTTTATCTCGCAGTGTAAAGCGTAAAACAGTTTTTTAAATATTTGTACTGTATTTACCATTGTCATCTAATGAGTATTGGTGTATTGCTATTTCAAATGTGCAGTATGTCAGTCCCATCCACATCAAAAGAAGAAATTAAACACAAACCACTTTCACTTGAGAAATATCATCAACAAAATTGACACTAGCCCCAATGTCCCATGTACTAAAATTGCAGAACAACTCAGTTTACCTGCATCAACCTTGAACACAGTCTTTTACAACAAAGAAACCATATTACAACAGCGTGTTGGTGAAAACACTGGCCAAAAGAAAATAAAATAGCAAAATATGAAAAAGTGGAATCTGTATTAATGGAATTGTTCCGACAAAAACGTTTACTCAACCTATCCGTTGATGGGCCAATTTTAAGCAAGAAACCCAAAGAAATTTCTTACAGGTTAAATATGAAGTTCAGTCCAACCAATGGCTAGATTGATAGATTTAACAAACATTGTGGTTTGGTGTACCAAATGTCATTGGGAATCAAACACTTTTAACACATACCAGGTTGAAGCATGGCAAAACACTATTCTTCCAAATTTGTTGCCAGATACAAACTACAGGACATCAACATTAAAGATGTATTTAGATTGTTCTATAACATACTTGGTGACCATACACGCTTTTAAAGGTAAGACTTGGAAGGTCACAAAAGTATACAAAGATTGAATTACTGTGCTTGTGGTCCTAACATGAATGGCGCATAAGAGCTACGCCTTGTTATTGGCAAACCAAAGCAGCCCCAATGTTTTAGAAATGTCAAGTCTCTGTCACGTACATATTTTAATAACTAAGCCGCATGGATGTGTGGGGATGTTTTTCATGAATTTCTTATTTCCGGGATAGAAGAATGGCAGTAAAAAACAACAATTCTTCTGTTCAATCACTAATACCTTGCTCATTCCAATGATTTTGGACATATGAAAATTGTTGTGGTGGAATTTCTTCTGCAAACATCACCTCTGTTCCACAACCGATGGACTAGGGCATAATTAAGGCCTTAAAACTGATGCATGACACTTAGTTGCACTATTCTTTTTTCCTTCATCTCTGTATCATTATGTGCTCCAGACAAGATACGAACCCTGGCTGGCTGCCACCCAGGCCAACATTCTGCATTCTGCTTCCCTAGACACTGCTGATGTCTGGAAAGTAAAATGCACTTCTAGAAAGATAGTAATACAAATTGCCCCCCTCCCCCTGTTTAACAAATTCCTGTCAGAAGGTAGACCATTGAGTTCCTCTAAACGAGATGCCGATACCACCCACACACAAGGAAAATACCCTGTTTCCAGCCTTCCCCATGAGATTGCAACCAATGTCATACAGCCCACGAAGGGCTGAGCCACCCCATCAGAATTGCCTGACGGTCAAAGGGACCCGAAACACTCCTAGCCAGGTGTATAAAAGATTTTGCATCACCACTGAATACCAATTGATCTCAGCAGCTCGTGTTAGCACCAGTCATGTTAAGATTCACTGCTCTCTCTGCTCTTTTCCTTCTCGTGAGTAATCGTCCAAGTGATCACCTGTGACCAATGCATGACTTCTTCAAGCACACGTTGCAGCCCCGAAGAGTCGTCATTCCTCCTCCCCTCTCAACACTTGCCGTCAACTCATACCACCATATCTCTCCTTAAGTCCATTCAGGACAACCCAGCCTCAGTTAGGATCCAAGTGGTTTTATTGGCTACCTAATTTGTTGCTGTAGCTCTTCAAGCTGACAGGCGCCATCACCTGTCTTTTGTGTTTATTTCATCTTCCGTAAGTTAATCGGTGTATTGATTCAAAGCAGGATTGTACTGTCACCATGTTGTATTCTGGACAGAATAAAATACGTATACAGTCTAACCACCATTTGTTCCTTCTTGAGTGAACTTTTCAATGTCCTCCCTGATAAGTGTCACCTCTCAAAGGAGCGACAGGGAACTGCAGTTTGTAAGCAGATTTCCGACTTTAGAGTAGATCTGTGGCATGTCCCCAAACAAGAAATTGACGTACATCACCCAAAACACAACAGATTTGACAGTCATTCATACTGTTGTCCAGGTATATAAATATACCTGGCGCGCACCTACAGTAGAGCCCCAACAACTAGCAAGACACATGACAATATATCACCCTTGTCGGTTAACCCACTCCATCAACCATGTATAGACTTGCCGGAAGGAGAGCCAGGACTGACAAGGAGGGATCTAGCCATTCTGGATTACATGTAGATAGGGGTATCATTGCCTGCCACCCCAGTGCGGCAGTGGACTGGTAGAACCTTTTCCCTGAAATGCAGTTCACCCACGGAAGGATAAGCAAGTGGAGCGACAGAAGAGCAGCTGCTGTCCTTGTTAAGAAACAGTCACTGAATAGCAAACCTTCTCCTGCCTTCAACTGCTTAACCACTCGGGAACGAGCTCACACTGCCCATCAATTGTTGAGGCCTCACCTCACAGTCCTCCCCCTTAATTTGTTTGGCCCCTTGGTGAGAACCCCCGGAGCTGCTCACCTTGTCATCCAGTATCTCTGCCTGGGCCTGCCACTGGTGCTGGGCATCGAACCTGCCAATGACGCCAGACCACCACCAGATGCCGGCAGCATGCTACACGCCTGCTTGGCTCTACAGGGTCAGCAACCCTCCGGAGCCACCCAGCAAACACAAATGCCGTCAATGAGCTTGGTCTGAAGACCGAACCCAGGTTCTCCATCAATGAGTGCTCAACCCACACTAGTGTAAGGCTGTCAGAAGTAAGCTAGTCGCCCCGCCAATGCCAACCAACCATAAGCCTAACCTAGCCCACCTAGACTACGTATCTTATAGGCAGCCTACATGCCTTATCCTATTCAAAGGAACAGTTAAGGCCAAGCACCAGATCTTTCAGACTGTCTGACGCAGCACAAAATTAAAACCTAGTAAATGCAGACAAGCACTAGCCCTTCAGGCGGTCATGCATCAAAACAGAAGTTCTGCTGGAGCCTTGTTTTGCAACTGCTGCTGAGACTTGAGGTCAGTGAGCGAAGCACAAGTTGTCTCTCTGATTGATGCTACAACAATGCTAGCAGTGGCACCACATTTGGTGACAAAGGAAACAACTACCAGTTGTTTTCAGAAGGATGAATTTGGAAGTGCAGCAATACCAAAGGAAATTATAGTTTTTGCAAAAGGAGTGAGTGATGAGACATGGTCCCAGTTTCAGTACAAACTTGCCATGACCACCATGTTTCATGCGTTTGTTAGTGCAGTTGATTCCTGTCACTTTGTGAAGAAGGAAGTGTTGATAAACTCTGTTCAGAAATTCTGTCTGCAAATGAAGAGGAGGAAGAGGAGGATGACTCGGCTGCAGAAGATATCAGAGAATGACATGACTGTGAGGTTGGCGTGCGAGAAAGACAGAGGACAGAGTGCAAGAAAGTACTATCAGTGCAAGGCTGGAGCTAGACTAGGAAGTGAACCATGTATATGTATAATTATTAGAAATTAAAATAAAAGCAGTTTTTAACACAAGTAGATTGTATTCATATAGGGGTGGGACAATACCATGTTTTGTTACTTGATGCTCTTGAGTAATAAAATATTACAATAATGCAGTCAAATTTTTGTAAACTACATTTTCATTGTTCTCAACCAAACTTAAGATAAAGTTTAAAATAAAGGAAAAATCATAGAAGATAATATTACATATGATGTGAACAAATTTGAAATTTAAATAATTTTGCATCTATTGTAGGCCTGTCAAGTGTTAAAAAATTACAAATATTTATATGATACTAGAAAAACACATGCACGTAAATTTTGAAACTAATAAAGCTTAAAAATTTTCATTTAGAAAAATAATCATTTAATTTTTTTCTGGATTATAGCAGATAGAAGAAATGTGTGTAATTGTTTATCACCAGCTAAAAATCAACAATAGCAATTCTTCCACTACCGGAAGTAAGATTAATTTATTATTCTATTTGTTGTTTTGCGTTGGTCGTTTTCACAGATTGTGCACACACAAAACACGTAAAATTAATATGAAATACCCATTATAAACACAAATGGCACATAAAAATTAAAATATGTACTTGCATTCAGAATACTGAACATAAGTTCACTAAATTGTGACATAGTGCGGTCACTATATATCCTTGCTCCACAGCTGGTCTGTGCCTCTGTCTATGAGTAAAACAATGAGTTTAAATGAATGCTATAATCAATGTAGGTTCCCATTCCAACTTACCTTATTTTTTTATGGCAAAGTCATACTGCTGCGGCTCCGTTAATTTTATTGCCAGTGGATTAGATGAGATTTGGAAATACTTTAATTTAACGTCTTTCATGAGACTGCATTTTTTTGCACCTCTTCTTACGAGACTGTGTTTTAGTGGACGAGTTAAAAATGTGCTTGAATGAAAGAAAAATTCAAATTATTATATAACCTGTCAAGTTTTAACCACACCAAAAGAAAACATGATAAATATGTATAGTCCGTTCCCAATTGGAAGCAACTTATGAAAATCAACCTTAGAAAAAACACTCCAGACATAACATGACAACCTGTTTTTTTAATAACATGTATTCCACAAAAATATATAACACTGTGGTTAACTTTAGAGTACTGTATTATTGAATAAATGAAACTTTACTTTGATATCTTCTATAACGTGTAATATTTATTTCTTTTTAAATATGAATTAACAACAGCAAGAGCAGCGACATGTTGGCAATAGCCGGCAAGAAATAGTTCACATTTTAAATATTATTTCAACCTGGTTTTTTAGTATACTATTTGTAAATTAAACGATGCCTATTGAAATATTTAAATATTTAGGTAGCCCTGATGGCAACCTATCTCATTTTTACAGTTTAAAATAACAGCTGAAAATATTGTGAGTAGGCCGTAATGGTACGGTGTTGTTTTATTGAACGAGAGCAACTTTGTAGCAACTGTCTGCAGAGCGAGGCTTGGCGCTCTCTCTCTGTCTTTGTCTCTTTCACACTTGGGAAGTTTCACTTTGCTAGTACACGGAATTAATTGTAGATGTTTTCAATTGTAGCATATTTTATAATTATTACAGCAAAATAATGATTTTTGAATTTGTAACTTACAACTGAAAAAAGATTTTAATGTTTGAATACTTATTTTAGTATATTTAGATACGATGGTGGGGCAGAAACAAAGTGAAGTTGGGAGACGTGACGAGCCGTGACATGGCATGTTGCTGTTTTACCAAATGAAGCGTAAATTATACTTACTCCGAAAAATATTTCAAATTACCACCTCATGTTTGTAGGCATTGTGTTTATTATACCTACCTAGGCAAGTTACGATGTTGTGATAAATCTGTGTTCCCACGGCAGTAATAAATATACTGTGACGTGTGTTTCGTTAATCATTGCGTCTGTGAAATGGTGTACCTTCGTGCATCATGGTCGATATACTGGCCCTGTGTGTGCGTTAACTATTTGTACATTGTAAATGTGAACTGTTTTATGGCGAAGTTATTTATTTACATCCACGTCTATTTATCACAACATTGTACCTTTGCGCTGGTGGGTGTTTGAAACACAGTCTTGTAACGTGATTTACCACCAATCAACAAAATAACCAAGCCCAGCCCCAATAAATTTCAATAAACCTAATACACAGTAAGTAGCAATACATATAAATATGAGCAGAATAAAAGTTACGGTAGGCTTATTTGTGTGCATGTTCACCGCTACATTTTATGTTTCTATAACAAAAAATTAGCAACATGAGGTGCGTGCTTGATTTTAATGTCGCTTTTTCGTTGAACTGTCTATTCCTTCGTTATTCGAACCGAGGCCGTCCTTTTAAAGATATAACCCAACACATATCAATAACAAAAAGTTAAACACTACAGTTCATTACCCCGTAGTTGTAACAGTGTTTAACACAGTCGCAGCAAAATATTAACGTGCATTATGTGTAATGTGCTATGTCGTGAAAAACAAATATGTTACTGTAATGTAACCGTGAGAACTATCGTTAATTCAGGCATTTTTAAACATAAAGCTGACCTAAATAATGTTATAGGCCTAAACTGTAAATATTCGCACGAAATTGTTTTTCAAATAGACCTAAGACAATTCTTTGAAAAGCTGTAATAAGTAAACAACACATTTGACAGGTACAAAAGTAGAAGTCCCATTTCAATATTTATTTTTAGGTGTAGCGAAAGTATATGAACACGTATACACACACAATGGCATGTAAACGTTGAGTTTGACAGATACTGCATGGCAGTCACATGGCAATGTTTGTTTACATTGGGCGGAAGGATATAAAATGGGCCTGCAAGTAGATATTTAGCAGGGCTCCGAGAAAGTTGCTTCCAATGGGGAATGGACTGTAGTTTATACCAATTCGAATATTAAACATGTTCAGGACGTAAATATTTTTGGCGAAGTTTGTTTTCCATACAAGAAACGTGTTATTTATACACTGCAAAACAGAGTTGAAATGGCGGTTTTCTAGGCCATGTACATTTCAAACATTCTAATAACCGTTTCAAAATACATAATTTACAATACACATTTTCAAAACACGTTATTTACAATACACACTGACTTACTGTTCGTAATTCCTATTTGCAGCTCCTGAATACATGTTGTTCTATTGCAATCCTTACTACATGTTTCTCTGCCATAGATAAAAAATAATTAGTTGAATCATTAAATAAATATGACACTTGATGGGCTTTCCGAAACTAGTAAACTGCAGAACGAAAATAAATGGTGCCACGTCATGATGAGGAAAAATGGCGGACCAAGCTATATATACGTGTCTGTAAAAAGTATTGAATAAAAGTATTGATATGCCCATTGCGATACTTAATACTTTTGATACAGCCCAATATTGAATTATTGCATGTACCATCTCTAATTCATATACATAACATGGTGCAGTCCACTTTTGAACTGGTTACCATCCTTGAGAGTGTAGTATTACGTGTGCTTGATACAATTTGAAATGATAATAGACTGGGCATAGGAGAAAATTAATTCCTTAAAAGCACCTAAGGAACTATCTTTGCAAGAATATAGTGGATAACTTCAAAAAGTGGCGACAAAGGTTTGAAATTTATTTTGAAGTGTCTGGAATTCATGTGGATACAACAGTCTCACCAAGTACGAAAGTAGCCATCTTGTTTCACTTGATTGGTGCTGAAGCTATTGAAGTTTATAACACATTACAACTAACAGAAGAAGAAAATTATAGTTATAAGAAAGTACTAGATAAATTGAGTAATCATTTTATTCCAGCTTCAAATGAGACAGTGATTTATTGCGTATTTTTTACACAAATGCAAAGGGAAACAGAAAATTTGGACACTTTTGCAACAGATTTAAGAAAATTAAGTGTTAACTATAAATTGGGTGATTACGAGACAGTCTTATTTGAGACTGTATCATCTGCAGTTTTGTGTTATTAGAGTCAGACAGATTTTTGCAAGAACCAAGTTTAGATTTGGTTGAATGTGTTAACATTTGTCATGCGGCAGAGCTTGCAGACGTCCAAGTGAAGCAACTGGAAGGCAAGACCAAAGTGTTTGGAGTTTAAAAAATCTCTGCTTCACCTCAACAAGGAACTTCAGGAGAATTCTGCCCTGCAGGAGAAAAACGCAATGTTAGGTCCAGAACTATCCAAAGACAAGTGTGGTGAAAGTTTTCAATTTTTCGTCGTCAAAGTATGTGGTTAAGTCCACAAGTGGGGTACGCGCCCGGCCTTTCGCAAACAGTGCCACAATTGTGGTAAGTACAATCATTTTTGACATATGTGCCCTACCTATAAAAAATGTAAAGTAATTATTTGTGGTGTGAGCAATATGTTTTGCATTGAGACTTTGCATACGTTTCACAGTGAGAAGGAATAGTGCGAAAACGTTATGTGCAAGTTAATTAATTTTGATGACATACTGTTTAAGTTGGATACAGGAGCCCAAGTCAATGTGATGAATTCTAAAACTGCTCATTTTTTGGATTTGAAAATTATGAACAAGGTACAGATGACTAGATGGAGATTTTGGGATATTCACCATTGAAATGCAGATGTCTCTGTCCTGGAAAAACAGGACTGAGCACGAAAAAATACTTAAATAAGACAAGTTACCTATGTACGAGAAAATTAATATATGTATACAACACATACTGACCAGTACCTTCATTTTGCCTCAGACCACCCAAAAAGTGCTAAAGCTGGCATAATGCGTACACTAGTTAACAGAGCTGAGATTACCTGCTCCAACAACACATCTATTGTGGATGAACACAATCAAATTACAAAAAAACTCCAGGCTAATTGCTATCCAACCAACATCATAAAGCAGCAAATAAAACCTATCAGATCACTCAATCCTAACGAGACTGACAAAACCAGACAGAACCGAAGTTTCCCTTACATTTAAGGTGTTTTTAAAATATAAATAGGTCATCTAGGAAACAAATATGGACTGCAAACAGCATTTCGGTCAAAATTTAGTATTAGAAGTATAGTTAGCAAGGGGAAACCAGCAACAGACAAACTACGAACCCTCAACTGTGTATATCAGATCCACTATGAATGTGCGTCATATGTACGTAGGTGAAACTGGCAGAACTCTTTCGACCCAAATTAAAGAACACAAAAACAATTGCAAGAAAGGTGAAACTCAGAAATCCAGACTTCCTGAACATGCTTGAGAAAACAGCCATATAAAATTTATTGGGAAAATTCAACTCCACTCACTCAAGAAGCCGACAAAACCGAAAGAAAAATCAAGGAATCAGTTTTTATTATTAGCAATAATAATATTTTCAGTCAACAGAGAATTAAGTTAAAAAATATGTGGCTCCCATTAATTAAGAGAGAAACATCTTTGCAGTACAAAACAACAGTAAAACCACAATCCTTACAAGACCACACCAGCTAATCATAACCACTCTTAGTTGCACAACCAATTAGGAGACAGCTCAACTGTTATTGGCTGCGCAGAAAAGTGGTCATAAACTACGTAAACCCATGTTTTTCTGGTCTCCTCATCTGTCACACCTATGTTCTCGGACCCAGTGTGTTGCTGCCTGAAGACGTGAACAGACAGCATTTTCCAAAACGTATTCTGTCAGTTTTGGAAAAACTACAATTTTTGTGCGAGTTTCTTCGTTGTGTTGGTTTTATTTGTGTAAGTAGATAACTAGCCGGTGTCATCTTTGGTGTGTTGTCTGTTCGTCGTATATATTTTATTGAATACATGTATAGTATGACGTATTACATCTTTCTACATATAATTAAAATGACTTCTACTCATCAGTGCAAATGAACTGGGAGCACCTTCACTGGAGTTTGAGTTGCCGCCACCAGCAACAAGACTTCAGAAATTGTTTTACCTACCCAATGCAAAGGATGGACGCTCCACCGAAGCCATGCAGCGAGATCAACCGAGTACAGCAATGCACCACTAGATGCCACTACCAGTACCTTCACCGAGGCATGAGCCTGGATCCATCGCCTGCCACTGACGTCACTCACCGAGGATCTATGTCACACACTTTGCAGCTTCTACCCCTTCTCCAAGACAACCCCCTATGATAGGCGATAAAGGGGCACGCTACTGAGAAGTATAAATACTGGACCGTACCAAGGCTTTTAACCAGTCTTCAAGCAATTGATGTTCGTCCTGTTCCTTCACCGTACTTCTGGTGCCATGGGAGCCATCAGATCTTTTACCTTGGTCTTCATTGCACACTAGTAGTACCAAAGACATATCCGCTTCTCAAGACTTCACCACACCTTCGGGGGCCAAAGATCCTCCTCTTCACCAGTCTTGCATCGCAGCTTACACGAGACACATACCGGTCCCTTTTGGGCAACAGCTATAGTATAGCTTAAAGTCAGAGTTGTTTTGATAGCCACTTTACTGCCTACCCTGTTAGTCTAGGAGCAGGTCACCTTCACCTGTTTTTAAGTAGGGTGTTTAACTTCCATAAACTCTCGTGGATAGGAGGTAGTACTTCACCATCGCTGTTTATTTCCATTAAAAGAAATTATCACTGTTTTACCAACTTACAAGTATCGCTCCTGTAGTTATAGTACCTTTACTTGTAAATATCAGGCCCGTATGAGTGACATCAGATGACCAAAATTTTATTCTCGCTGTTCAGTAAATCACAGCACAATCTTGGAAGGCCACCTATTCACTGGGCTAGTGTGTGAACGATATAGCCACAACCTTAGAATACTGCTTCCTTAGGGATTGGACTGCCAATCTAAGGTTTGCTGTCATCATCCACTTGTGGTGTTAAGAGGAGTATTTCTCCGGGTCTGGGAAGACCAACTCTATCAGGAGCTCACCCCATATTTGGATGGACACCAGTGCCATGCCACTCAACTGACCCCACACTCCAGGTATTGGAATTGGAGGGCCAGATACGGCATTGGCTGTCTGCCACATTACGCACACTTATTACATACTACCACATCAAATGCTCCACTTCTACGAAGTCCATTTATAGGATTCTCGTTCTCCTTATGTCATTTAACCATAGTGGTGGTGTTCATTAGAGGGCGTAACGAGTAAAGGCTATCTCTATTTATCTACGGAAGCTTTACCGTCTCCTAATTCACGAGAATAGGAAGCCGAACTTCACAAGCTCTCAGTACCAGTTCTGCCAGCCTATGTACCTGCACTGTTTGAACCACCGACCAGAATCGCTGAGGGTTACCATCCAATTGTACATGCCTACCTCAGTAACCAGGACAATGATCTAAGTTTTCTCACCCTCCAGACTCTGGGGACACACGAGACCCAAGGACCTCGGTAGCTACCAAAACCGGCACCACCAGACCGACCAGCACACCCATATAAGAGGCAGCCCCTAGTGTGCCGCCAGTCGAGCCTCAGCCAGCACAGCCGCAACTGCCAATTGTACGTCGCCCAGGTTCACCCAAACTAGTGGTCCCGCTGAGGCGGAAAGTAGTGCTTGCGGATCAGACTTCATTCCTTGTCGGAAACGTATTGTACATTGGCCGAGCTCCTATCCCGCACAGACACTAGGAAAGGATATCAATAGGGTGCCACTATCCTAACACCCACCAAAGTCAATTTGGACCAGTGACTTGATAATTGCCGAAGTCAGTCACACCTCAAATAAGAAATTTTTTGGTGCCCAAGCATAACCAAGCCAGCTTGACCCCGAGACAGGCTAACTAGCCAGGGAACCAAAAACAACTGTAAGAATAAACTTCGAGAAGTCTGTAAACACCCCGTGATGCACAGCAAACAACAACTATGTCAGATACAGCGGCAGTTTCATTATGTCTGACTTTAACTAACTCTACTGTAAGACGTAAGATGTAAGGCATAGGTTCTTCGGTGAAGAGATTGGAGAGTGCTGTGCAAGCCAGAAGGAATATTGAGCACCACTTGGAGGCAGTGAAGACTTGAGGAAAGGTAAAGTCTTTGGCACCACTAGGACGTGGTGCAGTCCAAGGAAAGGAGGAAAGGTAGCTAATGGTTCCTTCGGCACCAGGAGTGAGGTGAAGGAGTAGGGCAGACAACTATTACTTGTAGACTGCTCACGAGCCCTGGTGCGGCCCGCTATTTGTACTCTGGCTGTGATGGCATGTCCCTTGGTTGTTGGCTTGCATAGGGTGTTGACTTGGCGAGGGGGTTGCAGCTGTGAAGACGTGACATAGATCCTGGGTGTACGACGACAGTGCCCGGCTCTGAATTCAGGCCCGTGCCTCTGCGATCGTACTAGTCATGACATCCGGTGGCGCACTGCTGTACTTGGTTAATCTCGATGCATGGCTTTGGTTGGCTTACCCTATGAATAATAAAATTTTGCGTGGAGTGACCGTTCTTTGCCTTGGGTAGATAATTCAATTCCTGACATGTCATTGTTTATGAAAGTCAAACTCCGTTAACAATGCTCCAGGTTCATTTGCAGTGATGAGTATGTCAATTCAGTAATACGCAGAAAGACGTCACACGTCAAATTTTATACTGAACTCGACTCAACTAGTTTTTCATGCAACTTGAAATTCAACGTTATTCGACTCAAGTTTCATACACATTAACTCAACTTGACTTGAAACTTTAAAAATCAAAGTCACCCATCACTACTGATTATATTTTTAAAAGTAGACAAAATGCACAAACAAAAGTTGAACAAACACATTTTCCATGTGGATATGTGGTTGTGCAATGTTTTGCTGGCTACCCCAAATCCCTGGTTCACAAACAAAAATTCTGCATGCCACTTCAACCACAGATCCTCAAACAAAGATTAGTAACTCAGATATCCTTATGGTTGTCCCCTACTATGAGGGTATGATCAAACTCAAAATGCATTCTCAACTATGGATGCAAAATTCTAGCCTCATCACCACTCACTCAAAACTTGTTCTCCAAACCACCCAGATTGGTCTTCAAATGACACCCCCCCCCCCCTCCTTCACCAAAACAAACAGTCAATAATATCACAACCCCTAGGGATCTCATTCTTGCAACAGCCCACACTGCAGCTCTTGTGCTATACACCAATCTTTCACCTCCTTCAACATCAGACTCGTCAATCAGACTTATCCAGGGCAGCTACAATTGTGTAACAGAAAATCTTATCTATCAGCTACAGTGCTTTCACTGCAATGCAGAGTACAGTGGCCTTACCACCAACACTCTCAGACAAAGAATGAATGGCTATAGAGTGGACACCAAACAAGCCATAGCTGGGGTAGAGGTAAATTTGCAGGAGAAGTCAGTTGCAACACATGCAGCCTGTATCGTAGAATGCTTTGTCTATTATATCACGTTGCTTGTTTATGTCGTTTTGGGTGGACCATATGCATTTAGCTGTGGTGGTAAGAATGCACGGGCAGAGATTTCTTAACTTGGAATGGATGGTACCTATTGAAATGTAGGTATTGAAGGTGGTCGATGTGTTTAATGTGAACAGTTGTTTCGATTTTGCCATTGTGATGGGCTAGTTCCTAGTGATGGGCAAATTTGCTTTTTACAGCATCGAGTCAAGTGGAGGCAAGTTGTATGAAACAAGAGTCGAATAAAGTTGAGTTGCAAGTTGTATGAAAGTCGAGTCAAGTTGAGTTCAGTATAAAATCAACTTCGAAACATAAATGTATGTATATGTGTACCTATGTACACGTGCATAATGCCCAGCCATTAAAACTTTTTTCCCCTCTTATAGTCGCAGTTTACCAAGAAAAAAGTTTGGGACTGGTTTCTACCAATAAGAATAATTCTTTGCCAGGGTAAGTGATTTACAGTGCTATTTCATCCCTCTCGCCGACGATGAGTGAATGACTATGGAATGGTAAAGTGAGCATGCTGCTTGGAGAACGTACACGCAGTCCACATTATTTTTTGTTACCAAATAGTTGTTCTTTTTTCTTTCTTTTTTTTTTCAAACACATGTTTTAAAGCAGTAATTAGGTGAGAAAAGTAATGACAAGTTTACCATATGCATATTTCTGCTGAAGATGTGACGTGCCATGAGACAAAGTCTTTACTTGTTTAAATACTATACATCCTATAATTGTACGTATTTGTGTCATGCTGAGACTGTACCTGTCAACCTTGACAAGTTATGGTCCTTTATCTGAAGTCCCCAGCATGGTGGAAAGAGGAACCGCTTCGCCAGGTAGCAAAATGGTTCAAGTCATGAATATAACGCCTACTGGATTTTATCACAGCAGAACATCACAAAATGTCAACCAAATGTCAAGGCATGTAGCCAAGTTATTGTTGTCATTCCGTTCAACTTAGCAGTTTACCAATGTAAAATTATTGATTTTCGAGAGACAAAAGGTGATTGTCAGGTGTGAATATTTTTTGTTTATAAAATAAAAGCACCGTGACTCGACTTGCACATTCAGTAGCTTTACGTCTACTGTAAAAACTTGACTGGAGTGACAAATCAATCTTTGCTGACTCTACTCGATTTTTTGAAACTTGACCCATCACTACTAGTGCCACATCCAGAAATACGGCGTGTGAGTGTGATTTACATTAGGTACAGGTGAACTTAAGCAGGTTGTGTGAGTTAAGGTTCCTCAACTGAATAATTTGAGTTCAATTTGATGCGCGCCCTACCTCGGTGGGTAGGTGGTTAAGGCACTGACTGCCCACTCAAGATCGTCCGGTAAGTCTACCGCAGCTTGATTGGCTAATGTTATTGGTCCTATGGGTTGTGGTGGTTTTAGATTCTGTGGGTGGCCGCTTAATAGAAGGGTACCGTCTGAAACTAGGAAAGCCAAACCCCAGAGTGAGATGGAACAAGATAGTTTCCCGCCCAGGAAGTTCTATCTTCCTCACTACTACAGTTGCCAGTAAGCGGGACGCCAGTTGTCCCGGGGTGTATGAGATGGCGATGTAATTTAAGTGGTTATGGGGGTGGGGGTGGATGGTCTGGCTGGAGAAATCGGAGCTATTCGTATGGGCTGAGTGGGTCGGCGTGCGGGAACATAGTTCGTATGATACGATACTACCCCGGGGTTTGGGGACTACCTTTGGTGGGAGTTGAACCCGGACAGTTTTCCCCAATGCCAGTTTAATGAGACGCGTGTTAGGTTCATCGTTCAGAGGGTCTACTGTGTCTGTGGTCACGATAGCTACTGGGGGTGAAGGTTCCGGCTGAGCAGGGTGATCGCCCTCTGGGTCGTACTGTGGCCAACAGGTGCATAAATATTTGTATAATAGTGTCCAGTGATCTAGAGGAATAAAAGGGTATATCGGCCCTGATGTTTAGAAGTGCAGTCTGGTATTGACACATCACTGAAGGTAGACGCGGATGCACCAGAAACCCAGGAGCTGCGGCTTATCTTGTGCAGACGATGGCTTTCTGCAAGCTCTGTCTCCTATAGAGTTTGGTGCACCACAATGCTTCTCCAGCGGGAATTAATTACTGAATTTGGTACAGGTAGTACAAATACACTGAAAACCAATAATGTGTATGGCACAGGGACTAAAGTAAAATGATGGTAAATGGGCTATTTAAAAATTCCACGTAAGTTTTATTATGTTATTTATGAAAGTGGAACGTCCCGGCTAATCAATTACAAGAAATAATAAACTAGCTAAAAATATTTTATGCACTGAAACAGGTGAAATTGAGCCTGGGAAAATAATTAATTAAATGCAGAAATTAATCTACAGTAAAAGGTACGCAATTTCGCAGTGTATCCTAATTTATAGGAATTCATCCAGAGGGTAAACTAAGGCGCGATGACCTGCTACCGCGGAGTCACGGAAGTTGACTCGGGTGCAGGAATGGGATTACCTTTGCAGGTGGTATTGCCCTCACGGTCAGCTGGTGCAGTGGTGGATGAGCCTTATCTAAGCTGCAGGGATGGTGCAGTCTTCGCAGTCTGCAGAGGTAGTGTGAAGTCTTCTTGTAGGCTTCTGGGTGCTGAGTTGTGTCGCAAGCTCTGGGAGCTTGAGCTGTGTCGCAGGCTGAGGTTGAGCCTTGTTGCAGGCTGAGGAGAGGAGAGAGGTCTTCTTGCAGACCAGGGAGTGCTCTCTGACCTACATGACCGGTGAGCGCGGCATCTTTGCTGGAGCATGGTTCTGGACTTCATTATGTGCAAAATAATCCTGTGATCTTCCAGGGGTGTGGGGTAGAGTAGCCTTCCAACGCGGGGGTAGGTTTATGAAGGGTTACGGCAGCGCCGCTCATTTAATTTCTTATCTCCCCGCGTGGAGGTGACGACAAATTAAAACACCTCTTTCTGAGGCTGGTGGGTTATGACATCACAAGGTTGCAGGGGTGCTGCCATCTTATGGATTGCTAGAACTTCTTCCACAACTAAATAGAAGGGTAGTGGTTCGTTAAAATATTTTATTTAATTGTGCGGGTGGTGCTGGCATTTGGGATTTTGGGCGCGTGGTACATTTCATAATTAAACACATCAATTACTTTTACCTATATGGCTGTCCAATACGTGGGGTCTCCTTGCTCAACACGTGAAATTACTTTGCCACTGTTACTGACTTGCCCCAAGCTCTTGTCACTCGTAGATGGGGCGAAGTCGCCTGCAGTTTGCATATCTGCGCTGCGCAGCATGTTGGCATGGGTCAAATCAAAAAATTTTGAATAATCACAGAAACTTAGTAATAATCCCATTAACAGTTGATGTAAAATATGAAGCCTTAGCACCAAGAAAATAAACCTGTAGGCTTACAGTTGTTTTACATAAAAAAATTTAATACTCGTACTGGAATAACAAAACCTTATCAAGAATTATGGAAAAAAATAATTTGTCGGTATAACTTATGTGATTTATCAGAGAAACCTTTGATATGATCAACTGTATGTGAATGTTGACAATACAGCTACAAATTTTGTTGCATAAAATATAATAATATCAAAATAATTAGTTCAAGAGAAATTATTCACCAAGGCAAAACTGCAGGACTTGTTATACTGTTCAGTTACCATGGTCACGACAGTGGATGTTTCGCATATGAGTGAAAGTTATGACCGGTACTGTACATAGTGAGGCGTCGGTGACCAGTACTGTGAAAGCCTTCCTTGTGGCTAATGATTTATGGAATTTTCTATACCTATTTGACATGAATTGTTAATGCCAATGCATCAATCATGTAGCACATTGTTCCTTGGTTGCAAGAAAAATGCTAAATACACAATGCATAACTAAAAATTGTGTAATTGCAACACTCAAACATAGGAATTAATGTGTGACCAAATAGGTTAATTACAATTAAATATCCGGCCATGTGCAAAAAATGCATAAAAGGACATGTCCTCATTTTGCCAGATGCTTGGCAACTGTATATTTTACTGTTGGCTTTTATTCTGGGTATTCCCATAATTTTCACCTTCCTTGCTTTCTATATTGGTCTATCTCCCACTCACTTTACCACCATGGGCACTAGTGACTTAGTTGGTATGTACATTTCAAATCTCTCAGCCCAGCTGCATTGGGACCATTGTTGGTCCAGCCTCCTTGCTACGTGAAGTACATCTGGTGTACTCACTGTGTGGTTTCAGCCTGGGGTACAAGCCCTTCATGATGGGAGTGCAGGCTCAAGTGGGACTACTGGCCAAACTCCACACATTCAAGAAGCAGCAACAGCAGGCAGCTGCCCCTGCCGCCCCCTCCACACCACCTCCTTCCCGCTCCCGGAATTCCAGCTGCACCGCCCCGGACGAGTCCCCTGATGGCACCTCGCACGCTACCGCTGGGGAGGAGCCTCCACGGGAATCTAGCTGCACGGAGCAGTCTGGTTCGCAGGCTGTAGAGAACCCTGATTCTGAGGCAGCTGGGAGATGCATTCTCTCGTAGCGCTGTGCCATCGCTAGAGCTCTTCCCCTCCCAATACTCACCGTTGTCCTGGGGACAACCTCAAGTGAATCAACTCCTGTTATGCAAGTAATTGTCTTTCATCTGGTTGCCATTTGCAGGCAGTTCAGTCTGTAAATTCTGAGACTAGTGTCAAAGTCAAGTTGGAACTAGGTTGAGTTGTTTCATTTTTAAATAATCAAATTAGTGGTCAATTATATCAAAATTTTTTTCCCCAATACTTGTAGTAGGTTGTGTAAATAATAACTGTATTCAACTTACAAATGGGTGGCAATGTAAATATGGTTTGTCAGGTTTGTGATATACTGTGTTATCAGAGCATTAATTCCTAAAAGGTAATTAACTTGCTATGAATTTAAAATACATATTTTGAAAAGTTAAAAGACTGATTGCTGTTAACTGTCAGTATTGTTTATGAAAATTTTGATGTACCACTCAGCCTAATTGTGATAGAGATTTTGGTGAAAGTTAATAACTTTCTGCACTACAGTATGGCCAATAACTAATAACTAGAAAATATAATAGGATGAGTTACTGAACTTTTAACACATTTAGTTCTTGTCTTTCATCTTTTCCATGAAACATCCAGTGTACTCAAGTGAACAGTATAACAAGTGCAAACATCTGTGATTGATCTTTTTTGCTGTTTGGTCTTTTCAGTTATGATGTCAGTAAGGTTCCTATGAGTAGCATTGTAGTTGAAACCATCAGTAAATTGGCCAGTGTTACATTTCATTACCATATTAGACAATTTTATTGAATTGTCTGGTTGTTGCTGAGATACTGCAGACTTTCTTTGAACACTGCAGCAAAGCCAGTGATTGTCATTGGCTGTATTGTCAAACAGTCAACTCATCTGTTACATCAGAATGAAGCCAAACCATAAGCATATGTGACTTTGTTTGACACTTCAAGTTTATGTACGAGCTGTGATTACATACTGGTGAAGCTTGGAAGCACAGTTGTTTGCAGTGAACCTTGTGGGATGTAAGCAGTGGTTGTACTCGTGTTTCAAAAGCAATAATTGTTGTGATGTACATAGTATAATTTTAACTGCTAGTGTATATAATATATCCTTTTTACTCTAACTCCCTCCTTTGTAAATTTTATTACAGTGTGTTGATTCGGTGATCTGAAATTTTTGTGCAGCTATGTCAACTGTGCGAATGTTTTGTGCATGAATTGTTATGTACTCTTTGTACCTGTGGCTTAAACAAGTCAACTTTTTTGAAGAAATGAAAATATATTCTCAAGAATATCTTTGTAATCTATCCAAGTAGAGTTTGAGTGCTGTTACAGATTTTTTTTTTTAAATAATGAAAATATCAATATTGTGTTAAAGTAATTTTTATGTTAATTTGAAACTTTTCATTGGTTTTGGTCCATTTTGTCCATGTAGTTTTTCTGTCAGGCATAATGTTTCTCAGAAATGTTTTGATTGTTATACATTTTTGGTATTAATCTATAAAGTTCATCAAGTGATATTCACACATTATTTACCAATTTTTAACGACACTTCTCTAAGTATAAACTTCGTTATATTGCAGTGTTAACAAGAAAAATAAGCGAGCTTTCAAATTACAGTAAGATAACATTACAGTAAAAATATAGTTGTGTTCTGATTTTTCTTTTCTAAAGTGCCACACAAGTGTTTGTAATGTTGTTAGATGGAAACTGATAATTTTTGTGCAAGTATTTAAGGTTGTTACCATTACGAGTTGTTTGCTCGAGCAGTGAAGCAAGTAGAATATAATCATAAATCAGATCTGGTGGGGAATAGGCTGCTAGGTTACTGATTACATTATAAAAAGGAGACATAATGCACAAGTACTCACAGGGCGGCACTCGTAAACAGACACACATACGCACACAAAAGCCGGACGAACATATTTTCTACACAAATGCACGGTCGGAACGTTTCGCTGGCTAGGCAGTCAGATTCTTCAGGTGGTGAGCAGTGATACACTGCATTCTGTTGAACAGTACTTAGCAAACAGTAGACCTAGTGGCCAGAAAGTGAACTAGAGTGAGGTAGGGAATTTGAAATGTTGCAGAGGGGTTCCCTGAATGGAGTGAAACCTTATACAAAAATTACGCATTCAACAGAAGTTAGGTTATGGTCAGACAGATTGAGTACTGGCTAAACAGTTTTTCTGGCCAATTGCAGATGGGGGCTAGAAGAGGTGAATTGGCTAGAATGAACAATTTTAGGTTTTATTGTAGGTGATGTGATGATTGGCCAGAGGAATATGCATTTAATGTAGGAGTTCAGTCGAGGAAAATGCCACATTTAAAATTTCCCACCTCACCCTAGTTCACCTCCTGGCCATCAGGTTCACTGTTTCCCAGCCAGCACTCAACAGACTACAGTGTGCCACCACTTACCATCTGAAATGTCGCCGGTGAAACGTCCCAACCACATTGCAAAATATGTTTGTCCGACTTTTGTGTATGTATGTGTCTGTTTATGAGTTCCTCGTGTGAGTTGTTGGGTTTTCTGTCTCATTATAATGTAATAGGTAATTATAAATAAGAAAATGATAACTGTTGAAGGTTCTTTGAGAATTTCAGAATGTAACTTTTTGGTATGATGAAATATTGCATATTTTTGTTGATAGGTGTAGCAAATGTGTTTAAAATGTTGGTAGTCTAATTTTTGGATAAATAGTGGGGCAATCTGTGTATCTGTGTATTTTGTATAAAAGTTATACTTTTTTTGTATATGTGCTGAGTACTGTGCGTCTGTTTGGAACTGGAATGTTAAGCTGCTTCTAAATATGGTGAGTAGTTCTATTTAGCTGGAACTCAGACATTTTCTGTTCGTCAAAGTCTCATACTGAGACCCAAGACACATGTACAAATTTGTTCTGCATTTTGAAACTAAAAATACTGTATTTACTCGTGCATAGCACGCCCTTTTATCAAATAAAGGAAAACATTTCTGGGTTGCGCGCTATACACGGGGAAAAAAAAAAAAAAGAGGATGGGGTAGAGGTACCCATTAATTGTCCGGAGATGTTGACGGAAGTGGCGGGACTCTCTGTTGTCTCATCTCTTGTTGCTCCTACATCACTCCTCTCCCTTTTCTCTCTCAGTGATTCTTTAGTTATGTGTATGTCGAAACCCTACTCCCCCCCCCCCCCCCCCCCAACTAATGGCATCCTGTCGCACCACAAAACCAGAACTGCCACATGTTTACGGCCCTACACCCCCAACACCCAGATGTTGCCAGTCAATAATTCCCTTTGTTTCCATGGCAGAGGCGAGTGAGCCGTGTTTGTTGAAGGGACGGTGGGGGGGGGGGGGACAAGGGATGAGGAGACTTTTTTTTTTACATAAGGGTAGTGTGACATTCGAGCACAGCAAAAAAGATCCTAAGTATTGGTCACTGCTAAAAGGAAAAAGTAGAAAAAAGAATGAAGCTGGAAATGTTGACTAGTAAGAGCATGAAGTTTCCAGAATTTTTTTTTTATTTTAACTTTTTGCACCAAAGTTGTTTAATTAAAGTATTTTCCAAACATTTCACAATCACCACACAAAAATTTAAAAAAGAATTATTTGTTCCATACTTACTAACAGGGTGCCACAAATTTTTGGTGCAATTTTATTTTTAAAGAATTTTTCCCTTGGAATTCGTTGCAAAAATTATGGTATGCACTATAAATTAGTGCGCGCTATACACGAGTAAATATCGTATTACTTGTAGTGAATAACAATCTACTGAAAAAACTTGGAAAATTCAAACTAGTTTTGAGTACCTTTGCAACCAAGTGTGTATTGGAAAAGGAACTAAAATTTCATAGTAAAAGTCGAAAGTACATTTTTTCGTTGTACGCCACACAACATTAGTATATTTGCTGCCTTTTTTATAATACAATCAAACTCCATTATGGCCCCATTTATAATGACCACCTCTCTATTATGACCCAATCTCGAGGAACCCTGAAAAGTTTGGGTCGAAAAAGTCGAAAATATGAAGCATGTCTAAAAATAGATTCAGTAATCCCTTGCCAACCACGTTATCTTCAAAAGCAGTTTCAGTTATGCACGTATTGGTTTTTGTAGACCTATTCTTCAACGGTGGTACAAGTTTCTATTATCCACTGTTTTCAGTCTATGGAAAACTGGCCTTTACAGATGTTAGCAATCACCCATTTCTCAAAACTTTGACAGTTGTGGTTCCAAGCAGCTAGAAGGAATCAATTACTTCAAGTCAGAAGGGCAATCACTGTGGAATTTGGAGGGGGGGGGGTTTTAGGCCGGATTGAGAATTCTTTGTTTAGTCACGTACTGTACCTTACCGCCGCTGCTGCCTTACCCCTCACTCTCGTTTTTTACTTCTGTCAACCCTCCTACGCCCATACCTAAGTAAGGTGATAATTTTTTATGGTGAGCAATTTATTTTGGCGAGTTAGGCTGTGTGTGTGTGTATATACATCAGAATTTTTTCATGAAAAATTAGTGTTAATTAATATTTCAAGTAGGCCACACTACATTTTTGTATTCCTATAAACATTGCTGGGCCTCATTGTACCAGTACAGAGGCCAACATGCTACCTAAATTTCATAGAAATTCAACACATTGACATGAATAGCATGTTATCAGCATGTTTTCCCAACACCAGCAGTAACAACGGCAGTGGCACTGGCTAGCCGCCGCCCACGAGTAATCTTGTGGCGATCCTCAGTGTTGCCAACGCACTATCATGCAGTAAAGCTAAATGGTTGTCAAACAAAATATAGCCAAAAAAAATCTAAACAAAGTTACTAAAAGTTAAAAATAAGCTAACAAATAATACCGATTCTGGCACTAAATAATATTATTTATAGGCTGTTTACAGTAAAATGAGCACTTTTGAGGCCCTAGTTACTTTTTTCTTCCAGCCATTTCTATCCTCTACGCATATTTTAAAATAAATATTGCCATCTTAGTTATATACAGAATGTGTCTATTTCACAGCACTCGGAACCTTTACGTCTAAGGCTAAAATAAAAACATATTTATTGACTATTATTTCAAATGAGAGGGCTTTGAAAGATTTTGTCCGCGCTCCGAGTAACACTGGAGGAAAGCACAAAGCAGCAACAAAATATTTGAAACTGAAGAGTATGATGAAACAAATACTTTTATCTCCTCTTTTCCTAATCAGCACAGGAAAGCAGATACCCTTTCTTGTCAGAAAGTCATGTAATCTAATCTTCAAAGCTGCTTTGTAACACTATACATTTCCGAAAGCTGAAATGAGGAATAACTTGATAACTCTTTCGTTATCTGCCTCTTTTTTTTTGTATAGAGCTGATTGCAGCATATAAATAAGTGGGAGGAGTGGGAATATGAATGTCATATCGAGCTTCGGCATTTTCGTGGAAATCAGAACTGGATAGTGTATGTGTGGTTGGGTAAGGACAGAAAAAATAATATAAAAGCAAATCCATAGTTAAATATATAATTTTACAGCTAAAAATATAGCTGAAAGCTAAACAAAATATTTTGTAGTAACTGCTTTCTCAAAAATGCTAGATTTAGCTGCAAAGAGCTAAATTGGCAACAGTGATCGATCGACAGCTGTGCCAAATACGCTGCGCGAGGCAGTCGGCCCCAGTATGAGCAACAGCTGAGCGGCATTCGGGCGGCCTGGCATGAGCGTGATGCTCGTGCTAGGGCCACCACCTTCACAGCCCAGCCAGAGGATCTAGGCCCGAGCGACAGCAGTAAGCTGCAGCGGCCAGCCGCGGTACAGAGGATCTAGGCGCCCGTCCAGCTACGTACACACGACAATGTATTCGCTGCTAGCTGCAGCACACAAGTAATGTAATTTAAATAATGTATCTTCATATCTATTATCAATAAATAAAGTGCAGTGTTTTACTTCAAACATAAGGCATCTCCAAGGGTGTTGTCTCGCCCTGAGTCCGCCCCCATACGTATTTATTTATTATTATTAGTTACTGCTTTGTGCGTAATACATCCAATTTTCTAGCAATGAAACGGCCAGACTAAAGCGAGAGCATGGCGTGCACACATGTATTGCGCAATACCACCTAAACTTTTTGATCACTACGTGTCTCATAGCAGTGTATAACCCACAATACACAATACCTGCTTAATAACTTTATATTTTAATAATACATAGTCTAATCTTTTCACAAACTTTCAATGGCCATGTCATACTGTGTTTAGGCCTTCTTTTTTACGACAAAGGGTGGTCCAATATCCCTTTCTTGAGTCCAGCTATTAAAATATACATATGTATTTATATTTAATTTAAAAAGTGGTTTTTTTATGCGCTAGAGATGATTGAACATGAACTTCATGCAAAATATGGCAAGTTCGGTAGCATAGGGGGTTAGGGGTGTGTCATCATCGGGCCAAAATTTTCCAAATTTTTTATTATGACCCTGCCCCTCTATTACGACCCTATTCTCAGAACTGTCAGGGGTCATAATAGAGAGGTTCTACTGTAGTAAGAAAGATATAAATTCCTGTAAGTTAACAAAATTAGTACATACATACCATACGTGCATCCTGTTAGGAACAATACCAAAGAATTTATTTTAAGAATTTTCTACGTATAAAAAAAGTAACTGAGTTCAGTAAATACCGAACGTCCTACACTAATGTTAAATTGTTAGGGCTTAGAAATTTTCGTAAACTGTGAATTAGTGCGAAATAATGCGAAATACAGCAGAGTCCCTATCTTTTTTCAGGGGACTGTCAAAAATCTCCATACATACAGGATTTCAGTAGATGAGGGTTCTGACATGTACATCAATAAAATACAACTTCTGGCCTTTACCTCATTATTATGAGTATAATGAGAGCTTTACATTATCTGTGAATAAAGTTTACCTAATGAACACACTGAAAATGGGAATTTTAAGAAAGTATTACTGTATAATTTTTTTGGTAAGTAATGCAATGAAAAACATTTTACCCAAACTGGTTTAAATAGAGAATATAACATTTCTAAATACTGTATGTAATTGATTGTAATCTTTCACCAAATGCAAGCTGACCTAAAACTTACAAACCCTGTAAAAATAAAAATATGTGGCGCAGAATGCAAGGCACATTTCGAATGTCCTGTGTGCACTCAATCAGCTGAGAGAGCGCAGAGTTATAGATCGGGTAGCGTGTTCGTTGCAGCGGATGGTGAAGGGGAAACTGCGGGAGGATTGCCCCTTTCGCCGCTACATGCTGCAGACATCTTGCGTGCTTGGCATATATGTCTTTTAAAGTAATTAATTGTTTTTAATAATTCAAAACCACATCTCCTGATTTTCCCTGCTCCTAGTTACACTGCTTACTCATTATTAGATGACAAAATGTGTCGAATAGGCCCTTACATTTTAGAAGTGTATTCGAAAGATGTGTTTCTTTTGAAATAAATGAATATAAATCCTCGGATATCCTTGCAGGAAGTTACTGAAAATTAACTATACGCTCAATATTCAAACAATATTTGGTGACAAGTGGAAGTCAAGTATATACTTCTGGGCATATAATTTTATTCGCGAAGATGCTGTCCATTGAGTTACATTAATATTATGGTAGGATTTAAAATTATATTGATTTCATACCAGATACAGTGAAAGGCTAACTTTACGGGGGAAAAAAAAAAACCAATATTTAATAAAAAAAACATCTTTGCAAATAATAATTCTTCGTTAAAATGTATTGTGTAACATTTTCAGGTGAAACCATTTGCTTTGAATACAAGTGATGATCGGTGCAACTATTTTGGGCGATGGATAATCTTAACAGAATTTCTACGTTCACATGTAACACTTAATTCGCTTTGCGGCCAGCATGTAAAGTCAAGCGTGCGTGGCTGAGAGAGAGAGAGGGAGGGAGGATGTGCTTTTTCTTTTGCTAGACTACAACTTCCCCTCTAAACGGCATGTAAGGGGAGGAAGGATGGAGTGCTGCTGAGAGAAAGAGGAGAGAGAGGACGCTAGGTCGCCACGCTGATCGCTAGGTAACCACTTCCCCTCTCATCTGGCATGTAAGGGGAGGTAGCAAGCCAGACTTGCACGTCGCAGACATGTTGGCAAGACAGACAGACAATGTGAGGCAGAGCTGTAATAAACGGTGGTGCACGTGACGTATTTCACATCCAGTTACTAGACGTTTTCATAAACAACCAGCTTAAAAACTATCATTGCAGGAAATCTTAGGTAACGGGACCGAAAAAGACTTTGATTGGTGCAACATCCGATAAACGATACAAGCTGTTAACTTTATCATTATTTAAATAGGGGTTTTGCCAGGACCACTGATAATTAACTCTGGATATAGTTTATTAATACATGTGTTTACGATACAAGAGTCGAGTACTGAAAAATTATGTTCATTCGTGAAATTCTGTAATAAGTACCAAATTCATAAAACATTGACAAATTGCTTGTTTAATTGTATCTAAAACCATAGTGCGAGCTTCTTTTACCGTGAAAACTTGTACAAACATTAAGTTTTATAATTTTCAATTTGTTATGCATCATTATCTCATTTACTTCACATACATGTGGATTACAAAACTATTTGCATGGTGATTATGTGGTTCACTATAAAAACGGAACAAAATTGTACATCACGAGAGAGATTCATAAATCTATTGGTAGCAATGTTGAAAGATTATCATTGTACATACGATTCCCCCCCCCCCCCCCCATCTCTCTCTCTCTATATATATATATATATATATATATATATATATATATATATATATATAATGTATGTGTATGGAGCAGAATCACGATGGCTCACGTTCATGGGCAGAATTACGCTTTCGTGCATTTTATTTATAAACCAACATTTCTGACCAAAAATGTTGGTAAGTTGACGAAAGTAAATAGTACGTATATATTATATAACACAGATTAATTTTTTTTTTTGTGGAATGTGTAATAATTACGCAGTAAACATTTATGCTGTATTTGTAAACACAGCTGACTTTATTCATCTTCCGTGCTTTGTGGTTATGGTCTTGAAAATTAGCAAATACGGAATTTGCAATTAAAGAGCAAGGGAGGTGATTGTAGTCAGCTCCTTACATCGCAAACCTGGTTAAGAATGCCAAAAATAGTAACTGCTTTAGATTTTGCCCAAATTTTGAAAGGGAAGGTTTTTTTTTATAAGTTGACCAAAATGCAAAACTGCAAAGCAAACATTGTGTGGGTAGGAAAATATACATGCTTAAACAACACTGCCATGCTGTATGCACAGTGATTTGATGATAGTGGACAAAAATAAAGACAACTGCATTATAAGCAAGTTTGTATAATTTTCATATTGCCAAGAAAAAGAATAGGTTTCTGCCACTTCATTGTGAAAACATTTTTACTATGTAAGGAGAATACAAATTTTTCAATAGTCAAATATTTACTAGTATTTTGTTGTTAGGTTGTGCATTTTTGTTGGGGTGATATTAAACTGAACAATATTTTAATTAATATTTACAAATGAACAAAAGCTGTGTGTGTGATCTGAAAATTTTGTAAACCTCAAATGCTAGTGAATGTTCATGGGCGTTTTTAGATGTCACAAAGTGCAAGATTTTTTGAACAAAAATTACTATTGATGCGTGCCTTGGGTGAGTAAAGTATTATTTATGTGGGCTAGTCACGTCAAACTGTGACTCTCGACTCCTTAGGTCAAGTGCTACGTAAATTCTAGTTAGATGACTGTTGGAAAAAGGAGGCTGATGTAGTCACGTTTACAGTTTTCGTCCGTGATGCCAGTATCACGAGAAACATAGGTGTGACTTTGTGTTTCGTTGATGCCCGGCCAGTGTACAAGACAAGTTGTGTGGCATGCCTGACCAGTACAAAATCAGTAGTCACTGTCACGGCCTGGCGGATTGGCTGGCCCTTAATAAATGGATTATCTGGAGTCTTGATGACTTTCTGAGGCTGCTGCTCCAGTGATTTGCGGGCTTCACCAGGACATGAAGTGCTGCTGATGTGGCTGATATCCGGGATGAAATATTGACTGTTGAACAGCTGACTCCTGAACCACGGGTTGGCTAGCCCTAGCGGATGTTCTTCTTCTCTTCTGATAGCCTCCACTAGGGGGTGTGGTGTGCCAGCGGTTTTAACGAGTGGAGGAAAAAGTTGCTGTGGTAGAGCTGAGTGGTGAGGCCCCTCAGGTAGATTGGAAAGTGTCAGTGTACGAATAGGTTTAGGCTGAATGATGCAGACTCGTCGTGAGAGGTGCTAGCAGTGGTTTCTGTGTTCCAGCCACTTTCCGCTAAACGTGGTTGCTGGTTCGTGGTTTTACGAGGTCCTGGACGGGTGCCCCACTGAGCGATGTGGGGGTTCCTTCCATGGGTACCGTCAGTGCCATACAGTATGGCCTCAATTACTAGGTGGTACCCTTCAGTTATTTTAGTTAGTAGCTGGTAGGTAGCTGGTACCGCGACGGGTGGAGTTGGAGCGGTTAGCTGATGCAGAACTTCAGCTTGCTCTTGTGGACTAAGTAGCTCGAACCCTTCAGGAAGGGTTTTAAGACCCCAGGGAAATTTAGAGGCAGCCCTTGCCTGTTTCGCTCTCTTTTGAATACCACCTCTGTGGGTAAATGGCATTAGGATAAATATCTAGGATCAGACCTGGTTGGAGTGAGACAGTCGACGTGTAGTGTGTAGGTGCTGGTGCTGCTGACCACGCTGTGACTTGCTTTCAAACTCCAACACTGGGATGAGGAGTTAGTCGAGCTGCGTAAGGTCAACTAGTGTGCGATGAAAAAGGCAATCTTCGAGCTGACCAGCTGATCCTACCAGGAATGTGTCCCTAGTGTTGTGGCTGTACCATTCACTACACTAGGTGCAGAGAACGGGTGGCCTTTCAACTCTGGTGCAGCAAGTGTCCCAGAGGTGCTGGTCCTTCAGATCTGAGGAAGTATCCCTCTCTGCACCACTAGTGCACGATGAGAAGGGCAAACCCCAGACTGGCAGTCCAATTCCTACGGAACCGTATTAGGATATGGAAGTGATGTTCAAAAAGTAAGAGAATCCTTATTTATTCCTTTTTATGGAAATTAACAAAGATGGTGAAGATACTACCTCCTATCCCCCTGGGGCTTGCGGAAGGTAAACAACCTACGAGACGCATGTGGAGGCGATCTGCACAAAGCTAGAGGAAAGGCAGATTAACAAAAAGTTAACTGACTTGACTTGCCCTGGCTCTACTCTGCTCGTCCAGAAGGGACTGGTATGTGTCTAAGTGTACATCTTGACTATGTAGGATCTTCGATGAACTTGGTATGAGAGAAGAGTCTTCAGCCCTACGAGAAGTGCAGTGAAGAGTTCAGGATAGAGGTTTAGACCTTGGGCACCACGAGAGTGTGCGATGAAGGCCAAAGGTAGAAGACAGACGTCAATTACTCGAAGACTGGTCACAAGCCCGGGTGTGGCTCGCTATTTGTACTCCTCCGGCGACTTTCCCCTTCTTCATCTGGCATAGGTGTTTTCTTCGAGAGAGGGGGTAGCAGGTGCGAAGTGTGTGCCATAGAACGTCGGTGAGAGTGATGTCAGTGGTCGGTGCAGGATCCAGGTTCATGTCTCAGCGCTCGTACTAGTAGTGGCATCTGGCGGCACTCTGCTGTACTGTACTCAGTGAACCTTGATGCATGACTCCACTGGCTTGGCCAGCGAATAATTATATCTGGTGGAGCATCCGTTTTTTCTTTTGCCTTTGGTAGATAAAATAATTCCTGATGTCTCATTGGTGGTGGTGGCGGCGGCAAATCAAACTCCGTTGTAAGTGCCCCACGTTCGTTTGCACTGATGAGTAGAAGTCAATTGATGATAATTACAAAACGTCATGCGTTAATTCGCCCCCTCTCTTCTTGCGGCGTAGACTCATTTGGTGTAAAGGAATGGCAAAGCAGGAAATACTTGTGAGGGAATGAAGAACTGCCCCTCAAGAACAAATTTCTCTCTCTCCATTGGCTTCTGTAATGGCCTCTAGTTTGTACTAGAATCGCAGTGTTCCAACTATTTTTACAGTATGTTGGCAGGCTGCTCTCGGCAGGTAGTGGGCTGCGATTCCTTTCAGACACAGCGGAGTCAACTAGACGATACTGTCCCTCTCAGTTGCATGGTGCGTGCTCATCTTCTCTCTCTCGTTCGCAGCTGGGCCGGCTGCGTGAGAATGCCTGGTGTCTTCATTCCGTGTAATGTGTGTGTCGCAAGGGGTTTCCAGTGTTGGTAATATGCGCTGCCGCCATGATTAAAGTGTGCCGACCTACATCAACAGCTGTAATGCTTGCTTACATACAATATGGTTTGAGTTTAAACCTGTGGAAAGAAGCAAGACATATTGGCCGGCACACGATTGAAATGTGAGCCTTGGGGAATGCTTGCATTAAAAATATCACATAAAATATAAATAAAAAAATTTGGCTCAACTCGCAAAGACGTGTGTTGCTAGCTAGGGATGGGTGAAGCTAGAAATTTCATTTTGAAGCGAATACGAAGCAAATTTGTTAAAATATTTGCTAATTTAAATTGAATCGAATATCAATTCAAAGTGTTTTGTTGACAAGTACACATTCCACCAAATATAATTATTTTTGAAAATTAATAACTACCTGCATACATTTTTAGAACCTAGGTGAAAGGCATATAAAAAAAAATGTTTTCCACCAATTTGCAAAAAAAAATTGTCAAAGTTTTTTTACCATGTAAGCACACACTTTTTTTCAAGCTAAACAAATCTCAATACACTGAAAATTAATCCAGGCTTAAGCAATATTTAAAAGTAGCATACCTATTACAAAAGGAATCATTTTTCATTACATCAGCATATTTCTTGACCTAAATGCAAAATAATACTAAATAAGAAACTAAAAATTATTTCAACAAAGTATGAAACATACAAAACAGAATAATTAATTACAGTGCTCATGCTTTTACACCCCAGTTTGTACTTTTATTCAAATTGTGTATCTAAACAGTGTGATTCAATCTAAAATGGTTCTATTACTTTGTGTACGTATAAGTGGTGTGCTGGAATGGAATTTTGCCACCGGGAAAAATTCGGACGGCAAACTTAAATCTCACGAGAGAATTCGGGAAATAATATTGTAGGTTAGCTGAAAAAGTTTGTGGGTTGCTATACTTAGTAAATAACATTCTATCACAGCCAAGTCACATCAAGCAGGTTATCAATGCAACATACCGAATCTTTATCCTAACAAAGCTAATTTCTCTATATATAACGAAATGAAAAGTAACTAAGTGAATTAATTATATTTATCTCATAGGAAATTTGCTACATTTGGAGTTTGTCAACATCTCGACGAGTGACCACAGCACACAAAAACCAACACATTCCGAATGAGAAACAAAGACAATTTGTAGGTGTGTTACAAATAGTTTTAACCAAACACATATTAAAAACCACCATGTTAGATATCAGTGAAATAGTTAAACCTTTGGGGTCGAATTAAACAGTCATTGTGCACTTGATAATTTTTATGTGAATGTTTAGGTTATGTGTATCGAAACTGGCATCCCAAATCAACCAGCAATTGATACTTGCAACTTATAGATGTTGCTCGCATATAAGACAAATTCAGTGAGAACGGTTCACCATAACTTCATAATAGTGCACCTTTAAAACCAGTTTTAGTTAATGTTTGCAATAAATACATAGTTTTAACATTACATAATATATGAAGTACAAAAATGTTTTTGCTTATGTGACGAACTTTCAATTCTGTCTGTGAATAAGCAGAACAATAGATTTTTCTCGACTAAACTTGAGTCTATACAAAACTTCTCGCATGAAACCAGGCTTATATTTTATTAACATGTTCCTATAATTTTTTTTAATTACATTACTGAGAAATAAGATTTGAATCACAGTGGGTTCAATTTCACACTTTTCACAGCAGTTAGTTATGTAAAACTCACAGTTTAATCTACTATTTATCACACTATAATGCAAGACTCTGTTGGACATGAGGGAAATAAACATTTAAAACAGATTATAATCTGAGGAGTCGAATTAAGTTTGGAAAGATACTGAAGTGTTTAGCACCGAATTTACCCGAAAGGAAGAGACCCCGACCCTGAATCTAAGATGACCCCTTCCTTAAAAAAATATTTTTGGGGAAAAAATATTTAAACCTGAATTCAAGACTATCGCTGTGAAGTGCTGAAAAAATTATTTAGGTTGAAAATATTTTTTGCATGAATTTCTGACAAACCCTTCAAGAAGAAATGCTGTTATATGAATAATATGACCTATTTTATTTACTTTTAAAGAAAAGCTAATCACAATGAAATAGGTGCGTCTAACATGGCTATATGTATGGTAGCAGCATCTTTCTTACACTGTAAAACTTTTGTGGGTGTTATATTCGTGACTTGAGCCATTTTGTTTCCCAGCAAAGCGCTTCCTCTTTGCAGCCATTTGCAAATTAATCAGATTAGTATTAGCCAATTAATCGGCAAAATCTATTTTTCGACCATCCCAATCAACATATCATTCGCCTACTGAATTATAACTCGCCCATCCCTACTACTACTCGAGCAGTTTGTGTGTCTGGGCGACATCAGATAAGGGGACCCTCGTCAAAGTTGACGGGTAGTCTCAACACTACAAAAATACATCCAACCATAGGACACACTGTATTTAAGCATGAAAAAGCCTTTGTCAAAATCCTCTGACTCATGGCATGCCAATTTTGGAGGATTAATTGCTTCAGAGTAAAAAATTATGAATAGAAGCCCATAGTATTATTGCGCATGTAACACATAATTAAATACTGAACTAGTAGTGTCACATGTTTATGGTATTTGTGGTTCTAGGTTTTGAATTGAAGACAACCCTGTATTTTTTCGATTCCTTGTCTTCCTTTCGGGTAAATATGGTAATATAAATAGGTTTTCCCCCATAATTCCATTTTGCTATATAATGAGTAAAATTAGATATTGAAAATTATTTTACCACAAATGCAGTTTCAACTAATTTGTGGGCATTCTGTTGAGTTGAGGTTATGTTCCTATGTTTCATTAGCCATGTGTGTGGCAAATGTGAGATAAAAACTTTGATGTTATTAAGAGCACGCTGTCTTATTTTGCTTTTTGGGCTAATAATAATAAATAATTCAAGCTGCCCAAAAGCATTTTTTTTTTCTTTCAAAGTTCGAAGCAAAATATTTGATTTTGAATACGAAGCCGAATATTAAAAATATCCTTTTTGAAGCTTCGCCCACCCCTATTTCTAGCTAACTGCTATGGCTGCCTGGTGCGGAAAATGAGAAAAAACCAACCACTGCCTCTGGTCTCCCTATCTTACAGCAAAAACTTCATATTGCAAAAGCTACCGGGATTTGTCAGCAGAGACCTTCTGTCAACTCGTTTGAGCACTAAGCTTGGAGAATGCGAGTGTGATGGCAAGCAGGGTATTGACTATGTACAAAGATGTATCTGACCATCATACATCAATATAGAGAAAAGAGACAAAGAAAACCCTTTGTCACACAACACAACACATCTGCATATTCAAAGAAAAAAGTAATTTCACAACTCTCTTATTGACTAACAATGTCTTTAATTTGTGAAACTTTAGGAACTTTGCTATATTTAGTTACAAGTGAGACACATCATTTAAAGACATTAAAGAAAACATTATTAACAACATCCTGTTCAACATGAAATTTAAGTTTACACATAGAACGATAGAAAATTTTAGCAACTTTCTTAAATTGCATTGACAGCAGACTTGACTTAGTACTTTAACATTATTTACAATAATCTGTTTTACTTTAACACATGAATGTGGAATTTGTTACTAAGACTTTTACTGCTTTCCTAAAGAGGCTGGTGTAGAGCAATTAACGTATTCAACTCGCATACCATACTGGAAAATAATATGCCCTTTTCAAATTAGCAGTGGTTTTATTCTTTGCGCTCACTATTCTTCTATATCGCTTACTGGCTTATCGTGTACATTGACGCTACACCCACACTGAATGATAGTTTTCCGACTTCAAAAAAATTGGATCTGGTTGTGTTGGGGACACGGCCATTTGTTTTGCGTGAATATGCCTATGTTGACGTGCTCAGGTGCTTAGATTTTTTTTTTTTACATTCCCGGCACCGCTTCACTCAATCATATGGGGTTTTATGGGTATCACTGGATTGCTTTTCAGATGCTCTTTCCAACCGTATACGATTTCTGTATTTTGACTTGACTTTTTAACGAGTATAGGCCGAAATTGGGTTAAGTTTTCTTAATTTTTTTAATTAAACGCATACAATGTAACCATAACTGCACTACACAAATGTTTTTATACACGCATTCAATTGATCTTGATGGGAGCTGTCACAATTGAAACTTAAACGAGCATAGTAGCTTGATCTAGTCAAGAGGTTATACTATGCGGAAGTTATGAGATGCGGCAAAACAAACTCAAAATTGCTTCCCCCCTCCCACCACCCAAAATACCTCATAATCCTCACTCAACGTAACATATTCTTTGATCGTTTGGCAATTGAGTGGTGTAATTGAATTTCGAATGTAGACAATAAATTGGGAGCTGCAATGCCAAACTGTATCCTCTGATTTTGTTATCATTAATTTTTTGGATTGCCTCCCACTATGGTCGCAAATTTAAAGACAGCTTCATGTCAAAAAACACTGGTTGTGCATAGCACATCACTCACTCGTCTTCTGCATCTTCGTTGGCCTCCCCCCACTTCCTTAGGGCAGCATGTAGTGGGTAAAGCAAAGTGAACATGACGGTTGCCCTCCAGGGAGCTTCTCAGTACTGGTCTGGCACCAAGCCGGCCCTGGCAGGTTCGTTGGCTGCAATCTCCGAGGTGGTTGGGGTTGTCTCTTGGGTTCACCCTTGGCCTTGGTCTGAATCAGACCGATAGGCTCGAGGATGATCAGTGACCCCAGTGTCTGGAACTGTTGCCAGCGGGACGCTTGCCAGGGGCAGCAGTTCTGATAGTGTTGCTGCCTCCCAAGCTGGCTGGGTTGAGTTGGATATTGGCCCCGGGTGTCAACTTCGGCAGCAGGCGACACCGGGACTCCGGCGACCATCTTGGGCCGGCTCTGCTGTAGGATTTCTTCTGCTGCCCCTCTGGCTGAAAGAGGATGTTGACCACAGGTTTCAGTCTCGGCAGTAGGAGACACCGGGACTTGTGCGACTGTCTGGGGCAGGTTCTGCGGCAGGTTTCCTTGTTGCCCCTCTGGCTGAAGGAGGTGCGCTGTGACTTCGCATGGAGAGATGAAGACACTTGAGCAGGGCTGCCGATTATACGGATTTTGTCCATATTTACGGATTTTTATATCATTAAACGGATTCACGGAACTTAAAGAAATTTCACGGATATTCACCTGTGCACAAAAAAAACGGGTTAACAAGATTTATTGGGGGAAGGGATATTCGTTACCTGTGTATTTACTTATATATTCGGAATTGTAGCATATTGCAAGAGGATATTGTTTATTAAACGTGATTACCGACACGAGTCAATTTAAGAAATAGGCAAACGTTATCAAACAGTCCACAGGTGGAAGATCACGTTAAAATGTAAACACAATATGGCCGCCTACAGACAGAGCGAGTAAGCGCAGCATTGCCACCTCGCACGCCGTAGCACCAGTGAATAACAAATTAAAAGAGAATTTTTCCTTTCAATCTGGTTTTGGCATTAAAATTGCCTATAGCATAGCAATTTTAATTAAATAACACCCTAGTCGTTTGGGACAGAAATTATCGACGTGTTTATTAAACTACACGTAGCGGTACTGGTAGCCAGCGAGAACAAAAACACTGCACATCACAAAACACGCACACATCTTATTCTTTAAAAATAAATAGTGAAAAGTGTTCACGAGCTAAGGTTGAACCGGTTTCCCAATTTACTTTCATTAGCACAGCTCTCTTCACACGCAATGATAATCTCAACTATGCAGCAAGATGTATAGCGTTTCGTTTTACACTTAACTTTGTGAGTTGCGACTAAGAAAAACAACTTACACATGATAATTGTTTGCGAAACCACCACGCATTTGGTCAAAATTCACGTTAATTTTAAACTCCATGGCAATGTTAACGGGACGGGGACATGGAATGCAGCGGTTGACCAGCTGGCACCATGGTGCTAGCTACTCTACTGACACAAAGCAAAGAATGTCGGACACTGTTGCCAGATATGCGGAACATTTCACATCTGCCACATCTAGTTTTCACTTACAATCACACGTATTTATACTGTTCACAAACATTAGCATCTTTTCATGTTACCTACTCTTGAAATGAGGAAGAAAGCAAGAAATTTAAAAAGTATTTTTTTTTTTTATCAAATGGCCCAATGACATAGAAACAAACTTTGCTTGAATCCATTTCATTTTTAATTACCTAGTCTTGCATACCAAATATTTTTACTCAAGAACAATCTTGCTGAAATTTTTGCTTGAACAGTATTTTTTTTTGCTATCAGAATTTAACTTGCAAATGCTATTTCCTGTTAGAAGTGTCAGGCCTATTTGTATTGAGTGTAGTTTTTTTTGACAATATTTGTTTTGAGTGTAGTTTTTCTTGTTATATCTGATTGAGTGAGTAGTAACATTATGTGAATTTATGTTTCAAGAATTTATTTTCATTTCAAAATAATATTAGTCTTTTTTGCAATAAAAATTAGTAGATTTTCAGTGCACTTATAATTTTTAATTTGGTAAATGTAAACATATTTTTATTTGCGTAATCAGAATTTTTCATGATATTGACATAGCATTTTTCAGGATTTTTGAGTGTGTTGTTTAGGATTTAGATTTCAAGATCAGCAGGTGGCCCCTTTGTTTGGGCATGAGCAGGTTGCTCACAATAAATTTCCACGTGGCTGTGGTGTCAGTCAGAGCTGTGGTCACTCACCGGTTGATCTTCACTTTAATACTGGGAGACTGCAGGGGGCTGGGCCCCTCGATTAATTCTTGTAGTTTGACATTGGATTCAACTTTCTTTTCGTCCTTTGGTTCCGGCGAGGTCGGCCCTTTCACTCTGCTGATCATAGCGTTTCCTGCCTGTAAGGAACCACAAGTTGCGTCCCCTTTTCCAGTGCGGTTGCATGGAAAGTGGCGTGTGAAATTGATACTCCGGGCATGACCAGAATTTCAGAAGTGTTGAAGAGGTACTGGAAAGGGACGGGCGTTACCTTGTCTCCTTCCCTTCTCCCCGCTCCTTGGTCGGTGCAGCTTAGAAGTGTGGCGGCTGGTTGTTTATGAATGGCTCTGCGGAGAAGGTGAGGGAGGGCGAGCTGCCTGTTATTTTCACCTCTTCCTTAGCCCTTCTGTCTGCAGTCCAGCTCGTCCTGTTCGTGGAAATTACATTCAGTTTCTTTGATCTGGGCTATATCATTTCTTCCAACGTCCAGGGTTTTGGGCATTGTAGAAAGTTTTGGAGCTTGGGTAGGATTAGTCTCGTTACTTTAAGGATACAGCTGTCTTCGTTTTCTTCTGGGAAAAGGCGACGGAACATTTGAACTTTCCGCGTATATACAATTCAGCTTCTTCGCCCAGGTTCTGGGTCCTGCTGTAGAATTCGGTAGTATTGCAGTCTCAACCGGCTTGTTTTCGGTTATGATGGCATCTAACATACTTGCGGTGTTTTGAGCACCACGGGGTGTTTCATACTCACCGAAGTTTCCAGGGACCCAACATTCCTTTGGTGATCACCCTCGCCATGGGGGGAATGTACCAATGGGTATTGCCTGTCAGTGGTTCGCTGTCTGCGACCACCGCAGCCTGCCAAGGACAGTCGCCAGCAGCAGCCTGTAACAGTCCATCATCCTTCTACCTTATTCACTGCCTGCATGTCACTCTAGTTTCAACTCTCATTAATTACCACAAGACTCAACATTGTAGGAGAGGACTGTTCAAGGGGATGTAACTCTTACGATTGATGTTAGGCTAGACTTCATAAAACACAACTCTTTATTACATAAATACTACATGTTAGTAGGAACTGTCAATACAAGACTTATACACAATTAATGCTTTCCTCAATATAATTTATATATACATAATGTGCAAGTTACTGTAACCACAAGACTCTAATAGAACTGCTTAATCTTGCCCGATTTTTATGTTAGGAAGATGTTAATGGGACTCGAAGTATAACATTGCACCTGACTGCTACACGGGTTTATGCTCACCATATAACTCTGACTGCAGTGTGGCCTAGAGCTGTAGGCCTGGAATATGATGTTGCCCTCTGCTTCGTAGTCGACTCTAACAAGTAATAATCTGACTGACCTCTTGAAGTAGCGGTGGCCACCCATGGGAGACTTGGGGGCGGGGGGAGATGTCTTGAGTGGCGCTTAAATACTCAGCGTCTCACTGGCAATGTGAAGCATGTTATCCAAACAAATAGCTTGCCTGTAATCCATATACCGTCATACCTTAGGTGGTTCATGGGTGGCGCCTTGGTTGTCGCTATAAGCTACAACAGTTCCAGCCAGAGCAGCATGTGGGGACAGAGCAGGACAACCAGCAGCCAGACCTCCAGTAGGCCCAGGATCGGTGTGAGCTAACCCCCGGCTCCCAAACCAGTAAGCCGGCCTTTCGCCAAACCACCAACTGGTTTTGTGCCTAGCCACCAGCCAACATGGCCCTCTCTCTCTACACAGGCTGTGCCCCAGAACACACATAGAGCTGACACAAGTATCTCTTAATAAGTGCTGTCTGCTGGCACTAACAAAGTTACTATTTCAAGATGTAGAGCCTAGTAACCCAGACAGCATCATACGTCAATATTTTATTTCTCTCACCATGTGACTGAGACATGGAGGTGGATTGGTTGTCATGTAGGAATTCTATGACATCACTGTCAACCCATGATTTTGAGTAACTGAGTGATACTGTGTTAAAATTTAGGCCAACCAATGCCGGATGACACACTTAGGTTGGCAAAGAATTAGGGCCAATGTCTTAATCTCCGCTGTTTGTATAAATGTTGTACCCATTTGTGTCCCTTTTACCTCTCTGTCATGCATACAGAAGTGTATGAGTGAGTATTCTGTAAAGCAACAGGGAGTTGTGTGTAAAATATGAATGAGCTAAAATATCCAGTGGCAACAAAAGATGCAGGGATTGTCAGTTTGTCAGTGTTTATTCAAAGTTGGAACTATACAGACTGATCCATTTTCCAAAAGAGTTCCCTTAAGGACTGGAAACTAAGTTTACCATGCATGTTAGGTGTAATGAGTTTCTTGTGTATTTACAGTTCAGAGGTGAGGGGTTCTTTCAGGATGAAGGAACCTTGTGTGTGTTGAAAGTAAATAGTGAGTGAATTGTACTTGAACATGTTCTAGGTAAGTTGTAAGTGTATTGACAGCAAGATCACAGTAAAAACTTGACGCGTGACAGTCCCCGCCCCTGGGTGACTTGGGCGATACTTGGCGAACCGTGTCTTAACTGACTTACTCTGTCCTTGGCATGGGGGCCCACCCAGTGTATAACATGGGCCTAGTGGTTTGGCAACTTGGTACAAAGTCAGGCTCTGCGACCTTGATACAACGGGATGCAGGCTTTGGTGGTGGTGCAGCAGTTCGCCGAGGTGGCGGGGTGCTTGCTTGCATGCCTTCTTTTGCTGTGACCAGTGTTTCACTCAACTGGGGGGTAATTGGCTCAGGTATGGAAGCCAGCTGCGGTTCTGGCATGCTATACTGACAAATGCCAAATAGTGCCTCCTGCGACTATAGGGTGGTAGTCCTCCGTGATGCTGGTGGATGGCTCGAATAAGCGTACGGGAATGACGTCTGGCACTGGTATGCTGAGGCATCTCATTAGCGCAGCTTGCTCTTGTGAACTGAGCAAACCAAACCCGCTGGGGATACATAGCCCCTGGGGAAGCTTAGCAATTTCTCTCGCTTTTCTGGTCCGTCTCTCAACTCAACTCCTGTGGGTGTAAGGCACGAGGTACTAGATCGATGCTGCACGAGGTTGGTAGTTAACATGTCAATTCCACGTGTGTGTGCTAATTACTACTGCCAACACCGCCTCGCTCTCGATGACTACCAGGTAGAGCCGACGTGGGCTGCGGGATGAAGGTTGCGGGAACCGCACGTTGTTGTCCCGTGAAGTAGATTTCCCCGCACCAGGATGGAGCCCTCTCGGCACCACATGGAAGTGATGAGAGTTGAGCACCTGGCCGGCAAGTCTATCCCACCGGGAGCGTACCTAGTGTCGTGGCTCTACCGTTCCTTCCACATGGTGCAAGGAACGGGTGGCCTTCCAATGGTGGTGAGGTGAGGGTCCAGTGGTTACTGGTCTCCCCGAACTCGAAGAAGATCCTCTCGTTGGCTCCACAAGCAGGGGCGATGAGGAAGGGGCGATTTTGAGTCTGCAAGCCAATTTCCTAGTGTCGTGGCTCCATAGTTCACTGCCGGGGGCAGAGAATGGGCGGCCTTCCAAGGATGTGCTTTTGTGTTGTTCAGAGTGCACTTGGCAGAAATGAAACCCGGTCTCCTGCCTGGTCCTCCAGCTTCGATATGATACGAGGAAGGAGCTTGGAGTGAAAGTCAAGGTGACTGGTAGAATCTGTGTTTATTTAACCAAAAGGAAATGTACACTGTTGTAGAGGTGCTAACTCCTAATTTCCTCACAAGCTATGAGGAAGGTAAACACCCTATCGTACTACAGAGGAAGGCGCCCTGTGCAAAAGCTAGCGGGAAAGGCAGTTAACTTGGTGCGGGTATCCTCGGGGTGAGCTCTACTCTCAGGTTGGACTCCATAAGGGACCGAACGTGTCTTAAGTGTTTGAACTGTCGACAGCCACTGGTTCTTCCTTCGGTTAGGCACCGGAAAGGATCTTCGGCCCCGCGAGGAGAGCGATGAAGCCTAGGAAATGTTTGAGCCTCAGCACCAAGAGTTGGGGCGATGAGAGCTCAGAAGAGGTGATTGAGAACTGAGCAGAACTGACCATGGGAGGCTGGGATGCACCTCCTTAAATACTCCTGGGCCATCCCTTCTTTCACTGGCATAGGGCGTCTGGAGAAGGGAAACAGCAAGTGCAAGCCCAGTGCCTAGATCCTCTTGAGCATGTGGTATTGTGGAGTGTCTAGAGTGATATAGTCAAGACATGGATAGTTTCTTGATAACAATTAGCCATGTCAGGAGATTGCAGTAACTTAGTGGAGACAAATAATTTTGGGTTTGAGTTGTAACTACATATGCTAGTGTATGGAGAAAAAATATGAGGCGGTATGAATAGTTATCTGGAGGCTGCATTGTCCCTTAAACATTCTACTTAATGGCAGATGTTTGACAGACAAGTGTACAGCTAGGAAATGGTAAGTGTAAGGGTTTTTTTTTCCTTCCCCAGTATCTGTAAACTGAATGCATTGTGGGACACTGTATACTAGTTGTAGTACCATACTTATGCCCCACGACTCTCCTTTCTTTCAAGTCATGGTGCTAAGGGGTCGGAGGAATGTGGAAGCTAAATACCAAAGACATTTTTCCATGTGTGGTTCACATCAGCATTCCCTATCCTAAGCATTGTAGCTGAGGCACAACTGCACTGCAGAAAGATGCTCAACAATAGTGTTCCGATTCTCGGAAACAAGTGAAGGTGAATTTTTAGGTATGTAGTGAATGCTGGATGTGTAGGGCCACCTGAAAGTGGTAAATAAAATTATGAAATTTTGTCATTTAAAAAGCTGAAAAGTGGTGCTAAATATCATTTTAAAATCTATAAAGCTGTGTTTTATTTCGTTAAAAAGAAATGAAACACTTCAAGATGAAAAACAAGGAAGTAAACAAAACTTGGCCGTGATTGATCACGATAGTCCGTCAGATTGATTAACTCATTTAGGAAGATCAATGTTATTAGTTTGGCAAGGAACAATTTCTGCCACTAGTTGCACTTATGTCTAGATGTGGTCAAATTTATGCTGGCGCTTATGGAGAAAACTTTGTTCTTCTGCAATATTCGGTTTTTCACCCTACGTTCAAGCTCTAAATTGGACATCTCGACACCAGCGCAAATAGCGGCACACTCTATGCCGTCAGTCTAAGCACAACACAGTCTATGGGCACGTTGGAATAACAACAATCAACATGGCCGGTCACATTAACGTGAATATAAATGTGTGCGATGGGACCATTCCATTTGTACGGCAGCTTTATTATTTTAAGTTTGTATTAATAATTTGATATCAGAAAGTTTATTTAATTTATTTATCTGTAACTTAAAACATTTCTTTGGAAGTTGTGTTTCGCAAGTTTTGTCTTTGCTGCATGCGAAGTGTAAGCAGTCTGTAAACAATATTTGAAAAATATTTTTCTTTTTTGAGGTGATGCGTGATTTATTTTGAGCTTCACGAAGATTATTTTATGATTACATCACAAATTTGCAGATAGCACACTTCCGCATCTGTAATAGTGCAAATAAGATGTACTGTTATATCGAGATGTCACAGTTCCAGGTTTGATCCTCGCTATAAGAGTGTCCTCGCTGTTTCCAAGTTAGACGATTTTGATCCCCAGTACATAAAAATATCATGTTACTGTATATGATAACTGATTGTGTGAAAATGAGCGGAAAATCTGACCGCGCCATGTAAGTATAGCAGCTCAGTCTGCAATCAGTTGTTCAGCCTACGCAGCATTGCCCCGCAATCAGTTGCCCGGCCAACATAACATTTCCTGCTATTGCACACTCGGCCGCCGAAGCACTGCCTTGCAAGCAATAACTCTCCTGTCACAGCTTCGTACGACCGCCTCAAACCAAATAGTCACTGGAAAATCGTTTTCAACTAACAAAACCTGCTTGGTGCTATTTGCTCAAAACCAGCAAAAATTTAAGAAAACTTTATCAAAATGGATTAAAATTACGTTTGTTATAGCACAGCGATAAATGTAGTAGTAGTAATAGTGTCCCTATCTTTAATTGGTATGCCACAGAATGGAAAAAAATGGCAAAAATCTGTTAAAATATCACTTAATTTGCCTTTCAGTGAATTGCATTCAAAAAGCATTCAAGTCTGCACATGAAAATTTATCACAAACTTTTTAATGAAACCAGTTTTAAAAATTCATATACATACATAGTATATTGAATTTATTTCTACTCGTGCATAACACGATAAATAATTGGTTAACCTACAACATATTTTTTTTTATTGTAGATTTTCTTTTTAAATAAGTATTATTTTGTAACACCTTTAAATGTGTGCACACAACTGTATTATCAAATAACTTATATTGATATTGTCACAAAAGCTGTCATTTGTGACTGAAATTTTGGACCTATTGCACTGTTACCTTCATGATTTTTAGACAGCCAACAACTTCTAGTTTAGTTTCTAAAGGAATTGTTTTTCTTTTTGCTACGACTTTATCTGCCGTAATATACAGACCTCTAGTCACTTTGTTTTGTGCATAGTGCCAGCCATGTGCTTGTCGGATAAGATAATACAACTGCTGAGTCAGTACTTCCATGCGATAGTCCACGCGCCGACTTTGGCTAGATACTGCCAGAGCATCATTCACATGGTTTCAACAGTGTGGTGTGACACCATGGCAACTGGTTAAAACAACACATGAAATTCCCCCTTCGCGTTATGTGAGTCTTAAATCACACTATCTGAATCCCTTACTCAAAAATTTACCTCGCGTTATGCAGATTCGCGCTAATTGAATTCGTGCTATGCGAGTCCGAGGTGTACAGTAAAATAATTAACAGAACAGCTCAATAAGGGAAGGCTGCCAAGGCATCTTACTTCGTGAAGTACTGTATCAAAATCGAAATCCAAATGAAATAGCATAAGTCAAAATCCAACATTGTAATCAAATCAAAGCAGAAATACAAGTTGTTTAATGTTTAAAAACCAAACACAGTTGACAGTACAATGACAGTAGACGACTACAGAAAAACATAAAAACAGAGTCAAGGTAGAAAGGGCGGGATTCTATTTATAGAAGAATGCGCTTGGTTTACGGGAGGGGGGTTAGGTGGCAAGGCGGAAGAATGTGACACGTGAGAGTGGCACAAGGTACTTAGGGAAACAATGAGGCGAGGCGAGGGAATGGATAACAAAAGTGTGCATAACACGGTCACAAGTGCCGCCGTAAGCCTGCTTCACACGATCTTGTCGTACATGTTTCAACTCGTAAAATTACAATTTTTCATGGAATATTTTTGCGATATTTGACGTTTCCTTGTAAATACCTCGTTATAACCATGTTCGCTACAATGGGATTCTACAGTATTTTTGTTGGTTTTACAAGTTTTTTATGTTTAATTTCAGAACTAAGTAAATTTTGCTTAAAAATACAATTTTCGTGTAATTTCGCATTTAATGTTTTTTTGTGATCGCAAAAATCAGAGGGCCCTATGGCTGGGTAATCGTCACATTGGTGTGATGATAGGCAGTGCAGAGTAAAACTCAAACAGCAGGCAAGAAATAGTACATACAAATAATGTTCTCCACCACCATGCCAAGATCTCCATCCCATCTATGTCCCTCTTTTATCCTCTTTTTGCATAGTGTCTTCATGTTGAGCCAGTGTTTGTAATAGTAAACAACTGAGTGGAAGGGCAAAGTGCGTAGTTGGTGATGCGTTTTGACAGTGATGCTGGAGTTTAGATCACTTCACACACTATTACTGTGGTTCAGTTTATCTTTATTGGCGAACAGTTTTCACTGATTTCTGCACTGGAAGATCTGCATAAACTAGGTTTGGTCTGCACAGCAGGGAAGACATTACATGCAGATTTAGCAAGGTGGTGCAGAATCATTTTACCCTTTGTGTGCTCACTGCAAGTCAATAAGTACGTATTTAGCTAGGATTTTATACATTATCATCATGTGACAGTTACCAATCTGCAATATAACAAACTTTTGTCCCGGTTTTCCAGCATGTCACCATGACATTTATCTCCACCAAATTTAACACGTAGGCTGCAAATGTGTTTCCATGATTGGAACTTACTATGCAGCAACATCCATTCAGTGTATACAAATTTGTTTTCTATTATGTGATATGTTTTTTATGTGCTCTTGATAACTTTCTACTGCAGGTGTTACAGAAATTATTCCTGTAAACATGTTGTATTTTGTCTTTGTAACTTTCACCTTGAATGACATGTACTGGTGGTCTATGTGCATAGTTGAAAATACGCTCTGTAATTTTCTTAAGTTTCACGGACCAGAAATGTTTATTAGCCCTTAGGCTCTGGGTACGATTGCCAAGTGTTACATTCATGTTGCATAGAGGACAAAGCAGTGGTGGTTTGATTCAGCATGATTCATGGTTGTGAACTTGCAGTCATTAGTCAGTTTCTCGTGAACCCCTCTAATTAGATTTTTTTTGCATAACCCTACACAAAAAGCAAATCATTTTTTTCAGGAAGTGTTTTATATATTTTTTAATTTGTTATGCTTTTAGGCACATTATTCTCTATAGCATAGAGTCCAGATACCAGAGTAGTTCATATACACACCAAGCACTGTGTCCTGTATATATAATAGAAAGAGAAAATATTTTTAAGGAAATTTGTAAATTTTATTTAGTAATAGAGATGTGTGTTCAATAACTGCCAAAATGTTAAACTTAGACTCAATTTTTTGCTGTGAGAAGGTACAAATGAGGAAGTTGCAAGCACTGCATTTGTTGTACTAAAACTAGACTGGTTACTTGTAGATCAGTATGAGCTGAACTGTTAGTTCGCATCCACAACATATCTCAACTACAACCAGCTGTTGTATGAACTAGTAATAAATCCAAGAATTACTGTAATTTAATTTGTTGTACATTATATTATAAAAAGAAGACAGTGCACAAGTATTCACAGGGGGTAATTGTGAATATAGACACACACACACAGAGAGAGGGAGAGAGAGTTGAATGACCACATTTGCCATGTTGATGTGCTGTCGCGGCGTTTCGCTGGCGCATCCACGTAGAAAATGTTTTTGTCCAACTTTTGTGTGTGAGCATGTGAGTGTGCATGTACAAAATATTAAGCTTATTACTGTCATTGTAAGCAATAAAAAAAGTACTTAACATAATACCTTACTGTGCAGTGTTGAAGGCAGGTTTGGGGATAGAAAGTTGTTCAGCTAGAAAGCAGCACTAAATAATGACTTTCTATTCAGTACTTCAGATAAAGTGGCATAACTGTGCAATTCCTATCAAAGTACATTAATTTGTTAAATCTAATGTGTGTCCGCAGACAAATGTACAGTGTGCAGTGCATACGTTTTGGATTGTATGTACTATGAACAAAGGTAAGATGAACCCATGAAGGATCATTTCTTGAGTCATAAATTTTGTGTGAAATTTTCAGATAAAAAAAATCTTTGCAGAGGTGTCCATGAAACTAGATGGTTCACCAAACATTTGTAGTACTAGGAATTCTGGGTTTAACCAGGTTTACAGCTGGACTGGTTGGAAGTATTTATAATGAAGTGAAAAGCTGATGCATATTTTATAATTTATTCTTTCCATAACTAAGGAAACACAGCTATAGTTGACACAATAAGAATGGTGTCAAAGTGTAATACCTACACGTACAGCAAGGGTGAGATGCTGTACTGTCTAAGAAACACTTGTAAATTGGCATGTTGTTCACATATTCACACTGTTACTGCTAGACTTGCCTAACACCGTAACACTAACGTAAGTCACCAGTTCCCAAATTGCTGCACCACTTCATGTCTACAAACCGTTAACCATGCCAGTTCCCAATGAATTTAACTCTGAGCCTTTGATTACACAGTGCTGCCTTAAATGCAAATGATCTTTGTAAAATATTCTACCGATTAGCACTTGTGGCAATAAGGGGGCATGTGGATGTCTCTTGGATGGAAGTGCCACGAGAGTTGTTCTCGTCAAGATGTTGACCAGCAGCAGAATAATAGTTTTAGTGATGCTGGATTCAGTATTATCCTGCAAATTGAGTATGGGTGGGGGGGGGGGGTAGTGTCACATCTGGCATAAGGATAACTACTGACTGGGCCGGGGGGGGGGGGGTGGTTGACACCATGCTTGGCAGTGGTGGCAGCACTTTATTACTGTATGCAGTATGTTGTGTGGCTACTGGATTCACATACGTAGCTGTGTTGCTGTTGTTGTGTAATCTCCTAGCACGCATATTGCTTTGGGCTCTTCCCCTTGTAAAGAAATAGTGGATTAGGAGGAAATACCAGACCGTGGCCAGTTTGTTTGGTGAGAGTTGAAGTGGGTAACTTGAGCCATGCCAGTCATCACTGGCAATTTAACTGCTAGCAAGTGATAAATTGGATGTTAGAAAATTAGGCATTAGTTGGAGTCTTCATCCCTATAATGTGAAACGGCCTAAACAGTTGGGTAATTTATTCTGATTTTGACACTGTTTTAAGCAGTGCCTAAACTGTGGTTACTTGGTCATGCGACGCCATCATGCGACCTTGTCAAAGCAGAATGTAGGTTCTAAGTCACTTGATTCAGAAGGTCAAGCAACACATGTTTAAGTTTTCCATCATTTGCCTGTTTTGATCAAAGGATTTAAATTGTCACAGTTATCCCATACTTTCAGTCATTAGATCACTACCATTATAATAATTTCTGCTCTTTAAAGAAAGGTGCACCCAAAATTGCCTAGGGTGTTTTTAGTGTTTCCAGAGAAAACTTTATATGCCACGACAGTTAAAAGGACATCCTTGTCCCCCCATGTCTGAAAAGAAACTGCAGGGTGGCTAGCATCAGAGAAAAAACAGAGAACCTAGAAAAGTAAGGGAATCTTACATTTCTGGAAAAGTCAGGGAATGTAGATAAAGTAGTTTAAAATTTATTTAATATGAAAATTAATTTTTGGATTCTAGCATTTCTGCTACATGCCATCTTATGTATTTATTGTACTGTTACTTTAGTTTATTCCACCTTCATAGGAAGATTTACGAGCCTGGGGACAATTTAGTTGTTGTATGTTTAATTGTAACCATTAATACACATGTCTTTTCCGGCTCAATTTTTGTTTGGTTGATGCAGCAAACATTGGCATTGTATACAATATGTTTTAAGGTAAGTGTAAGATTTTGCAAAAAAAATTTCTTCTTTATTAAAATAATAATTCAGACAATTAGTTGCACTCGTTGAATTGAGACAATGTATTTTGTCCTGTCCTTGTAACATTAATTTTTTCTGGTTCTGAGAACACTAGTATTTAATATCCGTATCTGTCGCCTTTTTTTCCATTTGCTATCTGTGTACCTATGTCCTTTTTTTCTTTAGTTTTTTTTATAAGTAGTTATTTCTTCTTAGGGAAGTATCCATAAATGAAGGCTGTGTTATTGGTATCCACAAAAAATTTTGTAATTTATTTTTGAAAAAAATGTAAAAATATTTTTAGTATTTCCTGCATACGTTGGTCAGGGAAATGTAACAGGATACCTGGAAAAGTAAGGGAATTTGCTATAAGAATAATGCTAGACACCCACAGGGGAGTTAGTAAGTAGGTGCAGCCAGGGCAGTCAACATGATGCAACGTTGTCCAATAACTACAGTACTTTGTTGCGTAAGTATAGACAGGTGATGGTCATCAGACTTTGGTCACACAACTTGGAAATACGACAGTGTCATGTGACCCCAGACAAGTCACCCCAGGGTAGACTCAGCTTTAAACATTGTTTTTGTTACCTGTACTTGCATAGTAAGCCAAATTTTCCGAAAATTTGGAGAGGGGTGCTATAGGATAGCAATATGTATGTAGTGGCAGAAAGTGTTGCCCTTACATTAAGATTGTTTTTTTTTTTTTTTTTTTTTTTAAATAACCAATTTCGGCAGTTTTGAGGTGATGTTGCAAGACCTTTATGGCAGAGATATTGTGCTAGGGCTGTGTATTTGTATTGCAACTGACAATTTGCGTAGCATATACTGGCAAATCTAGTAGCATATACATGGGCTAGTACATTAGCATGCATCAACCAAAGTAAGGTAATTCCATATACCTTTGATTTCAAACTTTTTTTTAAATTGAGATGCTATCTCATTTTGTGTAGTGCCTGCAGTTACCTCTCATTTTTTTTTTTATTTATTTTTTTTTTTTTGTAGCCCCTATTTTCTAAGGAAAGTCTTTGTTTATTGTGAAAAAAAAAATCAGCTGGAATAATTAATTGTGTAATACTCTTAATCAGAAAATTATCTGCTGTAACATATTGACCTGAAGTGTCAGTATAATTATTTATATTTACTAATTTTTTACAGTTAATGTAACAATAAAATGTGTTTGATAATTTTTATCTGTACAGAATATTTTGATTTCCAATTTATTTTTGTGAAATAAAGCATATCATTTAAGAGATTGTGTACATTTAGTAGTAACAAGTGATTTAATTATAGCATTATCTGTGCTTGCTAGGTTTTCAGTCTATGATCCTATTTTGGGCAGTGAGAAATTTGATGGTGCTAAGTACTGAACATAATGATTTTTTATTTGTCTTAGGTGCAAAGCACTGCTTTATCAAAAAAGCTCGGTTGTATTAGATATATGTGGTCAAGTCACACATTTGTCACAGCAGAAATCCAAAATGTGGCGAGAGTGTCGAGAGAGTCCATTGCCACTACACAGAGAAGTGACGTTGTTCAGTACTGATGGCAACCGAGTGCAGTTAGGCAGGTTATGGTCTGGACATGCATATTACCTGTTGAAAAAAACCTAATTCTGTCTTTTTATGTCATTTCAATTAACCAAAAGGTACCTATGTTTGAAACGCAAAATGGTTTGACAAAAACTTTGACTGTTATTTTTAATGTACTAATGTACAGTTGATTGTTGGTTCCTGTCGAGTGACTATTAGAATTAGCAACATGTTAGTCTGAGTGGTTTTTCTTACTAGATCATTGGCTAATGTCCACACAAATCAAAATAGGCAACCTACCTCTTATGTTCTGAGCTTATTTTTTAACAGTAGTGCCTTGTGCTAGGATCTTTAGTTCCCTATCCATCCACATCCTTATCCCTTAAAATTGATGAAGAGCACGTGTATACCAAACAGTACAAGTAATGTACGATGCCACGTGTAGTTATCGTCTTTGATGCAGACTATTTACCACTGCCTGGGTGTTAAGGTTAAGTGAACCATGTATTAGTGGTGGTCAAGCAATGTAGACTCATGACATCTTGGGTCCTATTCAGAGGTTTGGTTCGCCAGGTACCTTAGTTCGAGGCTAAAGTAATCTCTGTAGGTATTCGGGCAGTTGTGCCACCAGCCTGCTTTCTCGCTGGGCCTTGTTTCTCAATTTGGTTCTGACGACTGGAACAGACATGTTCGATCTTCTGTAATTTGTGGAGGTCAGATGGAATATTCCAACAGTAACAAAGCTGCAACCCAACAACTTCAGGGAGCACCGATGTTCGCCAGATATAGTTATTGAAACCCCGGCATATTCTAGTAGTACCCCTGTCATCAAGGGACGACCCAGGGGAAACTCGCAGGATGCCACTAGATCACCGGATGGTGGACAATAACATGGAGATAGATGGCAAAAGGATAAAGCAGCACAGCCACCAGTGCCCTACCTTGGTACGAGTCCCAAGGACACCCTAGCAACCACACTGGCCAGTAACGGTACCAGGGGCCCCAGTAAGACCCTCTTACCAACAACCCAAAAATGTGAGTGAGAAGGGGAGAGCGAGGGAGGAGGAGATAGCAAAATAGGAGGTGCATCCTAACGGGAAGTGGAAAGCGAGACGAGGTGGAAGTGAGCAAGGAGAGTGTGAGACAGCAAGTTCAAGCGAGGAAGAGGGCGAACAAGGAGAAGGGTGCAAGAGAACGAGATGGCAGCTAGCGAGAAAGAATGGAGACAGAAAGTGAATGAGGAAGATAAAGTAGGTGGAACAAACGAGAAAGGAAGAGCACCAAAGGGCAACACGCCGTATTTGTGCACACATAACTCGATAATATTTTGCAAGAGTACTACTACCCACTAGCCATTATCAGTGCACCTATCTTCTCTTTGTTTCTAATAATATTAATTATTAATTAAATGTTTTAATTATTTTTTATTTACAAATCATAAGTATTCAACCAAAAGTAAGATACTTTCATGTTAACACAAATCAAAAATGCTTGTGATATGTAAAATATTTCTCAGAAATGGAGTGATTTTTCAAACGTTTTATTTCAAAAATTTGAAGATACCGTAAATAGACTATACCAGGCCTGCCGATTATGCGGATTTTTATACCACTAAACGGATTCACTGAATTTAAAGAAATTAAACTGTTTGAGATTTATGGAGGGAAGGGATATTTGTTACTTGTGTATTTACTTATATGTACGGAATTGTAGCATATTGCCGCTTAAAAATGCTATTGTTTATTTAAAGCGATTACTGACATGGGTAAATTTAAGAAATAGGTAAACGTTACCAAACAGCCCACAGGCAAACAATCACTGTAAAATTTAAACATAACATGGCCGCCTACAGACCGCGAGTAAGCACCGCGGTATTGCCACCTCGCATGTCGTTTGCACCTCGCATGCCGTAGCACGAGTGAATAACAAATTAAAAGAGAAGAATTTTTCCTTTTAATCTGGTTTTGGCATTAAAATTGCCTACCACAGAAATTTTAATTAAATAACACCCTAGTCGTTTGGGACAGCAATTATCGACGTTTTTATTAAACTGCACGTAGCGGTACTGGTAGCCAGCGAGAACAAAATCACGCACACACACCTTGTTCTTTAAAAATAAATAGTGAAAAGTGTTCATGAGCTCAAGGTTGAACCGGTTTCCCTATTTACTTTCATTAGCACAGCTCTCTTCACACGCAATTATAATCTAAACTATGTAGCAAGATGTATAGCCTTTCGTTTTACACTTAACTTTGTGAGTTGCGACTAAGAAAATAAACTTACATGATAATTGTTTGGGAAACAACCACAGATTTGGTCGAAATACAAGTTTATTTTAAACTCCACTGCAACGTTAATGGGACATGTGGAACGACCACCTGGTGCCGTAGCTCAATCAGTTAATACTCTACTAACACAAAGCTAAGAATGTCGGACACTGTTGCCAGATATGCGAAATCATTCCACGGCTGCCACGTCTACTTTTTCAGTTACGAGCGCACGTGTTTATACTCTTTACAAACATTGGCATGTTTGCATGACGCCGACGGAGAACTTAATATTTTTATACGACAGTTGCTTTTGTGGGCAGTTGCACAAGGAATTAAAATCACTTAGATGTATATAAAAAAAACAGTAAAGTTGATCGTGGACAAGGCTTTACTGTTTTTATTTTGCAAGTCATTAAGGTGACCACATTTTGCAAATGTCTGCATTTATGTAAAAAGTATTTGCTAAAGTATACGAAAGTGGATAAACAACTAAAAATGTGTACTCTGTTGAAATTGAAATAGTTTTGTTTAGAAAGGTCGTCCTATGAGCAACTGATTTTATAACAGAAGTGCCGCCAGTTTTACATCACTGGGACGCTACTCCCTCAGCGCGGGGGTGGATCCCCTTGTGAGGGACCTTGGCCACCCAGTTAGTTCTCAGTTAGCTTGTGGAGTTGAGAAGCTAGCCCCCTCCCTCCTCCTCACCCATCAAAAATACTTAATGCTGCAGAGCAAACATTGTTTTACAGGATTCCCAGGGTAGCGCCTGGGAGCTGTTTCCATAGCTGTATTTTACTCTCTTTTTCCCTGCCTGTACGGGATAAAAGAGAGTGGTGAAGTTAATTGAATTTATCAGTGCGGAATTTTAAAGTTCAGGACTTGTGAAGTACTGTCACGAGCTCCCTGTGAGAGAGCTAGCAACAGATTGGTATAGAAAGCGGAGGTTATTAGCCAAATGAAGTTAAATGATCGATATACGTAGCTTTCTCATGACTGGAGCGGCAAGGACTATTATAATTAAATTAATTATATGTGTATTGTAGTGGTGAATTTAAGTTGCACGAGAATTTAATTCAGTGTAGTTTCAGTATTTTACTTCATATCTAGTGAGTTGTTAAAAAACATTAAATAAGCTAATTTGTGAGTAAATGCATGTCTGAATGTACTGTAACGAGCAACTAAAAGGGTAGTAAACATGTTAACTCGTGGATGTCAGAGCGATATGGCTGGCGCCAAATAGTTTTGTTAAAAGTGGTTGATTTTTGTCTCTGACCGATCGGAAAATTCTGGCCAGTTTCGGGACCTAATTTCGATTAAATCGGGCTGTATATTTGCGCTGAAGGCGTGAATTCATATTTTTAAAGTAGTTTTGAACAATATTCCGTGTTGTTCATTATTCAGACTTGTAAAATTCGAAAGCAGAGCCAGGAAAACGCGTCACGTGAGTGAAGCTAGGCTGTAATATTGGCAAGAGGGCTCTGATTGGCCGAAAGAACTTGTGAGGCTCAAGAGGTGACAGGTTACGAAGTTGCTCAAGAGGTGACAGCATGGTCGTTATTTTACCGTCAACAGCTTTTATTTGACACGGAAAAATTAAAGTATATATAAAAGATGTTGTAATTAATATTATTAAATCGTTTTAAATATATAATTAGTACTGCAAAACTTAAAATGTTAGTGTCTGGCCAATTAAAAGCCTTATAATTAAATGAAAAATCAGGTGCTGTTCACTTCAATAATCAATTATTTTTAAGGAAGTTTGAAGTACCCAGGTGGCCAGTAATATAAATTAATCAATTATCTTATTCAATTAATTATAGTTTTTGCTGAGGGCAGAAAAAATTATGTTTAACAATGCAAAACTGTGCTGCAATCAGTTGATTGTGACCAGAAAATATTCGCGAATTTGTCGCTCGTCATAGTGATTAATATTTATGTGTTTAAATGTTATGTGTTTCGGAGTCGCTCCAGTACAGAATAGGGGAAAGTGGTTTTTGCGGGTCCAGTTGACGGGCTAGGGGGCCGCAAATGACGCCATGTCTTCGAGGAGTAGCCAGGTTCTCTCTTGTTCTGTGACACTGTGGAGTTTTAGGATGTAGGGGCGGAAATGTGCCATGAGCTAGGCGAAGTCGCATGCTCTAAGGAATTCATGAATACATGGAAATCCTGCATAGCGCCCGTATCTCTCCTGGTGATTTGAGGTGGTGTGTTTGTTGTTACTGGAGCAGAGAGTGCCTGCGAATATGACTTGCCTGGTTGGATTGTTCTGACCATGAACCTGGATGGGGCAGGAGGTTGTTTTGCAGTGGTTGGGTTGACTTTCGCAGCAGCAGTTCTTTTCTGCACCAAGTCCAGGAACTTGGGAAGGCTTTCGAAAGGGCTGTGTGGTCGCCTGCGCAGTTGCTGCATGTTGGCTTGGAATTTATTTCATTCATGTTGCAGACACTCTCGGGGTGAGGGCCGGCGCAGTGTGGGCATTTTGTTGGCATTGAACACTGATTTCTTGTGTGGCCTACGGCGAGACCATTACGGCATTGTGCCACTTCTGTCGGCCGTTTCTGATATTATCAAGGATGCACAATTATCATGTTTATCCTTGTGATTGAGAGCAGTGTTCTGCGCCGCCGTAACACAGAGAAATCGTTGCGGCTCCAGCGTAAACTTGTTCGGGTCTGTGTGGTCTGGGATTCTTTTTTTTTTTTTAACTGGTAGATGTGCTGGATTGTGTAACCGGTGCATTCCAGATCTGCCTTAATGTCAGCTATTTCAGTTGTGGGGTGGAGATCAAAGATTACTTTTTGTGGGAGCTCGGAAGCTTGGCAAGAAGTGAAGTAATGAATGTAATTTGCTTCGAGCAATGTGCGAGCAGCTTTGCAGTATTCTGAATTTTTGGTAGGGATTTGTGTTCCCTGGGCAGTGGGGAGACGGGAGAACCCGTCCCTACTAATTGCTCCCAATTTCTGAATAAGTAAATTGTATTTAGTGGCATCAGGAACCACTAATCTGAACTGGTTTTGTCTTTTTTGTTGTGTTTGAGGTGCAGCCGGTTGTGTTTGGTGGGTGGGAATGCTTGAAGAGCTGGGGTTGTATACTGTGGAGGTTTTTTCTGTGACCTCTTGAAGCAGAGAGAACCTATTTTGAATAGGTCATACGACACAGAATGGAGACGCTTGTTCTCCTGTGTGGTTCGTTTCTCGGGTACTGTGGATGTTCTGTTCCCTTTTCTTTTAACAACCTGGAAGTCAGTTTCCATGTCCATTTTCTCGTTTCCTACCGCCGGTGTTGTTGGTCGGGAGAAAGTTGGTGTCATTGGAACCGAGAGAGTGGCTAGGAGAAGATCGATGTGGTCTGGGATGCTCTGGGGAAAGATGTCGGACACAGATTCGTGGTTCGGTCGTCTCTTTGCAAGCTCAATCCATCTCTTGTTTTCTCTGAGGTACTGCAAACTGTACGGGCCAGTTCCTGTCATCCATGATGGCTCAGTCGGCTCCCCACCCGCCGCCATGACCCGCGAGGGTGGTGGGGGAGGGGGAGACTCTGTGTGGAGCGACTCTCGATGTGGTGTTTGAAACTGGCGAGAAAGTGTTGCTGAGGGAGTGCCTAGATCGGTGCTGTACACTGTGGCCGCTGACCCACTAGGGGCTAGGCTCGAGTTGACCTGTTTCCAGGCCGACCACAGTGTACAGGATGTGCGCCGCGAAGCTATATGTTGTAGACAACAAGAAAAAGCATGTCGCACCCTCCTTGGTCGGAGGTCAAGGCTGGAGTGCAATAGAAGTGGAACGTCGTAGTAAAGTATTTAACTAAGTGTTTTTATTTATTTATTTATTTAATGGCCCAATGACATATAAACAAACTTTGCTAAAATCCATTTCATTTTTAATTTTATAGTCTTGCATACCAAATCTTGCTGGAATTTTTGCTTGAACAGTATTTTTTTTTTATCAGAATTTAACTAGCAAATGTTATTTCCTGTTAGAAGTGTCTTAGGCCTATTCGTTCTGAGTGTAGTTTTTTTTGACAATATTTGTTTTGAGTGTAGTTTTTCTTGTTATATCTGATTAAGTGAGCGGTAACATTATGTGAATTTATATTTTAAGAATCTATTTTCATTTGAAACAGTATTAATCTTTTTCAGGATATAGAAATTGCATTTTCAAGGATTTTTCACGATTTTTGAGAGTGTTGTTTAGGATTTAGATTAGCAAGATCAGTGGCAGCCCTGGACTATACTATTAGTTTTTATTATTGATTCAGTTACACTGAATCCTAGACACTCATTCCTGTACTAGAATGATTGTTTACGGCATGAGTTATGTCTTGAGCCTTTACTAATCCCATACCAATATTGGGGAGAGTAATATCTGAGTCCGAGTAATCTGTAAAATATATTTTTAAATCATAATTTTCAAAAATATTTTGATTTAACCATATTACAATATATGGAAAATATTACAGATCGCTAGTACCATTAATGAATTACACACATAATACCACAGAATATACTTGACTGAGCTATACAAAACAATTACTACAAATAACCATAATAAATAATTAAAAATTCACTGTTTCGCTATACGAAGTTTCTGCCTAGTAAAATGTCTGTGATCAATAGTCTATACACATTTACGTTTCATACACTTATGTGGGCCACTTGAGTTATGTTTGTTCGCCATTTCCAATGTTGCCCTGGAAAGTTTCTGCGGGCCACTCAAGTGAAGCTCGCAGGCTGCGAATGACACACAGGCCGCAGTTTCCCTTTGGCTGATTTATACTTGTACCATTCGGTGCCTAGGATCACTGGTTTGAGTTTGTGGGAATCTTGTCGGCCAGCAAGCTGACTTCGCAACCACAAAGCATTCTGTCAGTTATGAGCTGTTATAAGCATGTTATGGTAGCATGTCTTCAAGATGTAGGACCAGAATGTGGCCATTCACTTGGCAAGTGTACTGTAAGCAGGAGGACACAGAGAATTTTATTTTTTTTTCCATATATATCGTTGCTACGGAGAGAAAGGCCTACCTAGTCTCTCCAAAATTCTCCATGTATGGACTGATGAGTAGAAAGGTATGGTTTGTTTGTTAGTTAGTAGTTCCAAAGTACATACGTGATGAAGAGAATCAGTTGAAGTTTTTATAAATAATGTCCACTTAAATTAAGTCAGTTTACATACATCCCTATTACTTAGTTGAAAGCCGCACAAAGTGTGAAGTGGAATTAAGCTAGCTGATAAAAGCATGTAAACATGTTACTTCTTCATATACATAGAACCATGCACTTTCAGTAGTGTGTAAACGAGAGATTGTGAGCACTGTATTACTAGTGGGAAGGTGATTTTTGTGAGGCTTGGCAGCTTGCTTACAGAGGCTTGCTTCTTCGGCAGACCTGGAGGGCCCTGCATCCACTTTGGCTCGACTTGAGATTGTCAGGTGTACCCAAAGGTAGGAGAGTACTCTGATCGTTAAGCCACATGCATCTACAATTGTTTCTGAGAGACAACTGCTACAATGTTGTTAGCACGAACACTTATGCCAGTAACAGGGTGTGTGTGACCAACCTGTGGCAGGCGGACCAACCGGGTGGGGGGGTGTTTCAGGGGAATCACCACTACCTGGCTGCCCTTACATCACCACATGGGTGGGATGATTGACATCTACATGGATTGACGTTGCTGTCCGCTCCCATCCCTCCTGGGGAGAAGTATTTGGTAACCGACTGTTGAATGAAACTTCTGGTAATTTTCTTCCTCTGCACAATGGGGCGTGTAAAGAAATCTTTGTGCTAGAGCTGACGATACTATAAATGCCCCCGCGACCAGAGAATTGGCAGTCTTTGTGTTAGCCATATGACTGAAATGTATATTCACGAAAAGTCTGGTGCACCGAGAGACATCAAAGTAGAAGACAGACGATGGCAGAGGTTGCGAGACTATCGCATACGAGTTTGTGTGGTGTGGACAGACGAAGGGACGTGGTGCCCGACGAATAGGGGGCTACTGTATATGTGGGCGCTCGGAGCACTCTAGAATATGCTGGTCTGAATCTAGACTGAATGAAGGTGGGACTGTATGAACATGTGATATGGACTTTATTGTAAATACTGTATCTCAGTTAAACTACAGTAGTAGGGGTCACTTTGTGATAAATTTGGGGTAATACTGTGACACACGAAACAGTATTTAAATACCCCTCTTTTTCAGTTGCATGTTTTAGATATTGATTGGTTCCAATTTAATAGTTGAACTTTTAATACTACCTCTTTGAAGTGAAAGGAAATCTGAATAATAGTGAGAAAAAATACATACACAAAGCGACCCACCCTGTTACATAGTCATCCACCAAGTCACAGAGTGACCAGCGCTTATAGCAATCAATTAACCAACCTAATCTTGCCAAATATGGCCTTTTAAGTAACACTATAGCTTTAACAAGGAAAACTGACTAGGCACTTATTTTTAAAATTGCTGTCATACAAATAGTTTATTTCCTATACCTACTATACTATTAGGCTAATTTTGGCCAAACTTTGTATTCTAAACGTATTAGTTACAAGCATTGTGTATGCCAACAGATAACCACTTTTGTACACATCATCTCTGGTAAAGTAGTGCCCCATGAAAAAATTAAGGTTTTAAGTAATATCTCGGAAACACACTACTGTACCTATTCCTACTAACTTTGGCACACAATTAGTACTACCATAGGCTGTACAGATTTGTATGTATTAAGTAAGTCAGACACTTATTTTCAAAATGGCTGTACAAACTTTTTAGCTTAGTCTGCTAATTCTATGAAACCAGATAACAAATTTGAACTTACCATAGTATGCTTGCAGTAGGTATATATTACAACCACTAAATGTAACTACACAAAGTCTCTTGTCCATAATTTTGTAGGATGGCATCACATTAAAAAATAAAATTTTAATGTCATATCTTGGGGAATAATACTAACAGATTCCTACCAAAATTTGGTAAAAAAAAAAAAAAAAAAAAGCTGCACTAAAGCAGACCATGTCAACTGATATGGTATGTTTTCAATGGGTCCAGATACTTATTTTCAAAATAACGGCAACAAAGATTGTATCTTATTATGCTATATCAACAAAACCACAAAATATATTTCACCTTAACTTTGTATGCTGGCAGTATCTATTACAACCCTTAAATGTGTCTACTGAGCCTCATTTTTCTGCCATTTTGTAAAGTAGCACCGTATAAAAAATGAAATTTTTGTCATGTCTTATTATTAGTGATCAATTGATTCCTACCAAATTTGATCAAGAAGTACTATTGTGAGTTATTAATTTAAATGTTTTAATGGGCCAGACATGGTTTTTCAGAATGGCTGCTCTATACTTGAATAGATATGTCAAGGTCTGCAAGCATAGTATTCCTTATACCTAGTAGCAGCGTGTGTTGGTTGATACTACCTCCTCCGTGCTGCATACTGTGCTCGCAGAAGAGGAGGGTCATTACGTACTATACAAGCGACTATCAGCGTGCCATACAGTCGGTTCGTGTAAAATACTACAAGAACACCGACTACATGTACACCTCACAAAAAGTTTGGAATATTAAGCAATAAGGCATTTGGGTCATAGGAGTTACGTAGTTCTATTGTGATCAACATTGAGCTCACCGACACATTGAATATTAATTGCCAATGAATCATTGGACAAGTGAAAAACAGCCACACAACCTCAAGACACTTTTCCAGATCTCATAAAAGATGCCCAGAAGGAATGGGATCTTCTTCCGGAAGATGACATCAACACATGGATTACAAGCATGCCACAGCATGTCAGCGACCTGAACAATGCACATCGAGGCCATACACTGCAATAAGCTGCAGTGGGAAGAAATAAACCCTCCCTAGTCGAAAACACTGTGAAGAAAATTATGCTGTTATTTAGGGGTTAGCTGTATGTCAAATTGGCAAACTATTTTTATATTAGGAACGATTTTGAATTTAACGTTTAGTATCAGTATCATTTGTAACTTCTAACTGCTAACTGCTATGCTCTGTTTTATGTATTTTCCATACTTTTTGCTTTCTGTGTGCATATTCCAATCTTTTTTGTGAGCTGTTTATTTCTTGAAGACCCAAACAAACTTGTTGGTAGACTCAGACATTTGATAGCTTTGCAACAAGTTGGAAATTTCTCGCACATTAAGGATATATCTTCAGTCATTTGTGAACGTAAAGACAAAAGTTCTATCAAATGAAATCATTGGGTGCTATCTGTGATTTGCAAACATCTGAGGAATGCCAAGATCAATGGTATGAAATAAGAAGAACAGTAAATTGATGTACATATGTTACTGCGTGTTTAATTTTTTGTTCAGTTCGTAGTCCGTATAGACTTATTATTCAGTGGTGTTTATATTGATTGCAAAAGTGTTTTTTGGGTAAAATTTGTGTGACCATGTGCGTTAGGGAGATTGTGTTTTAACCTGAAGTGTTACATTTTTTTCAGGTCGTTCAAAGTCAGTTGCCTAGGTGCTATTTGATGAAATATTAGACTGAGGAATGTTTTGGACAGTGAATATTTTCAGTAATTGTTTTTTTCAGGCAGGTTTCTGAGGATTATTTTTAAGGAATGTATTTTGAGAAATTATTTTCGAGGTTTAATTTTGAGGTTTATTTTTTGTCATTTTATTTGAATTTTATTTTTTGAGGGATATTTTTTAAATGTATATTTAACAAGTTTAACATTGATTTTTTGGGTTTTGTCGGTTGACCTGGGTGTTCGTTCTGAACATTTGGTTGGCCAACTAGTATGCTCATTTGGAAATTTTGATTGAATGAAAGGTCAAAAGAGGGGAAGATTGATGATTTGGTGGATTGATGGTTGAGTAGAGCCCGAGATAGTTTGCTAATGATATCATCGGCAATGTAGGCACCCCTGCAAGAGTCGGAGGTGTAACCACCAAAAACTAAGTCGGGTTACTGGTCACCGCACACTATCAAAGGAACACTTCATCATTATATCTATGTTCGGAAAGGGTGTCATAAGGACCAGCAGGTGTTAAGGCCCAAGTGCTTAATTGCATATTTGCCACATTTTTTATCTTTCTACCCATTCTGTAACCTAGCTGGACTACCATCTAGCCATGGACACGATATGTTAACGTGCGCGTTCTCGCCCAGATTATGCCATTTCTTACTTCGTACCGGTCTGGATATTTCCTCACTAACTCCCATAATTTGAAATCGACCTGCTGTTGGTCTCATAACAGATCCTTGTTTCGCAGAACTTGACTAACTGTAGCTCCGTGTTATCTGGTTGTGGTAGTTTGGGGGGCGAGGGGGTCAGTATTCGCTCCCAGTCGTCATTCCTCCCCCTTGCTGGGAATCTATGGTCGGAGGGATAATGCATCTGGCAACTTGTTGGTTGAGCCCGGGCAATGCTCGATTGTGAATGAAAATTTCATTAAAAATAAGGCCCACCTACCCAATTTTGCCTTTTTGTTTCTCATGGTTTTTAGCCATGAATTGGACTTTTTGTTGGTTCTGAGAATGAATGGCCAATCCTCTAGGTAATAACGGTATTTGCGGACTGCCCAAATAACCGCCAGGCACTCCTGCTCATTACTATGGTAGCGGCATTTGGTCTCATTTAGTATGATGCTGGTGTATGCAATAACCCGCCGCTGGTCCTGCGACTGTTCCTGGTATATGACCGCTCCAATTCTGGTTCTGCTTGCATCTGTCTACAGGATTAGGGTTAGTTCTTACAGAGGCCATTAAATCATAGGTAGTTCGCAATAGCTCACTTTCAGTTTGCGAGATGTTTCCTTATGTCTGTTGGTTCACTTCCAGCGAGAGGTTTTCAGTAGGAGTTCAATTGAGTGGGGCAAGTCTTCTATAAAATCTCGGAGTCAATTGCATGGCCCCAGAAATTGCATCCATTGTCTCTGGTTGGTTTTTACTCGAGCCTACTCAATTTCTCGCACTTTCTCTGGCTTCGGATAGTTCCCATCTTGTAGTGGATAGTTCCCATATGTCTTAAATATTCCACCCATTTTCCCGAAGTGGCACTTCTCTAGTTGGCAGGTAAGTCCATGAAGTTCAAATCGTTCCAGGACTTTTTGCAAGTGTACCTGGTGTTCCACCATTGTTCGGGAATATATATAACATCGTCCAGGCAAGCTAGGTAAAACTGACCGATGTAGCCTGTCAAAACCACTGTCGACATCAATCGCAGGAAGGTGGTGGGTGCATTCTTCAACCCGAAGGGTGAAACTTCAGTTTTTAGCCTTCTGGGGTGGTAATCAAAGTGTATTTTCAGGACCCTGGGTGTACTGGGATTTGCCAGTACCCAAAGCACATGTTTAGAGTAGAGAATATGTGAGAATCTCCTCCCGGTTTATAGTTGGGGCTGCTATCGGATACATGACATCATTAAAGGCCTGGTAGTTGCCACTAAAGTGGAGCTCCCCATTCTTCTTCGGCACAAGTACCACCCTGGCATTATGCGGTGAGTCAGTCAGCTCCACTATTTTTGTGCTTTCATCTTGGCTACCTGGTCTAATCTTATCTGCCTGCGGTAGGCTGATGGGTTGCCTAGTCGGCAGTATATGGGATGAGGATGTTTTAACCATATTTCATGCTGGATGGTGGTGGTCTGACTTAATCTGTCGGTACGTTCGAATATAGCCACGTGGGTGTTGAGTATCTGTAATAGAGTCAGAAGCTGGTCAGCTCCTAGTTGGAAGTATATTTTATCTTTTTTGTGGCTTTACTGGGGTTTCCGAGTTTATGGCCATTCTATCCTGCATGCTTAAATAAAATAGCTGTTTTCCACAGTCGATTGTACAGCTTTGGTTTGTTAGCCGTGGTTGTCTAAGGATAACCTTTTCCTCTAAATGTGGTGAGCAAAATAATTCTGTTTTTAATGTTTATAGACTCGTGGACACTGGCAACACGGTAATTCTTTCTATGGCCAATCGTGACTCAGACTGGGCCATTTGGATTATTCGGGAGCTTCCTTTATCCAGGTTTTCGGTTTGGGTGTTAGCAGCTGGCTTTGAATTAAATTTCCGGTTGCGGCAGTGTCCATAACTGACTTAATATGGCAGTTATTGATCCAGATCTCGATCCGAGGGGCATGTGCTCCAGGTCTCAGATCACTTGAGGATTGGATTGGTTCCATCCTATCACTTATTCCGGGGGCGAAGGGCGACTCTATGTCCCGGCTCATGATTCTCATTCTAGTGACTCCACTTCCCTGTCACAAAGGGGGCAACTATGGTGGCTTTCTGCCTAGCGGCTGTGATGTTGACTTTAACTGTGGGGCAGTCGTGGTGTAGGTGCCTCTCTGGGAAATACCAACACTTTGGCAAGGATCTCCCTTCTTCTCTTCTAACAGGTTTGGCATTCTGTCATTTGCACTGGGAGGGTGCCTGGGGGAGGGGGGGGGGGTGCGACAGGCATGCCGGATCATCTGCCTTCTCTTTCTCTTGGTAATCGAATTCGGCTTTACTTGGGCTCTCTACTAGCTTCTCTATCCTGGTTGTCTGTGGGTGTCGAAGAGCACTTCACATGACTGGTATTAATAATTTCGTAATAATACTCACACCCTCTGCCTTGGTTCCTTCAGGAACGATTTGGGAACACATCTGTTCTTTTCTCCGAATAAATATCTCAGCCTCTTTGTTTGTTTGCTGTTTTTGCGTGAAAAACTCTATACATAGGGTGGTGAGTAGATCTTCCCCAGCAAACTTATTGTTCAGGCTTAACTGGTTCCATGCCTTCAGCACCCATCGCTATTGGGAACCCCACTGGCATTGAACTCGTGCTCATAAGCAATTATAAAAAAAACTCCATGTCTTCATGGGGCCTCCCTGAAAATTCGGGCATTACTATCGCCTCGGGTAATTCGACCTGTGAGAGTGTTCTACACACAATAATGTGAAACATGGTTTAAAAAAATCACCCTGGTAAAGCTATTACACTGAGACAAATAGGACTTTTGTTTGGAAAGGCTTATTTATGGGAAGCAACTCCGAAGAATGCAATAAGTGCATTTGAAAAAAAAAAACTGGTATTTTTCCTGTTAACGAACATATAAAGAATGTGTCTAAATTCACATTACACATTGTATGGGCTTGTAGTGGGGACTAAGACAGTTACATTTTACATAAGAACTAAGGTGCAGAAACGTACAGTGTCCCCATGGCAAACAAAACACCACCACATTACATGTTGACCACTCCTACATCTACAACATACTGTACATTGTTTTTCTTCAGGGGGCCCACTTACAAGAAGGGCTTGATGTGATGACCAGCAACGTCTACACAAACACGGTACCTACGTATCGTGTTCTGGTATGCACAATCACCAATATCTGGAAGTCCAAGATTCGCCGCAGCCATGATCTGCACCAGCGGATCTTCCTCTGATTCCACAGGGGTCTTGTAAATCAAGCATATAGTGTGGCCCCACAGGAAGTAGTCTAGCAGAGTCAAGTCGGGTGAATGTGCAGGCCAAGCGACTGGGTGGATAGGTCGAGTTGGCCCAATTGCTTGGCCTACACGTTCACCCGACTTGACTCTGCTAAACTACTTCCTTTGGGGCCACATGAAGGGCATGATTTACGAGACCCCTGTGAAATCATAGGAATACCTGTTGGTCCAGATTATGGCTGCGCAGTTTCTTGGATTTCCAGGTATTGGTGATTGTGTGTACCAGAACATGGTACATAGGTACCATACTTGTGTAGGCATTGCTGGTCATCACATCGATCCCTCCTTGTAAGTGGACCCTGAATAGAAACAACGTACAGTATGATGCAAACGAGATGTCAACCTGTGATGTGGTAGTGTTTTGTTTGTCGTGGGGAAACAGTACATTTCCGCACCTAAGTTCCTATGCAAAATGTAACCATCTTGGTCCCCACTACAAGCCCTTACATTGTGTAATGGGAATTTAGACACATTCTGTATTTCCAGAAGAGGCATTTGTAGATAGCGAGACTATAAATCGACGTATGATATCAGATGTAGTTTCCCAAGTCACTGAAATTCCAAGAAACATAACATCTACAGTGGAGCCGATGGCTAGTCCCAGTCTAGTCCCAGCAAACACAACCTGTCAGCAAAGTGTCAGCCCGAAACTTGTACTGTCGGCAGTTGCCGTTTCAATGCCAGACGATAGCCATCTGACACCAGCGTAATTTTTTTTTAGACAGGTTGCTAGCTGTTAGAAAAAAACAATGGCCCATTGATTTTTTTTAGGTTAATATATGGATATCACCGAAAATATGACGGCATGATATCGCGGAGCAAACATTTTGCAAGCATCTTAAAAATGTTTCTGGGCCGATTCCCATACAGCATTTCTTCTTTTCAGTAAGCTGGCCCTTATCTTATCTATCCTGGCCTGATAACGTTTTCGGGACAAGGCGCTTCATCACAATAAAGATATAAATATGATGTATTTTTGCCAGCAAATTTTTGGAAAGTGTTTTGAATAGGCAAAATGTTAGCTAGATGTTAACCGCATGATGTCTTCTTTGAGACAGAATGTTTGCTGTTAGAAAAAAGACAATGGTCCACTGAATTTTTTAGGACAACCGATGGACATCACCGAAAATATGTCTGCATGATATTGCAGAGGAAACATGTTGCAAGCATCTTTAAAATGTTTCTAAGCTGTTTCTCACACAGCATCTTTGTCTTTTCAGAAAACTGGCCGATAATAGCCAGCCCGGTAATGTTTTCGAGACAAGGCTCTTTATCATAATAAAGATATAAATATGATGCCTTTTTGCCGACAAACTTTTGGAAAGAGTTTTGAATAGGCAAGATGTTAGCTAGTTGTTAATGGTACGACTTTTTTTGAGACTGTGTTTTAACTGTTAGCATTTTTTTTTTTTTTTTTTTGTGATTAGAGTGTCACGTGGTAGCCCATAGCATTTGTTTACTTTCAGATTTTTTTAATTTGTACATCCATCCGACAGATATATATATATAAACACTTTTGTTTGCAAGCCTCTGAAGAAATAGTTTTAAATTAATCCTTGTTTTAAAATTATTTGCTATATTGGCATGGAATTTGTAAATCTTATTATTGTGTCATAATATATTTTAAATTACTGGAGAATCTCAGCAATTTATTCTGTGGTGTATAGGTTGGCATGCTGAACTGTCAACTCAAGGGTCTTAGGATCGAATCCTGCACTCAGTGAGCAAAAATTTTTTATATAATATTATATGTTTAGAAATATATTAAATCAATATATGTAAAGAGGAAATAACAATTACTAAAAAAATTTAATGAAGAGTAAAGGATTTTTCATGGTTATACTGCTTATTTCTGGACATCATGCCGCTGCAGGCCTGGCATCGTAATGGCATCCAGCCATCGCAGGCACGGCATCGTAGCGACATCCAGCCATCGCAGGCTCGGCATCGTAATAAACATCCAGCTGTTGCAGGCCCGGCATCATAGCGACATCAGTCGTCGCAGGCCCGGTATCGTAACGACACCCAGCCGTCGCAGGCCCGGCATCGTAGCTACATCCAGCCATTGCAGGCCCTGCATCGTAGCGACATCTAGCTCTTGCAAGTCCAGCATCGTAATATCCATCCATCTATCGCAGGCCTGGCATCATAGTGACATCCAGCCATCGCAGGCCCGGCATCGTAACGACACCCATCCGTCACATGCCTGGCATTGGAGCTACATCCAACCATCGCAAGCCAGGCATCATAACAACATCCAGCCATCGCAGTTATGGCATTGTAGCGAAATCCAACCGTCGCAGGCCCAGCATTTTAACGACATCCAGCCGTCGCAGGCCCGACATTGAAGCTACATCCAACCGTCGCAAGCCAGGCATCATAACGACATCCAGGTGTCGCAGGCCCGGCATCATAACGACATCCTCCAGCTGTCATGGGCCCGGCATCGTAGTGATATCCAGCCATTGCAGGCCGGCATTGTAATGACATAGCCGTCACAGGCCCAACACTGTCTGCCAACTGTTAGCCGTCTGTCCATATTGCATCGGGCCGATTCCGGAAAGACATCTGGCCAATATCGGCTGGCCGGAGTTTGTCTGCTAGCTTTTACCGGACCGATTCTGGCCCATACTTTTGTGTATGTTAGGCCGTAATACATTTTGTATCTTGCTGATAGCAGTATAGTGTATTTTTGATACTGTCGGCAAACAGTCAGCCCCCAGTCCATATTTCCATGGGGCCACTTCAGGCATAAGACAGCGGGCTGGTATCGGCTGGCCAGAGTTTGTCGGCTAGCTTTTACCGGCCCGATTCTGACCTGTATTTTCTGTGTTTGCTGGGGTGTCGCCACCACGAGGAAACTGCCATCTAGAGCAAAACCCAGCTGCAACAAATAATACCACCCACACAATTCGTGTCACCTCAGAAGATATTTGACCAATTCCACAAGTAGGTCTAAAGGACACAGGAGACAATGTAAGTTTAAATAAGCCTTGGAGGAAACGAAACAAGTGGAAGACAGCTATCCCAAATTCAAGTCCATACATCCAGGAGCTGCGGACAAAGGCCCCGCAGAGATCAAGCTGCAAACAAAAATTATTCTCCCAATATGTGTCAAGAAACAGCAATAAACAAAGCAAGCCTAACCAGAAACGAAGTGTCCCTATAACCAACAGAACAAGAAAAAGGAACTAAAAACTATGGATAGTGGAATATCAAATGTCAAATTTGTTCAGAATGGTCTCGTGTAGCATGCACCATGTTTGATACTGAAGTGCATTTTAATTTTGTTTGTGATTTTGGAAAATTATGTTTTTTTATTGTTCCTTCTACAGTTAAAATGTTTTGGAATTTTTTCTTTAAATGCATTTCTCACATCTTTTCAGTTAAAGAAAACATGTGACTAGTTGTATTAAATGCGTAATGGTTAGGTACTTTACCAATATATGTTCAATATGTATATTCATAATTATATTGGTTTCACTTTACCCCACCTCTCGTTTCACTATGCCCAACCATTGGGATAAAGTGAAATAGAAAAAATCTATTATTTTCGGCACAGTGTGTATGTGTTTTATTTGGGTTATTGCTATACACATTATTTATTTTTAAAAATCCTGATCGAAGTTAGTAACCTATGTTTGAAAATGATTACTAAATTTTCTAAGGAGGTATTTCAAAGTAATTAAATATTGGTTTAAGTTGCCCCACTCTCCTCTGATATGTAGTTCAAAGAAGTTTTAATTGTCCATTTGTAATGAACTGGCAGGATAAATATAAGTACTATGAAAAAAAGACTTCTTCAAATCTTTGAACATCGTGTTGTTGGACACGAGTTTTGGCTTTGTTGTAATGTTATGCTGAAAGCACATTTAAGTCAGCTTGTCATGATTTCGTGATTCAACATAATACTATGAATTATAATTTTCTCCCTCTATATACCAGCACTATTAGAAGCATCTATATTTTTACAAAATATTCTCTGGAAATAGTTACCAAGATTATCGTTTGTAACACTACAAGTAAATATAGAGCAAATTTTTCATGTTACTGTGGAGTAGTAAAACTAATGTTTAATTTTAACAGCAAGTAGGCCTACTATAGACTGGTTTGTTATAAACATATAACAATTTTTTAATGTTTCATAAAGTGTGTTGTAAAGAAGTGGTGTTTGTATTGTAGTATTGACTACTTCTATTTTTTTCCAAATAACTGTTTGTAAAACGAACAAACTATCTTGCTGATTACAGTTATTAAATCTGCAAAAAATATTCTGGTTTCATTATCTGTGAAAGAACTGGAAACAGACAATTTTCTCAATGGAAAAGGCTTCTGTTAGAAAAAATGTGTAGAAAATACACTTTGTGATAATGTAAATAAGGATGAGTACGTTGTACAGAAATAGAAGTCCCCAAATAAGAAAAGACTTTCTCAAACTTCAGTTTTACATGACACAAAACTTCGAAGCTAGTATAAGATGCAATAAGCGAGGGAAGCTTAACGATGTTCAGCTGCATTTACTTTACAAAAATGTCCTTGTGCGTTTCATGGAAGAAAAAGCATATTTTGGGTTAATTCTTCTGTTATGATAATGCTATCGTAAATTTGAGTTTATAATTGTTCCAGACTTTTTAATATAATAAAACTTTTGTGATAAAGAGTATTGTATATTTTTGTGTACCATTTCCTTTTATCTTAATAATTCGATAAATGTAGGGGAAATAATTTCAGCAATTGTCGGGATGGCAAAGTTCAATTGTAAACAAATATTTATGTACCAGCAAGTTAAAACAACATTTCGTTTTATTATAATACCAGTGAAATGTCTTACAACAGGTCATAAATTACACCAATACAACAATATTGTTTATTTAAATTATTCCAATAGAAAGATATAGTTAAAAAAACAGAAGTATTTTAATTTATAAATATATTAGCAGACTGGTATTGCTTCGCTCATGTTTTATGGAGTTATTAAAATACATACCTATATATTTGCAACTAGCTGTGACTACCGTGACTACTTGCGACTACCCATGACTTCCTGCGACTACTTGCAACTACCAGTGACTACCTGCGACTACATGCAACTACCAGTGACTACCTGCGACTACATCTGAATTTATAAGTGGAGCCACTATGGCCCAACTTGGTTTATTTTTATCTATGGTACTGAGCTACTGCAGCCCCACTTGAGATTGCTCTAGCCACTAAGCCACTGCATCACCACTTGGGATCGCTCTAGCCACTACACCACTGCGACCCCACTTGAGATCTCTCTATCCATTGAGCTGCTGTGGCCCACTTGGAATTGCTCTAGCCACTGGGTCACTGTGGCCCCACTCTAGAGTGCTCTAGCCACTGGGCCTCTGTGGCCCCACTTGATAATTTCTATCCACTGAGCCACTGCACGTCCCCATTTGGGATCGCTCTAGCCACTGGGTCACTGTGGCCCCCTTTCGAGAGTGCTCTAGCCACTGGGCCTCTGTGGCCCCACTTGATAATTTCTATCCACTGAGCCACTGCACGTCCCCATTTGGGATCGCTCTAGCCACTACAGCCCCACTTGAGTTCTCTCTATCAACTTAGCCACTGTGTGGCCCCCCTGGACTTGCTCTAGCCACTAGGCTACTGCAGCTCCACTTGGCATTACTCTACCCACTGGGCCTCTGTGGCACCACTTGATACATGCCTATGTCCCTCTGGAAGAATGTAGCTTTCTAACTGAAAAAAATTATAACAATCGGTCGTGTAGTTTCCAAGCTTACCCGAGGGATATAAACAAATGAACAAACTCACATTACTTCTTTATAATATTAGTATGGCATAGATTACATTTCACCAGTAAGCCTACGAGATTCATCATACTAATTATTTAAGAACGGAAGATTTTGCACAAAAAAAAAAACACTGTTTATGGAGGGCCGCTGTGGGCAAACGGAAGGGAGGGGAAGAAGCTAACCACCCCCTCACTGATCCTCCATCCTTCCTCTTTGACCCCCCCCCCTCCCCGGAAGAGTTAGAGGGACAAGAGAGGTATGGTTTCCATTTTGTGAGATTGGGGGTGTGTTTGTTTCGCCTTCGAATCGGCCTGGAAGGCACATTTTTTGACCGATTTCCTTCAAATTTGGGGGAGGGGTGCCTTTCCGCCCCCCTCCCCAATCAATTGACAGTTAGGCCCTTTGTAAGCCTAAGGCCTAAGTCTTAAGTCGTACTTTCACCATAATTGCTACTGCATGTCGGGATGTGCGAGCAAGCACCGATATTGCCGAAATTCCCAGACTACATTGCACCATAAATACTAATTCATGCTTCATCTATGGTGGCTCAGCCCGCGATTTCTGGGACCCTACCTCTGGTTGTATTATATTCAGAAACACATTTCCTTGACAAGTTTTCTGCATTACAGCAAAAAAAAAACTACTAAATACTTAAAAGTTCTTTTCTCAGAACAGTCGTGCTTAACCAAGTAGGGTAGCGACAGCTGCTGTATTACTTGACAAATGAGACTCTCTCATGCAGTTTCTAGTGCAAAGCGGTTAACTACCTTTTCTTGTCAGTCGAATTTCCAATGCATGTTCTTTAAAGCAAGTCCATTGATATGTTTCTATCAAAAGTGTGATAGGAATAATGTTTTTAATCTGTGCAATATAAAGCACATGCGCTCGGGATCTGGCAACACTCACTGCCTTGCAACACAGCAGTTTAAACAGCAATCTTCGAATGTACCATGCACATGTTCCACTACAACTCTGGAAAACATCCATTATTACCTTGCAGTTTTTTTTCACAATGAAAACTCTCCTTTTTGTGATTTTGCAGGTCGTTTTCTAATCATTACAGTACATAGATGCAAAAAGTTTCAAGTTTTTCTTTGTTATACCATATATCTATGACCAGATTAGAGGTCATTAAAATTATTTTGTATGAACGTATTCACTGGGAAAAACATGATTATAGAGATATTATACTGTGTCCAAATTTGCCTGACGTACGTACATACTCATGCATACCTGTCTCCAGAAGTGTCATCGTCAGTGCTGTCTTAATTGCAAGTGAATTATGCAATTATACAAGTAAACAAATATGTATAATTCTCGCGGTCTTGTGGATTACATGTGCCGCCATTTTGAGAAACATTTTGTTGATTACAATTGATTTTCGACATGATTATTTTATTTAAATACTAATAGAGCAACATCAGCACTTTGAAGGAATAGAATTTTGAACTACGTTAATAATTATGGATAGATAGTCCTACACCTTAAAAAATTCCAAGCAATAAATTCTTGTTAGGTCTATCTGTTCAAACCAACAGAATCTAATGTAAAACAAGCAATCAAAAATTTAAATAATATTGAATCCTAGATTTAACATTACAAAATGTTGGCAATTAACAAGTTCTTTACCGAAATAGATGTTAAATAAGAGGAATTGGCTGGCTAATAGCTGTGGTCGAAGTCAACAAGGCTGCCTTTCCGAATTCATCATGTATGGTGCCAAGGCTCTGTGGAGTAGGCTTATACAAGGGTGCATGTACTATTGTATATACCTGAATTCAGACAGGGTGTTTGGGAAACATCTGTCAGTCGAGGTTTTAACATCGACATTCTAATGTTTAGTAGTATTTGCAGGTACTTTTCAGTGCAAAGTTTGCTGTTTGATGATACCAGGGACAATAGTCCACACAAATTATTTTGCAGTTTCTTCAGCTTTAGCGGAAAGAGTTTTAAAAGGTTCGACAAATCTAAGGTTACATATTTCTCTTCTATACTAGTGTTAGCAATCTGCCTGTGTAGCTTTTACTTATAGAAACAATGGATTAGTAAAACTGTTAGTGATAAAACGTCACTACGATATTTAAGTGTCACAATAAATGTGGATCTCTAACTGTTATGACCAGTGCCCTTACATAAACCGCTGCTTGCTATGGTTTCCACTTGAAAAACAATTTGCAACGCTTCTGCTACTTAGTGCAGTTGTACTAGCACTGCATTATGGCGATTGATCAGCTAATCTCGCGCAGTCTCCTTAGTTGTCCTCCAAAGTATTGACATTAAACGAGCATTTCGTTTGAAAATGCAGTAAAGAAATAAATGGCTTTGAATAGTATTACAGCTCTATTCCTGATGCTTTGAACAGTTCGGGACTTGGATATCGACAAATTCGAGACAAAACTGTAGCAAAGACAATGAACTACATGAGGGCTACTCAATGCATTTTTTGATAGTCACCACAGAGTTCTGAAGCCATTCGTGCATTTGTATGTTGCAATTCCAATACGACCTGTTATATGTATATTTAAATCCTATATCACACTGAAAACCATGTAATGTAGCCTTACACCAATTAGTTGTTTCTAGCTGCTCGTCGTTTTTCTCGTTCGTGAGGACAATAATTACCCAATGCAGCAATTCTGCTGCATTGCTGGTGTTAAAACTGTTGTAGAAACATGGTCTTATGGTCACTACTAAATGGTTATACTTAACAACTTATTATTTTAATTCAAAGTTCTAAGCAGACAGAATGGCAATGAGATAAAAATTAAAATGGGTCTAAGTGAGTGCTTTTGTGTTTATAATATATGTTTTTGTGTGTGCGTACATAAATGGACATTTTAATTTGCTTCCAAATATTTATTTATAACTGTGTAATATTTTTACTTTTTAATTCCAGGAAATACTGTGTAAAAACATATTTTTCTTGGGCTTTTTGAGAGGGTGGTCAACCGCTTCCCTCCTTTAAAAACTTAAGTCTGCCAATGCGTGCGGAATGATATAGAGGAATGGGCCAGGAATTGTGAATCATGTCAGAGAGCCTACAAATACCTAGCCTCAAGGGGAATATTTAGGTTCTGTGGTGGAATATCCATGGGAGAGATTATACTTGGATATTGTGGGACCATTGCCGCGAATTACGTCTGTCTATTTGTATGTGCTGGTAGGCGTGGACAATTTCAGCAGCACGACTTGGCGAGTGAGAGCGTCCGAGTAGGAACTTCACTGACTTAGCAGCAGGTAGCAGGGAGAAGCCAGTGGCCAGGAAGAGTGAAGACTAGTTGAATAAGGGTGAGGAAGGAAGGATCGGCGAGGCAGGCGATCAGAAGACTGTGAGAGGTACGCGAGGCAGATCATGGGAGGCATGCGTTGATTGGCTGATTACCTCGACCAACCAGAAGCGAGCTGCAACCTAATTGGTTGGTGCTCATGGCCAATCACAGCGAGCCCCTCGGGGTATAAAGCTGGGGAAAATGCCAAGCCGTGGTAAAGGGCCCCAAGAGGGGGCGAAGGAGACTAAATGGGTTCTCAAGAGGAATCAGTGGCATGGCAAGCAGACACAAGAGTGCAAGAAGCAGGCAAGGCCACTTCTAGACCAACAGCAAGGCTCCAGCACCTCAAAGACTACGAAAACCAAGGCAGGAACACCACCAACATGACGGCCCCTGGGAAACTTTGCGGTGTTAACGAAGGAGGTGCAACAGTCTACAGCTGAGTAGTCGGGGTCAGATCCCTTAGGCCTAGCCCAACCTGGATCAGCGGATATAGTGGATACTGGGCCAAAGATATACGAGGACGAATACAGAAGGCTACCCGAGACCAGATACGGCCCTACCCACTTGTCGACACTTGGGGACGACAACGCCGAAGGAGATTCTCCTGTTTAGTCCGAAGATGAAGATGAGCCCCCATGCAAGAGGGTTGCTCCCGATACCGAACTGGAACCGATGCCAAGACCTGAGCCAACGCCGCTCAATGTTAACAAGGCTTCCAGTTATATTGCCTCATGGAAGCCCGAGGAAGAACGATGCCAAGGTGCATTTTCCGTCAGATCAATGCCCTCGACGCCTCACAGCTATGCTGAGAAAATCGCATCTAAACATGGTACAGCACCCTCTGGCTGCATCGAAGTGTCATGGCGGGGTCCACACCACCGAGAACTCTGTCAGACAACCCGCCAATCAAGCCGAATTAGCGAACGATCAGAGGCCCCTTCGGCAAGAGGGGTAGGAATCGCACCATCGCCTACGTCTCCACCTAGTACAACTCCGAAGCCAGAAGTCAAGGCAGTACCTGCTTCAACGAAGTCGACCTCTGTCTCCGACTAGGAAGAACCTGCCACGCAGGAACACCCGCCTATCGGGACGTCGAGCTGCATGCTGGAAGCACTCCACCTCAAGTACCTGCCACGCAGGAATTCCCGCCATCCTGGACTTCTTGGACAAGAGTGGTACATCCAAGGAACAACCTGCCACGCAGGAAAACCCGCATACCAAGACGTCGAGCTGCCTTGCTGGAAGTCCTCCACCTCAAGATCCTCCCAAGCAGGAACTCCTGCCAGCTCGGACATCGAGCTCGGACAAGATAGCTAACTCCCAGCCTCCTGTTACACAGGAAACTCTGCTACCCAGGGTGTCGAGCTGCAACAGATGTGCTCCGTCCCCAGGTCCTGCGACGCATGAATACCCACAGAACCAGACGTCGAGCTGCACCAGTGGAAGTGCTCCGCCCCGCCATCTTGCTACGCGAGAGGCAGGTTCCGTCGAGAACATTGATGCCACCCACTACCGCTCAACAGGCAGATCACCCGCAGTGGAGGTCAACGTGAATCTCCCTTCCACTGTGTCTCCCCAGGACCTGGCTACCGAGACCATTGATGCCGCCCACAACCTGGTACCACGACGAACTGTGCTGCCCGCAGTCGGGGTTAAGATCTTTCTCCTCTGCACTGCCCCGTCAGGCAGGAACCCGTGCAGTCGGGGTGGAAGGCTTGACACTCCGCCGCACCCAGACCATGGGCAAGGCCGATCGCCAATGATACTCTGAGCTTCGGAAGTGATTCGAACTGGTGGGCCAGAGTATTCCCACGCCAATCAGGGCAGAAGGATGTCACGCCTTCCCCGCACCCATGCCGGCAGCCAACAAGCTTCCACTATAGTCAGGACGCTGCCGAGCTCGAGAGTCATCGGCACTTCGACACTTCGACACTTGGCACTTGCACTCATTTTGCCTTGGGATTTCGTCGCGACAGGCAACAACACAGCGCGCTCCTCGGAGAGTTAGCTACCTATAGCTTTCGAGACATCACACCTGTGTACTCTGGTCGGCCCAGCAATGCAATTCTAGCTTGCTGGATCATCTTGAGCCTAGCCAGTAGAGGTCAGCGGGTAGAGTACACTGCAGCGTTTTAAGCACAGTTTATAACACAAAACAACACTTTCTCGTGTTTCGTTCCATACCTCCCTTCCCCCCTTTCTCATGCCATGGAGATGGACCGGGGGGGGGGGGGGGGGGGGGTACGGGTCGACTGGCCATGCGGGAAAAGTTCCCACCGATCCCGACTTCCTCCTTCAAAACCCCGGCGTCCTTGAAATGCTCTAGGCAAACCCAAACACCCAGTTTCCCGGCAACTCTTCCATCAAGGCATACCAAACTACGAGGACTTGATAGCACTCAAAATATCGGCTCAAACAACACCACTTAGCACCCCAGCCTCCTCCCGCCCTACAACACCTGCGGAAGAAGTAATCATGTTTATGGACACTGAATTCCAACAACCGAAACGAAAGGGAAGTAAAACCACGGGAAATAACCAATCAAAAACTGCACAGGAGAACAAGCGTCTCCGACAGGCGTCGTCTGAGGCGCCAAAACACACTATCCCGGTACAAAACCGGTTTTCACTTTTGCAAGAGGTCGGAGACACGACGTCAAGTAACTCAAACACCGGCTCTTCAAGCCAGCCACCCGTCCTCACACAGCCGGGCGCTTCAAATGCACAAAATCAAAGAAAACAGTACCGCACAGTCGTTCCCGACACTTCCAAACACCACCTTCCTACACAGAAACTACGAGCTATCAGCAAGGACAGTTACTCTCTCCTGCACACCAGGCAAGGCACTCACATCATCGCCACAACCCCGGAACACCACAATGCACCTCAACAAATGCTCTCAGCGAATGGCTTTTGCTTCTACTCATACAGTCAAGTCTCCGAAGCCCTACAGAAGGTGGTGTTCGACCTACCAGAAACATTCTACATCACAGAAATAAAACAGGATCTCACAAGTGCCGGATATCAGATTTTGCATATTTACCAATTTAAAAAAAAATCCACACCCTAGCAACCCAGAACAGTACACACTGGAGCCGCAACGTTTTTTCTGCATGACAGCCGCGCAGAACACACATCTACCCCCACTCCACAAGGTCACAAGAATTAATATGACTATAGTCTACCCCCACCTCTACAGAAAGAGACCACAGGGCGTGGTACAGTGCAAGAACTGCCTGGCCTTGGGGTACACCAGGAATTTTTGTGCCATGCCTATCTCCTGTCCACACTGTGCCCAGTCACATCCTGAGGGTGCCTGCGCACAAACCACTGCTCCACCCAAGTGCAAAAACTGCTCAGGCGATCACTCCGCCCTATCAAAAGCCTGCCCTAAATTCCAGGACCTGATTCTGAAACGACAGCATCTAAGGCCGCAACAACATCTGCAAAGCAAATTCCAACTCCTGTTTCGTACAGGGATCAGGCCAGAACATTCACATCAACTAAAGTTCAACCGCAAATTTCCTATGTGCAGGCACTCGGAAAATCCAGACAAACAACACCCACACTTGATGCCTTAGCTCCAGCAATAACACAAACAAAAATCCCGTCTCATCCACTCCCGCGAGGCTCGCTCGGGGGAATGGGAGAAGCGATGCGGAAACCCCATTAATTCATGGCGTTCCTTAAGTATTGCAACTTCCAGGCCCTCCTAGCGCACTCCAAGCCCTTCATGTCCGCTGCTAAGCAAATTTCCGACCCCCAGGAAAGATCAATACTACTTCTCGAGGCTTTGCCGACGTATGTCTGTCCTTAGTCGATCTGCACGACCCGGAAATATACCTTCCCTTTCCCTAGACCTAAACTGGAACGAACGCGAAATTATATAACAAAATTACTAAGCTACGACGAGTGACAAAATTCGTCATTTAAAATAATAAACCAACTGATCGCAGCACTTTTACCGCATTCAACTTACTCTCAAATAAATGCCAGCCACCAATTAATTGCTTTCGCTTAACAAATACTGGCATATAATGTAATAAATATCTCAGCTTCTATTAATCTTAAAATCTCTCACAACTAAACTAGTCAAGTGCACTACACAACCAACAAATGATTTATTTAAACCACTAAATGGCCAGATTACGTAAATCAAAGTTCCAACACATATATAACCTATTTTAAAGTAACTTTCTGACAAAATCAATAAATTAATGAAACTTTTAATTTTCCCGATGAATTACAATCAGAATTATTTATAACAGCGCTGCCACCTCTTGGTCGGCGAAAAAAGGCCCCGCCCCTGGGAGACTAGCGACCAATCAGAGCGTTCTAGCAACATTTCCTTCAAATACAAACTTTCCAGTTTGTTTTCGGGCTCTTACAACATTCTTTTGCAACTGCAAGTTATTAAAAGCATATATTATTAACAAAATAACAGTTTAAAAACCTAAAATACTCACCATCCTCTATTACAGTTAATATAATCGCCTTCTGCAACAAAATTAAACCCCGAAGCCGACCGAAAATTTTCCAGTCGGCCTGGGACAAAAATTCTCTCTCTTTGACAAAACTAGTTCCTGCCCAGCGTGCATAAGCCATTTGTCTGCTGTCACTCGTTCATGCAACACTCGTGGTAACACACAACAAGCTTAATTAAGTACTTCAACCACTCTCCGAATCATAACAGAAGTTTCTCTGATTAAGGCTCAATGATTCCAATTATTATCGAACACCATGCAAATTAATTTTCAACCACTTACAGCTACACTAGTTATATTCGCCACTAAGTTAAGTACAAATTTTTTCTCCGTCTCGTTCCTGACATGCCTTGCAACTTAATCGTCTTAATGATAATTTTTAGCTTCAATTGGCAATAATAACAACATAATAAATTTAAATTCAATTTTCAACAAGACCTGATTCTATTCAATTTTTCGCGAATTTAACTTCACCGATCCCTCCTCCGCCCCTTCAGGCAGGGGGCTGGGGGATTACAGCGAAACCAGGAGAATTCAGCATTGGGAAACAGGCTCCAGGCGCTACCCTTGAGCTCTGAACAAATTAAAATTGCAGCTTGCTGTAAATTTTATCTGTGCCTATTGAAGACAGCCAGGCGGGAGGGGGTATTATACCCACCCTAACCTGGACTTTATTATGATAATCGAATGGTAGGATAAGGGCCTTGGTCTGTACCTCCCCCGCGCTGAGGGAATAGCGTCCCTATGATGATAAATCGATGGCGAGAGTCATTCTTCGTCCATCTCTTGCCTTTTCCCACAGCACTGCTGCCAGTGCTGGGACCGCCCGAGATCTTCGAAGCATTGAGTATGCCCCCTGCGGCTACTTCACCATCGACGACCAGTCAACCCGTCAACCAGCGAACACTGTTGCCAACACGTTAAATTCACTTTGTCTCCTCGATACATGTTTATTAGACAGTTTAGAAGTATTATATATTTTCTCGTTGAGCTAATTGTTTCCCATTCTCCATTACAACAAGGTGTCCTACACCTGGCCAGCGTAGTAACCTTCAGTGCTCAATTGCCTGGTAGGAGGTAGCACACGTCGCATGTTTATTGAGACTTAAATAAACATACTGTTGTTTCTTATCTCTCAGCTTTCATTTCTTAAGCTTATATCTCTGTCTGCATGCTAGATATGGGTTGCTATGTACACGTTTGACAAGGATCAGGGAATTTATAACTACCGAATTAACTTTAGCCACGGGCGTCCTTCATGGGTCCGTTATATTTTCACACACCCATTAGAAGGCCATCTGTTGCTTTCCAAACCACCACAGCAATTCTTCCAATGCCGGTGGAGAGGAACAGAGGAGCCACAACCACTAGTAACACTTTCACCCAGAGAGAGGCGACAGTCTTAAGTTATTGTCTCATTCCACAGCACTGCTTCCAGTGCTGGGATAAACCGTGGTTTGAGACCTGCCATCCATTAATGTGTGGACGCACATCCAGTTGCGGAATTGGTGACCCAAACGGCTCCCCGTCTCTGATCAGCATGCCTAGTGTGGGGGACCAGTGCGAGCATGGTCTGCAAGCCAAAACCGACTTTACTATAACTTATATTTAGTTTGCTCGCATAAAGGTGTACCCAGTAACCTGTGAGCAGAGATTTTATGCCTTTCAGCCAGAGGCACGGCCGAAAGCATAGGGAGCTACACGCAGCGCTCCTTGCCGCCTGACAGTTGAGTGCACTTCCTCAACCTACACCGGAAAGGCAGGCAGAATGGGACCGTGCCACCCAACTCAGGCACGAGTCAGTATCGACTGCGATGGTTGTGGTATTATTCGTATTTCCATGCATATGCATTCAAGCATTGTGCAATCCTGTGGTAAGAGGATTGTTGACCGGTATGGAGATTAGATTCGGTTGGGAGAACATCCACTTTTGGACCAACGAATCTCACCTGTGGAATCCCAGCCACGGTGTGGGCCAAGCCCGCTACAACTGGACAAAGTACACCACCAACACGGCACCCAAGAAGTAGGAGTAATTGAGTACTAACCAACACCCCTCGCCTCTCATCGCCTATCTAACTCAATCACCCCGCTTTTGGTCTAGTGGACAGAATCATCGACTGTCGCGATCATTATTCTAACCGGTCACGCATCAAGATGAAAAACTTTTTAAATAAAGAATGCAAATTAAGGTATTACAATAATTACATAAATTACATAAACATTTTTGGTGACATTCCCATGGATTGCAAGTGTCTATTTATGCTATATGAAAGTTATATATTGTGCAATATCACTGCACTAAAAACGACGAGGATAAAAATTATGGCCTTCGTAGGCAGTCCGCTGTGGAAAAAAACGAAGTGACACTTTTAAACATTAATTACTCTGATTCAAAATAATAATTCAAATATTAATTGTCTGAATTTCATTTCCTGCTAAAAAAAAACTGTGATGTAGGTTGTATTTCACTTTTGCTATGTTGCCAAGTGGTCGCCACCTGAAGGGTTGGGCGAGTCCTAGTGGCAAAATGGGTGTAGGTAGCCACGCTGGATGGGGAAAAAAAAACTATATACCCATGTTGTTATTTAGCACTGGTTTGACATTACGAATTCATTCAGAAAAATGTTCTTCACTATAACGAAGCACTGGGGGCACTTTACACTTATTCACTGGCCAGCAGAGCAGTTGACGATACATGGTGGTTGTGGACATCGAGTTTTGCGGCACAAGCTGCCTTGGCGTCATATCCATTTACCTGTGCGCTTAACGGCTGTAGCTTTGGGGTAAACATCATACTGGGTCGTTTACTAATTTATTACAAGAGTTACCTCTTGTAATAAATAAAGTAACACTGTCTCTTAAACTATATAGTACCTGTTGGCAGGGTGGTGGCGTGGTGCAAGCTGAGTCCTGTCAACAGGACCCATGCACTCTGGCCTGATGTTCGAGTCGACCTGGTGTGTATGATGTGCTGCAAATGACTGCAGCGGTCGAAATGGTCACGAGAACTCGTGAAGGCATGGTTCATGTTATAATTTTTCCCTGCCCTATTATATCAGTTATGAAGCTGATATAACCCTGAGTGGTCTCGTAAAGAAAAGACTAAGATCACACACAACATTTATATCTTCCCTTTTGAGCCACTTCCTGTGGTATTATTAGCCTAATTCAATTTTTTTAAATAAATGTCTTTTACTGTCAGCTTCTCAAAACATTAATAGTGGGACCAGGGTGTGGTAACAAAATTATGTTGGACACAACCTAGGCCTACTGATGTTTCACTGCAAACGCAAGCATCACAGACATATATATTATTGTTTCATATGGGGAGAGAGTAGAGAATTTGAATGACCTTACTTGATAGTGATATGCTATGGGCAATAGTATGTTGGGTTATAATCAGGGAATGCAGAAGGTAATGCTACAAAAAATAATGTACACAAAATGGTCACCAATGAAAGTCGATACAGACAAATAAAGATTTCCAAACTCGCATTTTGAATTATACGATTTAAATTTTAAACAGACACAATAGCGTACATCTCTCTCTCTCATTTGTACACATACCTTAAGTATTTTTAAAACACACTCGTCCACCTCGGAAGCTGGTGAATGAATGAAGCGAGCTTACGTCGAGAGTCTGACTATATATACATGGAGCGCGGATGATTTGAAATTTACGAGAGAAACTCTGAATACACTATTCGTCCTATAACAGACAATGAAACAATAGTTTTTTAATGAAAGTTTCACTATTGTAAGAATAATTCACTTTTAACACAAATTATTTCCGTCAAAGCGTAGGGACACTCGGATGACGTTAAGAAGGATTTAATATCGCAAAGCGTTACTATGCAACACTTTATATAGATGTATTATGTATTATTTAAAATAACAGATGTACTATAATTTTTCCGTTAAATCTGTGAAATTCACTGCCCTAGTTACCAAAACGATAGCTGAAAATCATACCAAGTTTCGTAGATGGATCTCAGAAACTGGGTTTACACGAAAACTATTTTACTCCCGGTTAATTACAATTCTTTTAATATTAAAACCAGAATCGCGGGTATCACTCTCTGAAGACCGCTAACCGACACCGCAAATCGAGGACCTTACTACCCCTTGGTCGCGTCACGATGCCCGTTGAAGTCGGGAGAGCTGCTGTATACGTCTATTCAAGACAAGTATATGCGAAGAACTAACATGGCGGCGGACAGCTTAAATTGTTCACGTCACTCCTCACTGCATGCACTCCCCCCTCCCCAAACACTTTTTCCAGACCGCATCTTTGTGTGAAAAGACAGTTTCTAGGTCACGCAGCCCCTTCCTCCTTCAACACACACCCTGCCTTTGTTGTCGATTCAAGGCCACGAACCGCCACCTTCCTCCCTTCTCCACCAGCCCTGATTTCGTATTTTGCCCAACAACTTCAGGGACTCTTCACCTGCCAGACACCCCTCAAGACACCGAGTTGGACTCTTCCAAATTGTTTATTCGTTTGCAAAACTATGCTTTACCTATGAATTGTGGACTCTCCCGAAAAAGTCTGCCCCGTCCGGTTCTGTGAGAGGAATAGTTATTCCCCCACCTGCCCCCTCCCCTGACTCGCCATACTTGGAGCTGGTCAGCTGCCTTCATCCTTTGTCCCAGGGGATGTTAGAGAAAATTATCGCGTATGGAATCTCAAGTCTTTGTACATTTGCTGCAAACGAATATATTTTAACAACCCTCACTATTTAATTATTGTACATAATTTGTGATAAAATTAATAAATACTACCTCATCACGATCTAGGCGAACGACTCTAATGAATAATCCATGAAAATTTGGCACAAAATGTATAAATGTACGAATACTAACCAAACGACTTGAATGAAGCAGTCCACACACTTCGTCGAAGAAAAACGATGAAATCAAAACTAAGTTACTTATCATAAACACAGTTTATCGATCCGAAATAATTTTAACAAGAACTCCGTCGAAAACGTATCGCAGAAAAAGTTAGAAAAAAAAAATGACGTGGCGAATACATGCAGACTAGCTTCGGAAATCCACATTTACGAATTCTAGTCTAATGGCGCATGGATTATTTAAAAAACAATAGACACGCGCAAACTTCAAAATAACGGAAAAGATTTCTACACTATAGACTATCGCAATAAACGTTTAGCGAATCCCGTAGTTAACACTAGTAGAGAAACTGATTTCAAATGTTAATCAACGATTATTAAAAAAGAAATTATTTTATTAGCACATTCTAACTCCTGTCGTATTTGGTGTTACTAAGGTTAAATGCGTGAGAAACAGAAATATTTCGAAAAATACTGCTACGAAGACTGTGAGCGAGCTGTGAACCTCGAGCAGATAGGTGAAGATAGCACCTAGCAAGCTTTGCGGCTTGGGGAGCATCGAGGTGAAGCACGGGGTCGATGCGAATGCGTAAACAGGATGGGGGACCGTTATAGGCTGGCGCGACTTTGTCTGTCTTTTTTCTATCCTGTAACAGACCGCTAGCCGATGAGGGATGGCCTCGTTCATTTGTCAAGGGAATGCAACACCCTGGCGAACTGCCTTCAAGCAACCAACCTGTCTCACTGGGGACAAGGACTGGTAGCAATGCTTTAGTTTTATACATGTCCCAGCTGTAGGATTACTACAGTCTTTGCGCATAGTGTCAAACACAAAATTAACTGATTTACACAATAAAGGTTGTCACATGTCACTCCACTGTGACAATCTAAAGACATAAATACTATTTTTATTTTCTTTCAAATGGTCAATGAACACCTCATCGAGTGTAAGAAACTGCATTATATTACATGCAGATTGCATTAATATATTTGCATGCATGTCTATCAGATAATGAATTTTAACTCATCCTCTTTGGAATGTCTTCCCCAGTATAATTATCGTCGTATGCTCCCGCAGCAATATGTGTATAAAGCAATTTGTATGAAAGGCCTAACTTTCTCGTGGAATCTAAATACTTATGTTTGGTAGTTGGGGATTGTATGATCAAAGAATATTTCACATTACATAATTTAAACTGAGTTTCATGTTTCTCTTTCCTCTATTCACAACACAACACAATATATATTTTATACATTTTTTTTATTCTTTAAAGAATAAAAAAATGGTTTTCCCAATGTGGTGACCTGTTGTAGCACATAAAAGTTTTAATAAAAGTTTTTCTTTATTAAAACTACATTGTGTTAAAACGTGTTTGATATGCAAGTTGTGATGTCTTGATGTGATATGAGGAAGTAGTAGCTTGTCAAAGACTAGCTGACACACACGCACACACACACATAGAGGAGGCGCTTGATGTAAACAAAATTCGAGGCTGCGGCCATATTTTGTTTTGACAGATGAAATGCATGTGCTAACAAAAAGTTTCATTTAAAATATAAAAAAATAATTTGTAACCTATCACTTACGGTATTGATTAAGAGGAATACTTAATTTTACATTTGAGCGTTTCATATTTCTGTATATTATTTTCAAATATTTTAGGACATAGTATATGCCAATTTTGGAGCAAGGGAGTTACAAGGATTTGTCCGCCCTTTTGGATGATGTAACAGCGAACGGGCGCTGGTTCAAATCGACGGCCATCATGCAGAGTCATGTCGAACAAAATTTCTTGTTTCACGTAAATTTTACCTATGGAATAAATTATTTAAGCCAAAAAATGCATTTCTTCCCTCAATTAAAATAGGAAAGGAAAAAAGGTAATCTCATTATTTTTTACTATATTTTTATTCCCGTGTCATTCCTTAAAAGAACAAAACATGTTGAAGGCTCGCTGTTGTGTGGGCCAAGTTCTGTACAAAAGTCTGGACAGCGGCCATGGTTTTTTACATTATCGATCCGACCATGGTGTATCCTTCACAGATATTGTTTTGACAGGTGGTACACAACAGCGCTGTGTATAACAACACGTTTGTCATTTGAGCAAAAGACTAAATTCGAGAAAAATTAAAAAATTCGGCAGAGTATTCTAATTAAAGTTTAAGAAATCAACTAAAAATTATATATATGATAAATTGTTTAATAACTACGAAATATTTAATTAAATTATAAAAAATAAAATGATTAATTAAAAACTTACATGTAACATTTGTTGCCGGCACTCCGCTGCACAGTTCGACTCTCGTAAAGATTGCGGTCACATACACCTAGTCCCTCCTGGATCGGCGACCAACAGTTCCTCCCTCCCCCCCTCAATAACGCAGACAATTTTTACATGTTTACATAATATTTGGATGGACCCCTACTCAGCAATTCCCCTCCCCCACTCACCGAATCATTTACTTTACAACACACCCCACCTCTTCACCACTCCCCCTCCATTTACTGGCACTTTCGCTCCAATTCCCCTCATTATTCATACCCCACGACCACCTCGCTCTTACACCAGTCAATTTAGCCAGCTTAATTTACTCACTATAATTCAACCCCCTCAAATAATAAACCAATAAAGCGTTTCATTGCTTATTTATTTGGCAATTTACGAGCTCCCCTCTACAAATGTTTAACTATAGTTCGACCCCCACCTCCATTTACGTGCAGTAGCTTGATCGCCCACTACCATATATTGTATCAGGATTCATCGACTAGTATGCGCTAGTATCTCACGTTTTCAGCATCTACAATAAGAGATGGCTCATGTTGTTAATTTCCAAATCTGTTGGATAGAAAGTGGTGAAGTCGATATGTGTTAAATTTTAAGTAATTAATTATTTATTTTTTTATCATATTATTTATATAGGTTTTAAGGTTCGATTCTGGTCTATTTTGTTACAGCAGAATTTTCATAGAATTATTGTACGTAAAGCATGTAATTTTATAAGAGGTAAATAAACATAAATAAATCTTGCCATTTTAAAATGAATTTTATACAGTAAAATAAATTTCCTTGACAAAGAGAAAATACACGAGCCCTTGGAAGATAAAAATTCTTAGTCAGAATATGTAAATATAATATATATATTATATTAATAATTCATATTATATTGCATGTTCCTCTTCTCACGGTGAGGTCAACTCTTGATATTTGCATCAGCCGCCCTGGAAATGTAGCAGACCAGGAAACGGCACCATTAGTTTCACGAACTTCAATTACGCTGTTTCAGCGCATTGTTGACTAAATTAGTGTAGGGAGACTTAGTATGATGGGTCTCCTCGTAGTAAACACCACGGGCGGTTACATTGTTGAGATCTTTGAGTTGAGTTACGCTGAGCTTAATCTCGTGTGTGTTGCACACTAAATATTTCGTCAACATTCTTATCAATAATCTACTGTTTGAGCTTAACACTACCAGATACAGGTCCTGCAGTCCAGGACCTAAGCAAGGCAAACATATCATGCCCAGAGACACTGGCAAAAAAGTTATGGACGAAGCCTGCAAGGGAAACGATGTAGCCTATTCCCTGAACGAGCATCAACGAGCCCGACACCGGGTCGACAGGATGTTAGTGACGAGATATGTCATGCACTCTACACCGAAATCGGTGAGAATACGAGCAGCCTGGGGCATTTCCAAAACTGATAAAAGGGAAGGTGAGGATAGGAATGGATTCTCAGAGTGAAAGACAGTCAGAAGAGAAATAAAAACTAGAGGCAAAGAGAAAAATACTTGTAAAACCAAGAAAATGTTTCCGGTAATTTTTGCTATTGCTTCTCTCTGCCCTTGGAGAACCTGATAGTTTAATCGGAACCACAAGTGATATCGTCTGAGCTACCAAAACCATGTTGAACGAATGGAAACAGTTAGTCGAGACCCGAAGGCAAAATGTAAACATGACAAATATTGCACTGGGAAAAAAATGGAACCACACAGAGTAGGAAACAGAAATGTACAAAAGAAACCATGCCTCAGGAAAATGAAGTAAACAAAATCATTAAATCACTGACTTAAAGAACATTGAAGAATGTTGTGAGAAAACTGACAATTACTAATTCTCGAGGTGTGTTCATGCGAGACTATTTGCTCCTACACCTTAATGTTACGAATAAGCCATAATAACCTTAACACGACCAGAGGACCAGGTACTGACTAGGTAATGTATATAAAACATTGTAAATAGGCAAACTACCATATAATTTTCTGTGATTTAGATCCTTTACCCAAAATCCATTAGTACCTGCATGGGGCAATAGTGATTTACAATTATTATATGGAGCAGATACCAAACATGTAAAACTGTAACCATCCATGTATTCCCTTAACTAAGCATTCTAGCAACAAATCGAGTAATATGCCAATACTTCGACCAGATAAATAAGTCATGCCGATAACACTTACCTTGTAGGATGAAGCTCCGAGCTGCATGCGGTATTCACCCTGCTACTCAAATAAGGGGGAAGATTGGTTCATTGATCTGGCTGGTTTCCAGATGTACAATGCGGAATCCAACATCGATAAAAAATAATCTGTTCCTTGTGAAAAGGATTGTCTCTCCCATGAGGTAGAATTGCCCGTCGGCTGTTACAAAATAGATGACACTGCATTGAACATCGACGATTCGCTGTAACTCGATGCAGACATCAAACTACATGAAAATCCCTGTTCAGCTGAAGTTTCATCAGATGTAGTAAAGGCACTGACTTAACAGAACCGTATACCAGTGGGCCGATGCTGGGGGTTGAGTCATGTATCTATAATGCTGGCAAAATCCCCGAATTGGCGCAGCCCTAAACAACTTGCTCGTTAACATGATATGAGTACAATTCATTATGGCTAGTGGAATGTATCTTAACAGCAGGTCGAGCAATAGGCTACAAGACTTATCGCCAATGCTCCCTCTCAGTTATAAATTGGTCATAACACCAAAAAGCATCATTTACATTCCAGTCGCCACGAAGCAAACAATCTTGTAAATCTTCGATAAGTAAGGAGATTCGGTTAACTTTTGTAAGGCAGAATTCACACTAGCCACATTTCAGACAATGGCGATAAGATTTATGGTGCCCTAAAGCATTAAATGAAAGTTTAATGTAAAAACAGCTTCCAGTACATTGCATATTAACAAGCTATTAACACATGCTAACGAGATGTTCCTCTGTTGTCTCGGCTTCGAGGGCAATCATCATAAACTATTATATAAAAATCGACGTGCCGGTTGTTTTTAAGATAGTGTGAGGAAATTGGAACTTCATGTGTACCAGCCTTTCCTAATTTAAAGTCATGGTTCTAGAGCGGTTATAATGAATTAATTCCACCAAGGCGAACAGGATTCAATCCTGGTCCGGGTCTCTCGCGAATTTTTGCAAGTGGGAATTGTGCTGGACGACGCCACTGGTAGGCAGGTTTTTCTCAAGGATCTCCTGTTTTCCCACCCTTGCATTTCGGGGCTGCTCCAGTCTCACCTCATTTCACCCTCATCGACTCTCAAGACCTCGTTGTTAAGAGCCGCCCATATTTCTTAACTCTCAATATGCATCCAAATCGACATCGATGAAAATATCTACCCAAAATTGTTCGCATCACATATTTTCTCAACAGCATTCAGGCGGAACAGATAACAGTTGTCAGGATAACAACTTACATCAAAAACTACCTCTCGCACATTCTGAATGAGTCTGTGGCTAAGTTGGTAGGCAGGATGAAAGAATACAAATATAGTTGTACTATTTACAATGGCTGCAAAGTTCGAGACATGCATTCATCTAGCGGTGATGTGTGGTTCACCGATACAAATACATTTCACCAGTTCGTAGCAAGAGCTGGTGCTTCTCTTAGCCAATACTAATGTGGAAGCCATTGTGTCTACTAGGTAAAACCTGGAGGCTATTAAATTGAAGCTTCATTAACCGAATGGATATTACATCACATTGAGTTGAGCACCGCCAAATGTATGAAGATGTTGAAGAACATGAAATACGGCAAAAGCTTCAATGTGGCTTTCAGGAAATGGCGTCTTGAAACCTACCTGAGATTTCCTACAAGCCAGCACATTAACTTAAGAGTAAAGCCCACATTTGCTACCGAGAAACCGAGGTACATCATCTTCTTGCTACAGATCGGACAATAGACCGTTTCGAATGTGAGCCATTTGCATTTCGGCTCATGTAAAATTGAAAATGTAAACATATTTATGAATATCAAAATCTATGGGAATTAACATGAAATTTAAAAATAGACAGTACCTGCTGGCATATCAAATGAATGCTCTTTTACAACATGCATATTACGGGTGCATCCAGTCCCCAACAGTGAGAATGCTGCTATAAAAAGTGTGCCCCCACTCTAGGTATTCAATGTGCGAAAACAGGACGAGTGTATCACACCAAATGTTATCGATTGCAGGATCTAATTCACTGCACACAGAAATATTCCTCCACAGATCTACATTTTCTTAAGTAAGTACGATTGTCCATTCACATTGTCTGTTTTGTCGGCTTCGAATATAGACAGCATCAAGATGTACTGTAACCTGCAAGGTTTCTAGAGTCAGAGCAGAGACTTGCCCAAGAAAACTTTTTTGTGTCCTACAACAACGATGGCAAGATGCGAACACGATCCTTCCACTCTTTCCACCCTTTCAATGGAACCTCTTGAAAAACAAGAGCAAGAAGATGAACGATTGGCTGACAAAGCGTTACCACAGACTGTTGTGAGGTGGAGACAGGATTCCGTATTAAGTGGTAAATATGCTGCACAGTTAGCTGATAACGTACCCATGAGATCCGATTTACATATAGAGGCCCGAGGTGGTAAAAAGGCTGAGCGATTTGTGTAAATGCGAAATGAAAATCTTCAACGAACATGCCTAGTACGCTCGTCCTTCTCTGCGATCTCGCGAAACTTTGCGATGACCGATAGTGATGTATCTGCGACAGATCCGATTCTACCCAAGTCCCGAGCCTGTCAGTCTTTCTAATACTGTGTACACAGAGGTAGGAATATCTCTCAACCTTCAGTCGACTTCCAGACACTGGACGAAGATGTACACATTTTACAATGCGAACATTTTTGCGAGAATCACGCCTGGTAATTACGCACATTACATGGGGAGCTGCGATAGAAAAAACATGCATCATTATAGATTCACATATTTTCCAACAACCTAAAAGTCATTGTAGTTTCAAGTGGACTCTCTGGGACCATTGGCCTATGTTGTGTTCCATTTGGTGACTCATACACAACTGCCCTGCATAATTGGGCCATTCCAGAAGTGCCTGACTTATGCTACCATCATCGTACTAGACTGTGCTGTGAAGCTACCCCAGTCAGGACATAAACCATCGGTCCGATTCCAGTGTCCCCAGTCTAGCGACACCTCCAGTAAAAAGACCAGCTGCTGGCAAATATATCGTAGTCGCTTCTTAAATTACCCACGACAGATGTCGTCCTTCTCGCAAATAAATGTTTATATAGTTCTGGAATCAAACTGGCACCCACTCGCTGACTTTTCCAGCGACATTTCGTTCCAGGAATGCCGAAAACAGTTCTCCCGCTCGGATCCCCTGTTGACGAGCATGATGCTGGTCGAGCCATCAACATGTCAGATGTTATCTTGCTAGAAGTTGCCGAGCCAATTATCAAAGAGGAGTCACATCTACAGTGCATAGATAATGCAATGAATGGCCAACTGGAGACTGGTAGTGCGGCCCCGTGACACAATCATTGTTGCTATTATCCTGCGACAGTGCGACTATTCCAAAGTGCTTATTCTTATCAAAATATGTGATCAGGTGAACTATTTTGCCTTGCACAAGGTAGTATAATTCAGTAGTGCAATATGTACATTAAGAAAATGCATTCAGTTTTTACAAGCTCGATGTATGTTCTTGGTTCTGAATAACGTTTTTTTTAAAGGACATGCATTGAGGTCGATTTTTGTGTAATGGATTATGTATCCTTTGGCAACTGAAGTATAGATTTAGTGTAAAAAAAAATGTATGAGCATATTTTGTCTTTTACCCCTAAGATAATTCGGCGCGTAACCTTCTTATGCTACATTTGAATAGGGCATAGAATATTTATTTTGTTTCAAATTGTATGACATTTGGAAAATACTTTTAGGTCACGCTAGTGAGAATATATACATAATTCTTGACCTCTGTATTCTCCTCTTCTCGTGCTATTTAATAGCAAAAAGTTAGTTTAATCGACTTGATATACAAAAAATGAAGTACTCATTAATTCGTCAAATAATTTGGGTTTTTGTAAACACTCGCACAATAAGTTGGTTTTAACACTATTCCTTCAAAATAACATATATAAATATGTCGACTTTTTATAACACTTTATTCGAATTCTGGATATATTCTACAAATTAGTTTACAGGTAAAGGGTAGGTTTCTGTTTCTAGTCCTCGAATAGAGTTCTTTGGTGTCTCATGAAAACTTCTTTTTCGGGTCTGGCTGTGTATGAGAATGGCAAGCTAAAAATTATGTTTCGTTTTGTTTTATACAGTAGATTTTAAACATTAGCTTAAGATCCTATGTCATTATCATGTGACGTTAACCAAGGAAAAGGTTAAAACTTGAGTTTTCTCAGGCCGTTCCCAACCGTGTGGGTTTTATGATTTTTTGCTGCAAAATTACAATTTTTCCTTTAAAAAAAAAATGTTTCTTTCTGTTTTATACAGTAATTTTGAACATTAGCTTATGAGCCTACGTCATCATCCTATGACTTTAACCAAGGAAAAGGTAAACAATTGTATTTTCTAAGGGTGTACCCAACAGCAAGGGTTTTATGATTTTTTTCTGCAAAATTACAATTTTGCTATAAATTATCTTTCTTTCTGTTTTATTCAGTAGATTTTGAACATTAGCTTAAGATCCTATGTCGTCATACTGTGGCGTTAACCAAAGAAAAGGTTAGCACTTTTTATTATAATAAAACATTCTCTGCAGTTGCTGAGTAGGTTGAGAGGTTTAAGGTGCTATATTTAAGCCTTGGTTCCCTGTATGGGAGCGTGGGTTTGAGTTCCACACCTGAGAAATAATTTTGAAAGACATATTACTATAGTAGAGATGGTGTCTCTTTCTCTGACTGAGTTTAAGTTACACATAAATCAATATTTCTGTTGTGAAAACAGTATATAAGTGTGCGTTCTGTATAAATGTTTTCACTTCTTCGATGGTTGTGGTGGAAGTCAGATCATTACGAGTGGAATCATATAGTGATAGTGTTCGCTTTTGTAATATGAAGATGATAAGAATGGTTGTAGACTTACCATATGTAACACCGTCAGCAAGGGCTTCTGAAGAGTCTCTTGAAGCAATACAGAAACAATGATGTTATTGTGGAATAACTTTTACTGCAAGTTGTTATGCACACTGACATGAATGTAGTCATTGTTTCTTCAATTCAGCATACCAGTCACTCTAATGTGATAAGTGTTATATTTTGTTCACTCGTAGTAATATCCTATATATACATTAGTGTTTGTCAATCATCGGGAATCGAGTGCAAGTATTGCAACAATATATTCACGACTATGTTTAGTGCTAGATAGCATGAGAATTGTGACTGTCCATTTGTTGTTAGCTATATGGCGTATACATGTGTTAAGTGCAATGCTGTATATGCGACTAGGGAAACCTTGAGTGGTCACAATACGATTTGTGCTGTAACATTAGAGTAAACCATAAATACTTTTGTTGAAATGAAAATACGATTGAGTGTGTGTAAGTAATACACTGTATTTTTTGACAAATGTGTGAAATAAAGGTAAAGTGTGTGGAAGACTAATATTTTTATTAATTTTATTATTAAATATACATTTTTTCCTTTCCTGTTGTATGCAATGTCTTGATATATACAAAAGAAGTGTAAGCTGCTATGTGGTTACATGAACATTAAATGTATTTATATGCATGTTTGGTGTTGCTATTGCGAGGGACTTCTCTGGCAATTAAAAGAAGACTTTTTGATGAAACTATTGTTCCAGTAAAGAGTCAGCTGTGAATAAAGGAAGGGAAACCTCTATTAATTAAAGTGAGATGGGATATGTTATCACCTTCAGTAGCAATTGTTTTTACTCTGTATTGGCTGATTGGTATTGTAGCTGACTGCTGATGAAGTATGAGTCTGCATGACGATAATGATGATGATGTGATGATATGATGATACGATGATGGGATTTATCGGAGTAATTCTCTGGAATATTTAATAGGAAACCTTATTTGCTTGTTTTGTTGTCCTGGATGGTATGAAGGGGTGTGTTTGGTATAATCGATATTATGTAGGTATTGATTGCTGATATGGTTTGTTTATGTAATGGAATATTACAAGATATAATTCGTAGAAATAGTTGTTTCGTCTGTGTTCTTTTTTTTAGCAGTGAACATGATATGATATAAAGTTATTATGAGTTATTTTAAACATGTTTCGATGGGTAGATGTAGGTTTTGGCTAAATAGTTGTTTTATAGCTCATTAAATTATGGTTGGGCTATGGAGAAAGTTGTACGATTTATTTAATTAATAATATGGTGAGCTCTCTGTTTCCATAAATAAAGCAATGATATACTGTGATGTGTGGCAAAAAATAAATTATTGTACATGAGTCTGAAAAAAGAAATGAATGCATTAAACAATTACAATTTAACGTGTGTTTTTAAAATGAAGTTTATAAGTGAATGGTGTGTAGGAGACGAGAGGGTTCTAACATAACTATTTCTTATGTCAAATGTTCATAACTAAATAGATTATCTTGGGTGTATATAGGTAAGGGTTGACAGAATGTTCATTCCTATGCCCTTCCAAATATAGATATTTGCCTTCGCATGGTAATAGTGTCAGTTATAAACATTGTTAATTTCTTGTATGTGAGCTGTATATAGATATAGTTTTTTAAAGAGTTTTGCATTTTAACTCTTATGATCTGTTTTGTTATCCTGGGATGGTTTTTAAATAAATTTTCTTTCCTTATATGTTACTATGATCACGAAAAGTGTAAATGGTTTGGGTTGATTAGGGTTACTTTGGTATATTTTGGGTTAATTTGGGTAAATTTGGTTCATTAGGGGTGGAGTGTGTTTGCCAATTGGAAAATTTTAGGTTCTGTGTGAGTGAGTGTTATTCTGTATGTATGATGGAATAGATCTATGTATGTTTTGTTATATTGTGATAGCTTGTTAGATATGTTCTTTGAGGAATAAGGAACGATTTTTGAGGAAAAAGGAATGATTCTTGAGGAGTAATGAATAATTTTTGAGGAATAAGGAATGATTTTTGAGAATTGAGGATTGTGGATTGATATGGAGAGTAATCATTTCATGGATGCTTGTGTTGAGTGTGTAATTTATAAAGTGTATGAATATTTGAAGAAAAAATCTATAACTGTATGATTTAAGTAATTACATATATCTGTTATGCAGTTTGTGATTGTGTAGCCTTACTAGATAAAGTACTCACTTGCATCTTTTCTGCAAGACTTTTGGTCTCCTTCCAGAGATGACATTAGACTGTTGGAGACCTGTGTGGGTGTGTTAGGTAGTCCTTTGTTGTCGATGATCTGTGATAGATTAGTGTAGAGAGAGTTGCTCTCTCTACACTACACATTCAACCCCATGCAGCCCATGCTGCATGGGGTTGAATATAGAGTGAGATAGATAATGTTAAGGTATATTGTTCATATGTTTGTTGTGTAGTGTGTTCCAAGATGGCATGTATATAAATAATGCATAGTATCAAACATACGTTAGTTGGATGTTAGTTTTGGTTATTTTAAAATGTATACTTAGAGTGAAACTATTCATGTTAGTTATTGAATATGTAAATACTGGTGCTAAAAAGTGAGTTAGACTTGCAATGAAGCACTGAGTATGTTCTCAAACCTATAGTTGTATTCGTTTCTTGTTTGCTGTTTTTTATCAGTCGATGGGTAGTTGGTTTCATCTCGTTAGATACATACTACTTGCAGTTGGATATTCATTATTCCAATATTTTGGTTAATTTACTTGAGATGCGATTTTAAAAAATATCTACTTATCCTATATGGTTCTTGAATCACTATGTGTATACTACTTATATGTAAATAATCTTGCTAAATATGTATTTTTGTTATACGAATATACATATTTTTCTCTTGATGATTGATAACATGTGCTCAACACTCCCAATGTACATGATCAATAATTTTTTCTCAAAACATAGTTTAGGTGTTTTATCAATCAAAAGGTTTCACTGTACAGATAAGAATTAAACATGGTGTTCTTCGGAAGCTTGCGAGAATTTGTCAGCCATTCATAAAACAGTCTTCCTAGAATAATTTAAAAGATTTAAATGTCTTTGGTTATGATAGGGTATGTTAGGTAGTGCATCGATTTGCATTATGTAAAGTTGATGTTTGTTGCATAATGAGTATCTAACATGTGTCTTGTTACACTATTTTAAATTCGCATGACTTTAACTTAAAGATGGACAAAAAGAACGTAAATGGACAATGGACAAATGGACAATGGACAAAAAGAATGGACAAAAAAAAAAGGCATATTAAATATTTTATGTTTAAGGTGAGTGAGTTTAAACAAATATCTCACACAGTAATTCATATATGCATATTTACCTCGTTGGGAATTTAACCAAAGAGTATGCTAGTATAACTGTAAATGCCTACATTTGGGTTGAAGTATTGACTAAATCAGTATGTATGCTTCAATTTTGATGGTTTTCGAAACAGATAAATATAGTAACATTTAAACAATATTTAAGCATATTGTGAGATGAAAGAAGGTTTAGTTGTGTAAATACTTGCTATGCAGATAAGATCTAAGTATCCTAGAAGTATAGAACAAATAGTTAAAAAGAGCAGATCTTAACACACATTGTTCGAGAAGGGATTTTTATGAAATAAACAATTCTTGATTGCTATATTTACTATGGGATAATACAATTTCAGGGAGATGAGAGTTTTATTTAGATCTTAATTTTGTTTTAAATGATGTTATATAGTAAATTAGAAAAAGGGACTCTTGAAAAGGTTTTTTACTTTTTTGTATATCATTATACTTCAAATTAAATGTGTGTGATAATGTTTATTGCATGACAGAAGATGGAGATTTGTTCATTTGTGATGTATGATATTTATATTTATTTGTTATATATTTAGTTTTGCTTTCAAATTTTTATGTTAGGGGTTTTGCAAGTGGGTGGTATGTTGTTAGTAATATAGTTCGAAGTGGATCCATAATATGATTGTGACTGTTTTTGAATGCTTGGTTCATTTGCGTTGTATGATATGTTGATGTTGTTTTCAAGTATTTAGTTCTGCTTGTAAAGTTTGATGGTATAGGGTATTGCAAGTGGGTAGTATGTTTGTTAGTAATATAGTTTGAAGTGGTTTCGTAGTATGATCATGACTGTTTTTGTATGCTTTGATCATTTGGGTTATGACATGTTGATATAGTTTTGAAGTATTTAGTTTTGCTTGTAAAGTTTGATGGTATGGAGTTTTGCAATTGCCTGGCACAGTATGTGCAAATGTGTTGTGTGTGTGAGTGCATGTTTGTGTGGAATGTTGTGTGTATATGTGTATGCGTGTATTGTAGGTATTTTATATTACATGATGAAATGTTTTATCGGAGCAATTAAAAGGAAATATTCTGTCTGTGGGTGTTGGTACTTGTTGAAGCCACATCCCGATTGTTTTTTATGTTAAGGTTCGTTGCCCTTACCGGACTAAAGCAGGAAGAGTTCTCGCTTGAAAATATCCTATGGACACCATGTTTATGGTAAGGCATTAGCCTTGAGCTGTCGTTCCTCGGCAGCATACTTATGTCTCTACATATAATGTGCATACTTGATAAGTGAGTATAGTGAATGCTATCATAGTGTAAGTGTAATACCTTCGACCCATAGTAATAATACTAATTACAAATTCTGAAACAAACGAAAAGGTATATGACAGTTGATGTTTGGCTGTTTTGCTGAGAGGATATATTACTTTGGTGAAGGTTTAGTTGTTAATTATTCATGTGTAGACGAGCAAAGTTAGTAGATATTCATTGCATGTTAATAATACAAGTATGGATTTGCACAATTACTTAAATTACATGATTATGTCACTACCCGATTACATCATATAACTGCATTCCCCTCTGCCATTCTCGATCTTCAACCATTGACATCGAACATATATCACTTTAGTTGAGAAGTAGACACCAGTCAGGTAATACGATAAACAGAAAGCATAAGTGAATGCATAAGAATGCGTTTCTCAGAATTTCTTTTTAAATATTGAGTGAGTCGCCTGAGAATCGATCTCGGTAATCCAAAAATAACATTATATTAATGATTATAAGCAGGAGTATAAAGCGAAATTAAATTATTGTTAAATTCGTATATAAAATAATATTAGGTGTTCTGACAGAGACTCGAACTTGATAACCCAAAACTACTATTACATTAATAGCTCCAAGCAGTTATCCAGCTCACAAATAAAAGTTTGATAAAATCGGAAATAAAATAATAATACATGCCTTGATCGAGAATCGAACCTAAATCCGAAATTAACGTTATATTAAGCGAGGCTAGCACATAAAAAATTCCCAAATAAATTATGTTTAAAATCGGAAGTATTATAATATGTGGGTAACTATGCACTTGGTAGGTATGTACTTGGTAAGTATGTACTTTGTAAATGTGCACTTGGCAAGTGTGCCCCTGCTAAGTATGCACTTGGTAAGTATACACTTTGTAAGCATACACTTGTTAAGTTTATGCCTAACTATGCTTACAAAAGGGTTTTAGGTGTGTGATCCTGTGGCGTTTGTTGTCGGGGTGATATGTATGTTATGAATTTGATGATTATACCTTCAATGTTCGGAAATTATGAGTAGCTATGGTTATAAAAGGACGTAACTCATGATAAACCTTGCCAAAAGGTTTAAGGGTTTTAATGACCTTACCATTGTGGTGTATGTCGGGTATGGAGCCTATATTATTAATTTGATGGTTAGTAAATTATGACTGCATTTACAAAAGGGCTTAAATGTATAATTGACCTTGTCAGAAAGGGTTTAGGACCTAAATTACCTGTTGTAAGGTAAGCGACGAGTTGTATTTGATGTTTGGAATGGTTACATAATTGATTTTTAAAAAAATGTTGCTTCTATGCTTACTAAAATTTAAATATGGTGATGCTTATAGTTACATTATCATTTTTCTGACGACATATTCTTATCTGTCTAAAAAATATGAATATTTTGATACGTTTCTCGGCATATTTGTTTTGTAAATAAATTAATAAATATATTTTTTATTTAAAAATAACTTTTCTTTAATAAAAAGTTTTAATTTTATTACTTTATTACAACTCCATTTTAAATGTGCGAGTTCATAGGTGTGCCTTTTTTAATACCTTATTTAAAGTTCCATTGGGATACTGTTTCTCCTGGCCGAGAGGTTAAAGGTATCAGTCAATCTGGCGACCTAGGGTTTCCCTGCTCAAAGCCATCAGATACCAAAGTTTTTTATAGTGTATTAATAATTAGACTTCTGCATATAGTATGTGTAATTAATAATGATTTAGCTTAAAGGGGACTTCACCGCTCCTAGCAACACATCATAGCATTAAGCAATTCAGTTGCTGTGGCGGACGAGCGACTTGTGTGCTCATTAGGGGTTGATGCGAGAATTCACTGTAATCGATTCATTGAACATGCGCGCCATCTAGCGAGCAACTCTAGAACTAGGGTGGTGGTCGATGATGAAATCCTCTCTGTTTAACAAGCAAGTGCAATTAATTCCAGAAGTAATGACAATATATCTCATTGTTATGGAGGATATTGATGGGAGGGGTTGGGGTGTAGGTATGTGAAGGGGTGGAGAGGTGTGTTAGTGTATCAGATATCATATTTAGATAACCATATGAGAGGAGAGTCTAGAAACTCGCAGCAGAAACCCAATTAATTCCAGAAGTAATCACAGTATAGCTCATTGTGAAGGAGGATGATGAGGGGAGGAGGTGGGGGTGTAGGTAGGTGAATGAGTGTAGAGGGGTGTTAGTGTATCAGACATCCAGAATAAATAACTGGAGGAGAATAAAGACTGCGGTTTCGCAGCAGGGTTCCAATTAATTCCAGAAGTAATTGAAGTATAGCTTGTTGTGAAGGAGGTAGGTGAGAGGAGTAGTGTGGGTTGGTAGGTGAAGGGGTTGAGAGGGGTGTAAATGTATCAGACATCAGGTGTAAATAACCATAAAAGAAGAAAATTCTAGAAACTCGCAGCAGAGAGCCAATTAATTCGAGAAGTAATCACAGTATACCAGCAAAGGGGTTAGGTGAAGGGCGTAAGTGATCAGGCATCAGGGTAGATAGCCAGCAGATGGAGAAAATGGCGCAGGTGGAACAGGTGGAACAGATGGAGCACGTGGAGCATGTGGAACAGGTGGAGCAAGTTTGTATCCGCCTATCTGAGACCCCTTCCCAGGTTAATCTTATGGTAATATGAATGATTGGGGTTATTGTTGCAAGATTGTCCAGGACATATTTCCTCACTTAGTGATCTGAAACCATGCCGCTCCCCTACTTACGAACACTGCAAATAAAAATAGACTCTCGACTTAATATCTCACAGTAAATGGCTAATAACTATATTTACAATTATTCAGTTTAGTCGATACAATCTACAATCATATAACTAAAACCTGTCTCAATAAATATGTTATCATAAATTATTTCAATATTGTACAAATTGTATGTCAAAACTTGACAGATAAAAGTTAATAATAAAGCCTATTCCAAACATTCAAATAGGTTCACATTAATTCAGTCCATATTTCACAAGTCTAAAAAGTTCTAAGGATCTTCGAGCGCCCCCATGCACAGTAGTCGTCTGTTCATCATGTTTCACACCCTCTCGTTCGTTCACACCACAAAAACCTAATTCGTAGTCACCTCGCAACGTCCGTCATCGTCCGTCCCCTCCGTCAATGTCTCTTACTATACCACACTACCCAATCACCGCACTACAGCCAGATGACTACCTTAAAGACTGGATTATCTCTGGCTGCAATGGGGATTTATAGTGTCGTCTGCTCTGGTTAAGAAGCTTCTTCAAATACCGTGTTGCACTGAGCAAAAATGATTACCAGCAAAATCTTGCTCATCATCCCAAGATGTCGACATGTCCTGTAGAGGGGAGAAGGGGCTCTGATTCCAACCAAACCGACAGTCGATCATTCTCTCTGCCACCGAATGGCGGAGCAAAGATCGGTTCTGCTTGTGGCAGGAGAGGATCGAGGTGGGACAGGGGGGGTGTACCGCCCACAGTGCCAACCCTTGGCATACCCAGGAAACATGGAGCTTATGTTCAGTGTGACAGTCCGTGCGTAACACTGACTTCTTCTGTATTATGTTCGTCCTGAATAGACTCTCTAAGTTCTGAACCATCGTAGAGTACCAGTCAGCTGATGTGGCCAACCTTAGGTTTCGCCAGAGAGCCCTGTTGAAGAATCTGGTAGAACATATATTGACCTATTTCACAATCCTGCATAGTCCTTCCCGCCATTTCTGTACCTTCGGGCAATATCTCTTTCTCATTTGTGGGTTTTACAGTTACACTAGATGACATTATTGAAAACCTCTTCAGACTTTCTTCGGTCAAGTAAATTTTTTAGTCTGTCACTGTTAAATTTAAGGTGCCATCAGTCTAACTTGTTTATGTCAATTAACCTCTGTTGAAGTTTCTGGAATATTCGGGGGTGCCTGATTATTGTTCCCCTGGATGTCCGAGCACCAGGCCACCAGGGAGACATAGTTCTCTCCCATACAACATCCTTGACTAGTGGATTGCTGAACTATATGCCAGGAGAAGTAAGGGTACTTTGGAGTCCGAATCCCTCTGGTTGCCTTGTACGAAGTTCGCCAGATACTTTTCTTGGATACGATTTAGCTTCTCGACCATTATGTCCGATTCAAGATATAATGTTGTGGTACGAGGTTTCTTCATTCGCAAAATCCTTGCTAACAATTGGAAAATAAATCACTTCAGAATTTCTTCCTGATCATAATGAAGCTCGAGTGGCACTCTAAACCTGGTTCGTCTCTCAGGACCCCACCATTAAGAGCCGCCCAAATCTCTTCACTCACTCTAAACTTGGAGAAAACATACTCTACAAATGCATCTGCTACCATGTATGCCTCGGTTTGGAACCGTTATGACCTCGGACCAATATGTGAAGTAGTAGTGTGCTTCCAGAAGGTAAAGTTTTTCCCTCCCAGTGTCTTTAAATGATCTGAGAATGTGAACTGTCATCATTATTTCAAACGAGGCCCCAACATCGTACGTATAAGGTGACCTGTTCCCTTAGATCTCGTTCCATTGCTCACAGTATAGGTACCATGTCTTAACATCAGCCCCCCCCCCCCCCCCCAATGAAGGCAATAGAATCTCAGTTGAGGGTTTTCCTACACTGTATTGACCACCTGCTGCTCTGTTGTGCAGTTCACTTAGCAATTCTGGAATTTTCAGCACTCTGATAGGACCGATTGCAACTGACTTTGTTTCCCATTATTGCTTTCCCAGTTCTACACCACTCTCCAGTACAGGGGAATTCCACAGTGCCAAGTATGCCTTGACTATCGGGGCTAGACTGGATATCTTCTCCAATCTTAGTCGACACCTGGCTTGTTTCCTCTCCAGTATAGTACATAAGGTAGGGCAGTTAGCTGACAATTTTAAATGCTCTTATCATCCCGAGTAGGTGACCAATCACAAGATACAGAGCCTTTATTTCTTGTATATCTTGCCTCCCATGATACACCTTTTTTTTTTTTTCCTCCTGGCATTCTCAATAACGACAGAATTGTTCACATGGTCTCCTGGAAAGTGCATTTGCATTGCTGGGAAGGCTTCCAGACCTGTAATGTATTCCAAAGTCGTATTATTGCAGGTACTGAATCCACTAGGCTATTTTACTTTCGGGATTATTTAAATTGGTTATCCAGCTTAATGAAGCATGATCAATTTTTAGGACGAAGTGTCTGCCATAAAGGTATGAGGAAAATGTTCAGTTGCCTTCACCATGGCCAGAAGCTGCCTGTAATAATCAGTAATTTCTTTGAGGCTTGTGTAGTAACATACTAAAATTATCCAGTGGCCTCACTTTCCCATTATGGTTCTGAGATATTGCAGTCATGATACCTACATCACTTGCATCATTATCCATAATGATGCAAGTGGTGCACTGTGGGAGATAACAGAATTTCCTTTAGGTTATTTAAAGTAACATCGAACTCAGGTTTCGAATAAAATTTTCTTTTTCCCTGAGTCAATTAATGCAGAGGCTTAGCAATTATAGCGAATGCGGGCGCAAATCGACAGTACTAAACTCGTAAGTCCAGGAAACTTCGCACTTCAGTTTTTTCGGTTGATGGAGGTCAATCTCTTATTGTTCTGATCTTCTCAGGGCCATATTCGATTCAATGGGCTAACAAAACTTTTCACAAGATATTAGTTTTCATTTTCGAAATGTGGCATTTCTTAGGAATCAATTTCAGTTTGGCTGCCACTTTTTTTATGAATCGCAGTCTAAGATTGTAAGGTGCTCTTTGAATATTTTTACTGTGACTACAATATAATCTAGGTAAACATGGCAAATTTCAAAGGTCACGAATTTCTACATTAGTAGTTCAAATGTGCAGGGACATTGTACAACCCATTGGGCATAAACTTGAATTACTATGTTTCTTTACCTTGAACACCAGAGTCAGTCTTTTCTTTGTCTTCTGAGGGCACTTCGCATTGTCAGTAGCTACTTTTTATTTCAAACATAGAAAACCGCTGTATACCTGCTAGGCTGTTCAGTGTGTCATAAATACTAGGCAGACGATAGTGCTCTTTCTCTGTCACATTATCAATTTGGCAGAAATCAACGCAACATCTAATAGAGCTATCCTTCTTTTTAACAAGCACAATGTGAAAAGGCAGTGTACTGGCTGATGTCGCTATCACGTCTAGTTCTTTTATCTCTTTCAGAATGCAGGCAACAGTCTGATTTGAAGCTAGCAGTAGTCGCATTGGTGGCTGCTTTATGGACCTGTAATTTCCTGTATCGATGTGATGGCATGCAACATTAGTTTTTACAAGGTAATTTGGCTCACAGCAGAAAGCACCTATAATTCTTTGTGATAGTTCTGAGACTGCCTTCTCTAGTCTCTAGTCGAGATTTTCTCTTGATGTTGTTAGCTCCAGATTATTTGGTAGAGGAAATTTGGTATTTTGTGGCATCGAACCTTCGGGAACATTTGTAATTACTTGTGAGACCTGCTTCCAATCCTCTATAGTTAGCCCCTCCTCAAAACTGAGATCATTGCCAGAAGAATATATAGTACATTCTGGCCAATTGTTTGAGTTTGACGAGACCAAATCCCCTCAACAACGACACAGTCTGGTAGAAGCAGGGAGTACAATCGACTGATCATACACTACTGGTAAGCTCGTAGGCGAATATAGGTACTGTCACATTGATATTACCAAGTCGGTATTGCTTGCCCGAACTACTCTTTCTGCCGGTTCACTGGTAGATGATGCTGAGAACACTTGGCTCTCAGATGTGCAAGTTGTCCAATGACCATCAGGTCATTTGAATAGAGGATGGCGAATATCTAAAGCACGGACTCTGGAAGCGGTGTCCATCATGGTCGTCTGCAATAACTTGAGCATCCTTTTGGTGCTTACATCCCCGTCTTTGTCGTCTTAGACGTCGTGGCACTGATGCATGTCTTACTGACTCTACGCCTCTAGTGCTCGTGTCACGCCATCCCGCATGTTCTGAGGCGCTGCCAGGGCATCATTTTGCCGCACCTTTTCTTAGCGATAGCATCGACGAAGCAGCCGACTGCGATGACATCGCATGCCTCCTCGGGGCAGCTCTCCTGAGACAGATGGGACAGCCGCACAATGATTTGCCACACCTCCAGTGGAGGTTCCCATGGTCGCTTGGTGCGGTTTCGCAGTTGAGCATGGTGGGTACTTCGCACATATCAGTTGCCAGACCGAAGCTTCATGGTTGACACTAGTGTGGAGTATTCCAGTCGATATCGTTCTAGCAGAGACTGCAGTATGCTCAGTGCAGGCCCCCTTAGTAGTATGCTTCCACGTAGTATGCTCGCTGCTCGTTGGTCCAGCTATTCAGGTCTGCAGCAGTTTTGAACTACTGCTGGTAATCATGTAAGTGTGTCTGTCCATCGAAGTGGTAGTCTTAATTGTGTTGCCTTTACCCACCCTTGGTTGAGGCATAACCACACTGCAAAAATTCTGGGCCTCATCTGCGATGGTCATATTGGGGCGGCCTCTTACTTTCCTCGCTGCCCACACTCATCGGCTCGGTAGTGGTCAGTTCAGCTCCTACTCAGTCTATGCTCTTCTTCCTCCCTGCTGCTGTAGGGATTTTAGCGATTACTTTTGAGGTTGCTTACTTCCTATTTTATTTCCTGCTCAACACCATCTGCTCTCTCGAGCTAGATGGTTACCACAAAGACAGCAACTTCGGACAGGAATTATAGGTTACAGTAGGCAATTTGTCGAATAACAATAGTTAGAATTTTTCACGACTATACTTTTTAGTGTTTTGTTGAGTGAAGTAACTTCCTTTTTCTCGTGACTGCACCCACTAAAGCTACCTTGAAATATTTGTTAAAGGATTGTGCATGTAGGCTGTGTGTGGGACAATGTCGCCTAACGTGGTAATATAAATTTAATTTTTAACCAGCCTGTTTTGTTTTGATTAAGGCATAAATGTACTTGTGAAAGAACAACGCATCCTCTTTTCTGTTTTCCTATTGAAAAGTATTGAGGCATATATCAAAACATTTTATCCTCCCTTGACACCGATAGTTAAAGTGTTTAACAGTTCTGATGGAGGTGTTTATGTTATTTTGAAGTAAATTAAAATAAATTTATCTCATTCTCTTTAAGGTATATACTATACGTATTTAATGTATGAATCTTGGTCCATTTTTCTCATACTACACGCCATGATATCCGAAATTCCCATGTAAATAAAGTATCGGATTTCGAGATGAAGCGTTTCGGACTGATATAGAGAGTCCATCGGTCTGTGAGGTTACTTCCTTTTATAAATTTAGATTCGTGGAAAAGTACAAATGCTTATAAAATACCTTTTGGGAAATACAGTAAACACTATCACTCGAAAGTTAAACAAATATAAACTGTGCAATTTTTTTTATGGCAATGTATCTCACACAGGAAATTTTACAGGAAATATAACGAACACAAAACGCTAATCACATTTACCTGTAACTGAAATTCAGAAGTTTTGACTTAAATTTTCGGATCACACATACAAAACCAGAAACACATCTTTATTTTGTAAAAGGAAATTTTATAAAAATGTGCTTAATATTTCGTTCAAATATTTTACATGCATTCTTATAGAAGAACGCATTTTAGACATAACAATAACATCTTTAGGTCCACACTCATGCATGCAATCTATTACTTGTTCAAAACGGTAATACATGCCCATGGTTGAAAATTGTTTTTATAGCTCGTAAAAGTTTTAGTCTTATTTGAAACCATTCCGATGGGAAACTGTCACCTATAGGATAATTTAATAAGTTGCCCATTTATAAGATAGAACTTACACAAGCTCGTACACGTGATAATTACATGGGTAACTTATTCATATCTCTAATTACATAATAAATATTAATTAAGACATACGGGGAAAGTAACGAAACATGTAGGCCGTAAACCATTGTCATTTGACGTGAACATGTAATAAAATAATAAGAAAACACCGCAATGAGCAATGCGTGGGATTTGGCTATATAAATGGTTACAATCACTCACATTAACAACAAGAATGTGGTAAATAAAAAGCAAAATAGGCATATTATCTGAGTAAAATAACAGTCTACAAACGAGTTGTTTACTACACCATAGGTGTTTCAGTGCTTCGTATTTACATGCAAATTTCAAATTTTTCTGTGGAATAGTGTGGATATTCGACAACGTGTTGTATACAAGGTAGATTATTAAAAATTACAATATGTATAATTTTAAAATTGAGAAGAAATCTAAAATTTGTAAAATTATACTGCGCAGTACTTCCGGCAAGATGATCCGATGTATACAGAAATAAAATGTTGTAAAAGAACTTATGTTAGACATTAATATTGATTCACATATTATGACACTGCTAATTATACGTGTTTCTATCACGTGTCAACATTTTGCGTAGGTAACTAAAGCAAATTATAATTATAGTCATTATATTATTTCTATTAAACACGGTATTCTACATTTTAGCCAAAAAATGTTTGCCTTATTTATAAAATAATTTTGAGAATCAATAGAAATAATGAGGTAAAAATATATTTCACGATATAAATTGTTCTCTTAACACTGTATGTAATTTAAACATTCTTCTTAGGATAATTAGAAATATTGGGTTGAATGGTGTGAAGAGAATGCCGACTTCGTTGTATAGTGCAGCAGCCGGCCGGTTAAGGAAAGCTGTTGCTTGTCAATTCCAGTTTTGCGGGGAAGGTTAAGGCAAAGGAACCAAGTCAAAGAGTTGCAGCAGCCAGCAGGTTAAGGCTAGCTGCAGCTTGTGAATTAAAGTTTTGCCAGCCAGTTAAGTCAAGCAATCGAAATCAGGAAGTTGCTGCAGACAGCTGAATAAGGCATGCTGCTGATACTCAACTCCTGTTTTTCCGGCCAGTTAATGTGTGCTTATCTTGCACAAATAAATTGAAAAACGGACACCAATTTGATACTTGTATTTTTCAATAAAGCTCAATAGAGCAAATGAGCTATTTAAAACCGTAACATTGGGTTTCTACAACATACAAACATTTTCAAACAGCCAGGCTTAATTTAAAATTAACAAAACGTGCATGACACAATTATCAAAGAGCCGCTATAAAAATCCACAGTACGTTTACACTAAAAACAGCATTCACCTGGTCGATTACAAAATTCATTTAAGGCTATGGCAATAATATTAAAAGCGCCGTTACTAATAAAATTAAGTGAAAATGCTCGGCAAGATTATTTAATATTTGGCACAATAGAATTGCGGCTTTATATTGGTATGAATTTATTAAAATGCTAGAGCACTCATAAAAAAACTTTCATTAAAACCAGTGGCTTGACCTTCACAAAAAGGAGCCACGCAGAAGACGTTCACGAGAAGAGTGCGAAACCTTCATAACGTTTAAAAAACTGAACTTGCAAAATTATGTACCAATAAAGAATTATAAGAAAATTACTATATCACTCGACACACCACAGCATGGAATGGCAGCCTGCTGGCTTGTTAAGGCAAACCAGGCATACGAAAACATTTTAATTGAAATAAAACTTATTATGCTGAGTGGCGACTTGCGTGATCCCAAATCAAGGCACCGAGCACGTATAAATTGGAAAACACGATACTTCAAAAAGGTTACCATCAGAGAGTTGTGGACGCCAATTACACTAAGTCTAACTGTATGGCCAGGCAAACCAAATAGGGTAGCCGACCACACAGCATAAAACACATTAAAATCTACACGAGCAGGACGCAGTAATAAAGCTTGGTTACGATCAAAGAATAATTTTGAATATGCTGTGAAACAACAATTTAGCAAAACTCTGTATTCTGCAAACTATAACTTGCAAACTAGTACACACTACAACACAACAAGTTAAAAACCCTAGTTGTCCATAAATTAAAAATACGATCCACAACTCACTGTTCCGTTGATTCCTACTCCCAGCCACATATTTATAGAACATTTTACATGATAAAAATAATTACATATTTAACAATCACTGGCAGAATTAAGCCTGGTGTGCTGTGCCTATTCAAATCAATCTGCTGACGTGACCCAAGTTGTTCATAGTCTTGATGAGTCTCCGTCGATTGATGCAGGGAGAATATGTGGAGTAGAAGTTAATAAATAAATTTTATTAACATGGGCTCCTCTGCACAATATCGTGATGCACCCAAGGTGGGGAAACAAGGTAGGTGATAAAAGAGGGGAAAAGGAGGGGAAGCCGCAGCTCTCCAGGTGTTCATTAACTGTACTACGGCGGTAAGTGCGCCACTGTCGTAATACCCCGCCCTTAATGATGCTTACTTTCTCGAAATACGAGTCCACTCTGGTAACCCTGATCAGAATGTTTATACGATCACAATCACTGAAGTCACAGAAATACAAAGTTCACAGATGCAGAATCTTAAAGGAAGTAGGAGGAATTGGAAAGCCTCACAGAGTACAGCACATATTCAGATACACATGTACAGAATTCTTAACGAAGTGAAAATTATCAAACATCTTCGACTCTTGATGACAGTCAAATGATGAGCTAAGGGCGTCATCCCCGGGGGTAAAATCAGTGGGCAGTCGAGTGAAGAACACCAAGCACTGTGGTAGAATTTCTTCTCGAGTGTTCGAGGGCGGGCTGAATAGCAAAGTCCAGGAAACCACTGCAGCTATGAGCAGCCAATGAAGTCCTCCTCCCAAAGTGATGGATGCAGCAACCTTGGTGTGGCCCAATGGGAGGACAAGGGAAACCATAATATAGGAAATTTAGAAAGATCCTAAATGATAACACGAATGGGAAGGAATAAGTGCATGAGGAAACAAAAGTGCAGTTACAGTTTACAAAATAAAATTACACGTATCAACTCCTAATGGCACAGCAACACAGTAAAGGCCTGGACATATAAGGTTTTAATTGGCGCACATGTGTTTTCGTGTTAAGACAGCAAATTAAGGAGATAATAGGTTTACAGTGTTCAGGATAAGAAATTTGTGGACACTGAAGAGCCCCATACATTTTGTCAATAACTTACTGCTACGAACCCTACCCACGTCGGCGAGAAAAAAGCTCTTACACCTACATTATAGTTGACAGGAGATCTAACTCGATTCAGCTTATCATTCACTTTTTGTTTCGCCGTGCTGAGCAACCTTCCAACTCTTCAAACAGGTGATCCGATTTGGTGTCGGCAAGCAGAGAAGGAAAGAGAGGAATATTCCAGATTTTCAAAATCTGGTGACTCAAATGGCGGCCAAGGCAGGGTAGAGATGGAGGATTCCCAGTTGACCCATGCAGGGTACTATTGAACCCAAAATTTATGAAATCAAAATCTTGATTCTATAAAGTGTGGTCTTGGTTGTTGAAGATGGTAAGACATGCCTTGAGGTTTTTGTTAAACCTCTCGCACTTGTTACCCTTCGAGTAGTACGAACTGTAGTTGAAATGCTTGATGGCCTATCTAAAACACATGTCCTTAAACACATTGTGCGGGAAGAACTTAGAATTTGTCTTTGAGCATATCGACTGAAGCACTAAACAAACTTTGCAGACCTGTTCTGCAAGGACTTGGACAATTGTGCTTGCCCTCGTATTCCTTAGGGGTACCAAATTACAAATTTGGTAAAGGTATCAAACAAAATAAAGACACAAATATTTCCCTTTTAAGAGCATACTAAATGGCCAAATATGACCTGGTGGAAAGTGCTCCAAGAAGCCTCAGGAAGATAAAATACAGCTTGCCCAAAATGCCTCATGCACTGGCAAGAGTTTTTGTCAAGCATCACAAGAGCAGGCATAATCTTATGCGTGGGCCAGGCAAAGTACGTGGCTATTTTATGGAAAGTCTTGCTGATCCTTGGTGTCCCCCAAACAAGGAGTCATGTAAGTAGACTAACACAATAGATCACAAGAACAAGGGCATAACGATCTTGCGGGCAAGCCCACTTTTGTCAGTAAAACATAAGATATCCTTCTCCCCCACATAAGGCTGTACTACACCTGAATTAATATCCTTAACCAGCTGGGAGCAAAACCCATCATTTGACTGGGCCTGTCACAGTTTTTGAAAAATTCAGGGAAATCCCGTATAAGTTTCAAGGATGCTGTGGGAGACTGGGTCTCTTTTACTTCAAAGTCGTGTGTTTCAAATATGCGGGAAAGCACATTGGTAATTTGATTTTTTGTGACCTGGATGTGGTGCACATTCAACCGAAGTCACAAAAAGCACATGACCCAGCTGCCCAGCTTCCCTAACTGCTTTGGTGGTTGAGCACACGGCTCAGAGCCTGATAGTATATAAATAGGTTGCATTCTTCGTATTAAATGTAGAAGGCGAATTTTTCCAGGTCAAATATGCAGGCGGGTGTATCTTTCTCAGAAATTCACGGCTTCCGCTCAGCATCAGACAAGCTGTGGCTGGCGAAGGCTGGTTTATGACTGCGCCTAAAGTCAGGGAGGAAGCCTCTACTTGGACCGCAAACCTCCTGGAAAAGTCCGGCAAGTGAACAGCAGAAGGCAGCGACAGCTTTTCCTTAAAAACAGCGAAAGTTGTGTCCTGCTCTGTGCCCCTTTTGATTTCTACACACTTTTTTTTTAAGTAATTGAAGGGTGCAGTTATCTCAGAATAATGGTCGATAAATTGCGTATAGTATCTCATAATCCACAGAATTTTTGGGACACCCTTAGACATCTGGGTAAGCGGAAAATCAAAAATTGGCGCCACACAATCAGAATATATGAAGAGATGTCCCTCACAAAGCAGAATCCTAAAAACTTCACCCCTTAGAATGTCCTTCTCAGGATTCACAGTAAGGCCAACTTCTCACAGCTTAAGGAAATCTTGCCTCAAATGTGACAAGTGAGATTCCATATTATCGCTATACACAGTAATAATGTTGATATAATTCAACACAAATTTGTATTTAAGTTCCCACAAAACATGATCTAAAATAGCGGACAAGGCCTGACTTGCAAATTGGAGTCAATGAGTATACAAGATAATTTGCGTTGGCTTCAGCGGGTGCTGAATACAGTGTACTTTATGCATTATAGGCACTGGTGGAAGCTTTTTTTAAGGTCAAGAACTGAAACCATCTGGGGCTTAACTAAATGCTGAAGAGAACAGACTATTGCTGGTAGAGGAAAGGGATCCTTGTGAATTTTCATATTTACTAAAGTATGATTGACAACCAACCAGTATTTATCACTGTCCCTTTTCCTCACCAAAATTCCTCGAGAACAATAGCCAGAGGTGGAAGGAACAATAACCCCTGCAGCAAACAATTTTTCAATGATTCCTCAAAAGGACGCTTCAGAAGAGGTCACCTAAAGTGACGGTCCTACACAGGTATATAATTAGTTAAAGCGAACTTATATGGGAACACATTGCACTTCCCAACATGTGGCATGGCCACATCGCCAAATTCTTCCCTCAAGCGTTCCAGCCTAAGTTTGAAGTCGGCGTCGGAAATGTTACCCTCAACGAGGGGGGCAAATATCTCTGGGACTTCATCGAAGTGCAATCCGACCCGAATGTTTGGTGCGAAACCGAAATAAAGATTTTAAAATCCAAGTTTACAAGGGCCCTTTTCTTGCTCAGAAACACTAAGTCAATAATCAGGTCCTACTTGAGAGATCCGGGAAACTTATAAGCAGAAGGTCCACGAGAACCTATCGATGTTGCAGTGTAGATTAGCTACCACATAAGATTTCACTATGTCACCATTAGCAACACACAAACATTTCTCCGAAGCAACACTGATATATCCTTTAGATATAATTTTCAGTTCGACAAGACGTTTAAGAAACACCTCGCTCATCACGCAATGCATGGCCCAGGTGTCAAATAAAACTGGAAAATTATGCTCACCACACATGACAGTGACAGAGCATTTTTTTTGTATGGCGTGCAAGGCTTTCTGAGAATAATGACTGGCATGCCTACACCCCACGCTAGTCACTCGTATTTTCCCAACTTTTTATAAGAGCGACGGAGAAGGCCCAGTTCGCCGCAGCGAAAACACTTTCTGTTGGCCAAACTACAGTTATGTAAACTGCATTCAAAGGTGACATACCCCACTGGGATCAGCGTTGTTCCACATTCCTTATAGGCATGATACGGCCTGACCCAATTAGCCCTCACACCATCATGCAGAAACCTGGGAGGTGGAAAACTAGCCCTGTATGGTTAGAGGCCACTAAATGGCATTGCACCTCGACAGCAAAATTGTCTAAGATCACATAGATTTCTATGAGAAGACAGCAATGTACGATTTGCTCGCACATGCGGCGCTACATTTTCGCCGATGAAGTGCGTTAATGCGGACTCGGTTAAATACACACAAAGCGTGTCATGAAAAGAACAAACTGAATCTATGAACTCGCATATATGTTTGTCCCGTTTCTGGAAACTGTAAACAAAATCTCTCTCCCATTGCCACCTTACACATGCAGGAAAGAGAGCTTGCAAAATGTGTTACTTAAACCCTATGAAAGTGTCTCCTAGAAGTGATGCAAGTTCCTCACATACCAATTGCAATACAAAACCCTCTACTTTAACAGAGACGGCCTTCAACAGACTGGCCTCAGAACAGAGGCTTAGTTAAACAGCTCATCTAACTTGCCGCTATAAAAAAAACCGAAGTATTAAGACTGGATCGAGGGAATAGAGTGGTGAAATTCGCTTAAGGGATATGGGAAACTGTTTATTGGAAATGTAATCGGATTTGGCTTCACTTGCCCCAGGGCTAGACCACTCGGAGAGGGATTGCGCCGTAGAGCCATTCTGCTCCTGCAGTCGCTGCATGGCAGCGCGGCACAGTTGATAGACTGTCCAATCGTCCTCTACGATAACTTACGAATACTGCAGCAAAGCTATAAGGTCTTCCTACCTCACAGTGTATACAAAGCTGACGTTGCTGATGCTCATGGTGACACGAAACACGAAACAAAAAACCAATACAGTGTAAATATAACAGACCTAGCAGAGTAGCACAGTAATTTCTTTGTGCTGATCTAGCAGAGCCAAATAAAACAAACGGACACCAATTTGATACTTGTATTTTGTAGTAAAGCTCAATACGACAAAAACGATAACACTGGGTTCCTACAATATACAAACATTTTCAAACAGCAAAGTTTTATAAAAAATTAACAAAAGGCACATGACACAATTAACAAAGAGCCGCTATAAAAATCCACAGTCCGTTTACATTAAAAACAGCTTTCAGCTGGTTGATTACACAATTTATATAAGGCCCTTGCAATAATATTAAAAGCTCCGCTACTCATAAAATTCAGTGAAAATGCTCGGAAAGATTATTTAATATTCGGCACAATAGACTTAAAGCTTTCATATCTAGTTACAAATTTATTAAAATGTTAAAGCACTCGTAAAAAATCTTTTCAATAAAACCAGTGGCTTGACCATCACAAAAAAATAGCTATGCGAGAGTTGTTAATGAAAATAATGCAGTGCCTTCATAAAGTTTAAATACTGAACTTGCAAACTTATATACCAATAAAGAATTATAAGAAAATTACTAATTCATTCGAAACACCACAGCATGGAACGACAGCCTGAAGGGCCCGTTAAAGTGTTCAAGGCATAAGAGGACAATTTAAAATGTAATATATTTTACAAAAGAAAAACTTGTTACGCAGAATGCCGACTCACATGTGCCCAAACCAAGGCACCCGGCGAGTAGAAATTGGACAACACAATTCTTAAAAAATGTTTACCAGTGGAGAGTTGTGGATGTCGATTACACTAAGGTTAACTTTATGGCCGGGCAAGCTAAATGGAGCGGCAGACAACGCTGTATAAAACATGATAAAAATCCAAACGAGCAAGACACAGTAATAAACCTTAGTTAAGACCAAAGAATAATTTTTAATGTGCTAAGAAACAACAATTGAGCAAAACTCTATAATCTGCGCTCACAAACTTGCACACACTACAACAAAACAAGTTAAAAACCCTAATTGTCCATAAATTAAAAACACGATCCACAACTCACCATTTCGTTGATTCCTACTCTCGGCCACATATTTGTAGAAAATTTAACATGATGAAAATAATAATGCAGTTAACAATCACTGACAGAATTCAGCCTGGTGCGTTGTACCTATTCAAATCAATCAGCTGACAAGACGCAAGTTGCTCATAGTCTCGATGTGTTTTTGTAGAGTGGTACTGTGAGAAAATATATAAAAGGGGGAGAGTTAAGCTTAATACGTTATTAACATAGGTCCCTCTCCACAATATCGTGATGCACTAAAGATGGAGGAACAAGGTAGGGTATCAAGGGGAGAAAAAGAATGCGAAACCGAGTACATCGGGGAAGGCAACACTACAACTCTCCAGGCGTTCGTTAACTCTGCTAAGATGGTGAGCGCGCCACCATTGCAATCCTCCGGCCTTAATGATGCTTACACTTAGGACATAAAGTTCAAGTCTACTCTGATAACCTTGACCAAAATGTTTAGACGATCACAAACATAAAATTACAAAGTTCACAGTAGTATAACATTGAACCAAGTAGGGTGAATGGGAATGCCTCCCAGAATACAGTACAGATTCAGATACACATATAGCGAATTCTTGACCAATCGACAATTAACAAACATCTTCGAATCTTGTTGATAGTTAAATTATGAACGAAGGGCTTCATCCTTAGGGATGATTATGGTGGGCAGCCAGTTAAAGAAAACCAAGTGCAGTGGTCGTGTCTCTGCTCGAGGTTTTGAGGGCGGGGTGAACAGCAAAGTCCAGGAAACGACTGCAGCTCTGAGCAACCAACCAAAGTCCTCTTCCCAAGGTGATGGATGCAGCATGAGGAAACAAAAGTGCAGTTACAATTTACGAAATAAATTACACAAAACAAATCCTAATGTCACAGCAACAATGTGCAGGCCTGGGCACATAAGACTTTAATTGGCACTCATGTGCCTTTCTGTAAAGATGGTCGGAAGAAGGAGATACAAGGGTTAGAGTGTTTGGTGTGAGCAATTTGTGAACCCTGAAGGGACCCACAAATTTTGGCAATAACTTACTGCCAATATCCCTACACATGTCAGCAAGATAAAAGCTCTTACACAATACTAAGTCATATATCTTATAGTTAACAAAATATATATAACCTGATTTAGCTTAAAAATTCACTTCCTGTTTCGCTGTGCCGAGCCACCTGGGCATCTCTCCGAACATGTGGTCCCGGTCGGTGTCGCAAAGCAGAGAAGAAAAGGGAGGGTTGTTCCAGATGTTCAAAAGTGGGTGACTCAAAGAGCGATCAAGGAACTGTAGAGATGGAGGCTCCACAGTTGACCAATTCAATGCACTATTGATCCCAACTTTTTTATATCAGAATTTTGATCCCATAAAGTTTGGTCTTGTTTGTAGAAGATAGTAAGACGTGCTTTGAGATTGTTGTAAAACCTCTCAACCTGCATTTCCTTCTGGTTGCATCCACTAGAGGTGAAATGTTTGATGGCCCTTCTAAAACACATATCCATAATCACATTGGAAGTGAAGTACTTAGCAATGTCTTTGAGGATCTCGACCAGAGCACTAAACACTTTCCAGATCTGTTCCGTAAGGACCTTGACAAGTGTGCTCGCTTTCATAATCCTCAGGAGTAGCATAATTACGAATATGGTGAAGATATCAAGCAAAATAAGGACACAAATATTGCAGGTTTTATAATGTACTAAAGGGCCAAATGTTTCTAGATAGACAGTACCCCAAGGGCGTCGCGAAACTAAACTATGGCTTGCCAATCATTAGCCTGATGTACTTGTTTGCATTTTTGCAAGCATCGCAAGAACTGATGTAATCTGAAACCTCTCTCTTAAGCATGGGCCAGGCAAGTATGTTGCTTTTTTTTTGAAAGTCTTGCTGATCCCTTGGTGTCCCCCAAACATGGAGTCATGGAAGTAAATTAACACCATGGACTACAAGGACAAAGGCACCGCGATCTTACGGACACACCCACTTTTGCCAGTAAAATATAATATATTCTTCTCCACCACATAAGGCTGTACTACACCTGAATTCATATCCCTAACCATCTTGGAGTAAAGGGTGTCATCTGAATGTGCCTGTGGCAGTTTTATGAATATTCAGGTAAACTATGTGTAAGATTCAAGAACACCATTGGAGTCTCAGCCTCTTTCATTTCAAATTCATTTTTATCAAACATGCAGGAAAGCGCATCGGCAACCTTATTTTCTGTGCCCCGTATATGGTGCACCCTGGAAGGAAATCACGATAAGCGCATGACCAAGCAGCCCAGTTTCCCTAATTGCAGTGGGTGGTTAAGCAACGAGCTCATATCCTGATTGTCCATATAGGTTGCATTCTTCATGTTCAATATAGGAGGCGAATTTTTCCAGGCCAAATATGCAGGCCAGTGTATCTTTCTCATAAATTCCGAGCTTCCGCTAAGCCTCATACAAGGTGCGGCTAGCAAAAGTTATATGCACTAAACCTCATTCCATCATCTGGCTGGATTATGAGTGCACCTAAAGCCAGGGAGGAAGCATCTTATTTGACCACAAACTTCCTGGAAAAGTCCAGCAGGTGAAGAGAAGGAGGCGATGAGAGATTTTCCTTAAAAGCTGAGAAAGCGTTTTCCTGCTCTGTGCCCCATTTGAATCATACACCCTCTTTCTTTAAGTAATTCAAGGGTACTGCTATCTCAGAATAGCAGTCGATAAACTGCAAGTAGAATCCCACGAACCCCAGAAATGTTTGGCCAGCCTTCAGTGTCTCGAGACACAGAAAATCCGAAATTGGTGCCAAATGATCGGGATCAATGAGGAGATGTCTGTCACAGAGCAGATATCCTAAAACTTCCCCTTGTTGGGCTCTATAGTGACCTCAGGATTCACAGTATGGCCATCATCTCTCATTTTAAGGAAAACTTGCCTCAAGCATGAGAAGTGAGACTCCAGGTCATCACTTTACACGATAATACCGTCGATATAATTAAACACAAATGTGTATTTTAATTCCGACAAAACATCATTTAAACCATGGGACAAGGCCTGACTACCAACACTGTAACCAATGGTTATACGAGTGAATTCGTACTGCTCCAGGGGGTGCTGAATGCAGTGTACTTTCTGAACGATGGGTCTAGTAGGCACTGGTGGAAGCTGTTATTAAGATCAATAACTGAAAACACTTAACTAAATGCTGAAGAGCGCAGTCTATTGTTGGTGGAGGAAAGGGCTCCTTGTGAATTTTATTATGCACTAAAAAATTATTTACAACTAAACTGCATTAATCGCTGTCCCTTTCCCTCACAAAAAACCTGGAGAACAACAGTCAGAGGTGGAAGGAACAATAACCCTTGTAGTTAACAATTTTTCAACGATCTCCGAAAAGGCCTGATGCTTCAGGGGACGGTACCATTATTGAAGGTCCTACACATGTGTATCATTGGTTAAAGCGAACTTAGATGGGAGCACACCACACTTCCCCAATACGTGGCGTGATTACATCTCCAAATTCTTCCCTCAACCACTCCAGCCTAAGTTTGAAGTCGGCCAAGAAATGTTACTCTCAACAAGGGGTGCAAATATATCTGGAAACTCAACGACGTGATGTGAATTTTCGGTACCAAACCGAAGGAAAGATTTAAAAAATGCAAGTTGACAAGGGTCCTTGTCTTGCCCAGAAGCTCTATGCCTAAAATCATGTTCAGCGAGAGATGCAGGAAAACCCAGAAAGGGAAGGTCCACAAGAACCTACCAATCTTAAAGTGTAGGTTAACTACCATATCAGACTTCACTATGTCACCATTATCAACACACAAACGATTCTCCGAAAAATCACTCATACGCCCTTTAGATTGTATTATCAGTTCGACATGACTTTAAGAAACACCTCGCTCATCGCGCTATGCATGGCCCTGGTGTCAATTAAAGCCAAAAAATTATGCTCACCTTACATGACAGTGACAGAGCATTTTTGTATGGTGCACAGGGCTTTCTAAAAAGAATGACTGGCAGGCCAACGCCCCATGCCAGTCATTTGTCATTTCCCAACTTTTTATAAGAGCGACAGAGATGGCCCAGTTCGCGGCAGTGCAAACTCTTTCTGTTGGCCAAACTGCGTTTATGTAAACTGCATTCAAGGGTGACATGCCCTGCTCAGGCACAATTGGCACAGTGCTCCTGGGACCAGCGTTGTTCCACGTCCTGTATTTGCGTGAGACGGCCCGATGCACTAGCGCTCACACCACCGTGCTCAGATCTGGGAGGTGGAAAACTAGCCCTGTAATGGTTAGAGGCCAATAAGTGGCATTTCACCTAGACAGCAAATTGTCTAATCTTACACAGATTTCTACGAGTAGACAGCAACGAACAATTTGCTCGCACATGCTGCGCTAAATTCTCGACAGTTACGATCGTCAATTCAGACTCGGTTAAATACATCGAGAGAATGTCATGAAAAGAACAAACCGAACCTATGAACTCGCATATGGTTCGTCCGGTTTCTGGAAACTCTAAACAAAATCTCTCGTAAATTGCCACCTGACACATGCAGGAAAGAGAGGTTGGAAAATGTGTTGCTTAAACCCTACGAAACTGCCTCCTAGAAGTGACGCAAGTGCCTTACATAACAATTGCAATACAAAACCAGCTACTTTAACAGAGATGACCTTCAAAAGGCTGTCCTTAGAACAGAGGCTTAAACAGCCCATCTTACTTACCGCTAAAAAAAACTGGAGTGAATAAACTGAACCGAGGTAAAAGAGCTGTAAAATTCGCTCAAGGGATATGAGAAAAAACTTGTTTGTAGTGTGATCGGACTTGGCTACACTTACCCCTGGGCTAGACCGCTCAGAGAGGGATTGCGCAGTAGAGCCATCCTGTTCCTGCAGTCGCTACACGATCGCGCGGTGCAGTTGAGCGACTGTACAATCGACATCTACGGTAAATTCCAAATACTGCAGCAAAGTTATAAGGTCCTCTCGCCTCAGTGTAACACAAAGCTGGCATTGGTGATGCTTATGGTGACATGCTAAAAACCAATACAGGATAAATATAACAAATCTAGCACAGTAGCACAGTAATTTATTTGTGCTGACGTAGCACAATTAAATATAAAACGGTCACCAATTGGATACTTGTATTTTGTAGTACAGCTTAATAAAACAAACGAGCAATTAAAAACCATAACGTTTGGTTTCAACAAAGTACAAGCATTTTCAAACAGCCTGACTTTATAAAAATCCACAGTGTGTTTACACTAATAACAGCTTTCAGCTGGATGATTACAACATTTATTTAAGGCTTAGGCAATAATATTAAAAGTCCCGTTAGTCGTAAAATTCAGTGAAAACTCTTGGCAAGATTATTTTATGTTCAGAATAGAATTAAGATTTTCATATCTTGTTAAAAATTTATTATAATGCACTCATAAGAAACATTTCATTAAAACCAGAGTCTTGACCATCACAAAAAATAGTCACGCGAAATATGTTCATGAAAAGAGAGCAACAACTTCATAAAGTTTAAATACTGAACTTGCAAACTTATGTGCCAATAAAGAATGATAAGAAAAATACTATTTCACTCAACACATGACAGCGTGGACGACTGCCTAATGAGCCCGTTAAAGCATTCAGGAATAAGAGAACATTTTAAAATGTAATATTATAATTTACAAAAAGAACTTATGCTGAGTGCCGACTCACGTGAGCCCAAACAAGGGCACCCAGCGGGTAAAAATTGGACAACACAATTCTTCAAATGGTTACCAGCGGAGAGTTGTGGATGCCGATTACACTAGGGGTAACTTAATTGCCGGCCAAACCAAATGAGGCGGCTGACCACACAGTATTAACATGTTAAAAACCCACACGAGCAAATAAAGCTATTTACCAAGTGAAAGTGAAATAAAGTATAAGTATAAGTGACAAGTATAAGTGAAATAAAGCTTATTTACCACCAAAGAATAGTTTTGAATTTACAAGGAAACCACAATTTTCATATCTCTATATACTTTGCGTCATCAAACTAGTACACACAATACAACACAGCAGGTTAAAAATTCTAATCGTCCATAAATTAAAAACACAATCCACAACACACTATTACGTTGAATCCTACTCCCGGCTACATATTTATAGAAATTGAACATGATAAAAATAACTACGTTGTTAACAATCACTGACGGAATTAAGCCTGGTGCGCTGTGCTTATTCAAATCAATCGGCTGACGTGACCAAAATTATTCATAGTTTCGATGTGTCTTCGACGGTCGGTGTCGGGAGATTATAAAGACGGGGGAGTTATGCAACGAACTTTAAAAAACATGGGCTCCTCTCTGCAATAGTGTGATGCAGCAAAGGTGGGAAAACAAGGAAGTGCATCAAGGGGAGGAAAAGAAGGGGAAGCCAAGCAGATCGAGGAAGGCGACCGCCGCATCTCTCCAGGCGTTCATTAACTGTACTGCAATAGGGAGCCTGCTACCATCGCAAAGGCAGGCAATCCATATCAGGGTGACCCTGCATCCCAGCGGTTATAGCAAGTTGCTGTTTGTCAATTCCAGTTTTCCTTACTGGTTAAGGCAAGCGAACAAAATAATCTAGTTGTAGTAGCAGGCCGGTTAAGGCAAACTGCTGTTTGTCAGTGCCAATTTTGCTGGCCGGTTAGGTAAAACTATCTAAGTTAGGGAGTTGAAGCAGCCAGCAGGTTAAGGTAAGCTGCTTCTTGGGAAATCCAGTTTTTTCCGGCCAGTTAAGGCAAGCGATCAGAATGATTGAGTTGCAGCAGCCAACCGATTAATTTAAGGTGCCGCTTGTCAATTTCTGTTTTGCCGGCTGTTAATGCAAGCAATCCAAATCAGGCAGTATCTGCAGCCAGCCGGTTAAGGCAAGCTACTGCTTGTCAGTTCCTGTTTTGCTGGCCGATTAATGCAATCTGCTGCGTCACATTTCGTTCATTTGGCCGGGCGTCTAAGCTAAGCCATCGCTGGTGGGAATCTGTAACAAAATTATATCAAAAATATTATGTATAAAATTAAACATTGTTTATATAAAATATGTTAGAAGGTTGTGATTTACATCTATTTGGCACTCAGTTTTGAAAAGATACATTGAAATATCACAGTGCCCATCTGACAACGAAACAAAGGCCTGTTATCGTGTGTGTTTGTATACAAATACGTCACAAAGCAAATACCATTACGAATACAGATGTTGCATATTATTTTCTGTCAGTTCAGTCTGTCGAAATGCTGAAAGACCTAACAATTATACATGTTTTTTTTTTTTTTATGCTGGGATTATGCTGGTGAGGCTATTCAGATTTCGTGTAACTTTACATATAATCTTATCCAACACAATCTTATAGACCAAGGCATTCCTAACAATCTACCCTCGTCAGTAGAATTAATACATAAGCAATTTTTTATAAATGCATATAATTCTGTAGGCAAAATAAACTCAACTTATCTTCCACAATTTTAAGTGAATTTTAAGAGTGTGAAATAAAAATTTTCTGTTTCGTCGACACAATAGTTTTACTGCAAATCATCTCATTTATCAATTTATCTGCACACAAAATATTTATACTTCTATCATATTCAACGAGAATTTTTAAACCTGGAAACAAGTGAAGATGGTGAGTGGTTAAAGAGATTTGGGCGGCCATTAATATGGAAGGTGAGAGGGTTAAGCGGGGTGAATATGAAATGAAAGGGCACGGGATACAGGAGTTCCCCGAGAAAACACGCCGATTAGTAGCATCGTCCGGCACGATTCCCAAATGCGGAAAACCGTACGCGACCCCGCCGGGAATCGAACCCAGTTCACGTACGAGGGAGACAGCACGGGATACAGGAGTTCCCCGAGAAAACACGCCCCGATTAGTAGCATCGTCCGGCACGATTCCCAAATGCGGAAAACCGTACGCGACCCCGCCGGGAATCGAACCCAGTTCACGTACGAGGGAGACAAGTACTGCCCAATAGACTACCTTGGCCTCAAGTGAAGATGGTAGCATAAAACGAATACCTACTTGTTTTACAGGTTTCTGAATTTTGCCATGTGTATATTGTCCTGTTGTAGAATCTGATAAGAGAATTATAAAAAATAAAAAAATGTGTGTTATTCTAAAAATATGTATATAATATTTGTTTATGACATGTACCTTGAAAAAATTTAAATAACTGTTTTACATCGACGTAAAAGTAAAACATGTAGTTAAATTCGTATACTTTATTATTGAATTGACAAGAGATAGTCATGTATAAATCTGTAAGAATATTTCGTCAGCATATGCATTTTAAATTATTAATATATGAAAAATGAATGTCGACTGTGTTTTAAAATCAGCAGCTTACATATGTATGTGTTTACAGACGAAATCTCAGTTTATGCAATGTAACAAATTAGTTAATTAATTAATAAAATATAATAAGGTTTATGTAAATCAGGTTATTTTGAAAGAATTGCGCTAAAAATATATGAGAACATAATTTTTTTTTTACAGATATACGAATTGGCACACGGAGTACTGGCTCTGGAAGTACGATGTCAGATGTCAATCAAATGGATGGACCGATAATGCGTCAGGCTCGGAGGGTAGCCATGACGACCAAGTGCACGATACTGGTTAGTGTTATGAGTGATTGGTCCCTACAGATATATACCAAGTTTTTTTGGCTTATTTATTTGTTCAATATTTATTTTGAGGAGGGTGTAAATACTGATTATCTTGTTTGTTTTGTTTTTTGTCTAGTTTATTTACAGCTTAAAATGTTTATACTGATATGGTAAATGTTGACAATTAATGATTACTTTAATATAACTAATTTCTTGATTTCTTCTATATTAATTTCCAAATGTCATTTGTTTACATACAATTTAAAGACATTCTTCTAGCTTTCAACACTGACTTGGGTTAACATACACTGGGTACGAAAGAGTCATATTTGTCGCTACACCGTTTCTCCTTGGTGATAAGGAAGATAGTATGCATTGTTAGTTGCATGGAACAAATTTGAATTAACAATGGGACACGTCTTCCGCCCGCTTGATGCGTGGGCGTAAAAATTGTTTTTATTATGACTTCCCTTCTAGACGCCATGCGATACGTACAGACGTAGTTATAGGGCGTAAGCCGACGAGAATTTTAATATGTTCGTCATCCTAAGTTTAGTCAGAAAGTTACCTGAGTAGAGTCTATTCGTCGGTTGAAGTTTTGAGGGAAATTAAGAAGAGGCCCGTGCAAATCTAGCTAGTTATTTGAGTGCTTCGCCGACGACGCTGACGCCAACTTAATGATTGTAAGATGAACTCTTCAGCATTAGCTTCTGTACCAATTTACTTCAGGATCTTTTAATTTTCGTCATCCAAATTAGACTTTTGTGTTGAACTGTTGTATTACTGATTACTAGCCCGGCAATTTTTAATAACTCTCACTAAATTGAATACGAATTTCTAAAATATATGCCTATAAAGGATAAACGTAATTTATCATGTGAATTATATCATACCCAGTAGCTATAAGTCAAGACCTTTGTGACTTTACCTAGTAAATAAGCCAGGAACAAATAATTTGGGTTAAAGAACATTAGCTTCTCAATTATTACAGTGTAACTTCTCACGTAATCAGCATACTGTATAGTGTGGTAGCAATTGATTGCTGGGAAAGCCTATGGAAATAAAATTTAACTAATTCTACCAGGCCCCACCTTAATCTATAACAAATTTAAATTGGATCAGTCCTAAGATAAAAAATTTTACGCTCCAGTGCTTAAAGAATAAAACGATTTTCTCCTATTTATCCGAGTGTTTTCCCATGCATGTTGATACATAATCAAAGGAGTAGTAATAAATCAAAGCATGGTATAGTGAAACTGAGTCCTTGTCCTTGTAATTTATTGTAGTTAGTTTCTTTACCAGAGTCGAATTTGTCCAAGTATTTGTTTGCAGAGCTGTTAAGTTGTTTTCCTTCTTTTATTGCATGACTATCTTATTCCTTGTTTGTGACGCAATGGAGATTATAATCTCTATGCAATTAATAGTCATTCCTAATACAACACGCTGTGGCGGATGCTAGGAGGCCACACAAGACAAGCTAAGGTAGCATGCACTATAGATTCCTTGCGAACCCCCTGTTTGTACAACAAACTTTGATTGACTCACTGTGCCACCTGTCTATAAAAGCTTAGTGTGCCATATCTCTCCCCCCTCCCCCCCCCCAGACTTGAGTGAGAGATCGAGAAGCGACGACGTGTATTGCCGAAGCTGCACGAAGGCGAGGGCAACTTGATACCAGGGGCTGGAGGAGCTCTGGGCAGCACTACAACCTACTTTCCTACAGTTTATGGTGAGCATAACTTCGGCTAGGCGGCAAGTTGACATCCTAGATCTCGAGGCTGCATTAGTAATCCAATAACTGATTAATAGTCTGGCAAGTTTAGAGATGAACTTCATCTTGTGTTAAACACTGTAAGTGACCGAGTATACCGAAGTAATGTAATTGATGTTTATTGTTTAGTATAAAGTTAAATGTATTGTTCTGTTCACGTTTAGTGATTGTTACAATAAACACGTTTTGTACAAAGGATTCTTAATCATTGGTTTAGCAATGGACAGCTACTTACACCCCCCCCCCCCCAGACCACCCAGTCCTAAAGTGTTATGTATTGAGATATTGAGAATAACTGGATTCAGTAAGGGCTGAAACGCGGAGATACAGTATAAGTAATATATTAGGAGTTAGGGAAAGGGAGAACACTACACTGGTGGACCACCTCACGATCCACCTCGCGCTTAGGCGAGTAGGATCACTTTATTTAGAAATTTCACTTGCACTTTGTTTAGAGAATCGCACGCAGTTGGAAAGACACGAGGCCATGCTTCAAGCCAACCGCGACAAGCTTAGACGTAATAATTCACCACCAACTAACATCTTCCCATCGCGCTCTAGTATTTTCTTATGCTTTCAGTTTAATATTAAGTCCATGTTACAGTGTTATTTTATTGTCGATCATGTTCGTCAGTTATGTGTAAAAAAACAGCAAACCAGCGTGAGCCCATAACAGCTAAAAAAAAAAGTGGACAGTCAGCAAACAATACACACAACAGCGACATTCCGCGTCCTAGTTACAATTAAGGGGTCAAAATATTACGCACTAGGGGACACTGGATGCTCTCGTAGTAGTGTAACTAGTACACTGATATCATATCAAGGCCTTTTCCCTAAAGGGAAAAAATAACTTTATTTGGGGCTATGAGTGTTTTAACACTACCTAAGTATGAAACAAATATTAATTTGAATATATCAGGGAACACGTGCCCTCAGAGGTTTTTAGTTGTTGATAACCTACAGCAGGACTTAATCCTCGGAGTTTACTTCATCAAGCGTTATGACGTTATACCAATATTAAAATGCAACATTATGCTTATTCGTGGCCATGATTCCAAAAAATTAGTACAGGTTTTGCTACTATTAGGGTGTTCTACAGTCGATTCGAATACTTCCCTTCAACGTTCCTTGAAATTATTAGAGGCTTTTGAATCAAATCAATCTGGTTTGCCTCATATAAACAAAAATTTAACGGAAACACAGACAGCCGCAATCGCAGGCATTATTCACTCCTATAAAGATAGATTTGCCAACTCTATTTTAGAGTTAACAGAGGCGAAAGACTTAGCAATAAAATTAGACCTCACAACTGACAAGCCTATAGCGATCCGCCATTACAGAATCAGTCCCAAAGTTAGAGATGAGCTTTCAAAACAAATTAAAGATATGGTTAATGCAGGAATTATTCAGGAAGCGGACTCGCTCCATTCTACCCCAAGTTTGGTGATATCTAATAAAAGTAGAGGTTTAAGGTTTTTAACAGATTTTAGAAAATTTAATCTGGATCTAACTAGGGTACAGTACCTATTAGCAAGGACAGAGGACATTTTGAATGCCCTGCATAATCCCCTCTACATAGCAAGTTTCGATCTATTCTCAGGTTTTTATAGTATCCCCATCAGGAAACAGGATCGCGTTAAATTGGTGTCAGTTTATTTCAATATAAAATAATGCCAATGGGGCTCAGAACCTCCCTACAATATTTTCAAATGTTCATAAATAAACTATTAGGTCCCCTTAGATTGACAGCGGCCATAGCCTACATAGGCGATACTTTTATTGCGAGAAACACTTTTGACGAACATTTATCTAACATACAAAAGGTTTTTGAGCATTTACGCATGTTCAATGTGAAAGTAAACACAAAATAAATGCATCTTTTCTGAACAAGCTGTAAAAGTACTAGTCACATATATTTACCCCTAACAGTATTTCGACTGACCCTGATAAGGTCTCAGCTATAGAAACAATGGCCCCTCCGGCAAATTTAAATCAACTTCGTACTTTCCTCGGCACGAAATCGTATTTGCGATACTATATCATGAACTATGCAATATTAGCACAGCCACTTATTACATCGACTAAATATAATACACCATTTAAGTAGGCCGATGTCGATTAAGAGACATTCATTAAATTGAAAGAAAACTATTTTACAAGCCCCTGTATTACAAAGATTAGATGTGGATAGAGAAATTATTCTGGCTTGCGATGCGAGTAATGACACAGTCGGCGAAATAATACTACAGGTACACTCACGATCGAAACAACGATCTATTATTGCTTTTGTGTCGAGAAAACTCTCAGATCAGGAATCGCGCTGGAATACTACCGAGAGACAACTTGGGGCTATTAAATATCTCTGTAACCACTTCCGACAGTATCTATATGGTAGGTGATTTAAAATTGAAACGGATCACGCGAGCCTGCGATACCTACACTCTATGGCGGAGCACAATATCCGAATACAGAAAATGGCAATAGCGCTCAGTGAGTACGACTTTGAAGGTCATATTGTCCGAGGTAAACTGAACACCCTTCCCGATGCCTTAAGCAGAATCACTACTGCCCCTCAAGTGCCAACATGTGCAGCTACAGTTAACGATATGCCTTTCGTAATTAAAGAAAACATTTTGCCATGCACCTCACTTTACACAGCATTAGCAGAAACCCTCTTACAGGGCACAAATAAGGCGGACGAAATTAGAATCACTTTATCCAAATACACCAAAAGCCATTGATATAACCTTAAACACTACTTCAAATCACAATACCAAGAGTAAGATAGAGATCGAATAGCCAAGGCGCTAGCGAATGAAGATATCTTCCTAATGTACGCGATCTGCAAAATTATTGCAACTTTGTGTCAGGTCAATGTTCAGATAGTTAAAGAAAGAGAACCCTCACCTAGAAACAACTTGTATCGACCCCACGCTGAAATGTAAAATACTTATTGTTAATAAGTCGGAAATACTGCATTGTTTACCTGTATACACACATGGACAGGAATATATAACCATTTATGACGATTTCATTTTGTAGGTGAATACGATCGTGACGCTCACATTAAAAAGCTCGAATTAGCATTATTGAATCTAGATCAGACCGATACTAGGTACTGTCATTTGAGCCATAGATATGAGATTACAGAAATGGTGAACTATTTTTTAATATTAATACACCTCAAGGCCCATCCAAGCTGACCCTTGTTCCACAAATATATGTCAATGAAATTATACAAATCCATCACGAAGCAATATTCGGTGGAGGGCATTTTGGCTCTCTCAAAGCCCTTGAAAAAACTAGGCAATCATATTATTGGGGTAACGTGAATGCAGACGTAAAAACGTATGTAAAACAATGCCCTATTTGTCAAAAAACAAAGGCCATTAATTCTAAATCGATGGGGTAGATGACCTCAATTTCACCCCAACCACTTAAAGACATGGGAATTACATCCTAAAGGGCCCCTCCTCACCACTGTCCGCAAAAATAAATATATTCTAGTCATGACTGAGTATGCTACTCGCTATGTCGTTGCTAAGGTCGTTCACTATATTGACGCAGCCACTTGTACGGACTTTATTAAACAAGTCGTTCTTTAATTTGGTTGTCCTGAACAAATTTTAACTGACAGAGGCACAAGTTTTCAAAATGAATTGGTTAGTAATCTCTTACAATCTTTAGGCATTAAAAAATTAATGATTACAGCCTATAATCCTAGATGTAACGGGCTTGCAGAAGCTTCGAACCGCATAATTGGGGAACAACTCACTGTGTGCGCAAACACAGATCAATCTGACTGGGACTTGTATATAGATTTCATTAACTTCATTTATAACACCAGTATTAATACCACGACTAAATTCATTCCCTTTTATATGTAGCATGAAGTAGAAGCCGCCCTTCTGGCACATGTGGTTGCAAGCCAACACTCGCCCCGAGAGCACGATTGGTGCTAAAAGCTTAGGCAAAACCATGAAACGGCCAAACTAATCTTAATTCACGCCCAACAAAGTCAGACCAATCAGTTCAACCGGTCTCATAAGAAAGTACAATCCATATCAATGATTACATTTGGGTACAAAACAAAAGACGTCAGAAAGCACTAACTCATCGCTATCGCGTGCTTTTCTGGGTTGTTAATATATTAGGTGAATCAATAATACGCATTAGAACCAACAAAACTGGGCCGCCAAAATACCATATAGTGTGCACGCATCACACAAAACCTGATTTTGTACTCTATTTATTGTACTTGTCGCACTTAGTTTTTAAGATGTATTTAATCTGTATTTAATATGTTCCTTTAAATGAGTTACAGTATATTACGATATCTTTCTGGACGAATGAAGTGGAATGTGAGCAGTTCAAGTTGTTGCGAACCGCCTGTTCACACCGTGCCTGGGGTCGTCCTGGCGTCAGAAAATATACACGTAGCCGAGAGCAGGCAACGCGAGGCGTCAACCGGACTTCCTTGCTGCTGCCAAGCCACGAGACTTCTGCAGCACACCCACCGCATGGTGAGGGGAGTCACGCCTGCCAACCTCACACTGTGTGTGGTGCCGCAGCAGCAGCTACAAGGAGCTGCTACCTCTGCACGACACCATTGGCAGCCCTGCGCGACCACGAACCACGCTCTGCTCAGGCGCATGGTGGTTGCCATGGCGACTCCAAACGGCGGCCGCCTTGGTGGCAAGGAGTGGGGAGCCCGCTCCAATCGATGTCATGGCAGCCCTCTGTGTACTCCTTCCAGCTGTTCTGACACTGCCGGCCTCACATTGAGTATGTGCTGGAATCTAATGGACATCCACAGCAGTTGACTTCATATACGAGGATAGTTTGCCCCTCTTATACACAATCCCATTGACTTTTCAACAAACCCCTGAGAGTTCGGACCAGTACTTGCATGTTGTATGTGCGAATCGCACATCAACCTCGTGTAAGAATGGCAAAGTGTTATATGATTATTTACAGGCAGTGGGGCGCGGAGTTCTCTGCAAATTCTTGGATGATGTCAGTAGTCGATTTTGCCAGAAGAGAGGAATCCAGGTCCTCGGCAACATACGCACGTGGTGCTGCAATGTGCTCACAAGCTAGCACTTGGGGCACTGCTCGGCAATGATGCCCAACTTGATATACCAAATACACGAGCTCACTGACAACATTCACATTGCCAACATTGCACTTAATATAACCTAGGGTGATAAATAAGATAGAATATAAGGTCAGAGACAAAGTTAATGCTCTTTCAAAGACCATTAACAATCTATCAGATATCTTGCATGGCCAACAGTCAACCTTAAGCAGTATAAATAACATTGAGCTACAATTCACTCTCCTAGCTACAAGTATTCTGCAATTAATAAATAATGGCATTATTGAGGAGTTGATGCAAACTTATATACACTCTTGCCAGATCAATCGCCTACCCTTAAGTGCTGTAAACAAGTCACAACTGACTAATGATTTAAATAGGTTGAAGGTAGAACCACACAAGCTCAACCTTATGATAAGTATTGACACAGAAGATATAATCAAATAGTACACCAACAATTTGGCTGAATGTAGTTTCACAAGTACACAGATGGTAATAAAATTACAAATACCTGTCATTCGTATCCACTGAAACTGGAAAATCTACAACGTAATTCCAGTTCCCTATAGTTTTCAAAATCATACATGCAAAATTCATGTTCCATCTACCATTGTGGCAGTTGATCCCAATAAGGGCATTGTCAAAGCTATATCACCATCAGCTGATATGTCCCCGGATGTTATAGCCATCCCCAAGGAATCGCTAAGGTGCCAAAATTCAAAATTTATTAAAGCAGCCATTCTACTTTGAGATGCCAACGAATTGTTCTCGACATGCAAATTTCATTGTTTTCATGACAACTCATTTTCAATCCACCCCATTCTTCCCCACCAGTATTCATTTACCAACTCCCCCCCCCCCTCCCGCTTCTCCTCCTTAGGATACTGTTTTAAGATGTTCAAATAGCTCTCTCAATGCCGACGTACAGAATTAAAAATTGGATACTGTTGAATTACATATACCGTGTGACTGTCATGTTGCCACACACGACCAAATAATAGTATAGACTACACACTTACATGATGTGCGAGCACCCACTGTACCTCTGCAGTAGACTGTGATACCGGTGCTCTGGTTAAACTAGAACTCATTCCATTTGCAAAAACTAACACTCACAGCTGGGATACAGTTTTACAACATTACTTCAGCGCTTGACACCAACTGGCAAATAAATCATATGCTGTTGCCAGTTTTGCCAGAATTTCATTCAGAGTACAGATATGGTAAGTTCAAAGAGGACAAACTGTTTTCTGTTTTAGTACCCTCTACATTTTGACTACAATTCAATGGGCATTATAGGTCTCCTCTTATTTTCAGAAGTCGCCCTGTATGTCAAACTCCTCAAGTTTTCAATCATATTGACACGCCTACAAACTCCTACTTGAACAACTCCTGTGCTTTCGTCTGGCCTGTAGATAGCCATGCTTATATAAGTATACAGTATTGCTCTACACTCTTATAAATAGATATTGAAGATATTAGCTTTATAATTATTTAAATTATTGTTTGCCAAATGGAACACATTTTCCTAGTCTCTAAGGAATACCATTAATATGTTCCCATCAGGAACATATTTTTGCATATGATGAGTATATTTTAGTATAAGATCACTGGGTCTTTACAAGCGAAGTATATATCACAACACAAGGTTATTATATAACTCCTTGCAATTGCAATTTTACTACTTGATTGATTTATGATATTTTATAAATATGTTCACACCAGATTAAGACGTTTCAATTGAAAGAAGCCTAAAAATGCTATTATGATAATTACTTTATGGCATATATATCTATGAATATAGTCCATTCGCGATTGGAAGCGACTTATGAAAATCAACCTTCGAAAAAAAACTCTAGGCCAAACATGTCAACCTGTTTTTTTCAATAGCCTGTGTTCCACAAATATATAACACGATGGTTAACTTTAGAAAATGAATTATTGAATAAATGAAACTTCACCTTAATATCTTCTATAACTAGTAATTTTTATTTCTTTTTAAATATGAATTAACAACAGCGAGAGCAGCGACGTGTTGGCAACGGCCGGTAATATATAGTTCACAGTTAAAAAAAATTTTAACCTCGTTTTTAAGTATACTATTTGTAAATTAAACGGTACCTATTGAAAGATTTAAATATTTAGGTAGCCCCAATGGCAACATATCTCATTTTTACAGTTAAAATAACAGCGGAGAATATCGTGAGTAGGCCGTAATGGTACCGTGTTGTTTTATCGAACGAGAGCAATTTTGAAGGAACTGTCTGCTGAGCGAGCTTTGTCTCTCTCTCTCTCTCTCTCTCTCTCTCTCTCTCTCTCTCTCTCTCTCTATGTGTCTTTGTCTCCTTCACACTCGGGAAGTTTCACTTAGCTAGTACGCGAAAATTGTTCATGTTTTCAATTGTATCATATTTCATACTTATTACAGGATAATAATGATTTTTGAATTTGTAATTTACAACTGAAAAGAGATTTTAATGTTTGAATCCTTATTTTAATATATTTATATATGATGGCGGGGCAGTTACCTAGTGAAGTTGGCAGACGTGGCGAGCCATGGTGTCATGGCGTGTTGCTGTTTTACCAAACGAAGCGTAAATTATACTTACTCCGAAAAATACTTCAAAATACCACATCACGTTTGTAGACGTTGTGTTTTTTAAACCTACCTAAGCAAGTTACGATGTTGTGATAAATCTGTGTTTCCGCGGTAGTAATAAATATACCGCTGCGTGTGAAATAACGTGGCGTGGCTGTTTGGTGATAGTTATGCTGGATCTGTGTGTACGTGATTTTAAATATTTGATATGAACTATTTATACATTGTAAATGTGAACTGTTTTTATGACGAAGTTATTTATTTACATCCACGTATGTTTATTTATCACGACGTAGTACCTTTGCCCTGTATGTTTGAAACACAGTCGTGTAACGTGATTTACCACCAATCCCAACAAAATAACTAAGTCCAGCCCCAATAAATTTCAATAAACCTAATACACAGTAAGTAGCAATACATACCAATATGAGTGGAATAAAAGTTACGGTAGGCTTATTTGAGTGCATGTTCACAGCTATATTTTAAGTTTCTATAACAAAAAATGAGCGACACGAGTTGCTTACTTGATTTTAATGTCGCTTTTTCGTTGAACTGTCTATTCCTTCGTTATTCGAACCGAGGCCGTCCTTCTAAAGAAATAACCCAACACATATCAATAACAAAAAGTTAAATACTACAGTTCATTACCCTGTAGTTGTAACAGTGTTTAACACAGTCGCAGCAAAATATTAACGTGCATTACGTGTAATGTGCTATGTCGTGGAAAACAAATATGTTACTGTAATGTAACCGTAAGAACTATCGTTAATTCAGGCGCTTTTAAAAGTCATAAAGCTGACCTAAATAATGTTATAGGCCTAAACTGTGAATATTCGCACAAAATGGTTTTTGAAATATACCTAAGACAGAATTCTGTGAAAAGCTGTAAACAGTAAACAACACATTTGACAGGTATAAAAGTAGAAGTCACATTTAAATGTTTATTTTTAGGTGTAGCGAAAGTATACGAACACATGTACACACACAATGGCATGTAAACATTGATTTTGACAGATGCTACATGGCAGTCACATGGCAATATTTGTTTACATTTGGCGGAAGGATACGAAATGGACCTGCATGTAGATATTTAGCAGGGCTCCGAGAAAGTTGCTTCCAATGGGGAATGGACTATAGATATTGAATAATTGTTAATTTTTCTTATTAATTGTGTAACCAATATTTAACCCCTGTCATCCCTATATATACTGCTCTATTATTCAGACTTTAAGTTTTTAAGGTTAGGTACTTGGTAATCCAGTACCACAAATAATTATTAAGAGGCTTTTACAACATTTATCTTTAATTTTAAATATACATAGCCTACAATGTGAAACAAATGAAAACCTTACCAAATTGTAGATTTAAGAGAGCTCTCATTAAATTAAAACTGGATATATATATATATATATATATATATATATATATATATATATATATATATATATATATATATATATATATATATATATATATGGAATATTCTATAGTATTTATAATTATACAAATTTTGTGTTTAACTATAGCACAGGTTTATAATGTTTTATTACTTTAATATGCTACAAATGAAATAAAAGTGTAGAACTCTCTGCAAATCACTATCTCTGTGATAAGTGACTACCAAGGTGGCATATATCGAAGTCCGAACAAACATAAAAACAGTGTATTACAGTTCACTGAAAGACATTCTGCATGAACTTCTAAGTGTGCATTAGTTAAAGTGCAACAAACTTATACAAAGACATTGTGCGTCAAAAAGTGCAAGAACACTACCAACGTGCAAATTGAGCCACGTGCTACAACAAACTAAAAAAAAAAAAAAATCTCCTTGTAAAGTCAATGTCTCTCATAACTCTATTGTTCCTAGCTATAGCTGTTAAACTTGTAGATAACTTGTCACGTCTAAGATTAAGTTTCCCTACGTGCAAACTTTGAATTGTTCATGTAATAGTCTTCTAATAAGGTTATTGCTTCCCGTATGGGACTACCAGTCAACAACATCACCTATAGTTGAATTATGTTTAGTGTAACGAAAAAAAGGTATTAATATACAATGGTGAGTAAGTAATATTGAAGTTGCAAAAAAGTAACACGTGGCTAGATGGCAAGCTGCCAGTTCAGTAGCAATATTGCTGCACAGTACTTGACAAAGCACAGTGTCCCCGTGCAGCACAGCCAACTTCAGCATGCAAATATTACCTTTCCTATAGGTAGTACTTTACTTAGATTCTAAGTTTCCCTTTTTTCGGTTTAACATTATCTTCTTAAAACGTGTGTATAGTATTTCAATCAATACCGAATATAAAATTTCAATTTTTTGCCAGCTGGCACATACATTAAAATCTAAAAATTACACAAGTTGGTAAAAAGTAACTTCCTGGCACATTGTTGAGTGAACTAGTACCACAAGCGCGCACAAATATTTGAATTCCTTCTTACCCATATCCACTGCCTAGTCTTTGGGAGCTTTTAACACTAAATGTGGCAATGGATGTACCTCTCTCTATCCCGTGGTCTCGCTACGCAACATGCATACGCATATTTTTTCTGTGTTCCAATCTTTTAAGTTTTCAAACGTTATTTTACGATCAATGAAAATTCATACATCTTTCCTACCTTGCCATTTATCAACAATTTCCTATTGAGTTCAAACACTTTGTTAAAACGGTGCCTCGACTTTAGTATTTCATATACGACACTACCATTATGTATAATCGCGTATGCTATCAAGCGCCTACGAGACGACGTTGGTGCCTGAGCTCCTCGGCCCCACCATTTCATCCCGGCCTTCCCAGGATGACTTGAACTGGCGATCTACTCCACAGCAGCCACGACGGGCTGCAATTTCGATCTGGGGGGGTAGTGCGGCGGACACTAGGGGGCCGCACTCGACACGCTAAGGTAGCATTCACTATAGATTCCTTGCGAACCCCCTGTTTGTACAACAAACTTTGATTGACTCACTGTGCCACCTGTCTATAAAAGCTTAGTGTGCCATATCTCTCTCCCCCCCCCCCCCCCCAGACTTGAGTGAGAGATCGAGAAGCGACGACGTGTATTGCCGAAGCTGCACGAAGGCGACGGCAACTTGATACCAGGGTCTGGAGGAGCTCTGGGCAGCACTACAACCTACTTTCCTACAGTTTATGGTGAGCATAACTTCGGCTAGGCGGTAAGTTGACATCCTAGATCTCGAGGCCCCATTAGTAATTTAATAACTGATTAATAGTCTCGCAAGTTTAGGGATTAACTTCATCATGTGTTAATCATTGTAAGTGACTGAGTATACCGAAGTAATGTAATTGATGTTTATTGTTTAGTATAAAGTTAAATGTATTGTTCTGTTCAAGTTTAGTGATTGTTACAATAAACGTGTTTTGTATAAAGGATTCTTAATCATTGGTTTAGCAATCGACAGCTACTTACCCCCGTAGGTCTCCCAATCCTAAAGTGTTATATATTGAGGCATTGAGAATAACTGGAGTCAGTAAGGACTCAGTCGCGGAGATAAAGTATAAGTAATATATTAGGAGTTAGGGAAAGGGAGAACGCTACAATGCCTAAACACCAGCTTTATACACACATATATCATTTTTGTCCTGTTGACACTACATGTTAGAGAAAACTGTAAAAAGTAAAACATGAATCTTTTCAGTGTTGAGGCTTTTGTGTGCCCACAGTGCCTTGCGAAGGTGAATCTACGATTACAGCGCCCATTATGTGTGCTGGCCTTAGCGCTGCAGCAACTGCGGCTTTGGTGCCGCCAGGCCAGAGTAATGTGGAACACCACAAACTGGCCATGTGTGGTGTTTAGTGATGAGTGCCGCTTTGTTACAAGCACTGGTATTCCTCGCGCCCAGGTGTGGATGGCACCTGGTAAATACCACAATCCCAATATCGCTAAAGGGTGGCTCTCTTTCCCCAAGTTGGGCATTAGGATCTAGAGATCCATAGCCTACGGTAGTCGATCTCCCTTCGTTGTGTTACGTGGAACATTGACGGCTAAGCGGTATGAATATGAGATTCTATGTCCACTCGTGCTCCCTTTCTAGCCGGGATTCTAGGTGCGATATTCCTGCAAGATAACTCCCGGTCGCACATGGCACGCATCGCCCAGGACTGTCTCCATCATTACCTAAGCCATGTTGCTCCATCAATAACAGTGCAAGGGAGTGCGACCCACTTGCGAAGATGCCAAAACTGTGTACCACAAATACATATGCCATTGTCCTGCTGCTCAGTTCTTGTGATCAAATGTATTATTCTTCTTTATTACTATCTCTGTAAAATACAATTTGCTACATCCTTCAGTATGTGCTAAGTCAATTGTCTGGCAGTTTTTATACTGATTGGTTCATTCATATCCAATATTGTCTAAATTTAATAGCCTATGTCCACGTTTCGAAAAATAACTTTTTAAATGGAATTCTTTTTCTTTGGATGGATACAGTCTGCACTAAAATACCCATGTTTCCATTTTACAAGTCATAGTGTTAACTTATCAAATATTTCTTTGCCTTCTCATGCTGTTGTTAAGTTAACTCATCTGCTTTGTTTTTGTGAGATATTGATTAATTAGTTTTATATTAGTTTTTGTGTGAAAAATAACATATAAATGATGACATGTGTAGAACATGGAAGAAAAAATCAATACATCAGCTATAAAACTGAAAACTGAACATTTCATGGTTCAAAGACTGAAATACAAAAATTCTCAATAAATATTTGTACTACAGACAAAACTTAGGGCCGGTTTCACGAACACATCTCAAAATTTAAGTGCTACTTAAACACCGAATAAGCTGCCCCTAGCGTCTTATATCGTTTCACCAACTTTAAGCTCGTCTTAAAATGTTTTAAGCAACTCTTAGTTTAGGCAGCTGAAATCGGATGCCTAACTTTTTTATCTCTGCTTAAACCATTGTAAGCAAATTAAAAGGAAAATAGCTGCTACTGAAAAAGTTGTGTGTAGATAACCCCAAATGTGTTATAAAGTATTTAGTTTAATAAATGTAATTTTTTTTATAAATAAAAATGAGAAATTGTGTATCAAAGTTTTAGAGTCTGAGTGCAAGTCTTTATTTGCTGAAATAACTTATGATGATGGTCGAAACGAAACTCGTGGCAGGCATATTTGTTATTATGTACATTTTCCACGTATTTTCAAGAGGCAAACCCAATATATACATAGGAAATTGAGTGTAAAGGCAGGTAGCTGATTGATAAAATATGATTTTATTGAGTACGGATAAGTTACGGAAGTACATATTTGAAATAAATGGAAAAAATGTTTGCGTTTACTACACTGCATGTATATACGATATTACTTGATTGAATTTGAGACTGGGCATAATATAATGCATTTACACTTTACACATGCCAAATTTGCAGTACCGGTACAAATCTTGCACATATTCGACTTTGTTTTGAATTAGAAAAGTTAACGAGGGCCCACCTAAAGATATCATACAGGTGTGGCATGATAATCATATTTATTGAGATTCGGGGACTGGGCGTTTCTAAATTGCACGTAAATATCGTCATCAACAAACTATCACAATTTCATAAAGTTCAATTCTGGTTAGTAATGAAAGCCAGACCGAATCTTTAAAACATAGCAGTAATGTCGTACGTAAACCATAAAACAGTTCTATTAAGTAGAAAAATTCGGGATGGCCTTGTAGACTGTAGTGATTGTAGGCCCAATACGATTTGTACACGTAATATACATACATTACGTTCAGGGAATATTTAATCAGTTCCTAACAAGACAGCAGTTTCATTTTAAAATTTATAATTAACCTGACGTGTTATTTTTTTACGCATTTAATATATAAATGCTTGACGGAAGCTACTTAGATATATGTAACGACTCGAAAACATTACCCGAGTAGGTAAAATATAAAACAATTAACATTCTGACTAGTAAAAAACATCCCAGGCCTAATATAGATCGTTGTAACTTTTTCTGCGAAAAACCACACTTCTTGGCACTGATAATGAATAAAAACGAGATCATAAAACATCACATAATTGCAACACAGTACTTCCACGATAATAAATTAGCCTCGAAAAATTAAAAACGTATCTATTAACGAACGTAATTTTTACACAAATCAATTTCGGTGCGCGTAGTTAGTTGAACAAATCGAGTACACATATATTTTTAGTATATGCAGTGACATCTGTTTTAATTGATTCTTATTATTCGTCAGGCAAACGATAAAATTTTAATTGTATATTATAAAACAAATATTTGGTTAGGATTCGTGTGCTCATAACAAACGTGTAAACTCGACATTTCAGGCGGGAAAATATGTTTTTTTTTTTTCCTTTCGTTGAAATAATTCTCATTGGTTCGTTTAGTCACATGACCATAATGCAACACTACCAACATGAGAATACTTGCAATTTGTTTCATTAAGTAACGCCCAGCTAAGACACGCTTATAACACTGAGTTTATAATGGTGAACCACCTCGACATTCTTAAGCGCCGCTTAAGCTTAAGTATCGCTTTGATGTAATCTAGTTTATTCCTGGTTGGTTAAACCGGCCCTTAATCTCTTTACTGTAAAAAATATATATATATTCTATAAGTCTAAGAAGACTAATTGTAACAGGAGCGCTGTTTACCGCGATACCGTGATGGCGCGGAGTGGGTTTTCCTACTGGTTAGTTCGCTTATTATTCCGTATAGTATATAGAGATTCGCAAAGCGAGTATGTCACCTAATACAATAATAAAATGCAAAAATTTCTGGTTTATAAAATATGCTTAGAGCCCTTATATCTGATGCGAATGCATAGCAAATATCGAACAATGGATACGATAGCTGCTTGGAAATTCTTTTTTATATCAACGATGTCAAACATTACAAGCTTCACAACTAGTAAAAATAAATAAAAATCTAAAAATTATTTACAGTTCAGTTGCAATAATAAGCAAAGGAGTGGCTATGCTCAACTACTTGTCAATTCACGGATTCAAATCGGAGCGTTTACGGAAGAGTAAATGTAAGTGGAAACCTTAAAAATAGCTGAAAACCAGCAATGGAATAATAAAAGGGAAACACATGTATGTTCGTCGTTAGAAGCCGACTTCTCAAGAACAATGAATGTATTGACGTAATATATATGCGAGTTTGAATACGTTTCTTCACTTCCATGCCTAACTTATATTATAGTATTAATGACGAGTAAAATGCATACCTGTAAACCAATATCGCATCCTCTTATTAGAGCATTTTTACAACCACCATTTTAATAGTTGCCTTAAAATTTAAATAACGAATTATTAAAAAAAGAAATTGTTGGAAACTTTTGACACGTTCATAGTGCAGTGTATATCAATGCGTTATATTAATGTAAAATTTTTGATGTACATTAATTTTTGTTGGCGTAGATGCTGCTGATTATTAGAGATTCAAATGTATTCGTAGTTGTCAACAGATAAATATTAAGAGTTCATTTATTTCAAAATGCTATATACTAATATACAAATGTTTGTTGTCATTACAATATCATAAGACAACTGCCCAAAATACATCGCCCTTGTCAGCTTTAAAATTTTATTTTACCTCTACTAACTCTCAGCAAAATATAGCTGGCATGCATATTACATATAATTTTCTGTCGACATAATACAGCGCGTGAATCAAGGCTACAGCTACAGGGTGTCTCTTCAGATAGGCTACAGCTGCAGGGTGTCTCTTCAGATAGGCTACCTGTAAGGCAATGGCTTGTGTAACACCAGCAGCACAACACACAATTCTCAGCAAGAGCCGCTGTTCACTTTGCAGAACTGCTGCTTCATTTACAAATATGGCATTTGAATAAACGTACATACCTATCAAGCTCTCCTTTACAAGTCAAAAATCACACAAATTTGTAACGTAAACTTCTTAAGATTAAAATTTAATATAAAAATTGTTTGCGCAGTTGTTAAAAATTTGTATTGCTAATGCGGCTTAGATAGTGTATTATCGAACACGACAGTTTTTTTCCTACTTATGCATATAAATAAAATATGCTGTACTACTTGACGTAGATATGTAATAATTACAGATTTATGCAAAAAATAATATCCACTCTTGATTCAAATATATTTCGTATGTGTTAAAATTAAAATATTATGATGTAATGCAATTGTATGAAGATATGTGACGTAACAATTTAACTCCGTATTAAATTTTTTCCGTGATTTACTCGACGATGTAAGAGTAATTACTATGTACAAAATTTTGACAGAAAACTAGCGACCAGCAACTATTTTTGTTATGAAATTTTGACAAAATTAATTGAATTTGAATGTTCGTAATTCATAGCTACAGTTAACTACAGCGTTATATTTTTAGGCTTTTTTTCCGAATGAAATATAGGCTTATGCAATCACTCTGTAGCGGTCTGAACGAGCCCTTATTTAATGCTCGCGCGTGAACCCAGCATCGCACAAAGCGGGAAAGCTGGACAGGAGGGATTACAACAAGCGGTGAAAATTAAACAGTGTGATGCTACATTAAACATAGTGGCAATATAGGCGAGCGCGAAGCTCGTCACGAGGCCAGACGCGTGAGATGCTGTTAGGACATCCGCCAGTGGCCGACCTCTGAAGAAGGATCGCGAAAGAAGTGTGCCCAGAACCTTCACTGCTGATACATCGAGGGGACGCAGCCTTTAACATCTACATAAGGTGAAATATTTTAACGTGACGTCAAAAGGACCTTAGTTACATATACGACAGAGTGGCTTGCACAATAATTAATAGCATAACGCAATTGCTCTTCCGTTTAAACATAATAATATATTGTAAATGGTTGTTCACTTGTGTGTTACAAGTTCCATATAAAGATGTTTAAGGAGATTCCAGTCTTTTATATTTAGCACGCCCCCAGTCACCTTAAAGGATCTTACAGCCAGGCGGAGTCGTCTGTAGTAGTATTAGTATATTTTATATTGGCTGGAGTACGAATCCAGTACATTGGTGGAGACGCCTAACCCTTCCCCCTCTGTACCAAGCGAGTTTCAGAAAGAATTAGAATTTTCCCGCAAATGAATAACAGAAGGATTCAGTAGAAGAAAGCGTGAGTACGCGAAGCAGAAAACCGCATGATACGTCACGCGTGACGTATACGCCCGGAAGTTCTACTCGTACGCGAAAGTGCTTCGTCCGCAAGGACTTAGCAGCGTCAGCTTACCATATGGTAAGCTGACGTGCGAACAGGTGACAGCAACGCTGCTAAGTCCTTGCGGACGAAGCACTTTCGCGTACGAGTAGAACTTCCGGGCGTAGTGCCAGCAGCAATCGTGCCCTCCTTTCACACGTCATATTCATCATCCATTTTTCATAAAATTAATATCGGGCACAATCCCGGTAGTTTGTGGCTGAGCGTAAGAAATAGCAATTATGCCGGGGAATTGACCCGACCATACAGCAAATTGTGCGCCACTGCCCTGATGGAAAATTCCAGGCATAACAAGGGCATAAAGGAGGAACGTGATTTCATCTGGGATAAAGACGACGAGATCGTACACAGTTACAAGCAATGTGCACAAGGGCACTGCAAATACACACCTTTTAGACGCTCCTGTGCCCCGATAAAGCCCCAAATGTGATAAAAACCAGGCATGTTCATGGACGATTCAAATAGCCATGCAAAATAAATAGCTAGAGTAGAGAATGTGCTATGAGAACAAGTACTAGCAGTAAGTTAAGGTATTAAGTATTTATCATAATAATACATATAAAGGATCAAGTAAGATGTTTAACGTATAAAAATTAACTAAGTAATAAAGCAGTAATATAAGAGGGATTTATTAAATTAGCTCTTAGAAGCACGCAGAGCCCAGCTATAATGCAAAAAGGAAAATAATCCTAAAATTAATGACTTTAGAAGTATAAGGAACTATACAAGTGGTTACGACTAACGTTAGAATAGGAATATAGATAATAAGGACAATGTATAATAGTGTAGAATTACAAATTGAATTATAAAACTATCAAAAATAATAAATTATAAATATTGTAAATCAGTTTATGTACCTGTCTGAAGTAATATATGATAAACTCAGGTGCAAGAACACGTATGTAATGAAATTGTGAAAACAGAAAATTCAATCATTTTTACAAGGTGTTATAGTCATGAAACAATTTTACATACATGAAGGTGTATGTGTAAATTCTATACGTGTTGGCAAGGAAAAGCAATAGTTTTATGAAAGATGTAAATACATTCGTTGGTGACACGAAAGCCCAGCTATTAATATAAATTAAATAATAAAATGGACTTTGTTCATATTTTATCACTAAGCAGATATAAAATAATAATATTAGAATCATTGTGTCTAAGAATATTGTAGAGTAATACAGTATTATATAGGAGGTACTAAATACTTCAGTTTTAAGCATGTGAGCTAAAAACGTACGCAGGCACGTGCCAAAGTCGCGGCCAGTGTTACGACCTAATTCTATGTTGACAAAAAAAAATTCTTCACGCCACAGCCAACCCCATCCCTCACCAACCCCCCCCCCCCCCCCCCACCAACACACTTAGCAAGTCAGCATTTCGCAAGACGTGCGGACACCCGACGGCGCAATGCATCGCCGAGAAAAGTAGTCATCAATCGCGTGTTCGAACCACGGTGTTTTAAAAACACGCGCCTTGGTACGCATTCCCATTAGTACACAATGCCTTTGACTTAAAAAAGAAACCATTAATATATAGGGTAAAACCATCAACATTTTTTAATAACCAATGTAATTACAACAAAATTAAATTAGAATAAGATCGATTACTGTTACAGTGTTATATTATAGATAAATGTAATACTTATGTAAATCAATTATACTAGAAATGCACTTTCAACCCTAATATGTTTCACATATAAGATAAATATGTCATTGCCACATAAACTATAATGGTCTGAAAAAGATATAATAAAATTTAAGAAAGTATTATTATGGAAAAATGTTTTCTATGGTAACAACGGGTTTCATATGTAAAACAAATTGTTTTATTAGTTTGTCCGACACAATGAAAGTGTCGGAAAGTTTTACTGACACGTAGCGAACATTACAAAGGAATATGGTTGACAAACAACAACAAGCAGGGATAAACTAAACTAGCAAAGAAACACTTTTAAGTCAGTCAGTTACACTGTTGCCAACTCCAACACTCTCCCTTAACTGACAGACTTCAAATCCAAGCCCTTGACATAAACATAATGCTTAGCACCAGTCACTCCTTTGGTAAATACGTCGGCGACCATCTTCTGAGTTGGCACATGTGAGAGTTTGACCATCTTCCTCTCCACAGCCTCCCTGATGAGGTGATGTTGTACGTCTATATGTTTTGTCCTGTTGTGAAATACAGGATTGCATGTCAGCTATTGTGCACCCTAGGTGTCGCAGAACAGTTCATTACACATGTCCTTTCCTAGCAGTTCGTTGAGAAGTCCCTTGATATAGATGGCCCCTTAGTAGCTTCTGAGAGGGCTATTTATACAGCCTCTGTGCTCGACAACGCCACAGTATGCTGTTTCTTCGACTCATAGGACACAGCAGCTCCTCCCAACTGGAACATAAAATCCTGTGTACGACTGCCTGTCCTGCTCTTCGTTTGCCCAGTCTGCATCCACAAATCCCTGGACATCTTTTCCTCCTTTCTTGAACACGAGGCAATGACTCAGTGTGCCCTTCAAATATCGCAGTAGTCTTTTTGCACTTTTCCAGTGTTCCTCATTGTATTTCGAGTTCAACTGACTTATCACACTGACAGCATGTGCAATGTCTTGTCTTGTGCACACTACCAAGTACATGATGGAACCTACCAGGCACTGAAAGGGCAAGTGTGAGCAATCCTGTTCCTTGCTGGCATCATTTACCTTGGCAAGTCTGCAGCCAACATCCAATGGTGTGCAAACAGAATTACAGTCCACCATTCCCAACTTTTCTAACACTTCACTAATATATTCCTCCTGGTCGACATAAATCTTTCCGTTTTTTCTATCCCATCGAATTATCATCCCAAGGCAGTGGTTTGCCTCACCAAGGTCATGGGACTTAAACCTGCTAATTATTTCATTCTTCAATATAGTTTTCTCTGTCTCATCACTGGAAAATATCACAAAGTCATCAACATACACAGCGACGATGATAGTGCCTCTCTCATTAACCTTGCGATATACACATGGCTCATGCTCACACCTTTTGTACCCTATTTCTACAAGTGCAGCATGCAACTTCATGTTCCACACCCTGGATAACTGTTTTAGCCCATAAATATTCTTCTTAAGCAGATATACCTTCAATTCCTGGTCCTGGACGACAAAACCCTCAGGTTGTTTCATGCATACTTCTTCCTCGAGGTCACCATTCAAGAATGCCGTTTTGACATCAAGATCTATCTACCAGTCCATTTCTGCTGCCAATGCTAACAGTATCCTGATGGCAGAGTTTCTTATGACTGGGGAAAAGGTTTCCTCGTAATCGACACCGTACTCTTGTGTGAATCCTTTTGCAACAAGTCGGGCATTATAGCGACTAACAGTACCATCTGCTGCTCACTTGACTTTGAACACCCATTTGTTCTTCACTACCTTTTTTTCTCAGGACGATCGACTAAGATTCATGCCTTGTTTTCAAGCAGTGAATTGTATTCTTCAAGCATCGCAGATTGCCACATAAGCTTCATGTCACCTGAGAGTGCATCTTTTACAGATCTTGGTTCACTGGCATCATCGACTGTGTAGTAGGGTACCATATTAGGAAACTCCTTTGGATGTCTTTCCCTTGTTGAATGCCTCCTATCCACTCCTGAAGGAGCAATGACCTCTTGCTGTCCATTACAGTGTTCTTCAATGATCTCTTCTTCTTCCGAACAAAGACTGGGCAGTTTGTCATCCTCATGAATTCCAAGGTTAGTAGGAAGTGCCGGTTGGGGAAACCCCAAAAAATCTTCAGACACACTCTCACCTAACAGTTATGCAGATGCATCACACTGAAGCTGCACAGGAATCAATTCTGGTGAAGACACTTCCTTTTTGCTGTCAGCTTCACATATCAGTTCCTTAACTCTGAACTCTGCTTTTGCCTTTTCAGTGAACACTACATCCCGAGCTTTGCAAATTCTTCTGGTATTCTTGGGATTAAAATTCTGTATACTTTTGTATCCTCACAGTAGCCAACAAATATCATTTCTCGACTCACTGCATCCCACTTCCTTCTTTGTTGTTTTGGGATATTTACATGGGCAGGGCAGCCGAACACCCTAAGATGGCCCAGATCCACCTTCTCACCGATCCATGCTTCTTTTGGCATCATGTTCTTTACTGCTTTGGTTGGAGATCTGTTTTTAGGTAAATAGCTGTGTTGACTGCTTCAGCCCAGTACCATTTTTTTTCAATCCCGAGTCTTGCGGCATAGAATGGGCCTTCTCTAGGATAGTTTTGTTGGCTCGATCTGCCACTCCTTTCTATTCAGGAGTGTACTTCACTGTTAGCTGATGCCTAATGCCACTTGTTGCGAGGTAGTCATGAAGTGCATGATTGGTGTACTCCCTTCCTTTGTCGGAGCGCAGGATCTTCACACTCATTTCTGCCTGGTTTTCCACAAGAACCTTAAATTCTATGAATGTACTTGTAACTTCACTTTTTGACTCGAGGAAGTAAACAAAATTTTTTCTCGTAGCATCATCTATGAATGTTAGTAGATAACGTGCGCCATTCAAAGATGCCTCTTCCATTGGTCCACAAAAGTCTGTGTGTACAAATCCCAGCTTGTGTGTAGCTCTTCTAGCTCCACTTGAGTTTAAGGGTTTTCTTGATCGCTTTCCTTTCATAGAAGAAATGCAGGGTTAATCTTCTACATCAGCAAACGTCACAACTGTGGCCATACCATTAAGAAGAAGCCTCATGTTTTGCACACTCAAATGCCCTAGTCTCCTGCCACAGGGCTCGCGTTTGTTTTTCTGTTACAAAATGTGCCTCGTTAGGCATCACATCCAGTTTGTTAATTCCACCAGTTTCTGATACAGTCACCTTCACCCGACCTTCAATTTTACAGTTAGTTTCCTGGTAAATCCGGCAGCCTTCTGCAATAATTGTAACTACCATAACCTACTTAACCATTGCCCTAACAGATAAGAGGTTTGTTGACAAATCTGGTACATATGCGACCATTTTTATTGTTTTAAGGTCCTCATTTCCTATTCTCACATTCACATCACCTGTACCTAGGCTACATTGCTTTTCGTTGTTGGCACATGTAACATCCTGCCCAGTAACCTCGTCATAATTTTCTAACCAGTATCTGCGATTTGTCATGTGACTGCTAGCACCTGAATCAACATGCCAATCCCCACTACTTCAACTTGCGGACAATGCTGTTAGCAGTGACCAAACACCCTACGCTTTATCTTTAGGTCCCCTCTTGGTGCAGTCATGAGCCATTTGGCCTGCCTCATTTTAGTTGAAACATTTACCAACTAATTTTCTAGTTGTTTTATTGACATGTGTACTGTCTCCTACCTTTGAAGATGTGGACCTGCGACTTTTTCCACTGGATAAAAATGCAGCATCACTATAGTATCACTTATCACCAACCAATCACTTGACATCTTCTTTAAATAGCTTGCTTTTAACAAACTCACACGTTATTTTTGCCCCTGAACTCTCTATTGCCATTACCATTGGGTCATACTCTGGGGGCAAACCATTTACCATTCAATATTCATCTATTTATCAATTAAATTATTATTATATCTACTGTGGCCTAAACTTTAATGTAAAGATGTTGTTGAGCAAGTTAGTTTAGTTTAATTTGTTGTTGTTGTTGCCGTCTAATTATAGTGTTTTAATTATAATTAGTTTTCTTAATGTACTAGGTAGGAACTACTAAAATCTATTCACAACAGGAAATATAACTTAGCCTCAATTAGATTTTTTATTTTTACGAATTCTAATTGGGTCTAGGCATTAATATTTATTAGTTCTAATATTTAATTCTTTATTTTAAGATGTTAGTTTGATTCTGACTATTATATTAATTTTAAGTAATATATACATGTAAGTTTTTGCTATTAGTTATTTGATATTTTAATTTTGCAGTATTTAATATTAATTATTAAGGTTATTTAGATTTGGATATTCTTTATATTATTGTAAATGTTTGTGCCAGCATACACGGTTATACAATAAATATTAATTAATATTATTGGTTATTAAAGTTTATTTTTTATTTGAGTTTAATTTATTATATTTTTAGGTAAAATTTAAATTTTTATTAATCTTATTAATAGGCTCTTTGAAATTTAGAATTTAAACTAGGATTAGATACCCTATTATTCTATATGTTAAATTTAAACCAGGGTAGTATTAGTTATGTTCTTTAAACCTAAAGAATTTGGCGGTGTTTTAGTCTTTTCAGAGGAACCTGCCCCGTAACATATCATCAACGAACTCATCGTCAATAGGCGAGCTGATGTATGCTAACTGTTGAGCGAGGGACATAACCTCTGTTACATACTTCTAATCGTACCCCAAGCAGTCTCCGCAGCAAGCCTAATCTCCGAGTGAGTCCCTTGTCTTCATACACACTTTCAAGCTTGTCCCAAGCTTCTCTTGCGGTTTTTGATGACCTTACGTAAATCAAGCAGTGCGGCTGCAGCATGAGACAATTCTTGACCCTTGTCTTTTGGTCATTTTTGTGTCCAACGTTTCCGAGGCATTCGTTTTCGGATAAACACATTCCCATGGTTCCTCGTGTGCTAGGTACAATTCCATTAAGAACTTCCACGTGCTGTAATTATTTATGCCATCGAGTTTTTCGATAGGCGACAAAGAACCCGAATTTTCATACGTGCATTTGCGACTATACTTGCGGTAAACCTTTAAACACTTCCCGATGCGGATGTCGTATTTTCGGTCACTAAACACCATCACTTTCCGACGTTTTCACCGTTATTTTCGCATCCTGGGCTCATAACCTGTTGGAAAGTTTTACTGGCACATAGCGAACATTATAAAAGAATATGGTTGACAAACAACGACAACCAAAGATAAAATAAACTAGTAAAGAAACACTTTCAAGTCAGTCAATTACGTGTTCGAGTTTAAAAAAAAAAAAAAAAAAAAAAACATTAACATATTGAACATTGTTCATGAAACCATGTTTGAATGCAGTATTGAAAAAAAAACTTGCGAATTGTTGATGCTACAGTTATATAGTTGGTACAAAAAGCGGCATTAGCAACGAATTTAAAATTTGGCAAACATTTGCTTACGTGTATTACTCTATACTGCGTAGAAAGAGCAATGTTTCAGTTTAGTTTATACAAGTACATGTTTATTTTCAACTTTTATTCTTGCAAATATGCTTAATGATGTTTTATTGGAATTTTCGGTATACAGATAGAGAAACTACCTTAACTAGTTCGTAGGCTGCGAGACAAATATTCATGTATATAGCCACGTGGTAAACACTAACTGTGATAGAAACAGTGCGTGAGTGAACACGTGCACAGGACACGTGTCTAAACTGGCAGAGCGGGCAGTTTCACTTGCCATGTGGGACCACATGTCCTCGTGCTACTGCATTACTGTCTTTGCAGATGTTTGCGAGGAAGGAGCCAGACATCCCGAACTATCTACGGTTGCTTATCTCCGAGACTGTATCGCACAGATTAGTCGAGGGTACAGAGGTGCAATAACCGCTTGTATCGCGAACTCCAGTTACACAATCCAGCAAAACTGCGCCACTTGCAAGAAACAGCACGTTAGAACGCAGTTTGACAATCAGCGCACCTCAACATACTACCCAGTCAGCTGCCAACCAATAAGAACTCGTCGTAGAACTCAGTAGACCATCAGACAGAGGGCCTAGAGTAGCCTTGCAGAGAATGTGCACACCGACTTCATATAAACCAACAAGAATCTTCGTCTCGGTGTATCTACTTATCAACTGTGTGGTGGCAGCAGGTTGCTAAACGCACGTGCAGGTAAGTTGCTCGTATATGATTGATGTAAGAAAACAAACTTTCCTCTATAATTGACAGACTGTAGCTTAAGAATAATTGAAGAAGCTTCCTAGAGGCTATCAAATAACAGAATCTAAAATGCGCAATGTATCGGTTAGGAAGGTTTTCATTTTTCTCTACATTTAATCAAAACGTCAACGAGAGTGCTGGTTTTATCAGTAACTGACGAATATTTGTAAATAGCCAATATAAATACGCTGTTAATATAAATCAAACAATATTTTTTTTCTTCTGTGGGTTTTATTTTGCGCCCTGCATCGTTAGAATTGGTGTTGGTTGCTAATTCCTTCTTCCATAATTAATAGTTTACAGATTGCAGTTATTTTCTTGTTTAACTGACAGGAAAATTATTCCACGGTTTTGTTTTGGAAGACCGCGGGGGAACTTATGAGAGTTAGCTTACAACTGAACCAACTAGATTTACATAAACGAAACAGCACAAATATTCAGGGTTCGTCCATAACATGAACACGAAAATTAAAAGATAATTTCATTGACAAAATGAAATACTCGAGACTTTCTTAGGGTGGTTTTTAAGTATTCCAGTGTGTGATTGTGCAGCACATTATTGAAACCGAAGCTAAGTTTGAAAATATAAAACGAGTATTTTTGGTTGCGAAATTTTCAATAAGGAAGATGCGCTTGAGTATATCTTACATGACGAAGTAAAATATTACTTACTTTATTTCTTACGAAGCTCCGCTGTACGTTACAGAGAATGCTAGGCTTGAACAAATCAATCGAGATTCGCTGCTTAGTAACAACTTTTGTGAGCTCGAGATTTTTTAGAAACAATGAACACCCGTACTGAAATAAATTGTTGTTCCGGTGAAATTTTTTTTCTGGAATGTTGTGCCGTGCATTAAACATTGATTTGTATTGCTGCGAAAAAAATATTTTTTAGTAAATAGTACTTAAATTATTGTTCTTTAGTGTCCTTGAAATTAGACGAGAAACAGCCTAAATGCTACAATAACCTTATCCTATATCAAAAAAGATAAAAGTTTGTAAAATTTTCTCGGTGTTCTGACACCTAAAGTCAATATTCAACTGTCATAATTGTTGGGAATAATTTATTGCCCTTCTTTCAGTTGAACATATTAAGGTAACATTCGAGAACGAATAAAATATACAGTTTATTGCCACATCGAACTTAACGCAGTCAAGGTAACTTGAAACGCCATTAGCAAATTAAGGCATCACATGAGCCATTCATAAATATCTCTTTGAGGAGAGATTTAATTGAAGCATTGCCAAGGAATAGATTGAATGGTAAATAACAGCAGTGGCGTGGCTAGAGTTAACTATAGAAATTATATTCTAAACAATTGGAAGAAAATATATATAAAATATTAACTTAAGCCATTTTGTGGTCGTTAATTACAGGGAAAATTTTAAGAATGTAAATCAAGTGTACAAAACTTGATCAATTCTTGCTTCAACAGTCTCATGAAGTTACGCCCTTAGTAAAAGCTGTTACATAATGTAATTTGTATTGAAAGTCATAAACTAGGATGAAATATGATAAATAATATATTTGAAAAATAGTTGCAGCAAGCAAAATGTCTAGTTTATTTGCGAAGCTGTCTGGTCAAAGTAAATGGTGTGAGACATACACTGTACTTCACTCATTCCAAGGTGCAAGCAGGAAAAAGCATCATGACGTCTGTCAATAGCAAAACGTCTTGAATTCAGAAAGTGACATTCCGTGATAGCGATTTCTAGTTTACCTTATCTACCAGAATAACCGAGAATGTCATCTAATTTACATAAGTCTACATTATATTATTTGCCAGCTGCTTATACTACGTGACTCTAATTTTACTATTGAAAACTCTTTGTAACCAATTCGAAATTATTTGGCGTCGTGTATTGATGATCTGCATTTCTGTATATAACTATTACATAAATAATGTTTAATAGCTTAATTTGAGTGGCGAATAGAAATAGAATTTCTAGTGAATATAGAAAAAGATAATTTTTGGCATTCAATTCTCCATTGCATATTTTATGTTAATATTCATTAATATGACAGAAGCATTACTTTCATATTGTTACAATTTCTCTCTCTAGAAATTAAGTGGGCTATACCAAGTTCGTTAAGGGATGGATGTTATAATTAATAAAAGAATTAATTATAACTTCCTTATTTTATTCACAATAACTACAGCAAAATTATCTGAACTGAAAATCTCACAATAAATTGATACCACTTACTGTTCGCTATTAATTACTCCGATTTCATACAATTTATAATTACCACAAAGAAATTAATTCAATTAAATAATTGAAGATCAGTCCCAGTGTAGCAACCTATTCAGATATTCTGAAAAATATGTGTCCAAATTGACAGTTCGAATATCTACAGTAAAATCCGTATTACACTTCCATTCAGTCCCGCCTCAGTTCAGTCCATGTCCCGCCAGTCGTAATGTTCTAGAGTCCTCCAACCGCCCTCACGCACAGTAGGCTTCACTCGTCGATTTCACACCCTTTCGTCCATTCACGACACGAACACCTCACTCGCCGTCGCCCCGCAATCTCCTGTTGTCGTTCAAACTTCACGTCGGTCGCGCTCACTCGGCCAGGTTGCCTCCGTCAAAGACTGCCGGCCGATTTTTCTGATTACCCTATAACTAATTTTTAAGTGAAAGCCCGGTGGGTAGGGCGGGAATTTATTGCATCTCAGGACCAAACCCCTTACGCCTTAAAGGATAGGAAATCATGCAAGGAGACATGCATCATGGCAGAGAGGGACTGGACAGCCATGGCCTGCGATTGGGGCCATGACTACCTCTCTAAGTGTACTTATAGCTAAACTATCACTTGAAGAGACTGGGAAAAACCGGCATAGGCACCGTAAAAACCCAGTCGACAGGATAGAATTAGAAATATTCATGCATTAATCAGAAATGCTACAGGAAATAGACTGTGTGTGTAACATGACCGTGTTGGTAGACATGAAAATGCTAGTAGAGAGAGAGGACGGGAACTATATTTATTTTCGCCTTGGCAATTGGAGGGAGAAACTGGCTTGTAACCAGTGGGGGAAGTGGCGCTATTGGACGGCTTCCCTCCGATTCCCCAGTAGAACCTGAAAACTAAAAAGAATAATGTCAGTTGCCAGTAAGCGTCGGCGTCAGCGATAGCTGAGCCAACGCTTACTGGTTTTTAGTTATCCGTGAAGAGACGGTACATCCTGCAAAAAGAAAGGGGTTAAGTTATTAATCTAATTTCAAATTAACCTACATATAATAGTAGCATATTTACTCGGGGACATATGTGTTAAATCTAATGCTGTGCTACCTCGAAGCGGCCAATCTCCGAAGCCATCGGCTGTAACAGAGCATTTTTCGGTCATAAGCTACGAGTGCACGGAGTTTCGGATAAGGGAGGGTTGATTGACTGACGCAAGGGAGGTCTCTCACCAACCTCAGTCGCACGTCGCCACAAGCCCTGCAGTTATTTGTGGGTACAATTGTTAAGCGGCTGCCTTGGAATCGGCAGTGGCGGCGAACGGGCCAATTTCCGCCGCCGCTGACCCTCATATGCCACCGGAATGACACTTGTGTCGTGAGACCGGGAGACGTAGCTCCCATAACTCACTGGGTGTTTGTAAAAACAATTGCCACCCGACACTTGGACTAATCATAGGGTCCGCGGGCGAGGGCGAGGGCCGTGTCAGTGTAAGTCTGGGGCGCCGGACCCACATTTAGGCTGTTTTAGTTTTGTCGCCTATTATTATGTAAATTTACGTGTTTGTGTTGTCGGCGGGGGAGTGAAGCTCCCCTCCAGCCTACCGGCTGGAGTGAATGTAAGTGTCGTGATGTCTGTCCAACGTGTTCTGTTGTATACAAGTGTGATATTTAATCTCGTGTGTAGTGTGTCGGCGAGTCCCTAATCGCCCGGGAGTAGCCCTCGGGGTAGGTTTCATCGTTTCAAAGTGTTGTGACATAGAAAAGAAATCCAGTATTAGCAACAAAAACAATAGGGGGGCCCTTGGGACCAGAGTCTGCCAGGTTTTGCCAGAGTCTGCCAGGCCCTAGTCAAAGCAGAGCCCCCCTCCCCCTCGTCCACTCTTCAACGAGGATCATCTTCTTCCCGACCTGAAACAGACTATCAGGTCGGTGCATTATTGTAAGTAAGTAATTGTGTTTGTAACATATAAAACACTATATGTTTTAATATTATAATTATAACCGGCAAAACCGATGGATCTGAAATTAAATTAAGAAGACCTCAATTTATCTTTTACTTGATATATTAGCATTGCAGTCTCCTTATCTAACTCCACCCCGAGCCATGGTTTGCGAACTTGTTCACTCTGAACCAAGAGACGTGCTACTGTGCAATGTCCGGGCTGCTGGCCCCCTACTACGATGAACCGGGTTCAACTCCCGATGGGCCACACCAGATGTTCATGCGTGGTAAACATGGAGGAGTTTGTCGTTGGTCGACAAACTCCTCCAACACTTGTTACTCTTCTTCCGCAGTTACATTATGTTGCAATTCCGTAGACATGTTTCACACCATCCGTGGTTTGTCGAATACGCGTCATATTCTGGTGTTTTGGTAGCTGGAGAATATCCCACCAATTGTGCCTAAACGTGCTCTCGCATAAACCGAAAGAAATACAGGAGAAATATACCAAGATAGGAGCCATCACATGGCGTTTATTTACATTATATTTCCGATACATCGTCGGTAACGGCATGTTTGCAATTACTGCTGACTTTAATTCAGGATAACACAGTGAATAATTGTAATAGCTTTGAGATGGTGACTTATAAATCCAGGTTCACAACAACCTAGGAAATAATAGAGATACTCCCTTCTTTAATACTCTTCGTGATAGTAAACATAAGTATCTTTACAAAGGGAATAAAATTGTACAGATGAATTATTCATTGCACTTGCTGAATATGTTCCCGATGATATAATGGCAAAATTGACTGAAATTTGTGCCAATTTAATTTTTCCCAAGCAATTGCCATCATCAGGTAATAATGTTTTTATCACTTTATTATTTTTAAATAATTTTCCCTGCTTAACAATAAAGCAAGAAGCAAAGAGCCATACACCCTCAGCTGAAAACTCATTCATGCATACTGCTCATACAGCAGGCATACTACAAAACTCCCCACATTATTCTCAAGGCGAATATTAGATGATTTATTTAACTCTAAAGAAAGAGGGATTGAAAAGACCATCTTATTAAATGCAAATACAAAAAAAATCGAAACATGTTTGTAATAAAAGAAAAATGCCGAAGTGTGTACGCACATAATTAGCGTTCTCTTCCATACATCCAATCAAAGCTGATGAGGCTATAAATCATCCTGTTAACGATTATTGCAGACAGGTTCCAGATCGGTGCAGGACTGAAACACCAAGGAATACACTCCAGTCACTGAGCCGCCTAGAAAATGCACCGCGTAAAGAGGTCGTAAGCTCTGCTTAATACTTTTGGCTCCATTAAGGTGGTCTATAACGAGCGTGTAAAATAAAAGTCCAAGGCCCATGTGCAGGCAGTTTGAAACACAGAGAAACGCGTAAGATTTTCGGCGAATGTAACCATGAACTTATGAATTGGCTGACGTGAAGAAGATTGTATTCAGAATAATGACCGAGCTACTTTTGCGTGTGACAAGTGAAAATCGAAGTTTGGTCGATGAAGTGACGGTATCTGATGCTGCATGTACTGGAGAATATACGAATTAGAACAATTCCGTTGTGAATGCTGTGGGCAGTTGATTGATTCCATCAAGACATCAGTTCAACTATTGCGATGAGAATTTCGCAAATACTACTGAAGGGGAGATATGAAGTGAATGCATGTGTTAGCAGCGCCATCCTCAAGGCATATTGATGTGAGAGGTTTTCTAAACTGTTTGTTAGCACCGACAGTTTCAAAAGGCATTTCATGTGGCGTAAACGAGCTTCAACATACATCTCTGTTGACTGGCCAGTTCTACATTTCACTTTGCAGTTTACTACAAGGCAGATTTCACCAGAGAATCAAAAGTCACACCCACACATCATCCGACCATGCATCACAGCCTGAGAATTAACCTGTGTGATAAGGGCGAATGTGAATATATTACTTTTGAAGGAATCGCCATTCCAATTTTCTTTTAAAAACATTTTTGCTCTGAAACTGAAAATTTAGTCAAAAGTTATTTCTTCATTTTTTCAGTATATGAAACAAAATTTAGTAAACAATTTTGCAGATGAGGTATAAATTTTCAGTACTGTGAAATGTAACATATGGTTGGAATGGAACTATAGTAAACCAGATCCGTACGGTGATGAGCACAAGAAAATGGCACTCAAGAACTCGAATATACATGCGAATAATGAGAGTGGCATTGAAGACAGGGTTGAATTTAGTGTAAAGAATTTATGTTTAGAGGAAGAAAATTTTTTTAAATCAAGAGATCTGGCTAGATACTGAATTCAGTGGATCACCTCCAACCGAGAAAAAATGGGTTTGGCCTGCTTAAAACTAAGACAATATCTTGGTAAATTAAGCCTCGTTGCCGATTACGAATATATAAAAATTTCCACATTTTGTGATGTTACATTTACTATCCACTTATCGCAAAGTGTTCATATGCAAGGAGCCTACGAGGGTTCTACAGTACCCCTGAAGTCTAAATATATTCTGCTGGAACAGCCATCATTGAAGTAATTGACAACCTTTATATTGTTTCGATCCTGTACACTATGTGTTGCCTATGCCTATGACGTGTACGAACGCTGCACTTGTTAACTCATCACTGAGTGAAACAACACCTGCGTCATTGCATCTCGTGGTGCATCTCAATTTACGCAGGATGTGTGTGGTTACATAGGCCGCCTGGTTCATATTAAGGCACTTAGCGGCTGATGCGAAGGGCTTATCGTCTCAGCAGGTGACAGCACCTGACATACATGTTATGGAGACAATGGTTTTGGGTTCACCATCAGAAGCACCATCGTCTGAGATATGCCTTTGATTTGTTCATCTGTGACACTTTCGCCATTTTCGATGAAGTCGAGCGAACCTTCGAACGAGCTGTCATTATCACTTTTTATTGCAAAACTCACCAACTGTTTTATCGGTTGTACCATCCAGATCTTTGATTGTGTCGTCCCCGGCATACTTAGGGACATCCGCTGAATCACCTCCGCCAGAGAAAACCTATTTCTGCAGCTATTACAAGGTTTATTCGCACCTACACATCACACCACTGCCTACAAGCTACCAGCTGCGAAATTTAAATAGTAAATCCCATGTTAAATAAATTTTGCTCTCAGTGCTTTAATTTTAAAGATGAGCGTTTCAAACAAAATGTATTCTTCACGAATTTTATGAGAAAAGTTCCTTACAACGGAGATGTTCCCGTAACATGTATAACTTGTTTGCTAGGAATTTTTAAATGTTATGCTTTACATAAATGTACATACTGCCTATCTATACTGGAAATATATTCACGTAGGGGTCTTCTCCTAAAAAATTCGTGAAGAATACATTTTGTTGAAAACGGCTATCATTTAAATTAACTCACTGAGGCGAAGTTTCCATAATATGGGATTTCCTATCAAAATTTCGCAGCAGCCAGCTGGTAGCCATTAATTACGCTTAGTATCTTCCAACCTTTTGCCACTATTTGAACGTTCATAAAGTTAACATTTCGAAGCTTGTACATTATATCACACATGCATATATAGGGATAAAACGATACTGGTAAATACGAGTACTTACTCGATATTTTACTTTCGATACCAAGTACTTTTGGTATCGATACTTTTTAACCGAGTACTGAGTAGGTAACGAAAAAAAAATACTCGTATCAGTACCCACTTGCTTCAAAGATTTTTTGTCACATGCATAAACGAAAAGCATTAATTTCTAAATAGTTGGCCGCCTCAAATATTATGAGTGTTTTGTTTTGTATTTGGTCAAGTTCGGTCTGTTTTGTTATAATGGGTCCTCCAAAGTCCGACGTGTTGTTATATTTTAATAAAGAAATTGACAAAAAAACCAAGTGCAAGAAATGCTTCAAATATGTGCGATATTGTGACAATACGCCTAACCTGCATAAACATATAAAAACCCATCCAGAATATGTTCGACATGCTGCTAAGGCTAATCAGAAAAAGTATTTTGAATGGGAACGTCATAACTAGATATTTAAAACCTTTGTCTGATAAAGATTTTTGTGTTACAATATTTTAAAAGTTAATTTTTCATGTTTTTTTATTGATTCTATTATACCCATTCTAGCTGTAACTTTTAAACCTATTTTGTATTTTCAAGGAGAAAGCAAAAGAAACGGACAGTGATACACATACATATGGTTCATCATTATCAGCTCCCGCTCCCGTGGCCCTCTTAAAGAGTGAGTATGTTATTGACGGCGAAACGTCATCAGTATCAGCATCAACAAAGATTTGAGACAAATAAAAAGCAATATAACACATTAAAAGCTTCTTTTGAATTAATTTCTTCTCTAAAAGGTAGGTATTTACTATTTGTTATATATATCTAGAGTTTTATTTTTATTTGTATTATATTGTTATGAATAATATGATTATTTATTTTTCAGAGGGTGGCGTTAAGTACAAGAGTATAACAATGTGCATTTTATACTTCATTCGTAAAGATATGCGACCCTTTCATGTTGTAGAAGGCGAGGGATTTTTGGAATTGATGATAGAATTAGCACCTTTTTATAAAGTGCCTTCGTCAACACATTTCAAGAAGCAACTCTGTGATTAATATGACATAGTGAAGATGGAATATTTAAAAATAATACCAAATGCACATAATTTATGTATGACACTTGATGTTTGTTCGGAAACAATGAATGAGAAGAGTTCGTTGGTACTAACAGTACATTTTCTAGAGGGAGTATCCATTACCAGTTGTAGTATAGCTACTAGCAAATTAAAAACTAACCATACAACTGAGTAGCCTTCTGATGTATTTGTTGACATACAGAGTAGCTTTCTGGTGTATTTGTTTACATACAAAATAATTGGGAAATTCCACTGACTAATATTACATGCCCAGTAACAGACAAAGACGCCAATATAGTAGCTGCAATGAGAAAAACATAAGTGAGTCAAAGCACTTGCCTTGTTTTACACATACAATAAATTTGATAGCAGAATGTTCCCTGAATATTCCTTCATTTAAAGGACCAATTACAAAAGTCAGGGATATTGTCAAATGGGCGAAAAACAGTGTGATCAATTCTGATAAACTTACAAAAATACAGACCGATAGTGGGGTTCCAGAAAGTTGAACAAAAACGTTTATCCTATATGTTAAAACACATTGGAATTCACTATTTTATACTCTGGAAAGATTTTTGAATATGTCCAGGATTGCGTTTCAACTTCTACTTGATGATGCTACAGACAGTCATGAAATGGTAACAGGTCATGACATAGAAATATTGAAACATATAGTTCAGTTATTGAAACCTTTCGAAATTGTCACCAAAGAATCTTCAGGACATAATTATGTCACACTGTCCCAAATCATACCTGTGGTTAGCTGCCTGACGTATCAGGTGAAGAAATTTTCTTCCTTTGTAAAATGTGTCACTGAAATGCAAACCAAACTCTTGGCAGAATGTAATAAGAGATTTGGCAGCATAGAATACAATACATATGCAGCTTTGGAAACAATACTATATCCTCGCTTCAAAAATCTTCCCTTCCAAGATCCAAATGCATTTGGCAGTGCTATACAAAAATTGAAAAATATTATAAAAGAAGATGTGGTTACTCCAACTAGCGGCTCAGTAGAAGAAGTTCCCAAATATGATTATGATTTCAGACTACAACACAGAGAGCTTCCTATTGGCCATAAGCGGAGACATAGTAATAATAAAGGCGATAAGGTGTCGCTTTATGTATCTGCTCCAGTCTGCTTGAAATTGCAAGTCAATCCATTTGAGAAATGGGAAGTGTTAAAGACAGCATTTCCACTGTTGTACAAACAAGCGCGAATGTATCTACATATAGTTGCCACCTCCATTCCATGCAAGAGGCTGTTTTTGAAAGCTGGGGCTACGATAGCATCAATAAATCGTCTAACAAGGATGCACCTAGAAAAAAATATTGTTTTTAGTGATTGCTGCGAAAGCGGAATTTTTTGGTCAATCAAACAAGTATATGTACAATGTACTTACCAACAACTGTGTAAAAGTATTTTTATTTGTCCTTTAATCTTACATACAAAATTAATTGGGGACAAGTAGTTATCGATACTTTTCATTCGATATCGAGTAGGTTTCGATACTTATCACTTGATACCGTGTATGTATCGATACTTTCTTTCGATAAATATACCAAGTAAAAGTATCAATACCTGCATTTTTTTTTTTTTTTTACCAAAATTCTCCTAATTTCTGAGTCAGTTGCTGTTTTAAATGACAGATTACATTTAATTAACAATAAAACAAATTCTAGGCATTCTGCCGCTTATAAGTTTACATCCATCAAAACTAAAAACTATCAAAGACAAAATATTTACATAGAAGACAGAAATTGCAACATTTGGGAAAAACATAAAAACCCTATTATCATCAAAACAATAATAACATCACTTTAACTAAGCTAACACAGCACTGTGAAAGTACATGATTAGGTCGAATACTTACATGTATACATAACAACAAAGCCCTTTAAATAGGTGGGGATAAGTCCCATACAATTTAAGACTAAAAATTAACACACAAAAATATATACAGGATAAATTATGTACATAATCAATACTTACATCTAGGAACATGAAAATATGCGGGCAATGATATATTACAATGACGATTTTACACTGATGAGAACAGAACACAGAAGCCACACGGATGGCTATGATGTGGAGCACTTCACTATATGCCAATAGAGGCATATGTATGAAATGACTTTGACAGCACTCGTACACCTAGTGGGTCACCCTGCGCACTGCACTAGCACTGCACTGGTCGGGAAAAAAAAGGGGGGGTGGTCTGCTGGGTGATGGTGATGTGGTTATCCATGGGAGTGGAGGATGAAGTCTCGGATCCTTCGAGGCCACGGTGGCTGAGCGAATAGCATGCTCGCCCACCGACAAGGCGAACCGGGTTCAATCCCTGGCTAAGTCACAGGATTTTCGCATGTGGGAATCGTGCCGGACGATGCTTTTGGTCGGCAAGTTTTCTCGGGGATGTCCCATTTCCACCACCCCTTCATTTCAGCGCAGCTCCATACTCACTTCAATCGCCCTCATTGGTTCTCATGACCTCGCTGTTAAGAGCCCCCCCCCCCCCAAATCTCTTCACTCACTCGGATCCTTCGATGGGGATGAGGGAATCCACTTCGTAATTGCCGAGGTCGTAGATCAATGGGTTGGGATGACATGAAGCTTGGGTGATGAATCGGGTAGCGGTGTTGTAAATTACTTCCACGGGGTTGGAAACACCGGTCATGGCGTACATCGTGGTGGTTTCTGTGGTGAATGGACAGCCGAGGATGAGACATACACTCCTATTGTATGCTGATCGTGTGGGGCGAAGTAGTGATGTGGGAGCATATACCTACACCGCAGAGCCGTAGAGTAGGACTCGAACAAATAGTGATTGCCAAAGTCTGACCCTCGCTTCCAATGAGATGGTGCAGGCAGGCAGGTCGGAGGAGAGGCAAAACATAGTGTAAGCAGTGGTGGCCTTGCCAATGACTGTTTTGAAATGGGTCTCCCAAATTAGGGTTTCGTCTATCAGGATTCCCAAATACTTGCCCACTGAGGACAAAGTTAGATGCTCTCCAAGAAGAGTCGGAGGCGCTGGAAGACAGCGACATCGTTTGGTCAGAAAAAATAGTTGGACTTATTCCCCCACATCTAGAAGTAAGTCCCTAAGGAATGGAGGGTGGACTGAGTTAATGCCACTAGCTCCACCGCATGTTCACCGGAGACTATAAGGGCGGTGTCGTCCACATACTGCAATGTAAGTGTACCAGACAGGATGGGAATATAAGCAATGTAAAGGGAGAAGAGGAGTGGTCTGAGCAACGAACCCTGGGGAATACCGGCATGTGTGACGAAGGCAATGAGAAAGAGTACCAGTGATGTGGACATGAAATGAGCAATCTGCAAGGAAATCAGCAAGGATTGCGAGTAGCCATTCGGGAACGTTGAATGAGCAGAGTTTCGTGAGAAGGGCGTCATGGTGGACCGAATTGAAGGCATGAGAAAGATCCAATAGCATTAGAGTGGAATGCTCGTTGGCACATAAGCCTGCTGTGATTCGGTCCACCATTGTGGCGACAGAATGAAGAGCAGAATGCTTTCGACGAAAGCCGAACTGGTGAGCTAGCAGAATGTCGTGCATCTCAACCTACGAGCAGAGCCAGTGTAAGATGATTTGTTCAGAGACTTTCGAGAGAAGGGTCAGTGAGGAGTTGGGTCAGTATGCAGCGACATAATGGGGACTTCATCCTGGTTTGGGGATTGGAACAATGACCGCTCGTTTCCATGGCTGGGGAAAATGAGAAGTGAGAAAAATGGCATTTATAAGAGAAGTCAAGAAGATGATGGCTTTCCGAGACAGGGATCGCAGCAGTCTGGCTGAAACCTGATCGAGGCCATGGGACTTGGCAACCTTCATTGTGTCTAGGGCCTGAGCAACTTCCCTGGGTGAAGACAGATAGTGGCCTGGGAGTTAGTGAGTGGTGAAGTGGCGAAACAAGAGAGTAGCAAGCTCGGAACCCGGAAGTCCAGGTCGTGGAATTAAGGTAGTGAAAGTGCCGGCAAAATGTATGGGGAGGGCTGTAGCTTGGATATTAGGGTTCTCAACCCTCCTATTATGCACTGTGAAGGGAGGAACTGCCATGTGACTTTTTCGGGTGCTGCAAATGCAGTACCACATAGAACCATTCCAATATGACAGAGCCCGTAATTTATCCAATTTCCTGTAGGCTTGCCAGGTTTGGGCCTCATGAGCTTGGTGGCGGAGACTATGGCAGCAATCTAGATGACATTCAGAATGGGAATGATGTCACTTGCTTCTGGCTTTGTCCCTGGCATGTAGGATCGCCCTCAGTTCAGGTGAAAAGCGTTCCCTGCGATTCCAGCATCGACGCCATGGAATTGCAGCATCAGCCTCGAGTAGGATGAATGATGTGAATGAAGAGACAGCCATGTCAAGATCTGCAGGTGTGCGAGGAACCTGTGAGTGATCAACACATCAGTCAAGTTCTTTGCAGAATCCAGGCCAATCCGCATGGCGGTAGCCCCAGGAGTATGAATTCGGATCAGGTGAAATTCGTGTTTGAAGGGAACTAAACACTGGAATGTGATCAGAGTCTAAGATGGTGGAGGTTTGAGGGAGTGAAAGGACGAGGTCGGGTGAAGCAATAAAAAGGTCAAGAGTGGAAGGGTGATTATTTGCTCAGGCCGGAATGTATGTGGGCATGGATGGAGCATCAATAGTCATACAGAGCTGAGCAGAGAAATTCAAAAGGCCACACCCCCGAAAGTTGGACACATCACATCCCCAATGAGTGTGCCTACAGTTAAAGTACCCTAACAGGAAAACACAGGAATCTAGTGTGGCAAGACAGGTGAGATCACCAGCAGGAAAGGCGCAGTGGGGCGGTAGATAAACACACGTGGCTGTGAAAGGAAGTTCAGTTCCAGTTATTCATATAGAAGTGTCCTCAAGGTTAGAAACAGGTGATGTAGAACAGTGATGGTGATGGATGTCTGCTCGGATGAGGATGGCAACTCCGCCTCTGGGTCCGGTTCTGCGGTCGGTGCAGTGGGTAATATAGCCTGAGAAATGGATTGTGTGTTTGCTCTTGAGCCAAGTCCCTGTGATAGCTATCAGCATGGGGTGTTTGGTAGAAAGAATGACAGCGAACTCGGTGATGCGGTGGAGCAGGGAACGGGCATTCCAAAACATGATAGTGTTATTCATGACGGGACATACTTGTAGTGGACAAGGTTGTAATGTCACAAATGGATGGCAAGACCGAAAGACCAGACAGTAGATCTTCTAGCTTGTCGACAATTGTGCGCCCATTTTGGAAGTCACAAAGGACTTTATTCAGCTTGGGTGGGCAGCTGCACAAGTCCATTCCTCTGAAGTACCGGTAAACTGGGGAGTCCGGTGGAGTGTTTCGTTGTTGAGATGGTGTAAATTCAGAAGTAGAGGTTTTCTGCCGCCTGCTGCAGCAGCAAAGGACTTAGTCCCCTCACAGAGGCCCAACTTAATTGGGATTTTGCATGGTTCTTTCTGCATCTTTTGCTTGGCAGCAAGACACTGTACACTGGCTTAAATCCATTTGGTCTTAGCAGGACAGTCCTTATGGTTTTTTGGAAAGGGGCTGCCACAGAGACAACATAGTGCAGGTTCAGACAAAGGTTTGAGGCATTGTTCAGCCATATGGTTTCCACCACAACGGACACACTTGTGGTCTTCATGGCCCATGTGTTACGTGTGATCCGGCCATTGGCATTTGTAATATTGTACAATATGGCCTCCACCGCTGTACAGCTACATCTTAACTCTAACACCACACATATATCATAGGTGGAGGACCATCTGGAGATCGGGGCTGGCCTCTCTGGACCACCAAAAGAAGGGGTACGGCTCAGGGTTCGGGCCGCGCTTGTCCTTTTGGTGTCTGATGGTGGCTATGTCTAGAAATTCTGAAATTTCATCCCCTGGGATTTCGATAGGCACCTGCCTAATAACCACACGTGCATTTTTGTCTGCTGGACAGGTCCATGTGTAGAATTTGGCACCACGGGCTCTCAGCATTTCGACCATGTTGTAATGGTCGCACTTGTTCCCCATTTGGTATGTGGACGACCGGTCGTAATTTGAGGCTACAAATTGGTCACGAACTTTGCCCTTCATCGCTTGCATTTCCCACTAAGACGATGGGGGTTAGACCACCCTGAACGATGATCAAAGGCAGTTTCTTTGATTTTACAGCCTATACAGAATCCAGCTTTGTGGGTGGTGAGTCACTGGTCTTCAGAAGTACAAAAGAAGTATTCGCCCATCGTCGTGGGTCAACATGAGAATTTTCATGCTGGTCTGGTGAACATATCCAGATATCATCCAACCCATTCTGGAAAGAGGTATTTCGCTTTGCCGGTTACTACTGAACAGATGCAGATGCCGACTGGTCTGCTGCCGATACAGTACCAGGCTTGGGGGAATATTGGATTTTCGGAGGCGACGGATGTACTAGTGCTTGGACCTGCAGTTGGGCATTGTTATTGCTGGTATGTATTTCAGAGATGGTCGTGGAAGTAAGCCAAGAAAGCATATTTTATGCCATGGTAGTCCGTTTCAGAACCCGCTCCCTGGAATGCTCCATGCTGAAGTCAGATAGAGAGTTAAATGATGCCCCAAACTGAAATAGTGGGGTCTAGGAGCCAGGTGATGCAGATATTTCTACAGAATCAGTACTAAGAGCAAATCTAGGCCAGGTGGGCTGGCTGTCAGGTCTCGGCGGGATAGTAGATTAAAAATAGAATTTTGGGGGAGCATCAAAAGCCTGTTGCAGATGCGAGAGATAAAGAGTGCCATGTGCAAGAAGAACAGTTAAATTGCAAGTTGGATATGATGTGTCTGTTAGAATCGGGAGAATGTTGGTCAGAGTTGAGTGACTGATGAGGTGATGTAATCTGTCCTTGTGGGGTGGGCAGCAAGACTGAACAGACTGTGGTGGTAACTGTATTAGTTGTACATAAAACAGTTGATTTTGAAATTGTGATAACAGCAGCAATTTTAGCAATAAAGCTACATCCTTAGGATTGTGAATTATAGATCAGTTGTTGTATTTCTATTCTATCAGGAAATTGGTAAAATGACTGGCTGGAGCTATTTGAGTTAAGTCATCATGTAACAGTAGATTCATTCGAAGAAGTTAGTTAAGGTGATTGCGATTACAGCTTCGGCTCCAACGAGCGAGCTGCTTTCATTAGCTTTGAACTCTTTGTGTCACGAACTGGGTGTTTGGGGATGAAGGACACATGCTTTCGCCACAATGTAGATTTTGTAGAGACCTTCAAGGTTGGTGGTTTAAGAACAGAAAGCATGGAGACATGACCTGTGCCATGATCGGACAATATCTACGACCTGCCTGTCTTGGGCGAGCAGGATGAATGGAGTCTGCAGATTTATGAGAATCTTGCGAGGTGTCAGACATGGTGGCAATCATCTGTAGAATACAAATCTTCAGTGGCTAAAAAGAAATAATAATTAAATCATTTCATGGAAGCACTATTTTGGGTGATCGCAGACTCATTACACGAGCAGCACCTACATCCAGTACTGAGGCTGGCCTCTTCCCCTGTGGTGAAAACATCTCCCCTGATTTCTGAGGTGCGGGGTTAACGTGAGGGTAATTCTGAGTGGTTATTTTCCAGCACGATCTTGCGGCAGTCGGTCGAACTACTCAAAACAGAGAAGCTGGGAATTTCCTACGTGCCAAGGTGCAGACACTCTCGATGGCAAAAATTCGGGTTCAATTATGTAAATGTCCTAGCTCATCATGCCGAAGTTTGGGTGTCTTGGTCAGGGAGTCACTAAAATTGAAATGTTCTCCAATATCTGTGCAATGCCGCGAAGGGGGAGCACCGTGGCTTGCATTCAACACTGCATGTTAGATATGATACGAACTACATCCAGCCCCGCTGCTGTACAACAACGAACTACGTCCAGCTGTACAACAACGGTCATTGGTGAACAGAGGCAGGAGGAGGCAAAGTCCTAGTACAAATTTCTTGACAACAACTACCATTGGCAAACAGGGGAGGGGGCAGGCAAAGTCCCAGTTGGAATTTCTTGCCACCACATGAAATGCCTGAAGAGGACATGAGTTCTTTTCCAGCATGTAAAAGTGATTCCCTACCCCCAACTTACCAAAATTTGTAATAAGTTGCTAATTACCACCAACTTGACTCAATGTTCAGACATTTATCAATAATTTATAACCTTTAATAATATAATTTTTTAGTGTAAAATACATATATAACACAACTATTAAGTTTAGATAAAAAAAATAATATTTATTACACTATATAAGAAAACATAAATTATTCCTACTCAAAATTAAGAATTAATAAACAAACTCAAAATGTTTGCAAAAAATCTCTATGTATTAAATATTTACTTAATAAATTAAGCACAGTCTCTTCTGTAAAATTGCGCACCAACACAAATTCATTAATAAAAATGTTGTGTGTTCAGAAACTAAACATTTCACACTATAAAAATCATTACTCGTTATTTTTCGTGACTTCACATTTCGTATTTCAGAAGCAACTCTCCAACATCTTATGGGCACATTTCACAGTTCAAGATTCTAAATAAACATGGTAACTTCACAAAACTGTCTCATTTTCAATACAGTTAGTTAGCCAAATTGTTTTCTTTCTATTTGGTTTGTATATAATTTGTGGCTAATTATTAAGACTCATGGCACATCCAAAATAACCGGAAAATTATACCAGCAAATGGTCTATATGGACATAACAATTTACAGTGATGTGTTTCTGGACCTTGGAAGAACAGGTTGCATGGACAGGAAAGGTGCTGTTCGATGATTTACCATATTAGGGTGACTGCTCGTGGTACGAGCACAAAGATGATGTTGATGATGCTGATCTCTGGGTCGTGATGCCGACGGCCATGTGGCTGTTCCTCTAGTCCGCATCTACAGCAATATTGCCGGTATTGATGAATGTGCCGCCATAATTAATAGTATATCGAAAATTCCTAGCTTAGTGAGGGCTGTAGGCCTTCCTCAAATGTCAGCTCACTCCTGATGTGTTGTTTTGGCCACACAACATCATAATTTTACTTGCATGATTTAAGAGAAAACATTTATGTAATAGGTTATTTAGCTAAGATGTGGCTAATGTAATAAATAAACGCCGATATTCCAGTCATGTTATTTATTAACATATTATTCCCAACTGGGCACTGATGTACAATAGTCTGCTTTTAAAGCCGGATAGACTCTTAAACTGCAAAATGGCCATGGGCCTACATGTTACTTAAATGTACATTACGCCCCAGACATACACAAAACACACCGGGGTTATGAGGTGACGGATACTTTGGGCTAAAATAGACAAAAGGTTCTAATAATATAACATTATACAACAGAATGAATTACATGATGATTAAGTTTCAAAATATGATGTACCCAGAGCACCGCGACATGGTGGTCACCTCATGAGAGTTGAGACACTACTACATTCTACTTGGCGTAGAGCTAGCACATTGGCTGAGACTCCCGCCAGTAAATAATGTGACATAATTAATTACATGAGTGTTAATAAGAAATTAAATGAAATGGGCATAAAAACTCTTTCTTATAAATGTAAACATGCCTACCAGAGAATATGAAATAAAACTACAACGCAACCACTTTCGATTCCCATGGCAATATAACCTCACTTACCACGTCTGTTCAAATAATGTAATAACTTTGTAGGATACTTCCTGTGTTAAGTCGATTATTCCCTTATGCATAAAACCTGTTGCAAATTACGTGAGTACTAACATTGCACATGTAAACATTGATAATAATGACTTGATATATTTTTAGGTTAGCAAGCCACGTGGTTAAGTGGATGGCTGTGCACCGGTTCTTTTGAAATGTGAATGTTCAAAATACTGAAATAGGCCAGTAACACAATAATGGCCAAACACTATTTATATTTGTAATATTCTGATTTCGTGTGTATGTCTTGGAAACATAGCATAATAATTAGTAAACAGCACTTACACTCATTCTTTCCCATTGGTGTTGTGTGCGGTCAATCATGTCTGATCGAGATGGTGCATCAAATGCATTGGCATTTCGAACAAGTAAAATGTAAACCAACACTCAACTATTACTAAAATAATTATACATAACAAACACTGCACAGCGAGACTATTTGCCTCTGGTACTTACGTGTGATAGGTACAGGGAAACACAGGACAAAAATAAAAAAATTAAATAAGCGCTGGCAGACATGAGACACATAACCATATATATGATAACATACACAATAACACTGGCAATGACCATTAGTTCCATGAACTACCTCTGGTGTACTGGGTGCACATGATTGGGTTTTCATTGCTCTCGAGATACACAACAAATATAACATTAAAATTGGAACTGCAGGAATCAAAATAATAAAAATTAACATTATACACATAACTTACACTGCCCTAATAAATTAAAGAGGCCCTTTAAAAACACAATATAGACTTATTTACACTACGCCATACATGAACACACACATTGACACTTACTGAAGTAATCTGGTGCCCTCTCCTGATGCCGTTGTAAGTTGTGGCGTTCCTGTAGGCACAACGTGGTGAATGGCATGGGGCCAAGGCATGTCTGCATCGAACGCACTCCCCCTCAGAAGCTATTCACTCGGCGTGTCACCTTCATCCTTCACTGCAACACCTCACAGGTGGCCGAAGTGTTCCACGTGGTCACAGATTGTAAACGCAGGGCTGTTGTTGTTGTTGTTGTTGTCGTCGTCTGCGAAGTGCGCGGGGCTGCAGATTCTGAGCTTGCAACGAGATTTGCTGGTTGTGGTCGGCATAGGGGTATGCCGGTATGCCCTGCACAGTGGCATGCCTAGTAGGACGATGGTATTTGGAGCGGCAGGGACGAGAGGAAAGTACCCCTGTCTCCGACTCGTCATGCTGCTGTTTTTTGGCCAGATGTGGGCGGCATCGGCTCGGAGGGAAGGCCACCCAAATACGTATATTTGACATGCCTCCTTGCATCTGCACAGTACCGAATGATGAATATGCTGATACCTGTGGAGCAGGATGCTAACTTCTCAAGGGTGTCTCATTGCTGTCATGGCACATATTGAATTGCTGATGTTATATTGCTCTGCGGCATACTTCCAGACGCTGTCACACCATTCGCAGCTGCCTCCCCTGCAGAAACATTGGCGTCGGGTGTTGTAGCTGTCGACAGGCTCAGTAGCAAGTTGTACAGTTTGCAGCGCCTGTAACATCGGCAAATGGTGTTGTGGCATTTTCACTTTTTTCATTGCCTGGTTGTTGATGCTCGATGCTGGGAATCGTGATGGCGACGTAGGTCAACCTCAGAGAATCGGAGTGAAAAATAGCTTTTCTCCGGGCACTCAAGCGTACTTTGTAACATGTTTCTCCCATTCTCCTGGTGAAAGTGTGTGGGCCAATCCACTTCTCAGCTAGCCCCATGTAAAATCCTCTTTGATCAGCTTACTGATGATGCACTCTGATGTAAACATGTTGTCCCAGCAGGAGCTGCAGTGAGGGCTGGGTAGACACAGTTGTCCATTGTGTGATGTAGCACCACTGAATCTCCCTAGCTTCCCTATGGTGTGTTCTCACCTCCTTTTTCTTCCTTCACCACCTTCCATATAGCTGGCACACTCTCTTTCCCCACTCTCAAACTGGCTGGGAAGGGGAAAGTCACAGCCCTGTAGCAACTGGACAGCATCATATCTGTGGCCTGATTAATGCACATTCTGAGTGTGAAGAGGGCTGTGGGCAGTTATTCAGTACACAATGCATTATTTTCACCCATGTGCAAACACAGATGTGTTTTTAGTTCTTGATTACCATGTTCTGTTTGGTTTGCACATAGTAAACAGCTGTGGTGAAGTGTCGGACGCCCTATTTCTCGCACAAATTCTGCCACACACTGCCATGAACTGAGTTCCGTTGTCGGTTATCAGACTGCGTGGGTAGCCCCAGCAAGTGAAATATCCATTTTGCACCACTTTCCCCAAAGTAGGAGCCCACATACTCGACACTAGGTATCCCTCTACCCACCTTGAAAATAGCTATGTCTTCACTACGATGAACCTCGTCCCTGTTGACGTCAATGGGTAGGGCCCCATTGAGTCTAAAGCCACTGTTTTAAATGGCTCATGCAGAGTTCTCGACTGTTGCTGTTGTTTACCATCTGTTGGCCAACTCTTATAGAATTTGCAGGCAGTACATTCTCGCACAAAACGATGCACTTCCACAGACACCCCTCGCCTATGAAAGTGTTTCAAAACATTTTGGGGCATTTGTTCTGTACCGGGACGGCCAGTAATGTTCTTAGAATGTGCGTACTATAGTTTGAAAGTACATGCTGCAATTGCCACATACATTCTCAAAGTGTCTTTGTTGACATTCGCGTGTATTTCAAGGGCTCCATTCAGCACACACCACTTATCACTTATGCTTTGTGCACACACTGCAATCCATTTTTGTTCTGTGGGGCATTCAGCTTTTTGGTTTGCAATGTTTTCTCTCACTGCTGTTAGTGTAGGCACTTGTGGTAAAATGGTAACATTTGAGCACTGTACTCATGACGTCACGTGTTTTTCTGCTTGTGGTGGGAATGGTGCAGGATGCACTCCTACTCCTCAACATCTTGCGCAACTTCTGCTTTCAACGATCGGGACCAGTGGTCGGCGAGCTGGTTCTCTTCGCTGGCAACATGTTGCACCTCCAAATCGTAAGCTTGCATGAGGATGGCCGAGCACGTGAGCTTACTTCGACTCTCCTTCATGCTGTGTACCCACAGTAGGCAGCAGTCGTCGGTGTATTGCACGAAGAGATGATACTCCACGACTGCTCTGAACTACTTTAAAATCCACACTAGGGCCAGACATTCACATTCGTTGACATCGTACTGCCACTCTACTGGACCAAGCTTGGTGCTCCTGAAGTCAATGATGTTATGACTGTTGTCAGAAAGTTGGAACATGACGACACCTAACCCTGTCTCACTCGCATCTGTCTGTACATACAGGTGTCTGCCTGGGTCGTACCGTAATAATGTGGTTCACACCCAGAGACTTTGCTTCACTTCGTCAAAACTCTGTGGTGCGCTTTGCTATTTAAAGTGTATGTTCGGTGATATGAGTCCAGTGAGAGGCACTGTAATGATGGAAATTTTTCTATGTACTCGCGAATCCAAATAATAAGGCCAAAAAGTTTCTCAACTGCTTGCAAGTAGTTGGCACAGGATATTCCTCGATGAGACTTAACTGCTCTGGCATGGGTTTTCTTCCATTTTAACTGATTAGGTGACCCAAGAACTGTATGTTTTCCTTTCCGATGTGGTACTTTTTATTTGTGCATGTAAGGCCATTTATTGCCAGACATTCGAAAACTAGTGAAAGGTAGTGTATGTGGTCTGGCCATGACTCAGACCACACAATAACATCATCTAGGTATATGAGGGCACAATCACCTATAAGTGCTTCCAGCATGCATAACATCATTTCCTGGAATGTCCATGGGGCACATTTAAGCCGAAAGACATAGTGCAAAATTGGAAGTGGCGCTCGTTGGGAGCGGTGAATGCGGTCTTGTGGCAAGCCCTAAGTTTTACTGGTACCTGCCCATAGCTACTGCGAAGTTCGATTGTTGTTAGCACCTTCACGTGCCCTAAGGTGTTTAATGTGTCTTGAATTTTAATGTACGGTGGCGGTGTGCGATACGTAATAAGGTTGAGGCGACGGAAATCCACGGAGAAGCGCCATGTTCCGTCTTTTTTCGGTGCCAGTGTATTTCAGATTTAAATTAACTTTCTGATGGCTTGATGACTCTTTCTTCCAGCATTTATACTATCTGCTCATTCATAATTTCTCACTGGTGAGGAAAATAACGGTTGGGATTGTCGTACAATGGTGTGTTTCTGTCAACAGAATGGCATGTTCTGCTATGGTCGTTCTGCGCAGCGGATCAGCTACAGTACACACATATCTTCTCTTGTTCAACAGATGCTGTATGGCCTTGTGGTGCTCTGGTGGTACCACATGGTCAAGGTCATTTAGGGCCACGGCCAGCTTATTCGCAGCTGGTCGATGCTCTAAATTGTAGACAGTGCAGCGCTCTTTCTGCCCGAATTGTACACATCTTGCAGCTGGTTCTACAACTGCCTTCTGTTCCTATTTCCATGGGATCCTTAAGACAACATCCTCCCTTATGTAATTAAACACATAAGACATCATGGTAGTTATTGTGTCTCGGAAGTGTGCTGTAACCATTACTTCACCAATGACTCCCCCCATTTGCTGGTGGATATCAAACTGGATAGCCTGTTGAGTTGGTCGAATTTTAGCTGTTTCGATTGCGTTACTGCGGATGAAGTGTGAGGCAGTTGTGTCCACTAGTGCTCTGCATGGAATGTTGTTTACTTGGATGGGAATGCGGATGAATTCGTCAGTTGTCCTGGTAATTTGGCCGCGTGAAATCTGTCGTTAATTCTGTTCAGGCATCCTTGGAGGTGACCTGGGGTGAGCGGCGTCGGGCTGCTCTATCCCGGCAGTCTGCTTCCCAGCTGTGGTTAAGATTGTTTCTCCTACGGAAAATCCGTCCAAGTCGGACAGTCATTATTTTAATGCAGTCCATCGCACCTCCTGCATGGGTGAGGGGGTGGCCTTGGTCCATTGGAATATTTCTAGGCCGGTGCACTGGTCCGGGTGGTTTCAGTCACACTTGTCTTTGAAATTACTGGTTTGACTGTAGCTGTAACTGTTTCGGGTGGTTTGTTTACAGTTTCTCCCATGTTTACATTCTTGTTTTTGTTGATGTTTTGTTCATGGTGTTGTTGCATGTTTCACGGTTGCAGCGCGATTGTGGGGAAGTGTTGCCGCCCAGCAACAACACTGTCTGCACGAACTCCTGTTCTAACCTGTGAATAGCAGGTGCTAAGGTGGGACGGTGTTCTGATCGGGCTGAACTAGCACGTCTCGCAATGACAATCAGGATGATAAGTTCATATCAGTTTATTGTCTTGTTGGTGACAAAATCGTACTGCGATTTATTTGTCTACTCCTTCATGATGGTTTGGCTGTGTGCATGAAGGATATGAACATTGTGGCAAACCGACACTTAAAATATTGGCGAATTTCCTCTCATGTCAAGCCATAACGGGCAATTCTGCACCACCAATTTTTCGCATCCCCAAATAACCGCTTACTGATGCAGTGAGGCCAGTCCTGCTGATAAACTTTGTATCTGCTTAATATCCTTTCACAATTTTGCAGGCAAGTCTCAGGGTCTTCACTGGTCATACCTGCGTACATCGGTAGCGACTAAAACCGGGCCGGTGTTGACTGTTTTTGGCAGAAATTATGTTTACTAAGAAAGTCTGGTGTGTTTGTTGACATTGGCAAATTGTGGGTTGCCATTGTTAACTCTTGCAGGAGCAGAGTGGACTGTGTGGGCAAACACGGTAACACTAGCTTTGGAGTATTGGTTAAATAGTCCTCTGTCACAAACTGTCGGATTTCGCTGTCACGTTCTTTCCTGCACCAAGGCTGTGATAGCCATGTGGTGTCTGCATACTGTTCTGTTCTTGCATGAGCTGGCTGAAATCGTTCTGTGGTGGTCTGTTCTGTCAGTCATCTCGTACAACTGATGTGATGTAGATTTTGCCATGTGGCACACTCCGGGGAATTATGCATTCTTCATGGTAAATACATTTGCAGTTTGCGAAGGTCAGCATGTCAGTCCCGTTCCCGTCAAACCAGCTGTAATGTGCGCATTTCAGAAGAGTTTTCCTGAGGTGTGATCTTGGTGGTTCCACATCAACATTCGTGAAAACGTGCACAATGTTGGTGGGCATACTGGATTGATAAACCCTTTGACCAGTTGTGGTTTGAGACAAATGTCCACACATCTTCCATCTTCCCCAGGCTGAAGCGAGTTACTGTGCTGTTGCACATTTTATGGTTCATCCTTTCTATTCCCTGTTGTATTCGCTGTATGGCTGTAGGATCGTATCAGATGCCGGTATTTTCTGTTGTGAGTTCCTGTGAAAATGGGTCTGGTGGTGGATTTGATCGCAGACACTTAGTTCTCAATGAGGCAGAATTTCCATTAATGATGCGTAAATTGAAATGTCCCAAGTTGTGGGCGCAGCATGGTTGACGCAGTAAAGAGATCTTGTTTAACTTCCGCTAGACCACGTGGTTCCTTGGCACGCTGCTGTCACCCATGCATGCGATGCGGGAGGGGGTGGTCTTGCCAGCACGGTGTGGCACAAGTTGGAGGGGTGTGGCAGGTGGTATCCCCCTCTTGGAACTGGCTGTTACAAGATGGCCACTGGAAATCACCAAGCCTGGTGTGTTATGATGTGATGGGCTGTTCCAAGAAATCTGATGATGAAGCTGGAGACAATGGTGTTTTCGGCGCAAAGTTCCATTTCACCACTTCTAATTTCCCTGTCGTCCCACGATGTGTTTATTGGCGATGATGCTAAAATGGTGGGAAACTCTGCCAGTGGTATAAATAAAGATCCAGAGGCTCAAAGGAAACAATTTATGTATGTGCACATGGTTGCATGTGGTGTACAAGCCAATAGTATGAGATACAGGTTCATAAGAAATGGTACACAAGGATAATATTGAGGTACGGGAAAATTCTGGAATACTTGGCGGGATTTGTAGCCTCATAGTCGGGCAAGCCATTTGACGAACAGAAAAATTGTGTCATTAATGCATGTTCATGATTAGACACACATTTGGGCAAGCCACTCTATGGTGACGTGTTTCTGGACCTTGGAGGAATGTGTTGAATGAACAGGATAGGTGCTGTTCGATAATTTACCAGGTTAAGGTGCCAGCTCGCTGTACAAGCATGAAGATGATGATGATGATGTTGCTGATCTCAGGGTCAAGACGCCAACGTCCACGTGGCTGTTCCTCTAGTCCACCGTCTCCAGCGATATATCTGGTATTGATGAATGTAGCGCCATAATTACTAGTATATCAGAATTTCCTAGGCTAGTGAGGGCTGAAGGCCTCCCTGAAATGCCATATAACTCCCAATAGATTGTTTTGGCCACCCAGTGTCATGATTCGACTTGCATGATTTAAGAGGAAACAATTATGTAATAGGTTATGTAGCCGAGACACAGCTAATACAATAAATAAATTCTGGTATTCCAGACACATTATTTACTAACATATTATTCCCAAATGGGCACTGATGTAGAGTATTCCGTCGTTAAAGCCGAGTGGGCTCTTAAACTGCAAAAAAGGCATGGGCCTACATGTTACTTAAATGTACGTTACACCCCTGCCATGTACAAAACAGACTGGTGTTAAGATATGATGCGTACTCCGGGCTAAAGCAGTTCTGATGATTAAAGTTATGAATTACATGATAATTATTTTTCAACAGATGATGTACCCGGAACACCATGAAATGGTGGTCACATCACGAGAGTTGAGACGCTATTACTTTCTGGTTGCCTCGCTGAGTTCACTCTTTGGCCGAGACTTCCGCCAGCAAATAATTTGACGTGATTCATTACATGAGTGTTAATAAGAAATTAAATCAAATGGACAACTTTCAACATCTGTAACAAATGATGTAATAGCTTTATGGGATTCTTCCCATGTTAAGTCTATTATTCCCTTATGCATAAAAATGGTGGAAAATTACATGAGTATTAAACATGGCACATATAAATACTGGTAATAATAACATAATATATTTATAGATTAGCCGGCCCTTTGTTAAGTGCAATACTGTGCACTGGTTCTTTTGAAATTTGAATGTTCAAAATATTGGCAAAGGTCATTAACACAATACTGGCCATACTGTGTTTATATTTATAATATTCTGATAAATTGTGTATTTTTTGTAAACCTCATGTAATAATTAGTAAATAATATTTGTACTCATCCGTGGCCATAGGTGTTGTGTGTGGAGATACGTATCCAATCGTATTGGCGCATGAAACACATTGATCTTTCGAACAAGTATAAAGTAAAGAAATACTCAACTATTACTGAAATAATTAAACACAACATACATCGCACAGTGAGAATATTCGCCTCTGGTACTTATGTATGATAGGTACAAGGAAACATAGGACAGAAATAAAACAATGACATAAGCGCTGGCAGTCCTGAGCCACATAACTATATATATATATATATATATAACACTGGTAATGACTCTAGGTTCAATGAACCACCTGTGGTGCACTCGGTGCATGTGATGAGGTTTTCGGGGCACACGAGATACACAACAGATATAATAATAAAAATAACACTTCCTGAATCAAAATAATTATTTTAAAAACCTAATAAATACTGCTTACACTGCCCTAATAAATTAAAGAGGCCCTTGAAAAACATTAAATACACTTATTTACTCTATACCCTACATAAACACACACACACAAATTGACACTTGAAGTAATCTGGTGTCGTCTCGTGACGTTGTTGTAGATTGTGACGTTCCTGTAGACACAACATGGTGAATTACCTGTGACTAAGGCATGGCCCACGTCAAAATAAAACGTATTACCAATTTCATGGGCAATATATTATTTGCAGTATATACCATGAAATATGACATTAGGAGGTTTATAAAGAATAGAGTACTTTGCAATTAAAAAAATTGGCAATGTAACTATTTCGATTGGGACGCTGAACAATTTTAAATGCGAGAACAACTTTGGAAAGCAAACGTTTATTCACAATATGTGAATCACAAGGTATATTTGTGTGATGCGCTAAAGAAGTACGTGTATAAAACCCCTTCTACAATGCAAGGATGCAAAAGTAAATTGACTTGGAAAGTGTAAAGAGAACAAGTAGACGAATATAGACGAATTTGAACTATTTAACAATACGAAGAAATGCACATGTTTAATATAGCATAAATACAACTGCGAGAGTATGTGACAAGTGTTTAAGTGCAGCAGGAATTACACCAAAATGTTGGGCGCCAATTAACGCAGTGTCTTTGGATGGCTTAGAGTTAAGGTGGAATATGAGGAGCAGTGAACTCATGGTTGAGGATCTTAAGGTTTGGTCGACCTGACTATGTGCCTGACACCGTCGACAGGCTGTGCCAAAGTTGTTGAAATTGTTGACTCTAGGTGATCTGAGGGTACTGCGGACCATTCCTTCGGACATATGCATCCCCTCATCGTTTGCTACTGCTTGCCTAAGTACTTACTTTGTTATATAATGGGCTTATTAAAGGCTGAGCCACAAACTTGAAGCTGAAATACTGAGATGATTGACTCGTTAATGTACTTGGATTAAAAGGGTTACATGAACAAGTTGTAGAATATCTGTGCCCCAAAACGCCCGAAGGCATTATTTAGAAAGAATACAATTGGTCTGTAAATACTGCCATGTAATTAATTTTAAGTGGCCGGGTTCAGGCATCAGGGAATGTTAAAGGTTAGGATAGATAGCTGTGAGGTTCACTGTCAACAAGTAGGGCGCCAGCTCTCAGTGGAGAGCATATGTTGATGTGTGTAAAGTGGCCCCCTTATGCTCCATCGTCTAGTTGATGCTGCTACTGAATTATGAGTTCTATAATCCAAATTGCCTTGTCTGGTGAAGGATGTTTAGCCCCCTTCAAATGCTTATCCACTCCAATAGGATATGTTTCAAGTCATTCCCACGCCTGTAGTTTACACAAAAATGATGAAAATGGGATATGCGATTGTTATTTGTTAGTAAATAAAAGAGATGCGAATTCACGATGATCATATTTTACTCACTTAAGCCCTCTTATGGGGCACTGAAAATTACATACTCCTCTATAGTAAGGAGTACACTCACACTGCAGAAAAATGGCACGAAGCTTATATGGTTACTTTGTTTAGTATGCCCCAGGCATGTACAGTATGACTGAGTTACTGAGTGACACGCTCCCCGTATGAAAATCAAGCACACAGTTCAGAAAATTGCATTGGTGAATTAGTGATATCCTAGATGATAAGTTAAGGCATCATGGTCCGGGGAGGATGCACGTACGTCCACTCAGCTGTAAGACAATTATGCTACCACTATAGGGTTGGCATGGAGGCCTCTCACTGGGAGCACCTTCCTGCATTGTAATGTAAAAACTTATAATTATATTTTATGTTTTACATGAATGGAATGGCTGGTGGCTGAAGCATGAAAATGTTTCGAGACAATATGAAAACACTTTCATTTGGGAATAAAAAAATAATTTGTGAAAACATAAAACATGATTTCTACAAGCCTTTTTGGATGCTAACTTGCCTTATGCCTTAAATTTAATGGTCAAAAATTAAAATTAGTGTCGATATTTCTGTTATATTTTGTGTCCCTTTTAATTTATAATTTATTTTCTCATCTGGCTATTTTTTTACAAGTACACATCCTGAAATTGACATGAAAAATTTATACTACTATGTAGATAAGAAGTGGGGTTGTGCTGGCAGCGGTCAGTTCTTACTGACTAATGTTGACTGTATAAGGACGACCTAACCTCAACTTCTTGGCCTGCTGTTGGCCGTTGTACTCGTTGTTACTGCCCGTTACTGGATTTAAATATATAATTTAGAAATTTTGAACAAGAATGGAGTGCACACTGATTGCCAGTAGTAAAAATATATTCAATGGTAGGCTGTTCTACGCAGCTATAGAAAGGTTCGCATACTATTATACAAGTAAATTTTACATCCTAAAATTTACCTCCTTAAATAAAAACACATCCTATTTTTATAATGAAAAAACCCCTCTCTTAATTAAATCCCTGATTACATATGCACTAATTTCACATGCATTTCACTGCACTAATGATGCCAAGAGCACCAATTTGAATATACGCTGAGGTTAACTGTTGCACTCTCTTGGCTGCACATCGAACTGTGAGTGTTCGGCGCTGATGACATGGTGAGCAGAATGGTGGGATATGTGGCGCAAGTCGACCACCCTCCCCTTCCCGAGGCAGTTTACTCATCGAAGCTCACTTCATCTACATCGCACAGCATTTTTTCGGTGGTCGAATCTTGCTGCGTAGTAGCAGATTGTATCTTCCGATTGGCTGCTGCTTTAGAGATGATGATTGTCGCTGTGGCCAGTTGTGGGCTGTGGCACATTGACAACTGCAGTAGACACTGGTGAGTGCCTGCATGCCGTGCATGTGACGTGCCGAAAGGGACGAGCCTGCTTGCTGCGAAGGGAATGGGATGAGTGCTCCTCTGACACCGACTTATCGCTGCTACTGCTGCTCATGGTGTCATGTGGGCGGCATCGGTTTGGAGTATGGGTGTCCCCTACACACTGTGCTATCGTGCCTCCTCTCTTGTATGCCAATGCTCCCAATGCTGCTGCTCCTGCTGATGATGATTGTGACACTGGAGTAGCTGGGTGTCTTATAGGCATCGCTACACCTTCAGATGGGGCACGCACCTGGTCCCCCTGGCTCATCACTCCTAATGTCGCAAGAAAACGGTAGCTGTGTAATGCGTGGCTGTACAGTTCTGGCAGACGCGCTATCTTGTGGTTGTTGTGATGCCACTTTGTTGTTGCTGGCAGATGATGAAAGAATTTTCCACCTCCATTTTTATCAGCTGAGGACGTCGCGATGCTATCCTGTTGCTGTTGTTTTGATGACATTGAATGCTGTGATGAGGCGATGATGATGGATACACTGATTGTTTGGCTGGCGCGGCGAACCCCGCACACTGTGCTGTTGAAATTCGGCATGATGGAAGATGAAGGTTGGAGGGAGGGTGGGAACTTCTCCTACCCAACGCACCATTATGGATAGTATGTTGTTGACAGCTGGGACTAATATAACAAACATACTTGGCTGAATAATGCATGAATTGTCAGTTCATAAAATATGTATGAATGATGTTGAGATGAGTTCTGTCTTGCCGAGAATGTGATGTCATATTCGGTTGCAAATGTCACTGTGTTTACAACACTTAGTTCGGCCTTGGTGGCCTGGACACTTGTTTTATTTTTTCGCACGACATGTTCATTGTGGCCACGAAAAATGACGTGAGCAATGTTCACATAACAGGCATAGTGCACTAAGTTCGCAATATTCTGTTGCAATGCGGCGAACTAACACACTCAACTGTCTGCATGATTGTTTTTGCCTGTTGCTGGGCGATGACTGTTTGTATTTCCACCATCGTTGCAGAGGCTGTGCTCGTTGCACGTGCATCGTGCACGAACTGTGTATAGGCCCTGCCTGGCTGCTGCTGTTGACACTCGGTGTGAATATGATGCATGTTTTGGTTTCGCACGTGGTGATTGGTGGTGTGCCGGGAATGTTCTGCTGCTTGATCTCTGTTTCAAATTGTTCAGTTGCAATGGGATACACTGAAAATTGTTGTGTGGATGTTGTGTTCTCACTTGTCAGTTCACACTCAGCCGCTGCATGTATGACAGCCCTGATAATTGATTTTCTTGGCCGATTATGGCAACCCCTATGCCATGTTACTAGGCAGTATCTGCAGGGGTGAGGTGGTCGTGACATTTATACCAGCACCACGCAATCCACAGCAGTACTATGAGGCACTGCTGGAGTTGGTTCCCGATTATCCTGAGTTACACACTGAGTTGGCAAGAGAGCTACAGGCAATAGTGATTTTTCTCGCTGGCCACATGGTGCATTGTTTACCCATGCCAAGGTGAGCATGTCAGCATGTTACGCTCTGGATTAAGACAGCTTTGCTTGCGGTGTTGAAAAGAGGAGCTGCGGCTGTCACGATGTGAAAATTTGCATGTCAGTATATTTGGTTATTTTTGTTGTGGTGAGTGAAGCACTTGGAATTGCATTCATTGTGGGTTGGATAGTAATGTTTGAGCTGGTTTTTCAGAAAGCTGTTGTGATTGATTTTATGAACACATAATTGTCTTTGGCTGTTGGGGTTCCTTCGGTATGACAATGGGTTTGTATGTGTGACAATTTTGCTGGCGGAGGCATATGTTGGCTTCATGCTGGCTGGCAGTGGGGTGGTGGTGAAGACGAATGGGGGTGAAAATTGGATCGCCACAAGTGGTGTTGGTTTGCAGATCTCGAATTCTCGGCATGTGTCTTGGGTTATTTGTAGCCATACAGATGTAGATGATGTGAATACTAATGGACAGTTGCAGGCCAAGTGGCCAGCAGTAAATACACCTATGCCCACACGTTTTTTTCCCCATTGTTGACACATTATAGACTGTATGTTTAATGTTTTGATGACTAGCACAGATGTGATGACGTGGTAGTGATTCTTACCTTTTTCGGCTGGGTCACATGGCATCTCGGATTGCAGCTGTCACCCACGTGACATGATGCAGGATATGTGGTCCTGCATGAACGATGCGAGGCTGGTGGAGGGGGGTGGCAGGTGGTGTCTTCCCCTTAGCAATGGATTACTCCAAAATGTCGGCGCTGGCTAACATCACGGCAGTGGTGGCTGTTCCAAGATGGTGATTTTCTTGGCGTGACGAAGAATGGCGATTTTTGGCGCCAACCTGATGTTGTTGCCATATTGAGTTTTCCTTGGGCTGTAGAAGACAGGAAAAATGTGTGGAATAACGAATTTCTATAGTCAATATTATGGCAGTAGCAAAAATTATATGATTCCGGGAGTTCAATAGGATGCTAATGTTACGAAACCCGTGGTCGCACGTGGTCATGAATGCATGGAATATTTGAAACAATGACAAACAAGGACATATTTGAAACAAGGACATGGAAAATGTTAGGATGCATAACGAATGATATAACATACAGAAGATGACACTTGAAATCAGTCAATTTGGCATCATGCAAAATGAATGTGCTAATGATAGGAATGTGTTAAAAGCACAGTAACCTTTTGGGATGTGGAGCATGTGTGGAAAGCCACACGGAAGGGTACCACTTGACATCAATCAATGTGGTGTCTTTGAACAAAGGAAAAATTTGGCTAGGCAGAATAATGAGGTTGCTGGGAAAATATTGGCATGGTTTGCAGGGATATTAGACCACATAGAGGGGCGCCACTTGACGTCAGTCAATGTGGCATCATGGAAAAACTGGGTAAGATGCTGGGGCGATAGAGGTTGCGGTGTGTTGTGTGTGTAAAGCACCATATGGAGAGGTGGTAGTTGACATGGCCAGGTTTGCACATCAGGGAATGTTTGAGGTGAGGATTGATGGCTGTGAGGTTCACTGTTACCAGGTAGTGCACCAGCTCTCAGTAGAGAACATGAGATGTTGATGTGGGTAATGGGCTGTTCACCCTAAAGTGTTCCCCTGATGCTCCATCCTCTATTTGATACTGCTGCTGAAGATGAGTTCTATAATCCTCCATTTCCTTGTCTAGTGAAGGATGTTTAGCCCCCTTCAAATGCTTATTCACTCCGATGGGAACTGTTTGAGGCTATTCCCATGCCTTTAATTTACACAATAATGAAGAAAACAGGTTATGGGATCGTTATTCATTCGAAGTAAATAAAAGAGATGTGAATTCACGACGATCGTATTTTATTCACTTAGGCCCTCGTGTTAAACGCTGAAAATTATATACTCCACTATAGTAAGGAGTGCAATACCGCTGCAGAAAATTGGTGTGAAGCCTACATGGTTACTTTGTACAATAAGACCCAGTCATGTACAACATGACTGGGTTGCTGAGTGGCACAATTTCAGGATGAAAAGCAAGTACACAGATTAGATAATTACATACATTAACTATTGATATTCGAGATGATAAGTCAAGTCATGATGGTCCGGGGAGGACGCCCACGCACACCCACTTATCTGCAATAGAATGGCATTACTACTGTAGGGTGGCACAGAGCCCTCTCACAGGCTGTGCCTTCTCGCATCGTGGTGAAAAAATACATCTATTTTATGTTTTACATGAATGGAATGGCTGGTAGCTGAATCATGAAAATGATGCGAGACAATATGAGAACACTTTCGTTTGAGAATAAAAATGTTACTTGTAAAAATATAAAATATGATTTCTGCAAGTTTTTCTGGAGTCTATCTTGCCTTGTGCCTTAAATTTAATGGTTTAAAATGCAACTTTTAGGAAGGACATTTCTGTTACTTTTTATGTGTTCCTTGTATAACCTATTATCTTATCTGGTTATGTTTTAAACGTAGTTTCATGTAGACACCCTAGAATTGACATAAACACTCTTATACTACTATTTATATAAAAAGTTGAGTTATGCCTCCATGTGGTCATTTCTTACTGGCTAATGTTAACTGTATAAAGATGACCTAACCTCAACTTCTCGACCTGTTATTGGCTGTGGCACTGGTTGGTACTGCCCGTTACTGGTCAGCTATACAAATTTTGGCATACTATGTAACAAGTAAATTTTTACATATGTGTGAATGTGCTCTCAAAACACATGACAACTAAAAATACACAAAGCCCTTTTAAAACAAAATAAATACAAACATTAATTTACATAAATGTTGCATCATGATTTTATGTGGCATTGTCACTTACTTACTGCGTGTCCGACTTTATGTTATGTGATACAGATACATATTGCAGTTGATGCAGGCTGGTTGGAATACAATTAAAAAACACTTGTTTAGTAATAATATACATCACTCTGATACATAATACACATAAAGCACTGCGAGAAAAATATAATGTGCCGTTAGAGCACTTAAACAAAATATAACACTCTTATTATTATTAAAAGTAAACACATGTTAAAAAGTTAAAAAATAGGTGGATAACATATTGCAGCACATCCTAAAACAGAAACATATCCTTTTTTAATAATAAGAACAAGCACTCACATAATAAAAAACCCTTTTTAATATACACTTTTTTCATGCACTTGGAATCGCTGCAATAATGCGGTCGAGAGAGTCACTTCGAATATATGCTGAGGTTAACCGTACACTCTGGTGGCTGCTCGTCGAACTGTGAGTGTTGGACTTTGATGACGTGATAAATGTGTTAGGCGAGACGCGTGGCGCACATCAACTTCGTACTCACATTTACTTTGCACTCAATTGTACACACTTAAGTTGTTCTTGGCTGGTACTCGCCAGTTCAGTCACACAACAGAAAAAGGTGCAAAGCTTACATTCATTTTTAAATGAAAAAGTAAGGCTTCCCCAGCCAATGAAAGCATGGGCGATATTATTTATCCGTGCATTCCACTCGTATAAAGCCCGTTGACATTAAAGTGAGCACTCTAAAAATCAACTTTTGAAAAAAAAAAAAAAAAAAAAAAAACCACTGCCCACAACTGCATATGTATAACCATGTGTGTTACCGCAAAAGCTGGGTTGAACACAACCAGTTATGTTGGCAATGAAAAGTGAAAAGTAGTTCTACGAAATAATGTAGTATTGCAAGTGTAATGTTGAAATTTATGGCTACGTAAGATGTTTGAAGTTTATTTTATGTGGTTTAAAGTAGTTATTGGCGTAAAGATAATGTGTTTACTGTGACTCATGATTATATTGTGTCACATGATAGGTGCAATGGTCAAAGCCAACGGCCCAGTGTTGTGGTTACTTCATACTATTGCTTGTGTGGAGTGGTTGCCAGGCAAGCTACAAATTTGGAAGATAGAAGTTGTTGTGTTTTAATATTTGTCATTTATTTTCAGCTCATCTGGAATCAGCATTATTTTACTATAGGTCGTATAGTGTATAATTATGTTTTTGTGTTGTTGTGTAAAGTCATGAGTTCCAGCAAACTATGTACGAATAGTCAGCATCAGGAAGACATAAATCTCACCGAAAGTATTTATTCTTTAATTCGTCGACGAGAGATGAAGCCATTCAAGGTGATCAAACGAGTTGTAGAAATGCTGAAAATTACAACTGCAACTGTCCAAAGGTGAGTGTAAATGTGTTTTTACGACATGTTTCCTCAAACAGGTTTTACGACGTGTTTTCCCCGCTTACCCCCAGTACGTAATTGAAGTAAATCGTCGAAAAAAAAACATGTAGGAATCGACAGTTGGAAACATAATATTATAAATGGAAAGTTAAATAACAATAATGAAAGTAAATGAACGACACCAGAAACGTGACATTAATATATTCAAATGAGTTTCCGAAGTACATGTTATATCCTAAGTTCAATAATTTAATGCATTTTTATATCACTCTGTTATTATGTCATGTAGGCGTAACCTCAAACACAGCTGTGCCTATCTACTTATGACCAGCCATGTAACTCTTCTTAAATCTGCCTTGAAAACAAGTGCAAATTTTGCCGGCAGTAATAATACGTTATTTTGACACGTTTGTATATGAATGTGGTGTTTTATAATGTAGGCCTAACATCAAACTTGTGTTCATGTAGTTATTCATCCCAAGTTACAGTGTTAAATTTTATTATTGTTAACATAACATAAACGTGTTAGTTTGATGCTACACCAAAGGTGTTCCAACATCCTATAAACTATAAAATCTTGAAGCTGGTTTTGTTAACCTCTAGCTGTGCTTGTTCCCGACATTATTTCTTGATGCAAGTGTAATTATTTTATTTGCCGAACTGCTTCCTCTTTCTGTTGACCTTCCAACTATGAAAATTTCAGTGATGGGATGAGACCAGCAGCTGTGGTAAGTTTCGTAACTTCCAAAATCGGACCAAAACACTTCTGTACACCCTCATACAATGCTTTGGCCAAAGGTCTACAGTAAACGACAGGGCTGTCGTTCATCTTTTATCCAAGTCCCCTTAAAATACTTCTTATTGTTGGTTGCAGGTAACCAGTGAACATTTTTTTTTTCACTTGAAGAGGGTTTAAGACAAATGCCAGCGGTTTCATTACTTGTAATAATATACAAATAATAAGATACTGCAAGCGATGCAAGTCAGCATATGCCATATGAAAAGAAAATATATCACAATAGTGAAATTTAGAATTCAACAATTATGTCAAAACACATCATAAGTCAACACAATTTATTAAATTTTTAGAGAATGTTAAATATTGAGAGAATAAGTAAAATAAATTAGTAATTCATACTAGTATGTTTTTGGACAGTTGTTAATAATAACATAACTGATAATCACATTTTTCTGTCATTACGCCAGGCTACAGCTGTTTGTTAAAATACAAGTGTACATTGTGGTATTTATTCTTAATTTTTTCCGAACACATCGGAAGTATAAAAAGGGACGGTAAATAAATGCAATGTAACGATTATCGAAATTTAACATTACATGTAATGTTTTGTAATCCAATTACAAGTACGAATTACTTGTTTTGAAATATAATTCGTTACAAGTAGAAAGTACTTGAATAGTAATCATTACAAGTAATCCGATAACTTGTAATTCGTTACCTAACAACACTGAATATTATCCACATTACTCTACATTCGGTTGCTAGAGTGAACAAAGTTATGTGGGTGGAATTATTTACAGCTTAATTATTTGTGGTAGGAATCGACTGGCCATGAATCTCATATATGGCTGCGATTGATTATTGTAAGTGCAGTTAAGGACTATCTAACATGTAATAAATGAAACATATGGTTTGACACATTCGACATATAATTGTCGCGTTTATGAACCTGTTATTTTAAGGCTGACAATTTACACTTTTTTGCCTGACAAATAAGGGAAACTGGTAGTATTTATGAAACATAACATTTTCATGACATATTGACAAAATTGTCATATTTGCATAATTGTCATATATGTCACACGTGTCACGTTTTATGAAATAGGGCCCTGGATATAGGCTTAGACAAGGGTGCAATCAGCCTGTGGCAACTGTTAAGCACAGTACACACGGGCATATTTTTGTACAAGAAAGTGAAAATAAAGTTGAACAAGAAATTGAACACTAAATTACCTACTAGCTAGTATGCACGGAATTGTGTGAACCACACACACACACACACGACACTAGCTGGTGAGCAAGAAAGTGGATGGTTGATGTCAACTCTGTATGATTTGGAAGCAGTTTATGGGGTTGTGGGGGTAATTTGTGCATTACCAATAGCATCTGCCACAAAAAAGAATAAAAGATTTAATCCACAACTGTCGCAATAGAATCAAGAAAATACCTAAACAGGAGAAAAATTTAGAGTAAAAGCTTTTCACCTCACTCATAACCAAGTGGACAGGCAAGTAGCATGAGTTAACACAGTCAAACAGAAAAAGGTGCAGAAATAGTTAATCAAACAGGCAAATATTTAACACAACAAAGTTTACTTGAGCACTATGCATTACTATCAACATTATTAATCTATTACTTTGAACAAGCAGAAGGATTAGCAAAAGACCATCAGGTTTACTAGCACCAGCAATCGGTTATTCTCGCAAAATAGTATTATTAAATTGTTTATTCCGCTTTATGCCGAGACTCACCACTTCTGTAGCATAGTTCATGGTGCTTCGTTTCAAAAACGTTAATAAAGAAAAATTCACTGATGAGGCCCATAGAAGAAGCTTTCAATTGGTTGCCAACACTCACCACAGCCGAAGGAACCCGATGGAGGTTTTTATGATCACCCTAGGGGCTCACCGCCGAACCGCACTGTACTAACACGAGAGATCGGAGTAGGAGGGGTTTGGATGTGCACGGTATTAAATAACATGACCTAGAAGGGGAGTGAGGATCAAGGTAGGAGGGGATTAAGAGGAGAACTAGGGAGGGGAGCGAGTTGGTCGAGGAACTTGCAGTTTAACCAGAGTGATAATCACTTCAGGACGTCGACGACAGCGCCACTGTCGCAATTTATCAACTTAATACGAGGTTGTGACCTATCAATTTGTCTTACTTTGTATGATGTGTAGTTAATTTAGTACCTATATTTATTTTATGTGTCATTTCATGATGTTACATTGTATGCGGAGCTTATTAACAGAATGTTCAAAGATTCATATGAAGAGCTTTATAAGCTTCTTCTTTTTTTAAGGAATCGATTAAGTGAATTATTATTGTTTTTCTTATTATTTATTATTACTTTTATTATCATTAGACTGCCTTTAGGGTGACATGTTCCTGATATTTCGATTTGTGAATACTACTATCCAATTCTTAATATTGTACAGTGATACCAATTAATAAATTACATGAAATTATTGAAATTCGCATAGTCAGCTTAGTATAATGGAATGTTTTATTAGCATTGTGCACATTACATTACTGCTAGACATCGTGGCATCATGGCTGATGCATAATGGCTGCTAGACATATTGATTTATATATTTGTTTTACTTTAATTATTGTTTATATATATGGAATGTATGTATGTATACAATGGGTTCAGTGGTAGAGAAGGCAAATTATGCCTTAACTTCACCCACAGAAAAATAAGGCGAAATAAATAAATAGATTAATTAATACATGGATGATCCTCGATGCGATGGGTGTGACTTCCAGATTTTGTTATTGGGAATTGTATCTTGGGTGGGTTTTTCAAAGGATATTTTTGGGTCATTATACATTGTTTTTTGTGTCTTTACATTCTCTTTGTATGATATCACGTTAATTTTCTGGCCATATGTCTTCGTGAGCAAAAATTTACTGTAAGTCCATCATTTTATAAAGTGTTGTCTTAAGCTATATCTGTGGAAAGTTTTACATAAAAATTGAGTAGTGCACATAGCCACTGTTAATTGTCAATTCCATCATAAAAGCATTAAAAAAAAGTTAACTTATTATGATGAAAATAACAAGTACTTTGTAAGTTTCATCTAGTTTATTCACTCCAGCATCTCCTCTGACTAATCTTTCATTTAATTTTGTAAATGGTCCACAATAATTACAACCTGGCAAATGCAATTCGGGTAAATTTAAATTCTTAAATGCCCAATTTATCACACCTTTGCCATGGTGTTCAGAATTCTAAATAAGTGCAGAATAACATTTAAAACTCGTATTATATATGGTATTCCTTTCTGATTATTGACAACAAAGTCAGAAAATTTATTGTTTAACATATTCATAAAGTTTACTTTTTCATTGAAAAAAAAAAAATTATTTCCAGCAGTTTCTTCACCATGAATAACAATTAATGTGTCAATTAATTTTCTAACATTGTCCATCCAAATATATTATTTTAGCAAATTATTGTATTTTTTAATACCTTCACCAGATCTAGGAGTTTTTTGAGAAATAATTCGTTCTGGTGTATTTGGTGATGACTTTGGCCGCGCTTTTATATGATGTACATAAATTCGATCATAAAATGGTTTTAGTATATTCTCGTAGTTCAACTTTGATTCGCATTTATTTGAATAATAGGTTTATGTTTTCGGAATGTAACATTTGTGGCTATAACAATGTCTTTGTAATTTTCATAGTCACTATCGGTGAAATAATCTTCTAGATCTTCTTCTTCTTTTGTTAACAAATTAGAATGGCCTTCTGTTAATGTATAATCTTTACCATTAACAGATAGTTTATCATTATTTATCATTAATTTATTATCTCCAACGTATAAATTACGATTTTTCTGCTTGTAAATCATATGTTTTAAAATACATTTTTTCAGAAATTTCTTTTCCAGGATTTATAGTATAAACACCTGCTATAGGCGGTATATTTTTCAATGGTACAATTCCCATTTGCTCTTCCAAATTAGAAGATTCTTGTTCTGCAAATTTTTTTTTTTTCTAATTATGTTTCTTCTGGTGTTGGTGGATAATCAGAATTTTTTGCAGCAACAGATACTAGTGCTGTTATTAAATTTTTATTTTCCTCACTTACTAGCCATAATTTTGTAATTCCATCAATTAATGGTAGATTTCTTTTTTTCCCCCTCCATATTCTGCATCATAGTTCTTTCTATAATTTCTAAACTTCTCGATGAGCAATTTCACTCGATGGACTCCTTTTGATCCTGCCATTTTTATATAATTTCTTTACTTATAAATGAATTATAAAAGCATTGAGGGTTTTGAGAGACAAACTTTTCCCCCAACTGATCAAACGAGGGGGAATTTGATTATTTACAATAATAGAATCTAGTTTGATATTACTATAGGAGATGGCTTTTCTTTTCCAAACGATGCTTATGTTTTGGAAGAATATCGCCTACTTCGCCTACTAAAGAGAGATAAAGTTGGAGATGAGGCAAAATACGAAAAATTTGATATTGATGTTCTAATTTTTTTTCATTTCAGTTTTCTAGAGTAGAAATGGATATTATTGAGGCTGTTGATAATCCAGGAATAACTTCAACAATGATGAATATTTTGCTAAGATCACCGGTGAACAAAATTATTTAGAGTCTACTTGTGTTGACAATAAATTTCGAGTAAAATCTGATCGTAGTGATAAAATAAAATTTTTTTTCCTTTATTTGCAATAATAATGAAGTTTACTGAAAAGGTGGTTATGAAATCACCTTTTTTCCAAAATTAATCATATATCAATTGTTTATTTGTTTATGAAACTAAAAAATCAGATGTTCGGTTGATAAAACTTATGCTGATCCAGGTAAAATTCATATTGAAAAATTAGAAATGTTGTGACCTAATGTTGAATACGAATCTAACGCATCAATTGCAATTAAAGAAAAAATCTATAAGAATCCTAAAATTCATATTGGTTTTAAGTATTGGCAATTTTTAGAAAAAGAAGTTCCTGCTGGGACAACTGTTTTTAACTTTGATATAAAATATCAGTTTATTAATTTGCAATTTGACATGCCTCATTTTGTAACTGTGGGTTTCCAAACTAATAGAAAAAATTGTGCTGAACAATATTTGCATGCTTCAATGTTTGATCATTGTAATGTGAGAAATATTCATGTTAAAAAGGGTAGAAACGAAATTTTTCCATAAGAAAATTGGAATCTAGATATTGAAAATGATTTTTGTCTTAAAATGTTGCACGCTTTTAATGATTTTAGAAATTCAAGAACAAAATTAGATACTATATATAGAAATAATGAACTTTATTATAAGCCAACTACAAACTATCATGGTGATATCAATTATTATTCATTTTGGGGGAGACCATTATATGTTATTGACTGCTTATATAGAAAAACAGCAGTAGTTAAAGATAAAACAAATATAAAAATTAGTGTAGATTTTTAAAAAGCTGTTGAGGCTGGTACAATTTGTAACATTGTTTTAATTAGCAAACGAAATTTAACTTATGATTTTTTGAAAGAAAATATCATTGAAGATACATAATTTTTTTATTTTATTAAATGGAAGAATCAACAAAATGCTTCGATATTTTAATACAATATTTTAGACTCATAGTTGAGTGGTTGCATTAAAAATTTTTTCTAGTTGTTGATCAAATAAAAAAAAATTTTCTAGTTAGAATGTTCTCGCTTTTAATATTTTCATTTGATTTTTCTTATTTTGCTTTATTTTCTCTTAAATTTGCTTACTCGCTTGCAAAATTGCTACTTCTAGAAGACTTGAAAACTTTGCTTGAAACGTGAGAAATTTGCTTGATTTTAGCTTAAAATTTAATGTTTTTAAGGTGGTACAAAGCCTGCACGCTATTATTGAAAAAAGTGGTGGATTTACTTGATTTTGGGGTAAATTTGTTTGTTTTTTAGAATGCTTAAGTTCTTAAATTTCAAACCATGATTTTGGAGCAAAAACCTTGATTTTGGGGTGGTCCAGAACTCATCTTTTACATCTACTGATACTGAGAAGGATCGTTGTTCCAAATACGAGGTCAGAAGCTTAATATAGCAGTCTGGGAATTCAGACCGATATAACTAAAATAAAAGACCTGCCTTCTCCACGTCTAAAAATACCACTGCCGTGAACTGGCGACAGTTGAATGATTTAGTTATGTGTTCCGATAAGCGGACGAGTTGGTGTACTGTTGAGTGCTTTTTCCGAAAGCCAGATTGCTCATTAAGAAATATGTTATGCTCGCGTATATGATAATTTATTATTCAGTGCAAGAGTACTCATTCGTGAATCTTAGAGAGCGTGGATAGCAAACTAATAGGGCGATAATTTTGCAGTTGGGTCGGGTCTTTGGGCGGCTTGGGAAACACAATTACTGTGGCACTTTTCCAGGAAGTGGGGAAGTAGACAAGATTAAAACTTGCATTGATGCACTCGGCTATAGCCTCAAACATGCTGTCAGACAGCTGCTTGAAAACTATGGCCTACAGGGAGTCGAACCCAGGTGCTTTGCGGGGTTTCAAACGTTTAATGATACGCTTGACCTCTCGGAGGTCAGACGCACTCGGAGGTCCCTATAAATTTGGGCCACAAAAGCTGGATCAGCTGGAAAGTTATTAGGCTGGAAAGCTAATTGTAATTGATTTGCATAGCCTCAGCTTTCTGCTGGGGCGTATAGGCCACACCGAAATTGCCTTGAAGAGGCGGGATTTGGGAACGCTTTTTAGTAAACGTTTTGGTCATGTGCCACAGGCTTTGGTCCTGAGTACATAGGCGGAATTATTTATTATTTCAGATATTGGACTGCCAGGCAGTGATTTCAATATCAATACGCTCTCTAAGATTGTTAATCTGGGTTTTGGTTTGCCTAGATCTAGTTCGCGAATAGAGCCTACGCAGCCTATTTTTGTGCGAGATAAGTTCCCTAATATTATCAGGGAGCTTATCTGTGTTAATCCTCGGTGTCTTTTCCGGGACATACGTATTTACTCCTGTCTTAATTAGCTATGTGATGTGCTCGAATCAGAGTATAATTCGTCGGGAGAACTAATAGGAGCTGTGAGATTAATTTCCTCATCTAGGTATTCCCTGAAGCCGGGCCAGTTCGCATGCTTATAATCATTAATTTTTCGAATTGGTGTATTGTCTGTTTCAAGTTCTTTGAAAGACAAGTGGACAGGATAATGGTCCGAAGCCAACTCGTGGAGAACATTAAATTCCAAGGCCATATTAAAGCCTTTATTGAGCACGATATCAAGTATATCGGGCCCAAAATATATATTATGAGGGTTGAAGGTAGGTTCGCTAGGGGCATAAATGATATAATTATGGTGCTCTTGGTGTCAAAACAAAGTATTGCCATTGGCAGTACGTGTGAGACAATCCAAGGCGGGATGTTTGGCATTTAAATCGCCCACAGCGAGTAATACTGAATAAGCATTAGTTAATTCATCTAAGTCTGCATGCAAAAGTGTGCGACCTGGCGGGCATACTGAATAGATGGCAACATGATGGTTTCCGAGTTTAATGGTGACTCCCACAGCTTCGAGTCTTTGAAGTTGAATTAATTTCGCGGGATTACATACTATTGAATTATGAATTAATATCATGACACCTCAGCCGTGTTTTTTCGCTATCTTTTCGAAAGCATTTATAGTCGGAACAGAAAATCTGTGTTTTAGATTTAAATGAGTTTCGTTTATTGCCGTTATTCGGATCTGATGGCGAGAAATAAAATCTAACAGGTCTTGTTTCTTACTGCAAATGCCGTTAGCATTCCAGTAAGTTAAACTACTTATTAAATTAAACCTAAATGGCATAGCATTTGGCAACTGCAAATTAACAACCATCAGGCTGCTGCTGCTACCCTTTCACAATAGAGAGGGCTGCCCCAGTCAGGGCTCGCCCTTTATCTTCAACTGACTTAGTTTGAAGTTTAACCATTAGCAAGTTACAGAGTGCCACCAGCACTCCCATATGCGGGGAGTTTTTCATTCAGGGGACTAGTCTTCGCCTCCGGGATTAATATTTGCATATTAATTGGTTCCGATGTAGCTGGGGTTGTGTCCATTTGTTTTATTTTTGTCTGCTTGAGTCCCAGAACCATTTGTTCATTAGAAGCCAAGCTCATGGAAGCTCCAAGCATTTTTTATGGAGTACCTAGTTGAAGCAACCTTTACCTCCTGTCTATGGGCCTAGTAATATAATTTTCCTACATTGTTGTAATGGGTTTTGATCCCCTACCTGGTGTTTAGCTTAGATCTAACCTAGAGTAAATACTAAATCCTACATATAAAGCTAAATTTATTTGTTTTTTATTTTGTAATTTTTTATTTATTTATTGATTTTATCTCTTTTTGTTTAATAATTTTTGAGTTAAATTTTTTTAAATGTTTTATTTAGTTTTCTTGTTTGTGTCGAGTGTTGCCCCTGTCCTAATCTAATTTGTGTAACCTTTAACCTTAAACCATCCCCTCCTGGATAAAGTATGCGCCCAGGCGAGGCTTCCCTACTTGACTCTAAAGGCATTTATTTTCCTAACCTAAAGGGTGGGATCTGCCTGCAATCTGTGTACTAATTACAAAATTTACCTTAAGAAAAATAAAACAATTAGTACTATAATAATATACAAAAGTTGAAAGAAAAATCTGTACTGGTGTAATTGGTATGGGGGTGGTATGTGTGATGTGAGATACTTTGTGTGCCTGCTATCTGATGTGTGTGTCCTCGTTTGCTGTTTTCCTGTTTGGACCGTGGGCTCTTACCAGTTTTCAGGGATCCTGGCAGGCCCATCCAGCTAGCATGGCGTTTGAGGGCGATACTCACCACCGGAACTGGCCCTGCCAGGCGATCCTCTACTTTAGCTCCTTCCTGTGGTCCGTCCCTGTGTGTGTGTGTGTTCTTTATCGTGACTTGTCTTCAGCCTTTCCCTAGCACCCGGGCAAGTCTTCAACTGCGACGACTTCGATATTTTCCTCTTCTTATTCGGTTTTTCTGGTGAGATTATTTTGTTTATGTTTCTTGTGTACCTTCTTGATGTTTTCTTAGCATTGTTATTGGACTTCTTGTCTTCTTTAATCTTTCTAGATTGCTGTTTTCTTCTGGCGCGTACATGGTCTCTATCAGTCCTGATAAAATGGCGTTTTCTTTGCCTTTTGCAGTGAGTTGGGCGTCTGCATTTACCTTTATTTTTAGTAATGTGTTGATGACTTTTTGGAATTATGTTGTTTTTATGAAGCCAATGGCTTCTTGCATGTTGTTTAGTAACATTTCTTCTTGGCTGGTCTCTTTGGTTGTACCCTGTTTGGTTGTGACTTGTTTTGTTAATGGAGGACAATCCTCCTTTTCTTCGCTTTCCTTGGGATTTTTCTGTTGCCATTGATTTTGTGCTCACATTAGTTGCAGGTCTGGAAAGTTGTTTATTGATTAGTCTGATTGTTTGTTTCCTGTATTTTTTGCTTTTTGTTTGTTGTTTTGTTTGGCTCGTTTATTTAATTCCTCCTGCCACTTTTTGCAGGTTCTGTCTCCTGCCGAATGAAGTTCGCCACAGTTTGCGCACTTCAGTTGGATGTTGGCATCAGAGTTTCTTGAACAGAAATGACTGTGGTAGTTTCCGGCACATTTGATGCATATTTCCTGTTGTCCACAACTTCTGCTGTGATGCCCGAATTCCTGGCACCTATAGCATTGCAGAGGCCTTTTCTTCCTTAGGTATGGTTCTGTTGATACTCGGACACCTGCTATGATTGTCAGGTTGATGAGTTTCTCTTTTTGGTGAAAAGGTGCTTGTATGATGTGGAGGATTGGCATCATTTCCTGTGTTTCTGTTCTCTTTTTCATTTGTTTGATGCTGGTGATTTATTTTCCCTCCTCTTCGAGCAGCTCACTCAGTTCCTGCTCACTTATTGTGGGAATGAATCCTCTTAGTACTGTTGTAAATGTTGTGGGTCTTGGTTTGAAGGTAAAGTAAGGTATGTTTTCTTGCTTTAAGATGAGAATGATTATTTAATAGTCTTCTTTATTTACTGTGCCAATTCTGCCTCCTTGTTTTCTGTAAACTAGTGTTTCATGGTTGCGTGTGGCCTGTGCTATTTGTTTTGAAGTTTTTAGGAACTTTTCATGTTTCTTTTATTACTACTGGAGGCGGTTTTCTGTCGTCACCAGTTGGATTTTTTTTCACTTTTTTTCCCTTCTCTTCCTCTTCTTCCTCCTCTTCCTCTTTATTCGTCAATGGGGTTTGTGTGTGGGTTGCAATGTGTGGTATGTTGACTTGCCTCAACCCTAGCAATACTCTATTCTAGTCACATTCGTTTTTTGTTCCGATCCCCCCACCCCCTAGGTTGGTGGATATAATTGATGTCTTGTTGTTTGTTTGTTTTGTTATTGTTGGTGCAATTTGCCTGAAGTTGTCATTATCAGTGATCACTATTGGTGGCTTTTTTCCTTTTGGGTGACTAACAAAATATTTGGGGGGGGGGGTTTGTTCGTTGTCCTGCTTTTTACAGTTTTCACTTTATTTCCTGTTGTTCCTCCGCTTGCTGGGTGCTAGGGTCCATTGACTGTCTTCTGTGGGTGTTCTGATTTTGTCTGTTTCTACTTGGTTGGATTGGCTGTGTTGTAGTGATGATATTTGGGCACCTGATCCACCCGAGGGACCCTCAAAGCGCAGAGGGGCTAGCGCCACAGAGGGTATATCACCTGTGGTGGGGTCCCTAATCTGGCTCACTTTCTTTGCCTGATTGGACACGACCTGCCTGTTTGCTTACCCCAGCAGCCACTGACCCAGCTCGGGCTATGCCTTGGTGTCTGACCCCGACTGCTGTATTGTTGTTGATTGGTGCGCCCCCTTTGTTGGCACCATTAGGTTTCCCAGGGGCGGTCGTACTAGTGTTGAAGCTGGAGCTACCCTGCTGCTCTTGTTTATGCTCTGCTGCTGGCCGGAAGCTTGCTGGAATTTCTTTCCTATTTTCTTAGGCAGGCTGTGTCCCTTCTGGCTGGGATTTTGCAGTGCTGTTGCTGCTGTTGGTTCCCTTACTGCTGCTTCCCATGCTGCTGCACTCCTTGCTGCTGCTGCTTCTCTTGTGCTGACTCCCATTCTGCTGCTGCTGCTGGTTCTCTTGTAGCCTCGCCCCCTCCTGGAGCCCAATTTTTTTTTGTAATTACTTATTACTAAGTGTTAAGCGAAAGCATGGTGGGTAGAGAGGGATTTAATGCATCTCAAGGTTAGACCACTTACGCCTACAAGAATAGAAAATCATACAATGAGACATGCATTGCTGTAAAGGGGGATTGGGCAGCCATGGCCTGCAGTTGGGGCCATGACTACCTCCCTAAGTGTTCTCATAGTTAAGCTATCACTAGAAGAGACTGGGGAAGACTAGCATAGACACCGTAAAAACCCAGTCGACAGAATAGAATTCAAAATTGTTCATGCATTAAACAGATACGCTACAGGAGACAGAGTGTGTGTGTAACATGTTCGTGTTAGTAGAGATGAAAAAGCTAGTAGAGAGGGGGCAGGATCTATATTTCCTTTTGCCTTGGAAATTGGAGAGAGACACTGGTTTGTAACCAGAGAGGTGATTGCACACCTCTCTGGTGGGGGAGTGGCGCTATTGAGTGGCTTCCCCCCCCCCCCCAATCCAACCGATTCGCCAGTAGAACCTGAAAATTAAAGAGAATAAGGTGAGTTGCCAGTAAGCATCAGCATCAGAGACAGCTGAGCCAACACTTATTAGTGTTTAGATATCCGCGAAGAGACGGTACAACCTGTGAAAAGAAAGGGGTTTAAGTCATTAATCTAATTTCAAAATAGCCTAAGAGTGTAAGAGTGTAACATAGCATATTTCTGCCGTACGCTGTAAATGCATGGAGCTTCGCCGAGTAGGGGGCGGGGGGGGGGGGGAGAGAAGTGACTTATAATTACGGGGAGGTCTCTCGCCAATTGAAGCATCGAACGACACGATGGTGCAAACCTCTACCTCTCAGCAGAGGCGGCTTTGAATCAGCTGCAGCACAGGGCCAAGCATGCTAGCAACTAGTTGGTATGAGAGGTTAAGTCTATGTTAACTTATAAATGCCTAATAACAATATTAATATATATTTAAAGGTAAAGTTGTATAGTTAATTAAGCTAGTCTGAGCTGTCCCTTCGGGACTGCTCATTTAGTCTACCTTATATAATTATAACATAGACTTAGGAGGCGATTCAGGTGCTATTGTAATTGGCTTGGCGATGTGTTACACACAGGGCTAAGGAGGCCGATGTACTATAAGTGACTTAGGTCGCTTATAGCGCTGGGTGTCATATCATCAATGTCGTAGTCCCCAAGGGCACTGATAAGGGGGTTAGCATGTTACTCATTGGAATCATAAAATATTTGGGCCTGCTTGCGAATTACATCTTGCAGCATTTCTTGCTTTAATTCTGCATGCAAGTTTTTAGTTGGGACATATATATGGGTGCATGAACTGCCATTTTAAGGCATTTGTTCTGCACCACTTGTAGTGATTGTAAGTGAGTTTGTGCATAGTAAGCCCACGCTGGGGCTGCATAAGTTATGGTGGGTCGAATAATGGTTTGATATAAGCGAATCCCATTTTTCTGCGACAAGCTGGAATTACGATTTACTAGTGGATACAGGGCAGATATGTGGCCATAAGCGAGTTTCCTCTTTACCTCCACATGGCTTCGCCATGTCAGACCTCTATCCATAATAAGACCGAGGTATTTTACCTCATCTTTAAATGGGATATTCTCCCCGAAGAGAGCGAGTTGTTTAAGATTAAGGGGGATGCCGTAGTGTGTAAAGACTAACATATCACATTTACCCACACTTATTTTAATGTGCCATAGGCGGAAATAGTTTTCTAGCTCAGTGAGCTGTGCTTGGGCGCGCTGAATGGCAAGTTCATCCCTGCTTGGCCAGATATAAATGACAGTGTCATCTGCATAGATGCCTAGATTGATATGCCAGTTAGGGGGGCACGGAATGTCGTGGGTATAAATGTTGTATAGAACAGGACCTAGGATGCCACCCTGGGGGACTCCTGCCCTAATAGCTGTATTTTCGGAAGAGATTCTTTCCAAAGAGATTGAGAAGGAGTGCTTGTTTAGATATGATGCCAGTAGCTTAATATAGTGGTCTGGAAAATTTATTTGGTATAATTTATAAAGGAGTCCTGCATGGAAAACCCTGTCAAAAGCCTTCTCGACGTTTAGAAATACTGCAACCGTATAATGTCGCCAGTTAAATGTGGTTGTTATATGTTCCAATAAGCGGACTAGTTGAGGTGTGGTTGAATGATTTTTCCTGAAGCCAAGTTTCTCATTAGGAAATTGGTTATTCAGATGTATATGACAATTTAGGCAGTGCAAGAGTACACGTTCGTGAATCTTAGAGAGCGAGCTCAGCAGACTAATGGGGCGGTAATTTTGCGGTTCGGTTGGGTCTTTGTCCGGTTTGGAAAAAACAATTACTGACATGCATTTCCAGGGAGTAGGGAAGTGGGCAAGAGTAATACTTGCATTAATGCACTCTGCTATAGCTTAAAACATTCTGTAAGGGAACTTTTTAAGATCTATAGCCTGCAGGGAGTCGAACTTAGGTGCTTTCCCGGGCTTCATATATTTAATATTACGCCTTATCTCCTCAGCGTGCATTGGATCTGGTTCAGCCATTGTAGGCTGTTGCAGACGCACCCGGAGGTCCCTATAAATTTGGGCCACAAATGCTGCATCCGCAAGGAAGTTATTGGGTTGAAAAGCTAACTCTAGTTGAGTGGTCATAACCTCAGCTTTCTGCTGGTGTGTATAGACCATGCCTGCATTACCCTGAAGAGACGGGATTGGGTCGCACATCTTAGTCTGTAGCACATGACTGAAGAGTTTACTATTATCTTGTGTACATAAACAGAATAATTTATGATTGCAATTACCAGTCTGCCAAGCAGTGATTTCAGTATCGATTCGCGTTCGAAGCTTATTTACCTGGGCTTTAAGTAGTCTAGTTCTTGTGCGGGAATAGCCCCTGCGCAGCCTATTTTTGCGCGAGATCAGCTCCCTGATATGTTCAGGAAGCGTATCTGCACTGATCCTCGGTGTTTTTTTCCGGGATAAACTTACTAATTCCTGTCTATTATCTCTGTGACGTGCTCGACAGTAGAGCCTAATTTAGCAGGAGTACTAATCGGAGCTGGGAGATTGATTTCGTCGTCCAGATAATCCCTGAAGCCAGACCAGGTCGCACGTTTGTAGTCTTTAATATTACGAATTGGTGTGTTGCCTGTATCAACCTCGTTTAAAGACAAGTGGACAGGATAATGGTCCGAAGCCAATTCGTGGAGCACTTCAAAATCTAAGACCATATTAAAACCTTTATTTAGCACGATGTCAAGTATATCGGGTCTATAATTGGCTCGACTAGGATCTTAAGTAGGTTCGCTGGGCGCCTAAATGATATCATTATTTTGCTCCTGGTGTCTAAATAGGATATTTCAATTGGCTGTGCGCTCGAGACAATCCCGAGCAGGATGCCTGGCATTTAAATCACCAACAGCGAGTATAATAGGATGCGCATTAATTCATTCATCAAGATCTGCGCGCATAAGTGTGCGACCTGGTGGGCAGTATACCGAGCAAATATCAACATGTTGGTTGCCCAGTTTAGTAATGGCACCTACTGCTTCAAGTGTTTGGAGATTTAATATTTTCGCGGGATTACTAATAATTGAATTATGAATTAATATTAGGACACCTCCTCCTAGATTATCGCGATCATTTCGGTAACATTTAAAACCTGGAATTGAAAATCTAAATTGTGGCCACAGGTGAGTTTCGTTAATAGCAATTATAGGTAACTGGTGGCGAGAAATAAAATCTATCAGCTCTTGTTGTTTATTGCGAATGCCGATAGCATCCCAGTAAACTAAACTATTGATTACATTACACCTAGAGGTAGGCGGTATATTTATAGCCTGCCTATTCACAGCCATTAGAATGCTGTTGAACAAGTTGAATGGCAGCACACATCAGGACTTTACCTTTCTCCACAGTTCCCTGAGATGGGTCCGACCATATAATCAATAGAGTGCAGAGTGCCTCCAGCATTCCGCTCAATTCAGGGTATTTTTGTGTGAGGGGTTTGGCTTTCATGGTATCAAGCATCTTCTACATATCGTCGGGTTTGATTGGCTGGGCAGTGTTTGTGGAGGTGTGAAATTGTCTGTCTCCATGGGCGGACTGAGCGAGGCTTCCTTTTCGACTCCTGTTTGTTGCTGCAGCAGGCGATCTTGTGCGCCCAATGAGAGCTGGGCTGACCCCTGATTGGCCGCGCAGGCAGGAGTGCCTGTGCTGACCGCTGGAGGGGCAGTGGAGGGGGCCTGATGCGGCTGTTGCGTCTCGGTAGGCCTGTCCTGCGATCAATAATGCTGGGATTTTTTCTACAGAGTATTTTTATTCATTTTCTCTTTAGGGAAGTCGCGTATCGCCAATCTGGGGCGAATGGGATTCGCCAGAGGTGGGAAATCCATCTCAGAAGGCTGGCCATAGTATGAAAGTGCCCCATATCCATTTGATACAGGGACTGGTCTTTGCTGCATGTATTGCAGCACAAATGTCTGACTTGGTATGCACTGGTTTTTTCCCCTGCACAACTGTCCAGCCATCAGGGGTCTGAACAGAGGCCTGGGGAGGAGGGGGGCATGGCATGATTGGTGCAACGTAGTTTGCCGGAGGCTGGGAAGATACAACAGCAGAATATTTGCTCTGCTGTTGTCTCGTTTTTCGTTCGTCAGGAGCGAGGAAGTGCCATTTTTCGCCTTTATAAGACTGGCGGGCCTTATAATTAACTGTGTGATTTCCGTCACTGCATACATAGGTTCTCAGTGACTTATCGTCCTTGTCCGACAAGTCACAGTTCAATGTGGTGTGGCATTTGCCACAGAGCCTACTGTGTAAGGGGGGAGGGGGCATACCTTCGAAGAATGTCCCAATCGCTGGCGACTATTGCATTGGGCGGTCCCTTCTGGGCAGTGAACATCTTCCACCTTGATTACAAGGCTACAGAGACCATGGAGTTGAGAAATGACTTCCGATTTTTTCCTTGGGCCATGAGCTCTACAGTAAACATGTGTAGAGATCGCTTGTCGATCAGTGAGAGCTTGGGGTGGGTGATGATTGGCTCAAAGCCTAGTCCAATCAGCTCGTCGCGGATCCAGTATGCTGGAATTAACTTATCAAGCCCTTTTAGAGCTACTTTAAGCGGCATTTCGCTGCAAGGGACTAGGACATGATATCCTACTTGTAAGGAGACGAGGATTGCAATCGCCTTGCGATAATCATCAATCGTTTGGGGGAAGTATTGCACTCCTTGTGGCACGACGTGATTTGTGGTGGGCTGGGTAAGCTGCTCCCTGAAAATTTTACACACAGTGGCATAAGTGCAGTTCTGTGTGTGGTATACAGTTAGAGGGAGCAAATCGGGTTTCTTCACCCTGATTGGTGTCTGCTGAGCGGAATCTTGCTTGTCTTGCGACGCCGAAGTGTCTGCCCCACCTATGGTGGGAGACGGGAGGAGGCGCGGGCGACGACATCTCAGCAGCCTTTCTTTTCTTATTTACAGTATCCTCATCCATGGCGACAGGTGTTGTACCATCCGACATCTTGGCCCGGGGGGGGGGGGGGGAGGGGGGTGTTCCCCGAAGGGCCTAACACCTAATCTCTTCTCTCTTCACCTTAAGGAGAGTAACTAAAATTAATCCTAAAATAAAAATTTACGTATTTCACAATTGGCCTCCAAAAACTGATTTCGCTGGCCTCTTCCTTTGACCAGAAACGAGGCTAGGGAAAATCAGCCGCTTGACAATAATGAACTACCCTAGCTAAGGGTTGTACCTTTTGCCGAACTCGCATCTACTCTTCGAAAAGAAAATAACTTCTTCTTGCAGTATTCACTTAAATCGACGTGCTCACACAGTGCGCCTGCACTGCACAGCTAAACCACCTTTCAGGGAATTAACAGCACAGAGCGACTGTCAAGCACAACCAACATTCAGCGAGCTAATGATCCCCTCCTGGGGCCCAACAGAAACCTCTAGCATATTTTTTTTTGGTGAGCCCCCAAATCCCGCTACGCCAACGTGAGCACCTTCACAATCGTGTGTCCCCTCCGGCATGCTTGTTAGTAGCTAAGATGGTTGGAGAATCGGATGCGTCTCAGGGTAAGCCCTTTATGCCTTAGGTTGGGTTTAATTATCAAAATGGGCACATGTATTGCGGCTATAGCAGGGTTGTCTGGTTCCATGGCTGCAATTGTAGCCATAGACACACCCCGAAAGAAGAAGGGGCCTAGAAAACCAGACGAAGCGGAGAGGGCCTAGGAAAAACTATGCGACAGTCGCGGAGGATAAAAATAATCCCTTTTATTGTATTAGCGCTGGAGAAAGTAGGGTGTTTGTTTGTTCGAGAAGATAGACTTTGTGAACACGATGCAGGGCGATATGAAATGAGTGCAGTACAACATTGATAACCAGGGTCACGCTGCACGACTCTGGTGGTGGGAGACCAGAACCAAGTCACCCACCCAATAGATGACTGCCATCCTCTGAAGCACGGGAAAAAGTATTATAAAAAAATTAGTATTACAGGCATAAGAAGGAAAACTTAGCGATAGGGGTATTATACATTGTCTGAGACCTCACGTGCAGCTGTGTGTAGGGAAGTATCACTACTGCAAGACTGTCAATCCTACTTAACGCATCTACATGCGGGATTTCCTTACCTGATCGATATATTTTATTTCATAATCATACTCTTCTAACTTTAACCTCCATTTCAGCAACCTTGAACTGGGATCTTTTACACTAAATATCCACTGTAAAGGCTTGTGATCCATTAAGATCAAAAACTTCCACCCTAGCAAATACAGACTGAATAATTTTACAGCACATACTAACACTGATAGTTCTCTTTCAGTAGTAGAATAGTTATCTTCAGCTTTATTTAGAGTTTTACTCGCATATGCTATAGGTCTGTTCTGGCATACTTCTTCCTGCGAGAGTATAGCACCTATCGCTACTTGGCTAATATCTGTCGACACTAAAAATTCAAAATTGTCTTGTAAAATCTGGGGATTTCAAAACTTGCTCAGAGGTAAGTTATTTTCTTAATTTGTATAAAGCTTTTTCTTGTTCCTCCTCTTACGCATACTCTACTCCTTTCTATAATATTTTTAATAAGGGTTTAGTTGTGTTACTAAAATCCTTAATAAATCTCCTATAATAGGAACTTAATCCTAAGAACGACTTCAACTGTTTCGTGGTTAAAGGTCTTGGAAAGTTAAGTACTTATTTTTTCTACTTTAGCTGGATCAAGTTTAATTCCTTCTTTCATTATAACATGACCTAGGTATGTGACCTCTTTGCTGAGAAATTGACATTTATCAGGTTGTAATTTTAACATATTTTCCTCCAATCTGTCAAACACTTCTTGTAACCTGTTAAAAGGTTCGGATAACGTCTTTCCGTATACTAATATATCGTTAAGGTAGACAAGACATTTAATCCCGTATAGTCCTGCTAAAATAGTATTCATTAAGCACTGGAAAGTTTAATGTCCACCCTTTAAAAATACGTCAATATAGTAAATTCGTAATGGTTATGCGGGGTTACTGAATGCTGTCTTTTGTCTGTCACTTTCACCTGGTGATATCCGCTCGCCAGATCAAGCATCGTTAAGTACTTGGATTGACCTAATGTATCTAGAATCTTAGATATGTTTGGAATCGGTAATGCACAGCCAACAGTTCGCGAGTTGAGGCCACGGTAGTCAATAAGGACTCTGCATTCTCTTTTTCCCGAAGCGTCCATTTTCTTGGGTATTACTAAGACCAGTGCGTTCCACAGATTATTACTCGGCTTTATTATTCCGTCCCGCATCATTTCCTTCTCCTGCCTATATACTTAATGTATTTAAGGTACTCTATACCATTTTGCATATATCGGCGCCGTGTCTTGCATTACAGGAATGTTATGTTCAATAGCTGAGGTACAGGTTAAATTATTCCATGGTAGATTGACTATACCCACCTATTTAATTTATGCACAAATCTGTTATTGATTACCTTTCTTCCACGCTTAAATAGTCTAGCCTTAGTAAAGGAAGTAATAATTTTCGCCTGTATCCTACTATCAGCTTTGCTTTCGTCTGTTACAGTTTACCCATTACTTCTAATTTTACTATCAGTAAAGTTATACTCCCCTATTTTTCAAGAATATTTATTATGCTTCCTAAACATTTTCCAATTTTAGCTACTATTAGTACTTCTGCTAAACAAATTCCTCGACTAAGCTCATATTTAGTTATCACGCCACAACCCCCACTTTCAGTAAGTATTTCCACTATTTTTTCACATCTAGCGGGAAGTGTTGTTACTAACTCATATTTATTAAAATATTTCTGCTTTAGTTGCAACCTCATTCCTAATTTTGTCATGACAACTAATAATAAAACAAAATTTATGACAGCTTCGTATTTCACGAGGAGGTCGTAACCAATAATTTGATGCATGCTGTGTACCGCCAGTAACAAAATGTCACCTGCTAACGACACACCCGTGACGGCTGACAGTCATCCAGCGCCGAGTGAACAATTTTCCCAACTGTTGCCAACCCTACCACTACTACCTCTACCACTTCAGCCAATAACACCGTACCTGCCACAGTTTACTGCCTACCATCCTACGCAATTATTTCCATAAACAATACCAACCGTTTTTCTCGCACCGTTTCTGGTACCATCACCCATAACCTCACTTCCCGCCCCCCAGATACGGGGTAAACACAGTCTCTAGCTGGCCAACAGAGAAGGAACACAAACCAAACAGCACTACGAACTTTGACAGTGGCCTAAAACGAACCCCGACACGTTTCCAGAATTTGCTGATGTTGACTGGGACAGCAAGAGAAGACCCAGCGCCTTCTTGATGGAGTGTACATCGCGCTTAGGACGTTATGGTGTTTTGGAGGACGAATGGGCCAGCTGCATTGGAAACAAGCTGCAGGGAGAAGTAGGAAAATGTTGGAGTGCTATACACACAACAGCAAGGGCTGGGAAGAGTTTGTACACTCATTCCAGTACCGGTACGGCAGCGTTTTCTTGTCACTCCAGGAAGAGAGCAAACTACTCTGGCAAGAGAGCTACCAGGTGAGCAACTGCCCACCTTCATTACGCAGGAGGCACACTTAATCATATGCTTTCACCTACAGTTACCAGACAGGGAGGCCCTGGAGATCATCGCGGAGACAGCCTTACCGGAGTACCGTGTGGCACTACTGCCCTTCCTCAACAGCAGTATGGACGAGGTCATGAAAGACGCCATCATCCTCGAGAAGAATACGGGCTCGTCGCATCGCGAAAGTGGTGCAGCACGATGGCGACACAGGTCCCAAATGGATGACAGTAGCACGCAACGGGATCGAGTAGACCGTAATCCAAAACATTTCGGACAGAAATCGGGAGAGCACCAAGCGAGTAACAGCAATGGGAATAGTGACGCCACAGTGATAAGCCCATGCAAGGTGACAGTGCGAATAAAGATGCTGGGCAAGTGCGCCTCTGGTTGGGAAAGAGCCAACCACCAGCAACACCTTTATGCTACTGTAGACCAGAGGATGTGTTCCACTAGCACAGCAGGTGCCCCAACAATCCGCACTTGGATAACTACAAAGGCCCGCATCTAAGAAGCAGGGAAACGGGCAGTAGGGGCGAAGGAGCCTGACAATCTTTCCGCCCTGGCCACGTCAACAGCCACCGAAAAAAACACTGCAGCAAGCACTAATTCAGAAGGTAAGTGGGAGTAAAGTGCAGTTCATCCGAATATTGCTGTATCTGAATGGGCAGCATTGTCATTCTCTTAGCGATACGGCAGCGACACACAATTTCGTGCATACTAATGATGTAATCCCCACAAATAATATAATCAAACTCGCTATAGGTCAACTAAGTAGTGAAGCATTAGACCAAGCCATGGTTAGCGTCAGAGTGTGGGACCTTGAAACGATTATGAGTGCAATAGTAACACCAGAGATAAGGGAGGACGCGATATTTGGCATGCCCTGGTTGCCAGAACAGGACACTGTAGTAGAACCCACAGCTAGGCGAATCCATTTCGGTGCAAAGGAGTTGGGTGCGAAGGACAGGCACACGGTGTATAACATTGACAAAACTGTTACCGATGATCTACCCCCAGTATCACTATCAGAGTTTGATCATGATATCCCGCCGCGTTATCAGGCAGCGTTCCAGTGTATACTGGATGAACGGAGGGAGGTATTCGCATACACAGATGCGCTACGCAGAACAACTGTGATCGAACACGAGATACCGCTCTAAGAGGAGGGGCCAATCTAAACCGGTCCGCATAGTTATGTCACACCATGCCCTGATTATTAGTGAACAGGTCAGGGAAATGTTGAACGACGGAGTTATAGAGTTAACACGTAGCAAGTACATTTCGGCAATCACTCTGGCACCAAAGAAAGATGGGAGCTGGGGTTTGCATTGATTTTCGCCCCGTGAATCTAGTAACATACGACTTACCACCTTACATAAGTGTCAGAGATGCCCTTGCCTCGTTGGGGAAAGCTACTGTAATGACATCCCTTGACCTCCACAGTGGTTATTGGCAGATACCTGTAAAGCTGGAAGACCACGAGAAAACTGCCTTCACAACACCCGACGGCATGTGGTTTCATTTTTGTGCGATGCCCTTTGGGCTAAAGGGAGTGCCCGCCACATTCCAATCAATAATGGCCGGCATCCTGGCTGGACTCATCGGCAATTTTACGTTTGCCTAATTGGACGTCATAATCTGGTCCAGTAGTTGGGAAGACCACATACATCACGTGCCCATGGTACTCGAAAGACTCACCAAAGGCCTAATGTGCGCAATAAATAAATGTCATGTCAGGGAAAGCAAGTTGGAATTCTTAGGGCACGTAGTAGACGAGCATGAAAACACACCTAATCCAGAGCAGTTACAGTTAATAGAAAAGTATCCATCACCATGCACTAAAAAAAATTCCACTAGTTTTTTGGGCTCATAAGCACCCCCACTGCCTACTTTCTCCGCAAAAACAGTTTGTGTGGAGTGACGTAGAAGTGAAAGCATTTACAGAGATCAAATCACGTTTCCGTTCTGCCCGAAATTCGCATGGTATGACCCAGGCAAGCACCTATATCTGCAGATGGACGCCAGCCAGGAGGCGCTGGGTGCCATGCTGTATCAGTGCACAAAAGATGGCACCAAGCAAGTAATAGATTTCGAAAGTACCAAACTCGACCAAATTGAGAGACGGTACGATGTTAATGAGCATGTAATGCTAGCAGTAGTGTGGGCCATTAAAAAGTACCAGCCATATCTAGAACATTAGCATTTTACTTTAAGAACTGATAACAGGTGTCTTGCATGACTGCATGCCATAAAAGAAGCATGTAGCAAGCTTACCCGGTGGGCGTTGCTCCTACAGTCGTATGACTTTTCTGGGGAGCATGTCCCGGGAGAAGGAGAATCAGCTGGCAGAGACTCTATTGCACACGCCAGACACAAGTGTGGTAGTAACATATGACGCAGAATGGGGCGATGTTCTCCCGCCAGACCCACACGAAATGTTTCGCGAAATCAATGTCAACAAGTTGCAGGTAGTAAACAAATAAGTTCTTGTGGACGAACTGCACTGCTAAATAGTGACAACTGCATGGTAATGCAAGAGAAGAAGGATCAGTGTACGACGCGAACAGCAGAACAATGGTGCATGGTAGATAACCGTTTAGAGACATACTAAGCAAAGGACACTACAAAACAGAGATCGTTTGTACCACCAAGCTGTAGGGACAGAGTGCTAGACCATGTACACGCTAGTCGCTCGGCCGGACACCCAGAAACGGGGCAGACAGTAAGGAATGTCAAACAACATTTTTTCTGGCCCAATCTGTCGTGTGACACAAGACAGTATGTGCAAAAATGTATGAAGTACCGAACTTTCAATTCTTGTAAGGCCGACGGCGTACAAAAGCAATAGCCCCACCTACCAAAACTGTCATTTGAAACGATCAGTCTCGACGTGATGGGGTGGTACCCACGAACATCTGGGGGGAAGAAATTCATTCTGGTAGTACCAGACGATTTCTCCCAACAGGTGGAGGCATTCGCAATGAGTAGCGCACTAGTGGCAAGCATTGTTAAAATTCTCGAATGGGAATTTTTGGTGCATTGGGGGTACCTGAAACAAATACTCACAGATAATGGCACACAATTTTCTGGCATAAAATGGCAATGTGCACCCAGTGCAACCCATGGAGTGCCGCAATGAGGACTTGAAGGCACAGCTGCGGCTCCGTGTGGCAGACCACCTGCTCATTGCCAGCTTCACCCGCCACCGGCGTGTCAATGTTGCAACTGGAAGAACACCAGCAGACATATTGTTAGGTCACAACCTAACACTGCCAGGTGAGAAATATTGTCTGTAAGGAGAAAGCAGTGAGAGCAATGGAGGTAGCAAAGCGCGATGAGAGAAATTTGCTAAGAGAAAAGGGAACAAGTGGAATGGCAAAAACGGTACATTGCAGGGTGGGTCCTCACCAGTACGAGGATACCGCCAGTGTTAGAACCTGGTCAGCAAGTGTATCTCAAAGCCAATTCGCAGTCAGCAGCCTGCCAGAATTTCTGCGCCGGCCTCGCCGCATGCTGGACGGGATCGCATCGAGTCATAAATGGCCACGGACCAACCACCTACATGTTCCGCGTGGGAAGGATGTGTGTAAGTGCACATCGGGATGCAATCTGCTGTCGCTGGAGACATCCACGTCAAAGATGCACCTGGTCCCCGAATCCCCGACGATGGCACACCATCTGCCGAGCCTGAAACGCAAGCAAGATGGGAGGAAGATGATGCGGCATATCCCACAGGAGGCCCCCCCCCCCCCCAGATGACGAAGCATCGCCGATGCTGGACGAGACCACAAGGTTTCAGGTGAACATGGGCAGAGATGACGGGAGAAGCAGAACAGAAACAGGAACCGTAATCCTGACACCTCAAGCAAGTGAGGAGCAAGGAGCAAGCGAGGAGCGAGCAAGGAGCGAGGAGCAAGGAGCAAGCGAGGAGCAAGGAGCAAGCGAGGAGGAAGGAGCAAGTGAAGAGCAAGGAGCAAGGAGCAAGCAAGGAGCAAGTGAGGAGCAAGGAGCAAGCAAGGAGCAAGTGAGGAGCAAGGAGCAAGCAAGGACAAGGAGCAAGGAGCAAATGAGAAGCAAGGAGCAAGCAAGGAGGAAGGTACAGGCGAGGAGGAAGGAATAAGCGAGGAGCAAGGAGCAAGCAAGGAGGAAGGAGCAAGTGAAGAGCAAGGAGCAAACGAGGAGCAAGGAGCAAGTGAGGAGCAAGGAGCAAGGAGCTTGCGAGGATAAAGGAGCAAATGAGGAAGGAGCAAGCGAGGAGGAAGGAGCAAGTGAGTAGCAAGGAGCAAGTGAGGAGCAAGGATCAAGTGAGGAGCAAGGAGCAAGTGAGGAGCAAGGAGCAAGCAAGGATGATTGAGCAAGCAAGGAGCAGACGAGGAGGAAGGAGCAAACGAGGAGGAAGGAGCAAATGAGAAGAAAGGAGCTAGCAGAGTGCAAGGAGCAAAAGAGGAGGAAGGAGCAAGCGAGGATCAAGGAGCATGCGAGGTGCAAATAGCTAGCGAGGAGTAAGGAGCAAGTGAGGAGGAAGGAGCAAGGAGCGAGCAAGGAGCATGAGAAGAAGAAGGTGCAGGCGAGGAGGAAGGAGCAAGCAAGGAGCAAGGAGTAAGCGAGGAGCAAGGAACAAGTGAGGAGCAAGGAGCAAGTGAGGAGCAAGAAGAAAGCAAGGAGGAAGGAGCAAGTAAGTAGGAAGTAGTAAACGAGGAGCAAGCAAGGAGCAAATGAGGAGCAAGGAGCAAGCGAGTAGCAAGGAGCAAACGAGGAGCAAGGAGCAAGCGACCTGGTGACTCACGATGGCGACGTCGGGGAGAAGCTCCAGGAGGAGGATGCAGGAGAATAAGTTGCATCAGCACTTCCCCCAGGAACACCAGCAACAGGTGCCGAAAGCACAATGTCATCTGGCGCAATGGCACCAGCAGGGGAGCTTCCGATGGCTTGCACTGAGGTGATCGACGGCGCAGCGGCTACGAGCATCGGAGCTGCAACCAATGGCAAGACATCAAGGGAAGGGTCCCCTAGACAACAGCAGACTGCCAGTTGTCACGGCACCAGCGAACGACGGCAATTTCAGAGCAAGTGTCGACACCACTTACGGGGTCACTAGCAGGGGATCACCAGTGGGTGGACACTGTGACCACCCCTCCCCCTTAATTGTTGCCTGCCCGATTAGCTACCGGTGGAGACAGGGCAAAGCACACGAGGATAGCAGCAGCGACAGTAAAGACAGTGGGTCAGAAGACTCGTACCAGATTCGGCAGTCACTGCAGAGAAGACTACCAGCAGGATGCACCACGTGTGTGAGCTTGCCAACATTAAGTAGAATACAAGGCCGCATGGGATAGCGGCAGCTGCTGATGGTTCTTGAGCATAGGGGGCTGGCAAGAAGCCCCTATGCCTTATATGAATATGCTATGAGACCCCGTGTTTGCATGAACCTGTTAATAAGGGCTTAAAAGGTAAGATGTGATATGCAAGGACATGTGTGTACAAGGGATACCTATTCTGTTCAACTGCTTTAATGCCCCACTAATCAATCACAAGTACTTATGTTCGTGTTTCTGTTATGTTCATTTCCTACGTGTAACCGTCCACATCTCATTCCATTTTCAGTGCATATGTTTTCTCTATAATAAAGGTAGAGTTATTTATGTAGATGTGCGAGATGTATGCATGGTGAGTTCAAGTGTTTTATGTGCAAATGATGTGTGTAGCAAAGTAGTTCCATGCAGTGTGCTTGCTCGCCAAGCCGTCCTGGACGCCGCATCCCGCCAAGTCAGCCATAGTCCGTCTTGCAAAGGGTGCAATGTGTTACGTCGTGGCTCGCGTTTCGCATGCTCGGAGGGCATTCAACTTTTGCAACTATCATTTAATGTGCAATATACTTTCATTAACCGGAACCGTTCTCGTATCAGTCGCCTGAGATTCCGCCCCTCCCACCCACCCAGTGTTTGCAGCACGTGGGTGGATTTCATTTTACAACTTAAATTCACTGTGTTACCTAGCGTCTTTATTTCTGTTTCGCCCACACTGATGGGCCAAGCCAGCAACAAGTATAAGTTTTCTCCAACGGAGATGTACAGCAAGGACACCTAATAAAATACTTAGTGATGGGAAAATGCCACCTGCATTTTTATTCATTCAGGTCTCCGCAAGGCATTTAAGGTATGGGCCTTCTCCCGCCAACTTAATCGTAATCTATGCAAGTGTATAATGAAGTGCTTTAAGGATCACATGTGTTCGCAAGGTAAGTAACAGTGCCGTACAGGTGTATGAGGAACCCGAATATCTCATTGTGCCGTCAGTGAGGAAATATAATAATTCATCAGAGGAGTACAACAATTCTGGAAAGGATTTTTACTTCTTCGCTTGTTATGCTTGTACGTGACCTACACATTTTTAAACGTGTCCTTTCCTACGGCATTGGTAACATGCGACACCTACATGTACTTCCTTTTTCATGTCCCACTTAAAAAGGCATCTGTCTGTCAAATTACAGCATCTAGTATCTTTTCCTATAAAATAACTTGGTATAGGTACTACTTGTGCCTTACTATTATAGGGTTTTTCCTTTTGAGATAATATGCTACTTTCTTCCTCAAAAGCTATGTCAACTACTTCGCACAATCCCTTTAACTCTGTTCCTCTACTACCCAATATGGTTTGTATTTTACCTTAATACAAGCCTTGAATGAAATACGCTTTGGCAAAATGCTCAAAAAGAGCTTGAGCCCCACTCACGTCTTCCCTTTTCAAAACACTTGTGGTTTCTTGCTTAAGATCTGATACCAAAAGTGGTGTTTATTCCATAGACGCAAGGTAAGCAATGCCTACCCTATACACATTGGAAATGGTTGACCTTTATAGTTTATGCCTTAACATTTAATTTAAACACATTTAAAACTGAGATTCCCGTTTCCGATTCTAAACCAGAGATTTCGAAACTGCCGTACTGTACACGCATAGTGCTGCAATCCAGTATTTATTATCCACAAACGGGAGCCACTAGCGATGAATCGAACTCGCAAGCGAGTTACCCTGCCGTGTTCCTTCGGCAGGGTAAGCATCGTTCTGTTTGCGTCCTTCAGTCCTCATTTCCTTGGAAGTGGATGAAAGTGTTCTGGAAAACGGGAGTTTTCTTATAATTCGTAATATGCTCTCTAAATAACATTCAGTTTAATTATTATTATTACCGTCATTTCGTTTCAATTTGTATAGCTAATATTAGCTATTATAAAACGTTAAATACATGCGGAGGATAAGCAAAGTTGAAAGTTGTTTTTGTTAGTAGAAATTGAAAATGAAACCACAGTCCGGCAATAGCAAATGTAATCTAAAACACTCAAATATGTGGGGCTATTATGTTGCTTACCCTGTAAAATAAAGAAACTCGCTACACGTAAGCTGTCAATTCTACTTCCCCAAACCGCAACTAGTTAATTTCCTTCCTGTCTTGCGTTAAACATCTTGCAAGCATAATATTCTAAAATAAGTTGTACCGTAAAAAATTTCTTTCGCACCTTCCTACGCATCAGTTACTTCTGGCTAATTATTTAGTTTTAGCTTCTCCCGTAATTTTCGCTTTGACAAAATGTAACAACTTATCGTGCTCTTTCGGGTCTACAAACTCAAAAATTGACTCAACATTTTGTATAAATTTATTTTTATTGGCTGCAAAAGGTTGTGATTAATTTTTATTGCATGTGTTAGATACACAAATCCATTATCTCTAGGCATTTTATAATGTTTTTACTTGTACTCTTTACAATTTCAATTGCAAATTCTATGCAACCTATCACTGTTTGTGCAATCTATTTTACCTACGAGTACCAGCTTACTTGCCATAATGCAAATGTCGTGCAGAACTCTGGTGTTTTCAGGGTTTTCTTTTTTTCTACTTCCTGTAGTCTGGCTCGTCGCTCGAGACTCGTCGACGACCGTTGGCATTGTCTGTTCCTTCTTAACTGGATGTGCTGGCAGCAAACAGCAAGCATCAAGCGGCGATGTAACTCAGTCGCTTCCACTGCGCCACAATGGTCGTAGGCCTATGCGTGTTTGTTCTTCTTATCGTCGGTCTGCCACGATTCTTGAAGTTTTCTAAGTTGTTCCTTCCGTCGACTCATGTCCCCGAGGTAGGGATATATTCTAGTCACAGCTTCGGAAAATATCTTATACCGTTACCGGGTCATGATCGGCTGCCTCAGAGGAAGATTTATGCTTATAGCTGAATATGGGTGAGTGCCTTTGCACTAAGTCGAATCTCACGTCGACTTATCGATCATGGCTTGTTTTGAGCAACACTCTTACAAATATTATACAGCATCCATGAGTCAGCCAAGAGCTGTGTGTGACGTTGGCAAATAATCATACGGTTACAATTTTCAGGCTACAGCCAGGCAGCTATGGCAACGAGAAGGAAAAGTACCTATCTCCTGTACCTTTCTTATATTTGACTGACAATAAAAATTTTGCGCCATGACAACCCTTTCCCTAATTAAAAGAGGAACGTGGCGCGTGCCTGGTTAGACTACTAGGCACAATGGTTGAGGATTTTGTCCGCTAGACCAAAAGCGGGGTGATTTATATTAAATAGACAGCGAGAGGCGAAGGGTGTTGCTTAGTACGTATTTACTATTGCTTCTTGGGTGCCGTGGTCGTGGTGGGTTTACCCAGTCGTAGCGGGCTTGGCCCACGCCGAAACGGCAACTCCACAGGTGAGCTTCGTTGGTCCAGAAGTGGAGGTTATCCCAACAGAACATTACTTCAGTACCGGTTAACAACCCTTTTACCACGGCATGGCACGAGGGGTGAATTCGTAGACACGGAGATACGAATAATATAGTTACCGGAGCAGTCGATACTGACTCGTGCCTGAGTTGGGCGGCGGGGTTCTCTTCCACCTACCTCTCCGGTGGCAAGAGACGCTGCATTTCGTTACCTACGTTTACGGCCGTGCCTATGGTTGTAAGGCATCGAGTCTCTGCTCACAGTATACTGGGTACATCCTGATGCGAACAAACTAAATACAATTTACAGTGTCGGTCCGGTTTTGGCTTGCTGACCAGGCTCTGTAAAGTCTCCACTGATCCCCCATGCTATGCGGGCTGATAAAGAGACGGAGAGCTGTTTGCGTCACCAATGCCGCCACTGGATGTGCGTCCACACAGGAATGGGCAGCAGGTCTCAAGCTACGATATATTCCAGCACTAACAGTGCTGTGGGATAAGGCAATAACTTGAGACTGTCGCTCCTCCCTGGGTGAAGGTGTTACTAGTGGTTGTGGCTCCTCCGTTCTTCTCCGCTGGCACTGGTACAGTGCTGTGGGAGTTGGAAAGCAACAGATGGCCATCTAATGGGTGTGTAAGAAAATATGACGACCTGAAGGGTGCCCATAGATGAAGTTAATTGGTTTATATCAATTACCCAGTTCTTGTATATAGTGTACGTGGCAACCTGTATCTATCAGGCAAACAGACAGATACTATAAGAAATAAAAGCTGAAAGGTACGAAACAAAAGTATGTTTATTGAAGTCTTAATAAACATGCGACGAGTGCTACCTCCTACCAGGCAATTGAGTGCCGAAGATTACTACGCTGGCCAGGTGTAGGCGACCTGGTTTTAATGGAAAAACTGGAAAGAATTATCTAAACGAGAAAAGATATAATTCTTCTAAACTGTTCAAATAAAGATATCTTGAGGAGACAAAGTGAATTTAAAACGTGTTAGTGAGCGTGTTCGCTGGTTGTCGGATTGACTGATCGTCGGTGGTGAAGTAGCCTCAGGGGGCGTACTCAAAGCTTCCGAGTTCTCTGGAGGCCCCAGCACTGAGCAGTGCTGTGGTATGTCGCGAGAGATGGAACAAGAATGACTGCCGGAGCCAATTTTTATTTCTTGCAAGCCCTCAAATCCCGCTACGCCAGCGTGAGCACCTTCACAGTTCTGTGTGCCCTCCGGCATGCTTGTTAGTAGCTAAGACGGTTGGAGAATGGGATGCATCTCAGGGCAAGCCCTTTATGCCTTAGGTCAGGGTTAATTAATAAAATTGGGCTCCTGCATCGCGGCTGAGCAGGGTTGTCTGGTGCCATGGCTGCAATTATGCCCGAGCCCGGCAGCGTCGGGATTTATATAGTGGAAGCTCGTTGGCTTCCGGTGCGGACTGGAGGGAGCACGTGACATCGTTCTGCCCTGGTTGGCGTGAGAAAACTACGGTCAGCGTTTCTGCTTCGTGCCTCGTCGGTAGCGCTCGGCCTTGCCAGAGGCAACGGCAGCTTGTCGGCTCTCAGCGCTGGGTAGGGCAACACCCTCTGAACTGCAGACCTGCTTTCAAGCGCATGACATCAGGAGTTGTCCTCTCTCCTGATACTCCCCATACACAGTACACACAATGTTGCAGTCACTTCCTGCAGTATTTTATATTAGTATTTATATAATTTTCATGGGCGTAATAAGCTTCTACCGAATTACGAATATACTTTGTGTTAAGTTAAATAGCTGTAGTAATTATAATTTACAACTAGTAGCCATAAAAATACATTAATTTCATGTTTCATTTTTTATATCTTGTGGTTCTCTTTTTAGTGCCTCTGGTTAACCGAAATCACAAAAACCCGATTAGCTTACAGATTAATATATAATTGTGTTATTTGTGTGACATCTTGTATTTACTTGTTTGTGTGTTTTTAACATCCTATGCTACTTACGTGTTAAAATGATTCTCAAATTTTTTAAAACATACTGTGTTTGTATATATTTTGTCAATAAATTTATTTTGTAAAATGAATTACTTTCATATGTTTTTAAAGCTGATAATAATTTAAATAAAATATCAATTTAATATAAAATATCACATGAGAAAACATTTTCATTGTTTTTTGTAAGTAGTTAAACATTATTTTTCCTTAAATTAATGGCTTACAATATTTTTTTAAGTTTATGGTGTTGTACAACTATAACACATAGAATTTACACTGTGAACTGACTTTTTACATCTACATGTATAATATAAGTAAGTACTTATAGAGAAAAAAGAAATTAATAAAAAAGAAGTGAATTAATTTTCCCTTGAATATTGGAATTATAAATCAAAATTAAACAGTGACTAATTCATATTATCTTTACATCATGGTTCCTACAAGCACCCTTTAAAAAATATTTGTTACGAAACTTAATTATGCTATAATACATCATTAATTGTATGCTATAATACATCACTTATCAAGTATGAGGCTTAGGAATAAAATTTATTCAATCGCCAATGCAACAAATTTCAGCAAATGACATAAATTTTATTTAATAATAATAAGACATTTGTACTCAACTCATGGCTTAAGCCTAGACTAAGACTTTGTATTACAGGAAACACTTCTACACATTTACTGGGGGAAAGATTTGAGTACATTAACATTTTTTGTAAGAGTTGAAATCTTTCGATTTTTTGGAGTTTTCTTGCAGGTATCGTTTTTCTTCAAATAATAGTTTCTCAAGAGAGCATTTGAAGATATGCTCACAATATGATGTATTATAGTTTCTAAAGTGTGTCCAGCATCACATACGTCGAGATGTGACAGTTCTTCTTTGAGCTGTGCAGTGGTGATCATGACAAGAACTTGCTTGTAATTTCCTGTATTTAAAAATTCTTGTTCGTATGGCTTTGATACGAGTTTTAGCATTACCGCATAAGCGCACATTACCATGCTCACAACATCTGGATGTGGACATTGCAAACCACCACGATCCAGTTCATTTATGAGGCTATGAGATGAATCAAAGTATTTATCAGATACTAAACCACTGTGACACACATTACATTTGAGTTATTTAACAGTTTATAAACACAATAACCAGCTAAATATGTAAGTACTGGTATTACTCGCTCCAAGTCACGTAAATCTTTTTCACCTACGGCAATGCTATGAATAATTTCGCTTAATTTCACTGTGAATTTTTCTTCACAAGCATCACTGATGTAATGACTATTTCTATCAAATCATATTTGCTTGAGTTCAGAACTAATGACAGAGAATCCTCCGAGTTGCTTGGATGAGCGTACACAATGCTCACGCTTCGATTGGGACAGAAATATGTCATTGCTTTTCTGTTTATAGCATTGTTATCGCTGACAACACAGATAGCAGAGAAACCTATTTCTTCCAGTCCAGTAATTAATTTTTTGATGGTATAGAATAGTGCTTCTGCAGTCATTGTTTTGGCAGGCAAAATATGAACAACATCTTTGTGAGATGACAAAAGACTGGCAACCATAAAAACGTGAGTAGTAGCGGCCTCCCCACTGTTTGATGCCATACCAATTATGTTTCCACCTTTGTAATTGAAAAAAGGTTTCAAGTGAATTTCATCTACCATTAGGACTAATAAATTATCTTTTTCCGTAAGTAAAGGAAACTTTTCTCTTGAGTATTTCAGAAAGTTAGAATCTTCTTGTTCTTCGACGGGGCTAGATTTTATTGATGAGCATATTTTTCTTATTGTGGGAGGATGTGGCAAGATTATATTTTCAGAGTTCCTAAAATACTTGTACGTATGAGGTGAAGTGGAGTACACAAGAGAAGAAAAGATTAAAAATGCTGAAGTATAAGTGTAGTGTTGCTTGTCACATTTCAGGAGCATAATCTGTTAAATGATAAAATCAATAATTGAAGTTTGGGTTTCACTGAACACGTGTTTGTTTGTTTGAATCAAATTTGATACACAGTCCAATAAGCATTGGATTCCGTTTTCTGACTGCGTTGTTTTCAAGGACTGAAGTTCATCTAACACAAGAAACAAATCGGTGGTGTTTTTTATTGCCATAGGCAATCTGTACTGCCCGCAGATCTTCAGCTCTGTTGTGTTATGGTACGCTGACACTAGTAACACGTTAGTTATGACTACAGATGAAGTTATAACAGGTCCACATTCTACATCTATGTTTGCAAATATATTTGTGCTTTCCTTTTCTATCACTGTCCAAAACGGAGATGGTTACCTATTTTTCAAAACTGAGCTGAATTCCGATAGTGAATCGAAAGATGACTCCTCGTCTTCCAGATTTTTCAGTGCAACACTCTGAGAAATATCAGCATCAAGTATCTTATTTTCCAAACGTACTCTCTTCGTATCAGTACTTTCTCGGCTGTGACTAGTGGCGGACAAATAGGTGGGGCAGTTTGGAAATATTCCCGCAATGGCACACTCGCAGAGTCTTCGGTGGGAAAGTGGTGCAGTCAGATATTTACCCGTTTTGGAATCATAACAGCTTGTTTCCTTTAGTATGTAGTCAGACTTGAAATGCAACCCGCACACCTTAAAATAAAGAAACTAGTTACTTAAGAAGTATGTCCTTTAAGCATGCAGGAAAAAAGCTATTTTGCGATATAACATATGCTTTTTTTTTTTTTTTTTTTTTTTACAAAGACTTAGGGTAACACTTCCCACAACAGTTCAACATTTACATACAAAAAAAAAACTGAGTAATTAAAGGTGTTATATTATTTTTTAAAAGTATTTTTGGCAGGATATTACTGAAGTACGAGCTGTGGGGTTCACGTGTATAGAATTCAAGATTCTCTTACATCATAACTATTTTACGGCATGTAAACGAAACTGCCATTTTCCTGATATTAATTGCGGCATTAAGTGAGAAACATTATGGATAATTCTGTAGTTTTGGCATATTATGAAGCTATTCTTAACAGCAATGTCCAGAAAAATTAGCTCTCAATTCAACAGATTCATGTTTCGAACCGTGGGCAGACATGGCAGTGATACGAACCAGGTTCAGTTATGATACATGAAGGGGAATCTCTAGAAAACAATAATTAAAGCTTCAAGATCACATCCTGCCATAAGGAAGCGTTGCGACAGAGATGGAAAATAGCACAAACAAGCTTCGCTTCTTTTTACATCGGAATTTTAAACTGTGACTAGTGTTTTAATAGTACCTACAGCAATCTGTTCGGAAAATATGTCGCTATAGTTTAAAACACTGTTGCACAGAAGAATAAATACAGTGAACAGAAGCTGGGCTACTTACTGATAGTTTTCAACGACCACACTTAAGTTTCAGGAACCAAATATATGAAAGGGCAACAAAATATTGCGTCATTTCTGTCCTGAAAAAAGATTTACATTGAAAGATTCCATAGATTTTTTAATATTTAGGCACAATAACTTACAATGAGACCCATTGTCACAATTAGGGGAGTCCATCAAAATGGCAATATTCATACTTCCTGACGAAAGCAAACAAAATGAAACTCTCCTATGAACTGTAAACAGTTTTTTTTGTTAAATACATTTAGGGCATGGTAATTTAATTTTATAGCCTAAACCAATTTTCACATCATTTATTACAGTCATTATTTAAAAGACACTAGTCGTTCGGCACGGATTCGATTTTTAAGCGAGTGAATATTTTGAAAATTCCACATCACTTCTTTTTCATGAAACTTGGATACTGAAGTGACTCGACTCTCTATATACTCACACACTACGAAAAGTGCAATACAAATATCCTATTAAACTCCACTACGAAAAGTTTAATAGATATGTCTCATTAAACTACAACCACCTTATTTAAAAACTATTTATTTTATCTGCTAAATGGGAAAAGGGGGAAAAGAAGGGGGGGGGGGGGGGGGGGAAATGAATCATTAATTGATAATGATGTTACTTATTATTAACACCTTAATTTTATACTGGGAGGCACAGCCAGGAAGCGGGGTTTAAAAAATAAACTAAAGCTATTTGTACACAAATAAACGACACACCCATTCATGCCTTAACCAGGTTTCGAATCTGGAACTCCTTGCATCGTAGGTTGCCGCGTACACCAGCTGCATAATGGATATATTGAGATCGTCTTTCAATCAAATTTAAATGGCGTGTTCATGAAACAAAAAAGTAATCACCAATTTGCTTACAATTGTCAGAAATGTCAACAAGATCAGCTAGTGACATTATGGTAACTTTAACATATTTGGTGCCTACATTTAATTTTTAACGGATTTGCATAAATCACAGTGAAATGAACATAATAGTAAGTGTATCTGTGTGTTTACATATTTTTGTATACACACGTACGCATAAGTAGGCCTATATATAGTATATCTACAAATGCATTCATGCATAATCATAAACATATACATACCATATACACATTCGCACATTTACATACATACTCGTACAAACATGTACAGGCATATAGACACAGAAACAACCTTCCGATTATTGTCTTGCAAATGATGCCTAGTTGATTTTTTTTCTGGCCGAAAACTAGAGTAGGAATAACAATTGACAAATTACCACAATATGCCAAAAACTACAATAACATAGACATTATAAACAATGGTATGTTATTTCATGGCATATTTTTTTAATAGTGTGTTAACACTTCTGGGTAGAAGTTGAATAATAGAGGTTTAGAAATATAAATAGAAAGTATTTGGCAGCGACTTATTTTAACTATTTGTTTATACAACTGGACCTGCTAATAAAAATATTAAGTTTAAAAATTATATGTTAATAAAATTTATCTAACTGGACTTAACAGTTAAAACCATCTTAGTCTAAAATAGGCAATGATTTCAAAACCCAAAAACACGGACACAGTAAATAATAAGTGATATTTCAACTGAAAATCGTTATCCTTCTTTTGACCTAGTTGCAACTCTTATATTGGTTGAATATAAAATAAAATCACGCTGTCTAATATCCTGTGGAAAATCCACCACGGAAATGATAAATGCCAACACAGAAAATTTTACAATATTGCATCAACAGTAAAAATTGATGTAATAGCAAAGATGTTACAGTATTTCGAATAATTAAATATTAACCTGTAGCATATAACCACATATACTGACGTCTATAAAATATTAAACAGAAAAAAAAACATCGGAATAAGAAATATGTTTAAATAAAAAATACACTACGTATGTAAATGTTACAGGAAATGTGTTTATTGTAAACGATTGCACACTATAGAATCAAAATTATATTCTTAACGGACACGCTGTCGAATAGATTCACAATTTGTGTTGAAATATCTACGAACTGTGACTATGTAAGAAACTTAAGGAATGTAAAATTTCTTTCAACAAAATTATTTTCCGTTTTATGTAAGTAACTTCGTAGAAGTTGATGACTACTGTAAACGCATCAATTACAAATGAACTGAGTGAATAGTGAGTTATAATCCCTATCTGCATTTTGGTTTCTAATAGTTCTAGACGGGTTTAATAATGATTTAACTGACATTCTGTTTACGTACATTTTTTTAGTTCCCGACATCTTCCACGCAATAGGACATAAACCTAGCAGGTATTACTTATCATTACGCGCTGGCATTTTTTTCACTTTGTACATAGAAAACAAAGATGACGTTACAGTTTGTATGAACCTAATATGTGAAAACGTTTTAGACGCACGGCCTTATTCATTCTTCAGTGCTATAAAAATTACTAAAAGCTAATAGTACGTTATAAACCAGTTGCATTTATTTAAGTCATTCAGTTTTGTAGTCATGCGGTTCTAATACAGAAACTTAAATTCATCTGAGCAAGCTTCCGTGTATTTTGACAAATTACTGTTCTGTACACAATATTTTTGAACTGCGGAATATGTTTATCAAAGTAGGAATGACTGTAATAGTCGGGAACGTCTGTAGAAAAATATAAAGTTATGTGTTACAGTATACTTACTTTAGAAAAGTCCGATGGTCTGACGGCGCGATAAATTTTGCGCAACTATAAAATTCGCCTTTCCTGGTTTTTTTGGGAAACCAAACACATGAACTCGCAGACCGTTCTCATTATTTCCATTGCAACCGGTAACACAGCAGCGATGTAGCATGTTGTCAATTTAAGTACACAAAACACTCGCACATAGTGGAACGTTACCGCTAACTTGGAAGTCACCCCAAGAACTGGCAGCTGTCGCCCCAAAGATGAGGGAGGAAACATTTGTTAGCATCTGGACTCCGGCAGGGAGCAGCTAGGACCACTCTCGATGACGTCACACGCCACCCTCTGTTTTGAGAGCAGGCCTGAAAACAGACGGAGTAATATACTGGGGCGGGTTGCGGCGTGGCTGCATATCCTTCAGGTGAAGAGAATTCGATCACAAGTTCCTGTTGCCTGTAAGGTAGGCAACGTGTCACGTCTGTAGCAGTGGAAGTAGGTACTCTTAGCGATGAGTCGTATTCATATTTGATTAGTTGAATAAGCAGTATGCGTCAAACATTCCACCATTCCTTACTATTACCTTCTCCTTGGAACAGTGTGCGACTCTTCACATTCTAAACTCGACATTTCAACTTCCTGAGCTGTTTGCGACTCCCTTTTATTGTTATTATTCACACCTTGTCTTGTACCTAAGTTATCAATTCTATTTACAATAACGGGTTTAAAACATAAAGCAGCGTAACAACAACATTTACCTTTAAAATTCTTATCACAATTAAATTTACAACTGCAACAATATGTAAATATTAACAATACAGCATGTACAATAAAAGTATTTACTGTCCATTATACATAGCTACTACTCTGTTTTGCCTTTAATATCCATTCTTCTCCCTAAATGTTCCTTAACTTTATATCATACAAGTTTTAAATCATCTATATGCTTAAGATTATTCCTTATAGGCAAGTCAATATTTAATTTATCAGCGTAATACATGTATCTGTCTAATTCTTCACAATCAGCTAAAATGTTAATGGGTGGGATAAAGTCCTTAGTAGTTCTACGACTAGTTACATCAATATGACTTTGAATGAATATATTTTCACCATACACTTTACAGTTTTCATGTAATATCAGTTTACCAGTACCATGTAAGATGGTATCAAATGATGATTTATTATTACAAATTACAGTATATTTATTTATTTTTGGTGCTGTAAATAACCATTTAAATTTGACACCTTTTGAAAAATAGTGTTATCTATTGTTACTATTCTCTTTTCACATTGTTCTGGAATTGTTCCGGTATATTGCAATATTTTCATTTCACAATCATTACTATCATGCACATTAAATACAGGAAAAATTGCTGAAACACTTTCCAGACAATACTTAAACGCTTACATTTCTAAACTTCACTGTCATCAAGTTTAACATAATTTTGCTTAACTATTTCTAATAGCATAAACTTCTTACTAGGAGTTAAATACATAACTTATTTATTCCTTCTTTCATTTGTATAGGCAGTAGTAATATTTTATACATTGTGAATTTCATATGGTTTACTAATGGTGGTTTAATTATATAACTCAGTATATTATTTGATATGAATATATCAAGTTCCATTATTTTTAACAATAAATGTCCATAGTCTTTGCTCATGGGTATAGGTAGGGATAGGTCATTATTTATTTCAGTTTGCATTCTTTTAAAATCATTAATTAATTGAGCAGGTGAAATTATCAAAGGTTGTAATATTCCTTTCCAAGCCAATGTAATGGCTTCTACCAACATCTGAAATTATTTTAAAATTTCTAAATACATACATTTCCAACCTATTTACATGTTCATCAATGTCTAATCTGAGGTTATATAAATACAATACATCAGTCAAGCTTTTATTATATATTTTCTATTAAAGTTTTATTAATAGAGGATAGAGTATATTTTAGTACTAGCATTGTTCCTTAGCAAGTTTAAGAAAATGTATTTGTTCTGCTTCTAGAGTTTTAATATGTTGTTCGTAGTACACTGCATCTTCATCTAACGCGGGAATGATCATATCTCACAGGCAGAGTTCAGAGTTGTTCTTTGCAGAGAAACAAAAAAGATTGTAAAAAAAAAAGCATCAAATACAACTTTTTCTACAGTATGTACTACGAGTACCATAAAGTACTTCACTTATCTGTCCTACAAAATTAGCAAGTCCTGTTTCTCTAATTCTACTTACTTCTTCTTCACCTACTACTTCAGAAATCGCTTTTCTAACTCTATCAATATTATTAATAATACTATTACTATCAGCCATACTATTAGTACACAATATTTTTACAGAACTATAATTACTTTTTGTATACAATCTTTCAGTGATTTTTATATAATGTTTAACCTTTTTATAATTTACTTCTAATTCTCTCAAATTTACAAAAGTTTCTAATGTCTATTCATTAGTATATATTTATACTTCAACTACTTCCTTGAAGTATAGTCCAGGCGATTCATCAATTCTGTTTATCGTGATGTCAAGAGCTGTTGTTACAGTCAGTAGATATAGAAGCATTTGAGAATCCATAATCTTTACCTAAAACAACTTTTAAAAAAAACTTTGATCAGTTTTCATGGACGTTTAACAATTTATTTTTTTAAGTTTTATTGTGCAATTTACCCCTTTTATTTTTACAATTTTGAATGGTCCTGTCCATTTACTAAGTATCTAGTTTCTTACAGCATCTGTGACACAAAGCTTCATGATATAACAACATTATCTCTTACCGCGAACTTGTGTTCATTATGGTACTGGTCGTAATATTTTTACTTTTTTCTTTGCATTCATTAAATTTTCTCTGGTTAATTTGTACCCTTCTTGCAATTTACTTTTTAACTTTCTTAAATAATCCTCCTATTCATAATTTAAATTTTCAGGTTCAATTTGCAAATTACCTGGAATGTTACGCTTTCTTCCAAACATAATTTCATGAGGCATAAATCCTGTTCCACTGTGGGGAGTTGTATTATAAACAAATGTGGCATAATTTATCCTACTATCATAATCTGTTTTTTATTCACATAATGTCTTAGAAATTTGGTTAGTATTCTGTGTGTTCTCTCCAAGAAATTGGACTGTGGATGGTAAGAAGTTGTAGTTATCTTTTTTATCCGTAACAATCTACACAAATGTTTCATAAGCTCACTAATGACATTAGTACCACTATCTGACAATAGTATTTGGAGTATTCCGAATTTTAGAATAACATTTAGCCTTGCGTACCATCTCCACATCTTGGGTCAATATCGGTATCACTATAATATATTTGGATAAGTCATCTTGCTTCTGGTTGCTGTTGAATGCAGGAAGTGTTGAAGCTCCTGGTGTTGGTGGCCGCAGCCAGTGGTGATAGTATCGAAGAACTAGAAGTTCTTGGAAAGGACCGTGAGGGTCTATGTCAGTAGAGAGCCCCAGCACACGAAGTGTTGACGCGACCTACTGGAGATGATAACTCCCAACCTCGGTTGTGCACGGCCTTATATGTGGCTCAGTGAAAGTGCGTGCCATGCAGGGCCGGGGTGGGAGCTGTGATGTGCCTCTGTGACATCTACCTGGAGCGAGCAGGGTGTGCTCGGTACTCTGCCATCTTCGGCAAGTGTGGAGACACTCTGTCTGCCATGTGCTTCGGGGAGACTGATGTAATACACTGCTGCTTAGAATACAATTGGATACACATGCAGGAATTGTCCGCTAGGGTTGAAATGATCCTCTGTTCACTCGTGAAACAATGTGCTGTTTTTGATCCTTCCTCGTGTTTTAATACAACGTAGTAGAGAGAGAAGGCAGGTCCGGAACAATCTGGAAACCAAGCAGCATCAATGTGCCTCCACAGGATCACATCTTGTAGACATCTTGGAGTCATTTCCTTGGGTTGAATGCACATTAGGATGAGTCGTAGTCGATACGAAATAGTTCAATAATAAGCGGCACGCGTCAAAGTCTTTTTCAAGGATAAATACCTATCACGTTCCTTGCTTAGTCATCTTGCTACATGTCTGCGACTATGTTACGTTGTTACACACACAACAATGCAAGAGTTTGGTGCCTACGACTACAGCAGCTGACACCACATTCCCCTTTGTTGTGGGCCGATCGCCTCTACTGGCCATCATAACTTGCACTTGTAGCATTCCGGCTGAAATTTGTGCAGCTGACCAGGAGCTAGATTGCATTCACCCTGTTTATTTCCGGTAAACGAAATAAAATGTGGGTCAGCTTTTACTTTGAGTACCTTCCTTGTAGACTTAGCACCCTTCTGTAGTTATCCTTGCATAACAGGTTAGAAGATGATCCAGGGAATTCTACTCAAACAAGCCTGACACTATTTTTCTACCAAACACGCACCAACTTTGGCCACCCTTCCCCTCAACCCTCCGAGATTGATGGAAAGGAGGAGTCACACAGTTACACTGTCCTTGGAACAGCTTGTCCACTTGGCGTTCATTGGCCTCTCGCGAGCGATCTCCGCTGTGAGACACTTGTGTCCCCAAGGTTGGGAAGACTGGGACAGGGTAACACACCCACACCCATGTGTGTATCTGGACAAGGTGAGGCCCCGCAGTCTCCTCCATACTTGGAAATAGGGTGTCTGCCTGGCCACTACTGCACAAGGAGTCTGCAGACGTGGTAAAGTAGTAGGAGGGTAAGTTCCAATTCCCAATCCCCTATGCCCAGAGGAAAGCCTTGAAGGAAAGAGTAAACCGGACTCACTTAGCATCTGGTAGAGCACATGAATATCAGCCTTCTCTGGTCAAACAGCTAGCTAGTTTGTCACCTCAAGAACAGGCGCATGCTCTACACCATCTGCAAGACTCCATGAAAGTTCCAGTGCCCAGCGACCTCTTAACACCATCTGAGAAGACCGGCCCAGCCGGGTACCCATGGTGGATCGCCGAGTATTTAAGCCAGTCTGATCAACCTCCAAAACCAGTAATAGCCTATCTAGTGCTTGCTATCTTGCGTCACACACCTCTGCCAAAGCCACAGGTCATTATTAGTCAGAACTCTGTACCAGAAGTAGTCACACTTTCCTCAAGTGCTGCGCCAATCAAACATCGCCTAGGTATATCCAAGGTAGTGGTGGAACCTAGATGCAGAATCATGTTGTTCACACTCGAGTTTGTGCCCTGCCGCATAGCCACATGGCTAGTTTTGTACAACAGGAAGGCACCAGTACCCAAGCAAAACTAAACCCCGTGTACATATAGAAGCATCTGGCATCTAGAAAAAAAACCTGGAGTCCACTACGAAGACAATATAGTGAATATATGTTCCCGGTACATCACGCATCAAAGTGACGCGTGACCTACCTCGGGAGGTAGTGGTTAGGCCACTGACTACCCTCTCAGAACTTCAAGCAAGCCTACTGCGGTGTGACAATCATTCTGGGCCTGACGGATTGTGGAAGGATTATACAGTAGAACCTCTCTATTACGACCCCTCGCAGTTCCCGAGAATACGGTCGTAAAGGGGGGGGGGGGGGGGGGGGTAGGGGGGTCGCAATAAAAAATTTGGAAAATTTTGGGTCGATTTTGACCCACCCCATTTTTGGCATGAAGTATGTTAAATTGTCTCTAGCGCATAAAACACCACTTTTTAAATTAAATATAAATATGTATGTTTTAATAGCTAGATGTCTCTTGATTAATTTGATACCCAAGAAAGGCATATTGGACCACCCCTTGTCATAAAAAAAGGCCATTGAAAGTGTGTGAAAAGATTAGACTATGTGTTATTAAAATAAAAAGTTATATTAAAGATCTATTACACAGGTCTTGTGGGTCATACATTGCTATGAGGCACGTAGCGATCATAAAGTTTAGGTGGCATTGCGCAATATGTGTGTGCACGCCGTGCTCTCGCTTTGGTCTGGCCGTGGGCCGTGTATGTAGCTGGGCGAGCGCCTAGATCCTCTGCAGCGCGGCCAGGTGCGGGCGTGGCGGTTTGCTGCTGAAGCTCAGCCCTAGATCCTCAGGCTGGGCAGCTGTCGGCCGGTACTCTGTCACTACAGATGGCAAGTGGAAGACGCACACCTGCCGCCATTGCCGTCGTTACAGGGCCGGTTCACTTCCTCAGCGGCCCGGCGCTGGGGACACATGCTGATAGATGTGATTTACGTCAATGTGTTGAATTTATAAAAAATGTAAGTGGTGTGTTGGCCTCTGCATTGGCACTATGAGGCTCGGCAATGTTTACGGGAATATAATTATTTAGTGAGGTCTACTTGAATTATTAATCATCCCGAATTTTTCATCAAAAACTTTTGACGTTGCCTATACACGCACGGCCTCACTCGCCATAATATGGTACCGGTAACATAAGAACACATTTAATTTGCACACACTTATCTTTATTCACTTTACACATAAAATTAAAAATAATAATAATAAAAAAAAGGGTATTGAATTAAATTTCACGTTATCATACATACACCGATTAAGAAACTAGTCTGTGCAATATGCCACTGTTTTTACAGCAAAAGAGGGTGGATAATAGAAGCTAAAAAAGACAGGGCGGGTAAGGCAGAGGTGGCGGCATGT